>VDFB02271358.1:395510312-396849455 GCA_007258455.2 Sequoia sempervirens | reverse complement strand
TCCTTTTATAGGTCCTTAAGCCATAATCACAAAAAGGATCTAGTCCATGCATATTCAACCTAGACAACATGGAATACTTGGTAAAAATAGGTAATTATTAGTTAAATTATATTTAAATACATGTTTTGATTACATATTGATATTGCTTGTACATTAATAGTTAAAATTGATATATTGTCATTTTTTGTATCCTTAAGCCATCATTGCATTGATCTCATGCTTTGAAACAAAAAGGAGAGGATGCATGGATTCAACCTACAAACATGTGTGGAATACTTTTAAATGCAGGTACTTGAGTTGTGTACATATAGATAGTTTTATATAGATTAAAATATGTATGTTTTGATGATTTCATTGATATTACTTGTACCTTTTTGATATCAAGTGGTGTGAAGACCTACTACATTCTAGGCATGAGTTTGAAATGTTCTTGAGATGGCATATCCAAATTTTGTAAACATTATTTTGAGATGACATATATGTACATACATACTTACAGAATTAAACATACTCTATGTACTTCTATGTATCAAATCAATATTCTATACATTTTGTTTGTTAAATGTTCATGTTTTCCTACTTTGGAACTTTATGTTTAATTGTATAATCACTAAATATCATGCATACATTATTGTTAAATCAATTATATCCTTAATACATTGTATTATGACCCCTTAATACATCCCCTTAAGAAATTCTATTATGACCCCTTAAGACATCCCCTTTAGACATTGTATTATGACCCCTTTAGACATCCCCTTAAGATGTATTATGACCCCTTAATACATCCCCTTAAGAAATTCTATTATGACCCCTTAAGACATCCCTTTTAGATGTTGTATTATGACCCCTTAAGACATCCCCTTAAGACATCCCATTAAGATGTTGTGTTATGATGACTCACCCTAAAAATTATAATACTTGTTAATATCACTTAATATTTATACTCAATTATACTCTTCTTTGATCCCCTTAAGATGTCATATTACGACTCCTTAAGACAACCTATAATTAGTGTTGGATGCTATTATTTGTTTTGATAGCTTATAGATTAGTATTTGATGCCATTATTTGTTTTGACAGCTTATAGATTAGTATTCAATGCCATTATTTGTTTTGACAGCTTATAAATTAGTATTGGATGCCATTATTTGTTTTAATATCTTATAAATTAGTATGGGATGTCATTATTTGTTTTGATAGCTTATAAATTAGTGTTAGATGTTATTATTTATAGAATTTATTAATGCTTTTATTCTCTAATCTTCTATGGCATTGTTTATTTCTTAAAATTTTATCCTTTCTGGTATATAAAAAGATTGCTTTTGTTTGCAAATTATGATTTATTGACTAATTATTGATTGATGTGAATTGAATAAGTTCATTGAGTAATTATCGCTAATTATTGAATGCACATATCATGTATATCATGTATGCGATCACTAAATTTTTAAAGTATAAATATTAAAATGTCCTATATTAATATCATGTATGAGATCACTAAATTTCGCATTAATGTCCTATATTAATGTATTGACTATGAACACAAAATGCATAAATGTACATGTGTAAATTAAAATTTCAAACAATAATAAAGTCCATAATTTATGTAAAATATTAAGTGCATGAAACCAATATATTAAGCACATGAAATAAAGTCCAGAGTATAACCCATGAACTAAAGTCCAACTAAGTACTTGAGCCATGAAATATAAAGTCCAACAAAGTACATGAGAAACTAGAAATATAGTCCATGAAATAAACAAATATAACACATAAAATCACATGTTTCTAGGTCATGTACTATCTCTATAATCAAGAGACCTCTTCACACCATGTGGACTATGCGGATGACCTGAAACACTATGTACAAGAGAAAGATGAAATTAGATGTAAGACAATGAAAATTGATTTAATGACAATTTAATTTATAATCCATCATAAAATTAAATTACTGTCATATCTACATCTGGATGCTCTGGTGCACCTGAAGCAACCTCTAAATTCTCTAAATCAATCTACATATAAAGAAGACAAAGAAATTTGAAATTAGATGTACAACTCTACAATTAAATTTTTTTTAATTCAATTCAATTTATAATTTATAATTTTTTAATTGTACCGTATTTTAAGGTTGTGCACTAGGCTCTTCTCCAGGACCTGTATGTACATGCTCAACTACAAGATGTGTCTCATGTAATAAAAGAAAAAGAATATGTAACTATAGATGCATAAAATTGGTCATATTTGATTAATCCTAACATTTAATTAAATATTTATTATTTAATTAATATCTCTAAAGTCTTCTACATATGATTAAATTTAATTAATTTAATTATATTGTTCATTCAATTTATTCTTCTATTATGATTAAATAAATTGATTTTTATTTAATTATTCCACATCCATGTCTACTTGATTAATTAAATAAATACACTTTATTTATTTTAATTAATTGTCACCTTTTGAATTTAATTAAGTCTTTTTGATCTAATTAAATTTAAATATTTCTTCTCAAATCTTCCTTCTGGTTAATTAAATATATTATTTAATTAATTTCATTTACATACCATTTCTTAAAAGTTTAATTAAATATCTTTATTTAATTGAATATCTTCCATATCTTTTCAGAAATCATAATTAATTATGAAATCTTCCATTATTCTTCAAAATCTGGGAGAAATATTCTATTTTAAGAAAAACCTCTGTGTCACCCATAAATAGATAATTGAATTTAATAATTCATTATTTATGTTCTTCAAAATCTTTCCATAATCTCACAAAAAGATGATTTTATGCATCTACATTTTTCTCCTCTTTGAAGTGATGTGTGAAACACATTGCTTCAAAGAAAATATTCCTGCTTTCGAAATTTGTTGTGTTTGACTTTTCCCATTTTCTAAAAAATATGCCCCTGACCTGATTCTGATATGTTTCCGATTAAAAGATGTTGGTGTTAATGATGCCACCTCGGGAGGTAAATCACTAATGATGATGAGTTGTTGATAATGTTCGAAAAATGTGATTTGATGATGAGATTTGGATTTGGATGTGAATTCAGTGATTTAACTCTCGAAAAATGATGTATGAGGATGCCCCAGTGTGAAAATAAAGTCAAAGTTGGATAAAAAGATAAATAATGCCACAAAACTCACCTTTAGTTGACCTTTAAAAGGTAAAAAGGGAGAAAAGGATAAATCATTTGCACTTTTTGACTTTTAGAATCCTATTGCTCTGATAGTGACCTGGCGAGATGGAGATTTTGTATCACCGACACAGATTCGAGCGGGCCCGCTGATACTAGAGACCAGTTGCGTATGGACCACCGGTGAGTCGATCCAACTTCTTTTGTTGTTAAATTTTTCCGTTTGAACTAAAATTTTCCTATTTTTTGCCGATTTTAGGTTTTAAAATTCTATTTTAGAGCTTTTAGAAAAGTTTTAGCACTTTCGATAGTTGTTTGAGCGCTTTTGATGAAAAAAGTAGTGCATATAGGATAGATTTAGTATGTGTAGTGTAGAAACCAGTTTAGCTTATTTGATAAAAGAGTAGCGCTTCTAGGATGCCATAAGAAAATTAGGGTTTTAGCACATCTAGGGAAAAAATTAGCACATGTAGGGTTGTTGCACATCTAGGAAATGAAGTGACGCTTAGGTTTAGAGTTTTAGCACTTAGAGGGAAATAACACATATAGGAAATGTTGTAGTGCATCCAGGGCAAAGAACGACACATCTGAGTTTTAGCGCATATGAGTTTTAGTGCATAGAGGTCACAGATTAACGCTTTTAGGAAATGTGCTCGTTCGATAAAAATGATTATGTATATTGCTCCGTTGGTCAATAAATAGAGAAATTTTCTTATCATCATGTTGATATGGATAGAAAAGTTGATAAATAATTGATAGCTTTGTTTCCAAAATAGAAATCAAAGAGTAGATAGTTGATAACTCTATTTCCCCTGTACGAAAAACAAAGAGTAGATGATTGATAGGACTGCTGATAAATTTTCTCTTTGCGATAGAAAACAAATAGTAAATGATTGATTGTGAAAACATATTTTCATTTATGATTGAAATAAAAAATAGGATGATGTTTTGATTGTTAATAAATTTGCATTCTTGAAAAAAAAAACAAATAGTATTTGATGGTAGAACAGATTGATATGATATCCAGATAGATAGATTTGTGTATTGATTGTCTAATATGAGTCACCTAGATAGAACACTTGATATGGGTTACTTGATATGGGTCTTGATGAGTATGTTTCACTGATATGGGTTGTAGATAGATATGATTCAGATTGATTTTGCTTGATTGAGATTGAATCATTGATATGATGCTGATTGATTGTTGTGATAACCGAAAATAGGAGGTTTTCAAAAACCTCTAGATTAGGGAGCGTCACTCGGTGGGGTGGGTAGGATACCCAAGCTGATGCCAGATGATGTAGTGTTGATAGGGGCATGTGGATTGAGACCTTTGTTGGCCATGCCTTTGATTCGGGTCAACAGGGGACTGTTGACCACACTGGCAAAGAGGTGGCATTCAGAGCACAACACCTTTCATTTGCCGATTGGTGAGGTGATTGTGACTCCAAAGGATGTGTATAGGATTCTTGGTATTTCAATGGTAGGCACCCTTGTGTTCTATGATCACAAGGAGCTCGGTGGTACAAATGCTATGAGGAGAGTTTTTGGTGATGGGAAGATAGCAGGGTATTGGGTGCCATGGGCTGATTTCAGGGGGTATCCGGCCTTGCCTGCAGTTATGGATGCCTTCATTGGAGGTTTCCTTTTTCTAGATCACCGGTCAAAGGGACTATTAGTGGGATTGGGGGAGGATTCTTAAGCAGATGTTGGTACAGCCATGGAGGTATGCTTGGGGGAGTTGCATGTTAGCGAATCTATATCATGACCTTCATCAGGTGGTGTATAGAGGTTCATCGAGTATATCTTGTGGTGTGACATTACTCTAGATCTGGGCATGGGAGCATATTGCGGTGATGAGACCAGCTTGTCCTAGAGTGAGGCCACCAGGTAGGCCCTATGTGTATGCATATGCAATGTTTCTTTTCCAACCCAAGTTGGGAAAGTTGGATTACTGGAGGTGGTACCTTGATGAAATGGATGTCATGATATAGCGGCCATACCTAGATTGTGAGCCCTGGGATACAGATCATTTAGAGATGTTGTTTGTATGTATGCCCCAATTTTTGATAGGGAGGACTCCATTTATTATTGAGAGGCTTTTTGTCATGCGAGTACAATGACAGTTTGGTTTCACTTAGGGTATGCCTCAGGGAGTTGCTCACTATGCGCAGAGCAAGGATGAGGCAGGATGGGGACCCAACATTTCATACCAGATAGCCTATATAGAGTATATGGCTTTAGCACCTAAGGCATGGGATGATAGGCGTGACATTGTTGATGTTGGGATGTCTGAGGAGTACTCTGTTTATTTTCATACACATCCCTTTCCATGGTTGACATGTCCTGATGAGCCAACACCCATTTTGGTGGTACCACAGCAAAGAATAGGGAGATAGGAGGATGTGGTAAGTGGTGAGCAGGAAGCAGTTGGGGGAGAGGATGAGGAGAGTGGAGAGGAGGAGGAGAGCTTAGATGGGGATGATGGGGATGACGGTGGAGATGAGGGGCCAGTGCTAGTGAGACCGAGGCCAGATATTTTGGGCAGAAGAAATTGATCAGGGTTGGTTCCTCATCACAGTAGGGACAGATAGATACCCTACAGGCCCGGGTGTAGACATTGCAGTGACAGCAGGTACAGGAGACAGTGGACTTCCACCACAAAGGCTAGCTCCATCAAGGGACTCTAGTAGTTAGAGTCATGAGATTATGTTCGAGTTTTTCCCCTCTTTGAGATGATGTTTGAGATGATGAGATTTGTGTCGAGTAACATCATTTCAAAGAAATTAAGGTATGGATAGAGGAAAATTGATTAATGATAGAAAGATAGGATGATGGAATGATGATGCCCCCTCGAGAGGATAGGCGGGTTGAAAAAATACAGGTAGGCTCTTGAAATGAAAGGGATGGGTTAAGAACTAAAGATGAAGGAATAGATAGAAGAAGTGAAGGATGCATTATGTTGCAATGAAGGTGAGAAACCATGATGTTTGATTTAGCACTAGACATTATGCACCAAGATATAAGGACCAAGGTGATGATGTGTCTCGTGCCCCAGCGTAATACAACCTTGTCTAGAAGTACGAGGAAGTAAACTTAGAGCATTAAAGTTCTAATGCACAAAAGGTATGATATGACCTTAGATGCAAAGGATAGTGCAAAAAGCTACTCCAAAATACACAAGATTTCAATATTAGCTAGAATGATATGGATTGGATACAAATGCAAGATAAAATGATAACACACACAAGCAAGCAAGCAAGCATGCACAAATGATACAAAAACAAACAAGGTATTGCCCTTGTCAAGCTATAAACCATTGATTGATTGATGATGATGATAGTGTTGTCATTGTTGGGAGCGACATATCCCTAGAGCCACACAAGGATGATGATAATTGATTAATTGACTTTGATTTGGTTTATGACAAGATTAGGATCAAGACCAAAGGATGTGATTGGATAATTTGACAAGATTGATCGACTTGATTGGTATGGAATAAGGATTGACTTGCATTTGGATTATTGCTTGGAATGATTGAAGATGATTGATTGGATGATAGGATGTGATGAATTGAATAGAAGAATTGATGTGATTGGAATGATTGAGGTTGAAGTGACTTGGTTAGATGATTGATTGATTGAATTGAGGAATTGATTTGATTGGAATGAGGTGAGGGATTGAATTGATGAAGAAATAAATTGATTTGATGATAATGATTAGATTGACTAGCATAAGTGATGTGGTTTGATTTTATTGCTTGGATTTTTGTATTTTTGGGGATATTTTGATTTTTTTGGAATTTTGAAATGTTTTTGTTTTGTTTTTTGGATTTTGAAATGTTTTGATGTGTCAAAGGATGAAAATTTGAGTAGCCTTTGTGCTAGAGACCAATGACAAGGGGAAAACCAAGTCTAGGTGCAAGGAGATAGATGGGATTGATGGATGAAAGGGTGGGTGATGGGATAAGGGATAAAAGGCTCATGATATATGGATGGATGGAAATGATAGGTCATAGTGAATGGAATGGATGTATGCATCATAAGAGAGCAAGGATTGTGATTTCCAAAGACTATATCGCATAGGAAAAACATGCCCCATTCTAAGTACAATACTTAGGATTTTTCATGACAAAGCTTATGACAATAGGATAATGATAGGCTTGTTTGGAAGGATGAGGTATGTCAAGAGATACCAAAAAAAAATGTTTCATCATTTTTCCCCTATGTCTTCATCAAGATCAAAAGAAGAAGGGTGGATGAATGGATTCAATATGATAGGTATGTATGATGACTAAAGATGGTAGGTAGGATGGAAATGATATGATATGAATGATAGGTAAGACATTGTGCCCCCAAGTGTAAGTGACATAGAAGATCAACCTACACATGACGCCTGTTTTCTAGGTTTTCATCATAACACTTATCCAGGGCACCTGTTTACCAGGTTTTCACCGTTGGACGAAGGGATTTCTCTTTACTTTTTCTTTTTCTCTTCTTTTTTTTTTTTTTTGACTTTTGGATAGGAGGGACTCAAGTGTTTAGTTGCATGAAAGGTGATAGTCCCACTAGATATTAATGTCATTGCATGGACCATGTCAAGTGCTCATAGATGTTGGTAAATAATTGCATGAGTGTGAGATGGTTAGGTAGATGGATGATTATGAGGTGAATTATGGAGGAAAATAGTTGATTATGATGTGGATTATGTAGGGAAGATGATAGGGATTATATGGGACTTATGAAAAAGATGAATAGGGAGGCTTAGCCAAAAGCATGGACCATAGGAAGATGGTGGGGGAGATATGTAGGATAATGAACTTGAAGAATGAGGAGATGGAGGTATGTGGAATTGTTGTGAAATGAAAGGGAACCATGACCAATGGTTGCACACACTGTGATAAACGTTGAAGCTTTTGATGTGGATGGGGTGTAGGAAAAAATGAAGATGTTTGCTTAGGAGGTGATGGATGTAGTGATTTTGGTACCCACATAGACTTAGTATATTTATGACTTTTATTTTGCTTATGGGTTTTAGGAATTTAAGATTTTTGAGTAGAGTGGGAATGTGTGTTTTGGATGGAAGGGGATGTTTGGGATTTTTGTGATATGGATGCCTCGTTTGACTTGATTTATTTTTGCTTAGGTACCCAAACCATTTTGTTTTTAGACTTTTCTGTTGGAGGAATGGGATTATATAGCTTGTTTGAATTTGACATTGTGCAATTGTATGCTAAGGCATTAGGACCTTTAGAACTTTTGACTTTATGTGTAGAGGCATCCCCATTTTTATTTTGGAATCCCTTGGGTTTGGCGGAATGAGAGGAAGCTTTATGTTTAGACAATGTGTGCATTGATTGGTCATGATTAGGATTTTTAGATGATTTATGGATGGAGGAATAAGGGGATTGGATAATGGGGATATTAGGTGTTGGGAGAAGTGGAGGTAGATTAGATGGAGGGATATTAGGAGTTGGAAGCAATGGCGGTAGAGTGGATCAAGGGATATTAGGAGTTGGAAGTAATGGTGGAAAAGTGGATCGAGGGATATTAGGAGTTGGAAGTAATGGTGGTAAAGTGGATGGAGGAAGGTGTATGGTCACATGCTTTTGACATTTGTAGGATGATGGAGGAGGGATGGCAATATATTTTTTAGGTGTATGATAGGCTTCATAATGGAAAGTGGACTTAGGATGCATGGAGGAAGTACCAACATCTTTAGGTTGTTGTCCTTGGGGTGTATTTCCAAGGCCATAAGAGTGTGGATGAACTTTGACATGGACGGGCTCCAAAATACCTTGTTCATGAAGGTCTAGACCTTTACCTTGGTGGTTCATGTTTTGGAGTGTGCAATGGACAATGGGAATAGGTGTAGGTGGAACACTAGACATGAGTTCCTTATTGGATGGAGAAAATGAAGCAAGGGAAGATAATGGTTATTGTTGTTCTAAGGAGGAACATTCATGAATGAGGGTGGAAAGACCAATAGGATAGGATGGAGGACTTTCAATGGGGTTGATAGTGGGTGACGAGGGCTCATTAGGATCTTGATTAGCATTGTGTTCACTTAGATCCAAGGAATTTGTTTGATCTTCTATGTTGGCTTGGGAGGCATGTGTCTCATCAAGGGAAGTGGATGTTGATAGATCATGGATAGGACTAGGTGGAGGTGAATTTGGAATATCTTTCTCATGGATGGGTATAGGATCAAGTTTCTCATGGATAGGCTCTTCATCATTATGGATATCATCTTGATCATAAAAATGATATAAATTATGGATAGGTTGGATGAAAATGATTTGATCTTGATTAGGACTAGGGCTTCATGTTTCCACATGCTTGGGAGTAGACTCTTGATATAACTCTTGGGTTGCTTGAATGGAAGTGGAAGGGGATTTCTCATGGAGAGAATTGACATGTTCTTGATGGTCAACAACATAGGAGCATGAAAAAGGGTGACTTGGACTTATGATGGGAGACTCTTGAATTGGCTCAAGGGGTTGTGGATGACATGGTTGGCTTGAAGGACTTGGCATGACGTTTGAGGACTCTTTTGTATGTTCAAGTATATGTGTTGAATGACATGGCGACAGTTGATTCCTTGCTTGTAGCCCTTGGGTCACGTCCTTTGGAGGTGTAGGGATGGAAGGTGTTGGCTTAGGATTTTTATTTTTATTGGATAGTGGTATGATATACTTAGAGTACATAACCTAGGTCAGTGTTCCCCTTGTGAATGGTTGCATTAGAACTTAAAGGCTCTTGATTTTGTTGCCCAAGTGGACTTAAATTCACATGTGTTTTTCGTGATGTGGCTTGATAGGTTGATGTGGCATTGACATGCGAAGAAGTGGATGGATTAGATTGGTATGAGGTGGAAGGGTGATAATGAATGGATAGGGGATGATGTGGTGGTTGTTGGATTTGACAAGTGGCCATGAGGTATTCGGCTTGAGCTAGGAGGTCTTGGATTTGAGGTGACTTGTTTGCTTGAAGTTCTTGTATTATGTCATAGACTCTGTGAATGATTTGTTGGGGCAAAGGTTTTTGAATTGTTTTAACCATGTGAAGCATGTGAACAAGCTCTTGTGCTATGTCTTCCAATGTTTTCATATGTAAAAATGTTGTTGATTGGATTAAAGAGATGATGATGATTACGATATGATATGGAATGACAAGATTGTATGATTTGGATGATGTGGCAAGTGTTTATTGGAAGTTTGACTTGGGCACTATCAAACACAATATTTCACATGTAAATGCATGAACATACACACCAAACACAATGATAAATTTTTCTTTGAAGGTTAGATGTTATGATTAAGAAAACACTTGAATACACAACAACAACAAGCCCTATGACTAGTTAAGTGGGGTATGGCCAATTAGGTCTCAAGCTAGTTTGCACAAGGTTGAATAAGGAATGATTTGAAAGAAAAACCTTGCCAATAAGCTGAGAGAAAGGGGTAACCCACCCTTCACCTTCACTTCCCAAAGGTATAAATTTCTTTGGAGCTTAGTTCAGAGTGACAAGATTTCAACTCTCAAACAAGCATGTCTTTCAATTCACACTTCGATTGAGGTCATCCCTAGGGGTGATGAAATCCCCTAGCAGGCCTCCTATGAAGGGTTTGATAAAAGCAAACCAAGTGAGGTGTTTGTGATCACACACGCACTTGATTCACACTCACAATGATTAATTTCCCTTAGATTAGAAATGAAATGTGTGTAAAATAGTTCAAGAACTTGTTCTTTTTAGATCCCAAATCAAGATGTGATGGAAGATAATGGTTAATTTTAGCCTTGATTTTTGATATGTGGTTGAAAACAAGATTCGTTGTAAGAGCCCAAATCCAAATGTGTGACAAACAATGATTAAGAGATGAAGGATGAAATGAGTGCACCTAGTTATTTTCGCTTTCCAAATTATTGTTGTGAGTGATCCAAATTATTTTTGAGCTCTGTATGATTCACCTACAAGATTAAAAAATGATATTATAATGCAGCCAAAGAAAAAAACAAGTCCATCAGAAAATTGCAATTTCAGATACATGTTTTTGACATAGCCGAATTAAATTTTATTATTTGACAATTTAATTGATCTGAAAAATGAAAAATCAAAGAAGAGATCTCTACTAATTTTCTAAGAGCTTTCCAAAAATGTAAAGAAGTAAAAAAAAATCCTTGTTTTTCTCTCAGAAATGCGGATTTGTGAAAACCATACAAAAAATGAAGATCATATTTTTTGCATTGTATTTGACCTCAAAATTAAATCTGTAAAACATAGACCCCCACTAGAATTCAAAGAGCTTTCCAAAAATGTAAAAAGTTTTGAAAAAATTTATGATTTGCGTCCAGAAAACTAATTTTATGAAGAAAAAAAATTACAATAACTCCTACAAAAATGATTATAAACCCTCAATTTTTTTACTGTAGCCTCTTGAGATGATGCACAAGACTTTGTATAAATATTGTTTAAAAATTTGCAGTTGTGTAGAAGATATAATTTTTTTTGTAAAACCTACAGTTTTGTCCAAAAACTGGAAAATTTGCAACAAAAAGTCAATAAAACCTGCAAGTACATATTAAAAATGGGGCAAGGCCCCATAGTGGGTGCCAATAATGTAGATAGGGAAAAATCCAAAGGTTTAATGTGTGTTGAAAATAATAAACTAATAAAATCAAGAGCAGGAATATTTTCTTTAAAGCAATGCATTTCACACATCACTTCAAAGAGGGGCAAAATGTATACACCTAAAAATGGTCACATTATAATAAGTCTGGTAATTAATTAAATACAAGTTATTTATTTAAATCTCTAATTCAATCTACATATAAATAAATTTAATTATTTATTTATATTGTTCATTTTCTAATTCTTCTATCTAAATTAAATAAGTTTAATTACTTATTTAATTTAATCACTTTTCTAATTCTTCTTAATTAAATTAAATAAGCTTTACAATTTATTTAATTTAATTATCACATTGCTTTATTTTAAATAAAATAAATATTCTTCATTTTTCCAAAATCATGAAATCATCTTTAAATCTTCTAAAAATCACATTGTTTTATTTTAAATAAAGAAAATATTCTTCTTTATTCCAAGATCATAAAATCATCCTTAAATCTTCTAAATATTCTTTTTTTTTCCAAAATCATGAAATCATCTTTAAAATCTTCTAAAAAGCCATCTCACATTTAATTAAATATTTTTCAATATTTAATTAGAAACTTCCAAAACTACATGTCACATAAAATTAAATAATTTTATTATTTAATTAATGAATTATCTTCAACTACAAAACCAACTCATAACTAAACTTGACAAATGGCAAGTGCCTTCATTCTTGAGTGAAAGGTTTTGTGGGAAGGAAACATCTTTCTTCTTTTTCTCTAGCTTCCATCTTTCTCTCCAGCTTCTCCATCTCTTACTGTTCATCTTACCAAACTGAATCTCAACCATTGATCTTTGCCAACTAAACTTTTTCCTTCAAAAACTCTATAAATCTAACCTTTCATAAGAAATTTGTATCAAATTCTTTAGACATCCTCACTCTGTCAAAATCGGTCTTCAATCTTCCATCCATCTCCATCTATCATCTTCATCAGGTTGTTATTCTACAGAATTGAGCAACCAACATTCCTTCAACAATTAACCTTCAAAATCTTGCATTCTTGTGCAGGTGGAGAAGAGCCATGGAGGTCAATCAAGTCTAGTTTGAAAATTGGTTTGCATGTTCTTTGTTTATTTTTATTTTCATTCTAGTTTGTACTTCATGGTGCTTGATAGGATTTAATTAGTTTATTGTTTTCAACACACATTAAACCTTTGGATTTTTCCCTATCTACAGTAACAAATCTCATATTATGTATATGTAATTCCATAGAAAGTGCACAAGACAAAGAAGAAGATTAGAAGCAAATATGCAATACTAAAATCTAAGATGCAAATCTAAATGTTAAGCAACAAAGAACAAAGGAAAGTAAAAACGTAATTAAAACTGAAACAATCTCACCAATTTTAAACGTATTTCCATCATTCATTTCGATTGCCCTTCTCCATTTTGCTTGTGTAGTATAATTGCCCTCAGACTTTTAGTAAATTTGTGCAAGTATAGCCTAAGATAGTAATTAGAAAAATATCGAAGATTCACGGCAAAGTGCTCTCAAAAGTCATAAGATTTCACGAGTTTTCGAGAGAGATTTCGAGAGAGATTGAAAGAGAAGAAAGACAGACAATTTATGATATGACATGAGTGATACAAATTAGAAACAGAATTAAATAATGATTTAATCTTCAAGTTTGGTATTTGAAAATAGAAGAATTATCTTTGCATTGAAGATTGATTAAAGCAACTCTTGTTCGAATGCACGCACAAGGTTTAATTAATTAAATAAGAATATTTAATTAATATGCATGTACACGCAATTGAGTTACTAGATGATGAATGATGACGAAGAGATTACTCGAGGATACTCAGACATTAAAGCAAGAGTTAACTGAGTAATTAAAATAGATGTCAACATTTAGATAGTGTTATCTAAAATATATGTGTTAAAATAGAATTAATGAATTAAATAATTCATTTAATTCAAACTCGATATTCAGAGAATAATTAAATAAATAAGATTTATTTAATTAAGTGATGAAAGGATTTAAATGAATAATTAAATAAATAAAGAATTTATTTAATTATGGTTGAAGTATGATAAAGAGTAAATTAAATAAGAATTTATTTAATTTGACAAGAAGAATAAGGTTAATTAGTAACATAATTAAATAAAAAGCGTTTATTTAATTAATCAGATAGAATAAAGAAAAGTGTGAATTAATGAAATAATTAAGATTATTTAATTAATAGAAGAATTATTAGAAGATGAATTAATTAAATAATTAAGATTATTTAATCAATAGAAGATAGTGATTAGCAAAATATCGAAGATTCAAGACAAAGTGCTCTCAAAAGTCATAAGATTTCGCAAGTTTTTGAGAGAGATTTCGAGAGAGATTGAAATGAAGAATGATCAATTTATAGAAAATTGATTATTCGAACGATAGGCCAAATTGAAAGATCAACGGACAGTTGAGATTGACTGATTAGACATGCATTCTGATAAAGTAGTGACATGAGTGATACAAATTAGAAACATAATTAAAGATTAAATAATGATTTAATCTTCAAGTTTGGTATTCGAAAACAGAAGAATTATCTTTGCATGAAAAAGATGAAGATTGATTAAAGCAACTCTTGTTCGAATGTATGCACAAGGTTTAATTAATTAAATAAGAATATTTAATTAATATGCATGTACACGCAATTGAGTTAGAACTAGATGACTGAATGATTTGACAAAGAGATTACTCGAGGACGCCACTTAGACATTAAAGCAAGAGTTAACTGAGTAATTAAAATAGATGTTAGTCGAGTAAAAGTGAATATTTAGATAACTCACATAATTATCTAAAATATAGAAGAATGCATTAAAATAGAATTAATGAATTAAATAATTCATTTAATTCAAGACTCGAATTCAAAGAATAATTAAATAAATAAGATTTATTTAATTAAGTTATGAAAGGATTTAAATGAATAATTAAATAAATAAAGAATTTATTTAATTATAGTTGAAGTATGATAAAGATTAAATTAAATAAGAATATATTTAATTTGACAAGAAGAATAAGGTTAATTAGTAACATAATTAAGTAAAAAGCATTTATTTAATTAATCAGATAGAATAAAGAAAAGTGTGAATTAATTAAATAATTAAGATTATTTAATTAATAGAAGAATTATTAGAAGATGAATTAATTAAATAATTAAGATTATTTAATCAATAGAAGATAAGTGAAGTCGTAGGCCTAAACCAAATTTCAGTGTCTACATTTGCCCCTCTTTGATACAATGTCATTTAGGCGTTGTGTCAAAGAAAATTGATAAGAAATATGCCCCAATCATGCCCAAGTGTAAAACAGGTGAAGATATGCCCCCTCAGGAGGACATGCGGGTTCAAAGAACATGAGTGTGCTCTCGAAATTGATGAGAGAAATAGAAGATGAAAGGAAAACAAGATAGAGGAAAATAGATAAGGGTGGTGAAGATGTAGAAAAGAAGAAATGTTAGTGCGAAAAGAAAGATGAATAATAAAAGACATGGATGTTAGTATTAGCAATCTTCAATGCTTCATCGTATCACAAAAGGCGTTGCACTTTATCATCATTGGGCAGGACTAATACAAATGGAGAAAAACACCATGATATGGCATAGATCAAGGTGTGCAAGGTCATCCACTTGCTAAGAACAGACAGTCGCAGACAAGGAGTGTCATTAACTCATACTAAGGGCACAAGTTTCCCTAGTCTTTTTGTCTAGACAAACCACAGACAGCAAACAAAGTAAAAGACGGGTCATGAAATGTCATTGCTCCTCTAAATCCTTCATGGGACATCCTTGAGGAAACTAGTAACATGACGCAAAATCAAATTTAAAAGACAGTCGACAGACAACAGTCAAAGAAAATAGAATTTTGATACATCGTTGCTTCTCTAAATCCTTCATGGGACATCCTTGAGAAAGCTAGTAACATAATTCCCATCATGAAGTCAAATGAAAAGATAAGATAAATAAGCCATAAAGTCAATAAACCGATAAAAATATTTTCCAAAACTTGATCTGTTTGTTTGATTTGTTTTGATTGATAGAATGATTGATTGATAAAGCCTGATGTCAGGAGATACACATACTAGATAAGACTGTAAGTCTAGTTTCGATGTTATGACTATCTGTATAAGGCATGACAAAGCCTGGTTTCATAAAGACATGTATCGTATAAGATGTTGAGTCAGATGTCGTTGATGTGATAACCTGTGTAAGGCTATGTTTGATTGTTTGACCTTGTCGATTATGCAGGAAGGACTCATCCTGTATAAGACATAGGTTGACTTGTTATGATAATGTCTGTTTCCAAGAAAGGCACATCCTGTAGCAGACTTTAGTTGATCTGTTTTGATTGTTTTGTTTGGAAAATTGTGTGATTTGACTTAGAGACATTGCTGACTTGTTCACCAGATTGATGCATGACTTTATACAATGTGTGGACAATTGACTATGTGTGATGAAAAACCCTAAAGGACTGACCTAGTGCAGCCTCGGGGGCTCATCGATTGATGGCCTTGCCTACGTTGTACACGCAGAGACCTCGTAGTTCAACTTGACTTGGACTGACAAGACTGACTACAAATAGAAGACGTGTGTGAAAATGAATGCAATGAACCCTAATAGATTGACCTAGTGTGGCCTCGAGGGCTCATCGATTGATGGCCCTGCCTACATCCAGTCACAAAGGCAACATAGTTCGACAAACAACAAAGACTGACAAGTGCGACTGACTCTGACTCTATTTTTGGATTTTTTGAAATGTTTTGATTTTTTTGTCTTTTTGAAGTTTTCAGATGTTTTTGTATTTTCTCAGGACATTTTGTGATGTTTTTGGATTTTCCATGGTTTTACATCTTCAACACAACCAATGTAAGAATCAATATGACACATGTCAAGTGTTTTCCCCCAGTTGAGTATAAGACCAATTGACTATGGATAGGGTAAAATGGGAGATATTAAATGCACTCGATGTCAATTGTTCCAAGTTATGGGAAAGACTACCACTTATTATGAATGGTATATACAAGCGATGGATAGGAAAGATAAGGGATATGTACAAGGATAGGTAGTATGTACAGGGATAAGGACTATGTATAGGGAAGTGGACTATGTACAAGGATAAGGATTATGTACAGGGAAGTGGACTATGTACAAGGAAATGATTCCTACAAGCAACCAAGCAAGCATGCACAAGAATCCAAGGACAACCATGATCTTGCCCCTAGTCAAGCTGAAAACCAATTGACAGGTGATGAGGATGGTGACGATGTTGTTTGATGTGGGAAGGACACATCCCGAAACAACATGAGGATGATGATAATATGACTAAAGGATCAAGGTTTGCAGATATGCTAGAAACAAGGCCAATGAATGTTTTGAATGATGCACTAGAATGCATAGAAAGATTATATGGATTGGGCTTGTTGCATTTGGAAAGACTTTTTAGGATTAGATGGTATGATGGAAGGTCCTTAGACCATTGACAAGAGAAAAACCAAGGCATGCGATAGGTATTTCGTATAAGGATAACCTGTTTGGAAAAAATGCTATGAAGGCTATGACATGATATTTTGTGGATAGTGTATGACCAAAGGATAGACATGTCAAGAGTTTTTCCAAAGCACGATTTATGTTTGTACTCATTCTTATCAAGATCAAAGTAGGTGGGAAAATGGATGTGAGAGGTAGGGCTAAGATGGATAGATGGAAATGTCATACGAAGGGTATGGGAGATGAGACAACTTGCCCCCAAGTGTAATAGTCCACATAGATAATTTCTTACACATGACACTTGTTTGCCAGGTTTTCATCATGGTACTTATCCAAAGCGCCATAAGAATGGTTTTCACTATTGGACGAAATTTTTCTCGACTTTTTTTTTTCTTTTTGGTGTCACCAAGATGCCTATTTGCCAGTTTTTCATCAAAGTGAATTTCTTTCTTCTTTTTTTATAATTTTTTTGGAGGGCCTTGATGCTTTAGATGATCACTAATTGTGCCAAATCCATTGATGGTGTTGATGTAGAGACTAGTGAAATGATATGCCAATAATAACCTTGATGAAGTAGTTGCCTTGTTAGGATCATAGCACTTGCATACAATTGATTGATGTCATTGTGATCCTTGTTGACACTAGAGTTGGCCTTATCAAAATACGCACATCGCGATAGAGTGCCATGGGAGTCCTTACAATAAAGAGTTGCTGCCAAGATGCGATGGATTTGTGACGTAGCATTTTTAGACTTTAGGTGAGATGTAGGATTATGACGGATGATGGTAGACGCATTTGGCAATTTAGATGTAGGAATTTTTATTTGCCAAACTTGGAGTGATGGATGATGAAGACTGGGTTTCATATTGGGATAATATTTGGAACCATGACTTTTATATGCCTTGTCTGATGACCATTTTGAAGGAGGTGGACATTTATTATATGTGGGAGTCCTCTTTTCTTGTGGCTCCACATTTTTATTGACTTTTACTTTTGAACTATTTTCTTTGCTTGATCCATTTTTCTTTGGGATCCATTTTGACTTTATTTGTCCACTTGGATTTTTGATTGGTTCAATGGCCTTTGATATTTGATTTTGAACTTTGAATTTGTAAGACTTTTGTTTTTGTTGGTTCCAAATGGAAGCTTTATTCATGTTAGAATGACAATTTATGGTATGGATGGAAGGAGTGTTGGCAACAACCTTATGGTAAGAACTACTCATGGCCTCCATTTTGATGTTTGTATCAGATAAAGTTTCCCCCAATATCGAGAAGGTAACATTAACATCATTAGATTTGATGATTGAAGGATAACCAAGACCTTGATGTCTAGGATTTTCCTGAAACTGTACTGGTTCTAGAATTCCTTGCTCGTGTATCCCTAGTCCTTTTCCTTGATACCGCATGCTCTGAAAAATTCTATTTGCAATGGGGTATTTTTCATTTTGGAAGCAAGATGCTAACCCATCATTGTGTTTGTGGAAACTGTTACTTGGAATCTCCTCCTCTTCAAGAAAGCTTGATTTGATAAAAGTGGATGATCCTAGTTGATAGGATTTTGTATCTTCATTAACATGTTGGATATCATTGTTTTTATTTTGTGACATATCAGACTCAGATGATTCTACTGGTGCTTCCAAGTCAATGTCAAAACCATCTTTATGGTCATTGTCATAGAATCCAATGAACTCAGCTATAGCTTGATCATTTACAAATATGTCTAGAGTAGGAGACTCTCATTCTAGAGGAATATCATCTATGTGTCCAAAGGAGGCAAGTATCTCATTTTGGGAAATGGATGTGTTTGGTACTTGGATAGGGCCATCTTCAAGTGTTTGATCATGAATGGCATAAAGCTCAAGGAGTGGATCATTTTGGACTTCTTGCTCAATAGTATTGTCTTGATCAAAGACGGGTTTGTCTTGAATAATATGGTTGGGTAGGGAATCTTGATCAAGGATAGGTGTTTTTTTGGATGCCATGATTATCTAGAAGGACTTCTTGGATGGACTTAAAGATAGGGTCATGAGATAGACTACTTTGATCTTGACATGAAGGTGAAGCCATGAAGTCATGCTTTGGACTTTTCATTTGACATGTATCCTCAAGTTTAGTAGATGGGATGTGACTTTGGAGACCATGAATAGATGTATTTTCATGACTAAATGTTGATTGAGATGGAATGGCTTGGAAGGGATTAGTGGATGAAGGACTAGGATATGACATAGAGGCTTGGAAGGGATTAGTGGAAGGTTGGTTTCCCTTGTCAAGGTTAGGATAAGGGTGATAAGTGGACGTTTGTTGTGGATTCATGGCATGGATTATGCTAAGGGACTCTTGATAATGAGGGTAGATGGATGGAGGAGTACGAATTATGGATTGATGGTAGGAAGGGTATGTGGGTAGTTGACCATGGGTTGACGTTGATTGGAATTTGGATTGGATATATTGTCTTTTAAAGTCTATGGCTTGTTGGAATTGACCATTACGAAGTAACTAGTATTCAACTTGACTAGCACGCATATCAAGGTAAATTGCAGACATGGTGGTGAGGTTATGATGAAAGATGGAGTATGACTAAGGTATGACAATGCAAAGAGTGACTTAAATCTAAGGTATGCAACCTAAGCTATGTTTTTGGGATTTTTTGAATATAAAGGATGAATGTATGCAACTATTTTTTTGGTTTTTTCTATGCGAATAAGGTATGTCTAAAATGATGCTATCCTAGGATGACAGTGTCTAAGTATGCAAATTCTAAGCAAGCTTCTAAGGTAATCAATTTTGTGAACCTGAGACGAGGTTACCAACTACCTAAAGTCTAACCAAGGTGTCAATTTAGTTATGTCAAGGAACCAATGTAGGACTAGGATCAAAGATAAGGTAAGTCTCCTAACTAGAGTGATGAGATAGGAGAACTCTCTGTAGGACAAAGGATAAACTGATAAAACTAGGTTTGATGACAGATTTCGTTGACGCTATGATTTTTCTAGAGTGCAGATGGTAAACTTATCCTAAAGTTTGTAAAAGTGACCTTTCTAGAAGTTTAATGCAAGGTAATATGTATTCTAAGATGAAACTAAACTCTGAATTAAGACAACTATAGTAATGACCAAATGAACCTAAAGGATACAAAATTGAGCAAATCATTTCAGGTTTTTGTTCAAGGACTATTTATGGAAAGACAACTAAAACTGGTATAACCTTGTTGACTGGACAGTGACTATGAATTCTGGTTTTTTGATAATCAGACAGATACATCGCAGGATCTTACATATGCGGTCAAGTTTACCAGTTGCGGTTTTCCAGTGATCAATTGCATTTCTCTAGTAAAGTTCAATGTGTGACTCTGACAGATGTGGTTAACCTCCTAACAGATGTGACTCTAACTGACAGATGCGACTCAAGGTTAAATAGATGCGACTCTAAGTTTAATAGATACAACTCAAGATTTAATAGATGTGACTCTAAAAATCAATTGTGAGTTTCTGGTGAACAGTTGCGACTCTCTGTGTATTTTTAGTGATGAGATTTAAAAATAACTTCGTTTTCTATGATCAAATTCTGGAAAACAAGAATAATCATAAGACAGTGTTTTCAATTTCGGTTTTGGACTCAAAGAACATTTAAATTGACAACAGACAAGCACATCCTAATAGGCCAAAGGCCTAGGGTTTGTATACTTGGTATAGCCCACCTAATAACCCCGGATTGGTGATAAACACCTTTCCTTCTCGAGAGCGGATAACTTAGAAATTTGGTGGCATTGGCTCCCCTCCACGGCTCATTAACATCTTTCAAGCACACCAATTTTGAATTCTTTGGGCAATGACCTCTCAAGAACTGCTATCTCTACTCAAAGGGATCAGTAGTGAGTATCTTTGGGCATGATACTATACCCTGCACTATACCAAGCAATGGCCACAAATAGGTTGGTCTCTAAAACAAAAGGTATTTAGTATGGGAATTCTGTTCGTGGGGTGTGATCCATACGGTGCGAGTCCCCTTTCAAATCCATCTCATCGGAACCACACTCGTGATTCTTGGGGTTTCCCCAAGAACCCACTTTTATATACCGGCTGGAAGTCCCTCGGGTTCAGGGTGCTACTGGTCTGAGTCATCCTGGGGTGAGTACTTTTTCTCACTAGAACAGGCCCAAGTTCTAGAGTTGGTAACCGTTTCTCTTACACCCAGGATTGCATGAATGTGCAAGGGGAGAGGATACTTCGATGTACCAAGTCGTGAGGGTAATTACACAAATGTGCTTTCGCACCAAACACAATAGACACTAGTTAATTTTAAACCAAACGAAAGATTTGTTATGCTACCAAACAATCTGTTTCAAAAATTAACTAGGGTCTTAGACAAGCATCCTGCAGAAAAATTCATTAGTAGTTTTCAATATCGTCTTCGTCAATCGTCCTGCAAAAACTTGTTAACTCCAAAAAGGCCACACGTTGAAAATCAGATATTAGTAACACACGAATCAATTGAAAATTTGAGATTTCCTAAAACAGAAATGAAGTTTACTAGTCAATTGCGTCGCTGTGTTACCAGTCAGATGCATCGATATTTTCTTCAATTGCGGCTTGGTATTCACTAGTCAATTGCGGTTCAAGAATTGTCAGATGCGTCGTATATTTCATATGCATCGTTTCTAGTGTCAGATGTGGTTCAGAAAGTCAATTGCATCATTTCATCAAACTAATGCGTTGTTCCATGCAAAACTTGCGAAATTAAAAATCAATTGCATCATTATGTTATGCAAATGCGTCATTCGGGTTCAAACGCGTCACAGAAAGTCAAATGTGTCATTCTGTCTTGCAAATGCATCACTTTAAGTCAAATGCGTCACTTTAATTCACAAATGCGTCGTTCTGGCTTGCAAATGCGTCGCTTTAGCTCGCAGCCTCAAAAAAATCGTGTTTTTCTTGTAAAAAATGCTTCCCTTAACAAAAATATGCAGTATAATATATGAATCTTCATCTCTCAACCCTTTTGGACGTAACCATGCTATTTATTTGACCTCAAAAGACTCCAAAAAGTGTGATTTTCAAGATTCTTCAAAAGTACCTACACCCTTCAACACAAAAAACACCAAAAACTTCCAAACAAAGAATGTCAATCAAGAGGGTTAGTAGTTCATGTCGGGTTCACCAAATGTAATGCCATAGAAAGTGCACAAGACAAAGAAGAAGATTAGAAGCAAACATGCAATACTAAAATCTAAGATGCAAATCTAAATGTTAAGCAACAAAGAACAAAGGAAAGTAAAAACGTAATTAAAACTAAAACAATCTCACCAATTTCAAACGTATTTCCATGATTCATCTCGATTGCCCTTCTCCATTTTTCTTGTGTAGTATAATTGCCCTCAGATTTTTAGTAAATTTGTGCAAGTATAGCCTAAGATAGTGATTAGCAAAATATCGAAGATTCAAGACAAAGTGCTCTCAAAAGTCATAAGATTTCACGAGTTTTCGAGAGAGATTGAAATGAAGAATGACAAATCAATTTATAGAAAATTGATTATTCGAACGACAGGCCAAGATTGAAAGATCAACGGACGGTTGAGATTGACGATTAGACATGCATTCTGATAACTGCCAGAGCTACATGAGTGATACAAATTAGAAACAAAATTAAAGATTAAATAATGATTTAATCTTCAAGTTTTGTATTCGAAAACGAAGAATTATCTTTGCATGAAAAAGATGAAGATTGATTAAAGCAACTCTTGTTCGAATGCACGCACAAGGTTTAATTAATTAAATAAGAATATTTAATTAATATGCATGTACACGCAATTGAGTTAGAACTAGATGACTGAATGATTTGACGAAGAGATTACTCGAGGGCACTTAGACATTAAAGCAAGAGTTAACTGAGTAATTAAAATAGATGTCAAGTCAAGTAAAAGTGAATATTTAGATAACTCACATAATTATCTAAAATATAGAAGAATGCGTTAAAATAGAATTAATGAATTAAATAATTCATTTAATTCAAGACTCGATATTTAGAGAATATTAAATAAATAAGATTTATTTAATTAAGTGATGAAAGGATTTAAATGAATAATTAAATAAATAAAGAATTTATTTAATTATAGTTGAAGTATGATAAAGAGTAAATTAAATAAGAATTTATTTAATTTGACAAGAAGAATAAGGTTAATTAGTAACATAATTAAATAAAAAGCGTTTATTTAATTAATCAGATAGAATAAAGAAAAGTGTGAATTAATTAAATAATTAAGATTATTTAATCAATAGAAGAATAAGTGAAGTCGCAGGCCTAAACCAAATTTCGGTGTCTATAGTATATATTCAATTTAAAATTTAAAATTTAAGTTATATTCAAAATATGTAATTTATGGGGTTGGGGCCCTAGCTCGGTTGGCTAAATTTTTCCTGTTGCAGGAGGTTGGTCACGAGGTCTAGTCTCCCCCACCCTCGTGGTACCTGAGGGCGTGTCACGCCAGCACCGCCAATCACGTTAAAAAGTTTACCAGGCGCACTACAGTTTATATGGGGTCGTGCTACCCGATTCCTACAGTCTAAAAATAAAAATAAAAAAAAATATGTAATTTATAATTAACTTTAAATATAATAAAAAATTTAAATTACCATTTGATCTGGAGTCTACTCTACATGTCCTCTTGGTGGTGTAACTATGTCTGGGTTAGGGCTGAGATTTGTACTAACAAAGTCCTACAAGATCAAAATTAAAGCATTTACATTGAACTAGGTTAATATATATATATTAATTCAAGTTTGCACATTTTGTGTAGAAATTTTTGTAAACAACCTGGAAATCAGTGGCCTCACGAGTAGCTGCAACATCAAATGCTTGTATAATTCCCATTCTCATTTTGGTATCAACCTATACATACATGTACATAGACATTTAACGCTTATAATATTTACAAGTGTACATGCACGTTTTCATATATCTAGTGAATTCAAAATTCATAAAATTATAACTATACTAATGTAACTTTAAACAAATTTACAATATGAATGTACTTGCCCCTGATCTATGATGCCCAATAGTGGAGGGGTGGTTGAAAATCCCTCAGGAGGAATCGACATGGATGCCGATTGACTCGCCTAAACCAACATAAATATTTCAAACATATATGTGATTCAATTATAAATTTAAAACTCAAGTTAAATTTGTGATTTCATATATAATTTAAAAAATTGAAATAAAAATACCCCATAAGGTTTGCTAAGTACGACCGATGTCGATGTATGTACTTGTGGAATAGATGATTGCCCCATCGTTAGTGTCATCTGTACACCAAACAATTTGATTGTTAAAATGTATTGCAAAATTTTCTTTGATATGTACATCCATCAAAATTCTTATAAAATTAATGTACATAGATGCATATTTATACTTGTGTCACAATGTCCTTAGGGTGATGGTCTACTACAAGAAACTCTACAAATGAACTGATGCAACCAAATGAACCACCAGAATCTCCCTGTCCACCTAGAGTAGGTGTGGCCTGATCAGGTCCATAGCATACTTGATGACAACTAGTACATATATGGAGGAAGGGCCTCGAAACCCCTGGAGTGATATCAGACCAGCTCCATAAAAAACTCCTCAATCATCATCATCTCTATGCTCCCCACCTACTATCACATAAGCATGTTGATCAAGGTCTCCTGTGAGTGTACTAAGGGAACCTAATGTTGAGACCAGAGCTCGATGATGTACAGGTGCGGGAATGGGAGGACCAAGAGAAACAATAAGGGTTTGGGCATGCATGGGGCATTGGGGATCAACCCTTGCCCCTAACCTCTGTTGTGGCATGCCGCCATCAACACCCTAAAATGATCTAAAATCAAAATAATTGGGCTTTTTCCCCATTTTAAACTCTACATACAGTTTTCTCAAAAAATACAACAGGCACTCCCAATTAGCATGTGGGGGACTATCAAAAACCATATACCATCAATCCCAAAAATGTGTACTCATCTATGGATGTATGCACCACCTCATGGATATTCTATATTTTTTGGGTCGAATGGGTTGTCGAGTAACGGGGTCAAGAAAGTAGGGGGCTAGATGGGCTTTCATCATTTTAAGGTCTAATATTTTTTTGTAAGAGAGACCGTCAGAATAAAATTGTCTGATTTGTTCTATCTCTCATCGATGCCTATCAAGATCAGAATCGATCATCCTGATGACATCAACAACGTTTTGCATCACAGATGCAAAATGTCTCACATGTGGTGGAATCAATGCTTGACTCTGCATAGCATTGATTTGATTTTGTAAGGATGCAACTTGATCATTTATACATGCTCACAAGCGAGCCTTGTCAGATGCGATAGGTGCTAGATGTGGCATATTAGGTGGAGGTGGAGGGGGAGGTGGAGAAGGGAGGGGGAGGTGGATGTGGCTATGGCTGAGCTGGTGGATTGATGATATCATCAATGTCAAAATCATCCATGATATGAGATATAAATGTGCACCTGCATTAAATCATACAAAATAGGATGTGCATACATATATTAAGATCATATATTTAATTGAAATAGTATGAGCATACATATATATTAAGATCCTATATTTAACTGAAATACATATATATATACATTGATTGAACTTGAGCATGTCCATACAAAATTCAAAATTTAATGTATGTACATACATTTAAAATTAAAAAATATGATGCATAATTTGCATGCATACAAATCATTAAACTAAACTATGTACATACATACAAATTTCTAAATTTAAGAACTATATGCAATTTTTTAATACATGCATGTACATACTAAATAATAAACTTGAAACGTTCACAAAAGCTCATTTTATTTCTAACACACACACACACACACACACACACACACACACATATATATATTACAAATTTTCAGCAAGAGAAATCATGATCTAGTAGATAGTCATAAAATATATACTATTATATATTGTTCATTATAAGTTCATAAATTCCACCAAATTCATAAATCCATGTCACTAAAAATATCCATCTAGAACCAAAATCATAAATTCATGTCACTAAAAATATCCATCCAACCAAATTTATAAATTCATTACACAAAATATCCATCATTCACCAAATTCATAAATTCATATCTATTTAAGATCATTGTCTTAATTTAGAAACTATTGTGGCTCTCTACTACATCTCTTCATTTCTTTTTGTTTTCCTTTTTAGAATCATAAGTTCTCCTCTCCTCTAGCCATTGTCGACACTCATCTAAGATCCCATCCATAGCCCTGACAACATCAACAAGGGTTTGCATCCTAGATGCAAACATCCTCATAGAAGGTGTGACACATTCTTCATTTTGAATAATGTTGATTTGATCTTGGATGGTTCTAACATTGGCATTGATTTTTTCTTGCAAACGAGCATGTTCATCTATTTTAGGTGGTGGAGGTGGGGGATTACAAGGTGGAGTGGGTGGAGGTGGAGGTGAAGGTGGTGGAGATGGATGGCGTGGAGGTGGATTTTGAATATTATTGAATGGATCCATATGATATTTCAGATATGAGTGAACCTTCATTAGATTTTTAATTTCAAGATGTAAGATACATGTTTAGGAAATACATTTAAACCATTCAATATAAATGGCCTTAAATAATTGAATACAAATGATAAAATATGTAAGCCTCATTTATGTCTAAGACACATGTTACTTGAATGAAAATACAATTAACTATTAATATTATAATCTTGCATGATCTTATTATTGTTAAATTTGGTTGCCTTGGGAAACTTTGAACACCAAATTTTAAGAACTTCTTTGATCCCCTTAAGAAATTTCATATTGTGACCCCTTAAGAAATTGAATTATGATTTAGGGTGATAGGATAGCTTAAGGGGATCTACATCTAGTGAGGTCCTAGGAGAAAATGACATGGCTCAAGTGAATAAAATTTGGTGAAGTTTCCCAAGGCAACCAAATTTCATTAATAGCCTTTAAAGAAAAACTGATGGCTTTAGGGTTTAGTGTTTAGAGTTTAGAGTTTAGGGTTTAGGGTAATAGGATAGCGTAAGGGGATCTACATGGCATAAGGGAATGAAATTTGGTGGAGTTGCCTAAGGCAACCAAATTTCATTAAGAGCCTAAGAAAAAATGATGGCTTTAGGGTTTAGGGTTTAGAGTTTAGAGTTTATGGTTTAGGGTAATAGGATAACTTAAGGGGATCTATGTAGTGAGATCCTATGATAAAATTACATGGCATAAGGGAATGAAATTTGGTGGATTTTCCTAAGGCAACCAAATTTCGCTTTAAGGTCAGGTAGGACAAAATGAATGGTTTAGTGTTTAGGGATTAGATTTTAGAGTTCAGGGTTTAGGGTTTATAGAACTTAGGGTGAAGTTTTGGTGCCCCTTGGAATATAACGAACTTTCAAGTTAGTGAAGAACATTTTCTTGTGGAATAGTTTATTGAGATCTACTCTTGTTTCAATTGACCAACCTAGATCATGAAATCTCATTCATATTATAATCTTGCATGATCTTATTAATGTTAAATTTGGTTGCCTTGGGCAACTTCACCAAATTTTAAGAACTTCTTTGATCCCCTCAAGAAATGTCATATTGGGACCCCTTAAGAAATCAATTTATGATTTAGGGTGATAGGATGGCCTAAGGGGATCTAGATGTCTAGTGAGGTCGAAATTTAGTCATACTATGACCTCATTGGCTCATAGCTTTGGGTCAAAAGTGCTTACCCCTCTAATAAAAAAAAGTATCAAGTTAAAAATGAATCAATCTATACATATCACAAAAATAACATACATCTATCAAAACAAGTAAAAAATGTAAGGAAATCTTAGGTACGGAACAAACTCTCCTAACGTCAAAACCTCAAGGAAGATTGCATATATGACTTTAAATTTTGCAATTACAGTTCAATAAGATACACTTGAAAAGAGTAACAGAAAAGATAAATGAACACATACACAATTGGACACCAAATTTACGTGGGAAAACCCTTACAAGAGAAAAACCCACCACACCAAGAAAAGCCTCTTTGTATTACAGTAAACAAGAATTACATATAGAGATCGACTTCACTTTTTAATGTTAATTTTACAACAGCAACATTCACTAATCAATCTTGTATAGACTAGTAATCTTACAATGCTCTCAGAAGCATCCTATGAATCCACTCAAATCAATACATGTTCAATTGAACATAAATCTTCATTACCCAAACTGATCAATGTCATCCATTATAGAGTGTATCTCATTTTGTTCATGGTCTATTGATCTTCCACACAAGAAGAGTCACAACAGTTCAACTACCAACGATTTACATTATGCTTCTCTCATTGGTTCAAAATAGACCATGTCGAACAATCATTCAGTCAAAACGTTCAATCTGAATTGCATGTCAATGAGACACTAGATCGTGTCTCCCCGATGCCAAAATGCCTGATCACATAGCTATCAGCAAGACCAAAGGTATCGACAACACCCTAAGAAGTTAGATCGATAACAAGTCAAGTCTCCCCAATATCACAAGAAAACCAACTGTCCATCGGCAAGAGTCCAAGAGATTTCATCGACAGTTAATGTCACTCTGATATGTCCATCAACAAGACCTCTCACCAATGTCCATTGCAGAACTATCGACAAGACCATCACTCTCACTAATAATTCACACCGATGTCAATCACATGTAGCTCTATTGGCAAGACCATCGCTATTGACGAGAGCTCATACCAAACACAAAATGTCGATGAGAGAAACACTATCACCAAGAGTTCATACCGAAGGTATACCTATCGGCGAGACCACATCCATCGGCATGTCACTCAAAATGTTAACTTCATAACCACCGCATACAAGTTATGAATTTACCGATCCCCGTGACAAGCTGATACCACTGTCGCCCAATCAGAGAAAACACAAACTTCGTAACTCCCACTACTGGTTAGAAAGTTCCCAAATGCTACGACAAGGAAGGAAGTCGGTTAGTCAGGAAGTTATGAAACTTCCAAACTCTATGACAAGGCTTTAAGTTACAGAAATCATCGATGCCATGACAATGAAGGAGATTAGTCAGTTTGGAAGTTATGAAACTTCCAAACTCCGCAACAAGGTTACAAACTTGGGAACTCCAGTGATTGGCTGAAAAAGAAGACTTGAACAGAGATACAAGCCAACAAGTTGAGGCACAATTTCCAATAGTCTCCCACTTGACGAAGACTTTATGGCTTCCTTCAAATTTGAAGTTAATGAAGGTCATGGGCTCTAAGGCCCATCGAACTGGCAAACCACCTGTACTTGTCTGTGCTCACTAGTTTCGTCAATGCATCTACAACATTTTCCAAAGTATCCACTTTTTCTAAAGAGACCTTTCCATCCTCCACCATATCTAGAACAAAATGATACTGCACATCAATATGTTTTGTCCTGGCATGGAAAGTAGGATTTTTTGCCAAACAAATAGCAGTCTGACTGTCAAAGTAAATTATAATTTTCCCTGCATCAAACCCAATGTTAGAACACAAATGTTTTAACCAGATTGCTTCTTTACAGGCGTGTGTTGTTGCCATGTATTCTTCCTCTGTAGTGCAAAAAGTGACTATAGCCTGTCGCTTACTCATCCAACTAACTGCACCACCATTCATCATGAAAATATATCCACTGGTGGATCTTCTGTTGTTAATGTCCCCTGCCCAATCAGAATCCACATAGCCTCGAATGTTGAGAGCCCTCTATGATTTAACCAAATTTCCATGGTAACACAAAGCATATTCTGAAGTGTCCTTCAGATATCTAAACACTCTTTTCACAACATCCCAATGTGTCCTTCCAGGATTTTCCATAAAACAACTAAGTACTCCCACTACTTGGGCAATGTCTGGCCTTATACAGACCATTGCATTCATTAAACTGCCAACTACACTAGCATAAGGCACTCTAGTCATATCCTCTATCTCAGTAGGAGATTTTGGACAATCTCCAATAGATAGCTTTGTTCCCTGCAAAACTGGAACAACTAGCTACTTCCAATCAATCATACAAAATCTCTCCAAAAAAACATTAATATACTTACTCTGACTGAGCCAAATTTTTCTACTCTTCCTGTCCCTGGTTATTTCCATTCCTATAATATACCTAGCTACACCAATATCTTTCATTTCAAACTTTGTAGACAACTAAGATTTTAGATCAAAAATCATTCTTCTAGTACCACATTCTAGGAGATTGTTTTAATCCATACAGAGATTTTTTCAACTTGCAAACTAGATTTTCTTTACCTTTTTCCACAAAGTGCTCAAGCTGGGACATATATATCTCTTCTTCAAGGTCACCATGAAGAAATTTTGTCTTCACATCCATCTATTCAACCTCTAATTCATACGCTACTGCAAGCGACAAAAGAAATCCGATAGACGTCAGCTTAGCTACAGTAGAAAAAATTTCTCAATAATCAATTCCCTCTACCTCAGAATACCCCTTCGCAACCAACCTCACTTTATACTTTTCCACACTACCATCCAAACCTATCTTCTTTTTAAATACCCATTTGTAGCCAACAGCTTTTATGCCTTTAGGCAAGGGCACCAAACTCCAAGTGTCACTCTTTTCTAATGATGTCATTTCTTCATTCATAGCTTCCAACCAAGAGTTTGAATTAGGCATTCTAATTGCCTCTTTGACAGTCCTAGGCTCATCAGTGCTAGAAATTAAAGCATAGGCACAAGTAGAATCTAACATAGAAAACCCATACCTATCAAGTTGCTTTCTTTCACGTGTTGACCCCCTCATAGGCTAAGGATGAGGTTGATCTTCTTCTTTAGAGCTCTCAAAACTACTTGAGCTCTCCTTAGTTTTAGGTACATTTTGAATTTTCAATTCCTCTTTATCTGGTGTTAGAGGAATTTGAACTACATCCTTTTTATCTTCAGATTTTGTCTTTGATTGAAATCCAAAGTATAAGGCTTCAGCTCATGAAAAATAACACTTTTGTTGTATAAAACCTTCTTTGTATTAGGATTCCAAAGCTTGTATCCTTTTATTCCAACACTATAACCAATAAAAATACATTTAACAGCCTTGTTTTCCAATTTAGATCTTTTTTCATTCGGCACATATGCATATGCCTCACAGCCAAAGACACAAATGTGTCTCAGAGAGGGATTATTTCCAGACCATGCTTCCAAAGGTGTTTACTCAACAAGAGCGGAATTAGGAGAATGGTTTATTAAGTAACATGTTGTTGTAATTGCCTCAACCCAAAACTTCTCCTCCAAGCCAGCACTGCTTAGCATAGTTTGTGCTCTTTCCATTACAATCATGTTGAACCTTTCAGCAACTCCATTTTGTTGCAGAGTGTAGGGTGTAGTTTTATGTCTTTTAATCCCATGATCTTTATAGTACCTTTCAAACTCATCAGAACAAAACTCACTGCCATTGTCAGTCTTTAAAAATTTTATTTTTCTTCCAGTCTGATTTTCCACAAGGTTTTTAAATTCCTTAAAATGACTGAACACTTCTAATTTACTTTTCAAAAAATAAACAAATTCCCTTCTTGAATAATCATCAATGAATGATACATAATATCTTGATTTAGACAAAGAAGGAACATTTACTGGACCAAAAACATCAGATATATAATCAAGTAAACCAGAAGATTTGTGAGGACTGGAGTAGAATGAAACCGAGTGTTGTTTACCATATATACAATGTTCCCAAAACTCGAATTCAAGGTTATAGTCATCGGGCCCCTCGACCAGGTTTTTATTTTTCAAGGTTTTTAAACCTTTTTCTCCAATGTGGCCTAGCCTATGATGCCAGAGCATAGTCTTTTCTGCTAGAAGTTTAACTTCCAAATAGAGTTTGCACTATCAGGAACTTTTTCCTCCTTTTCTCCATGAGTAGCCTTCTATGACTTTGCATAGACACTATTGCATTGCACAATAAGTGCATCCAACTTATACAAGGTACCAATACGAGCACCCATAGCTAGCACCATTGAGCCTCTAGTCATTTTGTAGCCACTTCCAGAGAATGTGACTTGCACTCCAACATCGTTCAGCTTACTAACAAAAAGTAAATTTTGAGCCAAACCTGGTATATGCATTACATCATTGATTCCCTTCACTCTTCCATCAGGGAACTGGATTCTAACTCTTCCATGACCAACTATTTCTAGAGATGAACCGCTTGCCAAATACACCCTTCCACCATCTTATTTTTCATACTTAGTGAGCCAATCTCTATGAGATGTCATGTGGAAAGATTCTCCATAATCAATCAGCCAGACATCATCTAATGCCTAAGTTGCCAAGGCTGCAATGAAGGCATCTGCATCACTCTGAGAAGAATCATTGTTGAAAGAATTCTTCTTCTTCTTCTTTTTCTCCTCTTTGCAATCCTTTTAGACATGACCAAGTTGCCCACAATTCCAGCACTTCACCTTGGACTTCTTTCCAAGAGACTTTGATCTCCCTTCTGATTTTGATTTAGACTTCTTTTCCTTCTTCTTTCCTTTTTCTTTCGATCTCCCTCGAACAGTAAGAGCCTCCTTTTCCATCTCAGAAGATTTTCTTCTCATCTCTTCTAATAAAAAAGAAGCAACAACATCTTCCATCTTAAAAGTGGATGTCGTACTCCTAATAGCCATCACCAAGTGATCCCAAGAATCTAGCAAATAACATAACAATAGCATACAACAATCTTCTTCATCTATCTTCACACCCATAGATGCTAATTGAGCAATCAACATGTTGAAAGCATTCAAATGATCAGCAACAGACGCTCCTTCCTACATTTTCAAAGAGTACATCTTCTTCCTCAAGAACAACTTATTCACCAAGGACTTTCCCTGATAAATAGCTCCTAGTCTTTTCCACAAAGAGGATGATGCCTTTTCTTCATGAACATTTAGAAGAATAGATTCTGCTAGACAAAGGCTTATCAGCCCCTTTGATTTTTGATCTGTGAGGTCCCAATCCTCTTGCTTCATGCCTATAGGTTTCATTCCAAACACAATAAGACAAAGATCACGATCAACCAATAGATCTTCCATTTTGAGTTTCCACAACTCAAAATTGCTACCATTGAATTTCTCAATTTCAATCTTTCCTGATGTGCTTGCCATCTTAATCTGTAATTTGAATTACCAGACTTCTACAAGACTCCCATTGAATAGAATTGACACAAAAAACCCAATGTACCCACAAGGATAACACAACTGGCCAGGCTCTGATACGACTTGTAAGGAAATTTTAGGTGCATAACAAACTCTCCTAATGTCAAAACCTTAGGGAAGAATGCAGATATGACGTTAAATTTTGTAATTACAGTTCAATAAGATACACTTTAAAAGAATAACAGAAAAGAGAAATGAACACATACACAATTGGACACCAAATTTACGTGGGAAAACTCTTATGGGAGAAAAACGCACCACACCAAGAAAAGCCTCTTTGTATTATAGTAAACAAGAATTACATACAAAGATTGACTTCACTTTCTAATGTCAATTTTACAGAAACAACATTCACTGATCAATCTTGTATAGAATAGTTATCTTACAATGCTCTCAGAAGCATCCTATGAATCCACTTAGATCAATACATGTGTAATCGAACATAAATCTTCATTACCTGAACCGATCATTGTCATCCATTATAGAGTATATCTCATTATGTTCATGGTCTGTTGATCTTCCACATAGGAATAGTCTCAATAGTTCAACTACCAACGGTTTACATTCTACTTCTCCCATTGGTTCAAAACAGACCACATCGGACAATCGTTCAATAAAAACGTTCAATCTGAATCGCATGTCGGTGAGACACTAGACCGTGTCTCCCCGATGCTAAAATTCCCAATCACATAGCTATCGGCAAGACCAAAGGTATTGAAAACACCCTAAGAAGTCAAACTGATAACAAATCAAGTCTCCCCGATATCACAAGAAAACCAACTGTCCATTGGCAAGAGTCTAGGAGATTTCATCGACAGTTAGTGTCACTCTGATATGTCCATCGGCAAGACCTCTCATCGATGTCCATTGAAAAACTATCGGCAAGACCATTGTTGTCGCTAAGACTTCACACCGATGTCCATCACATGTAGCTTTATTAGCAAGACCATCGCTATCGGCGAGAGCTCATACCGAACACAAATTGTCGACGAGAGAAACACTATCGCCAAGAGTTCATACCGAAGGTATACTTGTTGATGAGACCACATCCATCGGCATGTCTCTCAAAATGTTAACTTCATAACCACCGCATACAAGTTTTGAATTTATCGATCCCTGCGACAAGCCAATACCACTATCACCCAGTCAGAGAAAACACAAACTTCGTAACTCCCACTGTTGGTTAGAAAGTTCCCAAATGTTGTGACAATGAAGGAAGTTGGTTAGTCAGGAAATTATGAAACTTCCAAACTCTGTGACAAGGTTCTTAAGTTACAGAAATCACCAATGTCATGACAACGAAGGAGATTAGTCAGTTTGGAAGTTACAAAACTTCCAAACTTTGTGACAAGGTTACAAACTTAGGAACTCCAGTGATCGACTAATAAAGAAGACTTGAATAGAGATACAAGCTAGCAAGTTGAGGCACAATTTCCAACAAAAAATTCCTCCTAAATTAGAGGATATCAAAATAAATATGAAATATTTTAATAATTATACTTGTAATCACTTATTAATAAGTTATATCATACATAATTTTAATCACATAATAAAGGAATAAATATACATATGTAGAAGATACAAATTTAAAAAGAGGCTACTCACATGGATCTTGATCCTTAGATAGGAAGTGCCTAGATTGGTGTATCTCATGTAGGAATCTATGTAGGTGTTGGGACCTTCACCTCTCTCCTTGTATATTTCCAACAATCTCACTCAATCCCTCTAGATAGAATTATTTCCTTTGTTATTATCTAGTTCTTTTAATCTTCTAAATTAACCTCTTATTTATAGGAGCATAATATGAATCCTCCTCCTCTCTCTATTGTAATAATAGCCTAGTTCCTCCAACCTATCATCATGTACCTCCTCCCTTTCCCATGTAATAGGTGTACCTTAGGAGTTAAATGGTTCCATCTTGGTCTCCTTATTGATTCATTTCTATCCTTCCACATAAATCTATATAGTATCAAAATACAGGTAATTTTATGGTTATTGAATCTCCCTTAATTGCTAAAGTATCCATTATGCTTGAGGATGGGTGGATTATTATCTAGGATCACATCTTAAAAATCCTATAGAGGCCATGGTATGTGTTTCTTAATACATATATTCCCATACAAACCTCTTTCCATGCATTAGCAACTCTCCTATATAATAGACACCTTACTATTTAAATTTCATATGATATATACCCAAGTGTTTCCAATTGGAATTGCTATAATTATACTTTTATGGTATTATATATATTCATAATAGTTTTCATAAATCTACCAAATAGACCCATTCTTGACATTGAACCTACATAATTTTAGGTATGTCCAATGAAAGAAACTTTACCCATAGCACTCTCACTCACACTCTCCTATCTTGTGGATATAATAGAATAAAGTTTTCTTCCAATGATTTAGATCCCAATTGATCATGTCTAAGTGTCATAGAGAGTGATCATCCACTCTTCATAAACTTGTAGAAACCAAAAGGTTTTATATTATTTTTTCAAATAAGTGAAAACATTAAAAAAATATCTATTGGATGGTGACAACAGAGGGTTTTTTAAGGAAACCAAATTTCATTTTAAGGTCCTAAGACAAAATTCAAATTATTTAGTGTTGAGGGTTTAGATTTTACAGTTCAGGGTTTAGGGTCTAGCAAACTTAGGGTGAATTTTGGGTGGCCCTTGGAATAATTTAGACTTGCAAGTTGGTGCCAATTGGAATTGATTGTACATGCTTGGATTTACAATTTGCTAACTAAATTTGCAAACAAACATTGATAAACTTATGAATTTTAACTATTCTTTAACATATTGTTTTCTAATCTAATTATAATTTAACATTGAAACTAAAGTTTAACATATCATTTTCTTCATACAATGCAAATAAAATTTAAAACATTTAAGCAATGCAAATGAATTTTATTGAGCTTGAAATTACCTAGTTTTCAAAATCAAAATGATTTGTTCGATTTCAATTTAGGGTTTCAATTTCTAAGCAATTAGGGTTTTTAATGTAATTTTTTTGTTTCAGTTCAAACTAGGGTTTTCAAATTCAATTTTTTTCATTTGATTTGAATTCAGGGTTTCAAAAAGCTTGATTAGGGTTTCTAAATGCAATTTTTTTTATTTCATTTCAATTTCTAAGGTTTTGAAATGCAATTATTTTGTTTCATTTCACTAGGGTTTTCAAATTCAATTTTTTTTGGTTTAATCGAAATAATTTAGGTTTCAAAAGCTAAATTTTGTTTGTAAAACACAATTCAAGGTTCATTTTTTCATTTCTATTAAAAAATATTTAGATTTCATTACATTTTTTAATATATTTTGACAATTACTCATTTCTACTATAACAAGGAAAAAATGCTCAAAACTTGAAATAAATTAAAAAAAAATGCTAAATTCACTTATTTTATTCACAATTTCAATATGAAATGGAAAAATGCAAAAAAAGGGTGTGGGCGGGTACCTGGAGCTATTTGTGGAGGTCCCTGTTGCTTGTAGTCGAGATACCATTCATCGCAAAATAAAATCTATTCATTTTTTACAAGATAAATAGCATTAGAAAATAGGATCCCAATTTCTACAAAATGGGATCCCGATTTTTATAAATTGGGATCCCATTTCATAGTAATCAAGATCCCATTCCTTGTCTGTCTGTTCGGGATCCTTTAGGAAACACGATCCTAGTTTTTAAAAAGCAAGATTCTATTTTGTATTTAGGCTTGGGATCCCGAAACTAAATGGGATACCGATTTTTAAAAATCGGGATCCCATTTATTAAAATCAGGATCTCATTTTTGCAATGCCAATTTCAATTTTTTGGCTAAGGAAAAAACTTCCATGTTTGATGGACTCAAGTTTGTGCACTTACCCCAAGTATTTTTAATAAATTAAGTTGAATGAGTTTTACCAAAAAATAGACATGTTGGGTAAATTTGTTTGTTTTTTTTTTTTAATTTCATGGTTGAAATCATGCAATGTGTTATTTTAATGGTGTTTGTTGAGTTGTAGGAAATTCATGTTCGTAATGAAATCTTTAAGTTGTATAATTGTTTAACTCTTGAATTTTCGTTGAGTCAATTATTGTTTCACTTGAATGGGTTATGGATATGTGGGAAAACCCTTAAGTTAGTTAACCCTTCTGTAGGAGTTAAGGTTATTGTTTAAGGCTTCCAAAGGCACGAAAAAATGGTGGTTTATTATTGATGTCTATTGATTTGATACTTGTCCATATTTTGACTGTAATTGTGACTTGAGGTTACACTTGGGTTGTACTCATTTCATGAGTGTTTGTGCCTATGATGATTGGTGAGATGATTTTACCTTGCAGATGTTTCCATTTTGAGATTTAGTTTCTTGTGTTGGTACAATCCCTTGGAGTTTAACTTTGTGTTTTGGGTTTCTAGGGAGAGTGGTTCTACATGGGCACTAGTGCACAAAGGGTTTGTCAGGATAATCCACGTTAGAGTTAGAGTAACAAGTGATAAATTAATTAATTAATTAGGGAGCTAGGTAGCAAAAACATTAATAAGATAATTAAGGATGTCTCGTCCACCCGTTAGGGATTTCATAGACTAAGGGTGGGCTGAGAAGGCTATGGTTGGCAAGATTGTTACCTCGTCTCCATGAGAGGTTGAAAATTTTGCATGAGTCACCCTATGGGGCCAATGCCTAGAGAGGCTGTTAGGATAACCATAGATGGGGGCCAACGCCTAGAGAAAGGAAGTCGGGATAACCCATGTAGGACTGTGCGATGACACTCTCCTCTAGCATTCCCTTGATTTGTTATTGTTGCTAGCCTCTGCAAGTGGTCTTTTGATGTTATGTTTCTTTTCATGTTGGAGTTAAGTCTTGTGTTTTCTGTTTGAATGTTCTTGGTCGAGGATCCTTCCTTATTTATTCCTAACATGGGGATGGTAAGGTGAAGCGTGCTACACACCCCATTGGGTCCCCTGTCATGCAATTATACCATTCAGTGCAGAGTTTTATTTTGATATTCAATTTATTTTGTTTGTACAACCCCTTGGAGTTTGACTTTGTGTTTTGGGTTTCTAGAGTGACTTGTCATGCCCACATTTTAATGTGGGACAAACACAAATGCTACAACTTTTTTTTTTTTTTTACCTAAACTTGCTTCTTTCTTTCCTCCACTTGCCAATCATGCAACCCCCAAATCATAACACAACTGCTAAGGTCTTTTATCATAGAATGATATTCTCTTGAAAAAAAAATTGACATCGCAAGATTTAAATAAATAAATGGTCCTACAGATAAATCTCACCATTCAAGTTCCATATTTTCTTGATTTTAAAACCTTATTATTTTACTCGACACCTCAATTAAGCACTCAAGACCTCACTAGGTGGAACATGCAACAACCCATGATAACTACTGGATGAGGTTCATCAAAATCACATATGTGAGTCCTTAACTTGAAATACAAAGGCATCATCTCACTTCAAGTAGGAGAGTTAAGACTTATATGTTATATGCTAATGCTAAAACATGATATTCCTTTGAAGCAACTATTAAGGTATGTGACTCCTTTAGATCAATGAAGGTAGTTATCAAGCAAGTACAAATTGTTCCTTTGAACTAAATCTTAGAAGATTCTCAATGTCTATTTTGAGATGTTTACTTCTCTCAACACATAAGCATCTACTCCTTAGTCTAAAATTTGAGTCGGGACATACTACCACTAACTACTAAACATCTTATAAACACACAGGATTGCACCTCCTGGGTTTCACATCACATTCTAGCATACTAGGAGAAAGATTCCCTACCCCCACTTGGAAAGGTTGGTTCATGAAATGTTATAAAGCAGATTGATTTGAAGTCCAACCTTATTTGATCTAGGATCATGCAACACTACTATTAGATCAAATTAGGGAAGCACTATAGTGTAATAAAAGTGAAATGAACAACAAGAGTCGAGTAGCATGCATGATCAAATTACTAGAAGATTTATTTCCCCAAGATTGTGTCTCCACAAGACTTAAGTATCGCTATGGTTGGTAATCTCCTATATAGCAAGTTAGAATAATAATCAACCAACTTCTTTATACTTGAGGCCTAGGTCAATGGAATGCATCATCCCTATTTCAAAATAATGACTTAATGGTCACTAATTACATAGACTTGGCTTCACAATCAATCCCGTTACGAATTTTGAGAATAGGTCAATTTGGAAGGTCAATGTGCGTCTAAGGTACGAGAATTGAACATCCCTTTTAAGAAATCATATAATTGAAACATTGACAAACTAGGTTAGGTTGCAAGCCTAGTACTAAATTATCACATACATTAATGTAATTGGGTTTTATATTAGTTACTACTATTTAAAAAATTAGTACTTTCAATATTCATTGATTAAGAATGCCAACATGCTTATATGACGCTAACATTAAGGTCATTTTAATGCTAATAATATTAATATTAACCCTTATTATTAATATTAGTATTAATATTGAAATGGCCACTTTCACTGATATTACTTCCCATATAATTCTAAACAAAACCCAATTTTATATTAAAAAATCATTTACTTTATTTTACATATTTTAAATATAACCACTATCTCACTTGTATATTTATTTATGATTTACATATATTAAATATAATACTCAAGATTTACTTTACTTATATATTTTAAATATATTTAATATCTCACTTGTAAATTTATTTATTATTTAAATATATCATATATAATGTTTAAGGTAACCTTCTCACTATATAAATAACATATAAGATATTTATTTATGCACTTTACTTTGTATCTTTTCTTTTTAAATTTATCTTATAAGAATGGATTCATAATTTTATATGTATATATGGTATGAATTAATTAGCCATATTTTTATTAAACTTATCCCCCTCCTAGTATTTCTCTTCCTCCACGTATGGTAACACTAAGATAAAGAATATATAAGTATATTAAAAAAAAATATTACCATGACCAAATTTCGTACGACGTGAGAATTAAACATGCGAGAGAAATTTTAGTTTTCTTTTTGGTTTTGTAAAGGATGGTGTAAACATTAAAACCTAAATGTGTTGATTATAAGGAACTTGGCCGTAATTTTCATTTTAATAAACATACTCAAATACCCTCGTCGAAACCCTATTTTGTGGCTGTACCTCACCAAAATGGAGAAGTGAATGGTCAATATTGGAAGGAGAGGGTTTGAAGGAGTGGAACCAAATGTGACAGGAAAGGATCCAAAACAAATGGCGGGAAAACAGCCGAAGACAAAATAAGGGCGAAACATGATAAATGGCTGAGATTCGTTAATCGTCTTGCATTAATACGGATGCAAGGTAGCTGTCAATACATTGATTTATTTATTTATTTTTAGGTCGCCTCGTTTATAGAGAGCAATTGTGGTTTTATTTTAATTATTTTAGGGCACGTCAAGGAATGAGGCATCAATCTTGGGATCTACCAGCACTTCCCTATAACCACATTTCCCTCCATGCATTGGGTGAGTGTCTCAACTCTAAAAAAATATTGCTGGGTTTTCTTCTTTCCTGGTTTTCTCTGCGTTATTCCTCTCTCTATCATTCTTATTATTTTATTTCGCATGGAAATGTTGTAGTTTCCTTTTCTGCCTACAGTGAAGGAAGCTAGATGGAGTTTCCATAGCCCCATATAACTCTTAGCTCACATTTTTGAGGTGGGGTGAATGAATTTGGATAAGAAAAAAACCATTTCATTTCAAACATGATTTTGGTTCTCAATGGATTACAACCCCTCATACAGGTGCGATGACCAGTACAGGGGCTACGCCACCCTAGAGCCACGCCCTCAAGAGCACTGCCCTCTTCAATAGTGGGAAACACAGGTTTCACCTCATTTTCCGATTCAGTGATAGATTTATTTCTTCTTCTTCTTTTTTGGTTATAGACATACCTTGTTGTCTTCATTATGTGTTAATCGGCCCCATTTTCTTACAGGGGAGGAAAAACAATATAGTTTTATTGAAGTCATCAAATAGATCCACAAGTTATATAGATTGTTTTGGGATGTTAAAATTCCTCAAACATGGTTTATGTAAAAGGGTCACTCCCAACTGCTCCATGTAAATAGTGTTAGATTTTTTTTTATTCTTATAACTTCTAGATCTGAAATCTCTTTCCATCTACATTGCTTCTTTTTAGCTAACAAATGCTATTTATCTATCTTATAATCTTCGTAATACCAATAGCATATACATTCAATAGATGTATATCAGGATTTAAGGATTCAAAACATGAATTTATTTGAACTGTACAATTAGGTTTATTGAAAGGCCATTTTCCTCATATCAATAAATTTCATGTCAAATGTGCACCCTCTTTGTTTGGACATATCACAACTAACTTAATTCTAGAGCTTGTATGCAACACAATATCTTTTACTTCCCAACTAAAACACTTTAAGATTTTAAAATCTATAAATTATAGTCATATTCTCATATTTCTGCCCTTACAAAAGACATTGCTTCATTTTCTTTCAGTTACCACAAGATGATAACCCTCAAGCTGAGTACAACAAAATTTCTAAACAAACCCTGGAAAAAGCATTGAAGAGGGATTGACAGTTGCAACTCGAAGACCTGAAATTCATAGCCAATGGTGCAAAAGCTCTCCACCCATCCTTGATGGGTCATAAAGTATTTAGCTCTCACCATCCCCCCCGAGCTCAGAGGATTACCCATAAACCCCAATGACAACAAAAATAGACATACAGTGGAGGACACTACTATTCTTTATGACCCTCACACATGGTCCAAAAAAAAAGAAACATAACCATGAAGACAACCAGTTCCAAAAAGATGGGACAATATTACAATCTTAAACTTTTAAATTGAAAAAAAAAAAAAGACATACAATTTAACATGAGCAACAAAATCAGTTCACCATGGATAGTGAAGGTGCATAGCAGTGGTACCTATGTCCTAGCACTTAGCTAATAATGAGACTATGATATGGTATACTCTCTCCTTTCCCCTCTTCTCCACGTGCCTTCCCTCTTGAAACAAATGTCCTCCCCCCCAAAATAAGCCCCAAAAACACCTTTTAATCTCTCGCTTAGGAACCCTAACCCTAGCATTTTATTTTTTGTGTTGGGGATTGAAATAGACAAAAGATAAAATAAAATAAATAAATGACATTAAGCAATCCCTTTTCCCTTCACATGTTTCAGACTTGACTTTACAACTTTCTTACAGGTTTGCACACTTGACATTTAACTTAGGGACTCCACAAAAAAAAATCACATGTGACACGAAGTAGGGTAGCAAGGGTTTTGGGTGATCCTCTCATTATGTCCATTGGCCAATTACATATCTGCACACTTTTCCAATGTGAGTACCCAAAGGAATAATTAACCAAAGTTATGTATTTATAATTAATTCACCAAATAATTAAAGTGATGTATTTGTAATTAATTCACCAATTTTATGATTAGTAAAATTTACATACCTCGACATATTGGGTTGACAATGTTAGGATCACCATCACCTGTTCTAAAATAAAATTCAAATGCAAAATCCATCCCACTCTTTGTTAGAAATTTTACAAGTCTAACCCTTGAAATAATTAAAACAACGATTATTTGAAATCGTACAACTTAATTTCTTAAGAATTATAATTCATAGTTGAAGCATCTGGTTCCAACTTGCCTTTATCATTTATCCTTTAACCTCATGTATAATAAAATTTTTCTTTTAAATAGAAACACAAACACTTTTAATATCAATGCACCAAAGAAATCATTTTTTATAGGATACTAGATGCTATACTCTTCAATTAAATATATAGTCGAGTTCATACACTAAAGAATAATTTAAATTTACATGTTATTATTGTACCTAGTTTTACCCCATTCTTTGATTTATAATTATTTAATTTATTCCTACTTCCTATTGTTTGAGTTCACCATGTAGTTCTCCATCAATCCACCATGAAAATTTTTGCATGCATTGCAAGCAACCCTGTGTGACTTAAATCAAAAAATATTTATTAAAGAGAATTTACACAATCTTTTCATTTAATTTGCCTAACTATAATAGCAAGACTTGATAAGTGAGAGTTAAAGGAAACAAGTGTTACACATAAGGTTGATTTTTTCATCTGTTAATGCATTAATAAACTTCTTTGTTACTTGACCATATCCATTCCTGGGTGTACAAATAAAGGGGAATGATTTTCGTAGGGTTTATCTTTACAATCCATGATATCTCAACATGCCAATCATAGTTACCACATTTATCAATTTAGTACTAAATTAATATATCACACCTTAGAATTCAAGGTTTCATGGGTTGTGCATAAGGTGGGGTCTTACATCCTCCTCCCCTTAGCTTTGGCTTCCTCCTAGAAGTCACTAAGGCTCTAGTACATTGTTCCCACATAATATTATGTTATGGTTGAAGGTATTTATTATTCTCTTGTTTGGATGGAATTGTTTCTCTTAGTTGATATGAAATAGTTTTCTCACAAACTTTCTTATTAAGAGGGAAATACAAAATTATTCAATAGTTTCTTCTCTTTCCTTCTAAGTAATTTTGCAAAATATCAATATTATTCACATGTTCCTCGCTACTATCATCTTCTCATGGAACAAGCCTACAAACCAAGTGTGTGGTATTAACCTTCCAAGCTTGAATTAATATGTGTGTTAGTTTCCCAAGCATTAATAGGTCTTTCATATAATTTGTCTCTAAATTAAGGAATTAATTCTCTACTAACATGATACCATATCTTATCTCCTTAGAAGATAACCTTCAATTTCCTCTCCTTTAGTGACTGATCACAATTAATCCACAACTACTCTTAGCTGATTACTTATTTGAGCATCCCTCTACACTATTCACAACCTGTGTGCACACAAAATGGTTTACTATCATGAACGATGCCAATAATCTTTGAACGATATATAATCATATAATTGTAACTTCACATATTTGAAATACTATGTATATGTAAATCCATTATACTAACAACCGCATAACCATAAAGCCATGTAACCATGCATCTGAGTAACATAAGTGACATATAACCAAGTAACTAAGTATCATAAGTGCCATAGAACCAAGTAACTGAGTACCATAAGTGCCAAGTAACTGAGTACCATAAGTGCCATAGAACCAAGTAACTGAGTAACATAAGTGCCAAGTAACTAAGTACCATAAGTGCCAAGTAACTGAGTACCATAAGTGCCATAGAACTAAGTATCTTAGTACCATAAGTGCCATGTAACTAAGTACCATAAGTGTCATAGAACCAAGTAGCTGAGTACCATAAGTGCCAAGTAACTGAGCATCATATGTGTCATAGAACCAAGTATCTAAGTACCATAAGTGTCATGTAACTGAGTACCATAAGTGTCATAGAACCAAGTAACTATTAGGAAAGATGGTCTCGGGGACCTTCTCTAGGGTCCCCCTCCATACATTTCCTAGTACCTTCCCCTTGTTTGTGTAAGGGGGTTAGCCTCCAAAAAGAAGGTACAAAATAAGTACACATAAAACTAGCGGGGAATGGATTACGACCGTCCCATACCGGTCCCATTTGCACCCCCATCCTCACAAAATAATTCCCCATCGCATCTACTCCCCCATACAACCTACCAGGGACTCTCCTAGATATGGCAGTTTACAATAGTCACATTATGACATATATTTTCCAACAGTTGAAAATAGTAAGAAATCCTCAAACAAACTATTTTAAACTTGTAAAGAAAATATTCGATAAGTTTTCTCAATATAAAGCAAAGATAAATTCAAAAGTGGCCAAATCAATAAAATATCAACCGAAATAAATTGAATAAGTCCTTGAGGCAAGAAGGACTAACACAACATTTAAAATGGCCAAATAGCCGAAAAGTAGAATTTTACATTGTTGGCATAATTCAAAAGAAAACATAAGAGAAAAAGGGGATCATTAAAATGAAATAAAATAATAATATCAATAACCCACATTTTATCAACAATTGCACATTATGAACACCATGCAGCTTTGCTAAGCCACCTAGAGGGAGGAGGGGAATGGTGGTTCTCTAACCACATGAATATAATAGTGCACAGTAACATGGTGGACTCATCCACAAGTATGGTGGTTCTCTAACCACATAAATATCACAATTGGTAGAAAATGGGTGGTCTTTGACCACATAATACAAAAATGCATAGCACCAAAGTCCGGACTCATCCACAAAAGAATATCAAAACCATATGTTGGCAATAGAGTATCAGCCCCACACAACCTCAAGACATGCTAAGAAATCAACCCCTGGATTAGAACTATATCTGCAACCACTGAATAGGAATGCCAACCCCTAGATTCATTGTATCTACAATCACTGAATAGGAACACCAACCCCTAGATTCACTGTATCTACCATCATTGAATAGGAACACCAACCCCTGGATTCATTGTATTTGTAATCACTAAATAGGAACACCATCTAATGCATGAAAGGTAAATATAGTTGGATACTTGAAAAATTTCCACCATATTCCTACCTTAGTTCTCATTGAAATGCCTTGGTTATTCATAGATCTATTAATATAGTCATGTTGTGACATTCTAGAATCCTCACTATATTACTTATCCCAAGTATTGACAATTTATTTCACTATATATAAATATATATATTATATATGATAACACGTGCTAGTGTTAGGAGGTGTTCTCACCAATTTTCTCCTAAGAATTTCTATTTTTCCCATCTCTATGTTCTATAATCCAAAACACCTTGATTTTCTTCACCCACAATTTATGAAGGGTACAATATGTGAATTTGCACATGCTATCCACTCCCTTTACTATAAGTTGGATACCCCAACTACAAATAGAGATGCAACTATAGTTTTTTTACTAATTATTTTCCCACATCTTTGCACATATAATTTCATTAGTGAGACACCCATGCTTACTTTTCTTACTTAGATAAGGTTATTTTCCACATAATCATGTTCATATCCACTTGTTTTGCATTTGTTTTCTCTTTTAAAATATTATAAACTATCAGTTACCTAGGACACCTTTCTCTAGAGTTTCCTCAGTATTTGGCATGCTATATTATTCAACTACAACACAAACATTATCCTTACAAGGTTTATTCAATTCTAGCTAAATAAAGAGGCTCATCTCTATTATGTTACTGGTCATTTTATATATATATATATATTATATATATATATTATATATATATATATTTCAAGTCCACACAAGTTCCTAGTTTGACTTTTATCATCTTCCTAGGTAGTGGGGTCTACTAATTGCTCCATTCTTACTTGTTTCTCTATGTTTCTCTTATTTTTTTTCCACTAATTTTGCTCAATCAAAATAGTTATGTATGATTGTCAAGTCACCTTTTCATATTCCACCTAGGTTTCTTTTATTTATTTATTTAAATCCCAACAAGATCAAGTTTGCTACTTTTCAATATTTCTAAATAAGTCACCATGGACCATGCATTCTATAGGAATTCCAAATTTTGAGTATATTCTAGTTAACATTTCTATTTACATAACATAATAATGCAGGGAATAAATTCTAATAGTTCCAAAACCTAAAAACTAAACATCATCACAAATTCTTAAGTGTATATAAAGAAGCAACATTACTAAATCTAGTACAAAAACAATTTAGTGCCTTTTACATTTATTTTGCCACATTCCATATCTCAATAAGTCAACCAATCATACATGAAAAGTACAATTTTATAAGTAACATTATATCTATAGCCACATTTTGACTTTTATAATGGTCAAACACAAGTAGTTCATAGTTTTGAATTAATAGTTTTCAACTAACAATTCAAAATACAATTTTCACATGATACTTTCATAATGTATATGATACCTCTTACACATACTTGAATTAATTCTCAAACACTTATGATTCATAAACCCTTTTTGTTTATCACAAGGGGTTGCAATAGAAAGGGTAAATATTCAAGAAAGAGCTTTAACTCTACATGGACACCTTTCGATTTGTAAAAGACTCAAACACCCCTATAGGTTCAATTATTTAGTCAAGGTGGTATAAATCTTAGCCTCTTTACCTACATTGTATCCTTATATGGAATAGATATAGTCTTAGGAGCACTTGATTTATTATTAATGTAATTGGGCCATTTTCCACTAAGTGGATGTATTGAATGTTACAATTATTACTAGGTAGGCCTTTGTTAGTATCAAACGTTCAAGCATGGTTTAAGCTTCACATGGGGTACAAAAGATCTAACCTTATTGCATCCATGTTTCCAAGTTTTTTTGAAATTTCAAGAAGCTTATACTATGTTTGTCATATGTTTTATTATTGTTTGGATCTACATAATTTGTTCACCTTGGTCACCTTATTCTATTTACACATTACTGATACCTTACGAAACATTATTTCATATTTGGCTAGGGTTTGAGGTCATAGATCGACATGGAAGGAATTTATAAAAATACAAATCTCATTAATGATATTGATTCTTTCCTAAATAATCATGTTGTTTCTCCTTGTTGACTATGTGGTTTTCGTTTGGCTTTCACATGAGAGCATTACTTCTAATCATATTATTTAACAAGTATAAGGCATCCATAAGAGCATACAAATTAGGTGAATTTGACCATCCTTAATCAATTTCAAGTCCTTCAAAACAATATAACATAGTTAACCCTTACAAGGAGTTTCCACATGTGCCAACATACACAATTAGCTATGACCCATCTTATTCTCAGAGTACCCAGTTTTGCAACCTAGGCTCTGATACCAAATGCCATGCCCACATTTTAATGTGGAACAAACACAAATGCTACAACTTTTTCTTTTTTTTTACCTAAACTTGCTTCTTTCTTTCCTCCACTTGCCAATCATGCAACCCCCAAATCATAACATAATTGCTAAGGTCTTTTATCATAGAATGATATTCTCTTGAAAAAAAATTGACATCACAAGATTTAAATAAATAAATGGTCCTACAGATAAATCTCACCATTCAAGTTCCATATTTTCTTGATTTTAAAACCTTATTATTTTACTCGACACCTCACTAGGTGGAACATGCAACAACCCATGATAACTACTGGACGAGGTTCATCCAAGTCACTTATGTGAGTCCTTAACTTGAAATACTAAGGAATCATCTCACTTCAAGTAGGAGAGTTAAGACTTATATGTCATATGCTAATGCTAAAACATGATATTCCTTTGAGGCAACTATTAAGGTATGTGACTCCTTTAGATCAATGAAGGTAGTTATCAAGCAAGTACAAATTGTTCCTTTGAACTAAATCTTAGAAGATTCTCAATGTCCATTTTGAGATGTTTACTTCTCTCAACACATAAGCATCTACTCCTTAGTCTAAAATTTGAGTCGGAACATACTACCACTAACTACTAAAAATCTTATAAACACACAGGATTGCACCTCCTGGGTTTCACATCACATTATAGCATACTAGGAGAAAGATTCCCTACCCCCACTTGGAAAGGTTGGTTCATGAAATGTTATAAAGCAGATTCATTTGAAGTCCAACCTTATTTGATCTAGGATCATGCAACACTACTATTAGATCAAATTAGGAAAGAACTATAGTGTAATAAAAGTGCAATGAACAACAAAAGTTGAGTAGCATGCATGATCAAATTACTAGAAGATTTATTTCCCCAAGCTTGTGTCTCCACAAGACTTAAGTATCGCTATGGTTGGTAATCTCCTATATAGCAAGTTAGAATAATAATCAACCAACTCCTTTATACTTGAGGCCTAGGTCAATGGAATGCATCATCCCTATTTCAAAATAATGACTTAATGGTCACTAATTACATAGACTTGGCTTCACAATCAATCCCATTACGAATTTTGAGAATAGGTCAATTTGGAAGGTCAATGTGCGTCTAAGGTACGAGAATTGAACATCCCTTTTAAGAAATCATATAATTGAAACATTGACAAACTAGGTTAGGTTGCAAGCCTAGTACTAAATTATCACATACATTAATGTAATTGGGTTTTATATTAGTTACTACTATTTAAAAAATTAGTACTTTCAATATTCATTGATTAAGAATGCCAACATGCTTATATGACGCTAACATTAAGGTCATTTTAATGCTAATAATATTAATATTAACCCTTATTATTAATATTAGTATTAATATTGAAATGGCCACTTTCACTGATATTACTTCCCATATAATTCTAAACAAAACCCAATTTTACATAAAAAAATCATTTACTTTATTTTACATATTTTAAATATAACCACTATCTCACTTGTATATTTATTTATGATTTACATATATTAAATATAATACTCAAGATTTACTTTACTTATATATTTTAAATATATTTAATATCTCACTTGTAAATTTCTTTATTATTTAAATATATCATATATAATGTTTAAGGTAACCTTCTCACTATATATATAACATATAAGATATTTATTTATGCACTTTACTTTGTATCTTTTCTTTTTAAATTTATCTTATAAGAATGGATTTATAATTTTATATGTATATATGGTATGAATTAATTAGCCATATTTTTATTAAACTTAGCCCCGTCCTAGTATTTCTCTTCCTCCACGTATGGTAACACTAAGATAAAGAATATATAAGTATATTAAAAAAAAATATTACCATGACCAAATTTTGTATGACATGAGAATTAAACATACGAGAGAAATTTTAGTTTTCTTTTTGGTTTTGTAAAGGATGGTGTAAACATTAAAACCTAAATGTGCTGATTATAAGGAACTTGGCCGTAATTTTCATTTTAATAAACGCACTCAAATACCCTCGTTGAAACCCTATTTTGTGGTTGTAGCTCATCAGAATGGAGAAGTGAATGGTCAATACTGGAAGGAGAGGTTTTGAAGGAGTGCAACCAAAAGTGTCAGGGAAGGATCCAAAACAAACGGCGGGAAAACAACCGAAGACAAAACAAGGGCGAAACATGATGAAGAGCTGAGATTTGTTAATCGACTTGCATTAATACGGATACAAGGTAGCTGTCAATACATTTATTTATTTATTTATTTTTAGGTCGCCTTATTTATAGAGAGAAATTATGGTTTTATTTTAATTATTTTAGGGCACGTCCAGGAATGAGGCATCAATGTTGGGCTCTGCCACCACTTCCCTGTAACCACATTTCCCTCCACGCCTTGGGTGAGTGTCTCAACTCTAAAAAAATATTGCTGGATTTTCTTCTTTCTTGGTTTTCTCTGCGTTATTCCTCTCTCTATCATTCTTATTATTTTATTTCAAATGGAAATGCTGCAGCTTCCTTTTCTGCCTATAGTGAAGCAAGCTAGATTGAGTTTCCATAGCCCCATATAACTCTGAGCTCACATTTTTGAGGTGGGGTGAATGAATTTGGAGAAGAATAAAACCATTTCATTTCAAACATGATTTTGGTTCTCAAGGGATTACAACCCTTCATATAGGGGCGATGGCCAGTACAGGGGCTACACCACCCTAGAGCCATGCCCTCAAGAGCACTGCCCTCTTCAGTCATGCGAAACACGGGTTTCACCTCATTTTCCTGTTCAGTGATAGATTTCTTTCTTGTTGTTCTTTTTTGGTTATAGACATACCTTGATGTCTTCATTATGTGTTAATCGGCCCCATTTTCTTACAGGGGAGGAAAAACAAGATATTTTTATTGAAGTCATCAAATAGAGCCACAGGTTATATAGATTGTTTTGGGACATTAAAATTCCTCAAACATGGTTTATGTAAAAGGGTCATTCCCAACTGCTCCATGTACATAGTGTTAGATTTTTTTTATTCTTACAACTTCTAGATCTGAAATCTCTTTCCATCTACATTGCTTCTTTTTAGCTAACAAATGCTATTTATCTATCTTATAATCTTCGTAATACCAATAGCATATACATTCAACAGATGTATATCAGGATTTAAGGATTTAAAACATGAATTTATTCAAACTGTACAATTAGGTTTATTGAAAGGCCATTTTCCCCATATCAATAAATTTCATGTCAAATGTGCACCCTCTTTGTTTGGACATATCACAACTAACTTAATTCTAGAGCTTGTATGCAACACAATATCTTTTACTTCCCAGCTAAAACACTTTAAGATTTTAAAATCTATAAATTACAGTCATATTCTCATATTTCTGCCCTTACAAAAGACATTGCTTCTTTTTCTTTCATTTACCACAAGATGATAACCCTCAAGCTGAGTACAACCAAATTTCTAAACAAACACTAGAAATAGCATTCAAGAGGGATTGACAGTTGCAACTTGAAGACCTAAAATTCATAGCCAATGGTGCAAAAGATCTCCACCCATCCTTGATGGGTGATAAAGCATTTAGCTCTCACCATCCCCCCTGAGCTTAGAGGATTACCCATAAACCCCAATGACAACAAAAAAAAACATACAGTGGAGGCCACTACTATTCTTTACGACCCTCACACATGGTCCAAAAAAAAGAAACATAACAATGAAGAAAAGCAGTTCCAGAAAGACAGGACAACATTACAATCTTAAACTTTTAAACTAAAAAAGAAAAACAAGACATACAATTTAACATGAGCAACAAAATCAGTTCACCATGGATAGTGAAGGTGCATAGCAGTGGTACCTACCTCCCAACACTCGGCTAATAATGAGACTATGATATGGTATCCTCTCTCCTTTCCCCTCTCCTCCCCATTACTTCCCTCTGTAAAAAAACATCCTCCCCCCCAAAATAAGGCCCAAAAACACCTTTTAATCTCTTGCTTAGGAACCCTAACCCTAGCATTTTTCTTTTGTGTTGGGGATTGAAATAGACAAAAGATAAAATAAAATAAATAAATCACATTAAGCAATCCCTTTTCCCTTCACATGTTTCAGACTTGACTTTACAACTTTCCTATGGGTTTGTACACTTGACATTTAACTTAGGGACTCCACAAAAAAAAATCACATGTGACACGAAGTAGGGTAGTAAGGTTTTTGGGTGATCCTCTCATTATGTCCATTCGCCAATTACATATATGCACACTTTTTCCAATGTGAGTACCCAAAGGAATAATTAACCAAAGTGATGTATTCATAATTAATTCACCAAATAATTAAAGTGATGTATTTGTCATTAATTCACCAATTTTATGATTAGTAAAATTTACATACCTTGACATATTGGGTTGACAATGTTAGGATCGCCATCACCTATTCTAAAATAAAGTTCAAATGAAAAATCCATCCCACTCTTTGTTAGAAAATTTACAAGTCTAACCCTTGAAATAATTAAAACAATGATTATTTGAAATCGTACAACTTAAGAATTATAATTCATAGTTGAAGCATCTAGTTCCAACTTGCCTTTATCATTTATCCTTTAACCTCCTGTATAATCAAAGTTTTCTTTTAAATAGAAACACAAACACTTTTAATATCAATGCACCAAAGCAATCATCTGTTATAGGATACTAGATGCTATACTCTTCAATTAACTATATAGTCGAGTTCATACACTAAAGAATAATTTAAATTTACGTGTTATTATTGTACCCAGTTTTACCCCATTCTTTGATTTATAATTATTTAATTTATTCCTACTTCCTATTGTTTGAGTTCACCATGTAGTTCTCCATCAATCCACCATGAACCTTTTTGCATGCATTGGAAGCAAACTTGTGTGACTTAAATTGAAAAATATTTATTAAAGAAAAATTACAGAATCTATTCATTTAATTTGCCTAACTATAATAGCAAGACTTGATAAGTGAGAGTTAAGGGAAACAATTGTTACACATAAGGTTGGTCTTTGCATCTGTTAATGCATTAATAAACTTCTTTGTTACTTGACCATATCCATTCCTAGGTGTACAAATAAAGGGGAACAATTTTCGTAGGGTTTGTCTTTACAATCCATGATATCTCAACATGCCAATCATAGTTACCACATTTATCAATTTTGTACTAAATTAATATATCACACCTTAGAATTCAAGGTTTCATGGGTTGTGCACAAGGTGGGGTCTTACAGGTGAGCTTAGATTTGCTTGAGCAACCTTCAATTTGAACTTGCAATAAAGAGCCAAAAATGGAACACCCCCAAATTTGGTATCTCTCTTCAGAAAAAGACTCTCCAATGGCACCCAACCCACTTTGATATCATGTTAGAATTGACTATGGCTGCCAAGATCTTGAGACAAAATGGAAAGCACAAAAATAGAGAGAATGGAATGTGACAATAATAAACTATATTCTTGTCAATATGATTCAATGATATGAGATGATTCATTTTACAATGAGAGAGACCCCTTTGTTATATAGCCAAGGTGAGATGCAATATGTCATAGGATTATGAAAAGTGTCTTAATCATATGAAATGAGAAAACTAATCACACTTACCTAGGTTCACATGTAGTAGTTGTCAAAAGATAAGATAACAACTAATCACAACTGACACCTTATAGAAAGGTTCCTTCCTAGGACCTAAGTAAACTTAACATGTGTAAGGGTGATCCCACAAAGCTAGTTTACAATTTCTAGGAGATTCTATTTTTTTGTTGAAATCACATATTTTTAGAAAATATAATGATTTAAACCTTAAAAAAATCCATTTAAAGCATTCCAATTGAAGAGGGTTTCATCAAAATACCTTAGTTCAAATCCACTTTGATAGAACCTCGCTAGTTTTAAACCATACCTATAATGGAGTCTCCTTTACACCTATCAAAATGTTGATAAAAAACCACTTTTGATTTACCTTTTGGGGGAACAAATGAATTCATTTAAAATTTATTTTTTGTAAGTATGTATTCATTATTATAAGCTTCCCAAAAAGTATAATTTTAAATAAATTTAATTTTATTATTATATCTATTTTTTATTTCTTATGAACACGGGTTTTTCAATAAAAATCAAGCTTTGTTATTATCAGTTGAATAAATATAAGATTATCAAAAAAAAAATTGAAAAATATGAGTGCACCAGATATTACACATTATACGGTCTGCCTATGATTAAGTAAAAACTACTTAATAAAACACTATCTAACAAAGTGGAAGCACTAGATATTGGAGTTACAAATCTAAATTTGAAAGAAATAGAATTTTATCCTTCATGGAAAAAAATTTATGCATTATACGTTTAGCGTCACTTTCTAAACAATGTTGTTTTCTCAAAAAAACTAGTTTTCAAAGGAGATGGAAAAAGAAGTGCAATATTATTCCAAATTTTTTGAATATATATATATTTAGAATCTACAGACAAAATGTCATGAAACTCTAGTTTGGATCATCTTCAAATTCCTCACGATTTAGCCACCATAGGTGCCCGAAAGTGAAGATTTAGTTAGAAAAAATTATTTTAGTGTCTAGTTTGGCCAAAATTTGTAAACCACTATTGTGGGATCACCCGTAAATAAGTCTCCTAGTAATGAATGAACTAGGTACAAGACTTTATTTACACCAACATCCTACATTTCTAGGTATTTAAATATGAGTTTTTATATTTTTCTTTCTTGTTTTTTTAGTTTTTTGATACAACTTACAAAATTGTTCTTATCTCAGATTGATCATATTAAGCTTCATTTGATAAACCCAGTGCATTGTGTGAAATAAAAATTGGATTTACAAGACGACATGTTTTTAATTTTTTTAATAGCGTAATCATAAAATTATCTTGTTGTAAATCTGAAAATGGACAATATGGCTAGATTTACTGATGTTAAGTGTCGTATAGGCCAAACGAATATTCTTCTTGACATTTCTTTCTCATAAAATAACATAATTAAACATGCACTCGATGGTCCTCTTTATCTAGCTAGAAGAATCAATGACAACCCTACCCATGGGATATTAATCGATCTCATCTGTGTATAGAATGTGACCACTGAAGAATTCTTATCTGTGCATGAGATTTATCAAGCTACATATACAAAATAGAAAGCATGGATAAAAAAAAATTATGGTTTTCCTTGCCCTAAGATAGTTTCGATAAATATCCCTTTAAAAGTTATACCGAAACAATTAAATGTCTCATTCACCATCATCTTGAATTTGAACCAGTTTTGTGTGAAGTTAGGCTACCCATGGCTTTGCTCCATGAATTTCATCCCATCAACTGTGCATAAATGTTTAAAGTTACCATTTGGAAATGAGATATTTATGGTACATCATAGTGGATTTAATGTTGTGTCTTCCCATGGAAACTTTTCATTAGATTTATTTTGGCCTAAGCCCATAGAGCCTATTAGACCCTATGATGATTTATTTTTCAAATCCTATCAAAAGCTTAAGGTAAAGCACATTAAAAATTACCCCTTACCAAAATTCCTCAACCAATGATTGATCCTCCTATCCTTGATGAGAGCATGATTGAACCAAAATCCCTTCTAAGTAACCAAGACCAGCCTATGACAAATTCTCTACATATTTCATATAAGAGACCATGAGATGATCAAATACGTGTTGTTGTGCCTCCTAAAGTAAAAAGAGTTTGCAAATCTAAAGAGAAATTGGTTAAACAACCTTCCATGTTTGTTTTTCATTCCTCCCTTAATGGAAGAAAAGAATCTTATGGTTGATAAACATGCTCCTACATAATCATAACTTGAAAATGGAATGAAAATAAATCAAAATGCTAGAGAGTGTAGGCATAGAAATTGTGCCATTTTTCATTTGTTATAAGCTAAAGAAGAAGAGAGAAACATTGAAAATCAAAATTCAAACTTGTCTCAAGAAATTCATAATGCCTCTCCCCCTTCACCATAACATAAAAAACAACAAGCTTCTTTGGATATTGTCATGAGACCTACTATTGTGATTAACTTGGATGATGATAAAGCCACCTAGATTGATGAAAAAGTGCATAATGAGTTAAATTCATTACTTTCTTATTCTATGAGGTTAAATGATTATACTCTTGAAGAGAGTTTTGAACTTGGTGCTTTTCCTAGTTTGGCACTTGATGTTGGCCCTTTGGCTAGTTCTGTGCCTTTCATATATATTGAACATGAGTGGCATGTAGAAGACCTACTATAAGTTGACTCACATGTGCCTTACTAGTATTTTTCTTTGTTCTATTTGTCATGTTCTTTTTGTCATTGAATTTGTGTAATGTGATCTTCCCATACTGTTATGGTTGATGTATCTCTACATGTTCATTCCTCTATTTGTATCTACGTTCTTCTATATGTCATAAATATTTATCTTTTCTTTTATCTTTTGGTTTCCTTTTGGGAATAATGCAAGGTGTAGATACATTTAGGTCTCTTCCATGTTGACCCAAAAGCTTTTTCTTTGTTTTCTCTCCCTCTCTATGTGTCATTTTCCCTATTTTGTGACTATTTGGGGAATGATGATGTGAGCAAAGCTCTATAATTTCATTGTAGCAAAGACATATTGAACCCAAATCCATAGATCCCTTATGTGTTTTGGATTTAACTTTTGGGGCAACCACTTCCATTGGTTTTCATGTTGTAGCTTCAGTCAAAAACATATGACTTAGCATAGGGCTTTCTGAACAAGCTCTCAAGTCTCCTTTATTGTTACTATTTATTATTTTCTAATTTAAAGTAAATTCCTCTCACCATGGTGTTTAGAAATTTCTTTAAAGTGGGGACATACACTAGCATTATTATTTTTAATTTTTTTGACATTCCTTGTGTTTCATTGTGCAATTTTCTTACTTCTTGTGACATGCATCTTTTTCTTGGTGGTGTCATTGGGTTTTATGTCCTATAAGAGCATGACCTTTCTTGGAATATGACTTTCCTCTCAGTGGTGATGCTATGTGTTGCATTTCGTAAGTTTTGAATATTTTACCCTTGACTTGTCCTATCTTGGAGAAATGAGGCAAGATGTTTCATAAGTGGAGACCTTACAAAGACTGAGTGAAATCCCTTTGAACATGTTTAGTTTCATGTTTGTTCATAAGTATTTAGCATAAAAAAACTTTCTGACCTTTTGAAGCTTGAACCCTTTTCAAGGCCACCAAGCATAACACACTTTGCTTGCTAGTGGAGCCTTGCCTTGTTTCTTCGTAGGTTCTTAGCATAACATAGCTTGTTAGGCCTTATGAAGCTTAGATTTTATGTTTTTTTTTGTGGTACCTTAATGAAGTTATCAAAGATATAGCTTTGGTATGGTATTGGAGCCTAATAAGATTGTCTTGTTTCCCACCCTTTTTATGCTTTATTTTGTTTTGTGGTACATTATTGAAGTTATCAGAGATGTAGCTTTGATATGGTATTGGAACTTAATAAGATTATCTCATTTTCCACCCTTGGGGGCTCACCTAATGGACAGTCAAAGTTCCATTAGCTTGTGCGAGTGTGCATGTTGTTTGCATAGTTGACAGATAGAGTTTTGCTTATGATTTTTTTTTGGACAAATATCTGAGGCATGTTCTACATCACATTGGACAGTTTGGGCTTAATCTGTCCTTTTTATTCTTACCTTTTATTTTAAGTCCTTGGAATTGTATGATTGAGTATCTTGTACTAATTCATGCATATGTTTTGAATGTCTACTTTAGTGTGAGTTTGAGGTAAGGTCATCCTCTCACTAAAGTGGGGGCTAAATGTATTGACAAAAAATTGTAACACTTTAGATTTTATCACTTGTTTGGGCCCTCCTAGTTAAATTGGACTTAATTGTGCCTTAATTTAGTTTTTTAAGGTGTATCCTTTTAAACATTCACATTTATTTAGGGCTCAGTTAATTAATTAAGCTTATTTTTTCTTTGATTGTCCCTTTAATGCATCTATCAAGCCTATTTAATTACATTTTCTGAAGAGGAAACTACACATTAATTATTGACTTAACATATAACACTTCTCAATGAGAAATGTGTGTCTTAGCTTTGTGGCCCTGGGACCCATTTTCCTATGGGAAAATGAGTCCTCCCTTGATCATATGACCTAAATTTTAATTATATTTTTGGCGATATTTTAAAGTATTAAAATCTATGATTCAATGTTGGTTTGTGATATTTGAATTTCAATAAATTGAGGATACATACCTACAAATACAAGGTTATTTTAAATTTTCAAATCCTAGAAAAGCAATTCAAGAACCTAGCAAGTTTATGATATTTCAAGAGCACTTTCAAAGGCATGCAAGAGAAGATTTATTAGAGTTTTATTACAACATTCAAGATCCAATTTTCATATCAAAGTATTCTTGTATCACACATGTTTTTGGAGCTAACATTTTGATGTAGGTTCCATGATCAAATCAAGCATTTAAAGCATTATTTCAAGCAAGATTCAAGTTCAAGTTCCACATGCATTGAATCCATTTCATGCAAGTTGCAGATTTAAATTCCAAGGTTTATTCAAGTGTTAGTTGAATGGTAACATAGCTTTGTTTATTCTTCATTCCCCCTTTCATGTTTCATTTCATTTCAAGGCTTGATTACCAAAATGGGACTTCACTAAGGAAAACCCCCATTGACAAAAAAAAAATAAAATTCCCTTTAATTTTGTGTTTGTAGATCTATGTGGAAGAAAACTTCAAGATCTCTTGAAGAGAAAATTTGCAAAAGTTGAAAAAGTTGCAAATGTTGGCATCTCACAAAAACTCATCTACATAATTTATTTATGACATTTTGAAACTACCATCTAGAAAAATTGGAAGATTTCAATATATATTAGATGCTCCCAAGAGTGGCATAAAATCATTGATATTGGACCCATTCACCTTTGGGTGAATGAGTCCTAGTTAGCCTTTCAAAACTCACTTTTGGTGAAAGGTACGATCAGATCTTCCCTTCTTTGATCTGAAATTGGATTGTAGGTTCTCTTAGTATTCATCTTAATCTTGCTATTTCAAGTGTTAGATTGCATTTTGGTGTTAGTTTACTATTTTTTAGTTTCGCTCCCCAAAGTATTGTTTGACCTTGATCGCCATCCTTTAGTCATAAGGAAATCTATAGATTCACACTTTGAGTTGACTCACTTAAGGGTTGTAAGTCCATTCTTTGTGTGGATCTCATTTCCTAATGAAATAGGGGGAAGATAGTTTTCTCATAACCCCCATTTTAACATTTCCAAACTTGTTTTCCTTCATTTCAAAATGTATTCATTATGTAATGCAATACTTCAATTTATCAAACATATTTAAACCATATAGAGAATTCCATACAAACCTCTAATTTAAAGATACATATTTAACCTATGCACATCCATTATCTCTTGCAGCAACAATAACATTTGGAAAGAAAGTAAAATACAAAAATATCTCTATTATCATAGATAAGGTACATAGTCGATATAAATTATTATATTAAACTTCTTTATGATCATAAAGTGTAGGATATGACACATGTCAAATATTTTGTGGAATACATGGCCCAATAGTGATGTAGATAGCAAAAAAATGAATAAAATTAACCTCCTTATATCTTCTAATATAATCCATTTCTTCAAAAGGAAGTATAGAGAGAATTTTTTTCTAATTTTTTTGTTTAGTCTCATATTCTAATGTTAATTTGAAAATTTTCACCCTAGGGATCATAAACTATTTGAAAGTAGATTTTGAAATAATATTCTTCAAAGGATTGTGATTTAAAGAATTATTTTTATAGGGTTAATTAGGATGTAGTAGAGGAGGTATTTATGTACTTACTTGGCCTTCAATGATATATTATGTAGTATCAACATCTAGTATCTCATTGATACTCAGATCACTTCGATGGATTATACTAGAGGTAGATAAAAAAATTCCAATAGTATTTCCTCAACTATTTTAACACCATTTTGAGCACCATAGAATCTTTGAAACTCAACCATTTCTTTGAAGAGTTCAATAAGTCATGATAATTTAGAGTAAACTTAAAGGGGTTTTATGAGAGAATAAATATATAAACCTTCTTATGATCATCAACATTCTGACAAGCATGTGGAAACAGAAGAAAGATCAGTCAATGGTTTTAAAAGAGCAAGAAACAAGTTATCATCTTTTTAATTAGTTTTTTTCTAGCCTAATAGTTTTTTTTTTTTTGGTAAGGGGCTATATATATGTAATGGGCTTAGTTATTTTGGCAAGGGGCTATATATATGTAATGGGCTTTGTATTGTTGATCTTTTGTAATGGGCTATATAAATGTAATGGGTGTCACAATTGTAATGGGAATGAAGTGGGGGGATGATCTTATGTAATACATCAACTATATGTAGTCCTCTCTTTTTGACTAATTTGTATAGGGTAGGAAACAAGAACATATTAGTCTATTGTAACAGTCAATCTAAATGTGTTGGTCCAGTTGCTGAATTGTAAAATTCAATTACAGAGACTATAACTAGGGCTTTTCTTCCTAGTTATTTCCCACCAGTATGTTCACCTAAACTAAGATTTTGTTTAAAATATATATTTAATATTAATAAAATTATAGTGGCCTACCACTTTTGTTTATATATATATATATACGTGTGTGTGTATAAACCTTCAGAAGACAACAAACCAACACCTAATGATATAATCTCAAATATCAGTAGTGCAATGAAACCCTATAGAGATAAAATCTTTGCTTATTCTTAAAAAATACTTAGTTTTTGGGAAATTAGTTGTGAATATTGATCATAATAGCCTTTGGTACTTTTTGGAACAAAAAAGTGAATGACTTCAAACAAAAATTGGTAAGCCAATTGTAGGATTATGATTTTCAAATAGAGCACATGAATGGAAAAAGGAATGTGGAAGCTAATGCACTTTCTATAAATCTTCATTTATTCTCATTACCTATCCTTTCTACTGATTGGAAGGATTCCATAATTAATGTGTATGCCAAGAATAATTTATTTGCTTACATCCTTGAGGAGGCTATGAAAATGAAAGGTATTTTGTGACAAAAGGGATAATCCTCTATTAAAAATCCTATTTGGAACAAGAGTCTAAGGTCAAGGAGAATGTTTTCAAATCCTTTGATGATACTCCAACTACAATAAATTAAGGGAATTACAAAACATACGTGACAATCTAGGAAATATTTTTATCTATAGAATTGTAAGAAGCATACTATAAAATGCATCAGCTATCAATAGGCCTAATTCCAACACTAGCAATTCTTGATTAGAAATGATATAATTTGTCTATCAACTTTATCATAGGATTTTCCAGGTTACAAGATAGAGGTCTACTATATTTATATTGTGGTTGATAAATTAATCAAATATGAAAATTTTATTTCTATTGACTCATATATGAAGGTACCTCAAGTAGTAAACATATTCTTCAAGGAGATATTCATATTGCATGCCTTACCCAAGAACATTTTCACTAATAGGAAAAAAATATTTCATAATTATTTTTTGAAATAATTATTTATCTTGAAAGTACATAGCTCACACCTAGTACCAACTCCCATCCCTAAACTCATGGACAAATAAAGATAGTAGATAATGGATTGAGGAACTTGAGTAATTATGTATTCAACCAGATGACCACATGGATCAAATAGTCATGACTCAGTGAATATTGTTACAATACCTCACACAACATGTCTATTAGGATGAAGCCTTATAAGGATCTATTGGAAGCTTTTTGGTGTTTTCATTGATTTCAAACCCTAGAATTGGAGTTGTTAGTGTTGTCAACGCAATGCTTTTGGTGTTTCCATTAATGTCATCATTGAATATAGTTGTGGAGATTGTTGGGGTCTACTTGTGTTGATGAGATTGTTTGTAGTATGGATGTGTTGTGGTTAGTAAGAAGTTTTTCATATTCTGTAGATATGTTGAAGAGCTATTAGTGCTATTAAAATTGTAGTTGGATCACCTGGTTTGAAATTTCTTTTGAGAAAACTTGAATAAAAGAGATTACAGTGTGATAGAGTGGTGTTATGTAATCTGCTATGTATTTCTTTAGTCTTGAAGTTATGCTTGTGCAATCTGGATATGTTGATCATAGGTGTAAAAAGGTGTTGTATCTAGTGTTTCATGTTCTTGATCATACTAAAATAATAGTTGTGATCACCAATGTGTGCCTATGAAAAGGGTTTTCAATAAGAAATTAGATTGATCTGCATTTCTTCACACTAATGTTTCTTTTCTTTTGGATTAGGGGATGTGCTTATAATGGATGTATCTACTTTACATTAAGTTTTGAAGTGTTGAGGTTGTTGAACACATAGAATACTAAGAGGGGGGCTAAGTTTTTATTCTACAAAACCATTTGATTACTAACCATCGAATTATTAAAACATATCTAGCAACTGCAACTAGTAGAAACATGAAAAATATCATAACATCACACAAATCACAGACACCAGTATTTTTATATGGAAAAACCAAAGTGGAAAAAACCATGGCGAGGATTAAATCACAATATATTATAATTGGTCATAAAATATTACAAGGAACATTACCAGGACTCACTATCCTTGAAAGGATCACAACCTAAAAAATGATTACAATGACTGTGGATCATTTCCAAAATATGAAATGAATAAATGCACCTTCTGTGTGCTGAGTATAGTTACGATTAAGCTTTGGAAAAAAAAAGGTTCTACACTAGTTTGTAGGTATAGAGGAACTATCAACAACTATCAACAACTTCACAATATAACACTATCACATGTATTTTCACTATCATCCTTTTTGGTTTTTTCACACAATGAACAATATATGGATGTTCCACATATACACACGATTACATCTCCATACATCAATTAGGTCAGCCTAATTGGATATAAGCATACTTAACTCAAAATGTCTCATCGACTTCAAAAGAAAACATCGTTGGTGCTCAAAAAAAAATGTGCCAAGCATAGATAGGTTAGCTTGGACCCAAAAAAAGAACACTAAGCATCCATGAAACACATACCACATGATTAGTTTGTCAGGGTTAGAGATGGCAGATATCTAACAATTAAATGCAGATTTAAATAATAAACAGAGAAACTAAAAACACACACAAAATAAATCTTACCATATAGAATTTAACGTGATTCACCCAATCTGGGCTACATCCACCAAACTGTAGCCATCCAATACTTTTATTATCCAGTGTAAAACCTATTACAATCTTGCGAATAATCACATTTTTCTCATATTGTAATACCCATCCAAACCCCTTTTTAACAAGCTTAGAAGCTTCCAGATTTAGGTAATTCGGACACTGGCAAGGATAGGGGCAAGGGTGTATAGTATACCATGGGATATATAGTATAGTATGATCAATTTCCATATACCAACAATCTCCCACTTGGAGATTGATCAGGCTCCACACCAACACAATCTCCCACTTGGAGACTGATTCTGGACGACACTACTGCAATTACAGCTCCCACTAGAAATAAGGACCTTGGACCCTGCTGCTTTGTTATACTTGACTTCAACCTTGAAGACCAACTGAAGCTAAAGAGGAGCTCAGCTTCTCCCTTGTCACTACCTTCATAAACATATCCGCTGGATTGACATCTATATGTATCTTGTCCAACTTAACCTGTGCATCCTCCAACACTGACCGAATGAAATGATATCTCAACTATATGTGTTTTGTTTTAGAATGCAAAGTAGAATTCTTTGCAAGATGTATCGCACTCTGACTATCTGTAAACAAGTAATTTCCAGCTTGTTGTTTTCCCAACTCCTCCATGAAAAATTATAGCCATATCATCTCCTTTGTCACCTCTGTTGAAGCAACATACTCTGCCTCTGTGGTGGATAAAGCAACCACCTTCTACAATCGAGAAATCCATCTCATGGCTGTCCCACCAACTATAAATACATAACCTGTGGTACTCCACCTGGTATCTATATCCCCTGCTAAATTTGAGTCAACATAGCCTTTTAAATTAGTATTAGAGCCCCCAAAACATAAACAATTATTGGATGTACCTCTCAAATACCTGAGAATCCATTTTACCGCATTCCAATGCTCAACTCCAGGATGACTCAAATACCTGCTAACAACTCCTACAACATGTGCAATATCCGGTCTTGTGCATACCATGGCGTACATTAAACTACCTATAGCTGAAGCATATGGTACCTTGGACATTTTTTCTTCCTCCTTTTGTGTCTTTGGACACATATCCTTAGTCGATTTGACATGACTAGGCAAAGGTGTGCTGATAGCTTTTGCATTCTCCATATGAAGTCTCTACAACACCTTTTCAACATAATTAGCCTAAGATAAAAACAATTTTCTATTTTTCTTATCTCTACAAATTTTCATACCAAGGATTTGTTTTTCTGCCCCTAAATCCTTCATAGCAAAAGACTTTGCTAACTGTTGTTTCAACTCTCTTATGTGAGGCATGTTAGACCTAGCTACAAGCATGTCATCAACATATAAACACAAAATAATGTAGCTGTCATTATCCAACATCTTAAAATAAACACAATGGTCAGAATTACACCTACTGTAGCCTTGCTCAGCCATAAAACTATCAAATATCAAGTACCATTGCCGAGGTGCTTGCTTCAAGCCATATAAACTTTTCTTCAATCTGCACACTAGTTTCTCCTTACCTTTGACCTCAAATCCTTGTGGTTGTTCCTATATATATTTCCTCTTCCAAATCACCATGGAGAAAGATTGTTTTAACATCAAGCTGTTCTAAATGCAAATCTTCAGCAGCCACAATACTTAAAACAATATGAATAGAAGTCATTTTAGCAACAGGAGAAAAATCTCATCAAAATCAATACCTTGTTTCTGTGCAAATCCCTTTACATCTAATCTGGCTTTAAATCTTTTCTTACCTCCATCCTCCTCTTTCAGCCTATAAATCCATTTGTTTGGTAAAGCCTTTTTACCTGCAGGCAACTTGCATAATTCCCAAGTCTTGTTTTTCAACAAGGAGTCCATTTCTTCTTCCATTCCATGCTCCCACTGAACCTTGGTATCCACCTGCATAGCTTCATCCTAATATTCTGGTTCACCAGCATCAGTTAACAAAATATTATACAAAGAGGGAGAGAATCTTTCTAGAGGTCTACTTATCCTTGAAGATCATCTAACAAAAGTTTGTGGTATTTGTTGCTGGTTTTGTTGCCTAGCATGAGGAACCATTGAAACATCATTGTTTGGAATATCATCCAACATAGCATAATCATTTTCTTTCTTCTCATGCTGCAGCAACAGATCTTTTTACAACACTTTCTCATTGAATATGACATCCTTGCTTCTCACAATTTTCTGATTTTCAAAATCTCAAAGTCTATAACCAAATCCATCAATGCCATATCTAACAAATACACATTTCTTTTATTTTGCATCAAGCTTGGTTCTATTTTCAAAATCTACATGTGCAAATGTTTCACAACCGAAGGTTTTGAGAAAAGAATAACTCACCTTCTTACCTTTCCATGCTTCCTCTGGAATACCACAATCTAAAGGATTAGAGGGACCTTTATTAATTAAATAAACAATAGTGTTTACAGTCTCTACCAACATTTTAAAGGCAGCCCAATATGCAATCTCATAGTCCGTGCACACTCCATTATTGTTCTTTTCATGCGCTCAGCTAATCCATTTTCCTGTGGGGTCCTTGGAACCGTTTTCTTCCTACGAATACCATTAGAGGACCAATACTCTTAAAACTATTTACTGCAATACTCACCACCATTATCAGATCTGAGAAATTTTAACATTTTTCCTGTCTCATTCTCAACCAAGCTTCTCCATTTTTTAAAAGTTTCAAATACATCAGATTTCTACCTAAGGAAATAAATCCATACCTTCCTAGTTGTATCATCAATGAATGTAACATAATACAAAGAGCCACCGAGAGAAGATACCTGAGCTGGTCCACATACATCTGTATGCACAAGCTCTAATTTCTCATCTTTCTTTTGCTTCCCATCCTTGAGAAAACTAACTCTCTTTTGTTTTCCATACACACAACTTTCACAGAAATCCATATTAACACATTTTAGACCTAGTAAAACATTATTTGAATGAAGTACTTTCATACCTTTTGCACTCATATGCCCAAGTCTATTGTGCCACGCTAATTCGAGTCCACAAGAATGTATGATCTTCTACCTGCTGAACTACAAGTGTTCCTAAACATTGACCCTTTTCCATAACAATTAAAGTAGAAGGAACAAGTATGACCTGTACAAAGATATAAGGTGCCTACTTTCACACCTTTTGCTACCACTAAGGCACCCTTTGTGACCTTCCAATTTTTATCACTAAATGTAACAACACAACCTTCATCATCTAGTTGCCCTGCTGAAATTAAATTTTTGCTTAACTTTGGAACACGCCTTACCTCACGTAGTAGCCAATGATTCCCATTCTACAACTTAATCTTGATTCTTCCCTTTCCAACAATCTAATAGGGTTCGTTATCTCCTAAATAGACCAGCCCAAAATCCCCTTGGGCATAATCAAGAAAATAACTTCTATGGGGGATAGCATGAAATGAAGCCCCTGAATCTAACACCCAAGAATCATCAGCATTATCAAGGGAAATAATCAAAGCATCCTCATCAGATTTATTACTTACCACATTTTCCTCTTTACTTCCTTCATTTTTGTCTCCTTATATTTTTTGAGACTAGCAATCTTTCTTTAAATGACCTGGCTTACCACAGTACCAGCAATCCTTCTTGTCTCTAGATTGGGACTTTCTATCCTTTGATTTTCCTCATGACTTCCCATGATATCCAAAATTGTTTCCTCTCTCCTTTGCTCTGCCCCTGCTTTCTGCATTCAAAACAATGACTAATGTGGATGTTCCACCTAAGCTTTTCCTACTGATTTCCTCGCTCAAAATAACACCAACAACATCATCGAATTTCAATGTATTTGAACTAGAAACAGAATTGCTAATAGCCATTACCAAGCTATTCTAGCTTTCAGGCAAAGAACACTCATTTAAATAATTAGTAATTGACCCACCTTCTACCATTTTCATATTAAATATACGCTTCATAAGAAATACGTTATTCAAAGCTGAAGTCTTTTCATATAACTTTTCCAGGGTTTCCATCAACTCTTGAGTTGTCTTTTCTTTTGTAATATTGAACACCACTGTTTGTGCTAGGCACAAATGAATACTACCAAGAGCCTTTCTATCCAAAATCTCCCAGTCCTTATATGACATTGTTGCGGGTTTCTTGGTTTTCCCTTCCAATGGCCACCATAAATCCTTCTAATAGAGATAGTCCTCCATCTACATCTTCCATAACTGATAGTTCTTCCCATTAAACTTCTCAACCTTCTTACCCTCATCTGCCATTTCTCCCACTCAACCATGAGATCTTTCCTATAATGATAATCGAAACACAACCCACTTTGATACCACTTGTTAGGGTTAGAGATGGAAAATATCTAACAATTAAATGCAGATTTAAATAATAAATAGATAAACTAAAAATACAAATAGAATAAATCTTAACACAGAGAATTTAACGTGGTTCACCCAATCTGGGCTACATCCACCAAACTACAACCATCCAATACTTTTATTATCCAGTGTAAAACCTATTACAATCTTGCAAATAATCATGTTTTTGTCATACTGTAATACCCATCAGAACCTCTTTTTAACAAGCTTAGAAGATTCTAGATTTAGGGTTCTACAAAATTGAATTTTTCCTTTTTTATTGATTTTTCCCTTTTTTGGTGATCACGCGAAAAAAGTAGGAAGAAAATTTTTCCCAGACCCCAGAAAGGATAAGGGCAAGGGTGTACAGTATACCATGGGCTATATAGTATAGCATGATCAGTCGCCACATACCAACATAGTTCAACTACATTCAGACCAAACCAAAAACTATAAGCTGAACATCTATCATTTACAATTTTCAACTAATTCAACCAAAATTGATGAATCCTTGGCCATAGCTGAATTCAAAAATCCTAAATAACATACCAAAATCATATAAGCCTATATTCTACCCAAAGTAATTCTAGACAAAATTATTGGTCCAAAGTGGCATAAACAAAATTTACCAATTGAGAAGAAAATTAGATACCAAACAATGTTGACATCAATGAAAAAAAAAAACTAAAAGTTTTCTTCTTCATTCTTCCAACAATCTCCCCCTTTGTCATTGATGGAAACATGTACCCAAAAAAATGAAGCTTACTCCAAAACCAAAATTTTATTCGAATCCCCCTTTCAAATATCCTAAAACACAAAACTATTTTTAAAACCAAAACATTATTTACATTGAACCTTCTCCCCCTTTGACATCAAGCAAAAAGGGTAAAGAAAACAAAAAAAATGATCAAGAGCTAGGGGCGCCTTGTAAATCCTTGAGAATTGTTCCCCAAGCAGGTTTTCCATCATCCCAAATCCCTTTTGCTCTGGTAAGATATTTATTTAGTGATTCTAGTTCAAATATGAACTCTTCTCCTTCTTTCAGAGTGGAAGGATTGATGTTCATCTTCTCCAATTTTTCAGCATCTTCTAGTGCACTTAATATGGATATATGTTTGGACATTACTAGATCTCCAAGTTGTCCAAATTTCCTTATAGCATCTTCTTTCTTTCTTTGTAAAATGAAGAACTTGTTTTGAAGGTCTACAATAGAAGTCCAACCTATTGGTGTTTATTCCAACAGAACATTAAAATCCTCTAAAGGGTAGCCAACCCTTATGCTCAATAATTTTCAAAGTTAGTGGTCAAAAAATCAGTAATGGTTCTATGGCCCTTACTTCTACTCTTCGAGCTCTGTGTAAAATGGGAAGGTAATCCCATTTATACTCATAAGATACTCATTTAGTCAAAAAAAATTCTACACAAAATGAATTCCTCTAAAGTAAAAATATGCAACATTCATCAAATGTTTCGTTAACCTTTCAATAAACTATCATTGATTACAAGGAATAAAGTAATACATCAGATTGGGACATTATAATTGAATTTTTTCTATGAATTAATTATCATTCCAAGCCTCTAGTTAGGTGCATTACTAACTCAATTAAATATAAGATAAGCTAATGAAGATACTAGTGCCTTGTCCATGGTAAAAATGGAGTCACCTTTGCAATTAATCAGTAATACCCTAACAAATTGTGGACAATTGATATACTATGTTGTAGCATTCAACTCAGTGTGCTTAAAACATAGCTTCTTACAAAATCCTATATCCTTTCCTCAAAAACACATGACCCTTTTTTAGCATTAAATAAACACCTTGAATTGAAGCACAAATAAACTCATTCATTCAGTTTAAACAACAAAAGAAAAATGAAACTATTCTTAACAATTTCATTCATTATCTACAAGGAAATTACACAAGAGAGCATATATTTTAGAACCAATATTTTCTATTACTGATGTTACTATAAAAAATTTGAAGATCATTACATTATGACACATACCATAAACTTGTCCCTGGTATATTCAGCAATCACATTCTACTTTTTTCTGAGGTTAGCTTTTCACCTAGATGCTTCTAAGACTCAAAACTTGAACCCCTGTAATCAGCCCTAAAATCCATTTTATTGAACAAGTGAGAAAAAAGCATCTGGTTGAATTACGATTACATTTCATATTTGATTTCAAAACAAATGTCACCCAAATTTGAGAAATTCCATAGATAGTTATATGTAATCATTTGCATAACAAGAGAAAACAAAAGACAAAATTCCTCATGAGTTGTCAATGGAGAGTAACCAAATCACCCACAGGGTATTGTTAGTCATTGTTGGAGCACCCACATTAAGCAAAAAGATTCTTCATTATACCAGTCGAATGACTTCCACATAAGCACAAGGGAAAAAATCACATACAAGCCAAGAAGGATGATCTTGATGTGGTGGCAATGGTCTCATCAAAAAAAACAAGGAGGAGACGCTACTCTGAGTCATCAGCATCAGAGTATACTTGTCCCCACCTTGTTCATGATGCAACAAGAGGAACCATCACTCCTTCCTCGTCAAATTCTTCATATGGCACTAGAGAGAAGATATTGGCCACATCTCGAGTTAGTGTCATTTCCACCATCTGAAGGGCTATCAGAAAGTACAATGGAATAATTGTATCTCCACAGATAGGGTTGGTGACCCTTGTTTCTTTCCTTTTCCTTCCTCTCAGGCTCAACTAACTCCTTCCCTTTAAACTTGACCAATTCTTCTAAAATGGTCCTATTTCTCAAATTGTACATGTGTTGTAGAAAAGTGGCCCCTTGTCATTTTCATGGCCTTTTAGGTCTTGTTTCATAATATTTGGTCTATTTTGCTTTGATTGAATGTTGTAATATGGCTTGAACATGCATATTTAGGTACTAAAATTCAAATAATGATGTCTTGTGAATGTGTTGTGAAGTGTTGTAAAGCATTTCTACACTTTTCTAGAATCTATTCATTACAATTCACCTAAAAGTCACCTTTTCATCACTAATCAAGTCCTATTTTGAAATGTTGTAAAGTCTTGTAATCAGATTTCATTCTTTTCTAGGCATAATTTGACTATTTACACCTTTCTTATGCTTTATTTGACCCCTTTATGCCCTTATAAGCTTTAGTTAAGTGTATTTTTGAATGTAAACCTGACAAACAATATTAAATATGAATTAATTCCTGACACCCATTTTTAGGTCCTAGGTGGGACCCATTCACATGGGTGGGAAATGAGTCCCCCTTGGCTCAAAATTCAAAATATTTCAAATTTCCTTTCGATTTTTTATTCAAAATCACTTGATGTTGGCCTATGATGTGGTATCAATGAGTTACTAAGGCACAAGTTTGTATAAATAAGTGATTTTCACCTCATTTTACATCCTCAAACATTCACACAGCATATTTAAGCAATCTCTTCATCCATTCAAGTATTCAAGCACCTTCCAACGTCAAATAAAGCATTTTGGAGCATCCATTGACACATCTTCATATTTTCTTCAACAAGGGTTTGGTAAGTTGATAGCATTTGCATGCTATTTATTTATCATTCTCTTTCATTTAATTAAGTGTTTAATTACCAAAGTGGGGTTTGACAAAGGCAAACCCTTATTTGCGAACCCTCAACCATTTTCCCCCTCTTGCATGTGTGTTTTCAGACCTTTGTGTGCAAATTTAACAAGCATTTAGGTGTTGAAGAATGGCCAACAAGTCAATTAGGTGCTTCAATTCAAATCAACCATATTTCAAGCTTGGAGAAGGTATTCTATCTGTTTCCTACAGAATTGATTTTGGTAACCCGACAAGCAAACATCCTCAGATCTGGTGTTGTAGAGTTGACTCCTCATTTATAAGAATTTTGGGAGAGGACTAATTCACCACCAGTGGTGAATGAGTTCCACCTTAAGGCTAGAAATATAATTTTTGTCAAATTTTGGATCTCGACATTCAAAAAAAAATTCTTGACAATTTTCATCAGAAGCAGGACTAATTTGCCACCTTGGGTGAATGAGTCCCACTGGTGAATTTTTGTGATTCTAGATTGCATTTAGAAGATTCTAGATTCCTCTATTCCTACCTAGGTGCAACCTTTTTCAATTCATCTCTTTCTATTTTTGCATTCACATTCATATTTCATTGTTTGCATGACAACACTTCGATTGTGGACCTTGGGATCTCAAGAGATCCTACTCCTAGTATGGACACTGGTGCATTAGGAATGGACAATACCACTTCTATCCCTTCAGCTTTCAATCTAATGAATGTTGACACCCAAAATGACTCCATCCTACAAGAAAAGGTCATTAATATTCATGAGGATTTTTCACACTTACAACATGACTTGTCCCTAGAAAACATTTCCACCACTACCATACCCACAATAGAAAACCTTCATTGTTTGATTGAAAGTGATGATGACTTACAAGTTATGAAAATAATTGTTGATATTTACAATAAACATGCCTCTTCCAATTGCCAATCCACAAAAATTCTTGTAAGCCAAGGAGGCCCTCAAGTTCTTCCCCCTTCAACCATAGCTTCCATACCGACTTATGCCACTCCTCAAGTTACAACAACTATGAAACAGGTTAGTCATGTGGTTCCTTCTTTCACAATTCCAACTAACATTCATAGTTCTCTTGTGGCATCATAAATCCCCTCCACCACCTTCACCCCTCTTAGTGTTCCTTTCACTTTCCCTCACATTGCCTACACTCCATCACCATTTTTTCTTCCACCTCAAACCACTTACCCCGACCCGATCATTGCACAACTCCTTAACATGGTCTCATCCATGCAACAATAAATTTCCACCACTAGCCAAGGTCAAAATGCTCCACCCACATAGCATGTTCGTAGTAGCCCCTTATCCTTAGAAATATTAAGCACCTCGATGCCACAAGGGATAGAAATTCCTAGATTTGAGAAGTATGGAGGAAAATGAAACCCTATTAACCATGCCAATGCTTATACAACCTTATGCAATGATTTTGTCCTTGATGATAAACTCATACAATTTTTTTCCTTGGCCTTGAAAGAGACTGCATTAGGATGGTTTTCCAACTTTCCCAATCATTCCATCTGATCATTCAATGAATTGGTGGATGCTTTCATAAGTCACTTTAAAGTTCACATGACCCCTAAAATTATGATGGCTGACTTAATGAGATGTATCAAAATACAGACAAAAAAGTAACTAATTTCATCTCACGCTACCAGTCATTATATGCTCAAATTGATGTCAAGATTCCTGATGCACATCTGGAGAAGATGTTTATCAAAAAATTGTATACAAACATTTAAGATAATTTAACTATGATGAAATTCCCTTCATTAATGCATTTATGCACAACCTTATGTGACTATCACAACTCAACTTCTAGTCATTATTCAAAATCCACTTATAATCGAGCTGACAAATTTGAACCACAAAACCAAAACAACCCACAAAAATTTTGCAAACCAAATAGAGGCTTTTCACAATTCAATCTACCTCCTCAACCGCAACCACAAACTCAACCCATTCCAAATCAAGTGATAGCTATTAGAGTAGCAGTCCCTTATACCTATGGGGATCCTGAGAGACAATTCACCTCCTTACCTGATACCCTCCATAATACAATGAATCAATTGCTTCAACAACAAATTAGTACCTTGCCTATTGTTAAACCAATTGATACCACCAAGCCCTTACCACCCACCTTCAAACCCAATGCTTATTGTCACTTTCATCTCCAAAATGGACATGACACCAAACAATGTAAGCATCTAAAACATTTAGTTCAAGACCTCATTGATTTAGGCCATTTATCCATTGTGGATGTTAATGATTAAGGCAATAATTTCGTTCCAGCCCCTAACCAAAATTTACAAATTTTCACCAACCCCATGCCTAAACACAATATTTCATTTTTCAAGGCTAGTGAACCTTCAAACATCGATGTAATGAATGTTGATACAACTAGTGAACAATATGATATAGCTGCTAATGCTACCCAAGTTAATCCTATGGATGATCTTGTGGGTGTTATAGACATTATCCGTCGTAAGGGTCCAACCAAAAAAACTCTTGATATCACTTTTTTTTCTAAATATATACTTCAAAAAATTCCTAATGGTCCTCTTTACATTGTTGGTAGAATCTATGACAAGCCCACCAATGGGATATTAATAGATCTTGCTTGTGGCGAGAATGTGATCACAGAAGATTTTTTAGTATTACATGAACTTTATCAAGAAGAATATGATAAACCAACTGCACGGATTAAAACACATATTGGTTTTTTGTGCCCTATGATTGGACCATTCGTGCTCCCATTTCAAATAGGACCCAAAAATTTTGATGTAACATTTTCTATCATTTCACAATCAGATCAATTGTGTTTGCGCCTAGGCTACTATTGGCTTCACTCATAAAAGCGGTCCCTTATCTTGTTCATAAGTGTTTGAAATTTTTAGATGGAAATGAAATACTTACCATACACCATAGTGGCTTTAACCTGTTATCTTCTAAAGGTAATTTCTCCTTAGAAGCCTTTTGGTATGAACCTATATAACCCATTACCCTTGTAAAGACTTATTTTTCATCACCTATCAAAAGTTTAAAGCCAAACAAATAGCCAAGTTGTCTCTTTGTAACAAATCCCCATCCACTTCCACTTCTCCTATCCTGGGTGAAACCATGCTTCAACCTGCATTCGACATTGAACACCTAATTTTAGACACTTCCCCTCCATTGACTAAATGACCATGGGAAAGTGAAACCAATCCTGTCATGCCTCCTCATATTAAACAAGTGTATAAGGTTAAAGAGAAAGTAATTGACCCATCCTCTTCGTTATCTTTTGTTCTTCCTTCTTTGGAAGAAAAAGAAGGTCTTACACTTCAACAACTCCAAAATATAATCAAACAAAACCACGACACTAGGGAATGTAGGTGTCATCGATGTCTCCTTAGTCATCAATCTCGCATGGAGGAATATAAAGAAAAACAACCTCCACCTTTGATGGAATTAATAGATGACCACCCTCCTTCTCCTGACCTACCACAAGATAGTCCAGTGTAACCTTCACAACAAAATGAATGAATCCAACAACTGAAACTTTTCATATATCCTTCCTTGGAAATCACCCTTCATCCTCCTATCATCATCAATCTTGATGATCATGATGATGATGATGATGTCGAGATCACAAAAATAGATGAAGAAGTGCATAATGATCTAAACTCTTTATTTTCATCTACAATGAACCTAAATGAAAAATATTCCTAACCAAGTGATGAACCCGATACATCTCCTCATTTGGCCCTTGCAATTCTTCCTTTGGATAGTCACCTGCCCTCACAATACACCAAACATGATTGGGAGGCAGATGCCTTGTTAGATGGTTAACTTGCATTCGCCTGGCTAGCTTTTTGAATTTTTTTCTTTGCTCTTTTTTTTTGTAATTATATGTGTATCATGTTCCCTGTATCATGTGTTTAATGTTCTCTCCCCTTGTAGACTTCTTCTATTTGTACCTCTATTCTTCTATATGTCATGCATTGCCTTTTTCAGTTTTGTTTTGTGTTTCTCCTTTTGGGGATGACAGAAAGCATTGAGACACCCTATGTCTACTCCATGTTGACCCAATAGGTCCTTTTATTGTTTTCTTTTGTTTTTTTTTTTTCCTTTTTTGGATGACACAAAGTGTTGAGATGCCCTATGTCTCTTCCATGTTCACCCAATTGGTCCCTTTTGCTTTCTATTTTGTCTTTTATTATGTTTTTATTTTGGGGATGACACAAGGAATTGAGACCGAAATACCTCCTTCATGTTGACCTAAAATGTTTTTCTTTGTCGTTGACCTTTTCATTTTCTTTCTTTTTTCTTGTGTTTACCTTTTGGGGATGATGCAAGGCGTTGAGACCACAATTTCTCTTCCATGTTGACCCAAAACATAAATTATTTTTCTTTTGTTTTCACTCTCTTTGTGTTATTCTTCCAATTCTATATGCTTTTGGGAATGATGACAGTTCCACACTCTTTCATAAGAATATTGCAGCGATGAACATATTGACCCCAAATCCATAGATCCCTTATGTGTTTGGTGCATTAATTTTTTCGGGGTAACTCCCTCTTTCTTTTTTTTTCATTTACATGACTCAGCCTTAGAAATATATGACCTGGCATAGGTCTTTCCATGTTGGCTCTAATTTCTTTCTTTCTTTTTGTATCTTCTTTCCTTCACTACTTTAAATTAAGTGCTCAGAGAACAGTGGGTAGTAATTCCTTTAAAGTGGGGGGCATACATTACCATTAACTCAGTCACATTCTTGGTTCTTAGTGTAGCATTGTCATTCATATGATGTGTTCATAACTTTGTGGATGACATTGCATGTGATGTCCTTCATAAGTGTGATCTATCTCAACATATTACATTCCTCTTAGTGGCCTAATGCGATGCACTACATCCCCTAAGTTGTGAATATACTATTCTTTGATTGGTCCTCTCTTAGAGACAGTAGATACAATGTTCCCTAAGTGATAGACCTTGCATCAACTTAACAAGACTCCTTTGAACATATTTTCACATTTTACACTTTACATTTTACTTTTTGCATTTTTTCCACCTTGCATAATGCAACTTGCATGCATGTGGTACCTTCCTTTCTGTTCGTGAGTTCTAAGCATGCAAATATTTACTTGTCTCATGAAGCACAAACTGACATTTTCCTTTGTGGTTCCTTGTTAAACTTATCAAGAGGTATAACATTGATATGGTTTAGCAGAAAGTTGACCTAGCAACACGACTTTCCCCATAGCCACCTATTTTTTTGTGAGTACATACCAACCAGCATATGTATCTTACCTTTTGGGACTTCTAACCTAGTGGACCACCATGAGTTTTGTTGCCCCAGAATGAGTATGCATTCTCTTTTTCAAACAATTAGCCTTGATCTAATCCGCAACTAGTTGCATAGATGATTGAAGCTTCATCCGATTCTTTCTTTCAACACTTGTGTGTTCCTTTGTTCTTATGATTATTTTTCCATGAGATCTTCATCCTTGGGGCTTGATCATCCCTGTTGATCATTTTTATTCCATCTTGCTAACATAAGTGCATGTGAACCCCCCTCTCAATGTGTATGGCTACTTTAGTGTGAGTTTGAAACAAGTTCATCCTCTCACTAAAGTGGGGGCTAAATTGGATGTAGAAAAATGGCCTCTTGTCATTTTCATGGCCTTTTAAGTCTTGTTTCATGATATTTTGTCTATTTTTCTTTGATTTAATGTTGTAATAAGGTTTGAACATGCATATTTAGGTACTAAAATTCAAATAATGACGTCTTGTGTTGGTGTTGTTAAGTGTTGTAAAGCGTTTCTACACTTTTCTAGACTCCATTCACTACAATTCACCTAAACATCGCCTTTTCATAACTAATCAAGTCCTATTTTGAAGTGTTGTAAATTCTTGTAACAAGATTTCACACTTTTCTAGGCATAATTTCACTATTTACACCTTTCTTATGCTTTATTTGACCCCTTTATGCCCTTATAAGCTTTAATTAAGTGTATTTTTTAATTTAAACTTGACAAAAAATATTAAATATGACTTAATTCTCAACACCCATTTTTAGCTCCTAGGTGGGACCCATTCACCATGGGTCGCAAATGAGTCCCCCTTGGCTCCAAATTCAAAATATTTCAAATTTCCTTTTTGTTTTTTATTCAAAATCACTTGATGTCAGCTTGTGATGAGGTATCAACGGATTAATAAGGCACAAGATTGTATAAATAAGTGATTTTCACCTCATTTTGCATCCTCCAACATTCACACATCATATTCAAGCAATCTCTTCATCCATTCAAGCTTTCAAGCACCTTAGAACATCAAATCAAGCATTTTGGAGCATCCATTGACACATCTTTAGATTTTCTTCAACAAGGGTTTGGTAAGTTGATATATTTTCATGTTATTTGATTATCATTCTCTTTCATTCCATTATTTTTATTAAGGGTTTGATTACCAAAGTGGGGTTTGACCAAGGAAAACCCCTATTTGCTAACACTCAACCATTTCCCCTCTCTTGCATGTGTTTTTGCAGACCTTTGTGTCTAGATTTAATAGGAATTTAGGTGTTGAATAGTGCTCAACAATTCAACTAGGTGCTTCAATTCAAATCAATCATATTTCAAGCTTGGAGAAGGTATTTTGTCTATTTCCTGGATAATTGACTTCGACAACCTGACAGGCAGACATCCTCAGATCTAGTGTTGAAGAGTTGTCTCTTGATTTCTTAGAATTCTGGGAGAGGATTGATTCACCACCAATGGTTAATGAGTTCCACCTTAAAAATGGAAATCTAATTTTTTTCAGATTTCAGATCCTGACATCCAGAAATAGATTCACGATAGTTTCCATCAGAAGGACTAATTCGTCACCCTAGGAAAATGAGTCCCACTAGTGAATTTATGTGATTCCATATAGCATTTAGAAGACTCTAGATTCCTTAGTTCCTACCTAGGTGCACCTTGATTGAATTCATCTCTTTCTATTTTGCATTCATTCATTCATATTTTATTTTTTGCATATCACATTGTGTTTTCTAACATAGTATAAATTCTAGATTTTGCATTCATAATAAGTCATATATATCATTCAATTGCATTTAGTTCATATCATTTAGCTTAAAAAACATCAAACATATCCTAATTTGAATGAACCTAGCTAGATCTTTTGGCCCTACATTCTCCTTTTCGGTGAAAAACCCTAGAAGAGCTAGAAAGGTCTAGGGTGCCCAAAATCCATAGTTCAGTACATGTAGATGACAATAGTGTTCTTTCTTTTACCATGAGAACTTCTCTTACCATTGGGTATTGTATAATTCCCATGTACTTCTTGCTCAACCACAAATATATCTTCTTGACACTCAAACACACTAATCCATCTGTTGTTCTCCTAGTTGGTTGAATTGACACACACAAATTACCCTTTTTTTGTAGAACACAGAGTAAAAGCTAGCAAGTATAAATTGAGAGGAAACTAGCCAACTTTAAGCTACTGAATTAAATTTTCAAGAAAACACACCCAAAAACTTGACAACTTCAACTAGCCTCATAAATATGAAACTCCCAGACAAACTAGAGCATGAATTAAACAAATATCATACAAAGGAAAACCAATTCACCTGAGAAGAAAACATCAACACCTTTGCAATTGAAAAATAAAAACTCACACACTTCTTCTATGACCCATAGTTCACATTTTCTTAAGACTTAAAATGGTTTTATCAAATGATAGTAAACCTGCATTAAATAGACAACTTGGAGTGTGAAGCAATTAATGATTAAAGAGGTCCTTGTGTGAGTGAGCTGATAACTTAACAACTCAACTTTGAATCTGGACCGTTGATCTTTGAGGATTTAAAACTCCATCAATGGAAAGCTTGAGCATCATTGCTAGATTTTATAAGTTTCTCCTAAAAAATAGTGATAGCACCTCAGAAAGCTACCACGTCAACCCTTAATCTTCACTAGTCACCTATGATTTGAAAATTGGCATGCATCACCAACTTGATTTGTTCCCGTTCATTTATATTAGTGAAGTACACAAAGCTAACATTTGAAGAGAATATTCTCTTAGAAATATCATCAATCATCATGGATTTTCTTCACTTTTCAGGAGTTCAATCAACGATGTGAGCACAAGCACGATGAAATCCCACCCATTGGATCACTTTCCCCTTTTTGACAATCTCCTCTTCACATCATATGCCACTAATTTATGTCTAAAATTTGAGACCATATCAACAACAGATTGAAACAAGTGATGAAACCATACTAGACCACATGCACTTTTTTGAAAATATAAGGCACTAGAAACATCACTCAGAAGAACAATTCAGATCAAAAAAAAAACCTTGAACAAAACACTCCATCTCTCATCACCCATTTGAAACTAAAAACTTGGAATAAACTTGTGATAAGCGATAGGAGAATATACAAAAGCACCAAGGGTCATTTCACATTGCTAATTCCCATCATGAAACTTTCAAGCAATTAATAAAAAGGAACCGAATGATAACACATAGAACACTTGCATCGTGTATCATTAATACAAAACCCAACATTCAAAGCCCATATGTGATACGTTAAAAAAAAAGAGAATACCACTCATCACTCATTTCCAATTTAAACAAGATGATCACACATCCATCCATGATGATCAATGAAACCTGAACATCACACATCACTAATTCAAATCAAAATTTATCAAAGCCATCATTCATGTGTGAGACAAAAGAAACATCGCTCATTGCTCATTGTTGATTTAAATTTACATTTCAAAAGCTATCTGCAATGAGTGATAAAGGGAAGTGATTGATGAGACTTAAGTGAAGACAATTCAACACATGACCACAAGTTTTTTTAAGCAAAGGACCACCAAGGAAACCATATAAAAAAATCCTCAAAGGGCTTAGAACATATTATTTTTAAAAGATGTAAAGGCTCGATAAATTCAACTTCTCAGCCTTATAAAATATAAGAACATCGGCGCTAGGCATAACCTGGGTCAGTTACTCCACAAGCTCCAATGGTATAATATGTTTTAAAATGATTGAAAATGGGTAGAAAAAGGTTTTCGATGAATTAGATCCTTAACAAGGGCTTTTCCTTAAGGGTTTCTTGGGTGAGATTTTAACAACAAAATCCCTACAAAATATTAGTGAACAAAACTCTAAGTCCAGACATTTGAATTTGACTAAAAATTGCAAAGTCAAGAATGGAACCAAGAATTTTTTTAGGGGTTCCATGAGTGGCTCTAGTTGGGGACGTCTATTCCTCTAGAACAAAGTGAGATTCTAGAATCTCAATTGAAGCAAACCAAGCATGAACGACCAAAACCAAAGACTAGGTACGAAAACTAGACCAAAATGAATAACATATGTACAATATTTACATAATTTATAGGGCCATACCAAGAGATCCAATATCCATCATTCTTTAAACCTTCTATTATATGCATGCTTTCAACTTGCATTCTACAACTTTACCTAGCTTCATCATTACTTGGTCGCCCTAGGACCCCGAACCTTAAAATTGGTACTTACCCCTGTCAAAAATCTTGTTTTCCACTATTTATACCATGCTAAGGCTAAAAACATCATCATCAATTTCCCTCCAACTGATCATGCTATAGTCACTTCAATCAGCCACTATGGACATGTTTCTGAACTTATTATTATCATTATCATTCATGTTCAGCTGAGAGCTACAACCTAGCATTAACCAGGACACGTGACCAGTGTACCATTCAATCTGACTCAATTTTCAACCATATTCCACTGGATGCCCATACAACTAGACAAGGAAAGTGAAAAAATCATAATCCATCTAATCACTATCATCATACAAATTGATATCAAATTCATTTTTCTCATCAAACTAGAAATCTCATATATACTCCTTTTAGAATTTCCATTTAGGGACATATATTCTAACCCTTTGAAGTGATACTACAATTTCATTTCCATAATTATAGGGTCATTATCATCTAACTTTCATCCCACATTCAACACACATTCATTATATGTGATGAACAAGAAATGTTCATATATAGGTTTTTCTTCAAATTTGTATTCATATTCATTAAAACTATGGGTATGTGTAGGATCATGATGGGCCAAAAAGTGGCAAGATGATGGGTATTTTTAGGGTATGTGGCTGATGACTTTCTTTTTACCCAAAATTGATGAAATGAAAAGGGTTTTTAAAGGAGATTCTCAGTTTTCCACAAATATAAATTATGCTTTACTTTGAATTTAATAAATAATTATTATTCATTTTCTATTTAAATTATGACTAAAGTCTTGATTGATAGGATGATTGAAAAACATCTATAGCTTTCAAATGGTATCACATTTTTGGAATCCAAAACATGCATCACATTCTATGCTTCACATACTATAGGATTAAAAAAAGAAAATTTGAATTTCATGAAGTTTTGACCAAAGTTAAGGTGGTCACACATAAAAGTTTTTGTATTCTTTAAAATTTGTAATAAAAAAATCATAATTAATTATTTACTTGGAAAAAAATTAACAAAAAATATGAATCACATCCAGACATGAGTCCTCTACTTATGTCTACAATATTATAAAAAAATATTATCATTTTATTGTGGTTAGGGTGGTCAGACAGACACCTACTTATTTTTTCCCTGAAATTTAAGTACTACTCAATTGAAATTTCAAATTTTCACCAAATAGATTTTTAAAAAAAAATAAACCTAGTAGTTTAGAAACTACATTCAATTTTCTACAGATTCTATTCTTACATATTTTTGAAATAATATTGATAACTTATTCAAATTTTTACGTCAAGTTTCCTAACTTCAATTTTTCTGATTTTTTTGCCACTTAAGGGCCTATTTTTTCCATGATTATCTTGCACATACCCCTATATGAAATAGTTATATTGAAATATGCTCCACTTCCCTGGGAGATTGATTGATCAGACTCCATAGAACTCTTGCTTTCATTCAGGTTAGGGAAATTCCCATAAAGAGCCTTATCCATGCCATCCCAAGAATCAAAAAATATTTTAGTTTCAGGATCATTATCATACTCCAATCCTCCTTTCAAATCATTGTTCAAACTAAAAAAAATGTCTCAAAGAATGAGTCAAATAACTCAGGATTGATATGATCATCATTAAGGTATTCAGGTGTGTCATTGGTGGATAGGTTTGTTGGCTCACATGTGTAGGAATTGATGCAACTTGAATATTCCTTATGCTCAACCGAGTAGATTTTTTCATTTCCTTCCTCAATAGAATTTATGTTAAAAACAATCATGTCCATTTATGATATGAAACTTTTACATTCCATTTTTGTTTTATACATGTATTTAGAAACAGGACCTTGCTAACTAGCATCACTAATCCCATCATTTTTGACACAAATCTTAGGCTCAAGACCTTGAATAAAGACATTATTATCTAGAAATTCATCATCTACCACATTGCTAGGGCATTTCAATTTAGATATAGCTAGATTACATTTCAAGAATCCATTGCATTTAATATGTTTATCTACTGGTGAAGGGAAATCCTCACGAATAGTGGTACAGTTGAATCCTTCAAGAGAAAAAGATACCTTCAAGCCAACCTCACAAAAATATTCATATTCCTCCTAAAAATAGTCAAAATTAAATTCATTTTCATTATCTTGGTCACCAACCTCTAAAGGTACATATTAGTGGTTCTTGCAAGTATGAAAACATCATCATCTACACTACTAGATAGATATTCCTCTTTTGGAACTTCCCCACCCATTTCTTGGATACACATTTAATCTTTAATAAGGAAATCACCATTGTGAGCTTGAGACCAAATTATTTGTATATAATCATTCTTATCTTCCTCAACAATTATGATCCAACCAATTTTTTGATCAAAATCCCAAGGTTTCAATTCCTTGGGTAAGGCACTGAGCACTGGCTCATAAATTTCACAAAATATGTCAATACAATTTGAATCTGCAAGTCTTAACTCTTGAGGAATTTCTAGAAATGCATCTAAGAACCTTACTAACAACTCATATGACAATTCACCTTGTTGTCTCATCATGCTAGATAGTCTTTGGACTAACTACACCTCATCATCATTACTTAAACTTTGTTGAAGTCCTTCTTGAATCTTCCCATGACTAACATTCTATGAGGGTGAACAAGATGACACATTAAAAGCAGCATCTCTTTCATCTTTAGGAACTTCATTCACTTGATGTGTACTAGGACAACAAATACTTGCAGACATATATGCCCTCATCATTGAATATTTCATAATGTTTTCAATATCCATAGAAATAAGAAATGTCAGCTGCAATGTTTTGGATTCCTTATCCCTTATCAAATATCTCATCTCATTATCAAATGTACCTAGATATACAATCAAACATTCTACATCACTAGGTCTCAGGTGTTCAAGAATATTTCTTAATGCTTGTACAAATCTCAGGTTAAAAGAAGGAACCAACTCATCTTCATCCTTTTGGATTTCCATAAATATTTTCCTTACCAAGCTAGGATAAACCTTTTCACCAAGTTGTTCGATAAATGCTACCATAAAATCATCCCACTAATCTACAAAACAAATTGGTAAATATGAGAACTAGTCTCTAGCATTTTCCTTTAAGGATTGAGAAAAGAGCTCGATGACAACATCCTCATGATCTAACTCAAAATAACCCATCAAATCTATGAATGAATTTAGGTGTTTAGAAGCTAAATCATAATTGTTCCCTATAAATTTAGGTAAATGTTTCCTAATATCATTTGGAATCTTGTTAGGGAAAACTTGAATACCATTAAAACTTAGTGGCTTATATCTCTCAATAAAGAAATTATTTTGATGGCACACTAAGAGTTACATGCCTTGCATATTTTTACTTGATCTTTCACAAGGAGATACAGGGGAGTAATACATTTCTCTTGTATCCCTATTCAATCCTTACAAATCAACTACAAGTTGATTACTTATTGCCAAATTTTCAAACACGTTCATGCTTTAAAACTTTATAAAAGGAATATTTCAAAGATAAGCATAATTATTCAATCCAACTTAGATATTACACATTTCACCTTAGAATTATGTAAAATAACTACTATTTCCTCTCTTTGTGCTTAATTCACATAAATAGGGAAACACAATTTTCACCAAATTGTTTCAACATGATTTTCTCATAGATTTATTTCTTCTTGAAAACCAAGGCAAGGGGAAAATACCTGGATATATATTGCAACCATTCCTAAATTGTGTCATTGACTAGAAAGCCTTGTAGATCTAGAACTTTTTTCACATTTTCATTAGGTTCTTATTGATAGAGTCACCACCTCTTTTATAGATGAATCAAATTCCACAATATGAAGTTTCTTTTACTAGTAAATCCCAATTCAAGATTCCTTAATCAATAGAGTCACATACGTGTCCTTTACAGTTTCTTATTTCGTTTCCATCAAATTTTCGTTCCATTTTACTAGAGTCTCTCAAACAATTCATATTCGCACAAATATTTTCAGAGTCACCACCCACTTCTAGTGAGAATTTCTACAAATATATTCATGGAATTGGGTATGTGCAGGATCATCATGGAAAAAAAAGGCCCTTAAGTGGCAAAAAAATCAGAAAAATAAGAGTTAGGCAACTTGATGTAAAAATTTGAATAAGTTATCTACATTATTTCAAAATAATGTAAGAATAGAATTTATAACAAATTGAATGTAGTTTCTAGATTACTGGGTTTGTTTAAAAAAATAAAATCTATTTGGTTAAAATTTGAAATTTCAATGTAGTAGTACTTAAATTTTAGGGAAAAAATAAGTAGGTGTCTGTCTGACCACCCTAACCACAATAAAATAATATTTTTTTTTATAAGATTTTAGATATAAGTAGAGGATTCATATCGTGATGTGATGCATATTCTTTTGTATTTTTTTTCAAAATAAATAATTAATTATGATTTTTTTATTACAACTTTTAAAAAATATTAAAACTTGTATGTCTGACCACCTTAACTTGGTCAAAACTTCATGAAATTCAAATTTTCTGTTTTTCAATCCTATATTATGTGAAGCATAGAATGTGACGCATGTTTTGGATTCAAAAAATGTGATATTGTTTGAAAGCTATAGATGTTTTTCAATTAGTCTATCAATCAAGACTTTAGTCATAATTTGAATAGAAAATGAATAATAATTGCTTATTAAATTCAAAGTAAAGCATAATTTATATTGGTGGAAATCTGTGAATCTCCTTTAAAAACCCTTTTTGTTTCATCAATTTTGGGTAAAAAAGAGGTCGTCAGCCACATACCCATCATATTGCCACTTTTTGGCCCATCATGATCCTCTAAATACCCAATTGTGACAAATCTTGATACTATGCACAAGTTTTGAAAGGAAACACATCAAAATCCTTTAAATCTTGGAGGAATGGCTTATTGGCACAAAACTAGGCTTAAAAATATAACCCCTTAGCAAATTGTTGGGTATGTGCAAGATCATGATCAACCAAAAAGTGGCAATATGATGGGTATGTGGCTGACAACTTTTTTTACCAAAAATTGATGAAATGAAAAGTTTTTTTAAAGGATATTTCAGCTTTCCATCAATAAAAATTATGCTTTAATTTGAATTTAATATATAATTATTATTCATTTTCTATTTGAATTATGACTAAAGTCCTGATTGATAGGTTGATCGAAAAACATTTATAGCTTTCAAATGGTATCACATTTTTTGAATCTGAAACATGCCTCACATTCTATGCTTCACATACTAAAGGATTACAAAAATTAAAATTGAATATCATGATGTTTTGACCAAGTTAAGGTGGTCAGACATACGAGTTTTTATATTTTTTAAAAGTTGTAATAAAAAATTCATAATTAATTATTTAGAATGAAAAAAATTACAAAAAAAATGCATCACATCGATACATGACTCCTCTAGTTATATCTAAAATATTATCAAAAAAATTATGATTTTATTGTGGTTAGGGTGGTCAGACAGACACCTATTTCTTATTTTTTCCTTGAAATTTAAGTACTACTGTATTGAAATTTCAAATTTTCACAAATAGATTTTTTTAAAAAAAAAATAAACCTAATAGTTTAGAAACTAAATATAATTTTCTACAGATTCTATTGTTACATATTTTTGAAATAATATAGATAACTTATTCAAATTTTTACATCAATTTGCTTAACTTTGATTTTTCTAATTTTTTCGCCACTTAAGGGCTTGTTTTTTCCATGATGATCCTGCACATACCTAGTTGACTCTTCAAGGAAAAATGATCTAGTGTCAGAATTTTCTTAAGTTTTCCTCAACAAAGTTGCCATTTTTGTTGGTATTTTTTCCAACAGAACCTTGAAATCCTCTAAAAGGTAGCCAAACCTTATGCTCAAGAATTTTAAAAATTAATGGACAACACCTAAGTAAGAATTCCAAGGCCCTTCTACTCTTTGGGCTCTTTGAAACTTGGGAGGGTAATCCCATTTATACTCATAAGATACTCATTTAGTGAAAATAATTTCTACACATAGATGAATTCCTCTAAAGTGCACATAGGGAACATTCATCAAAGGTTTGGCTGACCTTTCAATAAACTATCATCTATTGAAAGGAATAAAGTGATACATCAGATTGGGACATTATTATTGAAATTTTTATATGAATTCATTCTCATTCTAAGCCACTGGTTAGGTTCATTAATAACTCAATTAAATCTAAGATAATCTAATGAAGAGACCAATTCCTTTCCCATGGGAAAAATGGAGTCACTTTTGCAATTAATTAGTAATACCCTAACAATTCAACTCAGTAATTGGTGGACAATTCATATCCTACTTTGTATCATTCAATTCACTATGTTTAAAATATAGCTTCTTACCAAATCCTATATCCTTTCCTCACAAACCCATGGCCCTGTTTTAGCATTAAACCAACCCCTTGAATTGAAGCATAAATAAACCTATTCATTTAGTTTAAACAACAAAAGACAAATGAAACTATTCTTAACAATTTCATTCATAATCTGTAAGGAAATTACACTGGAGAGCATATATTTTAGAACTAATATTTTCTATTACTAATGCTACTGTAAAACATTTCAATATCTTTACATTATGATGCATACCCTAAACTTGTCCCCGGTATACTCATCAATCTATCTATTTACATTCTACTACTTTTTAAGCTTAGATTTTCACCTAGACCATTCTAAGACTCAAAACATGAACCCCTGTAATCATCCATAAAATCCATTTTATAGAACAAGCAAGCAACAAGCATCCAATTGAATTATGACTACATTTCATATTTTATTTCAAAACCAATTTCACCCGAATTTGAGAAATTTCCTAGATAGTTATATGTAATCATTTCCATAATAGGGGAAAACAAAAGAAAAAATTCCTCATGAGTTTTTGATGGAGAGTAACCAAATCACCCACAGGGTACTGTTAGTCATTGTTAATGTGTCCACATCGAGAAAAAAGATTCTTCATTATACCAATTAAAATAATTTCACATAAACACAAGGGACAAAACCACATATAAGCTGAGAAGGACAATCCTGATGTAGTGGCAATGGTGTCATAAAAAAAATGAGGAGACACTACTTTGAGTCATCATCATCAAATTATGCTTGCCCATGCCTTGTTCATGATGCATCAGGAGAAACCATCACTTCTTCATCGTCAGAGTCTTCATATGGCACTAGAGAGAGAAGACATAGGTTGTATCCTAAGTCAGTTTCATCTCTACCATTTAAAGGGCTATTAGAAAGAAAAATGGGAGAATTGTGTCTCCCCAAATAGGCTTGGTGATCCTTGTTTCTTTTCTTTTCCTTCTTAGGCTTAGTTGACTCCTTCCCTTTAAAATTGACCAATTATTCTGAAATGGTCTTGTTTCTCAAATTATACATTCTCTTGACAACAGTCTTCCTATTTTTACCATGGTCACTTCTCTTACCCTTGGGTGTTGCAAAATTCCTGGGTACTTCTCACCCAAACATAGATATATCCTCTTGATACTCAAACACACTGAGTCATCTAGACCTTCTAGTTGGCTTAATTGACACACCCAACTTACCCATTTTTTGCAAAACATAGAGTAAAAGATAGCAAGTCTAAATTGAGAGGAAATTAACCAACTTTGATCTTATGAATTAAATTTGTACGAAAGAACTGTAACCATAAACCCTAACAACTTCAACTAGCCCCAAAAATGTGAAAATCCCAGAAAAACTAGAGCATGAATTAAATAGAGCTCATACAAAGGAAAAGCAACTCACCCAGGGAGAAAATATCAACACCTTTGCAATTGAAAACTCAACACTTGCACACTTCTTCTATGACTGACACTTCACATTTTTTTGAGGACTGGAAATGGTGAGATCAAATGGTAGGAAATCTACATTAAGTAGAAAAATTGGAGCATGAAGCAATTGATGATCAAAGAGATCCTCACATGAGCGAGTTGATAACTTAGCAACTTAGCTTTGAATTGGGACCATCGGTCTTTGATGATTTAAAACTCCATCAATGGCAACCTTGAGCATCATTTCTGGCTTTCACAACTTGTTCCTATAAAATGGTGATACCACCTTAGAAAGCTGCCACATCAAGGTTCCTTTATCTTTATTAGTCACTTTTGATTTGACAATTGACATGCATTGCCAACTCGATCTGTGCCCTTTTATTTATATCAGTGAACTACATAGAGCCAACATTTGAAGAGAATATTCCCTTTAACATTTTGTCGCTCATCATGGATCTACTCCACCTTGATAGAGTTTAATCAACAACATGAGCATAGACATGATGAAATATAGACTATTGGATCATAATCCCCTTTTCGATAATGTCCTCTTCACATCATGTGTCGCTGATTTATGTCTAAAATTCAAGACCATATCAACAACATATTAAATCCAGCAATGAAACCATACTAGGCCACATGCACCTACATGAAAATTTGAGGCACCAGAGACATCGCTCATTTCCCATATCAAACTCAAAACTTGGAATAAACCCATGATGAGTGATAAGAGAAGATAAAAAAGCACCAAGGGTCATCGCACATTGCTAGTTCCCATCATGAAACTTTCAAGCAATTAGTGATGAGAAGGAATCCAATGATAGCACATAGAACACTTGCATCATGTATCACTAATATGAAACCTGACATTCAAAACCCATCCATGATACATGAAACAAAAGAGAATACCACTCATCATTCATCTCCAATTTAAAAAAGACAATCACACATCTATTTGTGATGAGAAATGAAACCTAAACATCACACATCGCTAATACAAATCAAAAGTTCTCAAGTCTATCTCCTATGAATGAGACCAAAGAAACACCACTCATTACTCAACGGTGATTTAAATTTACATTTTGAAAGGTATTTGCGATGAGAAAAAAAGGGAAGCGGTGGATGAGACTTAAGTGAAGACAATTCAGTATATGCCTGCAAGTTGTTTTAAGAAGAGGACTTCCTAGGACACCATATAAAAAAATCCTCAAAGGACTTAAAAAATCTATTTTCAAAGGATGTAAAGGCCAAATAAAGTCAACTTCTCAACCTTATAAAATATAAGAACATCATCCCTAGCTATAAAGGTCGGTTACCTCATGAGCTCCAATGACATAAGATGTTTTAAAATGACTAGAAATGAGTTGTAGAAGGTCAACAACAAATTAGAGCCTTAAAAAATGCTTTTCCTTAAGGGTATCTTCGGTGATATTTTAACAAAAAAATCCCCAAGCAATATTAGTGAAAAAAACCCTAATTCTAGACGTTTGAAACTAACTAAAACTTGCAAAGTCAGGAATGGAACCAATAATTTTTTAGGAGTTCCATATCAACCATTGTAGTTTCTATCATTTGCAACCTTGTAGGCTCTAGAGGCATTAACAAGATGAGACTTTATTTTTTCCATTGAATCCTTGATACCTTGAGTACTGTTGGGCCACCACATGTAATAGGAAAATAGAATCTAAGATTCCTCATCATAGTTTGTTTCCTCTTTCAAACTTTTCTATACTTTGTCATGCGTAATTGCACACTTGGCTTGTAGAATCAGTAACCTTTTCTCAAAAGCCTTGACTCCACCTCTTTCAAAATTTGTACCTTAAGATTAGAGTTGTATTCCTTGACAAAATCAACTACAAATTTTAAGTTCTCAATCGGTGCTACAGAATCATCAATGGTGACACTAGGGGTAGTCTCCTATAAAGATCTAATAGCTTCATTTATAAACTCATTTCCTTTCTAATATTTTTTAGTAGATTCCTATGTAACAAAGTTGATAAAATTACCACAATTCTTTATTTTCTCACTTGGTACAATCTTGGTTAAATCCACATAGCCTGGATGTGATGGTAGCTTAATTAGCTAAGGTGGTAACATGCACCAAAGTATTTTTTCCCTTGATAGGAGACCTTTGAGAGTGATTCCAGATGATTCTCTAGTGGGCTTTGACAACTTAGTAGTCTTGGGAATTTATTCTTCACTTCCTTCAACTTAAGTGGTTTTCTTGTCTTCCTCTTCCTTCTTTTCTTCATTTTTCCACATATTTTTCTTCTTCATTTTCTTCTTCTTTAGAGGATTTTCCAGAAGATGTATCTTTTTTTTCTTTCTCTTTTTTATCCCCATCATCCTTATCATCATTTTTTTTCTTTTTATCCTTGCTTCATTCACCTTCATTTTTAGCTTTTTCACCATTATATTTCTAGTAGATTCATGATGTTCCTCTGGTTCATTGCCAATATCATCTTTATGTTGATCTGTAGTCTATTTGTTTTAGTTTCCTCTATATCATTCAGAGGGGTAGGTGTCTCTGAGACATCATCTATTTCACCAACACTCTCCAGAAATGGATGATCCATTTCTTCTATGATATTAGCCTTGTCTTATGCCTGAGTTATATGGGATGAAGAATTAGTTCCTATCCCATAATTTCTTGCCAAATTTCTTATTGTGTACAAAGTTTCTTTTATTTCTCTTTCTATGCTATCCTTCTCCTTCATCATTACCATATTGACTCTCTATTTGACAATAAACAATGTACAACATTCATTCAACAAATTATAATCCACTTCCTTAAATAGAGAGGAACTATAATAATTCAAGGCATTCGTTCTTATCTTTTCATCAACATCTAAAGCTTCATGCCTTCTTCATACTAATTCTTTCCAAATATTGTCAATCACTTTATTCCAGATAGATTCCGTACTCACATTTCTAATAACTATTTACTAAGTGAAAGCATCAATAATAGTTTCCTTATCTTCATTATTGACTTCATCAAACAATTAAGCAATTGGCATAAGATAAAAATATATCATATTATTCACTAAGGATACCAAATTTAGAGATGGTCATTCACTTATCAGAGGAGATCTAGGCATGTCTTCCTTATGATCTAATGTTCCTTCTTCATTCTTCTCATACACATGAATTTTGAAAGTATTTTCTTCTTCCTCTGTCTCTTCATTCGTTGAGATATTGACTCTAGTTTCAGCTTCCTCATTCCTAATGGAAGTACTGTTCCTTTTATTTCTTTTCAAATATTTCTCTTCTTTCAAGCGAAGATCTATTTCTTCTTGTACATCATCACCTATGTTTCTCTTCCTATTGGCCTTTTTCTTTACTCTTCTTTTCTCAAGAGTGATAGATGGTGCAGTAGAGGGTATTTTCTTTCTTTTATAAGCATGAATAGTAGGTCCGATGGAGGCAGCTACATCAACTTATTTAGGATGTGTGTTCTTTATTTTTCCTTTCTCTATTCTAAAAATACTAGAATTCGGTGTAGCAACAAAAGATATTATTCCTGATTTCCTAGGTCTAGAGGATATTTTAGTTAATTTGGTCTTTCTATCATCAATAGCTTCCTTCAATTGATCTATATCATCCTTAGAGAATGAATGCCCTTGGAAGAATGCCTAAATATTATTTCTTGTTGATTTTTATCTTTGGGATGTAGAAGTTTCTAAGTGTGCGTCACTAAATTTTTCTTCATATGTTCCATGTCAGGGTAGAGAGGAGTCCCTTGGATTTCTTAATAATATTTCAATGAAAATTTTAGCTAGTTTTTTATCAAGCTCATATCCTAGAGGTTCTATTCAGATATTTATAGGTTCATATGCTTAAATGATGCATTCATTTGTTCTTATAAGAAAGGTTATTTCCTTAGCATACCTATTCACTAGGCTTTTGGGAACCCTTTCTCTTTCATGCATATCATTGTAGAACACTACAAAGAATATAGTCAATGCATTATTATGTACATTAAAATCTCCAAGATTGTACAGGTGTTCAAAGATTTGATGTTCAATAGGTCTCTTCCACTCCTAGATAATGTTTTTCCTTCTTGGTAACTCCCTCAAAAAGTAGAACAATAGAAAAACTACCAATGCACCAAATTTAAAGGAGTATTTCTTTGTCTTAATTAGGCTCAGATTCTCCATAAGTTGTAGTCAGAGAAACTCACACATATCATAATTGATGCATGAGCATCCAGTGGTGTAAGGGAAATCCTACATCACCCAAAAAAGAGTTTCATTTCATGTTGGTAGTTTCTTTGACATCTTTGTATTCTCAGATACACTTTTTGTCATAATGTAATTCCCAACTTATGACTTTTCTTTTCTATTCCTGGGTTGAAAGATATTGCAGTTTTAGTCTCCCAGAATTACACTTGAAAACCTTCCAGATCATATTTGAGGCACTAAATGGTCCTAAAACTCTTTTAAATTGGAATACCATATTGTGAGCACATTCTTAACTCCAAGACCTTTCCAACGGTTCAAACAGTTTGAAAAAAGGAGCCCCAGATCAAAAGTTATGGCTCCCGGAAGTTGGCACACTTTCTAGAAGATACTAATTTTTGAATGTACTTTGAAATTTAAATTTCAAGTTGTAATTTTTGATGCCAGAACGCCAATAACAAAAATTTGAATGTTGTTTTGGATCCAAACTAAAAAGGGAGCTCTCTTTATGGGTGGGTTTCTAGTTTTCAGGTAGCTTTTTGGGGACAAGTTTGCATACTGTGAAAAGGGGTTTTTTCTATAATTTTGTAGTTTGCATATTTCCAGAACTTGAGGATATTAGATCCACTACATGTAAGAAGATCATTTTTAGAATAATAAAATAACATTCTCTATTTGCTATGTTAATTTTTAGTGTCTCAGGTTGCACCCTCGTCGGGTGGTATTAAAGCAAAGTTTTCTTGAGTGTGTGGATAGATCGACAATCATGAGGTAGTTCACACTAGGATTGTTGTTGTGGGTCGAGGTCAAGAAAGATGCCTCCAAGAGTGATGCCTAGTAGGCATGGTGGTGCCAGAGCTAGTCGAGGTAGCATAAATGCTAGTGGAAGAGATCCACAGGTGGTTGAGGGTTTCAGATCCCTCCAAAGATAGATTGATGTGTTACAGGAGTAGATGAGAATAGGGTTAAACCTAAGAAGGAGAGAAGAAAGTGAGGATGAAGAAGAGGAAGAAGATTGAGATGTAGAAGAGGAAGAAGAAGTAATTGATCAAGACCAAATGTGGCTGATAAGGGCCATTTTGAAGATTGGGAAAAGACCCAGAGAAAAAGTCCCCAGTTATTCTAGAAGTTTGAACCCAGAAGAGTTGATTGATTGGATCAATGAGTTGGAAGAATATTTCAAGTATGAGGAGATAGAGGACCCAGATCAAGTCAACTTTGCAAAAAAAGAAGATAAGGGGCCATTCCAGTATTTGGTGGAAATAAGTCCAGTTGGAGAGAAACCAAAGAGGAAAAGGAAAGATCACCATATGGGATCACATGGTAGAGAAACTGAAAAAGAAGTTCATACCAATGGACTACACGCTAGATCTACTAAATAAATTGCAAGGGTTGAAGCAAGGAAGAAAATCGGTGAAATAATACATTGAATATTTTCACAAGATTATCATCAGAATGGGCCATATAGAGGCCAACAAGGAGAAGGTATCTTGCTATCTTAATTGGTTATGGCCGAGCATTTAGGAGGAGCTAAGCCTGGTCAGAATCACCATCATTAAGGATTCATACCAATTTGATTTGAAAGTTGAAGAGAAGTTGAACAAAATATTTGACAACAAGAAAAAAGGACGAGGAGGTTAGAGCGGAAAGGGCAGTGGAAGATCTTCTGGAAGCTAAAATGATGATGAGAAAAGAAATGAAGATGTGGGTACCAGTCGAAACCAGAAGAATGATAACTTCTACTACCCTTGTGATAAAAAAAATGGTGATCAAATAGGTAGAGGATGAGGGAGATATAGGCAATGATCCATAAGAGGTGGTTCATAGTAATTTGTTTCTAGTGTGGTGAAGAAGGACATTGAGCCTGTGAATGTTCGCAACATCAAGGAAGGGCAAATAAAAGGTTGAAAGGTCATGGAAGGGTTGCACATGTAGATGAGGAGGCTCAATCTGAACATTCATATGATGCTAAAAGGGGAGAAGCTCCAGTGATTAGAAGAGCATTGGTGACTGAAGAGAAGGAACCTAAACAGAGGAAGAATCTGTTCTGCACAAGGTGAAAATGTGAAGGAAAATGTTGTGATGTCATCATTGATAGTTGGAACACCGATAATCTCGTGTAAGAGGAGATGGTTACAAAGTTGAAGCTGAAGAGGGAAAGGCATCCACATTTGTATCAGATTGGCTGGTTGCAGATGGACCACAAATTTTTGGTCAATGAGCAATGACTGGTGAAGTTCAACATCGGGAGCTACCATGATTAGGTACTCTGTGATATCATCCCCATGGATGCATGTCGCATGTTGTTGGGGAGGTCATGGTAGTTTGACAAGTGAGCTATACATGATGGCCATGCAAACACTTATTCCCTAACTAAGGATGGGGTTTGTCCCAAGTTGAAACCCCTGAAGGAGGCCAAAGAAAAGGTATGCAGTAGTTCTAGAATCTATTATGTTGATGGAAGAAATTTTTAGAAGGTATGAAGCATGAATGTGTGTGCTATGCATTGATTCCTAGAGTGGGTAAGGAGGATAGTGAGAAGGTGCCAGTAGAATTTTATGGGTTGTTGGATGAGTTTTAGGATATTGCTTCTGATAACGAACCTGAGGGTTTACCACCAGTGAGGAAGATCAATCATCAAATTGACTTGATTCCTGGAGCCAATTTTCCAAATAAGGTAGCTCACTAAATGACTCCGGTAGAAAATGAGGAGTTAAACAGACAAGTTCAGGAGTTGTTGAGAAAGGGTTTGATTTGAGAGAGCCGTAGTACCTGTAGTACTAGCACCAAAGAAGCATGGGGAGTGGAGGATGTGTATAGACTCACGGGCCATAAAAAAAGATAACAATCAAGTACAAATTTCCCCTACCAAGGATGGATGAGTTGATGGAATATTTGAGTGGAGCTTAGTACTACACAAAGATGGATAACTTGATGTGAAGACTACCTTCAAGACCAAAGAGGGCCCGTACGAGTGGTTAGTCATGTTTTTTGGGCTAACCAATGCACCGAACACATTCATGTGGCTCATGAACGAGGTACTGAAAGAGTTTCTAGGAAGTTTTGTTACTGTTTATTTAGATGATATTTTGATTTTCAGCAGGACTTTGGATGAGCATTTGATGCATATTTAGAGAGTGTTTGAGAAGTTAAGAGAGGAGAAATTGTTGATTAATCTAAAGAAGTGAAGTTTTGTGAAAGGGCTAGTGTACTTGGGATTTTTTGTCTCGACGAAAGGTCTCAAGATGGACCCAAAGAAGGTGAAGGCTATTCTAGAATGGCCTACCTCAAGAACTACTACTGAGGTGAGATCTTTCCATGGTTTGGCTAGCTTTTACAGAAAGTTCATTAGAAAATTCAGTAGTATTTGTGTACCCCTGATTGTAACAATGAGAGAGGACAGAAAATATTTTTAGTGGACCACTAGAGCAGCGAAAAGTTTCAAACTATTGAAATAGAAGGTGATAGAGAAGCCTGTTCTAGCCCTCCCAAATTTCAATAAGGTGTTTCAGGTGGATTTTGATGCCAGTGGTTGTCCATTAGAGCAGTGTTGAGCCAAGAAGGTAAGCCCATTGCCTATTTTAGTGAAAAGTTAAATGATGCCAAGATAAAGTATTATACATATGATCAAGAATTTTATGCAATAGTTCAAGCACTAAAGAAATGGAGGAATTATCTATTGCCGAAGGAAACTCTTTTGTATACTGATCATCAAGCATTACAATATCTGAATAGTCAGGGAAAATTAAATGAGAGGCATATGAAATGGGTAGAATTTTTGTAGAGCTATACCTTTGTTCTAAAGCATAGGAGTGGGAGGTCGAATAGGGTTGCAGATTCCTTAAGTAGGAGGTAGACATTGATGACAAAGATGCAGATTGAAGTGGTTGTGTTCAATGAACTCAAAAGATTGTATCTAGAAGATCCTAATTTTGTAGAGGCTTGGAAAGCTTTCAAGGAGCCTGTTATAGTGGACATGAAAAGGTGGTTGGATTTCATAATTCAGGATGGCATGTTGTTTAAGCGGAGGCAATTGTGTATTACGAGGAGTTCCATGAGGGAGAACCTAATTAAGGAGAAGCATAGTGGAGGAATGGATGGACGTTTTGGTCAGGATAAGACCATTGCCATTACCAATGAGAATTATTATCAGCCTCATTTGTCACAGGATGTAAAGAAGTATGTACAAAGTTGCAGAGTGTGTCAAATGGCTAAAGGAGTGAGCTAGAATATAGGGTTATATCAACCCTTACCTATATTAGAGAGGTTGTGGGAAGATATAAGTATGGATTTTGTTCTTGGTTTTCCAAGGACGTAGAGAGGGAATGATTCAGTATTTGTGGTGGTTGAAAGGTTTTCAAAAATGGCACATTTCATTCCATTTCAAAAGACTCATGATGTAGTTCATAGTGTTGACTTGTTCTTCAAAGAGGTGGTGCAAATACATGGTCTGCCAAAGAGTATTGTCTCATATCATGACACCAAATTTGTGTGATACTTTTGGAGGACCTTGTGCAAGAATTTGAGAACGAAGTTGAAGTTCAGTTCTGCACACCATTCGCAAACATATGGGCAGATGAAGATGGTGAAAAAGACTCTGGGTAACCCACTGAGATGATTGCTAGGAGATAAACCCAAGGGACGGGACTTGATCTTACCCTAGGAAAAAATTTCTTACAATAAATATATCAACAAAAGCATGGGTAGATCACCATTCTAGATTGTGTATGGAGGCAGCCCCAGAACAACTGCAGAATTGAGGAAGATGGACCAAGAGAAGAAGATAAGTGTTGAAGCAGAATATTTTGTAGAGCACATCAAGGATATACATGAGAAGTTAAGAGAAAATATTAACAAGATGAATATGCAGTATAAGGCCAACGAAGATAAAAAAAGGAGGAATAAGGAGTTTCAAATTGGTGATGAAGTAATGGTCCACTTAAGGAAAGAAAGGTTTCCTGTGGGAACCTATAACAAACTTAAGGTGAAGAAATTTGGTCCCTATAATATTTTGAAGAAGCATGATTCAGGGAATACATATGAAATAGAGTTGCCAGATGAAGTCAACATTTCCCATGTGTTCAATATTTCATATTTGACAAAGTATCATGAAGGTGGCATAGAGGATGCACCAGTAATAGGGTAGTATGGAATTCCAACACCTACTTCAGAGAAGGAGGAGATTGAAGCAATCTTGGGTAGTTGTGTGGGAAGGAGTACCAAAAATAGGTAGTATGAAGAATATATGGTGAAATGGAGAGGAATTCCTATGGAAGATTCATCCTAGCTATCTAAGGTAGAGGTTGACCATTTGGGTTTTCCTCAACCATCTGAAATGTGATGGGGTCACTTCTCAAACTACCCTGGGTGTTTGATACAGGAGAATCTAGTGGTGTAAGGGCAATCCTACATCACCCAAAAAAGAGTTTCATTTCATGTTTGTAGTTTCTTTTATGTCTTTTCATTTCTGGATACCCTTTTCATCATAATGCAATTCCCAACTTATGGCTTTACTTTTCTATTCCTGGGATGAAAGATATTGAAGTTTTAGTCTCCTAGAATTGCACCTAAAAACCTTCTAGGTCAGATTTGAGGCACTAAATGGTCCTGAAACAGACCTGAAACTTGCAGAAATTAGTATAGAGGATTTTGAGCATGTGCTTGACTCTGAGACCTTTCCAACGGTTCAAACTGTTTGAAAAACGGAGTCCCGGATCAAAAGTCATGGCTCCCAGAAGTTGACGCACTTTCTAGAAGATACTAATTTTTGAATGTACTTTTGAAATTTGAATTTCAAGTTGTAATTTTTGGCACCCGACCACCAATAACCCAAATTTGAATGTTTTCTTGGCTCCAAAATAAAAAGGGAGCTCTATTTATGAGCAGGTTTCTGATTTTTGGGTAGCTTTTTGGGGACAAGTTCACATACTGCAAAAAGGGGTTTTCCTATAATTTTGTAGTTTGCATATTTCCAGAACTTGAGGATATCATATCCTCTGCATGTAAGAAGATGATTTTCAAAATAATAAAATAACATTCTTTGTTTGGTGTGTTAATTTTCTATGCCTTGGGTTGCACCCTCGTCAATAATATCTCCCATTCACTATCGTTTCATATGTAGTATGAATTGCTATAGCAAACACATAATTCCCTTGGTTGGTAAAATATATTTTATGTCTAATCATAATAGAAAAATATCTCATAGTTTGGTTTGAGATAGGTTTGGTAGTTAGAGACCTCTTGTTAAATGTACCTCTAGTTAACTTCATAATTGCATCATTTTTTAGGGCTTTTAGCACTGGTAAGGGTCTAGTTGCACAAAAAATGGTTATGGTTGTGATTATCTCCTTTGTGATTAACCCTGCTATGCTCATCCACAAAAACTTATCATGTACCCTACTAGGTGCCATCCTAAAAAAATTAATATGCATCTCATTTGAATTTTTTTGGAACCAATTCCAAACATCTAGCTTATTTTGTACTATGTTTTCATATTCATGTTTTACAAAGTGATTATCTCCTATCAATTCATCAGTCCAAAGATCCCTAAGTTCCTAGTGATTAAATTATTCAAGATTTCCATGAGTGTATGTTGTAGAGTCTTCCGTGGGTAGGACATTAGTCAGGATGTGTGAGAACACACCCACAGGATCCATTTCATAGAATTTCTAGGAATACCTTTTGAATTTTTGTCAGGATCTCTTAGAGGCTTCCACAACAATGGGAGTAGCCATTTATTTCCCTAAAAACAACTTGTATATAGTTTTGAAAAGTTGCTTCAACTAAAACCCACAAAGTTTAGATAGTAGTAAATACCTTTTCAAGCTTCATTGAAAACTAGGGTTTGATGCCAAATGCTCTAAATTGTTTCCAAATTTCTTCAGCTTGCTCTACTTCTTCCCAGTTGTGCCAATGTGGTTTAATTTGACTCAGTTTCTTGCTTTATTTCATACAAATTTTTCCCTAATTTTGCATTAAATGCATTTCAACTTCAAAATCTAATAAACACTTTGTAATATACACTATAAATCCTAAAATACTCGATAATTATCTAGATTTTCATATTTTCTAAAGGAAACTTCTTAAACCTCTTTAGAATGATACCTAACATAATATATCCTTGTGTAACTACTTGACGCATCATATATCGGGGGCTTGTTAGATTTCTCTGTCATTGCCCCTCCTAAAACCATTGTTGGATTTAGTTTTTAGAAGAATTATTTGCACTAGATGTAGGTACATATGGATTTGACTCATCCTTTTTCTCTGGTTCTTCCTTTTTCTTTCAAATATTCTCTATTTCTTTCCTCACTTAAGTAGGATCCACTTTGTTCATAGGCTTTTTTTTTTTTTTTCATGATTAGGTTTCTTCTCAATTTTGATTCTACAAAATTTTGAGATATGTCCCAGTTTATTGCAAGTATAACACACAACATTTCTCTGAACAAACTAATTTAAATCTATCCTTGATCTATACTAGTTATATTTATGTCCAAAATCATAACATATATAGTAATAACCTTGAAAATATTGATCCATTCTATTTATCATTTTCTGATTTCTACACTCCATAGCTCTATGTACAAAATTTTTGCAAGCAAAACATTTTTTGGAGAAGAATCCAACATTTTGATTCATTCTACTTCTACATTCAGTTTCCTTATGGAAAAAATTATTGCATGAGAAACAAATGCCATTAAAAAATGGGTACCTTTGAGCATTAGGTTGTCAAATAGGAATCCTTTTAGTATTTCTTCTTTGATTCTTGAACTGTTTATTACTTCCTTGAGTCATTTGATTGTTTATTTTGTTGGGAATCTAATTTTTCTTTGAACTTTTTCCTTCTTCAAGTCCTAGACCACTATTATCCTTATCTAGTTTCTAAACTGTGATCAAGTCATCAACCATTGTGGAACATGTTTTGAATTTTTCTTCATGAACTCTTGCTTTCTCTAGTCAGATCTTAGGGTTACCACTTCTTGTTCAAGTTTTTTGCATTCATTAATTTTATTCTAAATTTTAGCATTCTGGCATTCTTTAATTCTTTTCTTTTCTTCCACTTGTACCTTTAGTCTATTAATGTCTTCATTAACCATCCAATTATTAAAACAAATCTAGAAATTACTTATAGTAGAAACATGAAAAAGATCATAACATCACACAACTCATAGATAGTAGGATTTTTACATGGAAGACCCAAAGTGGGAAAGCCACAATGAGGATTAACTCACACTGTTGGGACTGACCATCCTTAAATGTCTCATATCATGAAAAAATGATTACAAAGAGTGTGGATCAATGCCAAAATATGAACTAAAGAAATGTACCTTCTGTGTGCTAAGATAGTTCTAATTGAGCTCTGAAAAATAAAAAATTTGCACCTGTTTGTAGGTATATAACAACTATCAAAAACTATGAGTAGCTTCATAATATCACATCATCGCATGTATTCATACTATCATCCATTTTTCTTTTCTCACACACTTAAAAATATATGGATGTTCCATATATATACACAATTACATATTCATACATCAATTAGGCCGGCCTAATTGTATATAAGCACAATTAACCCCAAATATCTTGTCAGCCTAAAAGAAAATATTTGGCACTCAAAAAAACATACCAGTCATAAGATAGGTTGGCCCAGACCAAGAAAAAAGCACATTAAGCATCCATGAAATGTATACCACTTGATTAAGTTGGCCAAATGAAGACCAAACTAAAAACTATAAGCCAAACAACTATCATTTACAATTTTTAATTTATTTAACAAAAATTTTTGAATCCTTGACCACAGTTGCATTCAACATTCCTTAATAGCATACCAAAATAATATAAGCCTATATTCGACCTAGAGTAATTCCATATCAAATTACCAGATTAGAGAGGAACAAACATAGTTTACCTGATGAGTAAAAAATTAGATACAAAATGATGTTGGCATCAATGACAACAACAAAACTAAAGGTTTCCTTCTTCATTCATCCAACATAGGTGTTCTAAAAATTTAGTTAGTGAGTTGGATGTGTGTGCCAATGTGTCTAGTTAAATAAAATGATGATGATCTTAGTTTCATGTTTTTGTAATAGAGTTGTAGAATATTCTGATGATGCTAGAATATTTTGAGATGTATGGATATTGTGGAGTGGTGTTATGTGGTCTCGGTGACTTGAAGAAGTGAGTATGTGGTTGTTTGTATTGTTGGTTCAGGTTTTTCTAACCTATAATGTTAGCTTTATTTATGGAGCTAACTTTTGGTTTGTGAATGTGTTGAGTAGTGTGTTGATGTATATTGGGGTCCTAGTTAACCCTTGGTGTGGTTGTTCTTAATTTTTTTCCATTGCAAAAGTGTTTGCTACTGACCTATTTTGTAGTTACACGTTTGAGATACATAGCTAACATTGGAGAATGTTTTGAAGGTTTACGATGGTCTAAATGCAAGGTAAACTATTTGAGAATGGTTTATTTATGTCTTGTGCATTGTGGTGTGAAATGTGATCAAGTGTTGTGATGTGAATGTGATCTTTGACCACTAAGGCTACTAGAAGTAGTGAGCAAGTGTCTAGATTTTCAGTGTACCTAATCTTGTTGAAGGTGGTGAGGTAAATGTTGTGGATGGTTTTGAGTTATTGTGGCAGATCTTCCTATTGCTCTGAGAGGGATCTCTCATTGTAATAGACCTATTTCTTTCTTCTTTCTAATTTTTCAAAGAAACCATTGGTAGTGCACCCTTCTTTCATTTCAGAAATGAGCCCTCCGATAATGAGCATATTGTATTGGGTGTTGCAATTAATTTATATCGTGAGCTAATCCTAAACATCATTTTTTACTTCTTGGGTTTTCCACGTAAATCTAGTGTTCTATTGTGCATGGTGTTTTGATGCATTGTTATTTCACTTGTTTAATTTCATGCTAAATTTGATTAAAGGTTTAAGGGCTAATAAATATCTAAATATTAATAAGGGTTTTGATATCTTAATGTACAATTGATTCACCCACCTCCATCTCATTTTCCCTATGCATATAACAATTGGCATTAGAGCAAGGTTCCTTGGAATAAGTGTAAGTGCTTGAGGTAGATTCCTATGCCACATAAGAAGGAGGCTCACTCTTTTTATGGGATGAATTATGCATTCTAGAAAATGAGGATGGAAGGTTTCCTTGTTTCCCTAGAGTTTGGAGTTTGGAAGTAAATTTAAGATGGATATACCATTCCCACTAATGTTCCAACAACTGATGATGAGAGTAAGGAATATGAGAACAATGGAAAATAAATGAATGCTCTTTTGACTGGTCTTGTTAATTCACAGTTTTTGAAGGTTATGGGATACAAATTTGGTAAAGTGAAAAGGAGGAAAATAGGTTCACCATAATAAAACATAATGATGAACTAAATTTCCCCAAATTTTCATTCAATATGAGTGTAATAATTTGTAAATGAGTAAGGGAAATGAAACCTAACTGATATAACAAAAAAAAAGGTATTTTTTAAGAGGGTCAAATGTTGTGTACTTGTAAAAAGTGCTTTTTTAGGCCTCATCGAGGATTCATTCTCCCTATGGAGAATCAGTCCTAGCTAGGGCTCCAGAAAATTAGTTTCTAGGTGAACTATTCTTCCTAATCTACACTCCCAAATCCTATTCAAGAAATTTCAGAAAGACAAAAATAGATCTTATAGCTCCATTTCCATCAATTCACAACTTTCTTTGCAACTTTGACAACTTTTGAATTTTTCTCTTCAATATATCTTCAACCTAAAACCTACAACCACACATGAAAGAGAAGAAATTTTTTGTTCAAGTTAGGGAATAGGGTTTTTCCTTTGTCAAACCCCGTTTTGGTAATTGAACCTTATGATGAAATGATGAAACATGAAGGAATGATGAATAAAAAATATTATGTCATAACTCACCAAACCTTATTTGGAACCTTGATAATGGAGGTTTGTAACTTGCATGAAATGGCTTCAATAGATGCAGATCTTGACTTTTTATCTTTGCTTGAAATGCTACCTGGAATGCTTGATTGAATCATGAAAGATACATCAACATATTCGCTCCAAAAACATGGATGATTCTACATAACTTTGACATGATGAATGGATCTTTATTTCTGCAACAAATGATGATGAAATCTACCCTTGAATTCTCTTGAAATCACTCTTGATCATAAACCTTGCTATCATAAACTTTCTCATAAAATTGCTAGCTAAAACAATGTTAAATAACCTTTTATTTATACTTATCATTAAATCCCCAAATACAAATATCACAAGATGACATAAAATATTGGATTTTAAACCATTGAAAAACCACCAAAAACATATCCAAATGAGGGGTCCTAGGTAAAAGTGAGGACCTATTCACCATTTGGAAAATGGGTCCTAGGTAACTCACCTAGGACACACTTCAGGAAATGTGAAATGTTATGTGATGATAGGGTCCTAGGACTTAGTGAGGACCTATTTTCCATGTGGAAAATGTGTCTTAGGTCATTAACCTATGACACACACCTTCTAAAATTAAATTTTGTGTAATGGAATTTATGAATGTCGGGTTTTATCCATTAGAATTTGCATTTAGTTAGGCTTGGATTTAAATTAAAGGGGCTAATTAAAGAAAATTAACCTTAATTAATTAATATAGCCCTAGATTAATGTGAAAGTGAAAAAATACACCTTACAACACACTAAATAAGGCACAATTAAGTCCATTTAGTTTAAAAAGTCCCTAAACTTAATGTTACTGTGTAAAACACATTATATAACACTAAATAAAGGCAACATTAGGTTCATTTTTAATATTAATTATTCCCAAACTAAGGAAAAAGGGATAATTTTTCCATCACTATATTTTTCCCCTATTTTAGTGAGAGTATGACCCCATGTCAAACTCACACTAAAGTAGACATTCAAGAAACTTATGTTTGCAGCAATGACAAGATACACTATCAAAGAATAAAACAAAAAAAAGGGGGTGGATCAAGCCTCAACAGTTTTTCCAACTTGATGTCCATTAGGTCTCAACTATTTTTCAAAAATGTGCACTCACTTTGGGGTAGTGGAACCTTAGGCTTTCCACTAGGCAAGTTTTCCTAATGGGCAGCTTAGTGATAAATTCATGCCTCTTTGTCAGCTTCCCACCATACTAACCATACTAAATATATCCCTATGATAACTTCGATAGGGTTCCATAATATGAAACATCAAGCTTCAAAATGCCTAACAAGTTGTGTTATGCTAAGCACTTATAAGCAACATGTGATTCAAGGTTTTTGATGAACGAGAATTTTCTTAGTTTGTGTAAGGTCTCTTCTTAGGGAACATCATGCATAACATCTCCAAGAGAGGAAAATTCAAAGAAATATCTCACTCTTAGAGGAAATCAAACCTAATGACACCACCAAGAAAATGACGTATTCACAAGAATAAAGAAAATTGCATAGTGAAACATGGGTGTTGATGTATGGCCCCACATTAAAGCGATTGCTAACACCATTGTTCTGAACAATCTGCTTTAAAGTAGAAGAAGACTTGAGAGCCTTTTCAAAAATCCCTATTCCAAGTCATATGTTCCCAAATGAAACTACATCATGAATAAGGGGTTGACCCCAAAATGCAATACTAAAGATAACTTAGTATGTCACATGCGATCCAACTTAAGGCACATCATCCACATCCCAAGTTTGGTCTTATATATACAAGGAAGGTAGTCAACTAGCGAAAAGAGACAATCAACAAGTGTTGTACGAGGACAAGGCTATCTAATTCCCTTACCCCCACTTAGCACAAGAAAAGGGTTAGCCGAGGTGATAGATGAAAAACTTGAGAATTATTATCAATTAGAGGAACTAGGTGCTACAACACAAGGAAGACCACCACAATCCTTGAGATGTTGAATTTTATTACCCAAAACCTTACATTCATTACTAAAATAACCATGAAATCTATGATATGCACAAAATGAATGATTGTAGAAAAAATTATTTCATGTTCTTTGAGGGAGAGTTATCAAATGATGTGGGAGGAGTCTCAACAAGATACTCTCTTGATCAATAATAGAAGGTGTTCCTTTATTTTGTGACAAATATATCCCTTTCTTAGTAAAAGATGTCATACATGCACAATACTCTTTAACATTGAGTAAGAAGGGGATAGTAAAAAGAAGAAACCTTACTATCCTAAACAAAAGAATTTTCAAAATAAAAATAAGAGCTTGTACATTCAGGAGGAAAATGATTCATTAGATGATAGTGATAGTTCAAATGATGAAAAAGATCATTCTCTTGTAATGGAGAAAGAAGAGGAAGAATTTATCTTTATGGCCAAGGAAGCTAAGGATCAAACATACGAACAAGTTAAGGATTCCCATCATGAAGAAGTGGAGGCAATTGTTGATCTTGAGGGAGAGTTGATTAGTGCTCTTGAAAATCTTGATGATCTAAGAGATAAGTTTGATGATCTTAAAAGGAAAAAACAAGAAATTGAAAAAAAGTACTAAAAAAGAAAATGACAAACTAAGCTAGGATCTTGAGGAATCTAATTAGTTGGTGGTAAATTTCAAACTCTAGGTTGAAGTAGCTAAAAGAAATGAAGAAGTGATGAAGTCAAAACTAGAATCTGAAATGGATAAATGTTTGAAGCTTGAGGTAGAAATAGTCACCTTAAGAAAAGTATTGGAGAAAGCTAATGAGAAAATTAGTAAGGGTTTAAAGTTAAAAGGTTGATCAAACATTCTTAATGAATTGATTAGTAACCAAAAGCCAACTAATAAGGAGAAATGGAGCTTAGTATTGGAAAAAGTGAAGAGCTCATTTGTTGATGCCTCTACAAAACTCTACAAAATATTTAGGGCTAAAGAAAATGTAATCCTTAATGATGAAATATATAACAATAAGGATGTCTCTAAAGCTAAAGAGAATTCTACTATAGTAGAAAAATCTGATACAAAGAAGAAGTCGATTGAATACAAGAAAGACAACAAGAGTGCCCTTGCTCAACTAAAGATGAATCATAACATAAAAAGTATAGATCATGAAGGTTTCACAAGAGTGTATTATTCAAGAAAGCCAAGACAAAATATTTTCACATCCAAGTAAAGGAAATTCCATGACCAAGTATTCATCATACTTCTATGGGTATTGCTATACATGCAATAATTTTGGTCACAGGGTTAGAGAGTGTAGAGTCATTACAAGAAGGAATACAAAATTTGTAAGAAAAAATTCATTCACTCCCTTGGTTGACAAGAATATAGTCTATGAAAATTGCAAAATGTTTGGTCATGTAGCTAGAGAGTGTAGAAAAAAATTTATAAGACAAAATTTTTAGCCTAAAAAGAAGAAAAAATCACCTCCCAAAATGGAAAAGGAAGCTAAAGTTTCTAAGAAAAAGGAAGACAAGGCTAAAAAGAAACCTAACAAGGTGTGAAAGGAGGAAGGGCAGAGTTCCACTCAGTCTATGATTTCCCAAATAGCATTGAATGTAAAGAAATAAAATTTGTACATAATTGATAGTGGATGCTCCAAGCATATGACTATAGATAAAAGAAAATTCATTGAACTCAAAATGTGTAAGGGCCAACAATTCTAGGCTTTAATAATACTATCAAAATTTGTGGTAATGGAATTTTGAGATTAGATGGAAAGAATAAGATAACAGATGTCCTCTATGTCGAGGGCTTGAAACATAACCTTCTGAGTTTCAACTGGATGTTTGACAATGGTCACAAAATTTCATTTAACTTTGAAGGCTGCAATATAAGAAAGAATAAAAGCACAATTGCACAAGGAGTAAGGAGTGATAGAAATCTCTAAAACCTATGTGAAGTAAAAGGTCACAATTTTCTAATTAGCCATGCAAATGGGAGTTGGTTGTGGCATAGAAGATTAGGGCATGTCAAATTTGACAATTTAGTAAAAATAAGCTCAAAAGGACTTGTTATTGTAGTGTTGAAAAATGTTGTCTATGACTTTTCCACACTTGTTTGGTCCGTCGTAAAATTGAGCATGGTGTGCCTTGAGTTAGTGTTGTAATGTGTTAAACACACTCACATTAGGTCTTGAGCCCTTGTGAACTAAATGGGATCAATTGTACCCTATTTAGATTGTTGTAAAGTGTTGTAACACACTTTCACACTTTTCAAGGGCTTTCATAAATAATTGGGCTTCTTTCTGCTTTAATTGGACTTATTTTGCATCCACAAGCTTTAGTAAATATATTTGGGGGTCAATTTTTTAATTGAAAGTCTATAGAAAAAAATCATCATTATGACAAAGTAAAGGTACTGAGCCTGGTCACATTGTCTTCCATCACATCTTTCATATGGCCACCAGTGCAGTTGATCGTCAACATTCCTTTCAGCCAACCGCTATCCTTCTTCACCGAAGTTTCTCTCCTACCGATTCCCCATTCAATATTCTAGACCGATCACTAGCTAGACATTTGCCAACTATTCCATTCCTCATGGTGCCCGTGTTTTCTTGGTTCTACTCTTGGTTCCATCGATGTCCACCCACTCGCCCAACCGAGCAGCTACCTTTGGTTGCGCCACCACTCAGCCTCCCTATCTTAGCTCCGCCACCACCGTATCTAGTGGCACTCTATTTTTTCCTAAGTCCTCACCAAGGTCACAACAGTGACCAAGTGCTAGTGCCCAAGGGGCTAGAATTTCTTGCCCAAATTAGCCCAGGGCCAAGTGCCTAATATAGAACTTTTTTTCATTTTTAATAACTTTTCACCAGGGTATGAAAAATTAGCAAAGAAGATACCATCAAAAAGAGGATTTGGTCTAATTTCTAGTGGTGGCATCTTTTTTTCAATATTTTACTGTTAGAATAATATATAGTCAACTAAAGTCATTCCTTCATTTTGGACATAAAGGCTCATATCCTCACAACCATTTCTTGTAATTTTATGATTCCAATGGCATTAGGAAGGTAATTCAGAGCTTTTTTCATCATTCCAGTCACTTCTTTCAGTTTCAGATCCAGGTACTCTTGCATTGGTTTTGTTCAATTTGGTGCATTTGTTCAATAACTTGGATATCTTGAAGCTTTGGAAAAGTATTTTTGATTTGGGAAGCATCTCTTTAGTTGCATATTGTATTTGGAAGTTTCTATTTGCTATTGAAGGTCATTGTCTTTGTATTTTTGGAGAAAATTCATAGTACATTATGGGGCTTGCATATACTCCTCTGGTTATGTTGCACAAGGGAAACTATGACAATGGCAAGATGGGATCATCCACCATCTCCAATCACTTGTTTTATTGCCACAGCTGTATGGTATATTTCCCCATACAAGTTAAGGTATTCTATAATTTTCTTGGATTTTTAGTAGATACATTGTCTTAGAGATCATTCAAATTCAAGTTGATTGTGATGTTTTAAAATCTATTGATCATTGTGATTTTCCACATATCCTTTGGACCAAGATTTGGGATCTATTTGGAGATTTAGACACTCCTCCCTTCCCCAATGTTCATGATTTAGAATATCATTCATCAAATCCGATACCCAATGATGATATTTTTGTATAGGAGGTTGTTTATTTGGATTTCATTGACAAGGTTTCTTTAGATGTTCCTTCTTCTCCATTAGAGATAGTTGGTATCCCTTCACATTCAATGATTACTTGTCCAGAGTCATTGATTAAGACATGTGGTTTGGACACCTTTGTTGCTTCAGATTTCTTTCAATGGTTTTGAAGACACTTCATTCTGGAGGGGAAATCTAGTCTCCATCACATTCATTGTATTGCATTCTTTGGATCTTGTTCAACATTAGTTTCTGCATATACTTGGTTTGTCACCCTCTTCATTGATTGTGGTATCTTCATCTTCAGGAAAGGAAACACATGAGTAGCTTCCAGAGACATCATATATATTCATCCTTCCTTCCTCCAATTCCTATCTATAATGGGAAGCATTTCTGCACTTTCACTTGGTTATGTTTCTTCGGAAAGGGATACAAGTTTTTTGTTCACATTGGATCATGTTTTATCTTCAGACACACCTTTTTTATAGGTGATCTCATGTTCTAAGGGGGATATCTCTATTTCCATCCTATGTGGGGGATATTGATTGTATTATATCCATGTGATGGATGGAACACTTGGGGCGTATTTTGGATTCCTCCATCCTTCCCATCCTTTATCACTTTTTAGAAATTTCATCTCCTTTTTGGAGAGGGGTTTGCTTCCCACCAGGTTTTCCCATTTTCTCCATTTGTGGGATATTTTTTGCATTTTCATTTTGTAAATGGGTACCTAAAATGGCCATTATGTAGCCATGACCCATCATCCATCATCATCCATTGCATAATCATTTTATTTTTCATTTCCTCCCTAAGTTGCACTTAGGTGGGGTGTTAGTGTAATTAATTATTTATTACACTAGCACAAGTTTGACTTAGGTATTTTATTTAATTAATTCCTAGGCTCTATTATTATATAAATCATAAATAATGGAGTCATTATCCTTTCCATGTTTGTAGAGATAAGATTCCTTCTAAAATATGAGTTTTTTTTTTCTAGAACTTATCTCAATCAATTTATCATTCCCTAGGTGGGTAGCTATGGTTTACATACACGTTGTCACATGTTGTGTGATCAAGACACATGGCAACATCATATTGCATCTTGTATATCACTCATGCATATATATTGAAGGCATATGTACATTTGTGATCAAATTCTAGATTAATAGAAATGTCCATTTGCATGCCCTTAGTTGCAACACTTTTTGTGTGGTTGAATTTCTTCTTGCAAAAGATCCTTTGAAGTATGTGCAGCTTCATTGGATGATTCAACATACATTATTTCAACATGTGATGTAGGGTTTCATGATTCAAGATAGCATTCAAGTTAAGGTCTATCACATTCAAGCAAGAGTCAAGTTATACAACCATTGGATCCACTTCATACATGTTTGTAGCACTTTATTATTAGGGTTTGGTGATTTGTAACATTTCATATTGTTCATTTGGAATTCTTTCATTTCATTACAAGTTTTGATTACCAAAATAGGGTTTGGCCAAGGAAGACCCATTTCCATTAATAAAACAATATTTTTCCCTCTCTTTTGTGTGTGATTTGAAAATCTAGGTTGAAGAAATATTCAAGAGGAAGTTTGGAGAAAGTTGTCAAAGTGTCAAAACTTGTCAAAATTGCCACCTTGCATTGGATATCACTAGAAGACATCTATGAGTTGGGTATGTTGGATGTAGTCATTTTTTTGCTGATATGTGATTTTCATTGATGTCAACGCTATTAGCATTAATTCATTTGAAGTTGTATATGTCGAGGATATTGAGAAAATTATAATTGAATGAGTTGGAAGTTATTAGTGGTGAAGTGAAGTGAAGTATGTAGATGAGTTTTGTACATTGATGATCAGAGGTTGTGGACTAAAGGGTTTTTTGAGTGCATCTAGTTTATCCACGTCAAGTTTTAGAGATCTGCGTGAATATTTGATCGAGTTATGGAGATTTATATTCTGAAAATTTTTCTATTGCTTCACTTGGTGTTCCTAAATAAAGATGATGAAATTTTAGTTAATTTAGTTGTTTCAAATGCTTTTCTAGTGATTCATGATGTTTGTGGATGTTTCTAGATCACAGTCTATCTTTATTGCACATCCATGTTAACCGTTGTGCTCGAGGTTGGATATTTTGTCTTGCGTGTTCATGTTTTACTTGTTCTTGGCCCACATGGTGTTTGTAGTGTGTTATGGATCTTTGAGGAGTAATTGATTGAATTATTTTTATGTTGGAGATGTTGATTTGGGTCTTCACTAAGTTGTGGTCAACCTTGGTTGATTTTCATTAATAATAATTAGTGTTTTGGGCCAACAATTTCTATTCATTTTATTATTTTGTTAAAGCCAACATGAAGGGATGAAATTTCATATTGAGGATATAGATAAGTGATTGTTTATTCAAATTGAAAGGGGCCAGTGGATTCTAAGTGTGTGTGAACAAAGGCAGAGCAGAGTATGAAGAAGAGTGAAGAAGAGTAAAGAAATGTTCATGTGCTTAACCAGAACTATGATCAGGCATTAGCAGATGCTAATTTATTAGTTCAAATCTATGCAGATGTAATTTGATTCCTTTTATAAGAAAATTTTTCTTCCTTTAGGCCATTAGCCTTATTGTATTTGAGTAGTGAGCTCTAGGCAGTGTGCCTGAATGCATGTGTATTCCCCATATTTCATTTCTTTATACTTTTAATAGGGTATAATCTTGTGGATTGACCTCCACCATGGTTTTTGCCCTAACAGGGTTTCCGCGTAAAAAATCATGGTTTTATGTGTGTTTCTGATGTGTTCATGATTTATGTTTTAATTGGTAATAATAAAATCTAAGAATAAGGTTAATAAGTTGAATAAGTTTTGAATTTCTAAGACAATTGATTCACCCCCCCCCTAGTTGCCTACTCTTTTGTTGCCAATAATTGGTATCAAAGTAGGTTCCTTCAAAGAAGTTTAATAGCCTGAGGTGATTTGGGATGGTGTGATACAAGAAGGATAGTCCAAGATTTTATGGAACAAATTATTCTATGTGGAAGGTCCTTAAATGGAGTGTCATTTGAGATGCATTGGTGAACCCTTCTGGCACATTACATGTAATAGGTATGTTATTCCTTAGAATGGTACTACTACTAATGCTAAGATTAGAGATGCTAAGTATAATATAAGGGATAGGGAAGCTTTGTTAGGTTCCTTGACTGATTTTGAGATGACAAATGTTATGGATCTGAAGACTACGTATGAGATCTGGAAAAAGTTAGAAATCATGGACGAAGGTGATGCTAATGTAAAGATTGCTAAGTTGCATAGTTTGAAAGGGAAATATGAAAAGTTGAGAATGGGTGATGATGAGAACATTACTATTTTTATGCAAAGAGTAAATGAACTTGTGTATGGTATCAGTTGTGCTGGTGGACAAATAGATGAATCTGAGATTGTTGCTAAAGTGCTTAGATCCTTACATGCTTCTTACAAAGTCAAAGCTAGTGCTATTGAAGAGCTCCAGATTCTAAGAAATGTAACCAGAGATATGTTGGTTGGTAAGCTTACTACTTTTGAGTTTAGTTAATTTAGTGATTCCCTTCCTAAGGTTGAATCTACATTTAAGGCTACTACTTTTGGAAGAGGCAGATAAAGATATGATCTAGGTGAGAGTTCATCTAGAAAGACATTCAAGTATGAGGATGCAATCAAACAGACTGAAGAAGAAAGAGAGCTGGAAGAGCTAGAATCACTTATTTTCAAAAGAGTACTGATAGGAAAAGGTAAGTATGAAGGAAATTTTCCTCTTAAATGTTTTTCTTGCAATAAAATAGGTCATTTTGCATCAATGTGTCCAAAAAGAGCTCCTAGATGAAGACATAACAAGCCTAGATTTCAAAAGAAGTGTTACTATTTTACTGATGAAGGTGTGATAGATGATGAATCTAATAAAGGAGATAGGAGTGATGATGAATGGGTATTTATTGCTATCAAGGAAAATAATCCTATATCTACTCAATCTGGTAGTTGTACAAATGTGGAGAAATCCCTAGCTACTCGAGTTGAAGAGAAAGATGAATGGGTAATTGACAGTGGATGCTTGCATCATATGACAAGAGATAAAAGTAAGTTTGTAAGCTTGGAAAAATATGATGGTGGTGTTGTGTGATTTGGTGGTAATATAGCTGGTGTGGTCTATGGCAGAGGATGCATTTCTCTTGATGGTAAGCATAATACTGATGATGTCCTATATGTGGAAGGCTTGAAGGATAATCTTTTTAGTGTTGGTAAAATGGTTGATAAAGGATACAATATTTAGCTCAACGAGGGAAAGTGAAAAATATTGAGTTTCATAAATGTAATTGCATCAGGTACAAAGACAAAAGGTAATATCTTTCACTTGAATGTTGCTAGTAAAAGTTGTTTGATTTCTCAATTTAATGAAATTTAGTTAGGGAATAGGAGAATGTGCCATGCAAACTTTGATAATATTGTCAGATAGAAGTTCTGCCATTTTGTGAGAGATCCTACCTAAGTTAGGTGAAACCTTCTAATGCCATGTCAACCAGGGAATGGAAACAGAGGAGGAAACTAGAATATCATTTTAGGAGTAAAAGCATTGTTCAGTAGAGTTATTTGGAATTTGTGCATAAGTCTGTGTAGGTCCCTCTAAGCTCAAAATTTTACAAGGTTAGAGGGTATTTCATGTACTCATTATTAGTTATTCTATAGTGATGTGGGAACACCTTCTTAAGGGAATATGAAATTAGAAAGTTCAAGATCTTTAAGGCTATGGATTGCAGAGATAGAGAGCAGTGCGAAGATTAAATTTGAGGTCAGGATAGAGTGGTGAATTTATATGGTGAATTTAATTATTTTTGTGAAGAACATGGAATTAAGAGACAATTGTCTACACCCCAGACCTCTCAATAAAATGGAGTTGTGGAAAGGAAGAATGAAACAATTGAAGATGCTGCTAGAATAATGATTTTGGAATGAAATGTCCCTCATATCTACTGGAGAGAAGCTATGAGTACTGTTGTATACACATTTAACCAAGTAAAAATTAAAGGTGATGCTAGTAAAACTTCTTTTGAGCTATGGATTGGTCAAAAGCTAACATTTAAATATTTCAAATATTTGGGAGTAGATACTACATTAAAAGGGATGAAGATATAGGAAAGTTTGATGCTAGGACTGATGAAGGTATCTATCTAGGTTATTCTAGTAAAAGTAAGGCCTACAGGTGCTATAATAAAAGATTAAGGAAAATGGTTGAAAGTGCAAATGTCAAGGTTGATGAAGACTTAGGTACACCATCCATAACCTGTGGATATGATTTAGATGATCAAAATAACAATTTAGTCACAGGAAGGATAGTTCAGACTCAAAATCAAGTTTAGATCATTCTAGTGAATCAAGAAAATCAAAAGGAACTAGTGAAAGTGCATAAGAGAGATCAAAAGAGCCAGAAGTTCGAGAACATCCTAAGAAGACTCCAAAGGTATGTAGTTAGATCCTTAGAAGATCAGATTATAGGTGATAAGAAAAAAAGGTGTCCAAACTAGGAGAAAGATGCAGAAGAGTATTGCTTGATTTCAAAGACTAAACCTACTAGTGTGAATGGAGCATGTAAAGATGAGCATTGGGTTGAAGCAATGAAAGAAGAGTTAAAACAAATTGAAAATATTTATGGATTCTTGTTCCTCGACCTAAAGATAAGAATGTCTATTTAGACTAAATGGGTCTTTAGAAACAAATTGATGAAACAGGTGAAGTGGTTAGAAACAAAGAAAGAATGGTATGCAAGGATATTTATTCACAGAAGAAAGGAACTAATTTTGAAGGAATTTTACCCTATTACTTCAAATTGAAGCGCTAGTTATTTCTTACATACATTGCTTACAAGACCTATAGGAGTCTATTATATGGATATCAGAAGTCAGCTTTTTCTAAATGGTTGATTGGAGAACAAGTGTATGTTGAGCAACCCGATGGATTTTAGTTGACTGATAAGGGGGATATGGTTTTTCAGTTGAAGAAAGTATTGTATGGACTTAAGCAAGCCCAAAGGGCATGGCATGCTAGATTGGAGAAGTATTTGTTGAAGCTTGATCATTATAAAAGATTTGATTGTTGAATTTTTGTTGATGATATCATTTTTTGGAGAGATGATGGTTTTGTGCAAAGAAGTTTCCCTAATGAGGATATGGAGATGAATTCAAGATGTCAATGATTGGTGAGATGAAATTATTTTTGGGATTGAAAATTACTTAGTTAGATAAAGGGATAAATTTAAATCTTAGTTTAAGTATGAGAAGGAATTATTGAAGAAGCTCGATATGGAAGATTGGCTAGTCAATACCCCATGCTAACACGGATACAAGTTAATGATGAAAGATGATTCTTTAAAGAAAATTAGACTGAATATAGATCAATGATTTGGTGGATTTAGCTTTATTTGACTCAAACTAGAATGATATCATGAATATATGATAATATTTCAAAACGTCTGAAGAAGGAATCTCTTGGCTACTGAAGAGAGCATTTTTTAGATACTTGAAGGAACAATTATTGTAGCCTACTAGCATCCTAAAGATGATGATCTTACTTTCAGTTCCTTTACTAATGTTGATTGGTGGAGATGAAATGATGAATAGTGGTGGAGCATTTCTTGGTAAAAAGTTAGTTTCATAGCTAAGTAAGAAGCGAATGTCATTTCCCTTATCTATTATAGAAGCAAAATACATTGAATTGCTACTAAAATTGTACTCCGTCTGTGGATAGAAGAAGATGTTGAAGAGTATCAGGTTGTATAATGGGCCTATTTCTATGTTTGTATTAACTCAGGTACTATTAAGAATTTGGTGTTGCATTCTAAGAAAAAGAGTATTTCTATTAAGTTTCACTTTTTGAGAGAAAAGGTGATTGAAAAGGAAGTCAGACTAGAGCATGTGCCTACTACGTAGTATATTGCAGACATTTTTACCAAGTAGTTTCCTAAGGATAATTTTGAGTATCTCAGAGGAAAGTTAGGGGTGATTACCCCTCCTAATAAAAAATATGGATGCATTGAATTACATCAATTCATGAATTTCATAGTTATATCTTGATTGATTGATGTTGTGGTGGTTTCTACTTAGTGGAATCGGATGTTAAAAGTTCGGATGTGGTTTAGGTTGTGATTGATTCTTGATGTGAGGAAATTAATGGATATGGAATCGATTGATAGCTGGGGAGAAAAGATCATATGAAAGAGTTGAGGAGAAAATGAGTCAGAACCTAAGGGGGAGTAAGTGTCAAGAGTTAGTTGCGTTGGTGGTGTTTTTCATATCATGTGTTTCCATCAATTCCAAAGGGTGAGATTGTTGGATGTTGTGGTTGTGTTGTTGATATGTGGTTGTCATTGATGTCAACACTACTAGCATTAATTCATTTGAAGCTGGATATGTTGAGGATATTGAGAAAATTGTAATGGAATGAGTTACAAGTTGTCAGTGGTGAGGTGAAGTTCAGTATGTCGGTGAGTTATGTACAATGATAATCAGAGTTTTTGGACTAAAGGGTCTATTTTTTGAGTGTGTCTAGTTTATCCACATCAAGTTTTAGAGATTAGCATGAAGATTTGATCAATTGATGGAGATTTATATTCTAACAGTTTTTTATTGCTTCAATTGGTGTTCCTAAATGAAGATGATCTGATTTCAGTTAATTCAGTTGTTGCGGATGCTTTTCTAGTGATTCTATATGTTTTTGGATGTTTGTATATCATGCTCTATCTTTTTTGCACATCTACATTAATCGTTGTGCTCGTGGTTGGCTATTTTCTCTTGCGTGTTCATGTTTTTCTTGTTCTTGTCTGACATGGTGTTTGTAGCATGTTGTGGATCTTTGAGGAGTAATTAATTGAAGTATTTTCATGATGGAGATGTTGATTTGGGTCTTCATTAAGTTTTTTCCAACCTTGGTTCATTCGCATTAATAATCTTTAGTGTTTTGGGCCAATAGTTTGTATTCATTTTATTATTTTGTTAAAGCTGAAATGAAGGGATGAAATTTCATATTGCGGATATATATAAGTGATTTTTTATTCGAATTGAAAGGTGCTAGTGGATGTTGAGTGTGTGTGTGTGTGAGAATAAAGTCCAAATCATTCAAATGCAGAGAAAAGTGTGAAGATGAGTGAAGAAGAGTGAAGAAATGTTCATGTGCTTAACCAAAACTATGATCAAGCATTAGCAGATGCTAATTTATCAATTCAAATCCTTGTGGATGTAATTCGATTCTTTTTGTAAGACAATGTGTCTTCCTTTGGGTGGTTAGCCTTGTTGTATTGAGTAGTGAGCTCTAGGAAATGTGCCTGAATGCATGTGCATTCCCCATAGTTCATTTCTTTATACTTGGAATAGGGTATAATCTTTTTGACTAACCTCAACCATGGTTTTTCCCCTAACAAGGTTTCCACGTAAAAATATTGGTGTTATGTGTGTTTCTGATGTGTTGATGATTTATGTTTTCATGGATAATAATCAGATATGAGAATAAGGTTAATAAGTTTAGAATAAGTTTTGAATTTGTTAGACAACTGATTCACCCCCCTCTTAGTTGTCTGCCCTTGTATTTCCAACAAGGTATGTGTAAGATCATGATGGGTCAAGAAGAGGCGATATGATGGGTATGTGTAGGGTATGTGGTTGAGGACTTTTTTTAACCCAAAATTGATGAAATGAAAAGGGTTTTTAAAGGAGATTCTCAAATTTCCACCAATATAAATTATGCTTTACTTTGAATTTAATAAAAAAATATTATTCATTTTCTATTTGAATTCGACTAAAGTCTTGATTAATGGTTGATTGAGAAAAATCTATAGCTTTCAAAGCAGTATCACATTTTTTGAATTTGAAACATGTGTCACATTCAATGCCTCGTATACTATAGGATTAAAAAAAATCATGAATTTTTGACCAAGTTAAGGACATCAGACATATAATTTTTTATATTTTTTAAAAGTTGTAATAAAAAATTCATAATTATTTACTTGGAAAAAATTACAAAAAAATATGCATCACATCGGGACATGAGTCCTCTGCTTATATGTAAAATTTTATAAAAAATATTATCATTTTATTATGGTTAGGGTGGTCAGATAGACACCTACTTCTTATTTTTTCCTTGAAATTTAAGTATTATTGCATTGAAATTTCAAATTTTCACCAAATAGATTTTTTTTCTTTTTAAAATAAGCCTAGTATTTTAGAAACTACATTCAATTTTCTATAGATTCTATTCTTACATATTTTTTGACATAATATAGATAACTTATTCAAATTTTTATGTGAAGTTGCATAACTCTAATTTTTTTGAATTTTTTGCCACTTAAGGGCCTATTTTTTCCATGACGTTCCTACACATACCCAGTTGCAAATCATATTTTCATATATAGAAATTAGGTGGAAAGGATAGAGTAGGCATTGAAGAGCACAATTAGGCTTTTAATTTCTAGAAATCCCTAACTAGAATGATATGCCACTTCTACCGTATGAGTCCTATTATAATGAAATTAACAAATTTTAGGAGTTCCAGACATCTCTCTGACAAAATTTTGTTCCTACCCAGAAACCCTAATCTTGGAGTAAATCTCCCAATCTAGCATGTGAGTCCCAATCAACATTAAATTCAATATTTTTAGCATTTTAAGTCTTCATCAAGTCCCTTATAGGCTTCCAGGTGCACATCTTTCATCTCTTAACTTTTAAAAAAAAATTACATGTATTTTTAAGTCATTTAATTAAGTCTTGCATTACACTAGGTTTAAGCATTAGGTCTTTAATTTCATTAGTATTTCCAAGCCCTCGCTTTGTGGTGAAACCCTCTATAACTTATAATTAGATCCAAGGGCAACCCTATTGCAACATTTCTTTCTCCTTCACATACCTTAGATTGAGATCTCTAGGGTTTTCCTTTAATGAAAGTGAAGAAGATTATTGTTCTATGTCCTAAACCATAAGCAATGACAATTTCATATCTTTAATTTTGGTGAACCTATATTTAAAACATCTTAATTATGATTTGGAGTGCATAATCATCCTATACCTTCCTTGCATTAACATTTCATTAATATTTTCATTCATTAATTGGCATTCTAGGGTTTCTAAATCTTTCATTAGTGAAAGTGCACATAGGTTTCATTTTTGCATCTTGCATTATTTAAAATCATCTAAAATATTCATTTGCATTTAGTTTACATATCATCAAAACCAAAAAGCATAAAAATCACCTTTTTTTTTTTTATTTGTGAAAAAATTCCTCACTGGGACTCATACGCCCCTTTAGGTGATTTAGTCCCAATGCATAGTTTAAACAACATTTTCCAAAATTCAAAACTCTGTTTCTATGCTTTTGTTTGCTATTAATAACTTTTTTGTTTCAATTTACAATTTTTTTGTTTCATTCATTTCATTGCATTCATTGCATATTTCATTACCTATATTGTCCCTTATATGATCTTTTCTACTTGGTGCCATATTGCTAATACTATAGTGAGATGATGTTTGAGACTTATGTCATCCCAAAATAGTACAATCATCATATATTTTGGGTTAACAAGCTCTTTCACTACTAGTGTTGGCACTAGTCCACTAGGTATGGACCATACCCTTAATAACTCCTTGTCTTTAAGTAGTGTGACACATGTTGAGAAAATGTTTGCTAGTATTCCACTAGAAAACATAATCCAAATTCATGAAGACCTAGCAAACCTACAAAATTAAATAAGTACAAAGAAATTTTCAACTATTACCATCCCTACCATAGATAGCATTCATTTCATGCTTCAAAGTGAAGATAGAGTTGACCTTGTGTGCAACATAGTTCAAATCTTTGGAAAAAATCTTACCTCAACCACTAATTGTCCTTTATCCTTGAACAATGTTACAAACCAAGGAGGAATTCAAATTCCTCCTCCCACAACAATTACCTATATTCCTACCTATACCTATCTTGAAGTTACAACAACAATGCAACCTACTAGTAATGTGACTCCTTCTTTGGGTATTTCCACTAGCATTCCTAGTACCTTGTGGTATCGCATACCATATCTCCTACCACCTTCCCACCTATAAGAATTCCATTCACTTGTCCCTCAAAAACATACATAACTCCATTTTATTCACCTCCACCTCACAATACAAGCAATTAACCTCTCATAAACAAACTTTTGAAAATCATTTCATCCCTTCAAAAGAAAGTCTCCACTATCAATGAAAATTAAAATGGCCCACCTACATATAATATCAAAAGAAATCCATTGTCATTGGAGATATTGTGAATACTAATTCCACAAGATGTAGAGGTGGCTACATTTGAGAAATATGGGGAAAACGGATATCCTTCTAACCATGTTTCCACTTACATAGCAATATGTAGTGAATTTATTCTTGATGATAAACTCCTGGTTAAGCTTTTCCCTAGATCCTTGAAGGATATGGCCTTAGAATGGTTTTCCTCATTATCAAAAAAATCAATTCATTCATTCAATGAACTTGTTAAGGCATTTATCAACCATTTCTAGGTCCATATGACTCTTAAGATGACCTTGGCTAAATTGATGAGATGTAAGAAAAGATAAGAAAATGTCACTGACTTTATTTTATGATATCAATTGCTTTATTCCCAAATTAATGTAAAGGTTCCTAACCCTCACCTTCAAAAGATGTTCATAGAAAATTCTCAAAGTAAGATACAAGATAAGCTTACCATGATGAAATTTCTATCATTCATGCACTTATGTACTAACCTTCATGATTATCAAAACTCATTTAGTAGTTGTGATGCAAAATACACCTCTAGAAGAACTTAGAAGTCTTAGTCCACAAACAAAAACAATTACCAACCTTTTAGGAAGAAAAAAAAGGTTTCCTTCAAGTTAATCTCCCTCAACAAACAACTCAACATGTTGATAACCAAGTAGTTGTTGTTAAAGTGGTAATACCCTTTAGCTATTGGGACTTGAAAAGATAATTCACTCCCTTTCCCAATACCCTTCATAAAAAAATGTCACAACTCTTAGAACAGAAGATGATTACCTTGCCTTGCATTAAAACTCATGATCCTAATAAATATTTACCATTGAAGTTTAGATCAAATTCTTATTATCATTATCACTGAAAAATGGACATAACATGGAACATTATAAGCATCTTAAACATCTTGTTCAAGACCCCATTGATTCTGGTAGGCTTTCTATTGAAGGTGTTAATGATCAAGGAAATAATTCAATTCCCCCTTAACAAAAACTTACAAATCTTTACCAACCCTATGCCTAAGCATAATATTTCATTTGTCAAAGATATAGAAACTGCAAAGACTGATGTGATGAATGTTGACATGGATGATGAGAACATAGACACAATTCAACAAAGTCCTATAGACACTTATCAACATGATCCTATGGAACAAAATACTATCGATGGTTTGGTTGCATTGGTCAAAACTCAACATTGTAAGGGTCGAAATGAAAATACTTTAGACATTTCTTTCTCCTGTAAAGATATACTTAAACGTGCATATGATGTTCCTCTTCACATAGCTGGCTAAATCTATGATGATCCCACTAATGGGATATTAATAGATCCCATCTGTGAAGAGAATGTGATCACTAAAGAATTCCTACTTGTGCATGATATCTACCAAGAAACATATGATAAATCAAAAGCATGGATTGAGATGTCTAACAATTTCTCTTGTCCTATGATTGGATCAATCACCTAGGTATGTGCAGGATCATCATGGAATAACCAGGCCCTTAAGTGGCAAAAAATTAGAGTTAGACAACACGTAAAAATTTGAATAAGTTATCTATATTATTTCAAAAATATGTAAGAATTTAGAATCGTAGAAAATTGAATTTGGTTCTAAACTGGTTTTTAAAAAAATGGGGAAAATTTGAAATTTCAATGCGTAGTACTTAAATTTCAGGGAAAAAATAAGAAGTAGGTGTCTTGTCTGACCACCCTAACCACAATAAAATGATAATATTTTTTTATAATATTTTAGACATAATTAGAGGACTCATGTCCAGATGTGATGCATATTTTTTTGTAATTTTTTCAAGTAAATATTTAGTTATGATTTTTTTAATACACCTTTTAAAAAATAGAAAAACTCGTATGTTTGACCACCTTAACTTGGTCAAAAGTTCATAAAATTCAATTTTATTTTTTTAATCCTATAGTATGTGAAGCATAGAATGTGATACCATTTGAAAGCTATAGATGTTTTTTAATCAGCCTAACAATCAAGACTTTAGTCATAATTCAAATAGAAAATGAATAATAATTATTTATTTAATTCAAATTTAAGCATAATTTATATTGTTGGAAAGCTGAGAATATTAAAAACCCTTTTCATTTCATCAATTTTGGGTAAAAAAAAAGTTTTCAGCCACATACCCTACAAATACCCATCATATTGCCACTTTTTGGCCCATCATGATCCTGTACATACCCACCTTACCTTTGCAAATTGGACCGAAAACATTAGATGTATCATTCTTTATAATCTTGACATTGGATGAATTATATATGAAGCTTGGTTACCCATGACTATGCTCCATAGAATTCATCTCGTCAGTTGTGCATAAATGCATACAATTTCCCTTTGATAATGAAATTTTCACCATGCATCATAGTGCCTTTAACCCTTTGTCTTCTTGTCAAAAAATTTCATTCGATTTCTTCTGGCTTGATCCCATGGAACCTACTAAACCTCAAGAAGAATTCTTTTTCAAATCCTACCAAAATTTTAAGGTGAAATGTATAGCAAAACTTTCCCTTCAAAACATGCCTCAACCCATGAATGAACCTACCATCCTTTATGAAACCATGATTGAGTATAAGGACATTCCAAACAACCAAGACTAACCTAAGATAGATCCTTTAACTATTTCCTACAAAATACCAAGAGATAACAAAATAATCCCATCACGCCTCCTAAAATAAAATATGTTTACAAATATAAAGAGAAAGTGGTTGAACAACCTTCCATGGTTCCTTTTGTTCCTCCCCTTAGGGAAGAAAACAAACCTATGGTTGATCAACATGCTCCTACACAAACACAACTTGAAAAAAAAACTAAAATAAATAGAAATGCTAGAGAGTGTAGGCATAGGCATTGTGCTCTTGTTCAAAGGTTAAATGAAGAAATAAACAAATAAAATAAAAATCCAAACTTTACTGAAGCAATGCATGACGAGTCTCCCTTGCAACAACAAAAAGATCGTATAGCACAACTTCAACAAGAGATAAACCAATCTTTAGACATTATTATTTGATCTCCTATTGTGATTAACTTGGATGATGATGAGGAGATTTCTAAACTTGACAAGGAGGTGCATAGTGAATTGAATACATTTTTTTCCTCTTCTTTGAGCTTACATGATAAATCTCCTACAAAGAGTGTTGAACTTGGTAATGAACCTAGTTTGGCACTTGCTATTTTCCTTTTGGATAGTTATCTACCTTTTGTTTATGATGAACACAATTGGGATGTGAATGACCTTCTCATAGGTTGACTCGCATGTTCCTAACTAGTATTTTACATTATTTCTTTATCTTTTGTATGATTTCATGTGCATAATTTGATCCCCCATGATGTTCTATTTGATGTATCCTTATCTCCTTGTGGCATTCCTCTATTTGTACCTACCTTCTTCTCTATGGACTGTAAAATTTTTTCCTTTATATTTTTCATTTTTCTTGTGTTTTCCTTTAGGGGATGATGCAAGGCATTGAGAAATTCATGTCTCTTCCATGTTGACCCATTTTTTTTTAATTTTTTTCACTCTTTGTGTCATTATTCTAGTTTTATGAGTATTTGGTGAATGATGATAGTTCAGAGCTCTCTAAAAACATTGTAGCAAGAACATACTAACCTTGAATACATAGATTGCTTGTGTGTTTGGAATTTCATTTTGGTGGCAACCCATCTCTTTTATTTTCATGACGTGGCTTTGTTTTTAAAAATATGACTTGACATAGGGATTTCCAAATAATCTCTAATGTCCTCTTTATTTTTAGAATTTATCATTTGCTACTTTAAATTAAATTCTCACAACATAGTATTTAGCAATTTCTTTAAAGTTGGGGCATACATTGGAATTATTCTTTTTTGCATTTTTCATGTTTCATGGTTTAGTCTTATTACTTCATGTGATGCATGTTTCTCTTTGTGGTGACATTGGGTGTGATTTCCTTCAAGAGTGTGATCTCTCTTAGCATATTATATTCCTCTTAGTTTCTTGATGCAACACACTGCATCCCCTAAGTTGTGAATATTTTATTCTTTGATTGGTCCTCTCTTGGAGAAATTAGGCATGATGTTCCCTAAGTTAAAGACCTTACACAAATTAACTAAGTCTCCTTTGAATGTTCTTTACATTATTTTGCATTTACAAAATATTGGTTATATGGCCACCTTGTATAACACACTTTGCATGCCTGTGGAGCCATCTTTTTTGTTCATCAGTTTCAAGCATATGAAGCTTTTCTTGCCTCATGAAGCTCAAAATTCATTATTGTGTGGTTCCTTATCAAAGTTATCAAGAGGTATAACTTACGTATGGTTGGATGGGAAGCCGATCTAAGGCATGAATTTTCCATAGCCACTCACATGTGTGTGTGAGTGTATACTAGTCATTTGTGTATGTGTCTCACCTCTTTGGATACTCACCCAATAGAAATCCCAAAGTTCCATTTCCTCTGAGTGAATGTGCATTTTTGGGAAAAAATCCTCGATCTTATCCACATCATGATAGACAAATAGTCAAAGCTTGATCCACCCCTTCTTTTACCTTTTTCTTCTCTCCTTCTCTTTGGAACTACATTCTTGTGTCTTTTTGTTGCACCTTATGTCATTTCTTCATATGTGTTCTCTTGTTCCTATTTTACTTTGCTATAGGACCTCGATTCTAAGGGCTTGCACAACCCTCATGGTTGGTGTTGTCCTATCCCATTAGCATCAATAAAATTGAAACCTTCTTAATCTAAATTTATCTACTTTAGTGTCAGTTTGAAGAAAGTTCCTCCTCTCACTAAAGTGGAGGCTAAATGTAGTGTCGCAAAATGTCATCCATGACATTTCCACACTTGTTTGTTCCCTCATAAAATTGAGCTTGATGGTACCTTGACTTAGTGTTGTAATGTGTTTAACACACTCTACTTAGGTTTTAGGCCCTTGTGAACTAAATGGGCTTAATTGTACCTGATTAGAGTGTTGCAAAGTGTTGTAACATACTTTCATACTTTTCTAGGGTTTTCATAAATAATTGGGCTTCTTTATCCTCTAATTGGCCTTATTTTGCATCTGCAAGCCTTAATTAATGCATTTTTTTTAGCATAATCCTAACATAAACAAAAATCCAATCATAATTCAGGTATTTTTAGGTTGTGTGGCCTAGATTTAGTGATTTGGAACTCATACACCACCTCGAGTGTATGAGTCCCACCTAGGTTTTTGGGCCCCGATCTAGATTTTACATCATTCTAAGTAATTTTAAAAATTTATCCCATAATTAATGCCTAAGGGGACTCATGTAACTTCTAGTGTATGAGTCTTGTGTGGCACAAAATTAAATTAAATTTAAATTCTTGGTGGGATTTTATCCTCTTAGATTTGATGTTGGCTCGTAGTGTTGTAATTTTGGGAAATTTTGCAAAAAAAAGCATAAATACAAGGTTATTTCACTCATTTTCACCTAACCTTTCAAGTATTCATACATCATAGAAAATTGGAGTTCACAAAGCATTCAAATTTTTTCAATAGCATTCAAAATTTGATTATCAAGTGTTTCAGAGCATTATTCAAGCATCCAACATCATGTCAAAGTCATCATGCATCATGTTTTATTTTGAGCTAGTAATTGTGATTTAGGGTTTCATGATTCAAGCTAGCATTCAAGTCAAGATTCATCATATTCAAGCAAGAATCAAGATCTACTTCCATTCGAGCCACTTCATACATGTTTACAGGAAACACTTTATTGTTATGGTTTGGTGAGTTGTAACAATGCATGTCGTTCATTCATCATTTCTTTATTTCCTTTCATTTCATTACATGGTTTGATTATGAAAATAGGGTTTGACCAAGGGACACCCCTTTCCATTAACAAAAAAAAATATTCCCTCTCTTTAGTGTGAGATTTGTAGATTTAGGTTGAAGACACATTGAAGATCAAGTTTGGAGAAATTTTTCAAAGTGGCCAAAGCTTTCAAAATTTTCACCTTGCATTGTAGATCATTGGAAAACATCTACAGGTTGCAAACCAAATTTTCAAATCTGGAAATCAAGTGGAAAGGACAAAGTCAACATTGAAGAGTAGAATTAGACTTTAAATTTCTAGAAAACACTAACTACACTAATACACCACTTCTGGTGTATGAGTCCTGGTGTAAGGAAATTTGTAGATTTTAAGAGTTATATGCATCTCTCTGGCATATTTCTATTCCTACCCAAAAACCCTAATTTGGGACTAAATCACCTAGTCTATTGTATGAGTCCAAGCCAACATTAAATTTAGTGTTTTTTATCATTTCAAGTCTTCATCCAGTCCTCTTCAAGTTTCAAGTTGTACATATTTTATCTCTCAACTTTCTATTTTGATTTAGATGCATTTTTAGGTCATTTAATTAAGTTTTACATTACACTAGGTTTAAACATTAGGTATTGCATTTAATTAGTCTTTCCAAGCCCTAGCTTGATGGTGAACCCCTCTTTAACTTATAATCATATCCTAGGACAACCCTATTGTAAGATCTCTTTCTCCTTTTCATACCTTAGATTGTAATATTTAGGGTTTGGGTATTTATAGGATCATCATGGAAAAAATAGGCCCTTAAGTGGCAAAAAATTCAAAAACATCATAGTTAGAAAACTTGACATAAAAATTTGAATAAGTTATCTATATTATTTCAAAAATATGTAATAATAGAATTGTATCAAATTGAATGTAGTTTCTAAACTACTAGGTTTGTTTAAAAGAAAAACAAATCTATTTGGTGAAAATTTGAAATTCAATGTAGTGGTACTTAAATTTCAAGGAAAAAATAAGAAGTACGTGTCTATCCGACCACCCTAACCACAATAAAATGATAATATTTTTTTATAACATTTTAGATATAAGTAGAGGACTCATGCCCCAATGTGATGCATATTTTTTTGTAATTTTTTCCAAGTAATTAATTATGAATTTTTTATTACATTTTTTTAAAAATATAAAAATTTGTATGTTTGACTACCTTAACTTGGTCAAAACTTCATGAAATTAAACTTTTCATTTTTTAATCCTATAGTATGTTAAGCATAGAATGTGATGCATGTTTTGGATTCAAAAAATGTGATACTATTTGAAAGCTATAGATTTTTTTCAATCAACCTATCAATTAGGACTTTAGTCGTAATTTGAATAGAAAATGAATAATAATTATTTATTAGATTCGAAGTAAACAATAATTTATATCAGTGGAAATTTGATAATCTCTCCTTTAAAAACCCTTTTCGTTTCATCAATTTTGGGTAAAAAAATAGTCGTCAGCCACATACCCATCATATTGCCACTTTTTGGCCCATCATGTTGCTGCACATACTTGTTTTCCTTGAATGAAAGTGAAGAAGTTTTTTGTTCTATGTCCTAAACCATAAGCAATGACAAGTTCAAATCTTTAAGTTGGAAAAATGCCTAAGTTAGAAAATCCTGAAAAATTCAATCTGCAAAGGATGTTAGCAAGGAAAGAAAACAAGGCTTAAGTTTTCAACAAAGGATTATTCAAGAAAAAAACCTTTGGAAATAGTTCATACTAATTTGTGTGGTCCAAAAAGGACAAGGGGATTGCATGGTGAGAGATACTTTGTGCTACTAATTGATGATTATACTAGAATGGCATGGGTCACATTCCTAAAGGAGAAAGCATAAGCATTTGAGATGTTTAAAATTTTCAAAAAGTTGGTATAGAAGGAGACCAAGAGAAAAGTTAAGTGTCTTAGATCTGTCAAAGGTGGAGAATTTAAATGAAGTGAATTCAAAGAAAATTATGAAAATCATAGAATTAAATAAAAATACTCAACACCAAGAACACCATAGAAAAATTGTGTGGTAGAAAGAAGAAACGAGATTGTGAAGGAAATGGCTAGAGCCATGTTAAATGAGGAAAATTTGGCAGATATCTTTTGGATGGAAGTAGTCCATACTATTGTGTATATTCAAAATAGATCCCTTATAAGAGAAAATAGTGGTAGAACTCCATATGAACTATTGTATTGCAAGCTTGTATCAATCACATACTTTAGGGTGTTTGGTAGAAAATGCTACATTAAAAGAGAATATGAAGAAATGGGAAGCTTTGATTCAAGAAGTGATGAAGGAATATTTTTAGGATATTCTACTCAAAGAAAAGCCTACAAGTGCTACAACAAGAGGTTGCATAGGATTGTGGAAAGAATTAATGTCAATATTGATGAAAATATAAGTCAAGGTGGGCCGAGTAGAAATAATTTTGAGGTTGAATCAAATGATGATGAGATAGGTCCAACAGTTGAAGATGAGGAATGTATAAAATCTATGGAAGAGGAACTTTGTGAGATTGAAAATAACAAGACATGGGCGTTAGTCCCTAGACCATTAAGTAAACACATAATTGGCACCAAGTGTGTTTTCAAAAAAAAGCTAAATGAAGATGGAGACGTTAGAAATAAGGAAGGGTTAGTGTGCAAAGGGTATGCAGAAGTTTAAGGAATTGACTTTAACAAAAAAATTTACCAATTGGAATATTATAAGCCATTAGAATGTTTCTTTTTTTTTTAGTTTACAAGGGATTGAAGCTATATCAAATGGATGCTAAATAGACATTTGTAAATGGGAACCTTGAAGAGGAAGTCCACATTAAACAACTTAAGGGTTTTTAGCTTTCATGAGAAGAGGATTATGTTTGCAGACTAAGGAAGGAATTGTATTGTCTAAAACAAGCACCAAGAGCTAGGTATTCTAGATTAGATCAATATCATCACCACCAATGCTTAAAAAGGGAGTGTGTAGAAATCAATTTATATTTCAAATTAGAAGGTGAGAACATGATAATTATTTTTGTTTATGTAGATGACATCATTTTTAGAGGAAGCAATGATATAATGTGTAAAATATGTGTGACATACATGTAATATGAATTTTAGATGTCTATTCTAGGAGAGTTATCATGCTTCCTTGGTTTACAAATAACACAAACAAAAAATGGTATATTCATATCTCAAACTAAATATGCTAAGGAAATGATCAAGAAGTTTGGCATAGAAGATAGTAGAATAGTTAGTATACCCATGATAACTAGATGTAAATTGAGTAAATCACATGAGTCACCTGATGCAGATCAGACTATCTATACGTTAATGATAGGAAGCTTTCTATACTTAACTGCATCAAGACTAGACATTGTGCAAGAAGTATGCATGGTTGCAAGATTTTAGCTACACAAAAGTGTCTTATGTGAACGCAGTAAAGAAAATCTTCATATACACTAAAGGAATTGTTATCTATGGGTTGTGGTACCCCAGAAGTTGAATATCTCACTTTGATCACATATACTAATGCTTATTGGGTTGGAAGTGTAGATGACATGAAAAGAACTAGTGGATGATCTTTCTTTCTAGGAAAAAAATTGGTTTCATGGATGAGTAAGAAGCAAGAATTGGTTATGTTAGAAACCAAAATCAGACATGCAAACCAATAAACCTTCCATAGAAGAGTAAAATAGAAAAAAGAAAGAGTTTTGCATGAAGATGTGCAAATAATATTATTTAGGAATTCAATAATTACATGAGATGAGGATTGCTTATAAAAGAAAGCATGCAAAACCCTAATCTTATCTTGAGCAACAAGATAGATCAACAAGATAAGGATGACAACTATAACCTAGGAATTAAAATATTACCTAAGTAAACTTATGCAAGTCTAATTAAATAATTAATTATACCAACACCCCCCCATAAGTGCAACTTAGGGAGAAGCAAATTATTATGCAAAAGATGAGTCTTGACAACAAGGCCTGATCAAGTACTCATTTACAAATGCAATGAATGAGAAAGAGGAGAAAACCCAGTGGGAAAAAACCCCCCCTCAATGAGATGACCTACTACAAAGAAGCACTAGAAGAACACTCTGGAGTAACACTGGAAACATAAAACAACAAGCAAGGAAAGATACTTTTGTTTACAAGAAATCAAATGAGAATCACTGAAGGACTCAGGCGAAATCATAATAATGCAATATCAGGCCCGATGCCATGGAACACAGAAAACTCACAAACTGGAACAACCCTGGAATGTATGAAGCAAGAGTAGATGATAAAATGATGCCCCCTATAAGAGGGAATGATATGATGACAAAATCTGGAAGTTGTGTATCTCAATGCCGATGCCAAACTAAGACTAAAATTCTTCCATGGGAACAAGTACCATAAAGATTCTAGAAAATTAACCATAAAATCATGGCCCTCAAGCTGAGATGGATCTGAACCAATGTGGATCAATAACCATAGGATCCTAATCTGAAGCATGAACCGATGTGAATCTAATATGTCTCAAAATATAAGTAGAAGGGCCAAAATAAACTAACAAACCAGATACAACCCATGTGAATTGTCATCAAAATTAAGATAAGATCAAAGTGAAACTACACTCTAATTATATTATTATACAAGAAACCCCTTTGATGGAACATTATATCAGTTCATTTATTACAATAACCCATGATTGTAAAAGAAGAGAATGCAAAACATGCATAAAAAAAAGAGAAAATGATGTGATACTGAAATGAAGTGCAAAGATTAAAGTTTCACCCTTCCAACTTCCAAAACATCCAAGTAATCTCCAAAACACCCATAGAGCCAAATCTAGAATAATGATAAACCTAGGATAGATACAGAAAAAAGTGCACAGACAACAACGTAGAGCTCCTCAATAACTTTCCAATGCCGCAAAGATAGCAAAAATCAGAGATCATGGAAAAAAGTTATGAGCTCGGAAGCCATAAATTAACATTTGACTTCAAACAACAATAAATGTACCCAAACTAAAAAATATTTAAAAACTAACTATACCATGAGAAAACTGGGCTCGCCATCTTTCTGGCGATATCTGGTTTCAAAGATTTTTCCTCCAGGGTCAAAAGTTATGAGAAAATGAAAAGAAGGGTTGTAAAAGGGCCATTCAGGGTTTTGCAAGCCTAACTGGGTGCAAACATTTGGCACCTTTCACTCTGGCCCCTAGTCAATCATATGACGTCAAAGTAATCTAGGAAAAAATAACTCCTACCCGCCACCCGTTTAAAGCAATATTATCGGCTTTTGAAAATTAATACAAAGCTTTTAATATTATAAAGTTTTCAAAAAAAATGGGATAATACTCATACAAACCCTATGGATAGTGGTCTAAATGGTAGCATATGGAGGAGGAGTCTTTGTACCAAGAAGACTGAGAAGTACGCTGATGATGTAAGGTACCTGACGATGGTGGTAATGAGTGCCACCAATAGAGAGAAAAAATTGGCCGATGGTGATTAGATCTTGAGAAGCGTTTGCGGACGGCTAAGAAAACAAACCCAACAAATGAACCCTTTTGATAGCTGAGCCATAGGTATTTTGTACCCTGTGAATGGATAGCCTACACATGTACCAATAGATATGATGTGAAGGTTAGTCCACACAATGAAGAAAGACTCCAATCATTACCCTAAGCAACCAATGTGAAGCGTCGTACTTGTAATGGTACAGTTGGCAGTGAGAGGAAGCACACCCGACAGAGAAGGAAACCGGTGATAGCTTCAAAAAAGACCCTTAAAAGTGGCTAAGGACATTGAATGGGTTAACTAAATAGATCCGGCAATAAAGGTGCTAACCAAGACTGCAAACAAATTAATGTTTGTGTATGATCCCTTGTAAAAGGGTCGTCCAACCAAAATAGATTGTAAAAAAAATAAACGCCACCACAATATTTAATAATTCCCCATGTAATAATTGAAATAGCCCAATAATGTATGCAAAATATATATTTTTTAGAATATTTATACTACAAATAGATTAATGTTTGTGTACGATCCCTTGAAAAAGGGTCATCCAACCAAAACAAACCATAAAAAATAAATGCCACCACAATATTTAATAATGCCCCATGCAATAATTGAAATAGCCCAATAATGTATGCAGAATATATATTTTTTAGAATATTTTTTCTACAAAATAAATAATCAAACACTATACTCGAGGGTCATATGGCCACCTTGGGTAAAAAAAAATTCCTCACAAACAACCGACGCTGAAACAGGGTGAGTTATATGTCAATTTTCATCTCTCAAATGCTCTAAATCTAATGGTGAGGTCCAATCTATCTCAAAATACACCAGAAGCTTCACAAATCCCAGATCTGGAAAATATTCAAACCCTCATAACTTTGGCATAAAATTCCAGATATAAGAGAAACAAAAGTTGATCCTAACTTTTACAATAGCCCTGGACTTGAAAATGAGCTCAGATTTCCTCCAATGTGCACTGAAAGTGACCATGCAAAAAAACCTAGACAGAGAGACAAACTCAAGAAGATCAGCTGAAGGGATGAAACCCTCAAGGAACCCCTAACTACTCTGCATTGATTTTCTACAAAAAAATTGAGAAGGGCTTGCATATCAAGGCTTTAATACCATGTTAGAAACTAAGATCATACATGCAAACTAGAAAAACCTTCCACATAAGAGAAAAACATAAAAAAACAAGATCTTTGCATGAAGATGTGCAAATAATATTATTCAGGAATTCAATAATTACAAGAGATGAGGCTTGCTTATAAAATCAAGCATGCACAACCCTAATCTTATCTTGAGCAACAAGACATCTCAACAAGATAAGGATGACAACTATAACCTAGGAATTAAAATATTACCTAAGTAAACTTATGCAAGTGTAATTAAATAATTAATTACGCCAATAGGTTACTCTCTCTATAGCTAAGGTAGAGTATGTAGTAGCAACAACTTGTTGTACTCAAATCCTATGGATGAAGTAGAAACTTAAGGACATAAAGGTAGAGTACAAATAACTAATCTCAATTCTTTGTGATAATTCAAGAACTAAAAACATTTCAAAGAATACAGTGATGCATTCTAGAAAAAAATATATATATCTATTAAGTATCACTTTTTCAAAGACAAGGATGCAATTAAAGAGGTCAACATGGACTATGTCCCAACAAAAGAACAAATAGCTGACATTTTTACTAAGCCTCTTCCCATAGAGCAATTTGAATATTCGAGGAAGAAGGTGGGAGTAATTGTTTCCACATCATCTCACTAAATTTTAGTGAGAAGGAATAAATCCAAGAGGAGTCTTAATTGTACTTCATTTATCCCTGGAAATGGTGGCAAAGATCAAGTTAGTTTTCCCTTTTCCATTGATGTCAAAGGGGGAGAAATGTGAGAAAATACTCAAAATAGGAGAATGATGAGTAGAGAGGAGATGTATGTCAAAGTGGGAGTGAACTACTGTGTAAATGATTTAATTGGTATGAATCCTATATGTTATAAATTTTATGAGAATTTTGAGTTTTTTAATCAATGAAAAAGGGGGAGATTGTTGGCATATTGTAATCATTGATGTCAAAAGGTGTGGATCATGTGCTAGAAATGTGCAAGTTGTTCATGGTACAAAGGGCATATATTGCATGTATTGCAAAAGTTGTTGAAAAGGCTACAATAATGTTTTTATAGTCACGGCATTCAAACAAAGTTCTATTTTGTTAGTGACTTTTTATTGTAGGTTGCAAGTCATTTAATTCATCATTTATGTCATTTTAGTCATGTGGAAATTGGCCTCTTGTACCTAGCTTTCCATGTTTGTGGGGTCCTTGTCATTGATTGAGGAGATAACACTAGTTCAAAGAGACTGTGTCTTGTGTCTCCTCGATACTCTAATAGTGGATCCAACATTGAGATATGACATTGATAGAAAGTGTGGTGTGTAGTATGAAGATGGAATGGCCCAAAGGTGGTAGTTGTTGATTTCTTTCAAGAAGGTGATGTTGCAAAAGAAAGTGAAAATAAAAAGGTTTTTGATTGGAGAAACCTCATCATGTTGGTAGGAGTATTTTTAGTGTCTCTTTGACATAACAATTGTTGTGTCGGTGTGGAGGTTCAATATCGATACGATAGAGACTTTGGTACCTTTGATATTTTGATAAGGGAGTTTGTAAATGTCAGTGTGATAACTCAACTTCTTTGAGAGTTCCTTTTGTGTCTCTCCAGAATGTAGAAATGTTGGATCCATATCGGATTAAGACTACATCTCAAATACATTCTTATCAGTGAAATAGATGTTTCAATCTCTTCAAAGTGTTTGTATGGTGGGGATAGATAGAAGGGTCATAATAATGGATGTTGATGGATACAGATAGATAGCACTTGATGATTTCTTGATAGGAAATTATTATCCTTGATGTGAATTTCATGGTGATGACCTGGACAAGTGGAACCCAAATGGGGCAAATAGGTAGCAGGTCGAGGAGAAGATAAAGCATCAGTAGGACCGAGTGAGCGGTCCCTTTGATACTCTGATAGTGTTTCATCGAAGTGGCCTAGAGATTTTAGTGTGAATAGTGGTTCAGTCTTTTCAATGTGGTGAGGAGTGATGGTAGAATAAGATTGACAGTTGGAATATAATGGAAGGATCATCTAATATTAATCTTTTAAAGGGTGACAATAAATGGAGAACCCTAGATCATGGTGTATAGAGACAAAATCAATTATCAACATTTGAAGGAGGTTGTTTCAAATGGTTAATTCTGTGTAAGTGGTTTATGACCAGCATCCAAATAGAAGAATGAAATTAATTGTTCTACCTACTCCAACAATAATTTTAATTGGTGAGTTGACTTGCTGAATGGCTGTATAGTGTGTTATGTTAATAGTGATCTGTTTCAAATCTTATGAACAGAGGAATACATTAAATGCATATTAGATTTAGAGTTTACAGATCACTAATCTTGGAATATATTTTGCAAAATAATTTAATGTGGGTATGGTTTGATGCAACATATGCTTCTTGAATAAGAAAGAGAAAAAACCCTAATAGAAGAATTGAATTGCATTGATCAGGGGTGCATGACTTGAGGAAGAGTATACAAGTAAAAAATAAAGGAAAGATAATTAGGTAGTTTTTGGTTTATGTGAGAATAGTTTGCAAGTATTTGGGAAAATATTAGAAAAAGAGATGTCTGTAGAGGAAGACTATGGAGAAAGTAGTTGTAGAAAAAGAATGCATTGTTCTTGAATAAGTTGAACTAAACAAAAATGAGGAATCCAAATTTGGATTTATGTTCAAGGTAAACCCCTTTATTGTATCAGTTATTTTTTGTAGGTTCTACTCATTTAATCTAGTGCATTATATAGAAGGGGAGGTGTTGTTGAGTAAGGAGAAGATGTAGAGAAAATGAGTGCTAAAAAAGAAGTGAATGTAGAACAGATTAAGAGGTGCAGAGTAGAGGAAGAGTTGCAAAGTGTGCAACATACATGCATGCACAATTGAAAATAAGGTGCAGCATACATGCATGCACAATTGAAAATAAGGTGCAACATAGAGTAGTCATCATAATTTTAATATCCTACATTGTAAATCTAATTGGTGGGTGCCATCAGATATCTAGGTAGGTGGTCAGATTAGGTAGTGGGTACTTCCTTGGAGTGGGTGTTCCAAAAACCATTGTATTAGCATCTCCTAAGAGCTGGATCCCTTAATGAATTGTAACTAAACTTCAAGCTTGTGAGGCTAGATTAGGATAGTAGCTTGTACTAGCATTTCTCACCATGGTTTTTCCCATTTTTTCTTTTTTGCACACATCTCATGTTAAGGGATGTTTGTGTGTGTTTTTATTGTTGCATTTACATGTTGAGTCCAAATCTGCACTTCAAAGGTTTGATGGAAAGCATAATGCAAATAATGTTCTTTATGTCAAGGGTCTCTAACATCATCTTTTGATTGAAAGAAAAATGTGTAGTATAGAATATAATATTTTATTTCAGGATGGTGGTTGTGAAATCAAAAAAAGAAGATGAAAAAAATTGGCTATTGTAGGAACAAGGATAGATGGGAATGTTTATCAGCTCAAAGGTGTTAATGGTAAGTTTTTTGACTCAAATCAATGAAAGTTGGGTATGGTATATGTGGACATTAAAAAAGTAACCCTCCTAATTTTTCTTGTTTTGTCCCTCCTTGTGCTTAATTGGCTTGATTTTTCATTGATTTAATGTTACAATGTGACCCACACATTCACATTAGGTCTTGAATCTTTATGAATCATTAAGACTTTATGATGTATTGCAAAAGTGTTGTGAAGTGTTGTAACACATTTTCACACTTTTCTAGACTCTTCTTATTATAATTCACCTACATACCCCCTTTTATAACTTATAAAGTCTTATTTTAAAGTGTTGTAAAGTCTTGTAAAAAACTTTCACACTTTTATATACTTGTCATTAACAAATACACCTTTCTTATGCTTTATTTGGCCCCTTTATGCACTTACAGGCCTTAATTAAGTGTAATTTTTTAATATAAACCTGAAAACCATCATTTAATACAACTTAATTCCTGGAACCCATTCACATGCCTTGAGTAGGACCCATTCACCATTAGGGGTGAATGAGTCCCTCTTAGCACAAAAATCAAAATAAGTTCAAATTGTTGGCAAGTTTTTATTTCTTAAGATCTAAGGTCAGCCTGTGATGTATTTTTTAGGAAATTAGGGAATAATTATGTATAAATACATGATTTTACATTCATTTTAACCCCCATTCATACATTCATTCAAGTACTCATTGATGCATTACATTCATCATAACATTTAAGCATTCTAGCATTTAAGCATTCTAGCTTTCAATCAAGCATTTAAACATCTTAAAGCAACATATCTTCAAACTTCAACATCAAGTGTTTGGTGAGTTCATGAAATTGCATGTTATTTTTTCATCATTTTCTATTTATTTCATTTTATTATCTAGGGTTTGACCACCCCTATACTCTAACCCTTAACCTTTTCCCCCCTCTTTGCATGTGTTTGTAGGTTTTGCACGAAGATTAGTCAAGGTGAAAGGTGTGAAAATGGTATTGTAAGCTCATAAAAGTCATCAAAGTAAAAAAAAACCTCTTTGAAGCTTGGAGAATATCTTCCATCAAATTTTCTAGATTTGGATCTAGCAACCTGTCAAGTAGAAAAAGTGCAAATCAGGACCCATAGAATTGACTCTTAACATTTTAGAAATCTGTAGGTGGACTAATTTTCCATCTATGGAAAATGATTCCCACTACTAGGCTATACAAATTTTTTTCTAAATTTTTTTGTTCCTGGTATCTCAAACCAACGTTTTGATAGTTTTCACCAGAAATAGGACTAATTCTCCATCCATGGCGAAAGATTCCCAGTGGGCTTCAAAATTTATCTCTACAAAATTATAGAACCTTTCAAAATTATCTTTCAACCTCTAGGTGCACATCATTTAGTTTCATTAAGTTCTATTTTTGTTTTTCTATGCTTTTAGTTCTTTTCGCATATCACACTGTGTTTTCAAACACTTTACATTTCTTAGTTTTTTGCATTAATAATCAATAGATTCCATTATTTTTCTACATTTAGATCATCTCATCTAGGAATATTTAATCCACATTACATTAATATTAAGTGTGAATGTAGCGGTTTGTACCCTATTCATTTCCTTTTAGGTGAAAGAGCCTAGAAGTGAAAGAGACCTTTAGGGTAACCAAACCCTTGTTTACATTTTGGTGAACCTGAATTTATAATAGTTTTACTTTTTATTTGAAGTCTATTTACATCCTAGGGCTAGCTTGCATCAAAATTTCATTAGGTTTTGCATTGTTTTGCATCCTCGGGTTTTCAAAATTGCATTAGTGAAAGGATCATATAATTTTCTTTTGCATTTAAAAACACTAAAATATTTCATCAGCATCATATTTTTGCATCATACAATCTGAAAAGCATAAAATTCTCTAAATTTTTTTAAAAAAAATCCATCCTTTGGCTCATTCGCCACCCTTGGCGAATTAGTCTAGTTGCATATCTTGCACTAGAATTTCTGTCATTTTCAGAGCATTTTCTACATTTCTATTTTTTGTTATTGTATCTCTATTATATTTCAATTTTTTTTGTTATTAGCATTTTATTGCTCCTAGTTTACATTTCATTTACAACTATTAGCACCTCTCAAATCTACAAACATTCTAAGCTCCATAAAGAAGGTGAGTGCATACAAATTTGCTAAATACTCCTATGAAATAATGCAAAATGTTTCCTACACATGATGGAAAATCAAACTAAATTTAAAGCATGAAAGATACATAATGCACACATTATCTCATATTGGATTGGTGCTATTGTAGAAAATAGCCCTTTCCCAATCCTTGCTTAAGCTTGATGTTAAGATGCTATGAAGACGATGATAAGATGGGCAAGATTAGCTCTCCATTGAAGAGAGTAACCTTGTATGAGATTGTGGAGATTTTGTGAAGTTGTGGACAAAATCAATTCTCAAATGAAGGGAGTGAATTTGCATTAGCTTTGTGGATCAATATGTGGAGATTGTGGAGGATTTGATCAAGGATGATGATCTCTATTTGTAGATTCTCAAATGCTAAGAGTGCCAAACATGGAGGATGTGGGACTAAAGATTGAACCAATGAGATGAGGACACTTGTCATCATGTGAGTGGTTGATGCATGTGCAAGATTTGGGAGATGTGCTGAAGAGGGGGAAATTTCAAATTTAAATTTGAGAGTAAATGTTGAGTGGGGGACATGTAAGAGTTTATCAATTGCTTTGTTGGATGTACATGCCCACTTGATTTTGAATTCAAACTTGAGGGAATATTCCTCAAAGATGCCATGTTGATGGAAAATGCTGATTTTAATAAATCAATAAATTGATTTATTTGTGCAAGTGGGATTATCTGGAGGATGTGGCATGCATTAGATTAAATTTAATTAGGATTAATTAGCTAGGATGATGATTAGGATGTTTTTGACTTTTATGACTTAAATATTTGATTTATTTAAATCAGAAAAGGATGGAAAATGACTTTTGAGATTTAATTAAATAAAGTCTTGATTTATTTAATCAAATAGGGAATGATAGGCTTAAATTGAATAAAGTAAATTTATTCAATTTAAGTGGATAATCCTTAGAGATTGAATTAAAGACCTGATTTACCTGGCGAATGGATGAGCTTGATTAATTTGATGAGCGGATGCATAATGTTAATTTTGCATGTCTACAACATCCACCCCACCTTTAGTAGCCTTTTCATGAGTGTTTGGTGCCCTATTGATAATACTTTAGTGAGAAGAAGTTCATGACTAATGGAATCCTATGATAACACACTCATTATGGACCTTGGATTATCCCAAGCTACTACTCCTGGTATTGATAATAGTGTATTAGGCATGGACCCTAACTTTAGTAATGCCTTTCCTTCCAATAACATGCAAGTTGACAAACAAAACAATCACATCCCACAAGACAAAGTCATTAATATTCATGAGGACTTAACATATTTTGAACATAACTTGTGTCTTGAAAATATTTCAACCATTGTGATTCCTGCTATAGAAAATATTCATTGCCTGATTGAAAGTGACAAAGGCCTAAACATTATGAAAAAAATTGATGAGATATACCACAAACATGCTCTTTCCACCTCTAGTACATCTCAACAAGTAAACACTACGGTTAGCCACAAAGGACCTCACATTCCTCCCCATTCAACTGTAGCATCCATACCTACTTACACCACTCCCCAAGTTGCAACATTCATGCAATCTATTAGTAATGTGATGGCTTCCTTCGGTATTCCTACTAACACTCCTAGTTCCTTTGGGGAAACGAATGTTCTATCATCTGGCATCTTCCCATCTATTAGTGTTCCCTTCACTTGTCCTACTACTACAAACACTCCATCCCCATTCTCTCTTCCACCCCTTACCACCTGTTGTGATCCTCTCATCACACAACTCTTCCACACTGTTTCCTCTATGTAACAACAAATATCCACCATAAGCCAAAGTCAAAATGCACCACCCACCTAATGTCCATAGCAGCCCATTATCTTTGGAAATACTAAGAACACTGATGCCACAAGGATTTGAGATACCTAGATTTGAGAAGTACGGAGGGAATGGCGATCCTACTTATCATGTTAATGCCTATACCACCTTATGTAGTGATTTTTTCCTTGACGATAAATTGTTTACAAAAATATTTCCTAGGAATTTAAAGTACATTTCCTTGGAATGGTTTTCCTCTTTACCAAAAAATTCAATTTCTTCATTTAATGAAGTTGTTAATGCATTATTAAATCATTTCCATGTCCACATGAGTCCCAAAAGGACATTGGCTGACTTAATGAGATGTAAACAAAATGTGGATGAGAAGGTAATATATTTTATCTCACACTATCAGTCACTTTATTCCCAAATTGATGTCAAGGTTCTTGATCCACATCTCCAAAATATGTTCATTGAAAATTTAAAAATTCAAATTTATGATAAATTTAACATAATGAAATTTCCCTCTTTCATGCATCTATGTATAACCCTTTGTGACTATCACAATTTGGTTAGTAGTCATGATGCCAAGTCCACTTCTAAACAAGTTGAGAAATCTGAACATATCAACCGAAACAATTCACAACCCTTTAGAAAACCACACAAAGGATTCTTACAAGTTAACCCCCCTCCTCAACAACCAACTCAACCTGTCAACAACCAAGTAGCAGCTATTAAAGCCATGATACCTTATAGTTATGGAGATTCAAAAAGATAGTTTACACCTTTACCAGACACTCTTCATAACACAATGTCCCAATTTTTACAGCAATAGATGATTACTTTACCTACTTTTCAACCACTAGATCCTACTAAGCCTTTACCTCCAACCTTTCAACCTAACGCTTATTGCCATTATCATAGACAAATTGTACAAGACACAAAATAGTATAAGCATCTTAAACACCTAGTGCAATACCTCATTGATTATGGTTGTCTATCTATTTCAAATGTTAATGTTCAAAGCAACAAGTCTATTGCCCCACCAAATCAAAATTTCCTAGTTTTTACCAATCCAATTCCCAAACATAATGTTTCATTTTTCAAATCTAGTGAAACTCCAAATAATGATGTGATAAATGTTCATACAGAACATCTTGATCCCATTCCACATATTACTAGTATTAACCTATGGATGAAATGGTAGGTGTGATAGATGTTATCCCTCGTAAGGGCCAACATAATAAATCTATTGATATTACTTTCTCCTCTAAGGACATACTTCAAAATCTCCCCAATGGTCGTCTTTACATAGCCGACTATATTTATGATAATCCCACTAATGGGATACTCATAGATCTTACTTGTGGAGACAATATGATCACTAAGGAATTTTTTTCTTACATGATCTTTATCAAGATGATTATGATAAATCGAGGGCATGGATCAAAACACACAATGGTTTTGCTTGCCCTATGATAGGATCTATCATCCTCCCATTACAAATAGGACCTAAAACATCAAATGCAACATTCTCCATCATCCCACAATCAGATTAGTTTCATCTACAGCTAGGCCATCCATGGCTTCGCTTGATGAAAGCTATCCCTTCAGTCATAAACAAATGTTTAAAGTTTCCACTTGATGATGACATATTCACTATTCACCATAGTGTCTTCTAAAGGAAATTTCTCCTTAGAATCCTTTTGGATTGAGCCCATCGAACCCATAACACCTCGCAAAGACTTATTTTTATTGCCTATCAAAAAATAAAATCCAAATGAATGGAAAAATTGTCTCTATGCAACATGTCCCCATTCACTTCTGACACTACCATCCTAGATGAGACAATGCTTCAACATCAACCTAAACCAACAAATCTAGATCAAACAACAATAAACACTTCATCTTCATCATCCAAACACCCAAGGGATAATGAAACCAACCCCACCATGCCTCCTCACATAAAACTAGTTTATAAAGTAAAAGAGAAATTGATTGAACCACCTCCTATGGTTCCTTTTGTTCCTCCCCTTCAAGCAGAAAAAAGGAGCCTATGGTGGAGAAACCCACTCTTAAACCCACACAAATTCAAAATAGAATCAAAATAAACTAAGGTGCTAGGGAGTGTAGGTGTTGATGTTGTATGCTCGCTCGTCAGTTACATGAAGAAGAAAATAAAGAAAATAATAATTGCCACTTAACAGAAGCAATGCATCATAATCCTCCTCCTAACCCACCACAAAGTAATACAATACAATAGTCACAACATGAACTGCACTCTCCTTCAGGTATAATCCTTCATCATCATGTTGTGATTAACATAGATGACAATGAGGAAACAAAAAAAATTGAGAAAGATATACATAATGAATTAAACACATTGTTTTCCTCATCCATGAGTTTAATTGAGATATCTCCTCTAAAGAGTGATCAACCTAGCACTTCACCTAGTTTGGATATTGCTCTTGTGCCTCTCACCAGTTGTCCATTTTTTGCACATGATTGAAAGGTAGATGACTTGTTATATGGTTGACTTGCATTCACCTTACTAGCTTTTACATTTTTCCTTTCTTTTCTTTAAGGTGATTGCATGTGCATAATGTGATCCCTTAGGAAATTTTGTTTCATGTTTTCTCTCTCTTTTTGCAATTCCTCTATCTATCCCTTCATTCTTCTATATTTCATACATTTATTTTCTCTTTTTCCTTTTCACCTTTTGTTTTTTGTTTTTCCTTTTGGGGATGATGCAAGGCATTGAGACCTTAATATCTTTTTCATATTGACCCACAAAGCTTTCCTTTTCATTTTTCCTTTCCCCTTTCTCTTTACGCCTTTTATTTTTTTCCTTTTGGGGACAATGAAAAGCATTGAGCCACCCTATGTCTCTTCAATGTTGACCCAAAATAGATTCTTTTTCTTTTTTTTACACTCTCTTTGTGTCATTCTTCCAGTTTTGTGTATTTTGGGAATGATGACGGTTGTAACCTCTTTAATCAAAACACTATAGAAAAGAACATACTGACCCAAAATCCATAGATCCCTTATGTGTTTGGTGTGTTCCTTTTTTAGGGAAACTCCCCCTTTTTTGTTCCTTTTTCACTTGCATGATGCAGCCTTTCTTGAAAACATATGACTTGGCATAGGGGCTTTCCAAGTTGGATCGCATGTCTTATATCTTTTTGTAATTTTTCATATGCTACTTTAAAGTTATTGCTCATAGTACGGTGTGTAGTAATTATTTTAAAGTGGGGAGCATACATTGGAATTATTCATTTTGCATTTTTATTTTTTTCTCGGTTCTTAGTGCAACCTTCTTGTTTCATACGATGTGTTTATCAATTTGTAGATGACATTAAGTGTGATTTCCTTCATGATCTTGATCTATCTTAGCATATTAAATTACTCTTGGTGGCATGATGCAACACACTATATCCCCTAAGTCGTGAATATTTTATTCTTTGATTGGTCCTCTCTTGGAGACATTAGAAACAATGTTCCCTAAGTTATAGACCTCACCTGAACTAAGAAAAACTTCATTGAAAATTCCTTTGCATATTATAGTTTGCATTTATATGGCCACCTTGCATAACACAGCTTGCATGCCTATTGTTCCATGGCATTTTTTCATGAGTTCTAAGCATATGAAGCTTTGCTTGTCTCATGAAGCGTGAAAAGACATTTTTCTTTATGGCACCTTATTAAATTTATTAGGAGGTATAAATTTAGCATGGTTGAGTGGGAAGCCCATTTTGAGGCATGACTTTTCCCTATAGCCACCTATGTGTTTGTGAGTACATACCAACTGTGAGTGTTTGTTTCTAACCTATTGGGATTTCTCACCTAGTTGATAGCCATGAGTTCCCCCACTCCAAAGTGAGTATGCATTTTCTTTCTGGACAAACATCCTATATCTGATCCACAATGGGCTAAACAAATGATCGAAGCTTGATCCGACTTTCTTTCCTTTCTTTCAACTTCTCCATTTCATTCTCTTTTCATCATTTCCATCTGTGTTCCTTTGTGTTTATGTTTGTTTTTCCATGGGATCTTGATCCTAGGTGCTTGATCATCCCTCTTGATTGTTGTCTCATCTCACCAAGCATTAGTGCATTTGGACCCCTCTTGATTGCATGTTCAGCTACTTTAGTGTGAGTGTGAAGAAGGTCCATTCTTCATAAAAGTGGAGGCTAACTATGGACATGGAAAAAGTAACCCTTCTACTTTTTCTTGTTTTGTTCCTCCTTGTGCTTAATTGGCTTGATTTTTCCATGATATATTGTTGCAATGTGTCCCACCCATTCACATTAGGTCTTGGATCTTTATGAATCATTAAGACTTTATGATGTCTTATAAAAGTGTTGTGAAGTGTTGTAACACATTTTCACACTTTTGTAGAATCTTCTTATTATAATTCACCTACATACCCCCTTTTAACACTTACCAAGTCTTATTTTAAAGTGTTGTAAAGTCTTGTAACAAACTTTCATGTTTTTCTAGACTTTTCATCAACAAATACACCTTTCTTATGCTTTATTTGGCCCCTCTATACACTTATAGGGATTAATTAAGCGTATTTTTAAATATAAACCTAACAAACATCATTTAAGACAACTTGATTCCTAGCACCCATTTGCCATTAGGGCTGAATGAGTCCCTCTTGGCAAAAAAATAAAAATAAGTTCAAATTACTAGCGGGTTTTTATTTCTTAAGACCTAAGGTCGGCCTATGATGTTGTATTTTTAGGAAATTAGGGAATAATTATGTATAAATACATTATTTTTCATTCATTTTAACACCCATTCATCCATTCAGTCAAGTAATTAGTCATGCATTTAATTCATCATAGTATTTAAGCATTCTAGCATTCAATCAATCCTTCAAGCATCTTAAAGCAGCATATCTTCAGACTTCAACATCAAGGGTTTGGTGAGTTCATGACATTGCATGCTATTTATTCATAATTCTCTCTTTATTTAATTTCATTATAATCTAGGGTTTTATTACCAAATTGGGTTTTGACGAAGAAAAACCCCTATACTCTAACCCTTAACCCTTTTCCCCCTCTGTGCATGTGTGTTTGCAGGTCTTGTAGGAATATTATTCAAGGAGAAACATGTCAAAAGGGTATTATAAAATCATCAAAGTCATCAAAGTCAAAAAAACCCTATTTGAAGCTTGGAGAACATTTTCCCGTTAGACTTTCTAGATTTGGATCTGGTAACCTATTAGGGAGAAAAGTGTAGATCAGGACGCACAGAATTGACCCTTGACATTTCAAAAATCTACATGTGAACTAATTCACCGTCTTTAGCAAATGAGTTCCATTGCCAGGCTAGAAAAAGTTATTTTTTAAGTTTTTTGTTCTCGACATCCCAAAACCTATTTTGGCAATTTTCACTAGAAATAGGACTAATTATCCATCTATGGCGAATGATTCCTAGTGGGCTTCAACACTAACCTCTACAATGTTCTAGAAAATTTTGACATTAGGTTTCAACCTTCAAGTGAACCTCATTCAGTTTTCATTAAGTTTTTTTATTGATTTTCTATGCTTTTAGTTCTTTTTGCATATCACACTATGTTTTCAAGTACTTTACATTTCTTAGTTTTTGCATGAATAATCAATAGATTTCATTAGTTTTTTGCATTTAGATCATCTCATCTAGGTATATTTCATCCAAATTACATTAATCTTGAGTGTGAACATGGTGGTTTGTACCCTATTCCTTTCCTTTCAGGTGAAAGATCCTGGAAGCAAAAGAGACCTTTAGAGTAACCAAACCCATGTTTACAATATAGAAGAATTTTTCTCATATATTTTGATAGACTAGTGAGGATCAACTCTACTCAAGATATGGGAGATCTACCAAGAATTACAAAGCCTATCAATGTAGTTAGGAAGGAATGTCAGGTTGGGAAGAAAACAAGAATGAGGATCAAAATCAAAGAATATTATACCCTAGGACCTTTGGAGTTGGTGCATATAGAACTATGTAGACCTACAAGAATATGAAGCTTTCATGGTGATAGGTATTTCATGTTGTTAATTGATGATTTTTCTAGAATGACTTGGGTAACTTTTCTCAAAGAAAAATCAAAAGCTCTAGAGAATTTTAAAGTATTCAAAGCTATGCTTGAGAATGAAATGGATATGAAAATCAAGTGCTTAATCTCTGAATTTTAATTCACCTCCAATAAGTTTAATTTTTTTGTGAAAATCATGGAATAAAAAGGCATTTGTTATCTCTTATAACTACTCAACAAAATGGAGTGGTGTAGAGAAATAATATGATAGTTTAGGAAGCAACAAGGAAAATGATGAAGGAAGAGAATCTATCAGATGTCTTTGTTTCAAGGTGTATTCCCTTGGTCTCCTTGTATTTTGAAACATAGCACTTAGTTTTGTGACATGGTTTAATTTCCTCTCATGGATTCATTAACTTTGGCAGTTGTATCAAATATTAGTAGATCGATCTTTTGGTACAATGGAAAACATCTTTGCAATAATTAGTATCTAAGATTAGTTCATGAGTTCAAAGCCCTCTCTTGTACTAGGGTGATTTTTTCAAGGTGTCTTCCCATGGTCTCCTTCTACTATGTAGCATAGCTCTCGAGTTTGTGACATGGCTTAACCACCTCATGTGCATTCACTCACTCTAGCAAGGTAGTAACAAGTTGATATTATGGTGTAATGAAAATTTTCTTTGCAATATTCTATTGGAGAGAAGCTATTCATACTTTATTATACATACTCAATAGAGTACAAGCAAGGGTAAATAGTTCATATACTCCTTATGAACTTTGGTGTGGAATAACTCCTACTATTAAATATTTCAAATTCTTTGGAAGCAAATGTTATATCAAGAGAGATGAAGAAAACTTGGGAAAGTTTCATGCAAGGTAAGATGAAGGAATATTCCTTGGATATTCTCCAAGAATTGAGACTTACCAATGCTACATCAAGAGATTGAAGAAGATAGTTGAAAGTGCAAGTGTTAAAGTAGATGAAAAACCACATGAAATATTAGTACTGATAGAAGGATATGAATTTGATGAGTTCTCTTGAAGAGAAGAAGAAAAATAAGAGAAGGAAAAGGAGATGTAGGTTGAAGACAAAGAAGCTTTGGAAATAATTCCTAAGAATCCTATGTATGTGTAGAAGAATCATTTTGAAGATCAGATCATTGGTGATAAGAGTAGAGATGTGTTGAGAAGAAGAAATTTTTTTCTAACAAAGGAATAGGTAAATTTATGTCTACTTTCTAAAGTACAACCTTAGATAGTGATTGAGTCATGTAAGGATGAGAATTAGACCAAAGCTATGGAAGAAGAATCAATGTAGATTGAGAAGAATTAGTCTTTAGAACTAGACCCAAGACCAACAAATAAGAATGTAATATGAACTAAATGGTTATTTTAGAACAAGTCTAATGATAATGGAGAAGTTGTCATAAATAAGGTTAGAGTTGTGTGTAAGAGCTACTCACAAGTGGAAGGAATAGATTTGGAGGAGACATTTTCTCCAGTGGAAAGAATAGAGGACATTAGGATATTTTTGACCTTTGTAGCACATATGGATGTGAAGTCTACATCCTTGAATGGTGAGTTGGAAGAAGAGGTATACATTGTAAAAACAAAATGTTTTTAGTTATTAGATAATCCTCATATTATTTGTAGATTCAAGAAGACATTGTAAAAACTTAAGCAAGCTTTGAGATCTTGTTATGCAAGATTGTATAGGTACTTGTTACAACAAGGATTCAATAAAGGAACAACAAATATTGATCACTACTTTAAAGTTGAGATGGATCAAATCATTATTGGTGTTGTCTATGTTCATAATATAATCTTTCGAGGAAATGAGGAAATGCGCAAGAAGTTTATAAAATAGATGCAAAATGAATTTGAGATGTCAATATTTGGGAAGATGAATTTCTTCCATAGGCTACAAATCAGTTAGAAAGAAAAAGGAATATTTAATTCACAGTCCAAATATGTCAAGGAAATGTTGAAGAAGTTTGGAATGGACGACTCTTAAATGGTATGTACTCCTATGGTTAGTGGTTGCAAGTTGAGAAAGGATGATGAATCTCCTAAGATTGATCAGAGCAAGTATAAAATAATTATTGGTGGATGACTATATCTAACTACTACTAGACTAAATATCATGCATGTAGTTTGTCTTGTGTTCAAATTTTATGATTCTAAAGAATCACATATTGTAGAAAAAATAGGATATTTAGATATTTGTAGGGCACTCTAGCCTATGGTCCATGGAATCCAAAGGATACTAATTTGTTTTTGTTTTCCTATATAAAGGAATATTGGGTAGGTTGTGTGGATGATAGAAGTAGTACAAGTGGATGTTCTTTATTTCTTTGAATTGGGTTGGTTTCTTGGCTAAGAAAAAAGTAGGCTTCAATATTTGTATCTACCTAAGAAGCAGAGTATATTACTATAGAATATTACTACACTTAGGTTTTGTAGATGAAGTAAACATTGAAGGATATCAGAATATCATATAATGAACCTATTTCTATTTCGTATGATAATACAAGTGCTATCAATAAATGAAAGAATCTGGCCATGCATTCAAGAAAAAAGTATATCTCAATCTCATATAACTTTCTAAGAGAAAAGGTTGCAGAAAATGAAGTAAAACTAGAGTATGTACCTACAAAGGATCGAGTTACATATATTTTTACAAAGGATCTTTCTAAAGATACTTTTGAGTATTTATAGAAGAAGTCAGGGGTTATTTCCCCTCCTTATTTCAATTAGATGCATAAGTGCGTGCATCTATCTACGAAGTATTTCAAGATACATTCTTGGTCTTAGACTAATGTTGAAGGCCACCTCTCAATGGGAACAGGTAGTAGTAATGTTGGTTTGTGAAGTCAGATGGAGCATATTTTGTGTGCCTAATGGGGAGAGTGGAAAAAATTAAGTGCAAAAAAGAGAGAGTGGAGTTTATTTTTGGTGTTGCAAGTGGTGTCAAAGCGGTGTAAACAAATTTCAAAAGGGAAATATAAAATAAAAAATTTATGCAGATGATGTGTGAAAGTTGTAGGTGTTTCCCTTTGAATGTTGTCAAATGGGGAGAGAGTTAGTTGAAAAACCATAGTGTATAAGAGAATATGATCTAAAGACTATAGGGAGAAAGAGTGTTTAGGAGCAAGATAATAAGATTATGAAGAATGAGAAATTCCTGTCGAGGATAGTACTACTTGTAAAGTTACTATTGGTATTCTTTTATTGTTGATGTTTTTTAGAATTGGTGTTACCATCAATTACAAAGGGGGATATTTTGGGAAGCTTGTTTCATTTTTCATTGATGTCAACCCATAGCAAGGGATTTTTTGGAAGCCTTGAGTTGTAGTGTTGTCAACACAATGTTGTTGGTTTTATCATTGTTGCCGACATTCAATATAGCTATGGAGAGTATTGGATTATGCTAGTGTTTATGATATTGTTGGTAGTATGGATGTATTGTGGTTAATAAGAAGTGTTGTAGATGTTGTAGATGTGTTGAAGGGGTGTTATTAGTCTTGCAGTTGTAGTTGGATCACATGGTTTCCAAGTGCTTTTGAGAAAAAATGAATAAAAGAGATTACAATGTGATAGAGTGGTGTTCTATATTTTACTTCATATTTCTCCAATCTTGAATTTATGCTTGTGTGCTTTGGATATGTTGATCAAAGGTTATATAGGTATTATATCTAGAGTATTAAGTTTCTCATCATACAATAGTAACAATTGTGCTCACTAGTGTGTGTGTGTTTTATGAAGGTTGTCTAGGAGAAATGAGATTTCTCCATATTTCTCGATATTGAGGTATTTTTTCTTAAAACTTTAGGGACATTCTTATAATGTTGATATCTACTACCTCAAGATAGGGTTTGAGATGCTAAGGTGTTTTATGAATTTGGTGAGTGATTGTATGTATATGTCAGTGTGTCTAGTTGCATAAAATGATGACAATATCAGTTTCAAGTGGTTCATAACAAAGTTGCATAGTATTCTTATGATGCTAGAATATTATAAGATGTTTTATGGATATTATTAAGTGTTGCTATGCTATCCATGTGACTTGAATAAGTGTGTATGTTGTAACTTGTTGTGTTAGTTTGGGTTTCGCCAACTTGGCATGCTAGTGCTATTGTGGAGATACCTCATTGATTTTGAATGTGTTGAGTAGCATGGTGATGCCTAATTAGGTCCTAGTTAACCCTTGGTGTGGCCATTATTCACTTCTTTCCACCAAAAAAGTCTTTGAGTCTCACCAGTTTTATAAATTGCATGTTTGGGGTGCATAGATGACATTGGATAATGTTTTCAAGGTTGAGGATGGTATAAATTCATGGTAGAGGGTTTTTGAATAGTTTGTTTGTGTGTATTTGGTGCATTTTGGTGTAGAATGTGATCAAGTGTTGTGTTGTGAGTGTGATATTTCACAAAAAAGGCTACCAAAAGCAATGAGTAGAAGGTGTTTACATTTGCAATGTACCTAAAGTTACTAAAGGTGGTGAGTTGAAAGTTACAAATGGTTCAAAGTTGTTGTGATGGATATTCCTATTGCTTTGAGATGGATTTACCTTTGTAACAGTCTTCTTTATTTCTTCTTTCTAATCCAATAATGAGCCATTAGTAGTGCACCCTTCTTTCTTTTGGGTAGTGAGCCATTTGATAGTGAGCCTAATTTATTCATGTTGCAATTCATTCATATAGTAAGCTAATATTCACCATGGTTTTTCCATTCTTAGGTTTTCCACGTAAATTTGGAACTTTATTATGCATGTTGGTTTGATGGGTTGTTGTTTCACTATTTTTCTTTCATGCTAAATCTGATTAATGGTTTGAAGTCTAATAAAGATATAAATTTTAATGAGGGTTTAGATGTTTTAATGTACAACTACTTCAGCTCCTATCAGTTGGCATGTGCATCTAACAAGATCCATATTCCTATGATGCATCATATTTTATCAATTTACTACTTTTAGATGAAAGTGTACAAATAGTACATGGCTTGATGGGTTGTAATTAAGAGATATTGAGGGTAGTAAATGATAATTTGCAATGAGTGTAGAAATAATGGAAGACTTACATAGATAGGAAGAGAAAAGAGATTCCCTTTTTATGGGGGATTCAATTTTATTAAGATGGAAGCTTATGTGATGTGGGGAATAATATATCCTACAAATGGAAATGATGAGAGAATGGAAAAAAAAAATCATAATGGATTGGGATAAAATTGGTTTATATTTCTAGACTTGGATAAATTGTTTATTCATTTTTTTTAATGTAAAATGCTTTTTTAGTTGTTCACTTATGAATGTAATGTTTTTACAATGAAAAGAATAATCATTGTAAGGATATTGATATAAGGAGACACATAATTAGGGCTAAAATGATGGGAAATGGGTTTCAATCAAAATGAATTAACAAAATGATAAGCCAAACCTTTTTAGTTGTTATTTCATTCAATTATGCAAAGAAGAACATCACAAACCAAATCTAATTGTTATAACAATACAATGATAGGTTTTAAAGTTTTAAAATGATTTGTACTTGTTGCAAAAAGTTCTTTTTTGAGCCTCATTAAGGACTCATTCGCCCAGTGGCGAATGGGTCCCTAATAGAATTTTGGAAAACCAATTTATAGGTTCTATTCTTCAATGTCTACACTCTTAGATCCCAGGTGTTCAACTCCAAAAAGTCACAAATAAATTATCTAGCTTAGTTTCTATGATATTGAAAGAAAGATGACAACTTTTACAACTTTGTAACTTTCACAAATTTTGCAAGAAATATTCTCCAATTGATCTTAAACCTAAAACTTGAAATCAAACATCAAAGGAGAAGAAAAAATATTGTTTTGTTAGGGAACATGAGTTTTCCTTGGTCAAATCATATCTTGGTCATTAAACCTTATGATGAAACAATGATACCTTAGATGAAATCTTGGATAAAAAATTTGTAATATTGCATGAAATGGCCTCAAATAATGTAGATCTTGAATACAACACTTGATATGAAATAACACCTTGAATATGCTTGAATTGGATCTCCAACGCTACATCAACAGTTTATCTCAACAACATGCATGATACACTATTCCTTTCACATGATGAATTGGATCTTTGATTGATACAATAAACTCTAATAATCTTCCATTGAATTCCTTCTTGAATGCTCTATAATTCTCTTGTGAAAGTACTATTGATTTCTTATGAAGATCTAGTTATAAACTATGTGAAATAACCTTATATTTATACTTAACTTAAGATTAAGTCTCAAAATTCAAATAACACAAGTTGACACCAGATATAGAATTTGAAATCATTAAAATACAACAACAAACATATCCAAAGGGGGCTGTACTAAGTTAGTTAGGACCCATTTGCCATAGGTTTAATGGGTCCTGGCATGTACTTAAGTAGGACACACTTGAAAGATTGTGAAATGATATTAAAAAATGAGGTCCTAGGATGTACTTAAGTAGCATGTACTTAAGTACGACACACTTCAAATATTGTGAAATGATATTAAAAAAGGAGGTCCTAGGACCTAGTGGGGACCAATTCGCCAAGTGGAAATTGGGTCCTTGGTAATTATCTTAGAGCACATTCCTTGAAAAAATAAGTGTTGTGTAATCTCATTTAAGAGTGTCAGGTTTTACCCCTCAAAAAATGTAATAAATTAGGGTTGGATTTGAATTAAAGGGGCCAATTAAGCTAAAATTAACCTCAATTAATTAATAAGCCCTAGACTAGTGTGAAAGTGTAAAAAAAATTTACAACACCCTAAATAAGGCACAATTAAGTCTATTTTATCATTAATTATTCATTCCCAAATTAAGTGTGAAAAAGGTTACTATTTTCTACACTACAAGGGCATATGTGCACAAATGTGAGAAGACTAAAAATAATTTTCAAATAGTGATAACAAAAACTAACCATACATGAGCCACATAGAGAAGGTTGAGGGTAATGTGATGATAAAAATAGGATGGGACATAAATGATGTTGGAGATAATGATATTGGGTTGTTAAAAAATAATATGTGCAAGTAGGATTTCACTAGGGTACTTTTTTAACTTGTATATGATGGTAGTTTTCACTATAGGACAATCCTTCTCTTTACTTTTTATTTTTTATTTTTAACTCCTTTGATTATTCTAATTTTATAATTTTTTTCATTAGGTATGGAATAACTTGAGATGCACAATATGCATGAGTTCTTTAAGATCCTAGCCATCGAGTGTGGATAACTAATAGGCACATGAGCTATTACTAGATTATGTTGTTTAAGCATATGGGATCAAATATCATAGTTTCTAAGGACCTTGTAACAAAATAAAACACCCCATTGTATTTGAATTTTTTTCAAACTATAAGGAAAACAACTACAAATTCATCAAATTTGGAGTTGGGTAAGTAGATAATTTTTTGGATGTTTGCACTATTCACTAGTATAAATCTATATAGCCATACCATCATACTATATTGATACTACCTATTCACTATTATTAATTCAAATATATCAGGTCCACCAAATTTAGTAACCTCAAACAACATTTAGCTAGCATTTGAAAAGATGGTGATTACTTTTACAATGACTAAAATCTGCAATTTTCATAAGCTATGGAGGTCTTCTAGATTTATATAAAAATATAGAAAATTTGATAAATTTTTTGGCCAAATTGATAAAATTATTAGAATTTTTGAAATCTAGTAGAGGTTTCTAAATTTATTTTTTCTAGCTTAATCCCTCTCTTAGCACCTTCCATTATAAATTGTTAACTTTTGTTATGCAGTTGATTTTTTTATTTCATATATGCAACATAAGTATTTTTCTCACATACACTTTAATTATGCTAAGAGAAATTTCTAGGAAATTGTAATTTTTGGGTTAATATTTATGTATTTAATTTTTATTTATTTTGTAAACTAGTAAAATAGATAAATTTTGATGGGTAATCTTTCTATTTTTAGTTTCATGGTTGATTAATTTTGGGGAAAGTAATCTCATCTCTTACCCTCTCTCTCCCTTTTATTTGATTATTGTACACATTCATTTTAATTCATATAACATCAAATATTTATATTATTGGAAGAAAAATTAGGATGAAAATATAATTTTTAAATAAAATTGATGTTCACTAAAGAAGTTTCTTTATGAAAATAAAATAAAATTCTTAGCTTCTACTACACCAATATTTATAGGTTTATTAGTTTTTCATACATTCCAATCTATTTTGGATATGACATCAATGGATGGAAATTGTTGTCTATTGTTATACACTAAGACATCACCATCTTTGCATACATTCTCTGAGTTCTATGTTGCCACTTATGGAGCTTCTAATTATTTAATTCAATAGGACAATAGAATTTTTCTATAAGTAGATCATTGGGAGAATAATCTATTTTATGAGTCCTACCTTGTATATTTTGAGGAGACCTTAGATATCCTGACTTTTCTCTTTTATGATAGTTCCATCACAATTATTGTCATATGTTCTTTGGCTCCTATACTACATTTTCCAATAGGTTGTGAATTTCAATAAACTTTACTTAGTACTAGAACACTTGATATGATCTAGGAACCTCTACTCATTAACATCGAGACCATGGCATAACTACCAAAGATATTCATCTTCTATGTTCCACTCTCTTTTCGTGAATTGAAAGATTAGATGCATAAAAAAAAATTCCTTATTTCTTGTCAAGGGGAACAACATTATTCAATATTCATGGACCATCCTCAACATCCATTTTAAATCATCTACCATTGGTTAAAGAGGCTAAGGGGGGTCTTGCAGTATCTTTTTCCTTCTCTCCATTATAAGGGTGATTTTTTCCTTGTATGATATTTTATCCTTTTTCATTTTTTGATGGGGTTTACCTAGAATTTTTCTAATGATCATCTATTGGGATGGGTTTTTATCTTGCAGGTTTCTCATTCTCATCATTTAAAGGGAATAATATTTCTATAGAGGTACCTAAACATGGACTTTTTCTATTGACCCATTTCATGTATCATATTTCTCTTATGTTACAATTAATGGGCTTGATTGTTTTATTATTTGATTGCACCATATTATATTAATCTTATTTAGAGAATTAGATATATTTACTTAGGTAGATTTAGCAATAGTGGCCACTTCATATGAAGTTAAGATCATTGATATTTTGACTTAATAACTCTTCATGTTGAGTCCACAACTTGTTTACTTGTGGATAACTCAAATTTTCTATGAAACTTGCAACTTGTTCACTTTTTAGAAACTCAACTCTCTTGAGTAATTTACTTTTTCAACTTCTTCTACCAAACTGTAACTATCATATGCGATTTATTTTATTTTAAATAATTAATAAATAATTTCATTTTACTCTCTCCATATTCTCAATATTTACCATTTCCATAATAAAATGTTCCACTCATATAAAAATCAATAACCTATATTAAATTAAAAAATTTAAGTATATATTTAAAAAAAATTAAGTTACACTTATAGGGGTTGTTTTTTCATTATTTAATTAGAACAGATTATATTACTCTTAGTTAGAGAATTAGTTATATTTACTTAACTAGATTTAGCAATGATGACCACTTCATATCAAGCTAATTTCATTCATGTTTTAACTTAATAACTCTTTGTGCTAGTACACTACTTGGTTGCTTGTGGCTAGCTCAACTCATTTAACAAACTTGTAAGTTGTTCACTTTTGACTAAGTCAACTTTTTTAGAGTTACTTACATTTTTAATTTGTTCTACCAAAGTCTACATATTGTATGTGATTTCTCATATTTCAAATAAAAAATAAATTATAATTTTACTCTTTCCATATTCTCAATATCTACCATTACAATAATAAAATGTTTCACTTATGTAATGCTCAATAATCTATATTAAACAAGCAATTTTAAGAATATATTTTTTAAAAAAGAATGAAAAATTGTTTACTAAGAATCAAGTCTTACTAAATGTAAAATCCTTACACTATAAAAAAATGTTGTCAAAATCCTACACATAATAAATTTTATGGGATGGATATCCCTTACTTTTTAAGGCTTGCCTAAAATAATTAACCTAATAAACCATATCAAATAACTAAATATACAAATTTAATCTAAAACTAAAAAAAACATTCTTAACTTACCCCTTCTTCAAACTACTTAGACATGAGTAGGCCACTTAAAATATATTGTAAAGACTATTTAAGTTCTATTGATAACGTGAGCGAAAATATCTTAAATCCACATTTATCTAGTGGAGCAACCAACATTGCATCTTTTGGTCATCCAAGTTTAACATGGATCTTATTATTATTATATTATTTCGTGCAGGAGCATCTTTTCTCTGGGTAATAAATGCTTATAAATCAGAGGACGTAATCAGGAAAGAAAGCAAACAGATAATAAAATAAAAGGATATGTATGTATATGGCCGGGTGCCCCACCATTTGGAAAGTGGATGAACGATGGAAATAGAAGTTGGTCCGCCATACTTTTGAAATATAAATCCCATTACTATGAATGTGAGAATAACAACTGCAAAGGGCCCATGCTCAGTCATTTTTGTTGAGGAACATGGATACTCCCATTCTCATATTGGTCATGTTGAGAGTTATGTAAGCATTTTAAGGAAAGCATTGGAGGATGTTCATGTGAATGATCATAGTCCAGGTATTGGGCATGATGATCCTCCTACAACACCTTAGTGCCAAATATGACACTTGTTTTACTATGTTTTCTTTAGAATTAGATATAATGTATTTTGTTTTTCCTAGTGTTCTTTGATACAAGCAGAAGATGCAAACATCAAAGAAAAAGTGAGTAGTCTAAAGCCAGGAGGGCTTTTTTTTTTGTTGAGGAAAATGATCACTCCCATTCTCATATTAGTCTGTAACATGTCACTCCTGCACTTCAACGTTCCACGATTTGTCTGTAAGTAACTGTCAATCCTTCATGTCAACATCCCAAGGCAAATAAGTTTAATAATTTTCGTGTACTTCAGAGGAAGGCTGGTAAATATTATTGAGATCTTGTGGAGCCCAAGATAGAAAAACATGCGCAGCATTAATGGTGGCTCGGACTATCTGTTTTTGTTGATGGCTTTGAAATCTTTGTTGTTGTCTATGTTTTAGTAAAGAATGATATATGATATCATTAATTTCTGTGGGTGATAATTTTAAGTTTCGTATATTTCCACTTTGATTAAAATATTTACACATGACTGATGTTGATTAATACAATAATTTTGAAAGATAAGAATTGTCGGGCATCATAGTTTGAGGAATTCGAGGGCGAATGTAGTTAAATTCAAATACAAAGAAAGATTATCCTTCTTTTTAGTTTTTTTTTGTGTGTTTGGCAGCTTTCTTAAAGTATAAGTTATATCTAATAAGTTATATCTAATGTAAGTAAAACAAAAACAAAAAATATCAGGGGAAGAGTACCACTAGTCATTATAGTTAATTTTGGTATCTTAAGTTCTTAAATAGTATGTTAGATTTTGACGAACTTTTTGGATTTTTTTGTATGCAACTTACAAGCTTATACTTATTGTTTCAACTTTTGGGTAGTTATGATGAACACATGAGGATTCATTATGTACAAAATTTGTACAAATTTGCGCAATTGATCCAATACATATGCCCATATATCATAGTAACTGTGTGTGCTATTCGTACCAATTAAGTTGCACAACTCCTTCAATTAAATACCTATTTTTTTACAAAAAACTACTGATTATACAAGTGCACAACTATTAGTACATCTAGATTTTTATAATGGACTTTTAATTATCATGTATCAATGAATGGTTATTGGAATGTGGGCGGTAGGTTACCTACCTTTCCCTTATGCTAATTTTTTTAATACAAAATAAAGTGGTTTTAGTTTTATTTACAAGGAATTGATAATATATTTGATTTTAATTTAATGTGTATATCAATCACATATATTTTGAAGTGTTTGACATTTTACAAATAATTTATTAAGATTGGAATTGGGAAAATTAATTTGAACTCTAATTGTATTTTAAATAACTATCATATTAAAATTTTATTATTTGTAATATTTATCACTATTAAAATATTTTTCTACTCATTTTAGTTTTTTGTATTTTATTTTGTAATATAAGAAAAGTTTACTATGGATTTTCTTAATGATAACTTTTTCAATAATATAAATAATTTTTCATTTCTCTCTTGTGAAATATTACTCACTCTAATGAATATACTTAGATTATTTTCTTTTATAGGTTCTATAAATTATTATTTACATGAAAAAAATTGGACTCAAAACCTAGACTCGAGAATGGATCTTGAACAAGAATAGGCCAATTAATAATAGTGGCATTCTCCTCTATGGTTTTTTCTTTATAGGGGTAATAATGAAATTCCTAGAATTATTATTTTTCACTACACATTCAATAATACTAATACTAGTTTTTATTGTATGGCTCTCAATACCTCTCATAAGTATAGAAAAAGAGATTGCATATGTAACAATAAATAAATTGAATCCCTCCCTTTAAATTTCCAACTAACATTTCTTACTCTATATGCAACATGAAATATATAATAGAATCAACTAATAATAAAGTAGTTACGTATTCTCTTAAACTTACAAGTTGTTTCAAAGGATTATGTAAGATGATAATGTTTAAACAAATATCCAATCTTAAAAAGGGAAAAGTATATTTAATTTAAATGAGATTTAGATCATTTATCCACTCTAAATTATAGCACCAAATATTAATGAAACATCAATAAATTTGTGTAATTATGACATTGGGAATAAAAACTAAATATTTATATCTCATTAAAGTACATAGAATCAAAATCCTTCAGACAGTAAAGTGCAATTTAAATATCCACAACCTTTTTTTGTAGCTTCTAGTGTTGATATTATCTAGACTACAATTACAAATTGAGGTGGAAGACCTAAATTAATAGGAGTGTTGTGAAGCTATTGGGATTAGATGTGTCATAAAGTCCTACTATTGAAACTGATTATTTTATTCTATTTATTATTATTTATGTATCGCTTGGAAAATAGGATGTCCCACTTATTACTTTACCATTATGTCATGTGTATTACTTTGCATGATAATGTAATAAGTCATAAGAGCACCAAATAATATTGTGACACTCAGTTAGGGTGTGTACAAGAAATTAAGTTCATTTTTTTGTCAAAAAGGGGAATTTTTTTTCTTGATTTTTAGAATTTGTGACATTTGACCTTAAAATTTGAACCACTCAGAGATAGAATCTTAAGAATAATCACTAATCATAAAATGTAGTACTCATAGTCTAGTTTCCAAATATGTAATTTATTTTAATACTCAAATGATACAAATTGATTTTCAATAGGCACGTCTAAAAGTGACTATTTAAAAGACATTTTTTTTACCATACCATGCACATGTATGAACTCCATTTTTTGACCTAAATAATCATATTTTTTTGAATCATTTTAGGAAAATATTTGTAACAAACTATTGAATGCTCACGATATGTTTTTGTAATTTTTTGAATATTCTTTTTTTTGTTAATTTTTATGGGCCATATTTGCTATTTTAATAAAATGTTGTACACATATTGCATAAGATGACCTAAAATTATCATTTTATTTATTTTTATTAAAATTGGAAAGAATTGTTTGAAGATCACCTATGTATAATTTATCTTTCTAAAAAAATTTTGAATAAAAAGTTATTAAAATAGTAAAAATCCTTGATATTTCAAGTTCATGGACCAATTTCATCAAAGATTATTTGAAAAATAGAAAAAATAATTCTATTGCAAAAAAAATTGCATATTTAGAATAAACACAGTCTCATCTATTATGGGTTTTTATTTGGTCAAAAAAATATACAAAAAAGGTCTTTAGACATATGTCAAAAGCCCCTATTTTCTTGTGACATTGACATGACCTTCAAGTTGTAGGTCAAACTAGGTCCAAAGCTTAAGTTCTGGTCCCCAAGCCTTTTCTCAAACTATAAACAATGCAAAATCCTGACCAAAAATCAAATTTTAAAGAAAATGGGATCCTAGTTTAGGAAGGAGGATCTCGATTCCTAAACGAGATATTATTTTATTTATTAATTCTTTTGAACATTGGAAAATAGAATAGGATCTTGTTTACAAATGGGATCCTATCTACAAATTAGATCATGTTTACAAATGTGATCCTATTTTCTATAGGATCCCGATTATAGAATAGGATCCCATTTTATAAATGGAATCTTGTTCCATTTTTTACCTTTTTTTATTTTTATTGCTAAGAAGTTATTGTCAATTATACAACTTAATAGTGTACATCTGATAGTGACTACTTCACCCATTTTCTATCGAATTTCTTCTTTTATAGGCTCTTGAACTTGCAATTTGATTTGAATTTTGAAAGGAGGCATCATTGGGATAGTTTTGGAGTCGAACTGTGTTCATTTTCTACTCAATTGAAGGAGGAACAATGAAGGAAGAATTTCACTATTGACATTCATTTGTAGTTCAAAATTTTGTAATCATGAGATCACAATGTCGTAATAAGAGGAAATATAGGACGCTGTTGACCCCTGAAGAAATTCAAGAAAAGAGAGAGGAGGAAAAAATTCAAAGAGAGAAGAATGAGGACTCAATCAATGGATAATGTTGAAGGATCCAATTCCATGACTATTGAAGATAAAAAAATTGAGGAGACCATGCATGTACATAATTCACATTTACAGGAGGTGAATGTGGGAAATAATATGATTATATGTAAACTAATCCCAGTATGTCTTAAAATTCACCTTCCAATGCTATAAAGAATGTGACAATAGGCACAAATCCAAGTACATCTTCATATCAACCTTTGAATGATATGGAAAGTTTGATTGTAGAAGATTTAAAAGAAGTTGGATTTAACAATGTTGAGATCAATAATATTTATAGATATAATGAATCTCGACCTTTTTTGTTGAAAATGAAAATGAAAAATTAATTTTTTTGTTGAAAATTAAAATGAAAATATTTTTTTTTGTTGAAAAAAATGGAAAACATTTTTTTGTTGAAAATGAAATTCAATATTGTTTTTTTGTTGAAAATAAAATGAAAATCGTTTTGTTGTTGAAAGTGAAAATTAAAGTCCTTTTGTGTTTTTATATGATAAGTACCATTTATAGGGTGTTGAACCCTTTACACAATGAGCCACTAGGGCAAAAAAGGATCAAGTCCAAAAAACATAAACACTACCAGAAAAACACAAAAACAGTGGACCAACATCAAAAACACCACACAGTAGAAGTAGATTAACTAGCATTCCCCCAATTCTCATAGACGAGATTGATAACATCATCCTTGACCCATTCATGGCCTTCTTCAGTATTTTCGTATCCATCTCATCCTTCATCACAATAAAGAGGGTGTTGGTAACACAATGGACTAACTTGACAGTGAAATAGTTCAAGCCACTAAATTTATTCTCCAACTTCCCCATCCTTTCCTATAGCAGATGAAGATCCTCCCCTTTATCCACATCTAGAGGATCAGTGGAATGGGAAGCTGAGTTCTCCTTATGAACTTTGCTAAAGTCTAAAATGTTGTGAGGCCCTTCAACATACTCTTGCGCACCATTCCTAGTCTCCTCCACATCTTGCATACCTTTTTTGTCAGACCATTCCTCATCAAAATCAATTTCATTAACCTACACTTTCTTGTTATTTTCTTCCAGCCTCCCAAACATCCTAATGTTGGGATTTTTGACACTAGTCTCCATCGTAGCAGCGACCATAGTATCCCCATTAGGCCCTTCCCTTTATCCTTCACTTTCCTTTTAGTGGTAGGTTTGCTAATAGACTTGGCATGTGAACACTTAAGCTCATAGAGACTAGCTATAACACTAGACTGGTCAATCCCCACACTCCCCTTAAACTTCTTGGTCATCAATTTAGGCTTATGATTTTCAGTAGTAATTAGAGGGGTTTGTCCTTTGGGACCCTTGGACTCAACTGGGGAGATATTGGTCAGAACAAGGGATTCTATTTCCTCAACACAGATAGTGGAAATGGGCTTGGGCGGTCATAACACAAGATGAAAGTGGTAGAAACTCAAAATGAGGCCTTGGTAGAGTGGTAAGGGAGGAGGATCCTCTGAGTTTTGGCTAGTAAACTCAATGCACTTCTCAACAAATCTTTCAATATCCTTAAGAAGAAAAAGATGTTGAACAAAATTTTATGGCAGGGATGATTCAAAAGAGGAAAGTAATAGAAATAGTAGGTTTTGTATCTTCCTTCTAACATTACGTACTTCATGAGAGCAAGGTAGAGTTGATCCCAAAGGTATGGGAGAGCTTCTCTCTCAAACCCTGACTAGTTGTGAAAAGGTTTTTCATTACCAACAAAGAAGGTATTCAAAATTTTGTTGTCTTGTGCCTTAGTATGTTTAGGGTACTTCTTTCTGGTACACAACGGCCTCATTGCTTAGGAAATAACCTCCTTATTCACTTCGAAGGAGATACCACCCATGGTAACCCCTCTTTCTTTCTAGGAATTCACAAATTGGGCAGACAAGCTCAGGTTGTGACCCACCAAACTTTCCATTAAGGCACCAGCCCACCTTCAATGCAAATGTACTAGATCAGAAGGTCCTTGTAAAATTCCCCACAACTTTCAGGCTCCTTTCTCACCCTTTCGCCACCCATGTCACTGCTCTGCACACTAAACAACCAAACTTATGAGAGAAAAAGGTTAGAAATGTTTGTTAAGTGATAGATCACTTGCACACTTAATATTTTAAGCCAAAAGAGACAGCCTTGAGGAATCAAGGGTAGGTATAAATTACACATGCTTGAGGAGTTAAATCCCTTAAAGAAATCTTGGAAATCTCATTAATGAAAATCTTTGAACACTTGTGGCCAAGTAAGCAAGAAATGATGGAAATGGAAGGTTTTCCTTCCACATTGCTTTTGCACAAGTACCCATGCAAGATGGTTGTGGGGTCAAATTTAGATAAACCTGAGATCCTACCCTTTAGCAAAGGAAAATTAGCAAAAATGATAGGACCAATCAAAAGCTTCACCTCGTAATTATTTGTCACATCAAATTCAAAATAAAAAATCTACATGGATATACGAGTGCATAACTCAAAACCCAAGAAGGGATTACATAAGGCATGGCCCTACTTGGCCATAATCATAAACTACTCTCCATAAATTCTCATAATAGCCTTTTAAAAATGAACTCCCCATTATTCAAAATTTTCCACTTGTATGACAACTCAGCATTCAAATCTTTCCACATAACCTAGAAGACAAGATGTTGACCTCCCATAAGGCCAAAGAAATAACCTATTATCATGGATCATATATGTGCCTTGCTCCTTAAGAATTAAACCTTGAATATTTGGCAGTAGATGCCCCATATTTTTGCAGCACTTAGAAACTTTCCAATGGGTGCCAAGGTTAGCCAAAGCATCAGCCACTTGATTACCCTCCCAATAAATGTGGGTAGAAATCTTCAAATTCAACTTAGACACAAAATGCTTTATGTCTAAACAAATGTCTTTAGTACTCCATCTAAGTAATCTGCCAAGATTAACAACATCAATTATAGACTTAGAATCTCATTCTATATTTAGATTCTCAATCCCTATAGAGATAGCTAATTGAATGCCCTTTTGTAGTGCTCTAGCTTCTACAATCATAGGAGATTGGATTCCAATCTACCCTGAGTATCTAGCCAGAAAATTGACCTTAAAATCTCTGATTAAACCTCCTATGGTTTCTCTCCCTAGGTTTCCTTTGGCCACCCCATCAAAATTAATTTTATATCAACCACAGTCTAGAGGTTTCCATACAGTGTCCTATCTAGCTTGGGATCTTCCATTGTCAAAGGAATTGGCATCTAGGTTTTTATGCCAAGTTTAGCCATAATAATTTCCCACTTAGTCAGGCCATTATTTGGGATTTTACCTTTGAAAATATAATTTTTTTCCATGATGATTCTTGACACTATACCAAACACCTCCTTCTAGCTCATCTCAATATTCCTAAATATCATATTGTTCCTCTCTTTCCATAAGCACCAACAGATAATGGGGGGGACCTAGTTCCAAATCTTACGAGGCAAGGGGTGAAGGAAAGGCCCTGACTAGTTCAACATAAAGGATTTAATGTCCTTACACATAGTAAAGTGAGTCCCCAATCACTCCAAAGCCAGCTCCCACTCACCAATAGCAAACAAAAAGTGTAGCAGTAAGTGGTCCATAGATTATTCATTGCACTTGCATAACAAGCACCTATTAGGGATATGGAATCCCCTTTTCCTCAGATTATCTTGAGTAAGACTCCCTTTATGGTAGACAGTCCACGAGAAAAAAAAATATTTTTGGGATCATGTGTCTGTTCCAAACCTACTTCTTGAGACCAAAGACCACACCTTCGTTCAACAACAAATTGTAATTCATTTTAACTAAAAGATCACCTTGCTTATTATGATTCTAGAAGAAATCATCCACCATGTTGGTTAATGGTAATCTAGTAAGGTAGAGTAGTTCATGTAGGGACTTGGCCAAGATACCTAGCTCAAGAGGCAAAGGGCAGCAAAGAACTAGGTCATTCCACTTGCTCACCCCTTATAGGCCAAGGATGCAATCACTAATATAAACACCAAAAATTCATTTTGTCGGCCTCATTAGATTCCTAAAGTTAGAGTGTGTTAGAGGGGTTTCAAATAACCAACGGTCCTCCCAAAATCTAATATTGTTACAATTTCCTATCTTCCATTTCATCCTTGTTCTAAGCAGCCCCTACAAACTGCAAATGTTCTTCCAAGCCAAGGAGCGCAAAGGATGATCATCAAAGAGGAAGTTAATCAAAGGTCTATTGTGAAGATACTTAGTGCTCATAATCTTGTAATAATTTTTCCTATTTCTCAATTGGTCCCAACCCACCATGGAAATCAAGGCCTTATTGGTGCTAAGGATATTCCTTATCCCAAACCCACCATAATGTTTAGGTTTACAAACTTTGTCTCATTTTACCAAAGAAGAATTCTTCTTTTCCTCTATCACTGACCATAGGAAATTCCTTTGAATTTTTCCAAACTTCTCAGCAATATATCTAGGGATCTTGAAAATGGAGAGGAAGTAAATAGGGATCCCTTGAAGAACTACAGAAAAGAGCTGCAATTAGCCAGCATGAGTAAGAATGGAACCTTTCTAGCCTACCTACTTCCTTTGGATTCTTTCATGAAGTGAATTCTAGAAGTCAGGAGTGACTTCCTTAATAGTAAGGGGTAAACCAAGATACACTAAAGGGAGAGAGCCACTCATACAGCCCAAAACAATAGTCACCTGAGCTTGAAGGGCAAGACTGCTATTGAAGAAATAAATCATACTTTTATTATAGTTATTACACTAACCAAAGCATTCAACATAGTTATTAAGATAATTTTTCCATTTCTTGGCTTCAATCACATAGGCTTTCCAAAAGAAAATGGTATCATCAACAAATTGTTGGATAATAGTAGGTTCCAAAGAAGAGGAAACCTTAATACCCTTAATTGATCCTTCCAACAAAAGATTAGATATGTTCCTACTCAATACATCAGCAATCATGATAAATTAATAGGGTGAGAGGGGATCACCCTACCTGATACCTCTCCCAACATTGAAAAAACCAAAAGGAGTCCCATTAACCAAAACAAAGTACTTCACTATAGAAATACATTCCATTATAATTTTGACCACAAATTGGTCAAACCCAAACTTAGCTAAGACTTTAGGAACAAAGTCCCACACCACCTTATCATATGCTTTTGAAATATCCAATTTGAGGGCCATACTAGCATTATTGCATTTTTCCATAGAATAGAGTAATTCATGAGTAGTTATAGCAGCATCTAGAATATGATGACTAGCCACAAATTCTTTTTGAGTGGGGCTGATAATTTTATTCACAAGGGGTTTGAGACAGTTCACCAAGATTTTAGAGAGGTTTTTATAAAAGGTATTGCATAGGTTGATGAGCCTAAAATCATCCATAGACTGGGGATCAACACTCTTGGGAATTAAGGCAATAAAAGTGTGGTTCAATTATTTGAGAAGCTAATCTAATTTGAAGAAATCACGAGCAGCCAAGACAAGGTCCCCATGAGAAATCTCCCAAATAATATGAAAGAAGGCCGGGGGGAAACCATTGAGCCAAGTGCCTTGTAGGCGCCCATGCTGAAAGTAGCTATCTAGACTTCCTTAGGAGTGACAACACTAAGGAAGCTAAGGTTATAATTCTGGCTAATGATGGTCAGGAGATGGTCCAACAAAAGATTGTCCAAAGCCAGATTAGGAGCCTCTAAAAGGTCCAAATAAGCCTTTTGAAAAAATTATGCTACCAAAAGATCGATCTGAGTGGGTGTATTGACCATAGCCCCCTGCTCATTATGTAGCTTATATATCTAATTCCTTTTCTTTTGTTTTAGAATGAAAACATGAAAGAAAGAGGTATTTATGTCCCCCTCTTGTAGCCATTGAACTCTAATTTTTTTTTTAAGAAAATTTCCTCTTTCCTTAAAATTTTCTCCCACTCTCTTCAACAATATTCCACCATTCAACAAATTTATTCTACAAACTAGAATGGGAATTCCACATTATATTGAATCTGAAGAGGAAAGGTCCAACAACATAATGGTCATTCATGACCAACAATAGAGGGTTATGGTAAAAAATAGTCCTAGGCAGTGCAACAAGAATAGCACTAAGTAGGGTCATCCAGTTGTTGGAGCAAAGGAATCTATCTAATATTACTTGAATCAAATCCTCCCCAAGATTCCTATTGGTCCAGGTAAAGGCTTGACCTGATAAGTCAATGTCAATCAAGTTAGTAGTACCTAGGAAATTCATCAGATCAACCATGCTATCAGAATAATCCACCAAACCACCACTTTTCTTTGAAGGATATAAGGGGGAGTTGAATTCCCCCACCACCAACCATCGAGACCCCTATTATTTTTTATCCATTCAAAGAGATCCTGCCATAGGGAATTCCTATAATTTCTATGGTTAGGAGCATAGACATTAATAAGCGACCGAGAGCCTCCCGAGTAAGAAAATAAGACTCCCACACTACTCTGACAGTTGAATAGTTTAGAACCATTGATCGTGGAGGGATTTCATAACACAACAAGACCACCCGATATCCCCTCGACATCACTATAAGACTAAAGATATCCAAACCATATATACTTAGCAATATTATCAAAATTTTCTTTCTTCATTTTGGTTTCTTATAGGAGTAAAACATCAATCTTATGTTCTAAAACATAGTTCTTCAATGCAAGTTGTTTATGAGAGATATTCAACCCTTGGACATTCTATGACATGACCTTCATTTATGACCCTTCTTTGAGGACACTTCCAATGTCCTATGTTTACCAATGGCTATCTCAATCACTTTCTCTCTCTGCCTAGTTTTTCATTGGTTGGGCCTTGCTGGTTTAGAGTCATCACCCACATCTGCCTTCTTCTTTTTCCCTTTTTTCTTTGGGGTTAACCAAATCTCCTCTTCCATAGTTTCCTCATGGTTAAAACCCATCGAATTAATAATTGTTTCCTCTTTAACTTTGGTAATCACTTCCTCCAAAAATTTTCCTTCTTCACCCAAAGACACACTATTTCCAATGGAAAGGCCAGACCCCACGTCCTTTAGGGAGCCACCAAAAACCACATCCCTATAAAGATTTTGGCTGGGGGATAAAGCACCGACTTTAGGTTCCTACTTGTACCATAGAAAAAAGGAAACTTGCTTTATTTGGGGAATAATTGAGGACTAATTGAGCTTATTGGGACCTTGATTTGGTCTTGTGAGGTGTTTTTCACATCCACACTAGGTCTTGTACCCTTTCAAATGCATTTAACGATGTCATGTAAAGGTGTTGTGAAGTGTTGTGACACATTTCTATAGTTTTCTAGACTCTTCTGATTACAATTCACCTAAAAATCACCTTTTCATCACTTATCAGGTCCTATTCTAAAGTGTTGTAAAGTCTTGTAACAAGATTTCATGCTTTTCTAGGCTTGATTTCACTATTTACACCTTTCTTATGCTTTATTTGACCCCATTATGCACTCATAAGATTTAATTGTGTATTTTTGAATATAAACCCAATAAACAACATTAAATGCAACTTAATTCCCAACACCCACTTCCAAGCCTAGAGTGGGCCATGGGTGGTGAATGAGTCGCTCTTGTCTCTTAATTCAAAATAATTCAAATTTTCTTTTTGGTTTTTATTCAAAAAGACCTTATGTCGGCCTATGATGTTGTATTATTGGGTGATTAGGGCACATGTGTGTATAAATAAGTTTTTTTTCATCCATTTTAACTTCCATTCATCTCCAAACTCATTCACACATCTTTTATCATTCACTCATCATCTATCTTCTCTATCAAGTCACAAAGATAGCTTCCAAATAAATTCAAGGGAAAACTCTTCATGTTTTGCTACAGAGTTTCAAGATCAAACATCATGGCAAGGTGTTGAATCCATTAATTCATGTGTCATTGCATTATTTCATCATTTTGGTTCAATTACCTAAAAAGTGGTTTGACTAAGGAAAACCCCCATGCCCTAACATCAAACATTTCTCTTTCTCTTGTGTGTTTGAATATTTAGACATCTTGGAGGCTTAGAAATAATTGAATATTTCATTTCAAAGTTGTTCAAGTCATCTCTTCATTGGATAAGTCAAAATACCCACAAAGAGTCAATTTTAGGCCCAAATCCAACAGTTTCAAAACTAGACACCTGGAGAAGCAGAAAGTGCAGGCCGAAAGCTCTTGTTTCCACCTTTGAATCTTCAAAAATTCAAAAGTGGACTCATTCCCCATGGGTGGAGAATGAGTCCCACTACCAAGCCCATTTTTTGTTTTTTGCATGTTTAGACACCCATTTGTCTAAAATGGGTTTTGGAACAATTTCGCAGCACTAGGACTAATTCACCCAGAATGGTGAATGAGTCCCACTAGGGCTAAAAATTAGGATCAGTATCATTCCATAAGTCATTTCTAGTCTTCATCAAGATCTCAGGTGCATACTTTCAATTTCATCCATTTATGTTGTAATTTGTATTCATTTCTAGGTGTTTTCTGCATATCACAATGTTTTTTCAAACAATCTACATTTCATTGGTTTTGCATTAATAATCAGTCCATTTTATTAGTTTATTTCACTTAGATCATTGAATTTAGGCATAATTCCATCATACATACATTAATTTAAGTGAATCACCTAAATTTTGGGTGTGGGATATATCTCTTTCCATTAAGGTGAAAGACCCTAATTGAGCAAAAGAGAGTCATAGCCTTTCACACTCCTAAAAATATATGGTTCATTTTGGTGAACCTACTTTAAGAATACTTTCTTTTCTGATTTGGAGTCCATTATCATCCTAGGAATAGCTTGCATGCATTATATTTTTCATTGTTTTGCATTCTTGTGTTTCAAAAACTTGCATTAGTCAAAAGCTCATTTAGTTTACATTTTTGCATATAATTCCCTTAAAAATTTCTAAATTTTTTCATCTTCATCTTAGGTCTACATCATACAACATCAAACACATCAAAAACAATTCAATTTTTCAAAAAATATTGCAAAAAACTATTACTAGCACTCATTCCCCATGTTGGGCGAATCAGTCCCTATATAGATTTATGATTGTCTGTTACAGTATCAAAAACCTCATTTCTATGCTTCCTAAGCCTCCTAGTATCATATAGTATAAGTTTGGAAAGCTTCGGGAACATTTTTTTATGAATCTAGCTCAAACACATCATTTTTGACTAATCATTCTTCAAATCACTTCAATTGCAAACATTCTTACATTTGATAATGCTTACATTTCTAAAATTTTGCATAACATCGTTAAGAGTACTTTTCAATTTTGCATACATCATGTTTCTATCCATAAAATTTTGCATTAGTTTGGTAAAATTTCTTTTTATTCTTACATATACATTATTTACATTTTTAAGGTGTGGCATACATTGGATAAAAGTGTTTTGTATCTTTCCATATACAATGTTGATATTGTTGAAACATTACATAAAATTGTTACATGTGCTTTTTATTCTTATTCAAACAATGCTATTACCTTACATATTTAGACATGTTAAGAAACATTTCCTATCCCATCCCTATGAGAGTGTTTTAGTGAAAGAGACTACAACTTGGGTCATTCCTAACAATCATACTTGTTCTTCTCATAATACCTCTCCTCTTGGGTATCTTATTGAGACTCCTCCAAGATCACTTGATCTCTCTCCCTGCAAGACCTCAAAAGAAATTTTATTTCAAAACTTCATTCTGCACCAATCATAGAATTCATTGTCATTCCACTAATGAATGTAAGGATTTGAGTAGTAAAATAAAATATCTTAAGGAGTTTGGTATGCTTCCCTCTGTAGGGGGCACCTAATTTCTCTAACTGATACTGATTTTCACTCTACCATTCATCTCATTAATCATTTCAGCTCACCCTTGTTCTGCACTAAGTGGGGGCAAGGGGTTAGATAGCCTTGTTCTTGAATGTCACTTGTCGTTACCTCCTTTGGCTCCTCGTTAACCTTTTAGGAACATATAAGAGCAAGCTTGGGAGGTGGAAGAGATGCCTTAAGTTGGCTCACACATGAAATACTACCTTATTCATGACGTAGCTTCTCAAAAACATATGACTTGGCATAGGGCTTTTCGAATAAGCTCTCATGTCCTATTCTTCTACTTTAAAGAAATTGCTCTTAGTACTAGTGTTCACAACTACTTTAAAGTGGGGGGCATACATCACCACTCACATTTCATTGTGTGATTTTCTTTTTTCTTGCGATTTCCTCTCTTGGAACCATTAGGTACAATTTTTCCCAGGATGAGACATTGCATTTGTCTTCTCTTGGAAACAAGATGAGACCATTTGCACTTTTCCTCTCTTGGAAGCATTTGGCACAATGTTCTCTAAGATGAGACCTTGCATGAACTAAGTAGAGTCCCTTTGAATAGTCCTTGCACTATTTTGCATTAACAATGTCTATGAGTGTCAAGCATATGAAGTTTTGCTTACTTCATAGAGCTCAAAACTCATTTTCCCTTATGGAACCTTATTAAAGTTATCAAGAGGTATAACTTTGGTATGGTTGAGCAAGAAGCCCATTCTGAGGCATGACTTTACCCATAGCCACCTATGTTTTTGTGAGTGCATACTAGCCGAGCATATGTTTCTCACCTTTTTGGGCTTTCTCACATAGTGTACAACCAAGAGTTTCATTGCCCCAGAGTGAGTATACATTTGCTTTATGGAAAAATAGCCTAGATCTGATCCACAACTAGCTAGACAAATGATTGAAGCTTGATCCAACTTTTCATTTTCATCTTTCCTTTCCTTCTAGTTCTTGCCATTGCATGCTCATGTATCTTGTTTTGCACAAATTAGTCACCTTGTGCGTGTCCTTTTACATTCATGTTAGATCAAGACTTAGGATCTTGGATCCTGGGGGCTTGGCCACCTCCTTTGATCTTTGTTGTCATTTTTCATCTGCATGGGTGTGATTGGACCCCTCTTGAATGTCTACTTTAGTGTGAGTTTGAAGCAAGTTCATCATCTCATTAAAGTGGGGGCTAAATGTACCATAGAGAAAAGATAACTTGCTTGATTTCAAGAATAATTGATGATAAATTGAGTTTATTGAGACCTTGATTTGGTGTTGTGAGGTTTTTTTCACATCCACACTAGGTCTTGGACCCTTTCAAATGCATTTAATGATGTCTTGTAAATGTGTTGTGAAGTGTTGTAACACATTTCTACACTTTTCTAGACTCTTCTCATTACAATTCACCTAAAAATCACCTTTTCATCTCTTGTTAGGTCCTATTCTATAGTGTTGTAAAGTCTTGTAACAAGATTTCATTCTTTTCTAGGTTTCATTTCACTATTTACACCTTTCTTATGCTTTATTTGACCCCTTTATGCACTCACAAGAATTAATTAAATGTATTTTTGAATGTAAACTTGACAAACAACATTAAATGCAACTTAATTCCCAAAACCCACTTACAAGCCTAAAGTTGGACCCATTCACCATGGGTGGCGAATGAGTCCCTCTTGGCTCCAAATTTAAAATAATTCAAATTTTCTTTCGGGTTTTTATTCAAAAAGACCTTATGTTGGCCTATGTTGTTGTATTATTGGGTTATTAGGGCATAAGTGTGTATAAATAAGTGTCTTTTTCATCCATTTTAACCCCCATTCATCCCCAAACACATTCACACATTTTTTATCATTCACTCATCATCTATCTTCTCTATCAAGTCAAGCAAGTTAGGGTTTCAACATTTCAAGTCACGAAGATAGCTTATAAAGACATTCATGGGTATATTCTTCATGTTTTGCTACAAATTTTCAAGATGAAACATCATGGCAAGGTATTGACTCCATTATTTCATGTTTCATTGCATTCTTTCATCATTTTGGTTTAATTACCTAAAAAGGGGTTTGACTAAGGCAAACCCCCATGCCCTAACATCCAACATTTATCTTTCTCTTCTTGTGTGTTTGCAGATTTAGACATCTTGGAAGCTTAGAAATCATTGAATATTGCATTGAAAAGTTTTTCAAGTCATATCTTCATTGGATAAGTCAACATACCCACAAAAAGTCACTTTTAGGCCTGAATCCAACAGTTTCAAAACCGAATACCTGGAGAAGCAGAAAGTGAAAACCAAAAGGTCCTATTTCCACCTTTGAATCTTTAGAAATTCAAAATTGGACTCACTCACCATGGGTGGTGAATGATTCCAACTACCTAGCCTATTTTTGGTTTTCTGCATTTTTAGACACCCATTTGTCTAAAACAGGTTCCAGAATAGTTTCACAGCACTGGGACTAATTCACCCAGAATGGTGAATGAGTCCCATGAGGGCTAAAAATTAGGATCAACAGCATTTGAGAAGTCATTTCCAATCTTTATCAAGACCTCAAGTGCATAATTTCAATTTCATCCATTTCTATTGTAGTTTGAATTCATTTCTAGGTGTTTTTTGCATATCCCAAAATGTGTTCAAACAATCTACATTTAATTGGTTTTGCATTAATAATCAATCCATCTTATCATTTTATTGCACTTAGGTCATCGCATTTAGGCATAATTCCATCATACATACATTAATTTGAGTGAACCACCTAGATTTTGGGTGTGGGCTCTATCTCTTTCCATTAGGTGAAAGACCCTAATTGAGCAAAAGATAGTCATAGCATTTGACACTTTGAAAAATCTATGGTTCACTACTAAGAGTCAAATTCTTAGCCAAAATAGGAATAGAAAGGACCAAAGCTAGGTCCACACAAGATAAATCTACCCCACTTGGAGGAAACCCAAAGATCGAGGGGTCATCCATGACTGGCAAGACAGACTTGGCTGGGGAGTCAACAATCTTTAGAATGTCTTTTTTGAAGGGTAACGATCTCCAACAGTAGAGTCACCCTAGTTTAGCACCTAACTAAAAGAAGATTTGCAATAAAAAATAAGATGGCCAGGTTTAGCACACTTCTGACAGTAAACCACAACATTCTCATAACAAACTGGTTGTACCCATGTACCAAACTTAGAGCATAGTTTCACAGACGTAGGAAGCATCTTATGCACACCAATATTAACACAAAAGTGGGAAAAAACTAACCTAGATTTGAACCTGGTAATTGAGTCAGAAGTAATAAATTGTCCCAAGGAATCCCCAATGTGTTTGAAGATAGATTCATCTCAATATTCCAGAGGAAACCCAGGTAGGCGAACCCAAACCGACATCGATTTATTAAGATCCACAACAAGGTCAAAGAAGGTGGCATAAGGCTAGACTACGCTTTCCACCACAACGAAATCATTCAAAGTCATGAACATAAAGAGGAAGAGCCCACCCCTCATAGCAAAAAATTTCCACATTTCCTTTGAGGTGCCATTTAGCAGTAGCCCATCTTTGAACCATATCCACAGAAGGTTGGAAGGAGAGGAAATGACCCACAACTGTGTTTTCCATTGAGGAAAGAATCCTATCATTGTCTGAATCAGAGATAGCAATATCAGTTCCTTAGATAATGACTTCCTCTTCGGGGTGAGGAGAGGGGCCCTTAGTACTTTGACTACCATTAGTTAGCACATCCTTCCATCCTTTAACCTCAAGAAGGACCTTGACTACTAGCACTTCCACACAAAACAAAACTTGAATCACGAGTGACCCATACTAACCCGGAATCATGGGAACCATAGAATCAGACAAGCTAGTAGTGGCTCCTGAGAGACACGAGTCCGCATGCAACTCGTGAGGCTCGGTTAAGGAGGAGACAGTGGAGGACCATGGGGTACCCCCAATGCAGAATCCACCATTCGCGTAGGCTATTCAAATGAAGACAAAGGAGAGATTGTTGAAAATGAAAATGAAAATTATTTTATTGATGAAAATGAAAATCCTTGTGATGTTGAAAATGAAAATATTTTTTAAAAATATGAAAGTACTATTTTGGATAATCTTCTTGGTAAGATTTCATTGAGACAAATAAGAACAAATTCCAATAGATTGAATGGACAATTTTTATCATAAAAAACTATCATTTCAATGTCAACTCATGATGCAATTGATGAGAATGTAGAAAATGATAAAAGTAATGAAAAATTTAGGCATTTTTTTTAAACCGAGAAGAAAAGATGAATCACTTAAACATCCTATATCTATTGTTTCTAGTGCAATTGACTCTATTGGAAATTATAGTCCATCTAAAGATAAGAATTTAGCATGATGAGCTATAAAAACTGTTATAGTTAATAAAATTTTTGAATAAAAGAATGTTACGAAATATTAGTGAAATTCTAAAAATACATCCTAAAACATTGGTAAGAGTTGCAATGAGAAGAGAGTATAGAAAATGATCCAATCAACCAATTTTTGAGTTTTAGTAGTCAACTCCCAAGGTTTGACATGAAATTGTTCAATAATGAAAACAAATCTTTAGGTGACTAATATTGGCATGATAATACTAGGGTATCATCTAATGTTAGAGATATTTTGAAATTAAGAGTGGGGTTCAAAATTTGTGATCCTCATCTGAAAAACCCATTAGATACAACTCAAACTAAATTTTATAGAAAATTTTGTGATGATTCAATATTACCTAGTAATATTAGAATAAGTGAGATCTTTTGAAAAATATAAATCTTGGTATGTGAAAATTAATAATCAACAAATCTCTTGTTGTAAAACACATTTACAATTTGGTTATTATTATGATGTTTTTCAATATATGCTTTGTAATTTACATAATAACATGATTATAATGTAGGAATGTGGTATTAATATGTCACTTGAAACAATGAAGGAGTTTATAACAGGTTTGTTTTGTGAAAGATCTAATGGGAAATTATTTTATTTTTGTTCACATATTTCTAGACAATGAACTAGTTGTGGAAACCTTTCATTCTTAAGAGATTGTATGCATGGAAGTGTTGAAAATGATTTTGGACAATAATTAGTAGATGTTAAAACATTTCATAATGTTGAATATTCATTGAAAGATGGAAATTTTGGAAATCTTTGTTAGTTAATTATAGAAATAATTAGTGTACATGCATTCATATCAGAATTTCAAACTAATATTGCACAAAAATATGCCAAGCACTCTCAAAATGCTCAATGGCTTGATGAAAAATTTCACACGTATGGTTAATTTTGCAAAAAACTATACTCTTGCTCCACAGGAGGAAATCCAATCACAATATTGTATTTCAGCACAAGTTGCTATGTTTGTTCATATTGTATATAGTCATGAAGATGATATCACAAAGCATGATAGAATTTATATTTTGAGGGAGTGTCATTTCTATTTGAGTGACAACCTGTTACACTTATCAGAGTTTTTCCAATACTGTTTCAGAAACATTTATACAAATTTAAGAGAAAGATGAAGCCAAATGACAAGACATCTCATATTTTTATATAATTGTACATGATAGTTCAAGAATTCTTGAATGTTCTATTGGTCTAAGTAGGCCTCACAAGAAACATAATTTCCAACATATGTGGAGTTTTTTTGAAGCCAGACATGGTAAAGGAGAATATAATGGTGTTGATGCGTGTGTTAAAATAATTCTTGCTAGAGATCAATTGAAATTTGAGGATGTAGACAAATTTAAAGATGCACATGGGATTTGGATTAGTGTAATAAAAAAATATCTATAGGATCAAGCGAGTACTCTATGGTTCATCGATTCTTTTTGTTGGTTGAAGAATCATGCATTCTACATAGAATTGGTTGCGAGACAATCAATGGATCTACTAAATGCATTCATTTAAGAGTTCAAATGCAAGCACATGGACAATCTAGAAAAGAGAGCTTGCATGTTTTTGCTAGTTTTGTATTTCAGGAGCTAGGAAAGCATGTGACAATACAGAATGGGTTGAAGAGTGGAAGAAAATATTGTTGACACCTACACAAGCACATGATCAATATGAAACAACAATTGAAGACAATGATCAAGTGTTTGCATCTGTTGACTATGGTTGTGTTTCAGACCTTGTACAAGAAGTTAATTTAATTCAATTTATTTCACTTTATTATTATTTTGTAATGATTTTATTTAATTATATATTAGTACATGTATCTAGAATGGTAAAATTATATGGACACACAAGTTATTGAATCAATTTTTTTCTATAGGATATGTGTATGTTATTATTGCACCTGAGGAGAATTAAGAGGAAACAAAACATTGGTTGGTTTGTTGTGTCTAGACTAAACATAAGTTAATAGCACCTCAAGAAGATGATGATGGAAATCATTATCCAATAGGTTCACTGATTCCCTTAAGACATCCCCTTAAGAAAATTTTGAGAACTTATTTGATCCCCTTAAGAAAATTTTGAGAAAAAGTTCTTTGATGATGGCTATAACTATCCAATAGATTTGGTGGTGATTGTTGGTAATTGGCTATGAAAATAGATAAGAAGTGAAATGAAGAGAAGTGGTGTGTGAATGAGAAGGGGCTCACCCACAAGACCTATTTCTCTAATTTAATTCTATAAGATATAATTTTGTCACCCTAAGGGTTTTATGACCTAGGGCAACAAGATTTCTATACTCTATAGTCAAGGAAACCGTAGAGATCTCAATGCGATGAAGAAAGAGGAAAGAGATCTAACAATAGGGTATCCTAGGGTATGATTTATGATTACAAGAAGGGTTCACCACCAATATAGGTCTTGGAAAGATAAATGAGATGCAAGATCTAATGTTTAAACCTAGTGATACATGAAACTTGAATGTATGACCTAGAAATACATGTAAAACAAAATAGAAAAGTAAGAAATTAGAATGGTACACCTAGGAAGCTGTGAAGGTCTAGAAAAAACTCTAAATTGCTAAAAAATATTGATTTTGAACACACTAGAAATCATACGCCACTTCTAGCATATCAGTCCTAGATTAGGGTTTCTAGTCTGAAACTGGTTTTTGGCATTAGAGATTCTAGATTTGCAAAAATATTAAAAAAATCTTGTAGTGGGACTCATATGCCACTTCTAGTGTATTATTCCTATTATACTTTTTTAGAGAAATAGGGTTTGATTCTACTCTTCAATCTCCACTCTTTCTCCTTGACTTGATTTCCAGATCTAAAATTGTTGATTTCAGACTTGTTGGTGATCTTTTGTGAAGAGGACAACCTTGTGATAACTTGATGAATTTATCTAAATTTTCAACCTAATCTTCAAAGGATCTTCAAGACTCCAAGCACCTAGATCTACATTCACACACACATAGAGAGAGAGAGAGAGAGAAACTTGGTGATTATTAGTGGATAGGGGTTTGCCTTAGTCAAACCCCTTTGAGGTAATTAAACCAAATTATGAGATAAATAAATAAGGACATGAAACATGAAACATAGAACATGGATAAGGAATAATGGTACCTTGAATGTTGTCTTGTAACATGAATCAACAATCTATGAAGTGGCCATGTAGAATGGAGATCTTGATCTTGAGATAAAGTATAGAAAAATGCTTGATCTTGGATCTTCAATGCTACATCACAATACTATCTCAACAACATGCTTGATTCTTGATGATCTTAACATGATGGATCTTTAATTTTTGCAACAATTGATGAAGAATTATTCCCTTAAATGCTCTCTTGATGATGTTGTGAAGTCTAGGAATGCTTAACTCTTGATTTTTTAACTTGATATCATGAATTCTTAAATTAATAATGATTTGAAAGCTCATTTATATAAGAAATCCATCTAATATCTCATGTATTAGATCCCAGAGGCCGACATACATGAAATTTGAACTTAAAACCTAGATTTTACTACTCAAAACTTGCCAAATTGGACTCATACACCACATGTGGCATATGGTTCCCACCTAGGGGGACTCATATGCCACATGTGGCTTATGGGTTCCAAAGGGCCTATGTTGATTGCTAGATTGTCGAGGAGTGTGAGAAATTAAGTCTATTTATTAATTTTGTTGAGATTTTGGTTGAAATATGCCTTAGGATGCATAATATATGGTTTTAGGGGCTTATTAATAATGATATAAAGGTCATAAATACAATAGGATCCAAAAATAAATGTGAAAGTGTAAATAAATATACTTTACAACATTAAATTAAGGAAAAATTGGGTATACTTAGCTTAAAAGGGCCCTAAATCCATTGTGAATTTGTAAAACACATTGCAACACAAGATTAGGTCCACTTAGTTTACAAGCCTCCTAAATTTAATGTGAAGGTGTAAATAAAAACACTTTACAACACTAAATTAAGGAAAATTTAGGTTAATTTGGCTTAAAAATGACCCAACACCTAATGTGGATGTGTGAAACACATCACAACACTAGATCGAGGTGATATTAAGCCCAATTTATCATTAATTTTTCCCAAATCAAGCAAAGAAAAGGAATAATTTTTTCATTAGTACATTTATTCCCCAATTTAGTGAGAGGATGAACTTGCTTCAAACTCACACTAAAGTAGAGATTCAAGAGGGGTCCAAGTGTACCAATGCAGATTGCAAAGGATGACAAATGTCAAAGGAGGTGGCCAAGCACCTAGGATCCAACATCCTACATCAAACCTATATAAACACAAAGGGACTCACACACAGTGTATGATATGTAGTAAAAAAAGATACGCAAACAAGCAATGCCAACGATATGAAGATGAAAGGAATAGAAAGGAAAGGTAGATCAAGCTTTGACCATTTGTCCAACACAATGAGGATCAGATCTAGGCTGCATGCTCACTCTAAGGCAACAAAACTTGAGGATTTCCACTAGGTGAGTATCTAAAAGGGTGACACATGACTGGTATGTACCCACAAATGTGATTGGCTAAGGGAAGTCATGCCTTCATTTGGATCGCACACAACAAGACTAGAGCTATACCTCCTGATAACTTTGATAAGGCACCACACAACAATGATCTTTGAGTTTCATGAGACAAGCAAAAATTTGTATACTTGGAGATCATGAACAAACAATGAAATTTGAGCTTCATGAGACAAGAAAAACTTCATATACTTGGAGCTCATGAAAAAAAAATGAACTTTGAACTTCATGAGGTAAGAAAAACTATGCTTGGAGCTCATGAAAAAACAAGATGGCACTACAAGTATGCAAGGTGGCCATGTAATAGGATTTTACAAAATAGTGTAAATACATTCAAAGGGATTTTGCTTAGTTCATATAAGGTATCTTCATAGGGGACATCATGCTGAATGTCTCCAAGAGAGGACAAGTCAAAGAAATATCACAACCTTGGACGAAATCAGACCCAATGACACCACCAAGAAAAGAATGTCTCACAAGAAAAAATAAAATTGCATAGTGAGATATTAGTATTGATGTATGCCTTGACTTTAAATCGGTTTCTAACACCATTGTTGTGAGCAATTGCTTTAACGTAGAAGAAGATATGAGAGCTTATTTGGAAAGCCCTATGCCAAGTCATATGTTTCCAATAAGCTATGTCATGAAAAGAGAAGGGGATTCCCTCAAAATGTATAACTCAATACATCACATGTGAGCCAACTTAAGGCATGTCATCCAAATCCCAAGCTTTCACTTATATATATATATGAAAGGTAGTCAACTAGCGAAAAGAGACAATGACAAGTGACATATGAGGACAAGGTTACCTAACCCCTTGCCCCCACTTAGTGTTGGACAAGGATGATGCTTATAGACATGGCTTATCTTCAAATATAAGCACAAAGAGCTAAGGTCAATTGAGAATAGTTGTCAATCTCTTAGCAATTTAACTCTACAATTTAAAATTATTTTTCATACGCTAGATGATTTACCCAATCACAAATATCAATTTGATATGCTAGACCGTTTCTTCACAAATCGATATAGATTTCACAAGGTCAACTATAAACTATAATAGAACAATATTGATTTACAAATTCTATGATATTTTTTAAATAAGTTCTGAATTCTAAATATATTGAAAAATCAATTCATATCATCAAATGCAAAATATTCCATCATTAAAAATTTGAACAAAATATTCCAAAATTTTTGTCTAAATTCTTTAATTAATTTCATATATATTAATCAGCCTCTAGATTATATATCCAAATTAATTAGTTTAATAAATTATTTTATTCATCCAATTAACCTAATTTTTAATATAAGATATGCAAAATGTGTAACTATGTCTATTAAGAACCTTTTCTGTAGTAAGATTGTCTTGGTCCAATATTCTTAGAAAAAAAGAACACATATTATAAACACAAAATGATTGGAGTAGTCATTTCACCTATTTGGTAACTAGGGTCCAAATCCACCTATCTGAATTTTTTATTTTAATGTGACAGCCATGACAGTTATTTTTTTTAACCGTTCATGTTGACCCTTTATAGAAGCCAACAAAACTAGAAAGTAGTTAGTTTCCCACCTTGTATTATTAAACGCAGAGCGTGGACCCTCTGCCATTTTTATAATCACTTCCATAATAATGGAAATTATATTTCAGATGTATCATGGACTCATTTCAATTCTCTATCGCTAATTCTCTTTCCAAACGGTCGGGCATCTAGTAAATAAATACTTTTTTGTTTTATTATCCTCATTACCTCCATTATTTTATGGGGCACGCTTATGAAAGTCCCTCCATTGTTTTATGAGCTACCTATTAAGGAGAGTAGAAATGGTTAGAATATTCCTTTTCCCATGTTTCGTTGGTGCTCCACATATGACCTCCGTAAGTTGTTCCCAGAACGTTCAAGGAAGGTTTATTGGCATTATATTTTTAGTTAAAATGTATTTTTAGACAAATGTGTGGGTGTTGAAGGTTCGAGGGATGTAGGGATATCAATAAAAAAATTATCAAGAAGATTCATATCGATAATCAATTCTTAGGTCGTACTTTAGTACAAATGATTTTATAAAAATATTAGATCATATCTGAAAAGAATTGTTTTAATACGAATATAGATTTAGAAATTATTGAAAATTATATGAAGCATTTGCGACAAGTTTTACAGTTTATCACACACTTTAAAATGTTTCGACAAAAGGCTAGTCCAGGTATGAAAGCATCTAATTGAGACACAATATAACTTGATCTCTTGTGTGAAAACAATTTATTCATTATCTACAATGAGATAGAAGACATGAATACAATTGTTAAATCAAATTCATGGCTATGGGATAATGCTTTATGCATGTAAAACTATGGTATGTTGCATTTGGCTCTAATATGGACCCATTTGTAATGCTCTTTTTAAGTCTAATTTTGTTAATTGTTATAATCACTTTTGAATGAATTTAAATTACACATGATTGGTAATTTGATAGAAAATATCATACATAATTTTGGGGATATGAAAGATCAATATCATACCCTTTTTTTAAATTTTCCATTCAAATGGAAATAGATAAGGGTTTTATAAAATTCAATTTCATTGAAAAAGAGTGGGTGGTATTCACCTCATGTACTAAATTATGTTAATATATCCATCAAGAATAGAATTTTGATATAGTCTGAGTATTAGTGTGCTCATTGTTTAAAAAGTACCTTCTAGTTGTTCAAACTACCACTATGAGAAAATATTACCTAAATCCAACATATAAAAATTTATCATAATTGGATTACTCCAAACTTAGTCTAGTAGGTTTCATTTTATTTTTATTCCGATAGAGGATTACCCCTGTTCACCTCCTTTAGTTTAATATATAATGACCCAACTAAGAATCCAAAATTAGAGAAAGAATCTAAGGATGGTATTAACAACCCTAGTTTCATTGTAGACACCATTCTAAGGCCCATGGATTCAAACCAAGAGAAATTGGACATGTTGACTAGTTTTATAATCTTGAGTCAATAAATTTTTTCCAAGTTAACCTTTCATAAAATGACCTTACCATTCTCTACCATATTATAAAAATGCAATATTGTGCATCAACATGCTTAGTACCAACATGGTATATGGTATATCAAGCCAAATAGATAGCACTTGAAGTATGATAACTTACTATAACCACACTATAAACAAAACCAACTCCTAAACACAATATTTGCAACCATATTTTCCCCTCATACAATTGGCTATTAGAGATATAATATAATTCAACTATATATAAATCAACCATGGGCTACCTATTACTCATCAAAATCACAACATTATTGAATTGATAAAACACATCACAACTAGTGGAACTTCAACTATCTAGGTCACTTGACCAATGTACATCAACAAATCATTATACACAAAATAATTTTCAAACATTATAAGAATCATAATAACATACTATAATGTAGGAAATGTCATTGTGACAAAAGGAAAGCTAGGTTCCTTTGAAATATAATAAAAACCAACTCTTAAGCACAATATTTGCAACATTATTTTCCCCTTATAGGCATGGCTATTAGTGATATAATCTACTTCAATTATATAAAAAATCATTCATGGGATACCTCTTACTAATCCAAATCATAGTATTATGAATTGAGAAAGCACATAATAGCTAGTGGGCCTTCAACTGTCCAAGTTACTTAACCAACATACATTAGGAATACCTCATACAAAAAATGATGTTCTAACATTCCAAGAATCATAATAACATAATAGAATGTGGGAAATTTGACTTTAACAAAAGGAAAGACAAGTTACTTTGAGAGTAAGCTCCACTACATAAAATCAAATTTATTTAAGTAACTAAAATGTTTGAAGCGAAAAGTTAGTTAAAATATCTACAAATAGAAAAGTAAATAAAATGTAATAACTATAGAAATAAAAATATAAAAAATGGAAAGGAAAATTGTTGTTTAAATATGGCGGTATTTTCCTCAAACACTAGTGCATCATGTAAATGTCTTGCTTTGTTGTGTTGTAGTCATATACTATTGGTGTAAATAAAGTCTTGTACCTAGTTATTTCTTTACTAGGGGATTTATTTACACATGTTAAGTTTACTTAGGTCCTAGAAAGGAATCTTTCTAGAAGGTGTTAGTTGTCATTAGTTCTTATCTTATCTTTTGACTTGTAACATATGTGAACCTAGGTAAGTGTGATTAGTTGTCTCATGTCATATTATTACAACACTTGTCATAATCCTATGACATCTTGCATCTCACCTAGGCTATATAACCAAGGGGTTTCTCACATTGCACACAATCAAATCAGATCATTGAATCATATTAATAAGAATACATTTTATTCTTGTCACATTTTATTCTCTCTTTTTTGTTTTCCATTTGGTCTCAAGATCTTGGTAGCCATAGCCAATTCTAACATGGTATCAAAGCAGGTTGGGTGCCATTGGAGAGCCTTTTTCTGAAGAGAGATAACAGGTTTGGGGGTGTTCCATTTTTGGGTCTTTATTGCAGGTTCAAATTGGAGTTTGTTGGTGCAAATATAAGCTCACCATTATGTTTGGAAGGTTCAAGAAAGTTATTTTTCCCCTTTTTTTTGTTCAAATCAGACATATGAGGCCAAACCTATCAGGGTTTGAAACTAAAGAGTGGTTGCTAGATCTAAAAGGTAGCTACATTTTTGGAGCATTTTGGGTCAAATCTAACCCTTCCATCACCTTCTAAAGGGACAAAAACCCTAAGATCGACTATTAATTTGTCCATTTTGGAGTAGTTGTCTAGGGAGCCGTACATCCCCCTAGGTCGTCATAATTGTGGATGGTACGATTTCATAAAATAAAATACTTCATTTATTTTTGAATTATTTTCTGAATTTTTTTTATAAAAAATATTATATTATCAAAATATATTTTCAAAAAATTATTCAAAAATTTTAGCAAAAAAGATAAAAAGAAAAATTTGTGGAAAAGCATTTATTGCAGCGTACCCTACTGCACAAGGTACCCATCGTTGCCCCAAAGTACAACTCACACCATGTGGCGTGACTCTGTCGGCTTGGTGTACCTCCCCGGGCCCCTCTTAATTACCCCACTGATGGACCTTTCATCACCGATGATTGGAATTTCATAAATCTAGTGACCTATGATTAATTCGGGCAATCAAATCACAAAAAATCTTGGTGCAGAAGATTCCTCTAAATATTTCTCACAAGCCAAAAGTGACCGATGACATCCTCTCAGACGTCAATTTTAACTACATGTGCATGGAGAATATTCTATCAAAGGATCATATTCTATTTTGACAGCCGGTGAACATAAAATTTAATCACATGAATTGATGATGTCAACAGGCTTAAAAAAAATTCCCCCCTCACGAATGAGCTTTTTCAGTTTTACAGTTCGACTTCAGAAGGCCATAACTTGCTCATTTTGACTCCTTTTCTTGAGAATTTTTTTCATTTGGGCTAATTTTTTGTGCTCTAAAAAGTGGTCCAATTAGTTTTTGGTTTTGGTGCATGGGTTTTCTATAATTTTCAGATTCTCACAGGTGTTGTTGCTTCATCCTCATTTTGGGAACTTTAGGAGCTCATATCTTGCTCCTACGGTAACATTTTTGTGTGCAATTTTTTTTTAAAGTGCATAATTTTTTGTGTACTTTTTAGTGGTATGATTAGATTGATCTCATTTCTACTAAAAATTGTACTTAATGCTGTGGCCAAATTTGGCATCTGTAAGCACTAAGGTCAAGTCTAGCTTATTATTTTTGGAATCTAGCAACTGTAAACACACTAAATATAAAGTGCCAAAAATCATATATCACTTTGGGGGTTTCTTGATTGAGTGATTTGGAGGGGGTCTCTTGGTTCATTGCTTTGATTTGTTTTCTTTTGCTCTCATTTTCATGAATCATTCTAATGTTTCTTTGCTCACATCATATAATTATTCAACATGGAATCAAGATGCACATAGTATTCTAATGCCTGAAGGTCACTCTCTATATGTTGAAAATAAGGTACATGAACCTACAAATGATGAGAAAAAGTTAAAATGGATGATCAAACATACCAAAGCTCTTGTGTGTCTTCGTAGACTAGTTTCTCAAGACTTGTTGTTTGAAATTGAATAATGTAAAAATTCTCATGAAGCTTGGGAAAATTTGGAAACATTGTATGGTAATACAGATGAAGTAAGAGGATATCAAATTGATAATGAATTTATGAGCCTTGATCCTAAGAACTTTGACAACATCCAATACTACATCACTAAGGTTAATGATCTAAGAGAGCAATGTAAATCATGTGGAATTGATAAGAAGGACATTCAGTTGGTTACAATACAATGAAAAAACTTGGTCCTGATTATGCTTCTTTTGTTTCTAGCTTTCATACTCATAGATTGACTACAGGGTTTGCATATACTACACCTTCATTTGCATCATTTTCTAAGATGTTGATACATGAGCAACAAAAGCTTATCTCAATGGGTCTCACCAAGACTTCTAAATCTCAGGCATTGTTGGTTAGTCAAGTGAAAGAATCAGAATCAGATAAGAAAAAAAAGAAAGAAAGGAATAATCCACATTCAGATCAAGCAAAGAAAAAATCCTCTTCTAAAGGGGAATCATCTAAGAAGGAGATTACTTTTTGTGCATATTGCAAGAAGGATGGACATGTGTTGGAAAAATGAAGAAGAATGACTATGTCTATAGTTTTTTGTTTTCACTGATGTCACCATGTTGTGGCTACAATTTTAACATAGTGCTCGATCCATTATTTTGGTCTAGTATATGAACCGGTATTTGAGCTACACTCTCCAGTATTCTAGTTCGCATTCCTCCATAGTTGGAAATTGATGCTTGCTATTTTGAGAAATTTCTTATAGTTGTTAAAGGCATACATGTTCAAAATATTACATGCTTTGGTGCTCGTACAATGTTGTGGCAACCAACATAATGTTTATTTCTTTTTGAAGTTTATTCCTAGCTGACTTCTTGGGGTAATTGTGATACAATAAATCAATTTTGTTTTGTGGATATATGTGTGACCACTTTTAGGTGTTTGCTGACATAATGTAGTGTGCTGGAGGTTTGAATTACTTTCTTGGAAATATTTTGTGAATGATTAGAGCTGAGAATTAGTATTTTTGGTAAATATGAAATGCATCTAATTAGGCTGACCTAATGGATGCCTATGGAAAATATCAGGTATATAAATGAATATGTTGGAGAGTTTTAAGTGTTTGATAGAGATAGATAAATAGAACTGCATGTGTATATGTGAAATAAATGAATCAGTTGTCTATAAAAAAGTTGGAAGTGAGTGAAAAATATGAAGTGTGTTGATTCAGTCTATTGAGCATCATTGGAACTACATCAACACTTGTTAGGTTCACTATTCTTAGTTCATTCTGGCTGGAAAGTCCAATTTTGTTTTTCGAATCTTTTTGTAGGAAGTGAGCCTCTCTTGTAAGTTGTGAGCTTTTGTATCTAGACAATGAGTCCTTTTAGGTAAGTGAGCGATCAATTTTTTAGTTTGAAACTCTTTTATATTATGAGTTAACCCTCATCGTGGTTTTTCCCTTATTAGGTTTTCCATGTAAAAATATGGTGTTTATTGTGCTAAATTACTTTCTGTTATCTATGTTTCATGCTCATACTTAATGGTCACAGATAGCATGGTTGTGGAATTGATATATGTTGGAGTTTGAAGTTTGAATTCTATGACAATTTATTCACCCCCACTCTCAGTTGTCCTGCATCTTTTAACAATTGGTATCAAAACTTTGGTTCCTTGGTGAAGAGCTTAACCACTTAAGGAGGATCCTGATGGTTGATCAAATGGATGATAAAGAAGAACTCCAAAATGCACTAAAGGATCTTGACAAAGTTGAAAATGAAAACATAGATCTGAAGGAGAATTTGGATGAAGCAAATGAATGTGTCCAGAAACTGAAAGAACAATTAAAGAAATTCAAGGAAAGACACAAATAAGTGAGTGAGTAGTTGAAAGAAGAGATAATTGGATTGAAAGTGACAGAAGAAGAGAATTGAAGAATGTATGAATACAATGATGCAGAAGAAAACTGATGAATGCTCTAAAATTGAACATGAGGTGGTAAACTTGAGGATTGAACTAGAAAAGGAAAAGCTCTATGAGAATAATTTCAAATAAAGTTCCAATAAACTTGGAGAATTTCTTGCTGGATAGAAATCAAGTAAAGAAAAAGCTAGTTTGGGAAATGGTGCAGGTGAAAGTTCTAAGGAAAATCAGATGATTGAGGACAAAGGAAAGCAAAAGAGAAATTAAAGAAATTTTACAAGGAGACAACTTGTGAGATAGCCTAATTCACAAAGGTATCCCTCTTTCAATGGTCATTTCTTTCTTTTGTAATAAATATGGTCACAAGGCAATAAAATGCAGTAGGTATAATCAATTTTTTGGTCCCTTCACTGAACAATGTTTTGAATGTAAGAAGGTTTGACATAAAGCTACTGAATGTATATCTCAAGTGAGAGTGATAATTCAAGTAATGAGGAACAAATTTAACAAAGGTAGAATGAATCAATTCTTTAACGGATATTGTTATACCTATAATAAATTTGGACATAGAGAAAATCAGTGTAGATTCAGAGGAAATGGAGGTCAGAGTAATCAGAAAAATGTCATATGTTATAATTGTAATAAACTAGGACATGTTTGAAAGGTTTGCAAAAGAAAGAAAGGAAAGAAGTCTGCTCTGGTAGAGAAGAATGATCTAGTAAAGAAGGTCAACAAAGAAGAAATGAAGCAAGAGATGAATAAGATATGGAAGAAGAAAGAAGAAGAAAAACATGAAGCTACTAATGTGTTTGTGCTAGCATTTGGTATAGATGAATCCTCTGGGAATTAGAACTAGCATGGTCTTAGGGGAAGCATTATCATAAAATTATAAAAAACCCCCTAGATAAATGACATGTCAGAGCCTGGCACGAGGATGAGATGCGAAGAATGAAGACTTAGAGGCTATGTAAAAAGAACTGGAAGAAAATATTTTTTCATGATGGTTTGTGGACTGAATTAAAGTTTTCTATGTTGACAAGAATGTTTTAGCAATTTTTTATATGTTTGTCGCATTTAATGCATTTAGGGAAAATTCGATAGTGTTTAAGTTAAATTTTATGAGTCTTCTCAATTAATTAGGCATTTGAAGAACTTGGAAGGTGATCTAGGGTGATCTTGAAGTGATCTTGAAGCAAGCTAAAGGAAATTCTATAGGAAATTCAAAAATTGACTCAAGTAATCAAGAACTCATTTCTCTATTTGTAGAAGGGGAAGAATAAAAATGAAGAAGTATTGATTAAGGACTTAAAGAAAGCATAGAAATGGATAGAGAATCGAGTGGTTTCATTCCCCCTAAAGCTGAAAGGAGTTGAGTTAGAAAAATTTGATCATAGAAAGATGAAATAAACTGAAATAGGGATGAATGAAACCAAATTACAAAACATAGAAACCCTAGGTATGGATTTGTGGAGTGAATTTATGTATGTTGCCGATAATGATTTTCTTTTTTTTATTATTGAATTGTTTCAAGAACGAAAGTATTGTATTGGAAAAACCCTACTTAGTTACGAAGGAAGCGATCGAGGTAATTACTGGATTATGCAGTATTGGGGATCTTCCTAGAAAGAAAACTATGAAGTACAAAGATGTGGAGGAATTGATAGGCATTAGTAAAGACCCATGAGCTCTATTGATAAACACTCTCAATGATTTGGCTATAAGGTATGTTGCGTATGATATTTCTTACAAGATCTATTTTAGAAATCGTGAAGGTTCCACATCAGCTATTGTTGTTTATATTGCACATATGATGGTTAAGGAGAATAATAAATTCAATTTTTGTAGCTTTTTGCTTGAGAATCTTTCTGAAAATGTTTGAATGTTGGTAATTGAGGGTTATATCCCTTTCATTTTAGATCTTTGTTGGTGTACTTGGTGTTTTACTTTTTGTGTTACCTACCAGGAAAAGATAATATGGTATGGGAGTCTGGGATTCCTATTGGAAAATAGGTCTATAGATATTTGAGAGCGTTGGCTGATAATGTAAGTATGTGCAAATCTTATTTCACATCCTTGAAAACAAATCTTTTCTCTGATATATCTACATCGAGTTAGTTTGCAATGGGCTCTTCCTCTTGTAAAAAGGAATTGGAGGTTGTCATTAGTGATTCCCCTCCAGAATCGAAGAAGAGAAAATTTATAACTCAAGATATCATTAGCATTTCAGAAGAAAAGGAGAAAGTATCCTCTGATGACATCCAATCTATGATAGTTAAGGGGAAGATGAAGAAGATTGGTGAATTATGGAGTGGAGCCTCTCCTATTGACAGACTAAAGATTGATGATGCTTTGGTAGAATATCTACTTTGGAAAGGTATTGGAGTATCAACTATTTTTTATTCCTTTCCACAAAATCTAGTTGAGATTGTTGAAGAAAGGATGTTCCTTGAAGGTCCAAAAGGACATAAGTTTGAAGCTTTGGTTGAAAAGAGGTCTGTTAAAGCTAAGGGGAGATTATTTGAACTAATCGTGGAAATAAAGAAATGCATTAAAGAAATATCTAATATAATTTACAAATATTGTGTCTAGTGGCCTGTTGCGATAGATAATTTTAGAAGAAAAATTGAAGCAATTGAAACTGAAGTGAACAACATTGGAAAGAATTTTTACATCTTTGAAGAAAAAGAAGGGAAGCAAAGATTGAGAGTTGGTGAATTACAAGCTAAAGTGGTTGTTGTACAAAGACAAAGAGATGAGGTAGTGAAAACCTTCTGGCTCCTTAAGGATATTGCTGAGGTCTAGTTAGACCATCTTTCCAGAATACTTACTGATGTAGAATATGTTGAAAGACAGTGTTCATATTGGTCACCTTCTTTTACTCTGTTGGGATTATTGGAAAGCATCTGCATAAGAATCAATTTGGCTACATTTAACTAGAAGAAATTGCATCCAGTTCTTGAGAAAAGATACAAGAAAGTGTTTCAGGTGAAGAGTGTCATTTTTACTTGAATCCTGAGTGTTCAATTTTTGTTGTTTTTGCTATGGAGAAGAAGAAAAGGAAGAAAAAGAAGTAAATTGAATTGATGTTTGAAACTTTTGGATGGCTAGAAGTTTTTGATGAACTGATTTTTTTCTTATGTCACCATGTTTAAACCTTTGTTTACATCTTTTTTTGGCCTCCCTTTGCCATTGATGTCAAAGGGGAAGAGAGTAAGAGAAGAGTTAGAGTATGGGGAGAGATTTGAAATGTTGGGAGAGTTTGAAGGTGAATTTTTTCTTTACATGTTGCCATCAATGACAAAGGGAGAGATTGTTGGAAAAATGAATAAGTTTGACTATCACTATAGTTTTGTGTTGTCATTGATGTCACCATGTTGTGGCTACAAGTATAAGATAGTGATTGATCTAGTATTTTGGTCTAGTATTTGAACTGGTATTCGAGCTACACTCTCTGGTATTCTAGTTTGCAGTCCTCTGTAGTTGGAAATCAATGTTTACGGTTTTGTGAAATTTCTTATAGTTGTTGAAGGCATGCATTTTTAGAATATTCCATGCTCTACTGCTTGTACATCGTGGTGGCAACCAATAGAATGTTTATTGCTTTCTGAAGTCTATTCCTAGCCGACTTCTTGGCATAATTGTGATACGATGAATTAATTTTGCTGTGCGGATATATGTGCAACCTATTTTAGGTATTTGCTGACAAAATGTAGCATGCTAGAGGTTTGAATTACTTTCTTGGAAATATTTTGTGAATGATTAGAGCTCACAGTTAGTATTTTTAGTAAATATTAAAATCATCTAATCAGGCTGACCTAATGGTTGCTCGTGGAAAAGATTAGGTATATAAATGAATATGTTGGAGAGTTTTAAGTGTGTGAGAGAGACAAATAAATAGAAGTGCATGTGTATATGTGAAATAAATGAAGCAGTTGTGAATAAAAATTTGGAAGTGAGCGAAAAAGATGAAGTGTGTTGATTCAGTCTATTGAGCATCATTAGATCTACATCAACACTTGTCAGGTTCACTATTCTTAGTTCATTCTAGCTGTAAAGCCCAATTTTGTTTGTTCAATCTTTTTGTAGGTAGTGAGTCTCTCTTGTAAGTAGTGAGCTTTATTATCTGGATAGTGAGTCCCTTTAGGGGAGTTAGCCCTAGGAAGTGAGCCTTTTATTTTTAGTTTGAATTATATTTTGAGTTAACCCTCACTGTGGTTTTTTCCTTATTAGGTTTTCCATATAAAAAATCTGGTGTTTATTATGTTAAATTGCTTTTTATAATCTATGTTTCATGCTCATACTTAATGATAGCTAGTGTGTTTGTGGAAATGATATGTATTCGAGTTTTAAGTTTGAATTTTGTGACAACTGATTCACCACCCCTCTCACTTGTCTTGCATCTTTTAACAACATGAAGAACACTATTGTTATAATTAAGATATTGATGAGTTGAAACATCTTCTCAAAAAGAATCACATTGATTTTCCTTGTAGAATGTCTGAATCACCTTCTTCTCCTTCTACTTCAAAACAATCTAAAAAGGGTAAAGTTCAAGTATCTACATCAGGAAAAAAAGGTCAAGCTCTTTATGCTCTTTCAAGTCGAAGATCGGGGAGATGGTTTCTAGATTTAGGAGCATCTCATCATATGGAATCTCCACAGTCTATATTCTCTTCTTTTTAGCCTTATACTATGTCTCCTATCTTGATTGGAAAAATACATACATGAGTGTAATTGGGAAGGGATCTATTAGGTTTTGGGACAACACTTTCCAGTATTTTTTTTGTGTTCCTCATTTGATGAACACTCTTCTTTCCATGTATCATATTACACATGGTGGAGATGTGAGAACTGTGGAGTACACTCCTGATTCATTCATCATTCAAGACTTGGAGAGTAGAGAGATCATTGCTATTGGGGTGGTTGGTCATGCATCTTGGTTGTATACCTTTGCATAGTTTACTTCTAATGGTGACATTATTCCTATGACTGTTGATAACAACCATGATTCAAAGGAGAAATTTGGCTGCTTGAACTTGCGAGTTCTCACATCAGATCTAGTACTTGATCCATGCATTATATCTCCTCCATCTACTATTGTACTTGAGGATGCTTGTGATTCCACAATTTAGGTTCCTTGTAATTCAGTGTAGCAGGATATACATAGTCTTCTAGATATGGCTACTTGTGATGACTTCTTGACAGGTATTTCAAAATTGTTTAAGAAGTCACATATTGCAGATTTGGGGGACATCATTGTTGACATTCATCTTCTCTTTGATGAATATGATCCTTCTTTAGGTGTTATGAGAGAATAGCTTCACCCTCTTGTTCATTCTCTACATGATCATTCTTTGCAGTTTGGTGTGAGTGTGGATACTTTTAGACAACATTTGGAGGAGGCTTCTTTCTCTTCAGAAGGGATATTATTATCTTTGGATTGTGCTCTATATTCATCTCTACTAGATTTTGGATTGACTTCTTCAGTAGTTTGGCCTAGAACACCTATTTGGAGTGTGTCATATTTTGACATCGACATGGAGACACTTGAGCATGCTTTAGAGACACCATCACATATCATCCATATTCTTGATATCCTGCATACATCCATGGTTTTGTTTCTTCCCAAGGGGAGGAATGTTGTTCGACAAGATTGGATAATCTTCAACATTCAATGTCGACCTTCTACCATCATTGAGGGAGCGCTATCTTGTCTCTCTTCTTCTTCTCTCTTATGCGGGGGTCCTTTTCCTCACATGGGGTTTTGTTCTTCTCATTCTTCATTGAGAGATTTTTTTTAATTTTATTTCATCTCTCTTTTGGGGAGGAGTTTTCTCCTTTTCTCCATTTGTGAGAGATTTCATTTGCATATGTACATGGTTACCTAACATGGCCTAGTACCTGGGACCCATCCTTGCATCTTTGTGTCATTTGCATAATAATCTACTACTCCCTAAGTTGCACTTAAGGGGGGGTGTTGGTGTAAATAAAATCTTTGTACCTAGTTAATTCTTTACTAGGGGACTTATTTACACATGTTAATTTTACTTAGGTCCTAAAAAGGAATTTTTCTAGAAGGTGTTAGTTGTCATTAGTTCTTATCTTATCATTTGAATTGTAACACATGTGAACCTAGGTACGTGTGATTAGTTGTCTCATGCCATATGATTAAGAGACTTTTCATAATCCTATGACATCTTGCATCTCACCTTGGCTATATAACCAAGGGGTTTCACTCATTGTACACAATCAAATTAGATCATTGAATCATATTGATAATAATAGAATTTTTCTTGTCACATTCTATTCTCTCTTTTGTGCCTTCCATTTGGTCTCAAGATCTTGGCAGCCATAGCCAATTCTAACATATACCAATCATGCTAGAAACTCCAAGAATGCATGATTTGAGTTCCAGAATCCACCTAACCAATAAAACAAGGTGAAATTTTTTTTTGGGGTTGTTTGGGGATTCTCCTTAGTCAATGTGTGCCACATGTGGGACTAATAAATATTGAGTTCCATATGAGAATGTCATGTGTTGGTGTACATGTATTTGGTAGCATGCAAACACCTCTTCAACTCTTAGAGAATTCTTCTCTCCTTTCTATCTATGATGCACCAAATCTCACCATGTGGAGGGGTTGGTCAAGTCTTGTGGGCCAACTAGACTACAATGTGTGCCAAGCGTAATGAATATCTTCACAATGTCATCATGCATTAAAATCTTCTGACTCCCTTGCTTAGATATTTTCTACGAACATTTTTAAAGAAGAAATGAGGCTACATGTTCAAATGTGAGACCTTGATGTGTGTAGAATGTGGATAGATTCAAGGGCTGTGATGACCAATTTGATTGTTTGATTGGGTCCAAGGTTCATGTGGCTGGTGGTTGCAAATGTAGATGTGTTGCAAGCTAAGAACTAGAAATATGTCGACAATAAATTTTTGATGCCAACATATGAAGATTCTGAAAGGTATTCATCACATATTTGTTTTCTAAAAGGGCTTCAGAAAGCCAAAATTGTGATTGGAAATTGAAGTTATCCACCACTCCCTCTCTCTATCTAAAAAAATTAAACTCAAAGATCATGCATAAGTATGTGTGTTGGAGTCAAACCTTTCAATCCATAAGGGCTACCTTAGCACCAACATTGGTATCTCCTTGAAAATGAAACTTGTGGTGATGATCTCTAAGCATGTGTTGGATTCTTATGGAAGCATATTTCATACTCTTGATCCTTCTATTCTTGAATCGGGTATACAAGCTAGAGAGTTGCCTTAAAATGCATTAAAGGAGTAGAAACCAAAGAAAACACTTAATAAAGCATGAAATTGTGCTCTCACCCTTAATAAGCATAATTTATGGTACTACATTTTTCCCCCGCTTCAATGATAGTATGACAGTTTGTGCATATGCAAGCTAAAGTAGAGCTAAATTATGACATATCAAAAATGATACTCAAAAAGATATTATAGAGGACGTAGAACATCACCAAGTAGGAGAATGAAGCTCCTAGGGAAACAACCTATAAAACCACAATAATAGGAACCAAATCCTACAAAACCAACTTGTTAGAAATCTAAAATCATCCTATAGTCATAGAGAAATGTGTTAGTCCAAAAAAATATAAGGAGAATGATATGTGAAGTTAGATGTATGCCACATATTTATCTTGCTTTATGGAGATAGAAAAAGGGTGACACTCTTTCAAAGCTAAACTATATTTTATGGTCTTGATAAAATTATTTTAGTAGGGAAACTAATAAGAATAAAACTAAGATGAAAATAATTATATAAAAATAATGGTAGAACTAAAATTCCAATGTAATAGACAACACAAATATCAAATTTTTCAAGCCAAAGTTGTGATGATTTGAATGAAGAGAGTTTTATAATATAGAAGGGTAAGACATGTGTTGCATTGCTTGTTTTGACTATAAATAGTTAGAAAAAAAATTATTTTTAGCATTCATTCTAATTTTTCAATTTGAGAACATCCTAAGAAGGTTGGAGTATCCTCAGAGTGAGTATGATACAATGATGGTTGTTTCGTAAACCCAGGGTACCTGCCTTGAGAGACTATGCTACAAAGAAATTGCAAACACCTGACATAAGTAATGTTTTAACTTTTAGTGCATTCAAAAAATAGTTTTATATTATTTCCAAATGATTTATCAAATATAGGGTGTCCATGCCTATAGTTGGCACCCTAGTCCACTAAGGGAGCACTAGTCTAATCTTGGTGACCTAATCCTTATTGGGAACCCTCATCTAATATGGGGTATCCCATTCCAAGATTTTTGACATGAAACTTATTGATTTTGATTTATGTTCTGGTTTTATGCTAATAAAGGAACTAATGAGAGGATATTTTGATGATTGATAGGTATGCCAATAGATGAAGCAACACTCAAGAGGTTGTATGTTCACACATCATTAAGAGCATTTTGAGATGCTTTCATCGACAAAGGAAGGACATCTAAGAGATGTGGGATTACTGTGGGTGTATACCATACTAATTGTGAGGCATTATGATACAATATTGATTTCACTTATGGAGTGATGGGATGCGTACACCTCGACCTTCTTTCTTCCATCAAAATTAATTGTGATGCTCAATGATGCCTATAGGATACTATGATTTTGCATACAAGCTGAGACCATATGTCTTGAGGAGGAGAGGACACTAGATGACTTTATAGATAATTAGATGTATTTTGTTAGTTCTTCTATGCTAGACAATGGCAAGGTTTAGATATATCTATCATGGCTATAATATGGTGATGTAGGTATCCATATTATGCACTATATTTTTATTGTGACTATAGCACTTATAGTAGTACTTGATTGATGAGGTACACACCTCCATGAGGGCCTCATGTATACCATTTGTGTGATAGAGAGAGAGCACACCATTTTTTCCTGAGGTTGAATCATGTTGGCCTATCTCTATTATAAACTAGGTTGCTATGTTCATTGTGAGGCACAAAGCTTGATGATGTGTACCCTTTTGTAGGTGTGTAGATTCGAGAGCATCACATGTAAATAGCCTACAAGGTATCTAGTAGAAATATTATGGTCCATTTCCTTGAGCATATGTCGATCCTAGTATAGATATTTAGTTTAGACAATAACACCCTAGTAAGATTTGAACCTTGATGACAAAAACAACACTACAACTTAACAATCACACTATAATATCAACAACTTGAAACTAATATATCTTATTTAAATACAAATTAAGTTATTTTTTAAATGAAATAAAATCAAATGTATAATCAATTCTCAAAAAATAAAATATAAAAACTAAAATCATTTTATTTTTAATAGTTAAAAAAATTCTAACAACTTCAGTTAGTGTTTTTTGGCATTGGATATAGGTTATCCTTTCAGTAAAGCTGCCTTACAGATACGTAAGATTATCTCTCTTTGCTTTTAAATGTAACCACATTCGCCCTGGAAATGCTCAAACTCTAATGCCCGACAATTCCTTATCTTTAAAATTATTATATTGGCCTGAAATCAGTCACTTTGGAAAGCATAAAGACATATTTTACTCAAATGACAGCGAAGAATCGTACAGAACAACTACGGAATGACATCGTATATGATTTTTAAAAACATTTCGAAGCCATAAACAATAAAGATAGTGCGAGCCGCCATTAATCATGCGCATGTTTTTCTATATTGGGCCTCACAGGATTTCAATAATAGTTACACGCCTCTCTACTAAGTACACGCAAAATTCTTTAACCTATTTCCTGTTCCCTTGCGATGCCGACATGCACAGGATTGAAACAGACGGTAACAATAAAAAGTATTCTATTTATTATTGCCTCAGTTACAGACAAATCGTGGAATGTTGAAGTGCCGAGTGACAAAATATAGATAAAGAAATCTGTTTCATTCCTTCAAGATGTTAAAGAAAAATCATAGGAAAGCGTAAACTGCAGATCCACGTTGTTCGTTACATAGAGTTCTAAATTAAAAGTAACTGTAATTTGATAAGCAGGAGGTATTTTCCAGAGTGTCAAATTGTGATATTGCTATCAGGATAGTTTTACGAGTAAAATTTATTGACCTATGTGTTTATGAGTAGTGGTTCACAAGAACCAATCTTTCATGATAGTGAATGGTCCACTTATCACTCATTAAATCTAGGTGATGTTCACAGACGTGAAGCACTGGCCTTCCCAGAGGTTACCCATCCCAGTACTACTCCAAGCTCAAGCGCACTTAACCACAGAGTTTTCCCAAGATTAAGCCCACTTAGTTTGCAACTCCATTTGCAAAACCCTCAGCAAGTGTTATGTCTTATCAACCATTCATTATAGAGCTCCTTTAGGTCATCATTTGATAAGTAGGAAGTATTTTTCAAGGTGTATCAAATTATGATATTGATATCAGAATTCACCTATGTAGAGTCAACCGCTTAATTTATTTCTTTATCAGTGAAAGATTTAGCAGATATGAGTAAAATTTACCCAGAAACTAAATGTTAAAACATTCAAAAGGGAAGCGCTGCAACCAAAGATAGGAAATGTTCATGCAGACAATCTCAAATACATTAGACAACGGCGTCCCCTTGGCTAAAACAGCCAGAGGGAAGGAGCCTTTTTTAGGGTTACATCATCATGTTATGGATGCTATATCTCTAGCAAAATGCATGATGTACACAAAGTAGCTGCTGATATGAATCAACACTAGGGAAAGCAATTTCCATTATATGGAGTTCATAATAACTTTTTGTGTGACTATTATCTTGTCCACACATGGGTTTAGCTTTTTCTTCCTCCTCCCATATTATATACAAATTATAGCTATTTGTTTTGAGTAGTCATTTCACCCATTTCCAAATCCAACTGTCTCTTATTTTATAATATAATGTGAGGTTCATGACAGTTAATTTTCAATTCTTCATGTTAACCCTTTATAAAAGCCAACAAAATCAGAAACCAGTCAATTGCGCACCTGCTGCTTATTAAACGCTAAGCGTAGGCCCTCGGCCTTTTATATTCTCCTCTCCATAGTAATGGGAATTATATTTTAAACGTATGGCGGACCAATTTCCATTTTCATTGTTAGTGTACTTACCAAATGGTCGGGCACCGGAATATATAAATAAAATTCCGTTTTATTTTAGCTTTTATCCGTTTGCTTTCTTATCCTCATTACGTCCATTGGTTTATAGGCACCTATTACCCACAGAAAAGATGCTCGTGCACTAAATAATATAAATAAATCCATGCTGAATTTGGATAACCGAAAGAAGTAATGTTCGTTGCTCCAGTTCATAGGTATGTATTTAAGGTTTTTTCGCTCATCTAGTCAATAAAAGTTCAATACCTTTTTCAATATATTTTAACTGGCCTGCTCATGTCTTCAAGTAGTTTGAAGAAAGGATAAGATAGAACTATTTTTTGGGGGGTTATATAATTGTTTAGTTATTTAATATATGAGTAAATTTTTCAGATGAGTGTTAAGGAATGACGAATAACTATTTCATGAAAGTCTCATTTCTTTTGTTATAATGATCTTATATTCAAAGTCTCATTTCTTATGCTGTAAGGATCTTACATTCAGTAAGACTTTATTCTTAGTGGAAACTAATTTAGTTTATTATTTTAATATTGTCATGATCATTACAGTGAACAAGACTTGATATTAGAATCACTATTTTAATATAGATTATTATATTATTATTGTAATGGTAAGACTAATAAATTCTAAGCTTAAATTTTATGGCTCTGCAAAAGGGGGCCCAGGTCAGGTGAGAGGGGATGGCATCCTACGAGATCATAGGGGAATGATGATTCTTTCTTATGTAGTTAATTTGGGAACCTAGTGTTCTAGTTTTGTAGAGGTGGTCACCGCCTTTCATGAAATTCAACTTGCTAATCAAAGAGGCAAATCTAATTTGTTCATTGAAGGGGACTTGAAGAATACCATCATGATGGTTAGTGGAGAAGCCTCATTAAGCTAGTCTGTCAATGTCCTCATAGAAGTTGCTCACTTAAATATTATGAGTATAGCACAATGCAAAATCATGCACATTTACTGGGAATAAGATTCCTCTATGAATGGGATGAATAATTTAGAGGCCTTTTATCAAAATATTAAAGTATGGGATGAATTGTAGTTGATCCTAGAGCACATGAGAAACTCCATCATTAATGAATCTTCCTTTCACATCACACATGTTAGAGACAGATTAGTATCTCTCTTAATATTGTAATGATAACAAGTATCCTCCTAGTTGCAAGAAAAGTAATTATTGCATCTAGCTTCTAGCTCATTTTAGCTAGCTACATTTTCACCTTCCCTCTTGTTTGTATGGTAAAAGTTTCTTGAGTCACTTTTGGTTGTTTTTACACTACTATTTCCTTGCTCCCCTATCAATAACTATGGGTGGAGAACTTGTTCAAGAAGAGCTCAAAAGCTATGACTCTCTAAAGAATCATCTAGAGATTACCCTATCCTCCAAAAATGGAAGCTCACCTCATACATTGAGGCCTTGAAGCGCCACGACCCTAACCTTTCCACCATTTTTTTGAATTCTTGGAAGAGAGGCCTTTATGATGTTTAATGCCTCTCTTTCTTTATCTCTATTAAGTTGATTTCTACAACCAGTGCCCTCCCTCTTGAGGGTGCTAACATTCCTAAGTAACCTAAAGGGAATTATCAAAAGGATCTAGAAAAATTCTTTAAAAACAGTGATAAATTCAATAGGCTACAAAATATCTATAATGGAGAAGACCTACTTGGGGTCTTGAAGAATATTTTTGAGGTGGTGATGAGCTATGTCACCCATGATGGCCATTTAAAAATATTTTATTCTCATTTACTCCCAATGCTAAATTACTTCTACCACAACTTGAATATGAGCTTTGCATTATGGAACCCCTCATTGAAATAATTTGTCAAAGTTATTCAAGATAAAGGAAAACCCCTACCTCTTCACCAAGGATTGATCTTTAGGCTATATTGGTGTAATTTGGTTACCTTACTTGCCATTTCATCCCTAGGTCATAATTTCAGGCCCTCCATTTTTCACAAGGATGTTCTTATTAAGTTGACTAGTAACCATGAAATTCCTTCATTGACTACCTATTCCAACCTGCTTGAGCATCTCAAAGCTATTAGATCTAACCCTCCTAAAGATTCTAAGGGAAAATCCTTTGCATCTAATTCACATACTCCTTTTGATAAGAAAAATATTTCATTTGAGCAACCTCCCCAAATATTTATTTCAGATGACAACTCTAGCCCAATTTCTCAAAGTGAAAGATAAAATCCAAAATCTAGAGACTATTATTCTAAATAAGACTAGGGATTGGTCAGGTGAGGAGGAGGATGTGGATCACTAGGAGCTACTAAGATGAATGGCTCAAAATTTTCATAATCAAAGCAATCTAGAAAAAGAGGATGGGGAAAATGAAAATGGTATCAGGTCTCCTAAGTATTGCATAGCTTGATAATGGAGGCTTCCAAACTTTATTGCAAATAGGATAAGATCCTCTTGTGTATGCAGGAGATTATTGAATATAGTAAGGAAACTATGAAGAATATGGTGGTACAATCCAATTGGTTCAATAGGATCTCAAAAGTTATCATTAAAAGAGAGCTAGCAAGGAAAATTTAGATGCCCTACTCACTAGCTCCAAAAAAGATGATAAGCTTGTGGAGAACACGTTGCCTACATCCAGGGATACTAGTGGCAAGAAGAATCCAAAAGCCTTATGTTTTGAGGAAAAAGTTCAGTTTCTCACTAGGAAGTGTCAGGCTATAAAAGGACTCCATCTTCTTGGAGAATAAAAATTTGTCCCTTTGGTTGTTGTTCTTCAGCTAGTCTTGTCTTAGTTTCTATGGGTTGTATGTTTTTGGTTTCTATTTTTTTCCTTTTTCTTTCCTATTGTCTCACCTCTTGTGAAGCCCCTCTATTATGCCTTAATGGTTTTTTTGTAATGGGTTTAGGCACTTTTCCATTATCTTAATAAAAAAATATGAATGTAAATTCTTCTTTAGTTTTGGGTCCATTGTGATTAAATGATTTTATATAATTATCTATGTATTAGTTTCATAGTTTTGTGTGAAGTTTGATTCTGGATTTATGCTTACTTTTATTTGTTTTAAACTTATATATAGTAAATTTCATGTTTTTCACTTTCTTTCTTACATACATTGTTATATAAAGTGAAAATTTAAAAAGTGTTTTTTATTTTACATTCACATATATTTTAGCAAATTTATTTATTGCCTCAAAAATACCACTTTTTTTTCCTATTGGTTTTTGGTTTACCAAATTTATTATGTTTCAAATTTTAATTTTAAAACTTTTATTCATCTTTAAACATCCTTATGAGCCCACTTAATTTATGTGTATGTGAAGTGATCTTATCTCTTGATATTTAAAGATATTCAATGTGTAACCAATTTAGATGACCAAACAAGAGATATTCACCCTAAGAACATTTAAACTTGGAATTTGAAAAAAACACATTACTAAAGATCCTTTATAATGATAAATATTAAATATGATTAAAAAATATTATTAAATTATTAATATTAATTATATAGCAATAGAAAATGTTCATTAAATATCACCAATAAGATAATAAAATATTTACTACCTATTTATGCTTGTCAACTATATTTTAGACTTGACCATAAGAAACCATCAAATGCTTGAACCATAACACACTAATTTGAAAAACTATGAATCATCTAAAAATATCATATGATTTTTTAGACTCACCTTGTAATGATAGAACTACATGCTTTTATTGAAAATATATTTTTCTAGCATTATGACATGTTTTAGATTATGCTCTATTATTTTGATATGGACCTTTGATGTTGGGTATTTATTTTGGACTCAAGAAATTTAAATATGTAGTCATGCATGATTCACATTGATGATAGTTTTGGTGATTTTATGTATATGGCCAATTAATTAGATAATCTTGTTCCTACTAATTATATACATGACTTGATTTTATGCCACCAAGGTTATGATATATTTTATAGGTTGACAAATCATGATCACCTAGCCTTGAAATGTTGTTAATTGATAAATGTAATATTATCATAAGAATAGAAGAATATTATAGAGATGTTTAGTTAGGAAATGATATATGTGAATATGTTACATTTTGATGCTTAATTAAAGTGGAAAAATCGGATTGAAGTCAAATAGCTAACCTAAATCACACCTTCTACCATTGAACATTCAGGGGAATAAAACAACCAATATAAACTATTAGGCTACTATCCTTAAGGAAGAGCCTAATGATTTGGTTAGGGTTTTTTTCCCACTTTTTTCAAATGAATAGATGAGTGATGTGATTTGTGTGATTGACGATACAAAATAGGTGAAATAATGCAAAAGTAGCAAATTGTCATAGAATCTAGGAGACATAGAACAAAAGTTTAGAAATATAATGTAGGGAAGAAAAGTTTAACATAGATGGAACCTAGAATTGAATTTTAAGGCAGCAATCACCAGACAATTGTGAGGGTGCCCCTATTTGGAAATGGTAAATTTGATCTAGTTTCAAAATATATACAAGAGTAACATAGTTTATAGGTTCTTCCCTATCAGAGTCAACTTTTGAAGTCCACCAGTTATGAATAATCAATCTTTCCCTTTAAATTTGATGAGAGAATGTTTTTGAGTCCTTGATTGAGGGTTTTTTTCATTGATATCCTCAATCCTCATCAATCTAATTTAGTCTTATAACCTACAAGAAGGAAAAGGGAAGAAGAGTTATGTTGTATAGGGGCTTTCTTTAGTCAAACCCCATTTTGGTTTTCCCACCTCCACAAACGGTTACAATGATATTGACAAAGAGTCCTTGCCCAAGTTGGCTGATTAGAGGAAAATTGATAGAAATAAATGATAAATTACTATATTCTAACATACCACTCAGATCTCCATTCCTTGAGGAACTGAGGTCAATTGCCTCATTTGACACAAGGAGAATTGGATAGGTGCCTGAATATCCTACAAATACTAGTGCTCATAATAATGTTAAAAATAAACACAAAATATCTCACTATGCATAAACATGGATTTGATGATATGTAGAAAAAATGATCTTGAATTATAAAGTGTTGTAGAAATACTACTCATTCTCCTCCTAATATTCCTTGATTTCTTTTTACAATACTCAAAAGATATTCAAAATTTCTTAGATTTTAAAATGGAGAAAAAATGACTCATTTTTATATTCTTTTGATAAAATAACAAAATATTTTAATAAATTTTCAATTATTTTATTTTCAAAACGTGCAATGCATGCATATTATTAGGGGTAAATGCTTTTGACCAAAGCTATGAACCGAGTAGAAGAAACCACAAGAAACTACCAAACCCACGAGCACATTGGCCCAACAAAGGCTCAAGGCCTGTGAGAACTTTGTCACAACAAGGGTTTGAACCTTTGTGTCCATCACTAAAACCAAGCCACTTGACCATTGAATCATCCCCTTATTGGAAAATTTGCAAAAAATTGAAGCCAACAATAAAATATTAATTTTTTGGCCAAAATATGGGAGATAAGGGCAAGGATGTTTTAGTCTTTCGCTATCATGAATTTTAGGTGCTCACCAAAATAAATATTTAAATTAATTCTCCAAAACTAATATGATTTCTTGAAGATGATATTGAAATAGACACATAATTGGGCTCAAGCACTTAGGGGGGAATAAAAAATAGTTTGAAATTGTCAAGGATGACAATTTACAGCTATGCATTTATCCTCCACTCAAGTGAGGGTATGAACTTACACTCATACTTACACTAAAGTAAGGAAAAGCCAAAAAGGTCCTTTCATCAAAATATTGAAGAGGTAAGATGACACTAAACTAGGGAATGTGATAGTCCCTAGGTTTAGGATCCTACTAAATAAAAATGTCAAGATAAATGAATGAACCTACATGTAAGATAAAATTGTTATGTGCACAAGAAAATTGAGACATGGGGTAAATTAGTCAAGTACAATAAAGCATGAAAACCCTCATTAACATTCAAATATTTACTAGCCCTTAAACCTTTAATTAGATTTAATATGAAAGTAAACAAGTGAAATGATAACACATCAAAACAACATGCACAATTGAACACTAGATTTAGATGGAAAACCCAAGAAGGGAAAAACCATGGTGATGATTAGATAACTATATAAATTAATTGTAACACCGAATACAATAGGCTTAGTACCAAAGGGATCATCTCCTAAATGAAATAAGGCCCACTCACTACTCAGACTAGAAAGAATAAAGGAACATGACTATTACAAAAAGAAATCCATCTCAGAACAACAAGAAGATCCACCACAAAAACTATGAACCATCTGTAATATTCACCTCACTGCCTTCTTTAACTTCAAGTACATTAAAAATGTAGAAACCTTTTTCTCACTACTTCTAGTAGCCTTAGTTGTCAAATATCACACTCACATCACAACACTTGGTCACATTTTCACCACAAAACACCACACACAGAAACACAACACTATACCTTCCATTTATACCATCCACAACATTGAAAACATTCTCCAATGTTAGTTATGCACCTCAAAATTGTAATAACAAAATATGTTGGTTCCAATCACTTCCATAGTGGAAATAAGTGAAGCATGACCACACCAAGGGTTAACTAGGACCCAAATATAAATCACCACACTACTCAACACGTTCACAATCCATGAGGTACCTCTACAAATAACACTAGCACACCTAGCTTCCCAAAACTAAGCTAACACTACAAGTGACCACATACATTCTTCCTCAAGTCACACAAACCACATATAAATACTCCATAATATCCATTAAACATCTCAAAATATTCAAGCATTATTAGAATATACTACAACTTTTCCACAACCACCTGAAACTAAGAACACCATCACTCTATGCAATTAGGCATGGTGGCATAGATATCCAGCTCACTAACGAACTTTCTGGAACACCTCAACATGTCAAACCTCAAGGGAAAGTAGGTACAAACATTTTATGGGAACACCCTAAAATCCATAAGACAAGATACTTCAATGTAGAGAAATACAAAGTAATCTCATTTCCCTCAAATAGTCTTCTCCACACACACACACCCTGATGAACACAACTTTCAATGTCATATGATCTAGAACCTACTACTCTATACATAACACCTCTAAACACCTTTGATCAACATGTCCAAAACAAACAAGTATAACTTCAAGCATGAAGAAATGTGGATAACAACACTAAGTAGCACTCAGTAACACTCTAATCTATTTTATTCATTTTTTTCTCAAAATCAGTTGGAAACCAAGTGATCCAACTGGAACTAAAACATTAATAACACCTCTTCAACACATCTACAATATCTACAACACATATATCAAGAAATAAATGACATCACTAACGAAAACACCTATTTAGGTGAAAAATAGGTAGCACCAAAATAAATCAATAAAATGATGGACCACTAACTTTTCTAAGACCCTAAAGACTCAAATTATGTGTAAAATAAGATGCAAATAACAATAAAAAATGCTACCTTAGAACTATTATAGAAACTATTGGGGAAGTTTTGAGAGCATAAAAAGTTGTGTACCTAGTCTAAAATTTGTTGTTTTTGAGCTATAGAGGACTCATTCACCTTTAGTGGCGAATGGGTCCTTTTAGGGTTTTAGAAAACTGATTTTAGGGCCCTGTTCCTTGATTTATACATTCTCAAATTCCTTGTTATCAACTTCTAAAATTATGTATGAAATTCTATAGCTTCAATTCATTGACTATGCACTTTGAATGACAACTTGCAACTTTGAAACTTTGAGAATTTTGCTCCAAATCTTTATTAACTTGATCTTCAGCCTATAATTAAACCAAATGATGAAATCACACACTCAAGGGAAGAAAAAAAATTTCTTTGTTAGTGAATGGGGGTTTTCCTCAGTCAAACCCCTTTTAGGTAATTAAACCAAATGATGAAATAAAAGAATGAAGCATGAATATGGAATAATGTAATTGATGTCACCTTGGATGATGCCTTGTGAAACAAATCTACAAACTAACATGTAGTATCCATGAAGAATGTAGATCATGGAACGTTAAATGTGATATGAAAAATTCTTGTAATAGATATTCAATGCTACACTCACAATCTTAGCTCAAAAACATGAATGCATGCATCAAACCCTTGACATGATGAATTGATCATGAATTACTTCAATAGACTCTTGAAATCTACCTTGAAATTCCTTATGAATGCTCTTGAAATTCTCTAATGCTTGATCACTTAAACTCTTGAAGACTTAGAATGAATTTATAGGAGAAACAATGTGAATTAATCCCTTATTTATACTAAATTAGGAGACTAACCCCAAAATTGAAACAATTAAGGTTGACACTAGATCTAGAAAGAAACATTATTAAATTACCACTAGAATGAAATTCAAAAAGGGAGATATCATTAAGAGAGGACCCATTTGCCACCTTGGGTGAATGGGTCCTACCTCAGTTTACCAGGACATAACCTTGGGGGATTGAAAGAGGGATAAAAACCCATTCGAGATAAATTGAAAAAGCGGGATCCTGTTAAGGGAGGACCCATTCTACACCTAGGTTGAATGGGTCCTAGCACCATTTTCCAAGACCAAAATTTTCCCAATGAAATATTTTACTAATTAAATTATAAGTGTTAGGATAAATCTTTGAGAGCTATCAAAATTAAGGCTTAAATTTGAATTAAAAGGGGGTTAATTACTCTAATTACCCTCAATTAATTAATAACGACCTAGATAAATGTGAAATTTCTTTATAACACTTTACAACACTTAAACAAGGTACAAATTATGTACATTTTATTTAGAAAGGATCCCATAAGGCTTAATTAAGCAAATTCATCCTAGATAAGTGTGAAAACGTGTTACAACACTTTACAACACCTTTGCAAAGGATCGATTAAGGAATTTTTTATTCAAATAAAGGTCCTAGAATTGTGTGAATGTGTACAACACATCACAACATCACTCCAAGACATCATTAATTCAGTTTCAATGTCAATTATCAAAACAAGTAAGGAAAAAGGCTACTTTTTCTATTACTACATTTTTCCCCCATTTTAGTCAGAGGATGATCCCATGTCAAACTCACACTGAAGTAGACACCCAAGATAATTAAGTATGTAGGAATAACCAAGATACATGATCATACCCTTTCAAAGGCCAAGAAAAATAAACAAAAACAAAGTATCAAGCACAACCATTTGAATGCAATGTGAGACGAGGTTGTTTGTCTATAACATATGTTGCTCACTCTAGAGTAGTGGAACCGTAGTCTGTCCACTAGGTGAGTTGTCCCAAAAAATTGGTTTAGTGAGAAATCCATGCCAGTGTGTCAGCTTCCCACTATATATAACAAGAAATTCATGCAGTGTATCAGCTTCCCATCATACTAACTGTACCAAAGTTATCCTCTTGATAACTCTAATAAGGAACCACATGTAAATGCTTTTGAATATCATGCAAAAAAATTATTAAAGGGGATTTTACTTTGTTCATGTAATGGAATTCCTCTTAGGGAGCATTGTGCCTAATGTTTCCAAGAGAGGACAAGTCAAATGTGTTAGATTGTCACCCATGGGATGCCTCATTCACATCATTCCATGATATTAGATCGTACACTCTTCGATGACATATAACCCAATGACACCAACAAGAAAAATCATGCCATAAATTTTTTCCAAAAGATGTCATTGATCTATGCTCCCACTTTATAGCGGTTGCTACACCATTACTGTGAGCAATTTCTTTAAATTATCCAATGTGTTTGTCCTAAGACATGAGAACTTTCCTCAAAAAACCTTATGCCAAGTCACATGCTTTTGAAATAAGCTACATCATGAAATAGGAAGAAAGGGCCCCCCCATAAACACATAAGAGATCTATGGACTTGGGGTCAGTATGTCTATGCTACAATGTTGCCATAGAGCATGGAATTGTCATCATTCCCCAAATACTCATAGAACTAGAAGAATGACACAAAGAGAGAAAAATCAAAGAAAAACCTTTTGGGTCAACATGGAAGAAACATGAATTTTTTGACACCTTGCATAATCTCCAAAAGGAAAACACAAGATAAATGATAAAGATAAAGGAAAAGATTTTGGGTCAAAATGGAAGAGACATAAATCTCTCAAGGCCTTGCATCATCCCTAAAAGGAAAACACAATACAAATGAAAAATAATTATGACATAGAGAAGAAGGAAGGTACATATAGAAGAATGCACAAAAAGAGAGAGGAACATCAAATGAGATGTCATGGGGTAAGACATTATGCACATGCAATTGTTGATGGTCAATATAACACAACAACATTAAAATATAATATTACTATTCTATTTCTCCTGAAAAAGATAAATAATCTAAAACTACCTATCTTCCAAGGTCTCTATAGTTGGTTCTCAACTATTATGTCGTCGTTCAGTGGCCTATACAACTGTATTGTTCAAGGAACCTATTGGTAATAAGTACAAACTGAATGGTACAAATTAATATAACGTTTGTGGGGGTTGTAAATAAATGGAAAAAGATATAATAGGGCTTAAGAAAACAATACAAGAACACAAATTTCTTTAAATTCAGACATGTAAACTTTGCAATGAGCATTCTAAACTAAATAAAACCATGGAACAACACAATCTACAACATAGCTCGTACCATTGCACTCATTCATAGTGCAAATTTTAAAGCATACAACCATTCAACATCACTTTTTTTTACTATCTTTTCAAATAACAGAATATCACAAGCTCATCCACACAATTAATAGATCAACAAGCATAAAGAAACATCATCAACAAGATAACTTAATGAAAATAGTTTCAAATTTGGAATCTTATATTGAAATTAATCAAATAAGAGACACTTATGCACAACAAAGCTCACTAGCATATGAATAACCATTTTTCATTAACATTATCACTAAATTGAAAAACTTCTGAAAATAACATAAATTGTATTAAAACTATTAAAAAAAGTATTTTTGAGTATCTTTACATGAAAAAGTTGTAAAACAGTAAAACTATCTAATCTCTCATTCAAGTAGCTAATCTTTCTTTAATTATCCAACCTTTACAATAAGGAGATAATTTTTACATATAGTCAAATTTGGCACAAATTTTTGCTATCAAAATTCAAGATTTGTAATCTAGGACCCAAATCCATAATTGTAGGGACACCCAATTAACTCCAAAACACTGTCTATGTTGCAAGTACTCTAGCTGAATAGGTGCACCACCCGCCTCTTCAATCCAAAATCTGAACTGTGATTCCTGACTCAATTGTCTACTTGATCACCATGGGTTTTCCTTAATCTGCCAACCTTGACTCATTGTCATCCATTTGTTCAAAACTACCTGAAAGTTTTATAGTCAAAAAGATAACTGAAATGCCTTCTTCACTTTTAACCCTCTTGAGATGTCCCATGATATTCATCATAATTAGAGAAGACATGTTCCAGTGCATCATCATTTGGCCCATCAACCTAATCAGTTTTGAATGTTGCTTCTTTGAATTTATTCCTTGTTGCAACAACTATGTCCTTTAGATGGAAAATGTTTGTGACTTCCCATTGCATGCCAGTTCTAATGTCAAGCAACCTATCCATCAACATTAGATCAACAATATCTCCTTGTTTTATTATCCTGTCAAGTCTTTCTTCCCAAGCATCCTTTATATCTCGTAATTACTCAAGTCTCAGTTCAGTAGATAAAATTTTACCAATTAATTTTGAAATGATCTCCTTAAAGATGTCTGCCTATTCCCATATTTCATGAATGTTTTTTAGCATGGAAATTCTCTATTTGAGGAGATTCTACATTTTGAAAATGGATACATTAATGGAATTTAAAACAAAATCAGGGCCTCCATCCCCCAGAATCTGTGATTGGACTAATTCCTTATTAGAAATTTTAGCAATCACCCTTAATTTCCCCAAGTATTCCTTGAGTTTTCTTAATCTGCCCATCATGTCCTAATGGGCTCTTCCATTTCTCTAAACAACTTAAGGCTTGCATAATAACACTTAAATCCCTCTTCTATATTCTCATTTATATTAGACTTAAAAATATTAAACCAGTTATCAAACCACATGGCTTTCTTTTTCATTTCATTAAGGCTATCCACCTCTTTTCTACTCATTAAAACTAGTGACTCTGATGGTGCAAGTTGTTCAAGAGTGGATGAAATTAACTCCTTTAGAAATTTCTTCATTTTTCCCACCTCTACCTTAACCTCATCTTTGGCCTATTTATCTTTAATCAACCTAGACTTGGTGGTGGTAGCAACATTGTCTATAAAATTTATATGATGGCTTCTAGTATGCTTTCCTAGATTAACAATACTTATCTGATAATATTCAGGCTACAACTCTCTATCATCCTTGTTAGCAATTGGGGTAGCAATTTCTTCTACCAAATCACCTTCAGCAGTTAACTTGGTGGAATGCATGACACGAGGCTTCTTCTTTGACTTCACCTTATCTATATCAATCCTTATTGCATCCAATATTATGGGATGGGACTGTACTTGTTTCCTCTTCTTGAAATTTAATTTCAACCAAGTGGGTACAATTGGTTGAGTGGCTACCTATTGAACATTAGGAGTTTTAGTGGATGGAGGTACAAAAGAAATAACTTTAATTATTTTTTGAGAAGAAGATTTTTGAAGCTCCTCTTGCTCCTTTTTTAATCTTTCTTGCTCCTTCCTTTCATTTTCACCTTTTATTTTTTCTACCTTTCTTAGTTCTTCCACCCGTTTAGTAGCCTATTCCTCATCTTTCAACCTTTCTTGCTCCAACTCCTTAACCTGAAGCTCTTCCTCTGTTGCCTTTTCTTGAGAACCTTTCAATTCTCACTCATGATCTTCTTCTTCTACTTTCTTTAATGCTTCAACCACTTCTTCTTTCTGAGCTAACTCCTTAATTTTCCTCATCTTTTCTTTTGCTTCTTGGGAAACTTGTTCAATAGCTAGCAATTGGTTACCCTCAATAAGTTCTTTTTCCTTTTCTATTAGTACATTATTCAATTCCATATCCACACTATGTAGACTACCAACTTCATATCCCACTTCCTCTTCTCTTGTTTCCTCAACTTTCTTCAAATACTCTTCCCGTTTAGGTCCTTCTCCTTCTTGAGATGGAGTTCTCTCAGAGTCTGAAGAAATATCTGCTATGTCAACTATAGGAGGTCCTTATTTTTCAACAATTGTAGTCCTCGAAGTTGATGGCATGGTAGGAACACTTTCCTCAGTTGGTTGAGGAACAATAACATGTACTTTTATAGAACTCTCCTCACAAGGGTGAACAATGGCCAAGGGTACATTAGCAAAACCCGAAGTAACCCCAACAACAACCACTTAAAAAGTAACATTTTCTTTATGCAAAGAATCATCAATATGTTATAAAGTAACATCTTCTTCTGGCTGAGGAGGTTCTTCCATGTGGTTGTTTCTACCATTGTAGCACCTTTATTCAATCTTTTATATTGTTTAGTTTCTATGGAGGAAGTGGGTTAACTGCCAGAACCTCTTTTCTTTGATACACCATGTCTTGGTTGCTTGAAATGGAGTCCAATCCATCTTAAGCTCTTGTTTACTACCACCTGAGACACTTTTTTGATTTGATTCTCTTCCTTCTCCTCCCAATTGATATGCTCCAAGCTTTTCATAGCCACTTTTTCAAAATCATATAGGGGATCAAGAGTAATCCCATCATCTGTAGTGCTCTCAGGAATATCAGTTTTGACCTATAAATCCTTGAACTGATCCTAAAGGTTAGCCCAAAAGTCCTCAAGAAGAGGAATATGTTGAGTAAAATGAAAAGGATACAACACATTCATTTTCTTCTTAGGATCAAAGTTCTTCCTACTAGTATGCTACTCTTACTAGTATGCTACTACTGCAAATTCAAAGCCTGAAACTCCTCCATTGCTGATTTAGTGATTACTGACAAAGAACAAGAATACAATCCCAACTTCAATGGAAAATAATGAGCTACCATCTTATGTTGCAAATAGAATACAAAATTTACCTCAACAACTTGTCTAGAAAATTCCATAAGAATCCACCTATCCCCACAACATGTTGACAACTTAAAAGGGTGGCCATAAAAGCCAAACAACCTAAAGTAAGTAGACTTAGGGTATTGAATAAACCAATACCCTCATTCCTAAATAAACTCCATGGCCTCCCATGACAATCTGAAACCAATTTCACCCATGAGATGATTTATAATCACATACAGGAAATCATCATTGACTCATTTAAAGTGCTTTTATGAAGCCTTTAGCTCAAGTTGGTCATAATAATACCAAATATTCTTTTGATCTTGGCCATCATCCATTGACCCTTGCGTGTTCAATCCAGGAAACCTTCCCATCCTTGTTACATAATAAAATACATAAGACATGTAGAATTTCTCATTATGTGTCATGTGGAGGAGTTGGGAATGAATATAGTCTGAAATGATTTTCCCATAATCCAGGTGTTGCGTTCCATCAAGAATCAATTGGATGATAGGAAACATCTAGTGTTCAAAAATATGAGAATTTGATTTTCCAAATGCTCTGAACAGTAGTGTGATAATATCTCCTATGTCTTCAGAGAATTCTAACCTCTTAGGACTAGGTGGCACCTTCTCTACTAACTTATTTTCATTCGTCAACCATAGTTTATTGATTAGCTATTTGTTTCCTTCCACATCCCTATCCCATAGTTCAAGTGCCTGAGCCTTAGTCATCATCTTTAGATGAGGGAAAGGAGAGAGGTTAAAGACATGTTTGATCATGGCTGGAGTTAAATAAATGATAACATTACCCTGAGAAACAATAAACTATCTCTGAATAGGGTTATATTCCTCTACAACCGTTATCATGAGCTCATGATACTAGATAGCTACAAGAAAACTAGTTAAATGAGCTAGTCTCGATTCTATGATTCTCCTTGCTCTTGGGATATCATCCTATGAGAATGCATCCTTGATGAACTGCTCTAAATCCATTTGTCCCGCCAATGTGTTAGTTATTTTTGTGACTTCAATGTCAAATTTTGATGGAACTGGGTTCCCTTGATACTTATATTTTATTGTGTACGAGACTTGTTCTATTTTTAATATCTTATATATGGTTCTTTTCGATGTTCTTTCAAGTTTCCCCTTAGTAAGTACTTCCTTAGTATGCAATTCTTCTTCAGATTCAGACATTTGTTAGTTACCCTACAATTTTCCATTAATAGATAAAGAAGAAAGATGTATGAGGAGTAGATTAAAACATGAGAATTCATATGAATTCCATATTAATTCAAGTTAGAATCCAATTTAGTAATCTAATTCATAATTTTTGGGCTTTGGGTTCAAAACAAAACAAAGAACTTAGTTATTTTAAATCATAAATTGAATTCTATCAGCTGTTAGGATAGGGTTGTGAAAAGGAACCATACCCATGTTAAATGATGTTTAGTATAATTCCAGAGTCTGAACCCACTATGTTTAGGAGTTGAGATAATGATTAGGTCATGAAAAGCCACCTAGACATATGATAATTAGGTATTAGTGTGAAGTTCGATCCCACAGTGCTATCAGAAGTCGGGATTAGGTCATGACCAGGAAGTTATAGCTCAAAAAAACTAATGAATGTGATCATATAGAGTTCTGATATCGACTTTGAATCAAGGTTTGGGATCAGGTTGTGATTAAAAACTAGAACCATCCAGAGTGGAGAAGTGTAAGTATCTTCCCAAGTTCCAAACCCGATAAGATATCGGGAGTTAGGATCAAGACTCCTTCATGAATCAAGTCTAAAAATGTATAATGTGAATGGATCAAGTTTAAGTTTTGATCCCGATACATGTCAGGAATCATGATTGAGGTGATTTTAGGTCCATGTACCAATCAATGTTTTCAAGGTTCTATGTTGAAAAAACTTCTGACCCCAATGATAATGCAGAGGTCAGAAGCGGGACTTAGAAGAACACCTTTGTCATCAATTTTAAAAAACTCATGGTATCGGTCCAACCCCAATTATGATAGTTATGCAGGGATCAGATAAGTTGAGGAACCAACACCGAGCAATAGACTGAGCTAATTGTTGCTTCAATTCCCAACCCCAATGGCAATGCGGGGATTGGGAATGGAAAGGGTGATGGCTAATGAAGGCAATAATAAATATAACCATGTTAGAAAACATGCCTTCATGACCAGGTTATGTACGGGATCAAGAATTTTCATTTTGTAATGATTAGTATTTCAAAATAAAAAATTAAACCAGTTTGACTCGAATGAAGAGAAAAACCCCGGAGAACTAGTGCACAGCGAGATGGAAAAACCTCATGACAAAGAAATAAGATGACACAAGAACATGAAAGAAACACATAACAAACCCAACATGGGCTCAAGAGTGAAGGAAAAATGCACCAAATGGTGTGAAAGAAAACACAAAGAAGCAAAAATAACTTGAGCGAGGAAAATAAATGAAACAACAAAAAGAGAAAAAGAACAAGGGAAAGAACAAGCAACACAAATGGAAACAAAAACAACAAATGAAGAGAAAACAAAAACAAGAACACCTACCTTTGAATGCACCCAAGAATTTTGGTACTGTCATAGTGATAAATTGTAGTGAAGTCTACAAAACCCTAGCTCTCTATCGCTCTAGTTCTCATTGTAAAACTCCTCAAAATAGAATAGATGGAAATCAAAGAGTAGCAAGGTTAAAAAACCATTCACACATGTGAGCAGTTATGGCATTAATGGCAGGTTGGTCTAGTTTCGAGATTCGAGCAGAGTCATAAATACTAGATGTAGGAATGAAGGTAAGTGGAAGTCGGGGTCGGGGAATGAACCAAGACTGAACATTCACTAGGTGCAATGTTCATTTGATGGCCCATGGACCGAAGCTCGACTGAAAAAAAAAAAAAAAACAACACAAGGATCAAAATTGGGTTACGAAACAAACCCAAAACTTTGAAAAGTTCAAGGTGCAAGTCGCGATCTGAAATCCAATCCCAAAAAGATGAAAGGAAATGGGAAATGGGATCGAGACTTAAGAAGGAACAAGAAATTTCAAAAGATGCAAAGTTTCATCGTGGTATGAATTCTGATCTTGACCCAAACAAAACAACAGAAAGACACAAAAGTTAGGATCGAGCCAAGAATAGGAACAAGAACTTTGAAAAGTTCTTAGTTCCAATTCTGAACCGAAACCTGACTCTGACACGAACAAAGAACACAAGGAAAAAGAGGGGGCCATAACCGGGACATGCATAGGAACTTATACTTCAAAAAGTGACAAGTAAAAGTTTCCGTAAGGGGTATGATCCCAAATGAACAAAGAAAAGGAAAGACAAAAGATGGGGTTGAGACTAGGACATGAACAAGAACTTGAACTTCTTTGAAAAGTAACAAGTGCATGTTCCTTCTTGAAACTCGGACTTGAAAAGCAACATAAATAAGGACTTAGGAGGAAAAAGAACAAATCCTAAGACCCAAATAAAAATTCCAAGGGAAAATAAACACAAGGGGGACCCATTTTAACCCAAAAAAAATGGGTTGCTTATGCAAGGAATAACAATTGGTGACTCGATTGGGAAAATGGTTTACCTATTTTCAAAATATTGAAGAATTCAATCACCCAAAACCTCTAGTTCATGACCATTTTAACTTGAGTATGATCAGTCATGGAAAATAAGGTTGAGCTGGAATCTCAAACATAAATCCATAATAACCACTTTGAATATGAGTGTGTGCATGTATGGCGTATCTCTCTGCATAAAGATTATTCCTACCTCTAAATAACTATATTTAAGATTCAGGCCATGTGAGTTTAACCCTTCTAACTATCATGCAATAATATCCTGGATATTTCTCCACTACCAGTCAGGTGTCTATAGCCTGATGGAGATACCTCTAGTTCTCTCAAAGCATTGCTCTACTTCTAGCCAGGCATCCATAGCCCTGGTAGAGATACTTGAATCACCCTTCTCATATTGAATTTTTCCATCATTTAATGGTTCTGTTTTATTTTCTTTTGTATAGGCTTCACTTGAAGAAATTATGTTTATCTTTTCTCAATACTAAGATATAAAATTCTAAAATCTAGGTTGAGAACTACAATGGACCTCATGACAGTGTCAGGACTCATATTTTTCACTTGAATCTATAATACAATCACCCTGAGACAAATAAACCTTTATGTAAACAAATGTCTAATAGCCTTGTCGTAATAATGCATTTGGTTTCATCCATCTTTCTCGTTGCCCACCTTCTATTTATATTTACTGAGATTGGGAGGCAGACGACCTGCTTTAGGTTGACTCACATGTTCCTTACTAGTCATTTTCTTTTTCATTTTTCTTTATGTGATTGTTGTTATGCCTTGCATAACCACCCAATTTTTTTTGGTCAAAATGGGTCCCCCTTGTGTTTTTTTTCCCTTGGCATTTTTGTTTGGGTCTGGGTTTCAAGAAGGAACATGCACTTGTTACTTTTCAAAGAAGTTCAAGTTCTTGTTCATGTCTTCGTCTCGACCCTATCTTTTGTCTTTTCTTTTCTTCGTTCATTTGGGATCATACCACCTACTAGCATTCGTACTTGTTTCTTTTCGAAGCATAAGTTCTTGTGTGTTCCCTGGTTTTGGCCCCCTCTTTTTTCTTGTTTGCTTTGTTTGTGTCCGAGTTGAGTTTTGGTTCAAAACTAAAACTAACAACCTTTCAAATTTCTTGTTCCTATTCCTAGCCTGATACTGTCTTCCATCTCATTTTGTCATTTTTTTTGGGGTATGTGTAGGATCATGATGGGAAAAAAGTGACAATCTGATGGGTATGTGGCTGACGACCTTTTTCTTACCCAAAATCAGTTATATAAAAAGGGTTTTCAAAGAATATTCTTAGCTTTCCACCAATATAAATTATGCTTTACTTTGAATTTAATAAATAATTATTATTCATTTTCTATTTGAATTATGACTAAATTCCTAATTGATAGGATGATTAAATTTTTTTATAGCTCACTATAGGATTAAAAAAAATGAATTTCATGAAGTTTTGACCAGGTTAAGGTGGTTAGACATACAAGTTTTTATTTTTTTTTAAATTTGTAATAAAAAATTCAAATTAATTATTTTCTTGGAAAAAAATTACAAAAAAATATGCATCACATCAAGACATGAGTCCTGTATTTATATGTAAAATCTTATAAAAAAATATTATCATTTTATTGTGGTTATGGTGGTTATATAGACACCTACTTCTTATTTCTTCCCTGAAATTTAAGTGCTCCTGCATTGAAATTTCAAATTTTCACCAAATAGATTTTTTTCTTTCTTCAATAAACCTAGTAGTTTAGAAACTACATTCAATTTCCTATAGATTCTATTCTTATATATTTTTGAAATAATATAGATAAATTATTCAAATTTTTACGTCAAGTTTCCTAAATCTGATTTTTCTAATTTTTTTGCCACTTAAGGGCCTTATTTTTCCATGAATATCCTACACATACCCAAAGAAAATATTCTATATTATGCTCTCCATAAAAAATAATTGAACGTTTTCCACATATCTTAGCAAATTTATCATCACCAAACTTAACAAGGCTACCTTCAAACTTCTCAAATTAAAAAAAACTCTCTTATCACCTATCATATGACTTGAGCATCTGCTATAAATTATCTAGTAATTATTCTCCTCTATAACATGAAAAGTACTCATAATAGTCCCTTTGTTGTTGTGGCCCATTTTTGAGACAATTTTCTCCATACATATTTTAGTTTCAATAGAATTAGTTCCAACATTCATATCCATTAACAAACATTCATCATTTTCATCATATGGGTAGTCAGATTCATCATCACATATGCTAACATGTTCTTTAACATGGGTATGTGCAGGATCGGCATGGAAAAAATAGGCCCTTAAGTGGAATTTTTTTTTTAGAAAAATCAGATTTAGGCAACTTGACGTAAAAAATTGAATAAGTTATCTATATTATTTCAAAAATATGTAAGAATAAAATTTGTAGAAAATTGAATGTAGTTTCTAAACTACTAGGTTTATTTTTCAAAACAAAAAATTGATTTGGTGAAAATTTGGAATTTTAATGTAGTAGTACTTAAATTTCAAGGAAAAAATAAGAAGTAGGTGTCTGTCTGACCACTCTAACCACAATAAAATAATAGTATATTTTTATAAGATTTTAGACATAAGTATAGGACTCATATTTGGATGTGATGCATTTTTTTTGTGATTTTTTCCAAGTAAATAATTAATTATGATTTTTTATTACAACTTTTAAAAAATATAAAAACTTGTATGTCTGACCACCTTAACTTGGTCAAAACTTCATGAAATTCAATTTGTCTTTTTTTAATCCTATAATATGTGAACCATAGAATGTGATGCATGGTTTGGATTAAAAAAATGTGACACTGTTTGAAAGCTATAGATGTTTTTGAATCAGCCTATCAATCAACACTTTAGTTGTAATTCAAATAGAAAATGAATAATAATTATTTATTAAATTCAAAGTAAAGCATAATTTATATTGGTGGAAAGCTGAGAATCTCCTTTAAAAACCCTTTTCATTTCATGAATTTTGGGTTAAAAAAAATTCGTCAGCCACATACCCTACAAATACCCATCATATTGCCACTTTTTGTCCCATCATGATCCTACACATACCGACATAATAAATTCTCTTGATAAATTTATCTTTATTATGCTTATATTTTTTATTTAAAACTTTGGGTAGACATGTTGAAGCATAATGATCCGTCTTTCCATAATTGAAATATTTGAAGGGTAACTAATGAGGGCGCAGCCCAAGACTTAGAAAATAACCCACAAACAAGAGAATAATTTTATTATTCAGAAAATGGAGCTTCTTACATGCAGAGGATCTCAAATCCCCAAGTTCTACAACACATGCAGGTTACGGAAAGCTACAGAATCACCCTTCTGCAATATGCGAGCTTGTCCCCAAAAAGTTACCCAAAAATTAGAAAACTGCCCATAAATAGAGCTCCTCTTTAGTTTGGAGCCAAAAAAAAATCAAATTTTAAGTTTAGGCGGTTTGGTGCCAAAAATTTACAACATTAATTTCAAATTTCAAAAGAACATTTGCAATTGTATCTTCTAGAAAGTGCGCCAACTTCCCGGGGTCAGAACTTCTGATCTGGGACTCCGATTCGCGAACCATTTGAATCGTTGGAAAGGTCTCGAAGTCGAGAATGCGCTAGAAATTTTCCACGCCAATTTTGGCAAGTTTTGGGGCAATTCGGGAACTCTAAGTGCCTCAAATCTAACTCAGAAGATTTTTAGGTGCAAATATGGGAAACTAAAACTGCAATATCTTTCCACCCAGGAATAGAAAATGAAAACCATAAATTGGGAATTTCATTATGATGAAAAGGGTATCCAAAAATGTAAAAATATCTAAAAAATGAGAAACTTGAAATTTAACTATTTTTGGGTGATGCAAGATTGCCCTTACACCACTGGATGCTCCTGCATTAGACACCCAAGGTAATTTGAGAAGTGACCCCATCACATCTCAGATGGTGGAGGAAAACCCAAACGGTCGAACTCTACCTTAGGCAACCAGGATGAATCTTCAATCGGCCTTCCTTTCTATTTCACTAGATATTCTTCATACTGCCTGTTCCTGGTACTCCTTCCCACACGACTATCCAGGATTTCTTCAATCTCCTCCTTTTCTGAAGTAGGTGTTGGAATCCCACACTGTTCCATCATTGGTACTTGCTCTATGCCACCTTCATGATACTTAGTCAAATCTGAAATGTTGAACATAGGGGAAAAGTTGAATCCATCTGGAAACTCTACCTCATATGCATTCCCTGAATCATGCCTCTTCAAACTTTTATAGGGACCAAACTTTTTCATCTTCAATTTGTTATATGTTCCCACTAGAAACCTTTCTTTCCTCAAGTGGACCATCACTTCATCACCAATCTGAAACTCCTTATACCTCCTCTCTGATCTACCTTAGCCTTATACTACATATTCATCTTGTTAATATGTTCTCTTACCTTTTCATGTATATCCTTGATGTGTTCTGCAAAATCTTTGGCTTCAGCACTTAGTTTCTTCTCTTGGTCCATCTTCCTTAATTCTAGAGCTGTTCTAGGGCTACCTCCATACACAATCTGGAATGGTGATCTACCAGTGCTTCTGTTGACAAAATTGTTGTAAGAAAATTCTGCCTGGTGTAAGATCAAGTCCCATCCCTTGGGTTTATCTCCTACCAAACATCTCAGTAGGTTACCCACACTCCTGTTAACAACCTTTATTTGCCCATCTATTTGTGGATGGTGTGTAGAACTAAACTTCAACTCTGTCTTCAGCTTCTTCCACAAGGTCCTCCAAAAGTACCCCACAAATTTGGTGTCAATGAAAAACAATACTCTTTGGCGCACCATGTAGCCTCACCACCTCTTTGAAGAACAAGTCAACAATGTGGACCTGCATCGGGTCTTCGAAATGGAATGAAATGTGCCTTCTTGAAAACCTATCAACCACCACAAAGATTGAATCATTCCCTCGTTGTGTCCTTGGCAAACCAAGAACAAAGTCCATACTTATATCCTCCCATGGCCTCTCTGGTACAGGTAAGGGCTGATATAAGCCTATATTCTGACTCACTCCTTTAGCCATCTGACATACCATGCAGCTTTGTACAAACTTCTTCACATCCTATGACAATTAAGGCCAATAATAATGCTCACTAATAATGGCAATAGTCTTATCCTGACTAAAATGTCCTGCCATTCCTCCACTATGCTTCTCCTCTATCAGGTTCTCCCTCATAGAACTCCTCGGGATACACAATTGACTTCCCTTAAATAAAATGCCATCCTGGATTATGAAATCTAGCCACCTTGTACTGTCCACTATAATAGGTTCCTTGCAATCTTTCCAAGCCTCCACAAAATCAGGATCTTTTGTATACAGTGTCTTAAGTTCATTAAGCCCAACCACTTCAATCTGCATCTTTTTCATCAATGTATGCCTCCTACTTAAGGCATCTGCAACCCTATTTGACTTCCCACTCCTATGTTTCAAAACAAAGGTATAACTTTGTAAAAACTCTACCCATTTCATATGCCTCTGATTTAATTTTTCCTAACTATTTAGGTACTGCAAGGCCTGATGATTAGTATATAGAACAAATTCCTTTGGCACCAAATAATGTCTCCATTTCTTTAATGCTTGAACTATTGCATAAAATTCCTGATCATATACAGAATACTTTCTCTTGGTATCATTTAACTTTTCACTGAAATAGGCAATGGGCTTACCTTCTTGGCTCAACACTGCTCCAATGGCACAATCACTGGCATCACAATCCACCTCAAACACCTTGTTAAAATCTGGGAGGGCTAGAACAGGTTGCTCTATCACCTTCTACTTCAACAGTTCAAAATTTTTTGCCGCTCCACTGCTCCACTTGAATTCTTTTCTATCCCATCTCATTGTTTCAGTCAGGGGTCCACAAATACTACTGAAGTTTCTAATGAACTTTCTATAAAAACTAGCCATTGAACCATGGAAAGATCTCACCTCGGTAGCATTTCTTGGGGTAGGCCATTCCAGAATAGCCTTCACCTTCTCTGGGTCCATCTAGAGACCTTCTGTTGAGACAACAAATCCCAAGTACACTAACTCCCTCTTCACAAAACTACTCTTCTTCAGATTAATCAATAGTTTCTCTTCTCTTAACTTCTCAAAGGCTCTCTGAATATGCATCAGATGCTCATCCAACGTCTTACTGAAAATAAAAGTATCATCTAAATACACAATAACAAAACTTCCCATAAATTTTTTTAGTACCTCGTTCATGAGCCACATGAATGTGCTCGGTGCATTGGTTAGCCCAAAAGGCATGACTAACCACTCGTACAGGCCCTCTTTGGTCTTGAAGGCAGTCTTCCATTAATCTCCCTCTCGAATCTAGATCTGGTGATATCCACTCTTTAGATCAATCTTTGCGAAGTATTGAGCTCCACTCAAATAGTCCATCAGGTCATCCATCCTTGGCAAGGGAAATCTGTACTTGATTGTAATCTTGTTTATGGTTCAGGAATTTGTACACATCCTCCACTCCCCATCCTTCTTTGGTGCTAGTACTGTAGGTATTGTACATGGACTCAAACTCTCCCGTATCAAACCCTTTCTCAACAACTCTTGAACTTGTCTATTCAACTCCTCATTTTTTGCTGGAGTCATTCTATGAGCTGCCTTATTTGGCAAACTGGCTCCAGGAATCAAGTCAATCTGATGACTGATCTTCCTTATTGGTGGTAAACCCTCAGGTACATTATCAAAAACAATATCCTGAAACTCATCCAACATCCCACAAACTTCTTTTGGAACCTTCTCACTATCCTCCTTACTCACTCTAGGAATCAATGCATAACACACATGCTCATGCTTCATACCTTCTAAGAATTTTCTTCCATCTACATAACAAATTCTAGCACTATTGTATACCTTTTCTTCGGTCTCCTTCAGGGGTTTCAACTTGTGACTAGCCCCATCCTTTGTCAAGGAATAAGTGTTTGCATAGCCATCATGTATAGCTCACCTATCGAACTGCCATGGCCTCCCCAACAACACGTGACATGCATCCATGGGAATGATATCACAGAGTACCTCATCATGGTAGCTCCCGATCTTGAACTTTACTAGGCACTGCTCATTGACCAAAACTTTGTGGTCTTTCTACAACCAGGCAATCTAATACGGATGCGGGTGCCTTTCCCTCTTCAGCTTCAACTTTGTGACCATCTCTTCTGACACCAGATTATCAATTCCCATCAATAATGACATCACAACATTTTCCTTCGCACTTGCACCTTGTGCAAAACAGATCCTTCCTTTGTTCTAGTTCCTTTTCCTCAGTCACCAGGGCTCTCCTAATCACTAGGGCTTCTCCCCTTTCAGCATCATCTGAATGTTTAGATTGGGCCTCCTCATCTGCATGCAACCCTTCCATGACCTTCTGGCCTTTTGTCTTCCCTTTCTTGGTGTTGTGGACATTCATAGGCTCGATGCCCTTCTTCACCACACTGGAAACATGTTCCTTTGAAACCACCTCTTCCAGATCCTTGTCCATATCTCTCATCCTCTACCTCTTTGATCACCACTGTTTTGATCATGAGGGTGGTAGAAGTTGTCATTCCTTTGGTTTCGGCTGGTACCCACATCTTCACTTTTCTTTTCATCATCATTTCAGCTTCTTGAAGGTCTTCCACTGCCCCTTCCACTTTGACCTCCTCGTCCTTTTTGCTTGCCATCAAATCTTTTGTTCAGCTTCTCTTCCACCTTCAGAGCAAACTGATACACATCCTTAATTGGTCATTCTGACTAGGACCTCCTGAACCGTAACCCCCTACCTTCTCCTTATTGGCCTCTGTGTGGACCCGTTCTGATGATTATCTTGTGAAAATATTTAGTATATTCCTTCATAGATCTTCTTCCTTGTTTCAACCCTTGCAATTTCTTCAACAGATCTAACTCTTACTCCAATGGTATGAACTGCTTCTTCAATTTCTCTACCATGCGATCCCATCTGGTGATATTTCCTTTTCCTCTTTGATTTCAACTAGACCTCTGACCTCTTTTCCATAAATATTGGCATGGCCCTTCAGTTTTTTTGTTAACCCGATCTGGGTCCTCTATTTCCTTCCTCATAAAATAATCTTCTAGCTCGTTGATCCAGTCGATCAACTCTTCTAGGTTCAAACTTCCGGAATAAATGGGGACTTCTACTCTGGGTCTTTTCCCAATCTTTGAAATGGACCTTATTAGTTGCATTTGGTCTTGATCAATTGCTTCTTCTTCCTCTTCTACATTTGGACCTTCTTCCTCTCCTTCATCCTCACTTTCCTCCCTCGGGTTTAACCCTCTTCTCAACTGCTCTTGTAACACATCAATTATCTCTGGAGGGCTGCCAGTGCATCTCTTCCACCAGCATTTCTACTGCCTTGACCACCTCTAGCACCACCATGCCTACCAGGCATTACTCTTGGATGCATCTTTCTTGACCTCGACCCACAACCACGGTCCTGGTGTGAACTACCTCACGATCGATGATCTGTCCACACGCTCAAGAAAACCTGCTTTGATACCACTTGATGAGGGCGCAGCCTGAGACTTAGAAAATAACCTACAAATAAGAGAATAATTTTATTACTCAGAAAATGGAGCTTCTTACATGCAAAGGATCTCAAATCCCCAAGTTCTACAACACATGCAAGTTACGGAAAGCTACAGAATCACCCTTTTGCAATATGCGAGCTTGTCCCCAAAAAGTTACCCAAAAATTAGAAACCCTCCCATAAATAGAGCTACTCTTTAGTTTGGAGCCAAAACAACATTCAAATTTTAAGTTTAGGTGGTTTGGCGCTGAAAATTTACAACATGAAGTTCAAATTTCAAAAGAACATTTGCAATTGTATCTTCTAGAAAGTGTGCCAACTTCTCGGGGTCATAACTTATAATTCAGGACTCCAATTCGTGAACCATTTGAACCGTTGGAAAGGTGTCAAAGTCAAGAACACGCCTAAAATTTCCTACACCAATTCTGGCAAGTTTTGGGGCCGATCCGGGAAATCTAAGTGCCTCAAATCTAACTCAGAAGATTTTCAGGTGCAAATCTGAGAAACTAAAACTGCAATATCTTTCCACCCAAGAATAGAAAATGAAAACCATAATTTGGGAATTTCATTATGACAAAAAGGGTATCCAAAAATGTAAAAATATCTAGAAAATGAGAAACTTGAAATTTAACTATTTTTGGGTGATGCAAGATTGCCCTTACACCACTGGATGCTCCTGCATTAGTAACTTACCTCTATATTTTCCAATTCCCTTTTTGAATCTTCTAAAAAAGCTTCTACTTTATCAAGATCATCTAGATTTGATCCAAAAGTAGTTAAAGCACCAAAAAACTAATTTCTAAATAGATGATCTAAATCTTGAGCTTTCCCAATATGAGAAGCTTTATAACTATAAAATTGAGGAAGAATTCTTAATATGTTCTTTGCAACATCACCTTCTTCAAAATTAACTAAAAGGCCATTGATGGAATTAACAACTTAATCCACTCTATGCATGTAGCTTGCAATATCTTCATCTTCTAACATCCTTAGGGTTTCAAATAGTCTTCAAATTATGTACCTTTTCTTGCTTGACCTTATCATCTCCTTCATAGATAATTTCAAACTTCCTCCAAATTTCTCTACTTAATTTGTAGCCCATAACCTTCACAAATTTTGAATTAGTAAGACCACTCAAAAGAGCATTCCATTCTTTCCAATAGTTCTCATATTCCTTTATCTCTTGATTAGTTTTTGGAACATTAGTAGCCATGAAATATCCATCTTCAATTGACTTCCAAATTCTAAACATTAGGGAAAAAGGAAACCTTCCCTCCTAGTTTACCAAAATGCATAATTCATCCCATAAAACAAGGGAGCTTCCTTCTTGTGTGTCATCCAGATCTACCTCAAGTAGTTAAGCCTCTTTTAAGGAACCTCTCTCTTATACCAATTGTTATCTATGCATATGACAACTCAAAGGGGTGATCAATCAGTTGTAAATTAAAACATCAAAACCCTCATTAAAATTATAATCTTTATTATCCCTTAAACCATTAATCATATTTAGCATGGAAGTAAAAAAGTAGAACAACAACACATCAAAACACCATGCACAATAAAACACCAAATTTATATGGAAAACATAAGAATGGAAAACCATTGTGAGGATTAGCTCAATATATAAATGAATTGTAACATACAACACAATAGGCTCATTATCAGAGGGATCATTCGCCAAAAGAAAGAAGGGATCATTGCTAATGGCTCACTATTAGATTAGAAATAAGAAAGGAAGAGGAATGTTACAAACAAAAATCCATCTAAGAGTAATAGGAATATCTAATATAAAAATTCTGAACCATCTACAAATTTTAGTTCTTTGCCTTCAGTAACTTTAGGTATACTAAAAATTTAGACACCTTCTACTCACTACTTCTAATAGCCTTATTCATCAAAGATCACACTCATAGATCACAAAACATGATCACATTTCACACCACAACACATGAAAAAAACACACAACACAATTCTCCAACACTCTACCTTGCATTTATACCATTCACAACCTTGCAAACATTCTCCATGGTTAGCTATTCACCTCAAACATGAAATTACGAAATATTTTGGCACAAAACACTTCAACAGTTGAAATAAGTGAAGGAAAAGAACACCAAGGGTTAACTAAGACCTAAATATACATCACCATGCTACCAAACTCATTCACAATCCACAAGGTACCTCCATAAATAGTGTAAGCATGCAAAGTCAGCCAAACCTAAGATAAAACTACAAGAAACCACATACACACTTTTTTCAAGTCACCTGAACCACATAGAAACACTCTAAAATATTGATACAACATCTTAGAATATTTCAACATATATTTTGGAGCTCTACCACAACCACTTGAAATTGATAACACCATCATTCTATGCAAATATACACATTGGTACAAACATCAAACTCACTAACCATCTTCATGGAAAATATTAGCACCTGAAAGATCAAGGGATAGTAGATACAAAAATTATAAGTATGTCCAAAAATCTAGAAGACAATAAACTTTAATGCAGAGAATTGTGGAGCAATTTCATTTCTCCTAGAAAATATTCTTCACAAACACACACATTGGTAAGTAAAACTTCCATTGCCATACAATCCAAAACCTACAACTCTGGATATAACACCTCTAAACACCTTTGATCAACATATCCAAACAACACAAGAATAAATTAAATCATAAAGAAATGTGGAGCACAAAACTAAACACCACTTTGTTAGAGTGTAATCTCTTTTATTCAAATTTTCCCAAAATCACTTGGAAATCAAGTGATCTATCTACAAATGCAAGATTGCTAACACCTCTTCAATAGATCTACAACATCTACAACACTTATTTATAAATAAATCAATGAAAATACTAATAAGAGCACCATAACACCTTCTTATCAAATCACAACAAGCTCTTTACATAAATCTCCCCAACTATGATAACACCAACATCTTTATAATAAATTCAACACATAATCTCCATATAGTTGACATCAATGACCAACACTACCAACTATTTACATTAATGAAATACCAAAAATATACTTTAAAAAAATCCCCCTTTTTCATTATGGCAACAACAACACTCTAGAAAACCATCAGCACCAAAAGCAACCAATAAAAACTTGATAATAAGTAGAAACAAGAAGCACCCCCCCTCAGTGAGGCATATCTTCTCCCTTTACCTCTATTTCATTTAATTCTTCTCTCTCTACTTGAGTAGTTCTTCATGCTCTCAACACTCTTTCACTTTAACATTCCCCCCCTATGGTCTTTAAACCATATTCTCTTTTTCATTATATTTTTTTTACCACCTCTCTCTCCTCTTTTGACATCAACTATTTCCTTATATTTTTCATACTTTTCTCTCCCCCTCTTTAATATCAATGGAAAAGGGCCATAAACTCATCTAATTCTCTTTCCTACATTGAACTCTTTTTCTATCAACCTTAGAAAAAATTCAAAAGAGCTATGTCTACACCTTTCACACATCACCTACATATAATCTTTCCTTTTGACATTGACATACACCACTTGCAACACTGGAAATAATTTGCACTCTCTCTTCACTGCACTCTCCCCCTAAGGGGCACAAAATATGCTCCATATGACTTCACCAACCAATAATACTACTACCTACTCCCCATGAGAGGTATCCTTCAGCATTAGTCTAGGACCAAGAATGTATCTTGAAATGCTTCCTAGAAAAATGTAGACACTTATGCATCTAATTGAAGGAGGGGAAATAAGCCCTAAATTATGCCAAAGATACTCAAAATATTTTTTAGGAATAGCCTTTGTAAAAATATCTACAACTTCATCCTTTGTAGGTACATACTCTAGTTTTACTTATTTTTCTATAACCTTCTCTCTTAAAAGTGATTGTGTCTTGAGATATGCTTTGTCCTTGAATGCATCAAATTATTCTTTGCTATATTGATAGCACTTGTATTATCACACAAGATAGAAATAGGTTCATTATATGATATTTTGATATCCTTCAATGTCTGCTTCATCCACAAAACCTATGATCAACAAGATGTTGCATCAATATACTCTACCTTTGCAGTAGATAAAGATACTAAATCCTTATTTTGTCTTAGCCAACAAATCAAACTACTTCCAAAAATGAAGGGGCCTCCACTTGTACTTCTCATTTCATCAATACAACCTACACAATCCACATTTATATAGGCACTTAAAGTGAAATTAGTATCCTTTGGATACCATTGACTATAGTTTGGAGTGCATTACAAATATTTGAATATCTTCTTTCATGCTACCACATGTGATTCTCTAGGATCTTCTTGAATTCTACCCATAAGATATACTACATACATGATAGCTGGTCTAATAGCACTTAGATATAGTAGTCCACCAATCATTGATCTTTACTCTAATAAATCTTAGGAGATTCATCATTCTTACGTAACTTGAAACCAATAACCATAGGAGTACATATCGATTTAGATTCTTCCATTCCAAACTTTTTTAATATTTTCTTGACATATTTTAACTGTGAAATGAATATTTTTTTTTTGTGATTGATTTGTAGCCCAAGGAAGAAATTCATATCCCCAAGCATTGACATGTCAAATTCATTTTACATTTCTTCTGCAAACTTCTTATACATTGCCACATTTACTCCAAAGATTATATCATCAACATACACAACCATAATCAATATTTGATTCTTCTCAATAGTTTGAAATTCTTTACTTTTCCAAGGTATTAACATAACATGACCTCACTTTAAACACCTTCAAATAACCTATCATTCACTTAGATTTCATAATAATAGCAATGTAATTAAAAGGCTTACAAGTGTAAGAAATGTTAGGTTCACATAAATGTAAGGTGGAAAAATGGGATCTAAGGCCAATAACTAACCTAAATAACACCTTCCACCATTGGAAATTTTGGGGACAAAAACTAGCCAACATAAACTATTAGGCTACTATCCTCAAGGAAGATCTTGAATAGCTAATAAGGGCTTTTATTATGCCCTTAATATTAGTGCATATCAGGTTGGGTTCTTAAAGAAGTAGAAAGTAATAGGGTTGATTGACTCAAGCAACATGCATAATTTCATCAATAAAAGTTTGGCTACTCATTTAAAATGTTTTATATATACAATTGCAGAGTTCCAATTTTTTATTATAGATGTTGATATAGTTAGTTGTTTTGTAAAGTGTCATAGCATTAAATTATCCATGGGAGATTATCACCTTGATAGATCAATGCATGCTATCTCCATGGGTACAACATATATTTTTTGGTAGTACAATAGCTTACTACTTTGGGATTAATTGAGACGAACTTCCAAGAACTATTTGTGAGATTTCAATTACAAGGAAGGATAGTAGAGATAAGAGGGATGAAGGTAAATTACCCATAGATGGTAAGATCTCATCAAATGTAGAAGATGCTTAAGAAAGGAGTTGATGGTTTTATGGTAGAGTTATGTTCATTATAATTCACTCAATCAAATGCTCCCTACCATCAAAATTTATAAATAATAGTTGATCATATTTTAATGGTATTTGGAGATAAGCCTAAAGGATCTCCTCTTAAGAGGGATCATGATCATGCCATTCAACTAGTTCCAAGGAGCTAGCTACCAACAACAAAGATACATCCAAATTTTCATGTCTCTTGTTTGAGGAAGGTAATTGGGCATAATATGATCCCTATGCAAGAAATACCACCAAAGTTCAATGAAGGAGGAAGGAACATATTGGAACCAAAGTTCTATTTTTCAAACATTCCCAAAGAAGCTAATGACTAGAAAACTCATTCAATGGAATAATTTACCTCTTGATGATGCCATATGGGAGCATGAGGAGTTCATTCAAAATAATCCAAACTTGATTAACATTGAGGATAATGCATCTTTCAAGTGGGGGAATGTTACGTCGTTAATATTAGTGCATATCAAGATATGAATAGTTAGCTTGTAGCTATATTAACTCCTAATTAAGCCATTATATCATTATTATATTATTATTTAGTTAGTTGGGTTGGCCTAGGGCTTATATAAGGTTATATAAGTTGGCGTGGGTGATATCCTGGGCATAAATAGGTATATATAGGAGGTTATGAGTCTTATTTTATCATCTAGTTGATTATTGTGTTCTTATTAAATGCTATTGGATGTATCCTCCTCAAAGTGGGCTAGAAAGTTACTCCATTGAAGTGGCATATTGTTATCATGTATTTGAAACATATTTTATATTATATTCTTCTTGTGCAAGTTGTTTCATTACTGTTTTGGTCCCTTTTTTATGGAATAGATAGATGAGTGTTGTGATGTGTGTGATTGATACTACAAACTAGGTTCAAAACAGTGCAAAAGCTATTGCAAGTATGAAGGTGTTGTCATTGATGTCAACTAGTCAATTGGTTGATGTTGTCATTGATGTCATGTATGTTGGTTATTGGCTATATATGTCAAGGATATTGAGAAAAATATAATAAAGAAAGGTTGTAGGTATTCAGTGTTTACTCTGGGTTTTGCTCTAGAATGTGTTTCTATGGTAGTGAGGATTTGAGGTATTGTTCATGATTTTTGAAAGTTGTTGGGTATGTGCATGATCATCATGGAAAAAATAGACCCTTAAGTGGCAAAAAATTCTAAAAAATCAGAGTTAGGAAACTTGACACAAAAAATTAAATTAGTTATCTATATTTTTTCAAAAATATGTAAGAATAGAATCTGTAGTAAATTGAATGTAGTTTCTAAACTACTAGGTTTGTTTTTAAAACAAAATCTATTTGGTGAAAATATGAAATTTCAATGCAATGGTACTTAAATTTCAATGAAAAAATAAGTAGGTGTTTTTCTGACCACCCTAACCATAATAAAATGATAATATTTTTTTATAAGATTTTAGATATAAGTAGAGGACTCATGCCCTGATGTGATGCATATTTTTATTTATTTTTCTTTCAAGTAAATAATTAATTATGAATTTTGTATTACAAATTTTTAAAAAATATAAAAAACTTGTATGTCTGACCACCTTAACTTCGTCAAAACTTCATGAAATTCATTTTTTATTTTTTTAATCCTATAACATGCAAAGAATATAATGTGATGCATGTTTTAGATTCAAAAAATTTGATACCATTTGAAAGTTATACATTTTTTTCAATCAGCCTATCAATTAGGACTTTAGTCGTAATTTGAATAGAAAATGAATAATAATTACTTATTAAATTCAAAGTAAATAAAATTTATATCAGTAGCAAGTTGAGAATCTCCTTTAAAAACCCTTTTCATTTCATCAATTTTTTGTAAAAAAATAGTCATCAGCCACATACCCATCATATTGCCACTTTTTGGCCCATCATGATCCTGCACATACCTTGCTATAACCAATTTTTTGGTTTTTGGATCATTATATAGTGTGAGTTATGTTCACTAGTTGTGAACCATGCTTTTTTGTGTATTTGGCTATCTTCGAGAAATATAGTTGCTCTATATTTCTTCTTTTTTGAGTCTTATGACTTACGGTTCTCAAGATAAGTAGATGAAGTCATGTTTAATTGAAATTTGATGACAAGTGATTAGGTGGAAAATATGGTTCACCAAAATGAATCAAAAAAATGGTGAACCACTAAGTTTTTCCACACAAAACATGAAATTATGAGGGCCAAAACATGCCAATAACAATAAAAAACTAACCCTAACTATTATAGCAATAAATAAGGGAGTTTTGAGAGCTTCAAATGAGGCATACCTTGTAGAAAACTTGTTTTTTTTATGCCATAGAGGACTTATTCACCTTTAGTGGTGAATGGGTCCCTGTTATGGTTCTGAAAACCCACTTCTAGGTTTTATTCATCTCAATCAATACCACTAGATACCGGGTTTTCATTGCTTCAAGCCCTACTAAGGACTCATTTGCCTTTAGTGGAAAATGGGTCCTGTTAGGGTTTTGTAAAACTAAATTTTAGGTTATATACTTCAATTTATGCACTCTCAATTCCTAGGTATTCAACTCCTGAAAGTCTGGAATAAATTTTGTAGCCTTGTTTTTGTGTTCTTGGACTATGGATGACAACCTTGCAACTTGACAACTTTGACAATTTTGCTTCAAATCTCTTCTCCACTTGATCTTCAACCTAAAAATTTGTAAAAGAACACTCATGAGGAGAAAATTTTGTTGATTATTAGTGAATAGGGGTTTTCCTTGGTCAAAACCCTTTTAGGTAATTAAACCAAATGATGAAATAATGAAAGTGAAGCATGAAACATGAAATAATGAAGTGTTGATACCTTTGATGATGTCTTTTAATGAAAATCTACAAACTAACATGAAGTGGCCATGAAGAATGTAGATCTTGATCTCAAATAGGATGTAAAACAATGCTTTCAAATAGATCTTCAATTCTACATCCAAAATCTTAGCTCAACAACATGCTTGATGCACTATGCCTTTGACATGATGAAGTGACGTTGAATTACTACAATAAAACATTGATAATCTTCCCCTGAATGTCTTCTTGAATGCTCTTGTTAACTCGTAGGATGCTTGCATAATAATTCCTAGGTGAAACTATGTTAACTCGTAGGATGCTTGCATAATAATTCCTAGGTGAAACTATGTGAATTAGCCCTGTATTTATACTAAATCTAGAGATTTACATCAAAATTCAAATAATTCAAGCCGACCTTAGATCAGGGTATTAAAATCATAAGGATCCTGCCACAATTAAATTAAAAAAGAGGGATCCTATCAAGGGAGGACCCACTTTCCACTAAAGGAGAATAGGTCCTGGCACAATTTCTAAGACCAAGCTTCAGGAACGTGAGAAAACATCAAAAACCAACCTCAAAAATGTAAAGAAAGGGGTTTCCTATATGGAGACGACTCATTTTCCAGTAACAGTGAATGGGTTATAGCAGCATTTTTTAGGACACCAAGTTTTCCAAATTAAATCTCATACCATATCATTATTGGGTGTTCAGATTGATCCTTGAAAAGAGTGCTTCAATTTGAATTAAAGGGGCAATTAAGCTCAATTAACCAAAATTAATTAATGAAACCCTAGAAAAGTGTGAAGGTTTGCTACAACACTTTAACGAGGTAAATTTTAAGTAAATTTAGTTAAAAAGGGGTCCTATATTAATGTGAATGAGTACAACACATCACAACATTAATCCAAGACACAATTAATTCAACTATTAGGTCAATAATTCCCAAATTAAGTGAGGAAAAGGGATAGTTTTTCCATCACTATATTTTTCCCCCACTTTAGTGAGAGGATGACCCCATCTCAAACTCACAATAAATTAGACATTGAAGACACTTAAGTATCCAACAATAGAAAAGATACATAACCCTACCTTGTCAAAGGCCAAGAAAAGTATTTATATAAATAAAAAGGATCAAGTACAACCATCTCAACGTGATGTAGAATGAGGTTTTTTGTTCATAACATATGCTGCTCACTATGGGGTAGTGGAACCTCAATCTATCCACTAGGTGAGTGTCCCAAAATATGTGTATGCTCACTTGGGGTAGTGGAACCTTAGTTTATCCACTACCTGAGTTATCCCAATGAGGTGGCAAATGAGAGAATTGTATTAGCCTCTCATACCATATTAAAGTTATTCTCCTGAAAACATTGATAAGGCACCGCAATGTAATTCTTTTGTAAATACTTTTTTAATGTCATGTATGTAACTTTTTGTTAATGGGGTTTTTTCTTTATTCATGTAAGGTCTATTTCTTAGGGAGCATTGCTCCCAATTTCTCCAAGAGAGGACAATTCAAAGAAATTTCATGCTCTTAGAGGAAATCAAACCCAATGAAACCACCAAGAAAAGGAAACATCGCAAGAATAAAGAAAATCATACAGTGAAACATGAGTGTCAATGTATGCCCCCACTTTAAAGTGGTTGCTAACACCATTGCTCTGAGAAATTGCTTTAAATTAGAAGAAGACAATGAGAGCTTATTCAGAAAGAACTATGCCAAGTCATATGTTTCCAATAAGCTATTTCATGAAAATGGGAGGGGTTTCCCCCAAAACTTAGTACATCACATGAAATCCAACTTAAGGCATAGGTATGTGCAGGATCATGATGGGCCAAAAAGTGGCAATATGATGGGTATGTGGCTGACGACATTTTTTTTACCCAAAATTGATGAAATGAAAAGGGTTTTTAAAGGAGATTCTCAGCTTTCCACCAATATAAATTATGCTTTACTTTGAATTTAATAATTAATTATTATTAATTCTCTATTCAAATTATGACTAAAGTTTGATTGAAAAATATCTATAGCTTTCAAATGGTATCACATTTTTGAATCAAAACATGTGTCACATTCTATGCTTCAGATACTATAGGATTAAAAAATAAAAATTGAATTTCATGAAGTTTTGACCAAGTTAAGGTGGTTAGACATACAATTTTTATATTATTTAAAATTTGTAATAAAAAATCATAATTAATTATTTATTTGGAAACAAATTACCAAAATTATGCATCACATTGGGGCATGAGTCCTCTACTTATATGTAAAATATTATAAAAAATAATTATCATTTTATTGTGGTTAGGGTGGTCGATAGACACCTACTTCTTATTTTTTCCCGAAATTTAAGTACCTGCATTGAAATTTCAAATTTTCACCAAATAGATTTCTTTTTTTTTAAAACAAACCTATTAGTTTAGAAACTACATTAAATTTTCTATAGATTCTATTCTTACATATTTTTTAAATAATATAGATGACTTATTCAAATTCTTACGTCAAGTTGCCTAACTCTAATTTTTCTAATTTTTTTGCCACTTAAGGGCATGTTTTTTCCATGATGATCCTGCACATACCCGCATGTTGGTCACATGACCAGCTTGCTCTCGTATAAACATGGAAGGAAATCAACTAGAAAAATGAGGCAATCAACAAGTGACAAATGAGGACAAAGAAAGATTGGTGTAAAGCATCCACCTTTGGCATAAAGTGTCCCACTATGGTGCAAAGTGTCGCACTTTGGCACAAATAAACCAACTAGCTAACCGCTTTCCCCCACTGATGCAGGAAAAATGTGGGCCACAAAAATTAGTATCAATTAGAGGAACTAGGTGTTGCAACAAAAGGAATAGCACCACACTCCTTAAGAAGTTGAATTTTGTGACTCAAAGCCTTACATTTTTTAGTAGAATGACCATGAACTCTATGATATGCACAAAATGAATTCTTCTTGTAGTAAAATTTCATTCATGTTCTTGGATGGAGATATATCAAAAGTAGAAAGTGTTCCTTTATTTTGTGACAAAGATATCTCTTTCTTAGTACAGGATGTCATACATGAACAAGACTCTTTAGATTGTGAGATTTTGTACTCTTCTTTAAAGGAAGGTGTAAAATATAACAAACTTGAATCATTAGTGTTTTGTGTGATGACATTAATGTTAAGCAAGGATTTCTCTGTTTCTTTCATTTTTTTCAAAATACAATAACTAAGGCCACCAGTGTCTATTAGTTCAGGATGCACTAATGTTAATGTTTTCTTAGAAGAATCCTTTGTAAGGGCATTTATTTTAAGTGAAGGTTTGTTTGCTGGTTTTATTTCTATCAAAGGACAGTAACCAAGACCACAAGTTGTTTCTTGTGTGTTAGGCTCTATAGGGACATGAATACCTTTTTCTCTAGCACCACATCATTTTCCACTATAACCAAGTTGTCTCATAATTTTATAAACTCTTACATAAAGCTTTTGCATTTCTTTCAGATTCAGTGGTTACTTATAATCAGCTTCATCAAAGTTTGTTGTGTAATTTTTTTCTTGTAAGGTGGTTGAGGTGGATGCTTTTGAATTTTTTGTTGACATTACCACTTTTTCTTTTCCCTTTTCAAATTCTTTGTTTATGATCTTGTATTCAACCATGAATGTAGGTGTGAAATCTAAGGAACCTCAATCGTCTTATAACAACTTAGTGACTTCCCCATTTTGCTTTGTCTATTCTTCTTCCTTTGTGACTTCCACTTTTGCTTCTTATTCTAATACTTCCAAAGGATTTCATCCTTCTTTCCCAGCAATCAGACAACTTTCAAGTTGAGGATTGACCTTAAATATGTAATTTTTTTGTGCTATAGACATACTTCATTAAATGATGAAGGGTAGAAGGCACCCCATTCATCTCATGAATCCATGGTATACCTAAGAGGATTGTAATGCCCCGCCTTGTAACCTAAGGAATGTTGCAATAGTCTACGAAAGTGAAATAATTTTTTTTTTAAAGTATTAATATTAACTTTATTAGTTGCATACATTATGTAAGTTACACGACGACACACTACTTGAGAATCCCATAGATGACTTTAGTATTTAGCATTACATGTATTTAGTTAACATAAACTTAAAAGTAAACATTCCATAACATTTGAATTCCATCCATGAAAGTATAACATACACAAAATATTCCTTTATGCATTGCATTTGAAATAATATTACAATACTCATTCTCAAGATGAGGTAGATCAAATAGTAGTTTACAATTACATATTGCAAATGTTCACCTCATAAAAATTGAGGAATGTTACAAATACAAGATTTCCAATGATACAATTAAGGAAGTACACATATATCCAAATAAGAGCTCTCCATCCATGAAACTCTCATTGCCACAATAAAAAAATGGGGACCCAATGGAGTAAGGTGCACATTCCACCCAACCATGTGGTACCTGTAGGTCCACCCCCCATGCTAGGAGATAGTAATAAGGTTCCCTAGACATAACCTACAAACAATAGACAAAAGTACATACTTAACTTATTGGTTACAATGCTTCCAGAATTAGGATAATCAAATATACTAAGTTCACAAGGTAATCTGTTATTTTAGGTGGAGTGTCATCACAATGTTGCAAAGGTTACCATGGTGTTTCTTCCTAGGTTCCGGCCCCCAACTTGGGTTACCCTAGTAACCTCTTATGAAACCTGGCCCCATATGCAAACTGTTGCGGAATCGAATATCTTTTAAGTAATCAAGATATCGATTTTCCATTCCAGGCCTTCTCAACTTATACTCAAGACCGAATTAGCCCTTGAGTCTATAAGCGAGGCTTATTATCTAGTTAAGGTTTTAAACTAACTAATATTTTGTTTCAGTTTTCACTGTCTTACTAACTCTACATGAGTTACCCAGGCACCACTTTGTGTGATGGCCCTCACACAAAGCCACTCCCCTAAAGATAACATAAGGAATCTAAGTTCCCTAACTAAGGTAAACAAGGTGCACAAGAATTCAACATATATTTCTACACATTTCATAACGGACATCAAGTCTATGTTCATCAAATCGGGTGTCTAAACACCATGCAAAACCATGTACACTACCTTAGTCAACACAAGGATTCTATTTAAACAATAACTACTCCCACATTTAACAAACTTATCTGGAAGACTTATACTTCTAATACATTCCCAATTGCCTAATAGAAGTGAAAATACATTTTAAAGCAAATCAAAACAATAGGAATCTACATTAGGATTTACTAGATCCATCACATCCATTTCTTAAAGCACAAAAGAATCAAATAATATGATTATAGTTCTTCACTCAATAATAAAAGAAGTTGTATCATTTAATTTTTTATTTTTTTTTTACTTTCACAATTTCATATAATGAAATAATCATCAATTTATCAAATGTAAATATTTCATTTGAATAAAATCAAATTTTAAACCATAATCATATTATTTTACCCAAATTAAGATAATCATTTAAATAATTTTATTTAAATAATAATTTTATTTTATTAATTATATTATTTAATTTAACTATATCAAAATTTTCATTTAATATGATGTCATTATTTAATAAATATAAATGTATGTATAATATATTATAATATTATATATTATATATAATATATTATAAATATATTATATATAAAATATATATTAAGTAATATATTATATAAAATAGAATAATAAACAAAAATAAAGAATTTTTTTTTTTACACATCATAAGGCTGCGATTAAAAGACTTTCATAGCAGTGGCTACTCAGGAAACCCCTGTGAGGGGTTGGGCTGCTATGCAGCCCCCCTCACAGGGCCGTAGTATGTGAGCGCTACTCACAGCCTGCATGCCTTGTGGGGGCGGTTGTGGTAGCCCCAGCCCCTCCCACTCATACAATCATTTTTATTTTTTTAATTTTTTTTAAAGAAACAAACACTGCGACTTCAATGGTAGATTTAATCCATTTTTTATAAAAAAACTTAATACTTCAATCTCGCCTATACGGCGATTTCCAGAAGTACATGTATTTTTAATAAAATTTTCACAATCTAATTTATATATGAAAGTAAATATATATTTATATAATTACATTCACAATTTAAAGATAGATGAAATGTTAAAATCAGGCAATTAATTTAAATGGGGTTATTCAAAAGGGAAATTGAGGAATTTAACAGTACTCACAATTTTTTTTCCCAACAAGTTCTAATTTATTCCCAGAGGTTTCAATTTCATTTTCCAAATAAATGATTTCCCTCACAATTATTTACTCAAATTATTTTCTACAAAGACTGTAACAAATCTACAGATGTTTTCTTTTGAATCTCTTCTTTTGTTTTCCCTGATTTCTCTACACATCCATGTTTTCTTGAAATTAACACAAAAATTAACACATAAATCACAAATCCTTACAAAAATATTATAGTAAATAATTTTACCAAGAAGAACAGGGATTTTAACAAAATAAAATTTCTTCTACAGGTAATATAAAATTTATTTACACAGACAATCTTTTCCAAAGTAGACAAATTAAAATACACAGGAAAATACCTGTACTCCAGAAGCTTGAAAATAAATCTTGGCTGTAGAAGAGAAACTTTGTTGCTTGTTGCGTGCAATCCTCCAAAGCTCCTCTAGAAAACCAATATCTAGAAGAAAACAAATACTAAACAGAGACGATTCTAAGACTACTTCCAGAAATATTTTGCAAATCACAGAGGAAGTCTCAAAATTACACAAATCAATATTTTTTTAATAGAACCCTGATCTTTTTTCATTTCCCATGAAGTAATTTTTTTGTTTTCCCCAAATCCATAAAAATATTCCCGAAGAGAATTGTCAACCAGAAACAACTAATTTAACTACCACACATATCAAGAAGAAAATATCTTCTAACCACCTTTCCGATGATTCTTTTTTTCTTCCTTATCAAAAATTCATGCATTTTAAAGAATTTAAAGAATTCAAATTTCAAAATACAATTTGCCTTTTTCTTATTTAATTAATTTATTTAACAATTAAAATACCATTTCCCACAAAACAATTAATTTACATTTAATCTATTTACACAATTAAAGTAACTTTAATTTAATTAATTAATTTATTTAATTAAATAATTTTAATCTCAGTGATTGAAATACTTAACCAGATAAACTAATTAATTAATTAAATAAAATGTAAAGCTTTATTTTCAACATTTAAAATTAATTTAAATAAACATTAAATTAAAAGAATATTAATCTATCGTTAATTTAACAAAATTTGTCTTTCATAACAAATAAACCAATCAAATGCAAACAAATCCACCAAAGACACCAGACTTAAACTGACGAGAAACTGTGACTGGGTTTAAGACTAGACTAGGATGAACCTGGTTACTACCTCCCAATCAACATTTCCATTGAGTCATGACACACTCAAACTTGAGTAACTAGGTGGCATCGGTGTCATGTACCTGTAATCCTGTAATCGAACCAATAACATACATATATATATATATAATCCATTATACAAACACACCGTGCGGAGAAAATCACGGAAATCATAGGGCACTCGCAAGCGAGTGATGCAACTCTATTCTCCACACCAATACACATCACATCAAACTGACAAATAAAAAAATAGTTAATCTACCATAAACATATATATAGCAGTAACATCTGAAGGAAACATTTATGCTAACATAAAGCATGTAAAAATAATTACCACCATAAAACGTATCATCAGATCACAAAATAGATCCACTATCGCTCTAAATTCAGCAATCAATACATCAAAATAAAGTACCAAGGTCTATCAAAGTGAAAACATGCTAACAGAAAACATCATGAAAGATCATGAGGTATATGGACAAAAGTTTGTAATGTTACTTCCTCAACTATAATAGGTAATGTGATGACTCCAAGCAGTTGTTTCCCCACATTATCAAACCCGTGAATAGATAAAGAATCAGGTTGAATTTAGATTTTATCTACTTTAAGCTTATTAGGAATGTTTATGCTACACATGTTAACGGTTGATCCACTGTCAAAAAGAGTTCTCTTTATCACTACTTGATTATTTCAGCTATTATCAAGAAAGCTTCATTTTTTTTGCACTTCCAAAGGAGGTAGCTTAATTTGGTGGAAAACAATGTCAAAGTTCATTTCATTAATTTCTTGAACTAATTTTGCTAAATCATTTGAACTAGTGTTAGAAGGAATCGTAACTTGTTGCAAAGCCTCTTGAAGCATGTTATGATAAGTAGGTGATGTTTGAAACAGTCCCCATACTAAAATCTTATCTTGAGTATTCTTAAGGTGTTCAACAAGATTATATACCTTGCCATTTTTTGCAGTCAAATGAGGAGCACTAGGAAAGATTGGATTAGGTAATGGGAGGGATGTTAAAGGTGTTTTTTGAGGTGGCAAATTATTCCTAGTGTTATATGTATGAGAAATGATATTATAACTTGGTTTTTGCTAAACATTATCATTATCAAGTTTCCTTTTAGGTGGTTCCAAGATAAGCACAAGTTTATTTTGAACTTGTGGTTTTTTAGAGGGTGGATAAATGATAAGTTTAGGCTCAGGAGAGTACTTCAAGGGATATCTAATGTGAATAACCTCAGAAGACATATTCTTATTTTCATGATCTCTTAGTGAAGGGGAGTCTATGGTCACTTCAACATCTTCATCTAAGGAGGTCTCATCACTATTGTTTGCAAGACATGTGTCAATGTTCTCATTTTCTCCCACCACGATATCGTCCCTAGTAGGAGAGCTTTTAGGAGAACGAAAAACTAGATGTTCATGACATTCAAAATTGGGTTCTTCTAAACTGACTTCATTGCAAGTAAGGGAGTTATCAATAGTTGAATTTTCTTGTTTATCAATGGTGAGGATATTAAGAGATGGCTCAATTTGATTGTTATGATTATCTAACGTATCATTATCTTGTGCCATACTATCTACCCTATTAGGAGATCTCTTAATATATTCATTGCATTCCATGGTTAGATTTTTTAAAGTAGCTTCATCAAAAATAGTCAAGGCATCAAGAGAAGGACAACTATGATTTTCATTCTTACCAAATAGATCTTTCCAAATGGCGGGAGCATTAGGGAAGGGGACAAAAATATTCCCACAACTCCCAATAAGTGTATCTTCTAACACCAAACTATCTTCTTCGCACCGAGGAGGGATATTAGGAGAAGGAAAAAATTGATTGTCATGGTTATGTATGATTTCATCCTCTTTCACTAAAAAATTCTCACAAGCAAGGGATGAATGTACAGTAGGTAAAGAGATGTTTTGAAATGTGTCTATGATCTCATCTTCTTGTGTCATAATATCTTCACAAGAGAGAGGAGTAAAGAGACAATAGAGACTTTCATGATTCTCAACGATTGTATCTTCTTTCACCAAGATGCCTTCATCACTAAGAGAGGTATCAAAAAAAAAAAAAATGCTTTTCATGATTTTCTATGCTTGTATCTTCTTGTATCATATCATCCTCACCAATGGGAGAGATAATAGGGTTTGAGATATGCAATACAATATTAAGGATTGTGTCCATGGTTTGATCCTCTTACTCTATGATGTTCTCATAACTATGAAAGATAATGGAACATTTGATGGCTAACATGTTTCTTAATGACCTCATTGTTGTACCCTAAATTGAATTCATAAGAGGGAATGTTGTACTTATATAGTCAATTCTTAACCATATCAAAACCACATCTCTTAAAAGGAAATGTGCTAACATGATAAAGTAAACTATACAATTTTCATAACCTAAAAAAGGCCATTTACTAATTAGACTATGTTCAAAACTGAAAATGAAATGTTGTAAATGTAAATTTTGAATTTTGACAATGCACTAAATGAAGAAAATTAAGCTAAATTCACTAAAATTGATGAAACAGAAAATCAGAAAACTGAAATAGGAAAGTAACAACAGCAAATAGAAGCCTAAAATAGAGGTTTCAAATCCTAGAAAATGTAGTTTTAGATCTAATTAGGGACTCATTCACCAGTAAGGGTGAATGGGTCCTAGATGGGGATTTTTGCAATGTTTCTAATTATTTTTGAGTGAATTTCAATTAGTTTCAAATGATAGAAAGTTCACTTTTGGCCTTATTAGGGACTCATTCGCCAATAGGGGTGAATGGGTCCTAGATCAAGATTTTAAAGAGGTGAAAACTATTTTTTTTTTAAAGTTGGTTTATGTGCTTTTTTTCCCCAATTTCAAATTGTAATTCTTATGATAAAAAATTTCAGAATTTGATGATGTAATGTAAGTGAATTGAAGGGTAAATGATGACCTACATAACACCTTTTGAAATGCAATTTTTAAAAAAAAATTTAAATATAAATTTATATGATCTAAATGATATGAAAAGTGATTGATTTGGTTTTTTTATTTTTTACATTTAGAGAGATGCAAAATAATGTAATTCCAAACCCTAAATGAGATGCAATTTTTAATGAAAAGCAAGAAACCCTAAATGAGATATAATTCAATTCAAATAAGATGCAAATGAATGCAAGATCTAACTGAGGATGTAATGAAAGATCCAAGATTAGAAAATTGCAATGAACAATGAGTCAGGTTCACCATTAATGTTTAGGTGGAAAATAGGGTTTGATAAAATGAATGAACAACATGATTAACAACTAAGTTTTTCGACACAAAACATGAAATTATGAGGACCAAAAATGCCAATAACAATCATAAACTAACCCCAACTATTATAGCTGAACCAAAAGGGCAAAAGGATGGGAAAATTCCCACCACTCCTATTTCAGCTTGCCCACTCAGTAATGTCCTTGGAGTCCTAATCGGATTGACTATCAACCTCACAAGGTGAGTTAATTCTAAACAAGGAAGACCTAGGAGGGGGTTCTTTAAGCTTTATGGGGTACACCACCAAGCAAATGCTTGGAAAATACAAACAAGAATTCAACCTTCAAAACCTAGTAATGCAAGCTAAATGAAGGATGCAAATGATGAAATAATGAAATAGCAAGTTAGGATGCGCGTACTTGGGAAGCCTGGAAATGCAAAAAGGATTACATAAATGTAAATAAGCTTACAAAAGTGTTATGGGGGACAAAGACACCCTTATTGTTGTCTTAGTTTTGCTTCTATTTTTTAAGGCAGATGTGGAATCTTTAGATGCTAAAACCAGATCTAGAAGAATTTTTGAAAACTACCCTCGGGAGGACTAAGATGCCCTAGGTGACAACTTAGTCTTGTCCAAAATTTTAGAAATCTTTGAATGTGTTCTGGAGGCTTGATGGCACTTCCTTCTCTCATCTCATGTTCTGAAAGTTTTGAATTTGGTGTATAAGTGAGTTTTTTGTGAAGATGACAAATTTACAATGCAACTTTGCAACTTTTCACTTTAAATTATCTTCAAGTCTTCAATCTAAATTTGCAATAACAAACATGCAAGAGGAGAAAAACTTGTTGATTGTTAGTTAATGGGGGTTTTCCTTGGTCAAACCCCTTGTTCATAATTAAACCTTAAAATAGAATGAAATAATGAAGGGAAATGATGAATGAACAACATGAAATGCTACAACTCACCAAACCCTTGTTGTAAAGTCTGCAATTTTTTGTGAAATGGCTATCTTAGATATGGATCTTGAAATGCTTGAATGCTTGATAGATATGAATTTTAATTGCTTGGTTGAATCAAAACCCTACATCACAAATGTTATCATAAGAACACACATGATTCAAGAAGATCTTTGTTATGATGCTTGAATCTTGATGATGGCTCCAAATGCTTGATGAATTGCTCTTGAATGCTCAAATAATTCAATGCTTGGATGCTTATATTGCTTGTTAGGATAAAATGAGAGAAGGAAACTTGTATTTATACCTATCTATGCTTAAAATCCCAAAATTACACCACACTAAGCCAATATATGAATTCATTAGTTAAAGGAGGCTAAATCCCACTAGAATTTGAAATTAAATCTTGAAAATATCTCTAGGGGGACTAAGATTCCCTAGATGGTGTCTTAGTCTCGAGGCATGAAACTTGGGGAACATAATCCAAAAACGGACCTATTTATGTCCATTTAAAATCAGGGTCCCAAGACATTTGTGGGGCAAAGATGCCCTAGGTGAAATCACAGTCTCGACCCAAAAATGAGGGACACTCAAATAGAATCAATAAATTATCATTTAACCTTTTGAAGTATGTCAGGATTAGCTATAAAAAGATATAGTTCATTAGGCTTGTGGATGCAAAATAGGACCAATTAAGACATAAATAGGGATAAATAAAGCAAGGCAAGCCCAAACAAGTGTGAAAATGCAAGGGTATGCATTTTAATACACTACATTTAGCCCCCACTTTAGTGTGAGGATGAACTTGCTTCAAACTCACACTAAAGTAGCCAACCATGCAATCAAGAGGGATTCAAATGTACAAATATAGTAAGATAGGATGAAAATAATCAAGAGGGTGGCCAAGCCTCCAAGATCAAGATCCTTTGAAAAACCAACATAGGCACAAAGGAACACACTTGATAATGACAAATGAAGCCATAACCAGATTGTAAACATACACCATTAAAGAAAAAAAAGAGGCAAAAGAAAAAGAGAAAATGCAATGCATCAAGCTTTGACTAGCTATGAAACGTGTTGTGGATTGGGTCTAGGTTGTTTTTCCAAAAGAGGTTTATAAGTGGAATGCATTGAACACTATGAAAACAAAGTGCACACTCACAAGGACTAGTGAAGCTAGTTGTACACTATGTGAGCCCCAGGAATCCATATCAAATTCATACCCCCATGAATGCAATAAGGAAAAAAAGAAAATGCATGCTCACAAGAGCTAATGAAGTTATGTGTTCACTAGGTGAGTCCCATGGGACCATATCAAATCCATACCTCCATGACTTTAATATAGAACAAAAGAAAGAAAATGCATGCTCATGAGGGCTAGTGAAGCTATGTGTGCATTAGGTGAGCCCCAGGTCAAAGCCATACCTCCATAACTCTAATAAGGCACAAAAAGGAAAAACACAACAAGAAAGAGGGATGTTCAAAGGGATTTTTCTTAGTTCATGTGAGGTCTTAATCTTAGGGGACATTATTATTAATTTGTCCAAGAGAGGATAAATGCAAGGTCTCATCCTAGGAAAAATTGTACTTAATGTTTCCAAGAGAGGACAAGTGAAAGATCTCATCTTGGGCAACATTGTACCTAATGTTTCCAAGAGAGGAAAAGTGTAAGGTCTCATTATGGGAAAAATTGTACCTAATTTTTCTAGGAGAGGACAAGGAGATATCACACTCTTAGAGTAAATCAAACCCGATGACACCACATAGAGGAAAAACTCATCGCATAAAGAAATAAAATCACATAAAGGAACATTGAAACAAATGCAAGTGAAATCATGCTAGAAATAACGCCAATGTATGCCTCCACTTTAAATAAATTGCTAAACACCATGTTGTGAGTAATTACTTTAAATTAGCCAAAACATAAAAAGGAAACAAAAAAGAGATTTTCCCCTAGAAACACATAAGGGATCTATGGATTCAGGATCAGTATATGTCATTGGTGTAATGATATTAGAGAGCTCAAAAATCTCATCATTCACTAAATACAAATAGAACTAAAAGAATGACACAAAGAGAGCGAAAAGAAAGAGAAACCTTTTGGGTCAACATGGAAGAGAAATAGGGTGTCTCAATGCCTTGCATCATCCCCAAAAGGAAAACAAAAAACAAAAATGAAAAGAAAGCAAAGATAATGAAAAGTATTTTGGGTCAACATGGAAGAGACATAGGGTGTCTTGACGGCTTAAATCATCCCCAAAAGGAAAAAAAGAGACAAAATTGAAAATGAAAATAAAGATCAAGGAAAAGGAAAAAGTTTATGACATATAGGATAATGAAGTACCTACAAATAGAGGAATGTCACAAAGAGAGAGAGAACATCAAATTCAACGTCACGAGGTATCACATTATACATTCAATCAAACAAAAAGAATACAAAAAATGAAAGAAAAATAATAGTAAAGTAGATGTGAGTCAACCATCCAACATGTCATTTGCATCCCAATCTTGTTCAGAATAGGCCGAATGCAGATCAGTAGAAAGAGGGACAATATCAAGTGTGGTACTAGGAGAACACCAAGTTCAACATGTAGTGTATCACTTGGTTGAGGAGGATCACCATGGTTGTTATCACTTACGCTCATGTTGGAGGAAAATAACAAAATCAACTCATAATGCACTTCCTCGTCAATTTTGGTAGTTCCTTCATCGTCATCCAAGTTAACCACAATAGGAGGATTAATGATAATATCCATAGAGGGTGTTGGTCCTTGTGTTGGTGACATAAATTATGTTTTTTCTGCTAAGAGAGGAGGGTCATCATTTATTGCTTCTGTCAAGTTCAAATTTTGATTTTCAATGTAGTTCTCTTCATTCATCTTTTGAGAAATAGCACAATGTCTACACCTACACTCTATAGCATTTATGTTTCTTTTATTATAGTTTTCAAGTAGTTTTTATGTGGGAGCATATTTTTCAACCATAGGTTTATTTTCTTCTTTTGAGGGAAGAATGGAAGAAACTATGGAAGGTTGTTCAACCAATTTCTATTTGGCTTTATAAATTTTCTTACGAGGTGGAATAGGAGTTGTTTGGTTTTCTCTAAGCGTTTTGTAGGAAATAGGCAAGGGATTTTTGATAGACGATTCTTTTTTTGTTGGAAGGGCTTTAAGATCACTATTGTTTTCTTCAAGGGGTGGAGGTTCAATCAAGGGTGGAGGAAAATTCTTAAGGGATAATATCCAGTCATGTATTTTTCTTTGAATTTTTTGTAGGATAGGAAAAGGAAGTCTTCACAGGGTCTTATAGGTTCCATGGGCTCAGGCCAAAAATAATCTAAGGAAAAATTTCCAGGGGAAGATGGAGGTCTAAAGACACTATGATTTATAGTGAATATTTCATTGTTGAATGGAAACTTTAAGCATTTATGGAAAATAGATGGGGCAGTGTTCATAGAGCTAAGCCATTTATAGCCTAACTTCACATGAAATTGGTTTGAATTAGATATGATAGAGAATGATACATTTAATTTCTTCCATCCTACTTGTAAAGGGAGTGTGATCGAGCCTTTCGTAGCATGAGAAAAACCATAATGAATTTTAATCCATGCTCTTGGTTTATCATATCTATCTTTTGTAAGTTCATGCACATACAATAGTTATTTTGTGATCACATTCTTTCCATAGATAGGATCAATTAAAATCCCAGGAGTGGGCCTATTATTGATTCTATCAGCAATGTAAAGAGGACCATCAGGTGCATGTGTGATTATTTCTTCTGAAGAGAAAGTAGTGTTAGTGGGAATTATGGTTTTCTATTTATGAGGCTCCATGTCAATCACTCCTATCATTGTATTAATAGAACTTTGGTCATTAACATCCTTAGGATTTTTTTCATCATCATCTATAGGATTTTTTCATTATTGCTCATATTCTCATCATCCATGTCATCGTTCATCACATCAAGCTTAGTTTCACTAGCCTTAAGAAATGAAATATTATGGTTGGGCATGGGATTGGTAAATATTTGTATGTTTTGGCTAGGAGGAGCTAGACTTATTACCTTTGTCATTCACACCTCTAAATTGGATATGATTATAATCAATGAGGACTTGCACAATATGTTTAAGACACTTGTAATGTTCCATATCATGTCCTTTTTGTTGGTGATAAGACAATAGGCATTGTGTCTAAAGCTCAGAGGTAACAAATTGCTTGGGTCAAGAGGTCAAACAGAAGGTAAGGTAAGAAATTTTTTGTTTAATAGCTGACTCATGATGTTGTGAAGTGTGTCGGTTGAGGGTGTAAATTATCTTTGTGGATCCCCAAAGATATAAGAATTACTCTTCTTTATAGCCTCTACTTGGGTATCAACTTGTCGGGTAGGTTGGGAGCTGGAATTTAGTTGAAGGAAATTTTTATTTTGTCTTCTAAATGACTAGTGGGTGTTTTGGTTTGAGGGTTTTGACTTTCCAGGATGGGTAGAGGTGGTTTTTATTTCACTACTACCTACAAAATTCATATAATCTCAAAGGGAAGTGCATAAATGCATGAAGGAAGGGAATTTCATCATGGTAATATTATAGTCTCTTATCTTACTTTGTAAATTTTCTATGAACATATTTTGAAGCTGGGAATCAAAAATCTTCACACTAATTTAGGAATAAAATGATTGGTTACATGAAATAAAGAGAAATTTTCACCCTCATTTTTCTTGCAACTCGTCAAATCAGCTAATGTCATTTCAAGAACCATGTGCTCTTAGAAATGGTTAATAAAGGCCTCAACTAGTTCATTGAATGAACAAATTGAGTTATTCGGTAATGCAAAAATCTAGTCTAAGGAAATTCCTTTCAAGGATCGGGAAAAATCTTTGCCAAAAGTTTGTCCTCAAGGATAAATTCACTACACAAAGTAGTAAGGGAATTGACATGATTAGTAGGATCTCCCTTTCCTCGATATTTATCAAATCTAGGGATCTCTATACCTTGTGGCACTGGAGTTCTAAATATCTCCAAAGATAGTGGGCTGCTTTTGACATAGTATGAAGGTGGACCATTTTGATTTTGATTTATGGTGGAAATTTGACGTTGAATGGATGAAAGGATTTGTAAAAGGTGGTTAATGATTGGGTCATTTCTTGTGGTTTGAGATGGAGGTGAATATGGTGGTGGTGTGTATTTGTTCGATGGACCAATGAATGGATTTCTTATAGGAGGAGATATAAGATTAGATGCCACATAAGTATAAGGATCACCAGTGGAAATGTTTGAGGTAGGAAGGATATTGCTAGTTTGTTGCATCATTGTGGTCACTTGATGTTTTGTATAGGTTGGAATGAATGTTGTGGTTGAAGGGGGAGGAGTTTGATTTCCTCCTTGGATTTGCACATTTTTTAAAGCTTGAGCACCATTAGTGGTGGAAGGAAGATGCTTTCCAAAGATGTGAGCTATGTTACACACAACCTCTAGTCCTTTATCATTTTCCATCATGCGGTGAATACTATCTATGGAAGCCATAATAGTGTTGGAAATGTTTTGAGTACTCACACTATCTTATAAATGAGCTAGGTCTTCATGCATTTTCATTATGTTTTCTTGAGGGATATGATCAACCATTATTTGAAAAATTGGAATAGCACTTGTAGGTAAGGTAGGAATAGCAAAAGAGGTATAAAATATATGGTCCATACCTAGTGAACTAATTCCAACACCAAAAGTAAAAGAGCTTGATAACCCAAGATCCACAATGAGTGTTTTATCATAGGATTCCATGAGTCTCGCACTTCATCTAACCACAGTATTAGTAGTAGGACACCAAGTACTAAAACTCATACAAGGGAAAAAACAAATAAAGTGCAATGAACACAATATCCTATGCTTGCAATTACACTTGAAATGAAAGAAATTGGAATAGCAAGAATTCTACAAACTATAACAGAAAATTTAAAGTAGCAAATAGAAGCACAAAAAGGAAATTTTAGATCCTAAAAATTAGAAAGTCAAAGTAAACAAGGACTAAGACACTAGTAAGGGAATCTTGGTCCTATTGGTGAAATTTTGAATTTTTAGGGACTAAATAGACAATAAACAATAGAGAGGATTTTGAGCTAGAAAACCTGAAAGGGACTAAGAGGCCAGGAAGGGAATTTTAGTCCTAGCAAAGATTTTTCTTAGAAAAATAGAAAATTTTAAATTCTTTATAGTGTTTGAACAAGTTTCCTACTTAGGATGTTGATGTTTAGAAACAAAAAACTATGCAAATGAATGCAAGGATTCATATTAACTAGTGCAAGAAATTAAATGCAAAGTTGAATGCAATTTTTTCAATTTTGGATGCAATAATAATGTTTCTAAATATAATTAGGATGATGAACAATGCATTTTTTATTTTTTCAATGAAATGAAATGATGCAAGAAAGCAAAAATCTAACCTATATGCACTTTCGCTACTACAAATATGAGAAACCTTAGATGCAATTTCACTAAATATGAGAAACCCTAGGTGCAATTTCACTAATGCAAGATGCAAGAAAGAATGAATGCAACCTAGATCTAGAACTTTAATGAACAACACATCAGAAAATGAATGCTCAAAAAGGGAAAGTTCACCAAAATGAACCGAAAGGGAAAAAAGGATTGGAAAATACTCACTTCTATTTCACCTTGGTCACTCAATAATGTCCTAGGAGTCCTAATTGGATTGAATATCAACCTCATAAGGTGAGTCAATTCTCAGCAAGGAAGACATAGGAGATGGTTCTTTAAGCTTTAATGGGTTCACCATCGAGCAAATGCTTGGAAAATAAAAATAAGCATTCAACCTAGAAAACCTAGTAATGCAAGCTAAATGAAGGATGAAAATGATGAAATAATGGAACAAGTTAGGATGTGTGTACCTAGGAAGTCTGGAAATGAATCAAGGATTCCATAAATGCAAAGAATCTTTCAAAAAGTGCAATGGAGGACAAACACTCCCTTACTATTGTCTTAGTCATAGTATTATTTATTAGGGCAGATCCAGAATCTTCAGATGCCAAAACCAAATCTAGAAGAATTTATTAAAAAATACACTTGGAAGGACTAAGATACCCTAGGTGATGACTTAGTCCCATATAGGATTTTGATAATCTCTTAATGTGGTCCCGAGGCTTGATTTCTGCACTTCCTTCTTCTCTGATCTCAGGTTCTAAAACTTTTGGATTTGGCCTGTAAGTGAGTTTCCGTGAAGATGACAACTTTGCAATGCAACTTTGAAACTTTACAACTTTACAACTTGGCACTTCAAATGATCTTCAAGTATTCAATCTAAATATACAATCACAAACATGCAAGAAGAGAAAAACTTTTTGATTGTTAGTGAATGGGGGTTTACCTTGGTCAAACCCCTTTTTGGTAATTAAAACTTGAAATAGAATTAAATAATGAAGGGAAATGATTAATGAACAACATGCAATGCCACAACTCACCAAACCCTTGTTGTCAAGTCTAAAAACTTGTGTGAAATGGCTAGCTTGAATATGGATCTTCAAATGTTTGAATGCTTTACAGATATGGTTTTGAATTGTTTGCTTGAATAAAAACACATCATAAATGTTAGCACAAAAACACATATGATGCAAGAAGATATTTGATATGATGCTTGAATCTTGATGATGGCTCCAAATGCATGATGAATTACTCTTGAATGCTCGAATACTTGAATGATTGGATTCTTAGATTGCTTGTTAGGAGAAAATGAGAGAAGGAACCTTGTATTTATACATATCTATGCTTAACTTCCTGAAATTAGACTACACCAAGAGGACATATGAATTCATTAATTAAAGGAGGTTAAATCTTGCAAGAATTTAAAATTAAATCCTAAAAATAACTCAAGGGGGTCTAAGACACTATAGATGGCGTCTTAGTCCCAAGGCATGAAAATCATAGCATAGAATAAAAAAGGAACCTATTTAAGGGATTTTAAAATTATGGTCCCAAGACCTTTATGGGAAAAATATTCCCTAGGTAGCATCTGAGTCCTGACCCAAAAATTAGGGACACTCAGACATAATCATTAAATTATCATTTATCCTTTTGAAGTATGTCAGGATTAATCATAAAAAGATATAGTTCATTGAGCTTTTGGATGCAAAATATGACCAATTAAGACATAAATATGAACAAATAAAGGTGGTCCCAAACAAGTGTAAAAATGCAATGACATACATTTTACTACACTACAATAGCAATGAATATGGGAGTTTTGAGAGCTTGAAATGTTCTGTACCTTAGAAATCTTGTTGTTTTTAGATGATTGGGGACTCATTCAAATTTAGTGGTGAATGGGTTCCTATTAATGTTTTGAAAAGAGACTTCTATGTTTTATTCCTCTTAGTCAGTACTCCTAGATCCCAAGTTTTCACTGCTTCAAGCCCAACTAAGGACTCATTTTCCTTTAGTGGTGAATAGGTCCTTTTAGGGTTTCATAAAACTAACTTCTTGGTTTTTTACTTGAATGTCTCCATTCTCAGTTCCCAAGTCTTCATCTCCCAAAATTTTGGAATAAATTTTTTAGCCTTTTTTTGTTTTCTTTCACTATGGATGACAACCTTACAACTTGACAACTTTGACATTTTTGCTTCAAATCTCTTCTCCACTTGATCTTCAACCTATAAATGTAGAAACACACTCTCAAGGGGAGAAAAAAATTTTGATTGTTAGTGAATAGGGGTTTTCCTTGGTCAAACCCCTTTTAGGTAATTAAACCAAATTATGAAATAGTGAAATTAAAGCATGAAACATGAAATAATGAAGTGTTGATACCTTTGATGATGTCTATTAACACAAATCTCTAAAATAACATGAAGTTGCCAAGAAGAATGTAGATCTTGATCTCAAATAGGATGTAAAAAAATGCTTGCAAATAGATCTCCAATGCTACATCAACAATCTTAGCTCAACAACATGCTTGATGCACTATGCCTTTGACATGATGAAATGACCTTGAATTGATGCAATAAAACATTTATAATATGTCCTTGAATGTCTTCTTGAATTCTCTTGAATAATCTAAAATTCTCTTCTTAACTCTTAGGATGCTTACATAATAACTCTTAGCTGAAGCTATGTGAATTAACCTTGTATTTATACTAAATCTAGAGATTGACCTCGAAATTCAAAGAATTCAAGATAGCCTCAGATATGGGTATTAAAATCATAAGGATCCCACCATAATTAAATTAAAAAAGAGGGGTCCTATCAAGGGATCACCCATTTTCCATTAAAGTAAAATGGGTCCTAACACAATTTCCAATACCAAGCTTCAAGGAGGTGAAATGACATAAAAAAACCACCTCAAAAATGTAAAGAAAGGGGTGTCGTAAGTGGAGAGGACTCATTTTCCACTAAAGGTGAATGGGTCCTAGTCGCATTTTTCAAGACACTAAACTTTCCAAATTAAATGTCATACCATATCATTATTGGGTGTCAGGGTAGATCATTGAAAAGAGGGCCTAAATTTGAATTAAAGGGGCCAATTAAGCTCATTTAACCACTAGTAATTAATGAAACCCTAGAAAAGTGTGAAATTTTGTTACAACACTTTACAACACTTTAACAATGTACAATTTAAGTAAATTTAGTTATAAAGGGGTCCTAGATTAATGTGAATGTGTACAACACATCACAACATTAATCCAACACACAATTAAGTCAATTATTAGGTCAATTATTCCCAAATTAAGTGAAGAAAAGGGATAATTTTTACATCACTACAATCGAAAAGATTGCATCATGTTAAGGTTGAGTGTGCTTAATTGATTTATGTGTTTAACACTAGTATTGGCTGAACTTGTTGGAACTAGGGAAAATGGGGGTGAAACAATTACTCTTAAGTGCTATAACACCCACTTTCAAGCTATTCCATTCAAGGATAGCCCAAGATATCTTAATGCAAAAGAGAAATAGATCTTGCAATAAGGCTATCCTAGGGGCTGAAAGTAGATTAATAAGGGGCTCATCACAAAGTTTAGACTTGGATAAGATAATGAAATGAAAGATGCAATGCAAAACCCGAATTGAATGCAATGTAATAGCAAATCACCTAGAAATGTAAATAGAACAGAACAAAAAAGTAGTACGATGTATGGTGTGCACCTGGAAATATAGAAATGAATGATTGAAGCTCTGAAATTCTAAAAATTTAGAGTTTTTGGACCTATTAGAACTCATTCGCCAACCTAGGTGAATTAGTATGAGATCTAGATTTTTGTATAGAAGTTTGTTTCGGGAAACAGGGTGTCTGAATATGCAAACATATCTAGAAAAAACCTATAATGGGACTCATTCGCCACTCTCGGCGAATCAATCCCATTCCACTTTTTTGAGAATTTATTGTTCCAATCTGCACTCCAACACCTCTTTCCTTCCAACCTGAATTCAGATCTCACTCTCTCACTCTACAAAAATACCTACAAAATAGAATATAAACTTCATTTGCTAATGTGGGGTTTTCCTTGGTCAAACCCATAGTTTGGTAATTCACCATAGATAGCCATACTCAACCCTTGACAATGCTAGATCTTGAATTAAAGTGAGCTTGAAGACCTAAAAAAACACTTTAATGCTACTCCAAGACTTCAACTTTGCTTCCTTTTGAAACTTGAATGCTCTTATTTGAAGATTCTCAATACTTATCTTTTGAATTTTCTCTTGAAAATGCTTTCTCAAATTTTTTAGATCATAAAAATGGCTTAGAAAATCTCTTATGTAGGAATTAACACCTAATTGACAATTACTTAGATCTCAAAGGCTAACATCGACCAAAAAATTGAGTTAAAATGGTGAATTTCCTACTCAAATTTGAAATAGACCCCTAATGGGACTCATTCGCCACCCTTGGCGAATGGGTCCCGCCTAAGGGGACTCATTTTCTCAAGGTGGGTTTTCTGGATTTTCTGTGTTTTAAGTGATTTTTATGGGATTTTCAGGTGAAATAAACCTCGAGATCTAAAATAATGGGTCTTAGGGGCCTATAAATGATCATTTAAAGGGTAATTAATACAAGGGTACCCAACATAGGTCCAAATTAGGCAAGGAATTGTACTATTTCCAAGAAGGGAGTACAATTTTGGTTGTAACACTTGTGTTAAAAACTACTTACGGAGTTCATGGAAGCATGTTGAGGTGTGTTGGGATTTATTTAGGACCTCATTAAGTGTATGTTTAGGTTTCCCTCATTCTAATTCCACCGCAAAAAAATTTTATGCCGACCTAAATTGAATTTGTAAATGCAAATGTTATATGGTCAACTTTGGATGAGTTTCAAGGTTGAGGATGGTATAAATATAAGTTGATGTGTTTAAGAAAGGTGTGAATGAATGCAAGAGAAAGATAGATGTGAGATAGATGAAAAATAGTGCGTGTATGATGTCAATTTGAGAAGATCAGTGCAAACTTCAAGTGGTGAGGTTTTAGAGGTAGTGAGCTGAAGGTGTACTCTATCACTCAACCATGTATTCAAGTCGGTGAGAGAATTTTGGTAGAAATCTTCATTACATTGAGATTGTTTTATCTTTGTAACAAATCAATTTTGTATTATTTTACAATTATATGGTAGAGAGCCTTTCTGGTGGTTAACCCTTATTGGATAGTGAGTCCTATTCCAGATAGTGAGTCTTGTTTTGAATAATGAGTCTTATTTTGGCAGTGAGCCTTTATATTCATTTTTGATATTCTCTATATTGTGAGCTAATCCTCACCATTATTTTTCCCTTATTGGGTTTTCCAGGTAAATCTAGTGTTATTGTGTGTATGATTTTACTTCTTTTAGTTTTTTCCTTTACACTTAATGATTAATCACATAAGCATAGTAAAGGATTTGTGAATAATAATTGATCTAACTTGTGGTGGAAGTGTTAATTGCTACAATTGATTCATCCCCCTCTCAGCTGTCTTGCTCAATAGTTGGTATCAGAGCTTGTTTCCTAGAGAAGAGATTAACCACTTGTGGAATGTTTGGGATGGCGAGCAAGATCAATATTGAGTGTCCTCGGTTTGATGGGACTAATTACACCCTCTGGAAAATAAATATGGAAGGATATATAGAGTACTATGGATATGATATTGAAAAAGCTTATAATCTACTATATACACTCCTCCTACTAATGGTCTGAGTATAGCTAATGAAATAAATGTGCCTGAAGCAAACAGTAAGGAAAATTTCATTATGAAGAATAGCCTTTCACATTCCAAATTGATTAAAGTTCAAAATCTGAAGACTACTAAAGATGCTTGGGATGCATTGGAAAAGATTCATGAAGGAGATGAAAGGTCAAAGAACAAAAGTTGTAAAGTTTAGAGGCATAGTTTGAGATCCTGCATATATCTTAAGATGAGAACATTAAATCCTATGTATAGAGAGTGGATGAAGTGGTAGGTAGAATACAAGGACTTGGTGCTACATTGGAAGAATCAAGGATTGTAAAGAAGATTCTCATAACTCTCCCTGATGCATATAGTGAAAATTTATTTGCTAATGAGGAATTTATAGATTACAAAAGTTATACTATATATCAGTTATTGGGTACTCTAACATCATTTGAAAGCTTGAGAAATGGATCCAAGAAAAAAAAAATTTAAAGGCTACAAGAGCTGAAGATCTAGATGAAGAGAATCTCAATGAAGTAGAAGCTAACTTTGTAAGAAGGATGAAAAAGGGATCTGGTAAGTATGAAGGTGAGTTACCCTTTAAATGCTTAAGTTGTGGAGGAATAGGTCATTTGTTGGCAAGAGACATTGCACAAGTCATTTGGTGTTGTCATTGATGGAAACCCTAGTCATTAATCTTATCCACACTTCAGTATTTTCTCATACTGAAAGTCAGATTGAAGTTTTGTGATTAACTATCAAAGCTAGAACAGGGCAACCGAAAAAGTTTTGTATATCGATTCATATGTAATTTTATGTTATCATTTTTTATTGTGGATCTAAGGGAAGGTTTTTCAATGTATGATCTATCCTATCTTTGAATCGTAGAGCCTCATATTGATTGGTGTACAAGTTTGAAGATATGGTTTACTAATTTTTAGTTTAACAGTTTGAAAAGGCCGACTCGATGAATGTAGTGTGTTGCGGATGTTTGAGAAATAATTATTTGAAGTGTTTTTCATGTTCAAGGATGTTATTTTGGGTCTTCACTATATGTTGTGGCTGACATTGGTTGGTGCACATTGAAAATTATTTATGGATTGAGCCGATAATTTATACATGTTTTATATTTTGTCAAAGTTGACATGTAGTTGATGTAATCTCTTAATGTGGATATATATAAGTGATTATTTGTATCATTTTGATGTGTGTTGCAATTTATTGTGAAAGTTAGAAGGATTATAGAGCGATTGTGCATAGTTTTACTTGTGTAGAAGAAGATTGGTGATTCGAATTGAGGCAAACAAAGTTTCAAGAGTAGTATCAGACAGAGTGTGAAGAATGTTGTAAATGTTCTTAATCAAAATTATAATCAAGCATTAGCAGATGCTATTTTCTCAGTTCAAACCTTCTGGATGTAATCCAAATGTTTTTGTAAGATAACGAGTCTTCCTATTTGTATTTGAAGAGTGATCTCTAGGAAGTGTGACTAAATGCATGTGCATGCCCCTTTTGTAAACACTTATATGAAGTATACTCATATTGTGGATTGACCTCCATAGTGGTTTTTCCCCTAACAGGGTTTCCACATAAAAACCCTTGTGTTATGGTGTTGTGGTTGATTGTCTCGAGTTCTTGCATCTTTATTTTACTTCAATTCTATAAGTGGTTTAAAGATAAGGTTAATAATGTTAAATTTTGTAGAAAACTAATTCACCCCCCTCTCAGTGTTCCTTGTTTCCAACAATTGGTATCAAAGCCTAGTTCCTCAAAATAAGTTTAATAGCTCCGGGAAGATCTGGGAAGTTGATTCAATGGATTCTAGCAGTCTTCAACAACAAATTTTGGTGGAACTAGATGATCTTGATTAGTCCAAATCTAAAGTCTAGGAATTGCAAGCAAGCCTCATGAATGCTGAGAAATTCATTTAATCATTGAAAGATCTTATCAATAAGTCCATGGAAAAGAGAAAGGAACTCTATGATCAGCTCAAGCAGAAAGAGAGTAAAAGCATGGAAGATGACCACCTAAGTCAAGCCCTGAAGGAAAAGAAAGAAGAATGTGAAAAGCTCACTAGAGATAATGTTGTCCTAAAACATGAGATGGAATCTATTGTGATGAGGATGACCAAGGGGACTGAAGAAAGAAAGAAGAATGAAGAGAATCTTGCTCAATCCTTGAAAGAAAAATATGAAGAATGTAGCCAAATTACTAATGGATTCAATCAGCTGGAGCTTGAATTGGAAAAATCTAGAAACAATGAAGAAGAGCTTGAAAAAAAGATTGTTATTTTCAGCAATGAACTTGCTACTACAAGTGAATACAAGGAGAAGTTCAAGATTAGCCCAGCCAAGCTTGATGAACTGATTCAAAGTTAGAGGACTAGAAGTGACAAGCAAGGTCTTGGATATGAGAAAGGAGAAAGCTCCAGATCTAGTCAAATAAGATTTAAGCAAGGAAATTAGATGAAAAAGATAGAAAGTATCTGGTAAGACCACCCAATGCTCAAAAGTTCAATGGACTTATTTTTTGCAATAAATTTGGTCATACGGTTGCTCAATGTAGAAGTAGAATGAATTCAAGTGGTCCATCATTCTCAAGTCAGTGTTTCAATTGCAATAAGTATGGTCATAATTCAATTGAATACAAAAATATGCTGAACAAATTTTTCAATAGAAATATCAAATGTTAGGCCTACAATAGATTTGGCCATATTGCTAACTAGTGCAGATTAAGGGAAAATCAATGGAATAACTGGTCTATACAAAGAAATGTTGTGTGCTACAATTGTAAAAAACACGGTCACATTGCAAGTTGCTATAGAAGCAGGAAGGGTCTAGTAAACAAAGGGAAAAACATGCAAAAGGATGAAAAGGGAAAATGAAAAGTTACTACAGATGAGATCAAGAAGCAAATGAAGAAGACATGGGTGAAGAAGAGTGCTTTTGATGCAGGAAATTTTTCAGCACCAAAATATGGCATTTGAAATTCCTCCAAGAATTAGTTTAAGGCCTTTGGCCTGGGGGGAGCTCTCAATAAAATATTTTAAACCCATGCTAGTAGTTGGTACTACAATGTGGAAAATTGGAATAGTTGCATTGATGATCTATAGATGTTTTCGGATCTCTTGTGGAGGAAACTTATGCAAAATGAAGGTCCACAAAAGAATTTTCTTCCACATACTATGAAAATAGTGTATCTAGAAGACCTAGGGCAAAAGAATTTATTGCGATGAAAATGTTAGGTGTGCGAATGATAAAAGGTTACTTCTATTTTTCATTTTTTTAGACTCAAGGAACACTGAGAGGGGGGGTGAATCAGTGTTCAGTAGAATTTAAATTACAATCCAGATCTTAAACCATTTACAACATTTAAACAAAATTAAAGATGCAAGCACATGAAGGAAACAATCAAAACACCATAACGCCAAGATTTTTATGTGGAAACCATGTTAGGGGGAAAAAAAGGTGGAGGTTAATCCATAATTTATACTCTATTAAAAGTATGAAGAAAAAGCAGAATGCACATGCATTCAAGCACACTACCTAGAACTCATTGCTAAAAATTAGGAAGGCTCGCTTCCTTACAATATATTTGGATTACAAAAAAATGTTGAACTGAGAAAGTAGAATCTACAAATGTTTGGGATTAGTTTTGATGAGGCTCATAGATCATATTCAGGACCTTCTATTTGATTCTGCATTTTGCTTTGCTCTGCTTTAATTCGCTTCACAAAAATCCTCTTCTACATAAGTGAAACTGTGCCAAATCACTCAACAACCCTTCTGCTATTAAAAAATTTCAAACATGCACCAACTCACACTACAAAATGAATCAATCGATCTCTTATATATATCCGCTAGCAAGAATTCAATCGCTTTATGTTGGCTTTAACACAATAAAAATATTTCCCAATAGTCGGCTCAATCCACATTAAATATTTGATGCATACCCATCAAGGTTGGCTAATTCTATGTTGTGGCCCCAAATCAAAATTCTTGATCACATTAACATGTAAAAAATTACTCCTTATAAATCCACGAGATGCCTTATTCTTTGAGTCAGCCATAATGAGCTAATAGACAAAAAATTATTCTACTAGATCTCCTAACTTAACCAGCGATTGATGCAACATCACAAAACTTAACAATAATATAAAATAGATACTTAACAACTTTCCCTGAGATCCACAACTCAAAATGATAATTTGGTGAAGCATATAGATCAACATACTAACCGGATACCCTATTCTTCATTTTCACTTCCGGTAAAACTTTGTTCTTTAACCTACAGACCGGTATGAACAAATCCTAATCTGTGCACTTAAATAATGAGTTAGGTTGCCATCAATGACAACACTACAAGCCATATTACAACAATCTCCCCCTTTGGCATTGAAGGCAACACTTAGTGAAAAATGAGTAAGTGTCGGAACCAATATGATTATGTTGCCATAGTTCAAAATTTCAAAACACAACTCTGACTCCCCCTTGGAATGATAAAGCAATTTTCATTGCTCTCTCTCCTCCTTTGAAATTAATGGAAAACATATTTTGGATCTCCCCCTTTGCCTATAAAAATTGGATCAAAATTTGAAGAAATACACCTGCTACTCAAGTCAAAAAATAATCTTGAACTTATCTTTCATTTTTGAGAGAAATTTTCTCCAAGCTTCTACTGTAATCACAATGATTAAGATCAAGCTATTTTTCTCAAATGTCTGGTTGATAATCCAAATGAGAGATTCCAGAATTATGATTGCCTCTTCTAATTTCTCTCCTTTCCTCAGAACCTCAATCAATTGCTCCAATCTACATTCGATTAAATCCTTCATTTTCCAAAAGGTGTCCACAAGGTTGTTTCTGGTGAAAAGAAATTTTGTATGCTCAGACTACAATTCTTGAATCCTTTTCTTGACTATGCTATCCTGATCCTGAAACATGTTATAATCCTAACTAATCTTGTTTAGCTCAGATTCAATATGCTCCAGCTTATCTTTGTATCTCTCAATTGCATGGGGCCAACGAAGACAATAGTTGTAGATGTTATTTTATTTATTTACACATTTCCTCAACTCATTCATTTTCTTTTTCAATTTGGTAAGAGATAGCTTGAACTGCTCCTTTATATGTAGAATTATTTCTTCCTCTTTTCTGTCCTCAGACTCAGAGACCATGGCTCCCTTAATGCACTCAATCATCTCTTCAGGAAACACATCCTATAAAATCTTCACACCAATGTTATTGTGCAAAAAATAAGTACTTAGAGTGCTCTCAATTAGGTCCTGCTCATCTGAGGGTCTATTGGACTATATGTCAGCAATTTTCTACATCCCATCTTTCTCTTAAACAAGCTGCAATATCTTTATTTTGGATAAAACACCTTCTTCTTTGCTTCCTTCTAGTATAACTACATCTGGTTCAACTAATTCTAGTTCTTCCTTTGGAGTGTACTCATCATATTCTTCATCTAGTATGTCCACAATCACTAGATCTTTACCTTTTCCTTCAATTTTTGGAGTTTTGTTTGCCTGAGGAGTGTAATCAATAGTATCTTGATCTCTTTAATTCTTCCTCTCCATCTCATCAGAAGAAGATCCAACTTCAAGTGCTCTTACTGGAATAGAAATGCTAATTGTTCCAAACTTCCCTAGTAATTCTTTAAAGAAATTTGCATACTCTTGCTCACAATTTTCCAATGTATTAGAATGTTCAAACATCTATTTACAAACCAGTTCATTCTCTTTCCATATAACATCATTGATCTGTGGCAATCAATTCAAAAAATACATCACAAGACAAATGACCAAGGTACCAAACCTGGAGGGGTAATCTGACTCCTTTGTTAGTTGCACATTTTCCATCAATTGATCTTTTAACAATCTGCATAGGTCAAAATCTTGATTCTCCATTATCATTTCATGAGCGATGTAAACTGCACCTACTAAAGTTGTGCCTTCCCTATTTTTGAAAAATATTTTGTATGAGATTCCATGCGCAATGTACCTTTTTATCGGATCTTTGATCATCAAAATTATCAAAGCCCTCTGATCTCCAGTTACTTCAGTTAGTGTTTCAACTTCCTTGTTCTGAATTGACTTCATTTTTGGCATATCTCCAACATTGCATAATCTAGTTAGATTCTTAATCACCTCTTTCAAAATGGAATAGGGTTTATATAGACTTAGAATATCATCATTCAATCTATTCAAGATAAACCTAATGACTTCTGTGTTATCAAAATAGGGAAATTCACTCCAAATGTCTAAACTTTTCTATTTCACACCTTCAAGCCATTTCAATTCATCAGTCGAAAACATATTTCTCACATCCCTAATCTATTCACTTCTATATTCATCTAAATTCACCATTCCTTTGATTTGCTTCATTTTCCTTTCCATACCGAACAAGTTTCTACTAAGCACTAAATTAAGTGAGAATTCTACAAAAAACTGAAATACCTGATGAATTCGTCGCTGAATTGACTTTACTCCTTCAAAATTCTTCTGTAGAGGCTCTCCTTCTATTCTTCTTCAATACAACATGACAAATGAGGGTTCCAAATATCCTTTTATAACCCTCACACCTATCCTTTTTATCTCATTAAATATTTTTCCCTAGGTGTTCCAAATACTTTGTTTTCTTAGACAGCAAAAGAAGAATTCATCTGTGGACCTTCTACTCAAAGTTATGCACAAGCGATCACTGATACATTTGTAAAATATTAGCACAACTACTGACAAGTTCATATATTTCAACGCCAACTACCAACAGGGGGACAAAGGATTTTCCTGAAAAACTCCCCCTAGGCCAATGGCCTAAGATCAATTTCTGGAGGAATTACCAGAAACTGCTTCTAGTGTAGGCTTATTTGCTTCATCATATTCACTCTTCCTTACCCAATGTTTTCTTCATCTAATCTCTTATCTCTTCCATAGTCACTTTCCCTTTTCCTTTATCATCTTTTTGTGAAATTTTTCCTTTGTATATTGGACCTCTTCTATCCATGTTTCTGTTCCTACAAAATCTTACAATGTGACCAAATATGTTGTAGTTGTAGCACACAATATTTCTTTGTCTAGACAACTCATTCCATTTATTTTATCTTGATCTGCATTGATTAGCAACATGCCCAAATCTCCCACTAGTGTAGCATTTAACATTCCTTACATTGATAAACAATTTTTTGCATTCATTTGATTTAGGACCAAACTTATTGCAATTGAAACACTGATCGAGAAATGATGGACGTCTTGAATTAATTTTAATTTTACATTAAGAAGCCATATGAAAAATTTTATTACAAGCAAAGTAGTAACCATTAAAATTTTGAGCATTGGGTTGTCTTACCGGATACCTTTTGACTTTGTTCATCTGATTTCTTTGTTTGGAATCCTTATGTTCAGATTGAGAACTTTCTCCCTTCTGATATCCAAAACCTTGCTTATCATTTACATCCTTCTGACCTTTAGTAAGCTCATCAAGCTTAGCATAACTGATCTTAAACTTCTCCTTGTATTCATTTTCAGTAGTGAGTTCATCTCTCAGAATAACTATTTGTCTTTCAAGTTCTTATTCATTATTTCTGGATTGTTGTAGTTCAATCTCCAACTGAATGAGCCCATTATTAACTCTACTGCATTCTTCAGATCTTTATTTTAAAGACCAAGAAAAATTCTCCTCATTCTTCCTTCTTTCTTCAATCTCCTTAGTTTGCCTCATCACCATAGATTCCATCTCAAGTTTTAAAGAAGCATTGTCTCTAGCAAGCTTTTCACATTCTTCAGTTATTTCTTTTAAGGTTTGATTCAGGTGAACATCTTCCAAGCTTTTACTTTCTTTTTGCTTTAGCTGGTCACATAGTTCCTTCCTCTTTTCTCTTGACTCATTCATTTTATCCTTCAATGATTGAGTGAATTTTTCAGCATCCTCAAAATTTTCTTTTAATTCTAGGACTTCTTTAGACTAATCAAGATCATCAAGTGCCACCAAAAGATGTTGTTGAAGACCACTAGAGTCCATTGCATTCCAAGATCCACCTCAAGCTATTAAAATTCTGCAGAGGAACCTTGCTCTGATACCAATTGTTGGACTCAAGGAACGCTAAGAGAGGGGGGGTGAATCAGTGTTCAACATAATTTAAATTAAAATCTAGATCTTAAACCATTTATAGCATTTAAAAAAAATAAAGATGCAAGCACATGAAGGAAACAATCAAAACACCATAACACCAAGATTTTTAAGTGGAAACCCTCTTAGGGGAAAAACCATGGTGGAGGTTAATCCACAATTTATACTATGTTAAAAGTATGAAGAAAAGGGGGAATGGACATGCATTCAGGCACACTGCCTAGAGCTCAGTGCTCAAAATTAGGAAGGCTCATCACCTCACAATAAATTTGGATTACAAAAAAATGTTCAATTGAGAAAGTAGCATCTACAAATGCCTGGTATTGGTTCTGATGAGGCTCGCAGATCAGACTTAGGACCTTTTGTCTAATTCTACACTTTTCTCTACTCTTCCTTAATTCAGTTCACAAAAATCCTCTTCTACACAAGTAAAATTATGCCAAATCACTCAACAAACCTTCTCCTATTCACACATTTCGAACATGCACCAACTCTCACTAGAAAATGAGTTAATCAATCTCTTATATATATCTGCTAGCAAGAGTTCAATTGCTATATGTCGGCTTCAACACAATAAAAATATTTCCCAATAATTGGTTCAATCCACATTAAATATTTGATGCATACCCATCAAGGTCGGCTAATGCTATGTTGTGGCCTCAAATCAAAATGCTTAATCACATAAACATGTAAAAATTTACTCCTTATACATTTGCGACATGCCTTATTCACTAAGTCGGCCACCATGAGATAACAGACAAAAAATCATTTTACCGAATCTCCTAACTTAACCACCAATTGATGCAACATCACAAAACCTAACAATAAGATAAAATAGATACTTAACAACTTTCCCCAAGATCCACAACTCAAAATGATAATCCGGTGAAGCATACAAATCGACATACTAACTGGATACCATGTTCTTCATTTTCACTTCCGGTAAAACTTTTTTCTTTACCCTGCCTACCAGTATGAACAAATCTTGATCTGCGGACCAGAGTAATGACTTAGGTTTCCATCAATGACAACACTAGAAACCATATGCCAACACATTTGTCACATTGCATTTTGAGAAGAAGTTTGGAGAGCTTTGCAAGGAAAATTTTGTAAGATATAAGTCTGAAGGCAATTTGGCGATCAAACCCTAATCCAACGAAAGGTATTTATATACAACCTTTTGAAATTGAAATTTTTGGAAATGGATGCTCCATTAATTGTCAATATTAAGGATAGACCCCATCCAAAATTCAAATGTCACCCATTCAAATCCATTGACACAGAACCATTAGGTGCATTTTCTTTCGATTCGTATGGTGTTTTGCATATTAAAGATATTAGGGCATACATTCATGTGAATGTTGAAGAATTAGGAAGCTCCCAGTTGTTAAATTTATATACAACTCACATTTTTGGAGAAGATCTTTGTGTAAAGCCTGAATTTAAGACTTTAGTGGAGAAGAAGTTCATGCAAATTGTGAAGTTTCTTGTGTTTGATGAAAAATGAGTGGGTTCGATACATATTGAGTTGAGTGCATGCCGAGTTCATGTTGTTAAGTCAACCTTTCAAAATCACAAAGGAAGCTATAAGGATTGTTATTGGTCTGAATTCATCTAGTGGGTTGCTGACATTGAAATCTGTGAAGAACGAAACAGTCACTAAGGAAACCGGTTCAGTGTTCGACAAGCGATCCATGACAATTAATGACATCATTGAAGTGGATGTAAGATTTGCTTCCATGGTCATTGGATATAAAATCTATCACTCCAGCCGAGACAACTTTGTATTTGGTACTCCAATATATGTAGCTTATCAAATGGTCAAGGAAAATGTAGAATATGACCTATGTGAGTTACTCTAGAGCAAGCTAATTGAAAATCTTGGCAAAATCAAGGACAAGAATAACTCTTTCAAGTATGGTAATATGTCGTTTTGTCTATTTTTCTAGTTCATGAATGAAGTTCTGGGAGTTGGAAAAGTTCAATGGCAAGGTGATAAACCTGTAGTTGTTCAAATCAAAGACATCTTGTACATAATTGGTGACAACAAAGCAAGGAAAACTGCTATCTGGCGTTACTTCAAAAGTTTTTAGATTGAAATGAAAGCAAGAGAAATAATTCCTAAATCTGTTGTGTAGAAATATAAGGACACTATTTTCTTCATGGTTGATATTGATAAGTGTTTGATGGAAGCTGCAAAACCTAGAATATTTTGGATAATGCCTATGGGTTATGAGGTTAAAGAACACATTTTGGACTTGTATGCTCAACACTTGCTGAGTAAACCTTGGGATCCGATAGAAGAAAGGTTTGGTACCCTTGAAGAGAAAGATATGAAAGTGAATGAACAACTAAAGAAGCCTATGATAGTCCAGAAGGTAAGAAAGGAAGCTGAAGATTTTGCAGAAAGCATGGGCATATTAGCTGAAGCAATGAGGGAAGCTAGGAGGAAAAGAGAAAAAGCTGAAGAAGGAGATCCTACTAGAAATGAGTTTGCTAGTCCAACAACATCCTCTTCTAGATCTACATCTACAAGGATCTCTGCACTCTCATCCGGTCCTGCAAAGAAATCAATCCCTGTGAAAGCTCAAGTCAAGACATTTAGTAGAGAAGGAAAGAGGAAGAAGGATAAAAGTACAAGAGTTTATGTTGTTGTTGATGAAGATGAAGAAACTAAATTTGATGAAGAAGTAAGGGAAATCAAGCATAAGGGCACAAAGGAATCAAAAGTATTTAAGTAAAAACCATTTGGTGAAGAGAAAGAAAAGAAAAATATGAAAAATGATAGATTAGGTATGTCTATAGAGGATGTGGAAAAATCTTTGATCAAGGATGGTAATATCAAACCACTTTTTGAATAGTATGACACTTTTGATAGTGTTGGTCAAAGAATTCTTGAAGAAGCTACAATAAATTATTTGAATACTTTTAATATGACCCTCATAGAAATAATGTTTGAGTTACATAAAGGTCTATACAAAGTCTTAGAAATGAGGAGAGTGAATGCAAGAACTGAAGAAGAGAAAATGAGAGAACACATAGTTGGTTATCTATGTCTAGTAATGTCAATAGAAGAAATGAAGAAGATTCTCAATGATGCAAAAAGGGATTTTAAGAGAAAAAAAGGGTGAACAATCTTATGATCGGGTAGAATGAGGAAGTATCAAAAGACACTGAGAAAATTCTTAAGGCAGTTTTGTTGAAGAACAGGTACAATGTTGATTCTGAAGAAGTTCATGTTACATCTGGTCCATAAATTGAAGAAGGGAAATAAGATGCATTTAAGGACACCCTAAATCCTCTTGAAATAAAATATATTGAAATTCCTATGGATACTGAATCCCCTAAAGATGTGTCATTTGATGAAATTGAGATTCCTAAATCTAAGCATGAATCTATGATTCAAGAAAAGAAGGCTAAGGAAAAGTAGATTCTTATGGAAGCAAGAGACACTGCAAAGGAAGTGAAGGATTTTTTAGAAGAAAAAAAGGAGGAGTTTGAACCTGAATTAGTTGAAGGTCCTATCAACTTGGCCACTCTGTCTCCTATTCAGAAGCTGAAGGTAGCATCATTTGCTTAGGCTAAGGCAAGGGAGGAGATAGTTAAATCTCACATTGAGGAAAGTGGGCTGTTAAATCTCAGATCCAGTATCTTGGAGAAGATCATGCCTACACATGTCAAGGACTCATATGATTTTCCATCTAGTCAACTGAAGAAACTTATCAACTCTATAAGTACTCACTTTGAGTCTCTTGAAAAGTTAACTAAGGATAAAGTTCAGAAAGAATTTGATGTTAAAAGGTTCAGTAGATTGAAGAGTATGATAGCTAATGACAAATCCTTATTAGCTACCTATGTAAAGAACATTCAAGGTTCATTTTTTGAAGGTGGAAATATCTACAATTCATGCTTATCTTTTTCTAAGTTCACTAAGGACACTAAGAAGAAAATTAAGGAACATGAGAAATAGTTAGCAGATATTTGTCAAGCCTTTGATCCTCTATCCATTTTTGTGACTAAGCAAGAAGGTCAAGTTATATCCATGCTTGATAAAATTAAAATTTTGAAGCATAGAGAAGGTAGAATTATTGAAAGGGTATGTGAGCTTAGAGGACTAATTGGTCTTAAGATGGAGACAATGCTTAGTACATTGAAGGAACCACATGATGTTATGGTTGTCAGTGATCCAAAAAACCTTAAGTCAATAGAGATGCAATCCTATCTATTATGTGGTCACATGAATATTTTGGAAAGTCTCAAAAATGGTTGGGACACTAGTTTAAGCTTGTTGAAGAACAATTTTGCAGATATATTCCAGTTCATGTATGTTGTAAAAGCATGTCTGTACATATATAATTTGTTCATAGCAATTTTATATGATTTTTGGTATCCAAATTCCCATCTTTTCCATTGATGCCAAAGGGGGAGAGTGGGATAGTGAAAAATTCCATATTCATCTTAGTGGGAGTTGTGATTAAATTTTTTGAGATTGGCAGTGTATTCATGTTGGCACCGATCTGACACTTAGTCATTTTTCACTAAGTGTTGCCATCAATGCCAAACGGGGATATTGTTGGAAAGAGACACTGCACAAGTCATCTGGTATTGTCATTTATGGAAATCCTAGTCAGTTATCCTATCCGCACTTCAGTATTTGTTGATACCAGAAGTTAGATTGAAGTTTTCTAATTAACTATCAAAGCTAGAACAAGGCATCTAAAAAAGTTGTGTATATCAATTCATATGTAATTTTTTGTTATCATTTTGTATTGTGGATCTAAGGGAATTTTTTTCAATGTATGATCTATCCTATCTTTTAATCATAAAGCCTTGTATTGATTGGTGTGAAAGTTTGAAGATCCGGTTTACTAATTTTTCAGTTTAACAGTGCGAAAAGGTCATCTCAATGAATGTAGTGTGTTGCAGATGTTCGAGGAATAATTGTTTGAAGTTTTTTCATGTTTAAGGATGTTATTTTGGGTCTTCACTATGTTGTGGCCAACATTGGTTAGTGCGCATTGAAAATTATTTATGGATTGAGCTGACAGTTTATACATGTTTTATATTTTGTAAAAGCCAACATGCAGTTGATGTAATCTCTTAATGCAGATATATATAAGCGATTATTCATATCATTTTAATGTGTGTTGGATGTATTGTGAAATTTAGAAGGATTATAGATTTATTGTGCATAGTTTCACTTGTGTAAAAGAAGATTGGTGATTCGAATTGAGGCAGACAAAGTTTCAAGAGCAGTATTAGACAAAGTGTGAAGAATGTTGTAAATGTGCTTAACCAAAACTATAATCAGGCATTAGCAGATGCTATTTTCTCAGTTCAAATCTTCTAGATGTAATCCAAATGTTTTTGTAAGATAGTGAGGCTTCCTATTTGTATGAGTAGTGAGCTCAGGGCAATGTGCCTGAATGCATGTGCATTCCACTTTTGTAAACACTTATATGGAGTATACTCATATTTTGGATTGACCTCCACCGTGGTTTTTCCCCTAATAGGGTTTCCACGTAAAAAAATCCTTGTGTTATGGTGTTGTGGTTAATTGTTGTGAGTTCTTGCATCTTTCTTTTAGTTCAATGCTATAAGTGGTTTAAATATTAGGTTAATAAAGTTAAATTTTGTAGAAAACTGATTCACCCCCTCTCTTAGTGTTCCTTGGTTCCAATATCATTATGCTTCAATATGCTCAAGAAGAGATAAGAAGAATAAACATAGATTAAGAAAAGAAAAGAAAGGGAATACAATTAAGAGATCATATTATGTGAATGAAGATATTGGTATTTCTGATGAAGAATTTGATTATGGAGATTTTGATGAAAATGCATGTTTGTTGTTGGCTATAAAATATGAATCTACTTCTGATAATACTAAGAGACAGGTAAAGGAAAGTTCTCCAAAGAAAGTTGAAGATATTGTAATTTCTTCTCTTCATTCTAAATAGGAAAATACCTACTAGGTTGTTGATAGTGGTTGTTCATATCATATGGCTGGCGATAAGAGTAAGTTTTTTAAATATGAAAAATATGATGGGCGCTTAGTCATAAAGTTTTGAAATGATATAGGTGCTAAGATTTGTGGGATAGGTTCAGTCAATTTTGATGGCAAGTATAATATTGATGATGTCTACTATGTTAAGGGTTTAAGGCATAACATCTTGAGTGTTGAATAAATGTGTATTTGAGGATGAGAGATGTGAAATCAAGAAATAATTCAGAATAGTGATTACTATAGGAAAGAAGTCTAAAGGAAGTATTTAACAACTTAAGGGTGTTGATGGACAATGTTTTATGTCTCATATTAATGATAGTTGGTTATGGTACCAAAGGATGTGTCATATGAATTTTGACAACTTGGTGAGGATCAGTCTAGTACAAGTCATGAGAGATTTATAGAGGATTACCAAGCCTGTCAATGCTACTTGCAAAGATTCTCAGTTTGGAAAGCAAGCTAGAAATTACTTTAGGCCAAAGGAACAATCTACTACTCGACTAAAATATTTGAATCATATAGATCTCTACGGTCATACAAGAGTAAGAAGTCTACAAGGTGATAGGTACTTTATGCTTCTAATTGATGATTACTCTAGATATACATGGGTTACTTTTCTCATAATAAAATTTGATGCATTAGATATATTTGAGGCATTTAAGGCTATGGTTGAGAATGAAGAAAATTTGAGAATAAAATGTTTAAGGTCTAACATAGGTGGTGAATTCACCTCCAATGAGTTAAAAATGTTTCATGAAGTTAATGGAATAAAAAGGCAATTATCTGCTCCTAGAACTCCTCAATATAATGGAGTTGTTGAAAGAAAGAACAAGATGATTTAGAAACCCGCTAGATCAATGATTATAAAGTAGGTCTACCAAAATATTTTTTCTAAAAATTATGAACATAAAATATATTAAAAAGTACACATTTTATTAGCTTACATCATTTCAAAAATTCAAAACAAGTATGCCATCTTTTAGTCATTCAAGTTTAAAAGCTAGATAAGTGTTTGTTGTTTCCTTTATAAAGTGTGACACAACTTTGTGCTTTTACCTCTACATAAACTACAACAAGAATAATTTCATCTTTCACTTTCTTCACATAATGATTTGGATTAGATCTACACCTTTTAAAAACATGAAGCTAAAAGTATCTATCAATCTTTTCATTTCATGCTCTTAGTGTTGGTTTTAAATTGTAAAGTGATTTCTTTAATCTACAAACAAGGTTAGGATGTTGTTCATCTACAAAACAAGGTGGTTTATTCATGCATACTTCTTCATCTAAATCTCCATTTAAGAAATAATTTTTAACATCTATTTGATGAACATCCCATCCTATACTAGCTTCCAAAGAAATAATAATTCTAACTATGTTCATTTTGATGAAAAGAGAAAATATTTCTTCATAATCAACATCTTCCTTTTGATTGAATCCCTTAGCAACCAATCTAGCTTTGTATTTTTCTATGGATCCATTAGATTTGAATTTTGTTCTGTAAACCCATTTGTAGCCAATAACATTCTTACCTTTGGGAAGGGGCACGAGTTCCCAAGTTTTATTCTTTATTAATGTAGCATATTCCTCTTTCAGGAATTGCTCACATTCTTTCTTCCCTCTAGCTTTCTTATTTGAGATTGGGTCATTTATTTTGTAAAAAATTTTCCATGAGAGCACTGTCATTCCTTCCTTGGAGTTTTGGGGTTTTTATATATATCTCTTCAATTTACTCTTTGTCTTCTATCTAATTGGAATTTCTTCTTCTTCATCACTACTATTAGTTATATCATCTCCATTAGTAGTAGTGCTCTTATCTTCCTCATTAATAGAGTTTCCATAATTTCTTTGTAAAATATCTGAAATGTGGAAATCCTTTGTGGTTGTTAGCTATGAATGTTCATCAAACTTTACATCTCTGCTAAGAAAGATCTTTTTATTCTGAATCATATAATCTATAAGCCTTTGACTCTTCACTATAACCCATAAACAAACATTTATGAATTATTGATTCTAGATTTTTCCTATTTTTCTTTTGGGATGTGAGCTCAATCAATACACCCAAATATTTTAAAATACCCAATGTGAGGCTTTCTTCCACTCCATGCTTCTTCAGGAGTGACATTTGTGAGGGATTTGGTGGGGATTTTATTCAAAATATGTGCAACAAAAGAGATGGCCAACCCCAAAAATTTATTATGTAAACTTTTTAAATGCAACATACAACAAGCCATTTCTAAAAGATTTATATTCATCTGTTTAGCTACTCCATTTTGTTGAGGGGTATATGGAACTATTCTTTCTACCTTAATACCATATTTTTCACAAAATGATTAAAATACATAATTGCAATATTAACCCCCATTGTCAAATCTTAGGACTTTAATTCTTTTTCCACTTTTGTTTTCATGTAATTCCTTAAACCTTTGAAATACCTTAGATACTTCGCTTTTCCTTTCAAGAAAATAAACCCATACTCTTCTACGATAATCATTAATTAAAGTGAGTAGGTACTTGGAACCTAAGATGGAAGGATATCTTGATTCACATAAATCACTATGAATGAGTTGTCGTAGATGAATTGCTCTCCATTCTCTTCCAAAATCAAAAGGATTTCAATGGTGTTTACCTAACACACATCCTTCACATACAACTTTAGATGCTAAAATCTTTGTTAAGCCCCTAACCATATCCATTCTAACCATGCCTTGTGACTTTCTATAATTTGTATGTCCAATTCTAGTATGCCATATTTTTAACATATAATCACTTTGATCAACAAAAGAACAGGAGATCATGTATTCATCATCAACAAATCCAAGAAATTTAACGAGACTTTCTTTATGGTCAATTCTACCAAATTTAATAACACTTTTTGGGTCTTTTCTATCTCTTACAATAATTTGATCGGAAGTAACAACAAACTCATATCTAACTCGAGCAATTTTATATATTGAAATAAGATTCATCCCTAATCCTTCAACTAGTAAAATATTTTTCAAAGTTCCATTTGTTACACTAACAACCCTTGTTCCTAGAATTGATAGATACATTTTATTTCCAATAGTGATTTTTTGATCTAAATTCTTTCGTTCATGAAAATTAATAAATAAAGGTCTATCTACAATCATGTGAAAAAATGGTCCTAAATCTAAAATCCATTCTTTATTATAATCTGGAGAAAAGTATCCTCCCTTTATTCTAGATGTATTTTCAAGTTCAAAAGTTTTTGAAAAGGAAAAAATAGGTTTTACAGGGACCTGAAACCGCAAAGTTAAAGCAACAAAAGATAGAACAAAACAAGTCCAAACAAATAGACAACTGTCCCAAAAAGGAAATGACAACACAAAGAGACAACAGGGTCTAAAAAAGGACTGCAAAAAAAAACCAGAAACAAACACCACCGCACTACTCCAAGGTGTTCATCAACTCCTCGGCCTCCTTTCCAACATCCTTCATATCCTGTAACCCCTGCTTGAGGATTTGCACCGTATGTGAGGAAATCAGGGTCTTCCTCTTTGTATTAGCCCAGGTGTGAGTTGAAATCCCTTCAACAGCAGATCTACTGCAACCTGTGTCAGCAATCCAAATCCACAACCAGCGATCCCTTTTGATTTTTTTGAGCTTTTCCACCATAGCATTAATGATAATGGTGTTATGCCTGGCAATTTTGAGATTATTCGCCACAGTGGCCCTAATATTCTGGCCTATCTTGGACATATCACACTCGAGCCTGGTCAATCTTTCCTCTTGCGAATGCTATCTTTTCCTTGGTAAGGGGGTTTCCTGTCCCTCATTCTCATTACAACTCCAGCTAATCTTCTATTCCAAATCCATGATTCTGTTGCTAAGATCTCTATTACGGCCTTTCAAATCATAGACTTCCTTCTGGGTACACTTGAGAACAATGAAAAGGCCATCCATACTTTTTTCTGCCACACTCACAGTGTCTTCAGACTTGAGCTTATTCAGGGTAGAATTAATTTCATCTTGATTAGGGGAATCATTAGGGGCATTCCCAAATCTTCCAGACGCAGGGGTCCCAGGGGCTGACTCTTTACTGACCATAGGTTTATTAGAAAGAATTTCCATAGAATTCCCAGAGTACAAGACTAATTTTGTAACTGAGGTACCTTTAAAACCAGAGACCAAACCCGGGGTGGGGTAGCTAGGAGATGGCCGGGGATTAAGATAGGGTGGTGAGGCAAGACCCGGGATAGGGCAATCATGCAAAGGTTGCAGAATAGGACATGAAGGTGGAACATAATCCATAAGGGCATTCCGACAAGACAAGGACTGGGGAGCAATGGTATTAGGACCAGCAGAGGTACAAGCAGGAGGGGCCAGGGGGTCGTTTTCCTTGCTACTTTCAGTATCATCATCATCCAAATCCCCAATATCACTAATTTTAGGCAAAGCAGGTAAATTTTGATAATGCTCATAGATGAGCCTCACAAGACTAGGGTGATAATAGAATTCCTCCTAGGGTTTCTTTCAACATCATCAAGGCAGTTCTTCAAAGAAGAGAATAAGTAAAAAGGAAAAGAGATACAAACCTTGTGACAGAAATGGTTCACAATAGCAAAGTGATAACCATACACCCTGGTGAAGCGCCTGTCAACCGTGATATACTTGATTATTACTCTTAAAACTTTCCTCTAGATTGATTTAATGGACTCCACATCAAAGTAGCTATTGGCAACCTTAACCAACTTAGCCTTCTCCTTGTCTTTTTTAGGAAATCTTATGACTGCTTCATCAGAGAACCGACAGTCCCGATAAAATTTCACACCCTCAGTCGAAAGACCAGTAATCTCACTGATTATTTCCTCATTCAGCTTAACATTCCTACCAAACAACACAATCTCACCATTTTTCCAATTTTTGGAAAAATAGTCCAGCATCCCCTCGTCAGTACCATGGAGTTTTTCCAAAAACATGACTAAACCTCCCTTTTCAATTCTTTCCCAGGCTTTAGCATTCTTTCTATGCTCTTGAAAGCTGCTCGGATCCACACATTTTCTCTCTCCCCCCATCTTCAAAGCTCTGTTATGCCACACCCTACAGTTGCTCTGAGTCCCGTTTAAGCATATTTTATCAAACACCCAGAAAGCGTGTCGGCGACTCTTCTTGAAAAAGAAAATGACGTCGGTCCCATCAAATCTAATGAAATTGACATACCTGATCTTTATCCTCTTCATCATGACGAAGACAAGCTTCTCTTCCATGCATTGAATCATAATAAATTAGCGCTTTCACCTCAGAATAGAGGTAGTCATTCTTCTTCCACGTGTTTTCCCCGCCCTTCTTAACCCCTTCATTGGTGAAGTAATCTGCCACCTTATTGGCTTCTCTGTAGGCGTGGGACACTTTCACTTTACCGAATTTCCTTAATAAGATTTTAGTATCTTTGATACAATTTTTAATGGTCCACAAGGGAGGGGTAAGCCAAAGAATGCAATTTATTATATTCATTGAATCACCCTCCAACCAAAGACATTTCGTGTTCATCTTGAAAGCTAAGTTAACCACATGATAAGCCCCAACCGCTTCCGCAACATGATTAGTTTGGGTGCCGATGTCCACAGCAAAAGCCACAATAAAAGCCCCCGCGTTGTCCCTTAAAACACACCCACTGCTAGCTTTCCCTAGGTTGCCTTTAGCAGCACCGTCAAAATTGGCTTTCAACCAACCCAAAAGCAGTAAAGACCAACTAGCATTCTCCCTCCCACAAACATTAGGCGTGGGGACATTTAACTCTACTAATTTAGAATTCCACTTTTTAGCCGTAGCAATATCAAAAGGAGACAAATTAGCTTTATCAACCATTTTTCTTGGGATTAAAGATAAATTTTCCTTTATAGCCTTTACAATTTTTTCATGCAAGTCCCCCTCTGACTTCTCTTTTTCTCTAAACACTCTGTTGTTCCTTTCCTTCAAAATATTCCATGACACAAAAGGTAGAACAAAAGACCAGATCTTTCACACAAAAGGATTTTTTGAAGGAGCTTTCCATTGCAAGAAAAAGTCTTCGACAGAAGTAGGGGAAACCCAAACCACATCAAGAAGCTCAAAAAATTTACCCCATATGTGTGAAACAAAAGGGAAATGAAGAAAAAGATGATTAACAGTCTCAGCATCGTTCCTGCACATGTAGCACCTGTTAGGTAATTGAATTCCTCTTTTTCCAAGATTGTCCAAAGTGAGAATCTTATTCTGTAGCATTATCCAATAGAAAATATTGATTTTAGGAATTAGGTGATTAATCCAAGCCTTAGCCTAGAAGGGCGGAGGCTCCATCAGACTGGCCAGTATAGAAGTAGCAGAAGAAACTAAAAAAATGCCAGACAGATTGTCTAACCAAACAAGATCTTCCACCTAGTGTTGAGCTAGTCTTAGGGCCCTGAAGGCTGACTGAATAGGGCTAAGATCCTGATTGATGGTCTTCAAATCAACCCAACCCCCATTCCTCCAATAATCTTTAACCAAGACCCCGAATTCCCTTTTACAATCATTCATCCATTTACTAAAATTCTCATTTCTGATTAACGGATCTTTAAAAAGCCATTTGTCTTCCCAAAACATAACATAATTTCCTTTTCCAACCAGCCAACCAGTTCCCATTTCCAGTAACTTTCTACCTCTGCTCCTATCATTCCAGCAAACAGACCCATGAGGTAAGAGAGAATAATTTATAACCTCATTAAGAGACTCACAATTGTTAAAATATTTGGCCTTTAAGGTATCTCACCATTCCCCTCTCAGAGTAAGAGTTCTCCAAAGCTGTTTAGCAAGAAGGGACAAATTCAGCACTTTTATTTTCCTTAAACCTAGGCCCCCTCTCAATTTAGGTCTACAGACCAGATCCCATCCAACGAGTGGCATTCTCTTCTTATCCTCCACACCAGACCAGAGAAACCTTTTCTAAATTTTTTCAATAGCCTCAGCATACTTAGCAGGAATTTTAAATAAACTAAGAGCATACATAGGAAGATTTTGCAAAGAAGCCTTTAGGAGCTGGATTTTTCCAGCTTGACTGAGTAGAGCTCCTTTCCATCCCGACAGCTTCTTATTGAATTTTTCAACCAACAATATTTAGAATGATTCTAAGGGTTTGATGGAAAGAGGCAAACCAAGATAGGTTGATGGAAGAGGCTCAATCCGGCAACCAAGAATCTGAGCAAGTTTAACTTGTTTATGCTCCAAAGTATTGAGGAAGAAAATTGAACTCTTAGCCCTACTAAAAAATTTCCCAGAAGTAGATTCATAAAGATTCAGAATTCTTTTGAAAGTCTTAGCTTCAACAACAGTAGATCTTCCCATGAGAATGGTGTCATCAACAAATTGTTGGTGGGAACAGGTTAGAAGAGAAGAGGAAGGTCTTAAACCAGCAAGGGATCTTTGATCAATAAGCTTTTTAATATTTCTTTCCAAACTCTTAGCCAAAATTGTAAAAAGAATAAGAGAGATAGGATCTCCCTGTCTGAGGCCTCTGGAAGTCTGAAAAAACCTCAAAGGTAACCCGTTCACAATGACAGAGGAAGTAACTGTCGAAAAAAGCTGGTTCACCAACTGAATGACTCTATTATTAAAACCAAACTTGACCAAGATTTTAAATAAAATATTCCACTCAACCTGATCATAGGCTTTGGAAATGTCCAATTTAAGAATGAACCCTTCATTCTTTGATTCCATTAAAGAATGTAAATTCTCATGAACAGTGATAATAGAGTCCAGAATGTACCTACCTGGCACAAAACCATTCTGTTGCGTAGCAATCATTTGAGGAAGCACAGAAAACATTCTTGTAGTTAGAACCTTCGAAATAATTTTATAGATAGAATTGCATAGGCTGATTGGCCGAAAAGCTTGAAACTCCGAAGCCCCAAGTTTTTTTGGAATAAGGACCACAAAAGTAGCATTAATTTCTTTCAAAAGACACCTTGATCCAAAGAATTCCTTGACAGCATTCTCAACATCCACCTCAACAATTTCCCAAAACACTTGGAAGAAGAATAAGGGAAAACCATCTGGTCCAGGAGCTTTGTTGCCATCAAAAAAGAAAACAACTTTCCTAATTTCAGCCTTGGAAGGAATAGCAGTGATCATAGAATTTTCATTGTGACCAATCACCTGGGGTATAGCCTCAATCAAGGATTCTTGAGCTTCAGGAACAATCTCTCCATTACAAGAAAGAAGGTTGCTAAAAAAAAGGACAGCCTATTTCTTGATATCATCTTCCTCCTCAAACCTCATCCCATTAACATCAATGTAAGCGATTATGTTAGCAGCCCTATGTTTCGAAGCAGACAGATGAAAAAATCTGGTGTTCCTATCTCCCTCAGTCAACCAAGACACTCTAGATCTTTGCCTGCCAAAAAACTTCCTCTTTAGCAATGATGTCATGCAATTGAATGAGAAGTTCATTTTCCTTTTCTCTGTAATTATCAATGTACCCCCATTTCTGGATATTAGCCTGGATCTCTTGAATTTTACCCTGAATTTCCATCTTAGTTCCAAAAATATTCCCAAAGGCATCCTTTTTCCATCTCCTCAAATTAATTTTCACTTCCTTTAATTTTTTAGCAATCCTGAACATAGTTGTGCCAGTAATATCAATATTCCACCATCTACTGATTTCCTCAAAGATTCGAGGATGAGATAGCCAGAATTTTTTGAATCTGAAAGGGGAGTTCTTTTTCACCTTAGTAGGATCTGCCATAAGACAAATGGGAAAATGATCAGATCCTACCCTTGATAAAGCTCTCAAAGCACAAAAATAGTCTATAAACCATTGACCAAAAACAAGGGCCCTATCGAGTCTCACTTGGATCAAATCAGGTCCTAACCTCCTATTAGTCTAGGTATAAGAAGCACCTTGCAGGTCAAGGTCTATCAAGGCATTACTATTAATGAAGTCGGAGAGACCTGAAATACTATCCCAGTTAATTTGAGAACCCCCAAATTTTTCATCATTTAGGAGAGGAGTATTGAAGTCTCCCATGACCACCCAGTGCTCATTAGCAAAACATTTTTGAAAACCAGACAACTCACACCAAAAGGAATTTCTAGCATTCTTACAATTCGGGGCATAAATATTGGATTGAATCCAGCAAAAATTGTCTCTTATGTGGGTAAATCTGGTGGCAACTAAATTACCATTCTCCATTAAGGGCTCACCTTTAATAAACAACTTGTTCCAAAAAGTAACAATTCCCCCCGAAGCACCGCAGAACTATTTCCATGAGCCCCACAGTTCTGAAATTTTTTAAAACATTCTACTTTATCTTTAGGCATTTTTGTTTCTTGAACAAGAAGAATATCAGGTTTGTGGTCCCTAACAAAATTTTGCAAAACATCCTTTTTATGATGGCTATTCAGCCCTCTTATATTCCATGACATGATTTTCATTTCTTACCTGGGGATTGAAGTATCTTGGGATGGTCATTTGGATCCCATCCGCTATATCCTGAAGGCTGCCTTGTTCCCTTTGCCATTTTTCTGATTTCCTTCCCTTGGCCATGCTTAGTATTCCCACAGTCCGCCTTGGCCCTAGTTCTGGTGATCATTCCACTTGAGGTTTCCATCCTCTTTTTTTTCCTTCTTTGACCTTGAATGTGACATAACCTCCTCCCATTCAGTCTCATCTTGCTTTCTAGCTCTCTTCCTGATTCCCCGTCCTTCTCAGGAAACAGCCTCTGATCCCAAGGAAGGGTATCCATTAAGCCATTCTTGGCTTCTGAAGTATTGGCATTAGGAGTTTTCATTTTCACGCTCTGGGTCTCATAAGTATCCCTCACAACTTCCAAGGTGGCTTCTCCAGTTCCTGTACCCCTTTTGAGCAATGGTTATCAACAGGACAATGAGAAGGGATAGGTATTCCTATCTCCAGGGACAATCCCTTAATGGGTATTTCCTCCAGGCCAGGTACATTCATACTACCAACCATCACCAAAGGTGACGGCGAAACAAAACCCGTTTCTTCACCTCTTATTTCAGCCTTCTTCTGAGTATCCTGGGCTCCCTCCACAGAATAAGTTTCTTCCTTTCTATCCACCTGTGGTGACATCAAGTATTTAGGATCCTTAGGATCTGAAGAGCAAGTGCAATCTAAACCAGGGCAAGCATCCTTTTGTGAACATCTATGGTTCTCCTTCAGATCTTGAGCAGAAGTGTGTCTTTCAAGATTCTCCTTCGCACCTGGGACAAAAATTGCTTCTCCTCTGATTTTTTTCTCCAAACAGTCTTAGGGTTAGCAACTTTCTCCTTTTCACTTTTATTATTAATCGGGCACTTTTTCGCCCAATGCCCAGACTTTTGGCATTTAAAGCAAACAAAGGGTGTGGTCTCAAATTCAATAGCTTGCTTCCAAACCCCCAGCTTGGATTGGATGTCAAGTTCAAAAGTTACCTCTACACTTAATTTTACTTTCCTAAAGATGGATACAAAACTTTGTTTATCTATCTTTCCTTCCTTAAATCATACATTCTTAGGCTTGTATTTTTTTCTTTCATTGTTTCTCTTCTTTAAACAAAATTTTTCCATATGATTCTCACCTCCACAACACCTACAAATAATGGGTTTTCTTTCCAACTACTTTTCTACACATTCATTTCTAGAAAATTGTCTAGAACCATCACTATTTTGAAATTTATTGTATCCTTTCCAATTATTCTTTTCATCATCATATCTAGAAATTATTTACCCTTAGTTACATAAGCATGATTCATCTTAATATAACATTATTTAATAAGGCAAGCCTCTTCATCTAAAATTGACTTTCAATATTGATCAAAAGTTTGTTGGGGGGTATTAGGATTTAACTAAATAACCCTTTTTCTTGATTCTTTAAATACCTTGTAATGTTGGGGAAGCTTACTTTCAACCATTACAATCAAGTAAAAATCTTTTTTTTCATATTCAACACCTATTTTCTTAAACTAGGCATTTAAATATGTAACCTCATTAAAATACTCTGCAATTTTTTCAAAATCAGCTTGGCCTATGTTCACTAGTTTTTCTTCTATGCTGAACACACTAGCAATATCTGCACCTTTATAATCCTTTTCTAGACTCTCTCATAGTTCTATTGGGTTATAAACATCAACAAACCTTCAAAGTTTTTAAACGTGAAAAATATGATGGGCACTTAGTTATAAAGTTTTGAAATGATATAGGTGCTAAGATTTGTGGGATAGGTTCAGTCAATTTTGATGGCAGGTATAATATTGATGATGTCTACTATGTTAAGGGTTTAAGGCATAAAATCTTGAGTGTTGGATAAATGTGTATTAAAGGATATAATATTGTATTTGAGGATGAGAGATGCGAAATCAAGAAATAATTCATAATAGTGATTACTATAGGAAAGAAGTCTAAAGGAAGTATTTAACAACTTAAGGGTGTTGATGGACAATGTTTTATGTCTCATATTAATGATAGTTGGTTATGGTACCAAAGGATGTGTCATATGAATTTTGACAACTTGGTGAGGATCATTCTAGTACAAGTCATGAGAGATTTACAAAGGATTACCAAGCCTATCAATGCTACTTGCAAAGATTCTCAGTTTGGAAAGCAAGCTAGAAACTAATTTAGGCCAAAGGAACAATCTACTACTTGACTAAAATATTTGATTCATATAGATCTCTACGGTCATACAAGAGTAATAAGTCTACAAGGTGATAGGTACTTTATGCTTCTAATTGATGATTACTCTAGATATACATGGGTTACTTTTCTCATAATCAAATTTGATGCATTATATATATTTGAGGCATTTAAGGCTATGGTTGAGAATGAAGAAAAATTGAGAATAAAATGTTTAAGGTCTCACATAGGTGGTGAATTCACCTCCAATGAGTTAAAAATGTTTCATGAAGTTCATGGAATAAAGAGGCAATTGCCTGCTCCTAGAACTCCTCAATATAATCGAGTTGTTGAAAGAAAGAACAAGATGATTTAGGAACAAGCTAGATCAATGATTATAAAGTAGGTCTACCAAAATATTTTTTCTAAAAAATATGAACATAAAATATATTAAAAAGTACACATTTTATTATCTTACATCATTTCAAAAATTCAAAACAAGTATGCCACCTTTTAGTCACTCAAGTTTAAAAGTTGGATAAGTGTTTGTTGTTTCCTTTATAAAGTGTGACACAACTTTGTGCTTTTACCTCTACATAAACTACAACAAGAATAATTTCATCTTTCACTTTCTTCACATAATGATTTGGATTAGATCTACACCTTTTAAAAACATGAAGCTAAATGTATCTATCAATCTTTTCATTTCATGCTCTTAGGGTTGGTTTTAAATTGTAAAGTGATTTCTTTAATCCACGAACAAGGTTAGGATGTTCATCTACAAAACAAGGTGGTCGATTCATGCATACTTCTTCATCTAAATCTCCATTTAAGAAATAATTTTTAACATCCATTTGATGAACATCCCATCCTATACTAGCTTCCAAAGAAAGAATAATTCTAACTGTGTTCATTTTGATGACAAGAGAAAATATTTCTTCATAATCAACACCTTCCTTTTGATTGAATCCCTTAGCAACCAATCTAGCATTGTATTTTTCTATGGATCCATTAGATTTGAATTTTGTTCTATAAACCCATTTGCAGCCAATAACATTCTTACCTTTCGAAAAGGGGCACAAGTTCCCAAGTTTTATTCTTTATTAATGTAGCATATTCCTCTTTCAGGCATTGCTCCCATTCTTTCTTCCCTCTAGCTTTCTTATTTGAGATTGGGTCATTTATTTTGTAAAACTTTTTCCATGAGAGCACAGTCATTCCTTCCTTGGAGTTTTGGGATTTTTCTATATATCTCTTCAATTTACTCTTTGTCTTCTATCTAATTGGAATTTCTTCTTCTTCATCACTACTATTAGTTATATCATCTCCATTAGTAGTAGTGCTCTTATCTTCCTCATTAATAGAGTTCCCATTTCTCTGTAAAATATCTAAAATGTGGAAATCCTTTGTGGTTGTTAGCTATGAATGTTCATCAAACTTTACATCTCTGCTAAGAAAGATCTTTTTATTCTGAATCATATAATCTATAAGCCTTTGACTCTTCACTATAACCCATAAACAAACATTTATGAATTATTGATTCTAGCTTTTTCCTATTTTTCTTTTGGGATGTGAGCTCAATCAATACACCCAAATATTTTAAAATACCCAATGTGAGGCTTTCTTCCACTCCATGCTTCTTCAGGAGTGACATTTGTGAGGGATTTGGTGGGGATTTTATTCAAAATATGTGCAACAAAAGAGATGGCCAACCCCAAAAATTTATTATGTAAAATTTTTAAATGCAACATACAACATGCCATTTCTAAAAGATTTATATTCATCTATTCAGCTACTCCATTTTGTTGAGGGATATATGGAACTATTCTTTCTACCTTAATACCGTATTTTTTACAAAATGATTCAAATACATAATTGCAACATTAACCCCCATTGTCTATTCTTAGGACTTTAATTCTTTTTCCACTTTGGTTTTCATGTAATTCCTTAAACCTTTGAAATACCTCAGATACTTCACTTTTCCTTTCAAGAAAATAAACCCATACTCTTCTACGATAATCATTAATTAAAGTGAGTAGATACTTGGAACCTAAGATGGAAGGATATCTTGATTCACATAAATCACTATGAATGAGTTGTCATAGATGAATTGCTCTCCATTCTCTTCCAAAATCAAAAGGATTTCAATGGTGTTTACCTAACACACATCCTTCACATACAACTTTAGATGTTAAGATCTTTGTTAAGCCCCTAACCATATCCATTCTAACCATGCCTTGTGACTTTCTATAATTTGTATGTCCAATTCTAGTATGCCATATTTTTAACATATAATCACTTTGATCAACAAAAGAATGAGAGATCATGTATTCATCATCAACAAATTCAAAAAATTTAAAGAGACTTTCTTTATGGTCAATTCTACCAAATGTAATAACACTTTTTGGGTCTTTTCTATCTCTTACAATAACTTGATCAGAAGTAACAACAAACTCATATCTAACTCGAGCAATTTTATATATTGAAATAAGATTCATCCCTAATCCTTCAACTAGTAAAATATTTTTCAAAGCTCCATTTGTTACACTAACAATCCTTGTTCCTAGAACTGATAGATACATTTTATTGCCAATAGTGATTTTTTAATCTAAATTCTTTCCTTCATGAAAATTAATAAATAAAGGTCTATCTACAATCATGTGAAAAACTGGTCATAAATCTAAAATCCATTCTTTATTATAATCTGGAGAAAAGTATCCTCCCTTTATTCTAGATGTATTTTCAAGTTCAAAAGTTACCTCTACACTTAATTTTACTTTCCTGAAGATGGATACAAAACTTTGTTTATCTATCTTTCCTTCCTTAAATCATATATTCTTAGGCTTGTATTTTTTTCTTTCATTGTTCCTCTTCTTTAAACAATTTTTTTCCATATGATTCTCACCTACACAACACCTACAAATAATAGGTTTTCTTTCCAACTACTTTTCTACACATTCATTTCTAGAAAATTGTCTAGAACCATCACTATTTTGAAATTTATTGTATCCTTTCCAATTATTCTTTTCATAATCATATCTAGAAAATCATTTACCCTTAGTTACATACGCATGATTCATCTTAATATAACATTATTTAATAAGTCAAGCCCCTTCATCTAAAATTGACTTACAAAATTGATCAAAAGTTTGTTGGGGGGTATTAGGATTTAACTAAATAACCCTTTTTCTTGATTCTTTAAATACCTTGTAATGTTGGGGAAGCTTACTTTCAGCCATTGCAATCAAGTAAAAATATTTTTTTTCATATTCAACACCTATATTCTTAAACTAGACATTTAAATATGTAACCTCATTAAAATACTCTGCAATTTTTTCAAAATCAGCTGGCCCTATGTTCACTAGTTTTTCTTCTATGTTGAACACACTAGCAATATTTGCACCTTTATAATCCTTTTCTAGACTCTCTCATAGTTCTATTGGGTTATAAATATCAACAAACCTTCTATTAAGATTGGGACTCAAGACCTTACAAATAATTCCTCTAGCTTGCTCCAACTTGAATTTCTATAGCTCCTTTTCTTTCTTTTGTTGAGGTTCTCCAATATCTTTATTTACTATACGCTATAGAGATTTTTCTCTCAAAGCATTCTTAACTGCAATCTTCAATCTGCAAATCCACTTCCATCAAAGATTGGAAAACTTTCATTTGTAGAGCCCATGTTAGAAAAAACTAGCCCTCATTAAACCACCTCAAAGATTATCTTGCTAGTCAAATATCAATCTAGCAATATCTTAACCTTGTTAGAAGATTTCTAGTTCTAATACCATGTAAGAATAGGCCCAAATAATAAAATAATAGTAACAAATAGGATAAAACAGAGCATAAAATAATTGTGAAATGGATGAAAGAAATTATATTGATCTAGCTTTGCTTACATACAATCCAACAACTTACCTCAATGGTATTGCTATTTGTAATGGATAGCCTCATATTTATACTTGAAGCCTCTAAGATCTAGAAACTTCTAATATTCTATATATCTCTAAAACTAGAATGTTTTTTTCCTTTGAATAGCTTCTAGTAGCTTCTACCTTCTAGAAGATTCTAGCCCTTCTAGAAGATACTAGTTCTTCTAGAAACATCTTGTAACTTTTCTAGACAATATTATTCCTTAACAACCTTGCATAATGTGTGGGACCTGCAAGAGAAAAAATCTGCATGGCCTTCCTTTCACCTCATGTTGTTGGTAGGATATGGCCACCCCAAATCACTTGTTAAAAAATTTGGGGCATCCAAAAGCTATAGGTCACAGCCAAAGACTAGAACGTGGTTGCCACAAATGATGTGGAAATCACACATTTACTTTCCTACAAATAATAAGTGCTTGCACAAAACAATGAAAAAAAAGTACAATTGAATTATTATAGCTATAAATTAAAAACATTTCCTCTTGCTCTGAGACCATTTAAGAATTTGAAGATCATGGAGATAAGAAACAAGCACGGGTGAACAATACAGGCTATTGTATTTAGTCAACCCAGATTATAATGAGTACAAAGCCATGCATATATAAACAAGAAAAAGGCAATCCACCTATGAGTACAAAGGTTGCACATTTAGTTAAACAAGATGTTGTCTAGCCTCATCAACCTAAGTACACTTAAGTATAGTGAATATATAAATTATTGACTCTAACAATTGATATAAGTGGATTTAAACTTGGTTTATTTATTTTGTTACATATATAATCTCTTTTTATTTACTTATGTCTTGTAAATCTTGTACTAAAAAAGTATTATTGAATTTGTAGAGACAAATAATAAGGCTATTAGTATACATTGGGTATAGTTTGTTAAAGAACTAAGTGTATTACTTTTATTTCTCTTCAATTGTTTTATTAAAAATTCTATGAATGCCTTCTCAACTTGTGTAAAGGCAAAAGAGTAGAGGAGATTTCTAGCTACTAATTGGCCTCTTCTTGCTCAATAGTCTAATTTTTAATATGTAGATAATAATTTATATAACCTATAAAATAATTCATAGAAGTATATTCATTAGAGAGAGTAATAATTCATATAAGAGAAATGAAATTTTATTTATTATTGAGCAATTTGTCATTAATAAAATTTATAGTAATCTTCTAGTAGAAAATAGAATATAAGAAACACAAATCAATTTAAAAAATCAATATTGACAAAAATTATATAAAATATTTTTAATATGACATTTATTTAAAATACAATTAAAATTAAAAAATTATTTTCTCAATTCTAAACTTGACAAATTATTTGTAAACTTTTAAACACTTGAAAATATATCATTCTTTTAAGTGGTAAATGGTTTTGGAGCCATGAACTGGTGACGTCATACATAGGGGACCTTATCCCCAATGTAAACACTTACTAATAACACCATAGTGGGATTTGAACCTTGATGATAAGAACAACAACTTCGTGACCAAGCCTAACAGCCCATATCTTGGGTACCTAGGGCAGTGGGAGCTGCCCCTCCCCCGCACCCCCACTCCCCAAGAAGTCCCACCTCTACAACCCCCGAGCGGAGTTAAACCCAAGACCAATGGAGAGCAAACCCATTGCCCAAACCAACTCTACTACCCGTGCGGACTAACTTGAAATTAAATCAAATATATAATCAATTCCCTGCAAATAAAACTAAAATCACGTTATTTTAATAGTTACAAAAATACAATAACTTCAATTAATGTTTTTTTGCATTAGATGTAAGTTATGCTTTAAAAAAAGCTCCCTTACAGATAAATAAGATTATCTCTCTTTGAATCTAAATGTAACCACATTCGCCCTGGAAATGCTCAAACTATAATGCCCGACAGTTCCTTATCTTTCAAAATTATTATACTGGCCCGAAATCAGTCGTTTGGAAAGCATAAAGACATATTTTAGTCAAATGACAGCGAAGAATCGTACAGAACAACTACGGAATGATAGTGCGAGCCGCCATTATTGCGCATGCTTTTCTATATTGGGCCTCACAGGACTTCAATAATATTTACAAGACTTTCTGCTAATACACGCAAAATTAATTAACCTATTTCTGTTCCCTTAGGATGCTGACATGCACAGGATTGAAACAGACGGTAAACACTAAAAAGTATTCTATTTATTGCCTCAGTTACAGACAAATTGTGGAATGTTTAAGTGCCGAGTGACAAATTATAGATAAAGAAATCTGTTTCATTCCTTCGACATGTTATAAAAAAATCATAGGAAAGCGTAAACTGCAGATCCACGTTGTTCGTTACATAGAGTTCTAAATAAAAAATAAAGTGTAATTTATTCATTGTCAGTTAAAGATTTAGCAGATATGCGTGAAATTTTTCCAGAAACTAAATGTTAAAACATTCAATAGGGAAGCGCCGCAAGCAAAGATAACAAATGTTCATGCAACCAATTTAAAATACATTAGACAACAGTTTCCCCTTGGCTAAAACAGCCAGAAGGAAGGAGCCGTTTTTAGGGTTACATCATGATGCTATGGATGCTATATCTCTACCTAAATACATGATGTACAGAACCTACCTGTTGATAGGAATCAACACTAGGGATAAAAATATGCATTATATGTAGTTCAAAAGAAACATATTAAAAGTAGTGCCTGATTTGGCACTAACGAGTTGCAGGAGGATTATCATGCCCAATACCTGGACTATGATCATTCACATTAACATCCTCCAATGTTTTCCTTAAAATGCTTACATAACTCTCACCATTATCAATATGAGAATAGGACTGTCCATTTTCATCAACAAAAATTACTGAAAAGCCTCCTGGTTTTACACTACTCACTTTCTCTTTGATTTTTTCAGCTTCTGCTTTGGCTTTAAGACTAGAAATTGCAGAAAGATGACTTCCCTCCCCTTTAAGCTCACGAGCTTCACTTAAAGGGATGGAATAATCTAATGAAGACAGTAGCAGTAGAAGGGTTACAAAAGAAGTAGTATGAGTGAAAAAGATCTTCATCCTGCAATCAAATCTCAACTAGCCTTTGAAAGCATAAACTACGGAATCAAGAACTAGAAAGCCAAATTTTGCTGCTTATAATTGATCCGTAGGTTTGTCTTATTTATAGTAGTTTATGAAGATATTCTCAGTTAAAAAAATATTTCAGAATTTGTATACTCTGCACAACCATTGGGCGTAACTTTTTTTCTTGACTCGTGCTTTGAGTTGTCATTTCATCTGTTCGTTACCACCACTATGAAACCAACAGTTTCTGTCCACTTGTGACTGTTTTATAGTTTATAATAGACCTGAGAGGATTCATAGTTGTGGAGGGTCTAATAGTCGTGCAGTCAAATGTGATTAGACTAGAATGAATTAATATTAAATCTTATATATATTAATTTAACATATTAATCAAAATATTATCAAATATGTGACATTATGGGATCATAGTTGTTCACTTTAGAACTTATAATCCTCAAGTAAAAAAGACTATAAAATGAACAAGTGAAATATCATAACTATCCACTATAAGTGTGTCATTTATTAAAATTAAATGCTTATTTAATCAAATAAGACACTCATTTAAACAAGTATTGTTATCATAGTGAAAAAATATTGTTCTATGTGTACAACTATTGGGGTAGCAATGTACAAGCATTGGAGCATTTCATATTAATAGTTTGTCCACAATATGTGCCATGTATTTTCTCCTTAAGGACTTTCAAAAAGTTTTAGTTATTGGTCCATTTTTGTTTGATATAAGTTATATTCTAAATAATTATGTGTTGTTTTTATAACAACAAATAGGCTTTTCATGTCAACTATTGGTCCATTTGTGTTGAATATAAAAGCTAGATATAACAAAGATTTATAATTACAATAGGTATTTACTCCATTTAGGTTGTATGCAAGTTTTATTTTAAATAGAAATATGATATTCTACAAGAAACAAATGATATTTTTTGTTCAACTACTAGGGTACATGATTAAGTTTAGGTTGAGTCTTTAAAAAGTCAAAATTTGTACACTTATCAATAGATGTGCTAATGTGACAAGTTGCATGATGAGTCACACCTCCAAACATTAGTTATAGATATATAAGAGGCCAATCCACATTTCATAAAAAAAAAACCAAAATCCTCAAATCCTTATATGCTCACAAAATTAACCCGCACAACTACTAGCCCTTCTCTCCTAAAACTTTTATAGTTAATCTTAAACTCTAGACAAGAAAACTTTATTGTTTGGAACCTGGTCTAAGTTTGGTGAACACTATACACATAAGGTACACATTTTGGTGATCACTATTGCAACTTGTTAATTTAAATAAGCGTAAATGAATTCTTTTAAACTTTGTCAAAAACGACATTTTTTCTTAGTGAGGCCAATGACATAATAACTTTTTTTGTGTTACTAGTATCTTGTCAGCACATGGTTCTTAGCTTTTTTTTTCGCTTCTCCCATATTATATACAAATTATAGCTATTTGTTTCGAGTAGTCATTTCACCCATTTCTAAATCCAACTATCTCTTATATTATAATATAATGTGAGGTTCATGACAGTTAATTTACCAATTCTTCATGTTGACCCTTTATAAAAGCCAACAAAATCAGAAACCAATCAATAGCGCACCTGCTGCTTATTAAACGCTGAGCGTAAGCCCTCGGCCTTTTATATTCTCCTCTCCATAGTAATGGGAATTATATTTTAAACGTATGGCGGACCAATTTCCATTTTCATTGTTAGTGTACTTACCAAATGGTCGGGCACCGGAATATATAAATACAATTCTGTTTTATTTTAGTTTTTATCTGTTTGCTTTCTTATCCTTATTACGTCCATTGGTTTGTAGACACCCATCACCCAGATATAAAAGATGCTCGTGCACTAAATAATATAAAAAAATCCATGTTGAATTTGGATGACCGAAAGAAGCAATGTTCGTTGCTCCACTTTATAGGTGTGTATTGAAGATGTTTTCGCTCATCTAATAGATAAAAGTTTAATAACTTTTTCAATATATTGTAAGTGGCCTGGTCATGTCTTCAAGTAGATTGAAGAAATTATAAGATATATTTTTTTCTTTTGGAGTTATATAATTGTTTAGTTATTTAATATGTGAGTAAAATTGTTAGATGTGTGTTAAGGAATGAGGGATATTTATTTCATGAAGGTCTCATTTTCTTATGTTGTGAGGATCTTACATTAAGTAAGACTCCATCTTTAGTGGATAATAATTTAGTTTGTTATTTTAGCATTCAAATGATTCTTAGACTCAACAAGACTTGATATTAGAATCAATATTTTAATATAGATCATTATTTTTTGATTCTAATGGTAACATTAATATATTCTAAACTTAGCTTTGATGGCTCTGCAAAAGGGAACTCAAGTCATGGGAGAGGGGGTGGCATCGTAAGGGATCATAGAGGAATGATGATTCTTATGTAGTTACTTTGGGCACCTAGTCTTCTAGTTTTGTAGAGGTGGTTGCCACCTTTCAAGGAATTCAATTGCCTAATCAAAAAGGCATAATTAATTTGTTCATTAAAGGGGACTACAAGAATACCATCATGATGTTTAATGGAGAAGCCTCATCAAGTTGGTCTCTCAATGACCTCATAGAAGTTGCTCGCTTAAATATGATGAGCATAAGACAATGCAATCTCATACACATTTACCAAGAAGAGAAATCCTCAGTAGATCAGATGGCTAATTTAATGGCCTTTTGTCAAAAATATTAACATATGGGATGAATTGCATTTGATCCTAGAGCATGTGAGAAACTTATTCATTAATGAATCTTCCTTTTACATCATGCAACATGTTAGAGATTGATTAGTATCTCTCTCAAGATTGTAATTCTAATGTAGGAAAATTCATACCCTTGCATTTTCACACTTGTTTGGGCCCACCTTGCTTTATTTATCCATATTTATGTCTTAACTGGTCCTATTTTGCATCCACAAGCCTAATGAATTATATTTTCTTATGGCTAATCATGACAAACATCAAATGTGAAATGATAATTTAATGAGTTTGGCTATGTGTCCCTGATTTTTGGGTTAGGACTAAGACACAACCTAAGGTTTCTTTGTCCTCCAAAGGTCTTGGGACCCTGATTTCAAGTGCACCTTAAATGGGCCCCTTTTTGGACTTTGTGCCATGAGTTTCATGCCTCGGGACTAAGATGCCACTTGGAGAATCTTAGTCCCCCTTAAGGTATTTTCAAGATTTAATTTCAAATCTTGGCGAGATTTAGCCCCCTTTAGTTAATGAATTCATATGTCATCTTGTTGTGGTGAAATTCCAGGATCTTAAGCATAGATAAGTATAAATACAAGGTTCCTTCTATCATATTTTCACCTAGAAATCTAACACGCATCCAAGCATTCAAGTATTTGGAGCCATCATCAAGATTCAAGGATCATATCAAGGATATTCTTGCATCATGTGTGTTTTTGAGGTAACATTTGTGATGTAGAGTTTTGATTTAAGGAAGACTTTCAATTCAACATCTGTTAATCATTCAAGCATTTCAAGATCTACATCCAAGCTAGCCACTTCACACAAGTTTGCAAATTTCATAACAAGGGTTTAGTGAGTTGCAACATAGCACTTTGATCATTCATCATTTCCCATCATTATTCTATTTCATTTTAGGGTCTAATTACTAACAAGGGGTTTGACCAAGGAAAACCCCCATTTACTAACACTCAAAAAGTTTTTCCTCTCTTGAAAGTTTGTATTTTCAAATTTAGGTTGAAGACTTGGAGATCATTTGAAGTGTAAAGTTGTAAAGTTGCGAAGTTGCATTGCAAAGTTGTCATCTTCATGGAAACTCACCTACATGCCAATATAGAAGTTTCAAAACCTGAGATCAAAGAAAAAGAAAGAGCAGAAATTTAGCCTCATGATCAAATTCAAAGATTTCAAAAATTTAGATCAAGACTAAGTCGCCACCTAGGGCATCTTAGTCCTCCAACTGATATTTTATAGAGATTCTTTTAGATTATGTTCCAACACCCTAAGATTCTGCATTTCCCTCAATAAACAATAGTGAGACTAAGACAATAGTAAGGGTGTCTTAGTCTTTCCTAGCATTTTTTGACAACAATTTTGCATTTCTAGAATCCTCATCACATGTATAGACTTCCCAGGTACACATATCCTAACTTGTTTTTGCTTAATTTCATCATTTGTATTCATTATTCAACTTGGATTACTAGGTTTTGTGAGTTGAATGTTAAAGTGTCTTTTCCAAGCTTTTGTTTGGTGGTGAAACCCTCAAATCTTAAAGAACCCCCTCCTAGGTCTTTCTTGTTGAAAATTGATTCACCCCTTGGGTTGACAGTCAATCCAATTTGGGATATTAGGAAATATTTGAGTGACAATAGGAGAAAAGTGGTGCAAAAATATCACCATTTTCATATCGTTCATTTTGGTGAACCTAACATTTTAAAGCATTCATTCATTTTTTTGATTTAGATTTCATTAAATTCCTAGATCTAGGTTGCATTCATTCTTCCATTGCATCTTGCATTAGTCAAAGATCATCTATGGTTTCTTACATTTGCATTAGTGAAAGTCCATATAGGATGGCTTTTTTCCTTCTTGCATCATTTTATTGAAAACCTAAAAAGTGCATTGTTAATCATTCGAATTGCATTTAGAAACATTATTATTGCATTCAAAATTGAAAAAAATGCATTCAACTTCGCATCCAATTGCTTGTCATTAGTTTATTTTTCTTGCATTCATTTTCCCATTTTCTTGTTTCTAAATATTAGGTCCCTAAATAGGTAGCTTGGGAACATTGTAAGAAATCTAGATATTTCTATTTTTTTTGAAAAAAAAACCTTTACTAGGACAAAAATTCCCATACTAGCATCTTAGTCCTTCTCTAGGTTTTTGGCTTAGAGCCCTGTCGATGTTGTTTGCTTCCTGTTCTAGTTCCTGGAACACTAGAATTCCTCCAGTAGGACCAAGATTCCCTTACTGGCATCTTAGTCCTTGTTGACTTTGACTTTCCAATTTTTAGGACTTGAAATTACTTTTATGTGCTTCTATTTGCTGCTTTCATATTATGTTACAATTTATAGAATTGTTGGTATCTCAATTTATTTCATTTCAAGTGTAATTGTAAGCATATAATATTCTATTCATCACACTTTCTCTAGTTTGTCCCTTGCATGATTTGTACTAATTGGTGTCCTACTATCAATATTATGGTTAGACGAAGTGCGAGACTCATGGCATCCCATGATAAAACACTCATTGTGGATCTTGGGTTATCTAGCTCTCTAACTCCTAGTGTTGGTAATAGTTCACTAGGTATGGACCGTACATTTGATACATCTTTTGATATTCCTAACCTACCTACAAGTGCTATGCCATGTATCCAAACAATGGTTGATAATATCCCTCAAGAAAACATAATTAAAATGCATGGAAACTTAGCCCATTTACAAGATAGTGTCACTACTGAAAATATTTCCAACACTACTATACCTACCATAGATAGTATTCACCACATGATGGAAAGTGATGAAGGACTAGAAGTTGTGTGTAACATAGCTCACATCTTTGGAAAACATCTTCCTTCCACCACTAATGGTGCTCAAGCTTCAAACAATGTGCAAAGCCAAGGAGGAAATCAAACTCCTCCCCCTTCAACCACAACATCCATTCCAACCTATATACAACCTCAAGTGACCACAACAATGCAACAAACTAGAAATGTTTTTCTTACCTTTAATATTTCCACCAGTGCTCCTTATACCTATCTAGCATCTAACCTTATATCTCCTCATGTAAGCAATCCATTCACTTGTCCTCCAAACACATACACACCAACACCATATTCACCTCCATTTCAAACCATAAGAAATGACCCTATCATTAACAACCTTTTACAAACCATTTCATCCATTCAATGTCAAGTTTCCACCATAAATCAAAATCAAAATGGTCCACCTTCATACTATCTCAAAAGTAACCCATTATCTTTGGAGATATTGAGAACTCTAGTCCCACAAGGTAAAGATCCGTAGATTTGAGAAATATGGAGGAAAGGGAGATCCACTAATCACGTTAATTCCTTTACTACTTTGTGTAGTGAATTCATCCTTGAGGACAAAATTTTGGCTAATATTTTTCCCCTATCCTTGAAAGACGTTTCCTTGGACTAGTTTTTTGCATTATTGAATAACTCAATTCATTCATTTAATGAACTTGTTGAAGCCTTTATTAACCATTTCCTAGTGCATATGATTATGAAAATGACATTAGCCGATTTGATGAGATGTAAACAAAATGAGGATGAAAAAGTCACTAACTTTATTTCACATTACCAATCACTTTATTCCCGAATTAGTGTGAAGATTCCTTATTTTTACCTTTAAAATATGTTCGTAGAAATTTACAAATATACAAGACAAGATTACCATGATGAAATTCCCTTCCATGCACTCGTGCAATTCCCTTCAAGATTATCATAATTCCATAGGTAGTTATGAATCGAAAACCACCTCTACCCATCTTGAAAAGTCTGTATCTTCAAACCAAAACAACTATAACCTTTTAGAAGACAAAATAAAAATTTCTTTCAACTAAACTCCACCTCCCAACCTACTCAACAGGTTGATACCCAAGTAGCTACTATAAAGAAGAGTAACCCTTATATCTTTGGGGATCCAAAAAGATAATTTACCCCCTTACCTGACACACTTCACAAAATCATGACTTTGCTAATAAAAAAGAACATGCTTACCTTACCTTTCATTCAAACTGTTGACCCTAGGATTCCATTACCTCTGAGCTTTAGACACAATGCATATTTTGCTTATCACCAACAAAAAGGATATAATACAAAACATTGCAAGCCTCTTAATCATGTTGTACAAGACCTTATTGATTCTAATCGTATCCAAATTGGAGGTGTGAAAGACAAAAGTAATAAATATCTAGCTTCTCCTAACCAAAACCTATAAATATTTACCAATCCCATTACTAACCATAATATTTCATTTGTTAAGGCTAGTGAAACTAAGACTAATGTGATGGGATTTGACACAGATGATGAGAATATGAATAATAATAAACAAAATCATATGGATGATGATGAACAAATTCCTATGGATACTAATGACCAAATTCCTATTAGTACAATGATAGGAGTGATTGAAATTGATCCTTGTAAACAACAAACCAAAATTCCTATTGACATTACTTTCTCTTCAGAAGAAACAATCAAACATGCACCTGATGGTCCTCTTTACATAGCCAACAAAATCAATAATAGGCCCACTCCTGGGATTTTAATTGATCCCATCTATGGAGAGAATGTAATTACAAAAGAAATCTTGTATATGCATGAACTTACTCAAGATAGATATGATAAACTGAAAGCATGGATTAAAACAAATGATGGTTTTTCTCATGCTATGTTGGGATTGATCACACTCCCTTTACAAGTAGGACCGAAGAAATAAAATTTATCATTCTCCATCATCTCTACTTCGGATCAATTTCGTGTGAATTTAGGCTACAAATTTTTTAGCTCCATGAATGTGGTCCCATCCATTGTCCATAAGTACTTAAAGTTTCCAATCGGCAATGAAATATTCATTGTGAGCCATAGTGGATTTTTCTCATGGAAATTTTTCCTTAGACTATTTTTTACCTGAGCCCATGGAACCTATAAGACCCCACGAAGATTTCCTTTTCATATCTGACCAAAATTTCAAAGAAAACTACATAGCCAAGTCATCCCTTGAAAAATTTCCTCCATCTTTGCTCAAACCTCCACCCCTTCAAGAAAACAATAGCGAGCTTAAAGCCCTCCTGACTAACCAAGACCCATCCATAAAAAATCGCTTTCCTATTTCCTATATAAGGCCAAGACAGAACCAAACAAGTCCTAATCCACCTCCTAGGAAAATTTATAAAGCTAAAGAGAAAGTGGTTGAACAACCTTCCATGGTTTCATTTGTTCTTCCCTCACAAGAAGAAAAGGAACCTATGGTTGAAAAATCCACTCCTACACAATCACAACTTGAAAATTGGAATAAAAGAAACCAAAATACTAGAGATTATAGTCACAGACATCATCCTATTGCCCAAAAGATGAACAACATAGAAAATCAAAACTTGAACTTAACAGAAGCAAAAGCTGGGGAACCTTCTCAGGTAAAAATAGAAAGTTGTGTCACACGTTTATAAAGGAAATGGCCTACATTGATTTAACTTTTAAACTTCAATCACTAGAAAGTGGCATATATGTTTTGAATTTTAAAATTATGTAAACTAATAAAATGTGTATTTTTTTGAAAAAATAATTTGAATATAGTTTTTTATAAAATAACACTATAATTTCGTTGCTGATAAAATGCTGAAAAATGATGTTACATGAGACATCAAGCTTTATATAGTAAATTTTCTTTTTCTTTTTTTCCTTCAAATTTTGTGTGTATATTTATAACTGCAAACTTTAGGGCATGTATATATATTTTTTTGTAATTTTAATAAATATATATTTTTAAATAAATATTTAAATGTGCATGAATTAAAATGCGGTTGTTTTGAGTCGACATCAACTATTATATTAAATATTTATCTAAAATAGAAAACAAATTATGCTATCTTAATCTTGATTCTTTTCTCTAGGGCATCATATTTTTTTTTAAAAAAATTACTAAGATTTAGTATTTTTCTTGGCATGATAATCAACCTAATATTTTTGTGCTGATAACCTACTTTTATTAAAAAATAAAAAATAAAATAATAATAATAATTGAGCTATTAAAATAAATATATATTTTAAAACTACACTTATGGATCTACAAAAGGGTATTTTTACATTTTAAGAAAAATATTATTTATATGAGTAGGAATTGTTGAAATGTTAAAATTTTCAAATAATTGTGTTTTTTAAGTAAATTGGCCTCAAAGTGGTGCTACATATGCATTTAGCCAACAATTTTAGTTGGAAAAGTTGCAAAAGTATTTAACTTATCTAGAATGAATCTTACTAGATCATATGTTTGACCAAAATTGTTTTTTAGCTATAAATACTAAAATTCACTTGTGCTGATAAGTTGGCCAAAAGTGTGACACAACTTTGTACTTTTACCCTCTCCCTTACCAAAACCAATAGATCCTACATATCCAACACAACAAGGACCAACACCTTCTATTGATATTATTATTCATCCTCCTAATGTGGTTAACTTGGATGGCAATGAAGAAATTACTAAGATTGATGAGGAAGTGCATAATGAGTTGAATTTGTTATTCTCCTCTTCCATGAGCTTAAACAATAACAACCATGGTAATCCTCCTAAATTGAGTGATTCACCACATGTTGAACCTAGTGTTTCTCTTGATTTAACGCTTAAGGTTTTCCCTCTCGCTAGTGATCTACATTATGCCTATACTGAACAAGACTAAGATGCAAATGATTTGCTAGATGGTTGAATCACATGTGCTTTAGTAGTCTTTTTTCTTTCCTTTTTGCTTTTTTGATTGCATGTTTGTAATGTAATCCCCCATGATGTTACGTTTTATGTTTCCTCTCTATGTGCTTTCCTCTATTTGTACCTTTATTCTTCTATATGTTATAAGCTTCTTTTCCTTTTCATTGGTTCTTATATTTTCCATTTATCTTTTCATTTTTGTTTTCTTCTTTTTTTCCTTTTTGGGGATGATGTAAGGCATTGAGAAACCCTATGTCTTTTCCATGTTGACTCAAAAGACTTTTCATTATCTTTAGTTTGCTTTCATTTTTTTTTCTTGTGTTTTCTTTTTGGGGATGACACAAGTCGTTGAGACACCCTATGTCTCTTCCATGTTGACCCAAAATAGTTTTCATTATCTTTTCTTTCTTTTCATTTTTTTCTTGTGTTTTCCTTTTGGAGATGATGCAAGGTATCAAGATACCCTATGCCTCTTCTATGTTGACCCAAAATGTTTTTCATTTTTTTCACTCTCTTTGTGTCATTATTCTAGTTCTATGTGTATTTGGGGAATGATGACAGTTTCAATCTCTCTAATATCATTGCAAAAATGAAAGATACTAACTTGAATCCATAGATCCCTTATATGTTTCTAGGGGGAACCCTCTTTTTCTTTTTCATGTTTTGGCTACATTAAAGTAATTTTCCACAACATGTTTAGTAATTTCTTTAAAGTGGGGGAATATATTTGCATTCTTTTGGAATTTATTTCCATGTTCATTGATGTTATTTTCTTACTTCATGTGATGTGTTTTTCCTCTTTGTAGTGAAATTGGTAGTAATGTCCTTCAAAATTTTGATCTATCTCAGCATATTACATTCCTCTTAGTGGTGATGCAACACACTATATTCTCTAAGTTATGAATCTTTTATCATTTGATGGGTCCTCTCTTGGATGCATTAGGAATGATGTCCTCTAGGATTAAGACCTCACATTAACTAAGTAAAATCCCTTTGAAAATATCGCTTTCCTATTCTGTGCATTTTTCTTTTTGTTCCTTATTAAAGTCATGGAGGTATGGCTTTGATATAGTCCACTGGGACTCACCTAGTGAACAACTATCTTCACTAGCCATTGTGAGTGTGCATTTTCCTTTCTGTACCTTATTAAATTCATGGATGTATGGTTTTTATATGGTCCCCTAGGGTTCACCTAGTGAAAAACTAGCTTCACTAGCCCTTGTGAGCACATATTTCTCTTTTTGTGCCTTATTAAAGTCATGGAGGTATGACTTTGGTATGGTAACTTGGGGCTCACCTAGTGAACACCTAGATTCACTAGCCCTTGTGAGCATGCATTTTTTCCTTTTTGTCCTTATCATGGTCATGGGGGTATGACTTTGATATGGACCTCTTGGGTTTCACCTAGTGGACAACTAGCTTCACTAGCCCTTGTGAGTGTGCACTTTGTTTGCATATTGGACAACATGTTCCACTTGTAAACCTCTTTTGGATAAATAGCCTAGACCCAGTCTACAATGTGTTGGATGACTAGTTGAAGCTTGATCCATTGCATTTTTCCTTTTTTTTTTTTGTCCTCTTTTCTTTTTCTATCTTTGATTGTGTATGTTTGTGATTTGGTTATGGATGCATATATCATCCACAAGTGTGTTCCTTTCTACCTATGTTAGTCTTTTATAGGATCTTGATCCTAGGGGCTTGGCCATCCTCTTGGTTATTATCATCCTATATTACAAACATTTGTACATTTAAAACCCTCTTGATTGTGTGGTTGGCTACTTTAGTGTGAGTTTAAAGCAAGTTCATCCTCCAACTAAACTTGGGGCTAGATGTAGTGTAGGAAAATGCATACCCTTACATTTTCACACTTGGATGGGCCTACCTTGGTTTATTTATCCCTATTTATGTCTTAATTGGTCCTATTTTGCATCAACAAGAATAATGAATTATATCTTTTTATGGCTAATTTTGACAAACATCAAAGAGGAAATGCTAATTTAATGATTCTAGTTGTGTCCCTGATTTTTATGTCAGGACTGCCAAATAGGGCGTCTTTTTCATCCAAAGATATTGGGACCCTAATTTCAAGTGCACCTAAAATTGGCCCCTTTTTGGAGTCTATGCCCTAAGTTTCATGCCTTACGACTAAGATGCCACCTAGGGCATCTTAGCCCCCCTTAAGGTATTTTTGAAATTTAATTTCAAATATTGGAAGGATATAGCTTACTTTAATTAATGAATTCATATGTTAGCTTGTACAATTTTGAGATATTAAGCATAGATAAGTATAAATACAAGGTCCCTTCTCTCATATTTTAACCTAGCAATCTAACAAGAATCCAAGCATTCAAGCATTTGTGCATTGAAGATTAATTCATCAAGCATTTGGAGCCATCATCAAGGTTCAAGCATTATATCAAGGATATAATTGCATAATGCGTGTTTTTGAGCTAACATTTGTGAAGTAGGGTTTTGATTCAGGCAAGAATTTCAAGTCAACATCTTTCAAGCATTCAAGAATTTCAAGATCTACATCTAAGCTATCCATTTCACACAAGTTTGTAGATTTCATAACAAGGGTTTGGTGAGTTTCAACATAGCAATTTGTTCATTCATCATTTTCCTTCATTATTCTCTTTCATTTCAGGTTTTAATTACCAACGAGGGGTTTGGTAAACCCCCATTTACTAAAAATCAACAAGTTTTTCCTCTCTTGCATATTTGTGTTTGTAGATTTAGGTTAAAGAATTGAAGATCATTTGAAGTGAAAAGTGGAAAATTTGTGAAGTTGCATTACAAAGTTGTCATATTCATGAAAACTCACCTACAGGCTAGATCTAAAAGTTTCAAAACCTAAGACTAGAGAAGAAGAAAGTGCAAACATTCAGCCTCAAGATCACATTCAAAGATTTCAGAAATTCATATTGGGACTAAGTTTCCACCTAGGTAATCTTAGTTTTCCAAGTGGTATTTTTTAGAGATTCTTTCAAATTTTGTTCATAAATTTGAAGATTCTGCATTTCCCCCAAAAAATATTAGCAAGACTAAGACAACAGTAATGACATCTTAGTACTTCCTAGAATATTTTGACAACATTTTTAAATTCTTTTAATCCTCATCACATTTCCAAACTTCCTAGGTACACATACCCTAACTTGTTGCTTAATTTCATCATTTGCATTCATTATTTGACTTGCATTACTAGGTTTTTTGAGCTGAATGTTAAAGTTTCTTTTACAATATTTTTTTGGTGGTGAACCCCTCAAATATTCAAGAACTCAGGACTCCTAGGTCTTCCTTGTTGAGAATTGACTCACCCTATGGGTTGATAGTCAATCCAATTTGGGATTCTAGGACATATTTGAGTAGTTACAATAGGTGAATAGTGGTGCAACAACATCACCATTTTCATATTGTTCAATAATGATAACATGTATCCTCTTAGTTGGATGAAAAATAATTATTCCTCCCAAATTCTAGCTCATTTTAGCTAGCTACATGTTCACCTTTCCTCTCTTTGTATTGCAAAAGTTTCTTAAGTCACCTTTGGCTAGTTTTAAACTACTATCTCTCTACTCTCATTTCAACCCCTATAGGTGGAGAAATTGTTCAACAAGAGTTGAAAAGCTATGACTCCCTAAGGAATGATCTAGAAATTTTTCCCATCCTCCAAAAAGAGAAGCTCACCTCGTACATTGAGGCCTTGAAGTGCCAAAACCCTAACCTTTCCACAATTCTTTTCAATTCTTGGAAGGGAGGCCTTGTCAATGTTCAAATCCTCACTTTCTCAATCTTTATTGGGTTAATTTTTTTATCCACTACCCTCCCCCTTGAGGGAACTAACATTCCTAAGAAACCTTAAGGGAAGTATCAAAAGGAATTTGAATTTTTTTTAATGAAAGATGAGAAATTTAATAGACTATAGAGTGACTATAATAAAGAGGACCTGCTTGGGGTCTAGAAGAAGATTGTTTATATGTGGATAATGTATGTAACCATTAATTCTCATTTTAAAATATTTCATTCTCATTTTTTCCTTATGCTAAACCACTTCTTCCACAACTTGAAAATGAACTTTGCAAATGTTTTGGATCCACTCCTCATTGAAATATTCTGTCAAAGTTGTGCATGATAAAGGAAAACCCCTACCTCTTTACAAGGGATTGATCTTTGGGATCTATTGGTATAATTTGGCTCTCTCCCCTACCATTTATTCCCTGCCTTATATTCCCAGGCCCTCCATTCTTCATAAGGATGTTCCTATTAAATTGAGTAGTAACCTTGAAACTAGTTCATCAACTACCTATTCATCCCCCTTTAATCTTTTGAAGGAAAAACCTCTACATCTAATTCCCATAATTATTTTGATATGAAAAAGATTTCATTTGGGGGAGCTCCCAAATTTTTTATTTTAGATAACAACTCTATCCCCTCATGGTCCCCTTCTCTTGATGCAACTCCCTAGGAATCTCCTCCTAGTTCTAATCTACTTCATAGTTTACTTGCTAGTCCACCATCTTTGATTCAAGATGATGTTGTGAAAAATCAATAGCCAGAGGCTATTCCTTCAAACACTCCTAACCATTGCATTAATGTGTCTCCTAAGGGGAAAAGTGGATGAACTTTGCAAAGGAAAAAATATTCAAAATGACATTGTTAAGTGGTTGTTGGCCCAATTTCTCATGACGAAGGATAAAATACAAAATCTAGCGACTATTATTTTGAAGAAGGATAGGGATTATTCTAGTGAGGAGGAGGATGTAGATCATCAGGATCCACTAAAATGAATGACTCAAAATTTTGATAATTGGACCAATCTGGAAAAGGAGGTTTGGGAGAATAAATTTTTTATTGTGTCTCCTAAGGGTTGTGTAGCCCAAGAAAGGAGGCTGTTAAACTTCATTGCAACCAGGATAAGATCCTCTTTTGTTTTTAAGTGATTATTGAATATAGTAAGGAAACTATGAAGAATATGTTGGCTAATATCCAAGTGTTTCAATACAAGCTCAAAATTTATCATTAAAAAAGAGCTCGGGAGGAAAAGTTTGATGCCCCTACCAACACCAAAAAAAGGTAAGTTTGTGGAGAAAGCATCACTTGCTTCCAATGATAAAAAATGACAAGAAGAATAAAAAAAGTCCTATCTTTTTAGTCTAATTTCTCACTACGGAGTGGCAAGCTATAAAAGGACTACATCTTCTTAGAAAGTAATAGTTGACCCCCTTAGGCTATTGGTATTTAGTTAGTCCTATCTCAATTTCTATGGGTTTTTTTTTTTGTTTTCAAGTTTCTTTGTCATTTCCTTTCTTGTTATCTCATCTCTTGTGATATCCCTCTATTATTCCTTAATGGTTTTTTGTAATGGGTTCAGGCCCTTCCCAATTTATCTTAATCAAAATATATCAATGCCAATTGTTATTTAGTTATGGGTGCATCTTGATTGAATGCTTTAATATATTTATCTATTGATTAGTTCCACAACTTTGTGTGAAGTTTGATTCTTTATTTATGCTTACATTTTTTTTTAACACTTATATATACTAAATTTCATGCATTTGACTTTCTATTTTACATACATTGTTATGTTACAAAATCAATATTTACAAAGGTTTTTTAATTTTATTTTCACATTTAGTTTAGCATATGTATTTAATGCCTCAAAACTACCACTTTGTTTAACTATGTAAATATGAACTGGTTTCAAGTTTACCAAACTTATCGTGTTTCAATTTTTATTTTTAAAACTTTTATTCATCTTTAAACATCCTTATGAGCCCACTTAATGCACATTTATGTGAATTGATCTCATCTCTTGACATTTAAATATATTCAATGTATAACCAATTTATATGACCAAATAAGACATATTCACCCTAACAATATTTAAACTTGGAATTTAAAACAAATACATTACTACACATCCATTATCATGAAAAACATTAAATATCATTAAAAATTATTAATAAATTAATAATATTAATTAAATAGTGTTCACTAAATATTAGCAATAATATATAAAATAATTACTACCTATTTATACTTTTCAACCATATTTTAGACTTGACCATAAGAAACGATGGAATACTTAAACCATAATACTCTAATTTGAAAAACTATGAACCATATTTACAAATATCCCATGCTCTATGAGACTCAACTTGTAATGATAGAGCTACATGGTTTTGTTGAATTTTTATTTTTTTTTGAATTATGAGATATTTTATGTTATGCTCTATTATTTTGATATGGACCTTTGATTTTGAGTATTTATTTTTGGCTCAATATATTTAAATATGTATTGAAATTCATGATTGTTTTGGTGATTTTATGTATATGGCCAATTAATTAGATGATAGTGTTCGTAGTAATTATATCCATGATATAATTTTATGCCTCCAAGGTTACGACATATTTTGTATGTTAAAAATCATGATCAACTAGCCTTGAAATGTTGTTAATTTATAAATTTAATATTATCATTTAAGAAAAGAAGTATGTTATAGAGATTTTTAGTTAGAAAATGATATACATGAATATGTTACATTTTAATGTTTTTTTAAAGTGGAAAAATGGGATCTAAGTCCAATAGCTAACATAAATCACACCTTCTACTATTGAACATTTGGGGCATAAAATAACCAATATAAACCATTAGGCTACTATCCTCAAGGAAGAGACTAAAGTATTGGTCATGGTTTTGGTCCCCTTTTTGTGGAATGAATATATGAGTGATGTGATTTATGTGATTGATGATATAGACTATGTGAAATAATGAAAAAGTAGAAAATTATCACAGAATCTAGCAAACATAGAATAAAAGTGTAGAAAGATAATGTAGGGAAGAAACGTGCAAGAAAGATGGAACCTAGAATTAAATTTTTGGGAACAAATGATTGGAAAAATTTGAGGGTTCCCTATTTGGAAATGGTGATTTATAGAGTTTCAAATTTTATACAAGATAATCACAATTTCTAGGTTCTTCCCTACCAGAGTTAGCTTTTTAAGTCCACTATTTTGTGATTAATCAATCTCAACCGTATTTGATGAAAGAAGGTGTTCAAGTGATTGATCAAGGGTTTGATTCATTGATATATTCAACCCTCTTCCATCTATTTTAGACCTATAGCCTACAAGAACGACAAGGGAAGAAGGGTTATGTCATATAGGGGATTGCTTTAGTTAAAGCACATTTTGGTGTTTCCTCCTCCACAAACGAATACAATGATATTGATGAAGAGCACTTACGCTTTGTTGAGCAGAGGAAAATAGATAGAAATGAATGATAGACTACCATGTTGTAACATACCACTCATATGTACATTCCTTGGTGGATTGAGGTCAACTTCCTCATCCCACACAAGGAGAATTTCATAGTTTCTTGAAAATATTACAAATACTAGTGCTCATAATAATGATAAACATAAAAAAATAAAATATCTTACTATGTATAAACATGGATTTTATTGTGTTGTAAAATTGATCTTGAATTATAAATTGTTTTTTAAATGCTACTTATTCCACTCTTAAAATTTCCTTGATTTCATTTTAGGATTCTAAAAATAAAAATAAAAATTATTAGATGTTAAAATGGAGAAAGGATTTATTTTTATATTAGTTTCAAAACCTTTCACATTACTTATTTTTATAAGATAAAAAATGCTTTTAAATTTACATAAAAATTGGGGCCAAAAATAAATATTAAATTTCTTTCCAAATTATGGAAGACAAAGGTGAGGAAACCATTGTCTAGCCCTATTTTGAAAAAAAATTTCTTGTTAAATAAATATTGAAATTAATTTATAAAAAATAATATGATTTCCTGAAGATGACAATGAAAGGGATGATTAGTAAGCATAATTGGGCTCAAGCAATTAGGGGGGAGAAAAAAGGAGTTTGAAATTTTCAGGGGTGAAAATTTACAACACTAAATTTAGCCTCCACTTTAGTGAGGGTATGAAATTATACTCATTCTCAGTAAAGTATAGAGAAGCAAATAGTGTCCTTTCATCAAAATATTGAAGGGGTAAGATGGCACTTAACTAGAGGATGTGCTAGACCATAGGCTCGTGATCCTACTAAATAATAAGGTCAAGATAAAAGAACAAAAATACATGTAAGACATGATGCAACAAAAGGAACAACATAATCAAACACAATGCATAAAAAATGAAGACACAAAGAAAACATGAAACACACATAATGAAAAGTAATATATAAACATGAGGAAAACATAATGGAAGCATAATCTAAATGAAGGAATACATAAAAGGGTGTGACATCATAGACTAGCAAGATCTGTAGATTATTACTAGGAACCATACCACAAGACATGCATAAATGACAAGCTAGCAAAGTATGATATTTTCTAGGCAACTAGTGAATAGATAAAGGCACCATTAAACTAGTGAAGTCTTGTATTCACTAGGTGATCTTGATAAGGAACAATATATGCCAATGAGGTTTGATATTCACTATGTGGTTTTTTTTAGTGTAGGAAAATGTATCCATTTTTCACACTTAATTTGGGAATAATCACTAATAAAATGAGCTAAATTATGCCTTAATTTAGTGTTATAATATGTATTTTACATATTCATATTAATTTTAGGGCCTTATTAAATAAAATGGACTTAAATATGCCTTATTTATAGTCTTCTAATGTGTATCACTACACTTTCACACTCATGTAGGGATTCATTAATTAATTGAGGTTAATTTTCCTTAATTGGCCCCTTTAATTAAAATCAAAACATAATTAATTGTAATTTCCAAAGAGGAAAATCCAAAATTCATTAATGAAATAACATTTATCATTAGAGAATGTGTGTCCTAGGTAACTGACCTTAGACCCATTCACCCAAGGGAGAAAGGGTCCTCACTTAAGCCTAGGACCTAAAATTTTACTATGTTTTTGGTGGTATTTCAATTTTAAATGTGTATTCACATGTTGGCTTGTGTTATTTGAATTTTGGGATTTATTTTAACATATGTATAAATAGGAATTCATTTCACTAAGTTTCATCTTCCAAGCAAGCTAGAGAAAACTTTCATAAGATCCTAGTGCATTCAAGTGATCATTATCAAGAGAATTTCAATACCATTTTCAAGGCATTCAAGAGAAGATTTAGTGAATAATCATTGCAGCAATCAAGATCCATTATCATGTCAAAGTATTCTTGCATCACACATGTTATTTGACCTAATATGTTGATGTGGTGTTCAAGATCCATTCAAGCATTCAAAGGAAATGTTTCAAGTCCACTTTCAAGATAAGGATCCACTTGCATTGAAGCTATTTCATGCATGTTCCAAATCCATATTTCAAAGTTCAAACAATAGTTTGGTGAGTTGTGAAATAGGCTTGTTCATTAATCATTCCTTTCATGCTATTTCACTTTATTACAAGGTTTTATTACCACAATGGGGTTTAAATTCTCTCTTGGTGTGTGTTAATAGATTTTAGGTGGAATATCTCTTGAAGAGAAAAATTGCAATGTTTTCAAAGTTACCTTTATTGTCATAATTCTTATAATTTCATGGAAACTCACCTACAATATTTATATCTAGTTGTTAAACAATGAAAATTATAGATCTATGAGTGCATACATAGTAGAAGAGAACCCAAAAACCATTTTTACATAATCCTAGCTAGGACCCATTCACCATATAAGGTTAATGAGTCCTTAGTAATATTTGAAAAAGCACTTTTGGTGACTGGTACACATCATTTTCCCTATCATATATCTATATTTTATCTTAAGGTTTCATCAAAATTGAACTTAATCTTTTAGATACACTTTATAGATTGCATTTTGGAGCTTTTTTGTTATTTTTAATCTTTCTCCCCAAAGTGTTGTTTAATTAGGACCAACATCCTTGCAAAAGAAGGAAATTTGTAGATTCACATCCTGGCTTGACTCATCTTAAGGTTGATAGTTCTTTCATTGTGTGGATCTCATTTTGTAAATGAAATTAGAGAAATAGGTCCATCATAGCCCATTTCGTATCAACTCATTTTTATAAAACTCTAATTTTCTCCTTTTAATTTTAGTGAACTCAAGTTTCATCATTGTAATTTTTTGATTTTGGAGTCTTTTTGCACCCTAGATCTTGATCTTGCATTCATTTTCTCTGCATTGCATTAAATTGAATCTCATTTAAGGTTTTTTAGCTTGCATTTGCTTGCATTTCATTAAAGAGTTTTAGGATTTCATATTTGCATTCTTGATATTTGAAAAATACAAAAATAATAGTCATTTTGCATATCATTTACATAGCATTACATCATCATTGACTTGCATTTGAAAATTGAAGCAAAATTGCACATCAAATTACATCTCCTAGTTTGTCATTTTGTCATATTTTGCACTTACACTCAACATTAATTTCATATAAAATTTAAACTATAACTTGTTTTTTGTTTTCATAATTTTGAAACCACTAGAATAATCTTAGAAAAATGCAAAAACATTTCTAAAAACCCTAACCTAGGACCCATTCGCCACTAGGTGAATGAGTTCCTAATTAGGGTTATTTTGCTAATTTTTTGGGTGTTAAAACATCTATTTCTACATTTCATTTTGTTTTTTTTAGTTTTTTATATTAGTTTATAAATTTTCTATTAGTTGAAATTAATCATATTTAGCTTTATTTGATAAAATTAGTTCATTGTGTGATTTCAAAATTGCATTTACAAGACATATTTTTTAGGTTTGTGCAATGTGTAATCGGTAAATTGCATTTACATAGTTGCATTCTAGGCTACTTCATTGCATTTCACCTTCCTTCCATTTTGGGTGCGTACTAGTTTTTTGAATCTTATATGAGATATACAACTCGGTGTCATAATAGAAATAATGTTGTGAGATGTAGTTTGAGACTCATGTTGTCCCACGATACACCATTCACTATGGATCTTGGGTTTTCAAACTCTTTTACTAATAGTGTTGATAATAAACCATCTATGGATTGTAGCCTTTATACCTCATTTCTAATGAATTCCCTACCTAAAAATAATGTGCATGATGTTGCTCATATCCCACAAGAAAACATAAGAAGAATGGATGAAGAAATAGAAAAGTTGCAAAACTTTGTGAATACTAAAAACATCGATACTAGTGCTATTCATGCTTTAGATAATTTGAGTAAAATGCTCAAAACTAAACATGGAATATAGATTATGTGAATTCTCTATCTCATCTTATTAATAACGCCATCCCTACCATGACTATATGTGCTGAAGCCTTAGGGTATACACAAATCCAAGGTAGAAATTCAATTCCTCTTTCCACAACCCTCACCTCTACTCTTACATACTCTAGTGTAGTGTAGAAAATGTCACCCTTTGAATTTTGACACTTTTTTGGGCCCTCCTTGCTAAAATAAGGCTTATTTATGCTTTAATTTGGCCTTATTTTGCATCCACAAGACTTGATTAATGCATCTTTCCTAATGATAATCTTGATATGTATCAAGTGACCAATCATAAAATAATGATTTTATATTGTATGTCCCAGATTTAGTGATTTGGGACTCATACACCACCTTGGGTAGATGGGTCCCACCTAGGTTTTAGTGTGTCGATCTAGATTTCACACTAAACTAATCCTTTCTTGAAAAATGTGTCCTAAGCTTAGCCTAATGGGAATCATATGCCACAAATCGTGTATGAGTACCCACTTAGCTTAGACCTAAATTTCAATTCAATTCTTGGTGGGATTTTATTCTCCTAGATCTGATGTCAGCTTGTAGTGTTGTAATTTTGAGAAATTTTAAACATAAACAAGTATAAATATAAGGTTATTTCACTCATTTTCACCTAAGGATTTCATGAGAATTCCTTATAGCACATTTAAGTTCACAAGAGCATATAATTGTTTACAAGATCCTTTAAGAGCTAATTATCAAGTGTTTTAGAGCATTATTCAAGTATCAAACATCATGTTAAAGTCACCATGCATCATGTTTGTTTTTGAGATAACATTTGAGATGTAGGGTTTCATGATTCAAGCAAGCATTGAAGTCAAGATTTACAAAATTTAAGAAATATTCAAGATTCACATTCATGCTAGCCATTTCATACATGTCTATAGCATCTTATTCAAGGGTTTGTGAGTTGCAAATTTTTTCATTCATCATGTTCCTCATTTCTATTTCATTTCATTTCAAGGTTTGATTACCAAAATGGGGTTTGACCAAGGAAAACCTCTTTCTTCTAACCAAACATTTTTCCCTCTCTTTAGTATGTGATTTGTAGATTTAGGTTGAAGATACATTGAAAATAAATATTGGAAGAACTTGTCAAGTTGTCAAAGTTGTCCCCTTGTTTACAAGATCACTAAAAGACACCTACAATTTTTTTTTAGCATTTCAAATCCAAAAATCAAGTTGAGAAGGAAGAGAAGAGATAGAAGAGAATATTTAGATCTTTACCCCATGAAAAATCATAATAGAATTGATATTCAACTTATTCCATATGAGTCCCAATATAGGCCTTTTTCAAGATTTCAAGAGTTCTAGACTTGTCATTGCCAGAATTCTATTATTGCCCAAAAGCCCTAATCTGGTACTAAATCACCCAACCTGGAATATGAGTCCCAATGAGCATTAAAATTAGTATTTTCAACCTTGGATATCTTGTTCCAAAATTCTATAGGTTTCTAGGTGCACCTCTATACTTTCTCAGTTTACTATCCTGATTTGCATTCATTTCTAGGTCATCTATTTAGTTTTTGTACATCATTGGGTATTTCCATTAGGTCTTGCATGTTACTAGCCTTTCCAAGCCCTAGCTTGGTGGTGAACCCTCTTTGAGTTTCTAATCAAACCCTAGGATGTCCCTATTGTAGATTTATTTCCCCTTTACATCCTTGGATTAAGATCTCTAGGGTTTCCTTAAATGTGAAGTGTAGGAAATTAGTTGTTCTATCTCCCAAACATAGAACAATAATTTTCAATCTTTCATTTTTGTGAACTTGCATTTAGAACACCTTATTTATGATTTTGAGTGCATCATAGTCTTACATATAGCTTTCATTAACTTTACATTAGGTTTTGCATTAGTTAATTTGCATCTAGGGTTTTTGAATCTTGCATTAGTGAAAGTGCATATACGTTGCATTTTTGTATCTTGCATCATTGAATTTCATCTAAAATATTCTTTTACACTTACTCTATATATCACCCAAAATACAGAACATTTGCTAAAAATAGTGAAAAAACCCTAATCTAGGACTCATACGCCCCTCTGGGTGATTAGTCCTAGTAGATGTGGTTTTTCTTGTTTTCTAGGTATTATGTTGTGACTGTTATTTAGCCTTCAAGTCCCTAAAAAACCTTTATCGGGACTCATACACCCCTTTGGGATATTTAGTATCATTTCAAATATTAAAGTACATTTTCCAACATGAAAAACTTTGTTTTTGTGTTTCTATTTGTTGTTGCTAGTTATTTGCTTTAGTTTGAATATTTTTTGTTACATTCATTTCATTGCATTTGAATTGGAATTAGAAAATAGCATTTATCTTCTATCTTACATTTTATGGATTGTCCCTTGCATAAGCTTTAAAACTTGGTCTAATTCTATAATGAGATGAAGTTTGAGGCTCATGTCATCCCATGATAGGGAAATTTAGATGGATATTGGGTTATCTACCTCTTTCACTACTAGTGTTGACACTAGTTCACTATGTATGGACCATACCATTAATAACTCTTTTCCTTCAAGTAGTGTGACAAGTGTTGAGATAATTGTTGCTTGTATTTCACAAGAAAACATAATCCAAATCCATGAAGACTTATAAAACCTACAAAATCAAGTGAGTAAAGAAATCATTTTAACCATTGCTATCCCTAGCATAGATAACATAGATCGCATGATTGAAACTAAAGAAGGAGTTGAACTTGTACGTAACCTAGCTTAGATTCTTGTAAAACATCTTACCTCAATGACTAGTTGTGCTTTACCTTCAAACAATGTCCAAAGTCAAGGAGCCACTCAAATCCATCCTCCCACAACCATCAGTTGTAATCCTACCTACACCAACCCTCAAGTTACAACAACAATGAAACCTACTAGTAATGTAATTCCTACCCTTGGTATTTCTACTAGCATTTCTAGTACCTTTGTGGCAGCGCACATCATATCTCCTACCACTTTACCTCCCATAATAATTTCATTCACTTGTGCCTCAAACACATATATACCTCCACCATATATTCACCTCCATCTCAAAATGTAAACAGTTATGTCATCATAAATCAACTTTTTCAAATAGCTTCATGCCTTCAAAAGATAATTTCCACTATAAATTAAAATCAAAATGGCCAACCTACATGATATATCAAAAGCAATCCATTATCCTTGGAGATATTGAGAAAACCAATACCACAAGGTCTAGATATTTCTAGATTTAAGAAATATGGTGGGAAAATAGATCCTTCTAACCATGTTTCCACTTATACTGCATTATGTCATGACTTTTTCCTTGAGGATAAGCTCTTGGCTAAGCTTTTCCATAGGTCCTTCAAAGATACCTCCTTGGAATGATTTTCCTTGTTACCAAACAACTCAATTCATTCATTCAATAAAATTTTTGAGGCCTTTATAAACCATTTCCAAGTGTGTATGAATCCTAAGATGACCTTAGCCGAGTTGATGAGATGTAAGCAAAAAATGATGAAAATATTACTAACTTCATTTCACGTTATCAATCGGTATATTCCCAAATCGATGTAGAGATTCCCAATACTTACCTTCAAAGGATTTTCATTGAGAAATTTCAAACCAAGATACAATATAAGCTTACCATGATGAAATTTCCTTCCTTCATATATTTCTGTATTTCCCTCCATGATTATCAAAACTTGGTCAATAGTTGTGACACAAATCCCACCTCTAGCTGACCTAAGAAGTCCAAACCTACAAACCAAAACAATTACCAACCTTTTAGAAACATAATAAAGGCTTCCTTCAACTTAATCCCCCTCAACAAACAAATGAACATATTGATGCACAAGTGGATGCTATAAGGAAGACAACTCCTTTCACATTTGGGGATCTGGTTAGAGAATTCACTCCCTTACCCAATACCCTTAATAATACAATGCCACAACTTCTAGAATAGAAAATGATCACACTATCTCCCATTAAAATCTCAATCCTAATAAGCCTTTACCTCAGAATTTTAGATTGAATTCTTATTGCCATTATCAATGAAAAAATGGACATGACACAAAACATTGTAGGCATCTTAAACATATTGTGCAAGACCTCGTCAATTTTGGTGAACTTTCAATTGGAGGTGTTAATGATCAAGGAAACAAGTATGTTGCCCCTCCCAACAAAAAATTACAAATTTTTACCAACCCTATGCCTATTCATATAATTTAATTTTTCAAAGCTAGCAAGACTAAAAGAATGATATGATAAGGGTATGTGCAGGATCATGATGGGCCAAAAAGTGGCAATCTGATGGGTATGTGTAGGGTATATGGCTGACAACCTTTTTTTAACCCAAAATTGATGACACAAAATGGGTTTTTAAAGGAGATTTGTAGCTTTACACCAATATAAATTATGAGTTACTTTGAATTTAATAAATAATTATTATTCATTTTTTATTTGAATTATGACTAAAGTCCTTATTGATGGGTTGATTGAAAAAAATCTGTAGCATTCAAACAGTATCAATTTTTTTTGAATCTATAACATGCATCACATTCTATGCTTCACATACTATATGAATAAACAATATAAATTTTAATTTCATGAAGTTTTGACCAATTTAAGGTGGTCAGACATACAAGTTTTTTATATATTTTTAAAGTTGTAATAAAAAATTCATAACTAGTTATTTACTTTGAATTTTTTTTTTAAAAAGATATGCATCACATTGACACGTGAGTCCTCTACTTATATCTAAAATATCATAAAAAAGTATTATCATTTTATTGTGGTTAGGGTGGTCAGACAGACACCTACTAATTTTTTCCTTGAAATTTAAGTACTACTGCATTGCAATTTCAAATTTCCACCAAATAGATTTTTTCTTTTTTAAAATAAACCTAGTAGTTTAGAAACTACATTCAATTTGCTACATATTCTATTCTTACATATTTTTTAAATAATATAGATAACTTATTCAATTTTTTACATCAAGTTGGTTGAGTCCAATTTTTCTGAATTTTTTGCCACTTAATGGCCTATTTTTTCTGTGATGATCCTGCACATACCCATAAATGTTGACACAGATGATGATAATAATGATACTGTTCAACAAGATCCTATAGATGAACAAGATCTTATAGATGATATGGTTGGATTGATTGAAGTTATATCTCATAAGGGCCAAACTAAAAATCCTCTAGAAATTGTTGTCTCATCTAAAGATATTATTAGAAATGCACCCGATGTTCCTCTTTACATAGATGACTGATTCAATAATAAGCCCACTAATCGGATACTAATTGATCCTATTTGAGGAGAGAATGTGATCACCAAGTAATTCTTGCTCATGCATGAACTCTATCATGAAACATATGATAAACTGAAAGCATGGATAAAAACACATAATGGTTTCACTTTCCCTATGATGGAATCGATCACCCTTGGACTTTACAAACAAGACCAAAAAAATTAGATGTCTCATTCTACCCATGGCTATGCTCCATGGAATTCGTCCTATCAGCTGTGCATAAATGCTTAAATCTTCTCTTTGATGATGGAATTTTTACTATGCATCATAGTAGGTTTAATCCTCTATCTTCCCATGGGAAATTTTCATTAGATTTATTTTGGCCTGAGTCTATGGAACCTATTAAACCTTGATAATACTTCTCTTTTGAAATCCTATCAAAATTTCAAGGTGAAATGCATAGAAAAAATATCCCTTACAAACATTCCTTGACCTATGATTGGGCCTACCATCCTTGATGAAATGATTATTGAACCTAAAGAAATTCCAAACAACCAAGACCAACCTAAGAAATACCCTTCACCTATCTCCAATAAAAGACCAAGAGACAACAAAAAAAAAATTGTCACACCTCCCAAGATAAAACAAGTTTACAAAGATAAAGAGAAAGTGGGAAAAACCTTCTATGGTTCCTTCCATCCCTCCCCTTAGGGAAAAAAGGAAACCTATGGTTGACAAACCTAATACTACACAAACACAACTTAACAATCATACTAAAAGAAATAGAAATGCTAGAGAGTGTAGGCATAGACACATGCTCTTTCTCAAAGGTTAAATGAAGATAATTAAAAAGAAAACCAACATCAATACTTAACTAAAGGAATACATGATGAGTCCCTCTTCACTACAACATAAAGATAATATATCATAACTACAATAGGAGCTAAACCCTTCTTTGTAAATTATCATTCAACCTCCTGTTGTGATTAACTTGGATGATGATGATGATGAGGTTGCTAAAAATGATGAAGAAGTGCATACCAAATTGAATACATTGTTTTCCTCTTCTATGAGATTAAACTATAACTCTCTTAGTAGTGTTGAATGTAGTAACAACCCTAGTTTCATAGTTGCTATTATCCCTTTGGCTAGTTATCTACCTTTCGTATATGATGAACATGATTCAAGGGATTAGGATGACCTATTAGAGGTTGACTCACATGTTCCTTACTAGTCTTCTCTTCTTTTCCATGTTTATTTTGTGCAATTTTGTGTGAGAAATGTGATTCCCATACTATTCTATTTGATGTATCTTTCTCTTTGTGACATTCCTCTATTTTTATCTACATTATTTTATATGTCATACTCATTTTATCTTTTATTTTTCCTTGTGTTTTAATTTTGGGGATGATGCAAGGCACGAAGATATTTATGTCTCTTCGATGTTGACCCAAAATATTTTCATTTATCTTTTCATTTGTCTTGTGTTTTTCCTTTTGAAGATGACACAAGGAGTCGAGACATTCAAGTCTCTTCCATGTTGACCCAAAAAAAAATTCTTTGTTTTTTCTCTCTTTATGTCATTCTTCTTGTTCCATGAGTATTTGGGGAATGATGAAAATTTTGAGCTCTATAAAAACATTGTAGCAAAGATATAATAACCTCGAATCCATGGATCCATTATGTGTTACATTGAGATTTCATTTAGCAGGAAACCCATTTTCATGATGTAGCTTCATTTGGAAACATAAGACTTGGAATAGGGCTTTCCAAATAAGCTCTTACATCCTCTTTATTGTTAGCATTTTCTAATTTAAGGTAATTTCTCACAACATGGTGTCTAGCAATTTCTTTAAAGTTGTGGCAAACATTGGCACCATTCTTTTGCATTTTTTATTTCATGTTTCATTGTATAGCCTTCTTACTTCATGTGATGCATCTTTCTCTTTGTGGTGGCATTGGGTGTGATGTCCCTCAAGAGTGTGATCTCTATTAGCATATATATTGTATTCCTCTTAGTGGATTTATGAGACAAATTGCATCCCCTATGTTGTGAATCTTCTATTCTATGATTGGTCCTCTCTTGGAGACATTAGGAACAATGTTCCCTATGTTAAGACCTTATATAAACTAAGAAAAAAACCTTACACTCCTTTGTATTTTCATTTATTTGGCCGCCTTGCATAAAACACTTTTCTTGCTTGTCGTTCCATCCTATTTGTACATGAGTTTCAATCTTACGAAGCTTTTCTTTCCTCATGAAGCTTCAATTTCATTGTTGTATGGTGTCTTATCAAAGTTATTAGGAGGTATAGCTTTGGTATAGTTGTACATATGGGAGGAAAACTTAGGCATGAATTTCCCATAGCCACTTTCTTGTGAGTGCATTCTAGCCATGTGCATATGTGTCTCACCCATTTTGGATACTCACCTAGCAGACAACCTAAAGTTTTGTTGCCTTAGAGTGAGTGCATTTTTGGACAAACAACGTAGATTTGATCCACAACATGTGGGATAAATGGTTGAAGCTTGATCCAGCCCTTTTGTTTTATTTTTTCTTTTTCTTTATATCTTTGGTAGTGTATGCTTCTGCCTTGTTGCTCCTTATATCATTTTCATGTCTGTTATTTTGTGCCTATGTTGGTTTGTGGTAGGATTGTGATCTTGGGGGCTTGATCATCCCTCTCAGTCATTGTCATCCTATCTCACTAGCATTGATATGTTTGGACCCATCTTAATGTGCTTTGTATACTTTAGTGTGAGTTTGAATCATGTTCCTCCTCTCACTAAAGTGGGGGCTAAATTTAGTGTATAAAAATTTCATCCTTTATATTTTCACATTTCTTTGGGCCCTCCTTTCTAAAATTAGGCTTCTTTATACTTTAATTTGGCCTTATTTTGCATCCACAAGCCTTGATTAATGCACCTTTATAAGGATAATCCTGACATGTATGAAGTGACCAATAAAAAAATAATGATTTTAGATTGTATAGCCTAGGTTTAGTGAATTGGGAATCATATTCCATCTTGGGAAGATGAGTCCCACCTTGGTTTTGGGGCCATGATCTAGATTTCACACTAAACTAAGCCTTTCTTGAAAAATGTGTTCCAAGCTTAGCCTAAGGGGACTCATACACCATAATTGGTGTATGAGTCATGCATAGCTTAGACCTAAATTTAAATTCAAGTCTTGGTGGGATTTTATTCTCCTAGATCTGATGTTTGCTTGTAGTGTTGCAATTTTAGGAAATTTGGCATAAACAAGTATAAATACAATGTTATTTTACTCATTTTCACCTAAGAATTTCATGAGAGCATTCCTTATAGCAAGTTTGAGTTCACAAGATCATAAAATTGTTTACAAGAGCATTCAAAAGCCTTCAATAGCTGATTATCAAGTGTTTTAGAGCATTATTCAAGTATTAGGCATCATGTCAAATTCATCATGTATCATGTTTATTTTTTAGCTAACATTTGTGATGTAGGGTTTTAGAGTCATGGAAAAGGTAACCCTTCTACTTTTCCTAGCTTGTTTGGGACCTCCTTGTGAGTTCAACTTAATGTTTCCTTGATTTAAAGTGTTGCAATGTGGTTAACACATTCACATTAGGTCTTGGGCCCTTGCAAACTAATGAATTTTAATGTACCTTGCTAAAGTGTTGTGAAGTGTTGTAACTCACTTTCACACATTTCTAAGGTTTTATCTAATAACGGAACCTTATAAACCTCTTTTTAATAAAAAAAAAAAACCCTTAATCTTTCCTTATTTGGATTGTTGTAAAGTATTGTAACACACTTTAACACTTCTCTAGGCTTGTCATTAATAATTGGGCTTTCTTATTCTTTAATTCGCCCTATTTTACATCAAAAAGTCTTAGTTATTGTATATTTTTGAGGATAATATTAACACCAATCATTAACCAATAATAATTCAAGTGTTATTGGCTTGTGTGACCCAAATTATGTGACCTGGGACTCATTCGCCACCTTCAGTGAATGGTTCCCACCTATGTTTTTGGGCCTCAAACCAATTTTCACACATTTCTAAGCACTTTTTATTTTTGGTGCCATACATTATGTCTAATGGGACTCATTTTCCACCATGGGTGATTGAGTCCTATGTTGCACAAAATCAAATTTAATTTAAATTTCTAGTGGTGTTTTATTAGATCCTAGATCTGATGTCGGCTTGTAGTGTTACAATTTTGGGAATTCTTGAATAATTGAGTATAAACATAAGGTTCTTTCACTCATATTCTCACCTAGCATTCAAGATATCATTAAGAATTCACAATGATAATTTAAGAGCATTCAAGGGTAGATTATGATCCAATTTAGAGCATTCTTCAAGTGTTAATCATCATGTCAAAGATTTCATAAATCATGTTTCTTATTGTGCTAACAATTGTGATGTAGGGTTTATGATTCAAGCAAGTGTTTCATTCAATATCAACATAATTCAAGAAAGATTCAAGAACCACATCTATTTAAGCCATGTCAAGCATATTTGTTGAACCTTATTGCTAGGGTTTGGTGAGTTGCAACATTGTCTTTTGTTCATTCATCATTCTCCATTCATATTTTCTTTCATTTAAATGTTTAATTACCAACAAGGGGTTTGACCAAGGAAAACCCCTATCAACTAACCCAAAAAAAAAATCCCCTCTCCTTTGTGTGTGATTTGTAGGTTTATGTCACATATGTCCTAAGGAGCAAGATTGGAGAAAATTTGTAAATCATTCAAAGTTGTCAAAGTTGTCATCAAGGCTTGGAGAACCTTGGAAAAGACCTATAGGTGGAAAATCTAAGATTCGGATATGCAAACCAAACATGAAAGACATAGCAAATATAGAAGAGAAGAATCAACTTTTAAATTTGTAGAAAAGCCCAACTGGGTTGATTCACCACTTCTTGCAAATGAGTCCTAGTTCTAGTCAAATTTCAGGATTTTGCAGATTCAAATACCCTTTTTTTCTAAAACATGTTCCTATATATTTTCCCAAAAACTAGACTGATTCACCCAACTTGGTGAATGAGTCCTAGTCAGCAATGAAAGAAGACTTTCGAGTGTTCTAAATCTCCTTTAAACCTTCTTCAGATTCCTAGGTGCACACATTTTGTTTTACAATTTTCTATTGTATTTCTTTCACCTTTCTAGGTCATTTAGTGTTAGATTACATTCAATTGGGTTCTTGCATTTCATTTATCATTTCATTATCCTTTCCAAGTTTACACTTGGTGGTGAGCCACTAATTAGATCATATTCAGCCCTGAGGATAACTCTATTGCAAGATGTCTTTCTATTTTGCATTGAGATCTCTATGGTTATCCTTGAGTGGAATATTGAAATGTGGATGTGATAGCATCAAAATTACATATGTAACCTTTTTAATATGTTCCATTTTGGTGAACCTACATTTAGAGCATCATAATTTTGATTTGGAGTGCATCTTCATCCTAGATTTGGCTTGCATTAACATTGCTTTAGAATTTAAATTGGTTAATTTGCATTGTAGGGTTTCAAATTTTACATTAGTGAATGCTCATTTAGCTTTCATTTTTGCACTTAATTTCATCAAAAATAATTCAAATTTGCATTTTCATCTTAGATATAGATCATAAAACATAAAAAACATAAAATTCAATTGAAAATTTCTGATTTTTTTTGAAAAAAGCCATCACTGGGACTCATTCACCACCCTCAGTGAATCATTCCCTCTACACATTCTGCATTACATTTTCTAGCATTCAACATTTAGTTTATGAGTTTCTATTTTCTATTATTGCCTTTGAGTTTTAGTTTATAGATTTTCTATTTCATCCAATTTATTGTATCTAGTTTCAATTACTTCATCTTGTGCATTAGAATTTCATTTCATTTCACATTGTTGCATAGTTTAGAATATAAAATTTGCATCATGGATATGAGCTTTAGTAAGATTTGGATGTCCTTAAAGTATTTAGTGGATGTGTCAAGTTATGCTTTTGGAGATGAACCTAAGGAAATTGCACTCACTCATGCTCACTCAAACTCCTAATGCATGTCGTCCTCATAATGTTGACATCATTAGAGAAGAGGATGACAACATGAATAAGTTCCTAAATGATTTTCTTAATAAAATTGAAGCTAATGCATCCTTTTATCCATCCATGAAATAGTAAAATCCCTATATAATACCACCCCTTGATATGTTTGGTTACTTAACAACACTAAACAAACAAACACAACCATTTTTTGATAACAAAGTAACAAAAAATCCTATCAATCTCGAAGAAACATATGGAAAAGGATTCATAATCTTCAATAAACAAGGATGTGATATAATGTTCAATTGAACATGATATCCATCAAATCCTATAGCAAATGCCAATTAATGAAAACACAAAGGGGTTAGGATATCAAAATCCCTCTCACATCATACATGCTGCTAGATAATATCTAAGGCTTCATAGTGATGGTATAGTGATCTTTGATTCTCCTCCTGACATGAATTTCTTTCTTCCTAAAGAAAAACCAATAAATCATAACAATAGCAAGGATGGTGAGATCATCTCAATACCTCTTTCTGTAATCCCATCTATAGAAGTGGGTGATTCTAGAAACTACAAGAGGCCCTACAAATTACAAAACTAAGGTTTCCTTGTCTTCCACCTGAAAGTTAAAGGAAACTACAATTTGTTTTGAATAAAGAGCTCATAACATTACCATAAATGAAAGACAAACTAACTAGTGCTATGTCTTAAAGATGTAAAAGTTACATATTGTCGATACCATAGAACTCTTGGATATAGTATTGATGAGTGTCACACATTCAAGTTAGTATTGAAAAACTTCCACTTCAATGATTGACATTGAGATTGCATAGTCTAATCTTTCTCCACCCCTTGTCATCTAATAGTTGTAGAATATTATATTCTCAACCTAGACACATAAAATATACATGCATATAATCTGGAATCACTAATTTCATTTCATCCTTAATCATCCCTCTACTAACCATTTTAATCAAATAATCTTTATCTACTTAAAATTCATCATAAATTTCCTCTTTTAATGAAATAAATCAATCTTTATTTAATTAGATAAATCAACTTTATCTAATTAAATATATCATTCTATTTGATTAAATCATAGTCATATCTTTAATTAAATAAATCAATTTTATTTAATTAATCTCCTAAAGTCATCTCTTTAATTAAATAAATCAATTTTATTTAGTTAATTTTCTAAAGTTCTCCATTTAATTGAATAAATCAAATATATTTAATTAAATCTCTAATTATCTTTATCTTCTCATTTAATTTAAATAAATCCAAATATTTAAGTTGAATGTCACAATCAACTAACCTCCATTAAAATTAATCAAATCATGATTAATGCTAATGCTAATCCATCCAATCCTTCATCTTTTGCAACTTGCACAATAAATCAATTTATTTGATTTATTATTTCTTCTATTATCATTCAAAATGGCATGTTTAGGGAATATACTTCAAATTTGAAATCTCCCCCTAAAAGGGACTTCTCCTCCAACATGGCATTAACTCCTCTTACGTTGTCTCTTACATGCCTCCAACTTGGCATTTAAGACTCTTTCTTCTTCCTCAACAAGCCAATTTTCACAATTTCAAAATCCACCTAATAGCATTTATCATGCACAATAACCAAAATGTGCACAAACTTCCTCCATTGACATGTTGACAAGTGGCACAATGCCATTGTATTATATTTTTTCCCACATTCTTCATATATTTCATTCTTCTATCATTCTTTTCTATAAATAGAGGATTCCTCTATTGGTTTTGGGGACAGAACTGGATACACAATCTCAAGCATTTTCATCTTGATCACTTATCATCTTGCATCTTCATCACATCTATAACTTATCAAAAATGGGTTGGGAAGGGCTACTTTCCACATCCAAGTAGCACCAATCCCCCTATGGGATGCTAGTTTGATCATTAGAATAGTGTTTCACTATGTTTTTCTTTATTTTTTGTTTTGTTTCCATTATTCTCGTGTTCAAATGAATTTCATAGGGAGTGGTTTATTTGAGTTTTAACAATGGCTAATTTAGAATATTTTATCTATTGTTAGTGGCAATAGATTCACCTCTCACACTCACTATTACATGACCCTTTCCATCATCTACCTCGGCTCATTACCTTTTCACACTCAATGGGGGAAAGAAGCAGATAGCCTTGCCTTAGTAATTCATTTTTCATTGTCCCTTAGGTTTGTTGTCCACCTTCCACTTATAAAAAATGAGATTGGGAGGTGGATGACTTGCTCATAGGTTTACTTACATGTTCCTTAAGTACTATTCTTTTTGCATTATTTCATTTTCATTTTCTTTTGTGTGATTGCATGTGCATAATTTAATCCCCCAAGATGTTTTTTTTATGTTTTCTCTCTCTCTTTGTGACATTCCTCTATTTGTACCTCCATTATTCTCTATGTCATAAATATTTTACTTTTCACTTTTATCTTTTCTATTTTATCTCATGTTTTTCTTTTGGGGATGATGCAAGTCGTCAATACATTCATGCCTCTTTTATGTTGACCCAAAATCTTTAATTTTTCTCTATCCTTTCTCTTTTGTCCTTTTTTTTCCTTTTGGCGAAGATGGAAGCAATCTAGAAATTCATGTCTCTTCCATGTTGACCCAAAAAAATTTATTTTTCTTTATCTTTTCTCTTTGGTCTTCTTTTTTCCTTTTGGGGATGACACAAGGCATCAATACATTCATGTCTCTTCCATGTTGACCCAAAAGGATTTTTATTTTTTATTTTTTTCTCTTTGTGTGATTCTTCTAGTTATGTTTGTATTTAGGGGATGATGATAGTTTCGAGCTTTGTAAAAAAACTTGTACCAAACAACATACTAACCCAAAATCAATAGATCCCTTATGTGTTTGGTGTTTTCATTTTGGGGGAAACCCCTCTCTTCCTTTTGTTTCACATGACACCACTTTACTTGGAAACATATGACTTGGCATAAGGATTTACAAGTTGGCTCTCATTTCTTCTTTGTTTTCATTTTTTATTTGCTACTTTAAAGTAATTTCTTTAAAGTGGGGGCATACATTGGCAATATTCTTTTTCATTTTTTTCCTTTTCTCATGGTTCATGGTGTAGTTTTCTTACTTTATACGATGTGCTTTTTGCTTTGTTGATGAATTTGGGTGCGATTTCCTTCAAGAGCATGATCTCTCTTTGCATATTACATTCCCCTTAGTTTCTGAATGTGACACACGACATCTCCTAAGTTGTGAATTTTCTATTCTTTGATCGGTCCTCTCTTGGAGACACTAGGAACAATATTCCCCAAGTTAAGACCTTGCATGAACTCAGCAAGACTCCTTTGAAAATTTCCTATTTTTCATTTGTCATTATATGGCCACCTTGCATAACACAACTTGCATGCATGAGGATGCATGTCCTATTTGTTCATGAGCTCCAAGAAAATGAAGTTTTGCTTGTCTCATGAAGCACAATTCTTTTTTTTGCATGGTGCCTTATTAAAGTTATCAGTGGGTATAACTTTGGTATAGTTTGAGCGGGAAGCCCGACCAAGGCATGAATTTTCCCATAGCCACTCATGTGTGTGTGTGAGTACATACCAACCATGACTGTATGTTTCTCACCTTTTTAGACTTCTCACCTAGTGGAAAACCAAGAGTTCTATTGCATTAGAGTGAGTATGCATTTTTTAGACAAACAACCTAGATCTGATCCTCATCGAGATGGAAAAATGGCTGAAGCTTGATTCTACTCTCTTTTATTTTACCTTTTCTCCTTTTTGTCTTTGACAATGCATGCTTCTATTTTATTGTTGCTCTTTATATCATTCGCATGTGTGTTCTTGTTTTCCTATGTTGGTTTGCCATGGGATCTTAATGCTAGGGGCTTCATCACTCCTCTTGATCATTGTTGTCTCATCTTACTAGAATTGGTACACTTGGACTCCTTTTGATGCATGTTCATCTTCTTTAGTGTGATTTTGAAGCAAGTTCATCCTATCACTAAACTAGAGGTTAAATGGAGTCACAAAAAAATTAATGTTCTACTTTTCCTAGCTTGTTTATGACCTCCTTGTGAGTTCAGCTTAATGTTGCCTTGATTTAGTGTTGCAATGTGATTAACACATTTATATTAGGTCTTGGGCCCTTGTGAACTAATTAATTTTAATGGTACCTTGCTAAAGTGTTGTGAAGTGTTGTAATACACTTTCACACTTTTCTAAGGATTTATCTAATAATTGAACCTAATAAACCTCTTTTTAATCAAAATAAACCTTAATATTTCCTTATTTGGAGTGTTGTAAAGTGTTGTAACACACTTTCACACTTCTCTAGGCTTATAATTAATAATTACACTTTCTTATGCTTTAATTGGCCCTTTTTATATCCACAAGCCTCATTTATTTCATCTTTTCAATGATAATCTTGACACCAATCATTAATCAATCATAATTCAAGTGTTTTTGGCTTGTGTGACCCATATTTAGTTATCTAGGACTCATTCTCCACTTTGGGTGAATGGGTCCCACCTAGGGTTTTGGGTCCTAAACTAGTTTTCACACATTTTAAAAAAAAATAGTTTTTGGTCCCATACATTATGTTTGATGGGACTCATTCACCACCTTGGGCGAATGAGTCCCGTGTGGCCCAAAATAAAATTTAATTCAAATTTCTAGTGGTATTTTATTCTCCTAGATATGATTTTGACTTGTAGTGTTGTAATTTTTGGAATTATTGCATAATTGAGTATAAATACAATGTTCATTCACTCCTATTATCATGTAGCATTCAAGAGATCATTAAGCATTCAAAATAGAATTTAGGAGAATATTATCAAGTATTTTAGAGCATTCTTCAAGTGTCAATCATCATTTAAAAGATTTCATATATCATGTTTCTTATTATGCTAACAATTGTGATGTAGAGTTTAAGATTGAATAAAGTGTTTCATTGAAGGTCAACATCATTCAAGCAAGAGTCAAGAAACACATCCATTACATCCATCTCAAACATATTTGCAACACCTTATTGCAAGGGTATGGTGAGTTGCAACATTGTCTTTTGTTCATTCATCATTCTCCATTCATATTTCCTTTCATTTCAAGGATTAATTGCCAACAAGTAGTTTGACCAAGGAAACCCCCTATCCACTAACCCATCAAAATTTTCCTCTCTCCTTTGTGTGTCATTTTTTAGGTTTAGATAGTGTTAGCTCTAAAAAAAACAAGTTTGAACCACGAGAGGTTGCCAAGCTCTCACAATGTTTCAGGGTAACAGACAAGGCCAAATGATTTGAACCTTCTTCTCTTTAGGTGTTGCTAGAACTAGGTGGGTATACCTATTTGAATAAAGTAGACTTGACATCTGTTCATTTCCTAAATAAATTTACCCACACTGGCAAATGGGAGTGGATAAATGAGTTTTATTTTGGTATAAATTGTATAAGCAATATCAAGGAAAAATCTAATGTGTTCATATGTAAAAAATGAATGAAAATAAACAATGAAATAGTAGAGACTAGTGCCTTATTGGGTGTATAGAGTCAAATGAAAATCTGAAATGAGTAACCTCTTTTTGGTAGAAACTCAAATTGTTTGGCATATAGGTTTAAGTTTATAATTGGTATAAACATGCAAGAATGCGATTACCAAGTTCTTCTTAATGATCCAAATGAGATTCCCTAATTACTATGATTGACTAAAAGGACTTAATACTTCCTTGAAAGAACCAATTAATCCAATCATACAGATACAAAAAGTGTGCACTGATAAACTAAAAAATATCCTTGAAATATAAATTTAAACAATTAGAAAACATCAACCTTGGAGACAACTTTAGCAATACTTTTAATTAACACAACAAACAACTAAAAATAGAAAAATTTCACCAAATCAGATGAATTCAATTGAAATCTCCATTATTTCATACATGCCTCATAGTCTCAAAATTGTAAACATTTTGTATCCTACTATATTTTTTACTCAATCTCTGCCTCTATATATGTTGTCAAAAAATGAGTATTTATACATCAGTCATTTGAAAGGATGTGTCCTTTTGTATTCAAATCTCGGTGATCTGTTGTATTTGGGCTTTTACTAACTTTCATCAGACACCCGCAAAGACATCATGTAGTTCTGCCTATGCCTTGAGTCTCTTCGACTACCACATATCACATATCGCTTTCATGTCCTACAGTTTGACCGATGTTTTGTGTCTCACCAATAGCCTATCTGTATCTTCTCTTCTATCGATCACCAAGTTGTATTGTAGTTATACCAATGTTATGAGTCTTCCTAACAGTTATCCTTTCAGTTTCAAGTGTATCGCTAAGACTCTCACCAATGAAAACTATTGTTGTGACTTAGGGGGTCAGAAAAACTTTCCACAACCTACTTTGTGTCTTTCCGACACATCTCCTTTGGTTAATTTTCTGATAGCTGAGACATAATAGTTTCTTGTCGATGGAACTTCATTTGGCATGACCTTTCGTATCTCTCCTCGGTGAAGCCAGTCTTTCCGAATCCATTCTGTCCAAATATACTGCCAAGTCCCAATGTAATCCTGTCGGTGTGACATAGGGGGTCGGTAGGACTCCATGACTTCATCTTGATGATGATAAAATCTTCCTCGGTACTGTCTGCAAGACCATATGAATGCTCTGGTATGTTACTCTGATGGCTCTTGTCTCATCAACAGTCAATTTATGCCTCAATCAATAAGACACAAATGAGCTTGATATGACTTATTCCAATAACTGTTGTCTTGCCAATAGGATCCTTTGGTCGCTGAGACAATGAACTGCGTTTCCCGATATGTATTACCAAATGAAATTATATCGATAAGTCAATCCTGATCTCTTGTCGATAGACTGCAAAAAGACATATGTTAGTATAAAATGCTTTATGGATTGGGGAGACCCTCATCATGTTGCGCCGATATGGTTTACACATTCAAATGCTCATGGCTAGGTGAATTCTATGGGACCACATGACAAAATATGGGCAAACATGTTATGCAGAGTGGATTCATGTGCTTATGGTATGGACTTTTTAGAAAACTTAAGGGTATAGATAACCATAAAATTTTAAAAAATTTACTGTTCTAATAGATAGCATATTTCATAAGGAGCAAGATTGGAGAAAAGATACAAATCATTCAAACTTGTCAAAGTTGTCATCAATCCTTGGAGAAACTTCGAGAAGACCAATATGTGGAAAATTTGATATTTAGATCTAAAAAAAAAATAGGAAAGACAAAGTTGATAGAGAAGAGTAAAATCAACTTTTGAAGTTGTAGAAAACCCAACTGGACTAATTCGCCAGAATGAGTCCTAGTTCCAGTCAGATTTTAGGGTTTTGCGGATTTAGATACCCTTTTGTCTAAAACTTGTTCTTATACAATTTCCCATAAATTTGATTGATTCACCCAACTTGGAGATTGAGTCCTAGTCAATAGTAAAAGTATATTTTTTATTGTTCTAAATCTCCAGTTAGCCTTCTTTGGATTCTCAGGTGCACACATTTTTTTTTTAGTTTTTTGTTGCATTTCATTTAGCTTTCTAGGTCATTTAGTGTTAGTTTGCATTCAATTAGGGTCTTGTATTTTATTTATCATTTCATTGTCATTTCCAAGTTTATAGTTGGTGGTGAACCCCTCATTAGATCATATTCAACCCATAGGACAACCCTATTGCAAGATCTCTTTCTCTTTTGCATTGAGATCTTTGGGGTTATCCTTGAGTGCAATCTTCAAATGGGGGTATGATAGCATCAACATTACACCTAACCTTTTTAAGAGATTCTAGGTTTCATGATTCAAGCAAGCATTCAAGTCAAGATCTACAACATTCAATAAAGAGTTAAGATGGAAATTCATGCTATCCATTTCATACATGTTTGTAGTATCTTATTTAAGAGTTTGGTGAGTGGCAACATGGCATATTTTTTCATTCATCATTATTCATTTCTATTTTATTTTATTTCAAGGTTTTATTATCGAAATGTAGTATCACCAATGAAAACCTCTTTCTACTATTTTTTTTTTTAAAACCTCTCTTTAGTGTGTGATTTGAAGATTTACGTTGAAGGTACATTGAAGAGAAAGATTGGAAGAAGTTTTCAAGTTTTCAAATTTGTCGCCTTGTTTAGAAGATAAGTAAAGGACACCTACATAGCATAATTTAGCAGTTTAGGTCCTAAAATCACGTTGAGAAGGAAGAGTAGAGATAAAAGAGAAAATTTAGATCTTGACCCCTAAAAAAGGTAAAGTAGGACAAATACACTACTTTTGGTATGAGTCCCATTATAGGCATTTTTTCATATTTTATCAGTTCCAAACTTGTCATTGCCGGATTTTTGTTTGTGCCCAAAAACCCTAATTTGGTACTAAGTCACCTAGCCTAGCATATGAGACCTAGTGAGCATTAAAATAAATATTTTCAACATTTTAGATCTTGTTTTGAGCTTCTACAAGTTTACAAGTGTGCCTTTGTACTTTCTCAATTTACTGTCTTGATTTGCATTCATTTCTAAATCATCTATTTAGGTTTTGCACATCATTAGATTTTGTCATTAGGTCTTGCATGTTACTACTATTTCCAATCCCTAGATGGGCGGTCAACCCTCTTTTAGTGTCTAATTGAACCCTAATACATCCCTATTATAGATCTATTTCCCCTTTACATCTTTGGATTGAGATCTCTAGGGTTTCCTTGAACAAGAAGTGTAGGAATTTAGTTGTTCTATCTCTTGAACATAGAACAATAATTTTCAACCTTTCGACTAGTACTCATGTTACCACAACCATTCAACCTACTGATAATGTCAAAACTTAGGTATTTCAATTGGGAATCCCTCTACCTTTGTGCATTCAAATCTAATATCTCCTCAACTATATCACCTTAGAAATCTAAAATTCACTTTCCCTTTACAAACATACATAACTCCACCTTGTTCACCTACATCTCACAATACCAACAATGATGTATTCCTTAACACACTTTTACAAAACATGTCATCCCTTCAACAAAAAATTTCTGCCTTAAATAAAAAGAAGTTGTGGCCATCCTTTAAAATAAATCAAAACCAATCCCTTATCCTTGGATATATTGAGAACACAAATACCACAAGGTATAGTGGTTCCTATGTTTGAGAAATATGGTGGGAAAGGATATCTTGTTATTTTTCTTTCCACCTATTCCACCCTATGTAGTGACTTCAATTTTGAAGATAAAATCATGGCTAAGCTATTCCCTGGGTCCTTGAAAGATATTGTTGTAGAATGGTTTTTCTCCCTATCGAATAATTCAATTGGTTCATTCAATGAACTTATTGATGCCTTTTACAACCACTTCCAAATGCACATGGGTCCCAAGATGAACTTGGATAATTTGATCACATGTTAAAAAAAGGATGATGAAAAGGTCACTAATTTTATAGCATGATACCAAATTCTTTATTCAAAAATAAGCATTAAGATTCTTGATGTCGATGTTCAAAGAATGTTTATTTCCATTTTGTAAGAAAAACCTCAAAAAAAGCTTTAGAGGATGAGATTTACTTCCTTCACCCAGTGATGTACAACCCTTCATGATTACCAAAATTTTGTTAGTGTGCATGAATTAAAAATTCCCTCTACCCAACTTGAAAAAAATGAAGCTCACCTCAAAATAATTATCAACCTTCCAAGAAACAAAATAATGGATTTATACAACTTGACCCCCCTCAATATAATCAAAATTTTAACACACAAGTGGCTTCTATAAAACTTGAAAAACCATATTCCTTTGTGAATAGAAATAGACAATTCACACCTCTACTCAATACCCTTCATAATACAATGTTGTAGAGCTCTTAGAAATGAATTTGATTTCATTGCCTCATGTTAGATATCTTGATCCTACTAAGCCTTTACCTCCCAACTATAGACCAAGTTCCTATTGCCATTTTGATTGAAAAAATGGAAATGATATGAACCATTGAAAGCATCTTAAACATATTGTGCAAGACCTCATTGATTCTAATCATATACTAATCAGAGGTGTTAATGATCAAAGTAATAAGTCCATTGCTACTATTCAAAATTTTCAAATCCTTACCAATCCTATACCTAATCATAATATATCCTTTGTCAAAGCTAGTTAAACAAAGAATGATGTGATGAATGTTGACATAGCTAATGAACACATAAACAACAACCTTGTAGATCATTTTATTGTATTTATTGATGCTAAATGTCATAAGGGCCTAACTAAGATTTCACTTGATATTGATTTTTCACAACAAGACATAGTTAGACATGCCGTTGATGGTCCTCTTTACATAGCTAGAATAATCAATGACAAGCCTAGTAATGGGATATTAATTTATCTTGTCTATGTAGAGAAGGTCATCAATGAAGAATTTCTTTTGTGCTTGAACTCTACAAAGATACATATGAAAAATTGAAAGCGTGGATCAAAACACATAATGGTTTTTCTTGCCCTATGATTGGATTGATAATCTCCCTCTAAACGTAGGATGAAAAATATCAAATGTATCATTCACCATCATCCGCTTATCGAACCAATTTCATGTGAAGTTAGGCTATCCATGGCTTTTCTCAATGAATTTTATCACATTAGTTTTGCATAAATGTTTAAAGCATCAATTTGGTAATGAGATATTTACTATGCATCAAATGGCATTAATCCTATGTCTTCCCATGGGAACTTTTCATTGTATTTCTTTTGGACAGATCCTATTGAACCAATTAGACCTTGTGAAGACTTATTTTTCAAATCCTAGAAAAAGTTTAAGGTAAAACGCATAGAAAAATTATCCCTTAGCAATATGCCTCAATCCATGATTGAGCCACCCATCCTTGATGAAGCCATGATTGAACCTAAATCCATTCCAAATAACCAAGACCAACCTATGAAGTGAATCATAAATAATATAAGGATTTTATTAAAATGGTATAATGGAAAATGGGGGGTATGAGGACATATTTCTCTAATTTCATTCAATAAATGAGATCCAAACAATGAGATGATTGTCAAGCAAAAACTAAGTGAAGTAAAAATGTGAATCTGTAATTTTCATTTTATATAAGGATAGGGGTCCTGATTAAACAACACTTTGGTGAGAGAAAGATTAAAAATACCAAAAGAAATCCAAAATGAAATCTATAAAGTGCATCTAATAGATTAAGTTCAATTCTGATTGAACTAGAAAATAGCATGTACATCTGAGAATGGGAAAATGATGTGTACCAATCACCAAAAGTGCTTATTGAAAGCTTACTAAGAACTCATTTTCCCTATGGTGAATAGGTCTTGTTTAGGGCTCCATAAAAAATATTTTTGGCTTCTCTTCTTCTATTTCTGTACTCCTAAATTATCCCTAATTTTTGTAGTCAAATAGCCAAAAATAAATCCTCAAGGTGAGTTTCCTTTAAATTGTAAGAATAATAAAAAAAATAGAACTTTGAAAATTTTTCAATTTTTTTGTTCAAGATATGTTCCACCTAAATCATACAAACACACATCAAGAGGAAAAAATGTTTTATTTTTGGTGAATGGGGGTTTTTCTTGGTCAAACCCCATTTTGGAAATTAAACCTTTAAATGGAATGAAATAGCATGAAGGAATGATGAATGAACAAGATAATGTCATAGCTCACCAAACCCTTGTATGAACCTTGGAATGTGGATCTAAAACTTGCATGAAATGGCTTCAATGGATGAGGATATTGATCTTGAAACTTGACTTGAAACAATTCCTTTGAGTGCTTGAGTGGATCTTGAACACTTCATCAACATATTAGCTCAAATAACAAGCATTATGCAAGATGAAGTTGACATGATAATAGGATCTTGATTGGTGCAATAATTATTCAATAAACCTACTCTTGAATTCCTTGAAATGTAATTGAAATTATCAAATAATTCTCTTGTGAAAGTACTCTTGATCTCATGAAAACCTTCTAGGTGAAACATAGTGAAATGACCTTATATTTATAGGTATGTAACATTAATGTCCTAAAATTCAAATAACAAAAGTCAACATGTGAATATTAATTTGCAATAATTGAAATAATGCGAAAAACATAATCAAAATTTAGGTCCTTGGTCTAAGTGAGGACCCATTCGCCCTTGGGTGAATGGGTCCTAGGTCACTCACCTAGGACACACATTCTCCAATGATAAGTGTTATTTTATGGCATTAATGAATGTTGGATTTTACTCTTTAGAAAATGAAATTTATTAGGCTTATATTTGAATTAAAGGATCCAATTAAGGAAAATTAAGTTGAATTATTAAAACTAAAGGAGCTCTAAATAAGTGTAAATGTGTAAATAAATACATTGTACAACACTAAAAATAAGGCGCAAATAAGTCTATTTTAATTAATAAGGCCCCAAACATAATGTGAATATGTAAAATACACATTACAACACTAAATTAAGTCATAATTTAGTCCATTTATTAATTCCCAAATTAAGTGTGAAAAAGGGATACTTTTTCCTACACTATAGAGAGATCCTTCACCCATTTCATATAAGAGATGATGAGACAATCAAAAAAATCTCGTTGTGCCTCCTAAAGTTAAATAAGTTTAAAAATATAAAGATAAAGTGGTTGAACAACCTCGCATGGTTCCTTTTGTTCCTCCCTTAAGGGAAGAAAAGAAACCTATGATTGATAATCCTACTCTTACATAAACCTAGCTTGAAAACTGAATGAAAATAAATTGAAATGCTAGAGAGAATAGGCATAGATGTCATGCTATGGATCATTCATTACAAGAAAAATAAGAAAATAACAACATAGAAAATAAAAATGAAAACTTTTATCCAACAAAGCATGGTGCCTCTCCTCCCTTGCTGCAACATAAACAAAATTCTATGGATATTTTCATTAGACCTCTTGTTGTGATTACTCTAAATGATGACACTAAAATTGTAAATATTGATGAGGAACTACATAATGAGTTAAATCTAATGTTTTACTCAAGATCTATGAACTTAAATGATGATTCTACTAATAAGAGTGTTGAACCTTGTGGTTGTCCTAGTTGAACACTTGATGTTGTCCCTTTAGTTTTCCTCCTCCCATATATACCAAACAAGATTGGGATGCATACAACTTGTTATAGGTTGACTCACATGTGCCTTAATAGTGAAACAAAGAAAATTGTAGCTCTATTTTTTAGGAGATAGAACCCCAATTTCCTACAAATTTCATTCAAGGTAACCTTAGAGATCTCAATCTAGGGATGGAATGAGGGAAAAAAATCTGCAATAAGGTGTTCTAGGGTGTGATTAAAGACAAAAAGGGAGTTCACCACCAGACAAGGCTTGGAAATACAAGAAATGAAAGGATATGTAAAACCTAACTATGCAACCTAAAGTATGAAATTGAAAATTAGAAGAATTAACTGAGAAAGGAAGAAGGGGTACCTAAAAAATTGAAGAAGCTTTGAAAAATGTGTGAAGTCCTAAAAATCTGAATTTTAATGCACAATGGGACTCATACTCCAATAGGGGCAATTTAGTTCTAGATTAGGTTTTCTGACAAAAACTGGAATCAAGAACTAGCAACTCAAGATCTACTAGAAATGTTTGAAATTAGATATACTAGGACTCATACACCACAAATAACAATTTTTTCCTAGTATCAAGGTTGATCTAAAATTTTGATATCCACTAATTATGTTCTCCCGTAGCTTCTCTCTTGTCAAATCTATGAGTTTGAAACATTGAATTACAACCTATAGGTGAATTTTTGTGATCTTGCAAGTAAGAAGACAACTTTGAAAACTTGAATTTTTTTCTCTAATCTTGCTCTACAAAGGTTCTTCGACCTAAATCTGAAAATCACACATCAAAGAGGGAATTTTTTTTTTTTGTTAGAAGATAGGGGTTTTCCTTGGTCAAACCCCATTTTGGTAATAAAATCTTGAAATGAATAGAAATAGAATGAAGGAATGATGAATGAACAAATAAGCTATATTTCAACTCACCAAAACCTTAGAATAAAGGTTGCAATCTTGCAAGTAATAGCTAGCATTTGTAGAGAAGGGGGATTCATGGAACATGAGTTCTCTTGATTCAGAGAGCCTCACAGAATGAATTTCCCTAAAGTACGTCAAGGAACATTGTGAGAGTTATAGAATCTAAAAGAGCAGGTCATAGATATTTTTTGGATAGACTGTCAAGATCTCAACCAAAGGACAAGAGCACGGGTCTAGGACTACATCACGGTGCACTAGAGTCTCTCTAGCATGCTAGTGTTTATACAAACCAAAAAGTGAGAATTTCAAAGAAAATAGCTCAGCGACTACTAGAAATATAATTTATAATAACTTCAAAAGTAATAGAAAATAAAAAAATGTGATAAACTTAAAATAAAGTGAAATAGAAGTGATAAATAAAATAGGAGGTAGAAAGGAAATTCTCACAACCACACAAGTGATGAAGCCTCTAGCATGTGAATTTCTTCAATACCTACATGCATAAGATCTGGAGAAAGTGTTGGGGATATATATGGGGTTGCTTTAGTAAAAACCTCATTTTGGTCTTCCCACCTCCATAAATAGCCAAAAAGATAGAGAGAGTGAGAGAAGTAAGAAAAATTGATGTGATCAAAACAATCCCCACTCGAGGAGGACAACTCGTATCACAAAGTGTGAGTGATAAAAGAAATCCCTATTTGAGGAGGAAAACTTATATCACAAAGTAAGAATGCAATAGATAGGGTATGTGGAATCCTAGGATTTCACATAAGCACAAGATAAGGAAGGTATCAACTGCAAGGCTTAAAAAAGGAGAGATAGCTACAAGAGGCAAGAGTTGCAAAGAGTGTCATGACAACGTTAGAGCTTGAAATGATTGTACCAAGTTGTATGGAGCTATGCAAGCAAAACAACAAGAGAGGAAAATTCTAGAGCCAAGGTTTGAAAGAAGCTCAAGAGCCCAATAAATTAAAAGGATATCATATTAGCATAGGCGAATTGTAGAAAGAAGCTTTCTGAGAGGCTACAAGGAACCCTAAGCCATTACCATTGACAAAGCTTGTTGACAAGTGGAATACATGATTGGAAACAAATTTTTGAATGTTGAAATGTCACAAGATTCTAGTGTGGTGTGCTAGTGTCTGAACACATCATGCTACAAAACAACAAGACTGGGAAAAAATAGGCTTGGCATAAAGTTCAAGTACAAGGGTAGCTTCTAAAAAAGGGAGCCTTTGAGCATCTTGAGAGGGGAAAAATATTGATGCAGGGGCTAAAATGAGCCTACACAAATGCTAAGGGAATGGAAACTAAATAAAATGCAAGAATGTATGTGAAATTACAAGGGGTGCAATTTTAGGACATTACATTTTTCCCCCACTTTAGCGTGCATATGAATCTACACTAATATGAATGCTAAAGGAAATATACTAAACATAAATAACATCATGATACCAAAAGGATACTATAGAGGAAGAAGATATATATTTGAACCAAGGAATTATTCCCCCAGGCTAAAGACCTACAAAACAAACACATTAGAGTATAAAGGCCTACACAAGACAACAATGTTAGTGCAAAAAAAGCCAAATAATTTGAGTCAGCAAAGTGAAAGAGACCTTGATGTAAAAGGGTTTCTTAGTACTATGAATCATCCCCAAATTAAGAACAATAACACATAAAGAATTCTTAAATGAAGAGAAGAAGGTAAGGATCAATTGCTTCAAGAGAAGAATTCACCCAAAGGTTAGGGAAGCAACCGATACTAAAGAGAGAAAGATTATATACTTAGGATGAAGAAGATGTAGATCTTCAATCCGATATATATGACTTGAGAAGAGAAGAGAATTTAAGGAAGAGATGGACAAGCTAGAAAGGAATGAAAATTCCAAGAGAGATGGCTCCATAGGTACTCTCTCCTAAGGAGGTTAGAGTAAAAGGACTCTGTAGCTCCACAGAACTACAAAGTTGCATAGAGTACACCGAAGGCTTGCAGACCAATGATGCACAAATCCCATAGGATGTAAGCGCTTAATAGGCCCACAAACCTACAAAGAAGGCATTCCCCAAAGTACTCTCTCACGAAGGAATCCCAGTGAAGTAAGTGCCTTATAAGGCTATAGACCTACAAGAAGGAAACCTCCAAGTTCTCTAGCATGAAGTAAGCCCAAAGAAGTAAGTTCCTTATAGGCCCAAAAACTTGCAAAGAGGCATCCCCCAAGTTCTATCTCATCAAGGAAACCCAAAGAAGGGAACTCCATAGAGTTGGATTGGAAATAGGACTTACAATCACACCTTTAAAGTGGTATGTTAATCTATAGATAAAACATTCCAAAGAACAAAGTAGCCATACAATAAAATAAGTGGATAGTCATGCAAACCATTGAAAAATTGGAAGGCTTTCAAAGGGTTTCCTTGGGAACCATTCAAATGAAAAAGGGTTCCACTTGAGGTACGATCTGTTTTAAAGTGTATAAAGAAGAGAGGGCATTGTTAAGAAGGACACACATCTCCAAAATGAGTTATCACTACCCCCAAAATATAGGGGAGGAGAACCATGCAAGATACTTAGGACATATAGGACAGAGGTAGTCCTTGATATCACTTGTCATTTGAAAAAGAGGTAGGTGCATCAAAAAATAAATGAGTGATGCTCCCTAAATCATGAAGTTGTTTCATTTTATCCTTCAAGGCATTACATTCACAAGTGGAATGGCCAAGCAGTTGACGGTATGCAGAAAAAGAATGTTCTTCTTTATCATGCTCGTGAAATTTCTTACTGGTAGGAGGACAAAGAGTAATTAAGTAGGATTTTAGAAGCTGAAAAAAAAATGCTTTTACTTAGATAGAAGATTGGGTGTAGGAAGCAACCCTTTCTCTTGTGGAGAAAAGTTTGATTGCTTAGAATAAGGCACGAAGATAGTAGACAATGATGGATGAATCAATCCATGAGAATGATGTTGAGTGGAACTCATGTCACCATTCAATTCTGGTTTTCGTTTAGATAAAGAATATGGAGTACGAAGCAAACCATTCTCTTGTGGAGAAATAATTGACTTCTCGCAATAAGAAGACAAAAAGATAGAAGACACTTGAGGATGAATCTTTTCAGCAGAACAAGGTTGAGAAAAATTCATGTCACTCAACCATGGATTTCGTTTAGATTGTTCATTCAAGCAACTAAGCCACAAATTATGCTTACAGGGTGTGAATTCTTTAGGGACAAAAATTCCTGGTTTTTTATGCCCACAACCTTTATGCCAATAGCCATATTTAGAGGGAAGTCTAAAGGCAGTGCCATAATCTATTTGCAAATCTTGAGAAGGAGGAGGATCTTCATAGAGAGCATTTTTACAGCAATGGGGATTATACTCCTCTATGGGATCACCATCATCCTTATTAATAGGACTTCTAATTGACATTATCCTCTTTAGTAGAAGCATAATAATCTTCCATAGGAGGATTGACACTAAGAACACTATAATTTATGTTCACACTATCCCACAATAAGAAAGAATAATCATCTTTGATAGCGAGTGTGGATGATGTTATATGAAGGTTTAAGAGGATCAGGTTGAATTTATGTTCCACACTAAAGGAATCTGTAAATTCTAGAGAAACCCAATCATAACCAAGACATACATTCTCTTGAGAAGAGGTAGGAGTAGACTTAAGATTTCTTTCTTCAAAAGGATCTTCTTTAGGGACATCTATCTGAAGAGTATCCTTTGTAGTAGGTACTAATGGAATAAACATCAACACATTGGAAGACAATGAAGGGATAAGAGTAGGAACAACCAAAACCTGACTAGTAGTTGCCATTTCACATAAGTTCATAGCCTCATGGTCAACCTTCACTAACTACTTAGTTGTTACAAATGAACTTAATAGATATATGCAAGGTAGATGAGATTGCACCCATAGCATGAATCCATGGTATACCAAGAAGAAGGTTATATGGTAATTTTTTTGACATAAAATATACAAGGGTGGGTATAGTAACAAGCCCCAACCTTAAAGGAAAGACTATCATGCCTAATGCTTTTCGATCAACATTATTGAACCCATGAATGACAATAGAAGGAGCATTTAGAGAAGATGAATTGATATTAATCTTAGGCAATAGATAAATGCTACATACATTGAGCATTGAACTAGAATTGATGAGAGTAAATCTAATGCCAATAGTATTAATATTAACTATAATCATTAAATGTTCTTGTTTCTACACATTTGGGGACAAAATTTCTTGCGAATAGAATGTGATATTCAATAAACCCACACAAATATGAGCCATCAAGGAATTAACATCCATCGGTCTAGTAGAGGTAGGAAATAGGATCTTTTGCAAGGCCTCCTAAAGTATACATTGATAAACTGGAGCAGTCTAAAGCATGTCCCATAATGAGATCTTAGCTAGAGTAACTTGAAGTTGCTTAGCAAGATCATAACCATTGGGTTCTTTATTTGTAGGCTTAGGAGCTTGAAGAAGGCTTGGTTGCTTATTTATTATATTCTTGTAAGTATGGGCTACCTCTCTATAAGAGGTAGCCTTAGAAAGATCAAAGGAATCACTATCAATTGGGACACCCTCAATAGAGAAAATTCTTTTAGGAGAAGGAATAGCTGGATTTAGGTAAATGAGTGGTCTCTTAGGAATTTTAGGAGGAGAAAAGAAATATATCACATTTACAGAATCATCACAACTAGTGGAGCATTTAATTGAAGAAATATTCTCAACATCGATGTGAGAAGGACCTAATATGAAAGGAGATTCACCATTCACTAATGCATCATCTCTAGAGGAGATTGCATTGGAATAGAGAAGAGATTTGACATTCACTAATGCTTCATCTCTAGAAAAGTGTACATTGGAATGAAGAGATGGTAGAGTAACATTAAGAAAGGTATCAATGATTTCATTTTCTTGCAACAAGATATCCTCCAAAGTAAGAGGAATCTCATGAGAAGGATCAAAGATACCAAGTGACATGGGAAAAGCCTAGTCACTATCACATGTATGAAATGGAATATCATTAAAATTTTGAATATAATTAGATATTCAACTCATAAAAGAGGATATTAAATTCATTTTGGTGATAGAACTAAGAAAAAATGAAAATCCCAATTTTCATATTTTTTAGTATTTTCTAGGTTCTAGTAGTTTGCATTTTTTAAGGTCTCCGGAGTAGAAATTTGGGTCAAAACTTGTGGTGGTCACTCAATTTTCATTTTTTAAGGTCTCTTTGATACCTTTCCAATGGTGTAAACGGTTCTGAATTCCAAGCACTAAGTCAAAAGTTATGACCCCACCAAGTTGGGGTATCTTAGCTTTTTTTAAAATATTGTGGTTCACATTGGGTTCACCAAAATATAGAGAAGGGGGATTTTTTGGCTCATGATTTCTCTTCATTTAGAGAGCCTCACGGAGTGAAATACCCTAAACTACCTCAAGGAATAGTGCAAGAGTTCTAGAATCTAAAAGAGTAGGTCACAGAGATTTTTTGGATAGACTGACAAGCTCTAGCCAAAGGATGGTAGCATGGATCTGGGATGACAATGAGGTGATCTAGAGTCCCTCTGGCATGCTAGCATTTTTTTGGACTAGAAAGCAAGAATGTCACAAAAAAATAGCTTAGCAACTACTTGCAATCTACTTACTAAGAACTTCAAAAGTACTAGAAAATAGAAGAATGTGATCAAGCTAAAATAAAGTGAAATAGAAATGATAAACAAAATATGAGGTAGAAAGGAAATTATCACAACCAAACAAGTGATGAAGCTTCTAGCACGTGAGTGTCTAGAAAGGAAAATGTTGGGGCTATATATGGGTATACCTTAGTCAAACCCTCATTTTGATGCTCCCACCTCTGTGAACAACCAAAAATATAGAGTGAGAGAAGTAAGAAAATGTGATGTGATAAAAGCATTCCCCACTTGAGGAGGAGAACCCATGTCACAAAGTGTGAGTGATAAAAAAAGTCCCCGCTTGAGGCGGAAAACTCATATCACAAAGTAAGGATGCAAGAGATAGGGGATGTTGAAGCCTAGGATGCTCGCAAGTAGAAGATAAGCAAGGTATCAAGTGAAAGCCTTAAAAAAGGAGGGATAGCTACAATAGCTAAGTGTTGCAAAGATTTTCATGAGAATGTGAGATCTTGAAACCACTATATCTAGCTGTATGGAGCTTTGCAAGCAAACTAAAAATAGAGAAAAATGAAAAATCCAAGGTTGGAGAGAAGTTTGAGAGTCAAATGAATTGAAGAGACAACATTTAATCAAAGAAGACAAGTAGAAAGAAGCTTCCCAGGTGGTTACATGACATCCTAAGCCATTACCACCGATAAAAAATGTTGACAAGTGGCAAACATGCTCAAAAATAACTATTTGAATGTTGAAATGTTGTAGGACACTAGTGCGGCACATGGATGTCCAAGTGGTGTGCTAATGTCCACACACATCACACTACACAATGACGAGAGTGGGAAAAGAAAAGTCTTGGTGCAAAGCTGATGCACAAGGATAGCTACTAAAAAGGGAGCCTTTGAGCATCCTGAGAGGGGAAAAATGCTGATGCATGGGATAAAATGCATCTACACAAATGCTAAGGGAGTGGACACTAAAGCGGATGCAAGAATTTATGTGAAATTGCAAGGGATGAAATTTCGACATTTCGACATGAATGTGGATCTTGAATCTTGTTGTATGTGAAATTGCTGGTGGTGCAATTTATAACATTATGACATGAATGTGGATCTTGAATCTTCTTTGTATGTTATGGATCTTGGCTTGAATAATTTCTTGAATCACAAGAACCTACATCACAAATGTTAGCAAAAAAAAAAACATGATGTATGATGACCTTGACATGATGCTTGATTATTGGAAGTAGCTCAAAAAATTCTTGATAATCACTCTTGAATTCTCTTGTAATCATAAATTTGATATAGGAATGCTCTCATAAATTTTATAGATTGCTTGTTAACTTACTAGGAGAAAATATGATCTAGGAGAATAAAATCCCACCAAGAATTTGAATTTAAAATAGGTCCAAGCTAAGAGGGATGCATATGCTAGTTGGGGCATATGAGTCCTAGTAACGTAAGCTTGGGACACAAATTTCAAGAAATTCTTATTTTTATGATAAATTCAAGTTTAGGCCCCAAAACATAGGTGGGACCCATATGCCCAAGGTGGTGTATGAGTCATAGATAACTAAATTTGGGTCATACAAACCAAAATCATTAAATTATGAGTGGTCATTTCATATGTTTCAAGATTATCCCCAGAAAGATGAATTAATTAAGGCTCATGGATACAAAATAGGACCAAATAAGGCATAAAGAAGCCCAATTTTAGCAAGGAGGCCAAAAACAAGTGTGAAAATGTAAAGGGATACCTTTCTCTCCACTACAACTAGTATCTTGTTTTTCTTTGCATGTTTCTTTGTGTTATTACATGTGCTTAATGTGATCTTTGTGTAATGTTTTATTTGATGCATCTCTCTCTTCATGTACATTCCTCTATTTGTATCTATGTTTTTCTCTGTGTCATAAACATTTATATTTTATTTTAGGGATGATGCAAGGCAGTGAGACATTTAGGTCTCTTCCATGTTGACGTAAAAGCTTTTTCATTTTTTTTCACTCTCTATGTATCATTCTTCCTATTGTGCGAGCATTTTGGGAATGATGACATTTTCAAGCTCTATCATCACATTTTAGAAAAGATATATTGACCTTGAATCCATAGATCCCTTAAGTGTTTTTGGGTAAATTCCCCCCCTTTCATGATGCACTATCATTCAGGAACATATGACTTGGAATAGGGCTTTCCAAATAAGCTCTTATGTCTTCATTATGGCTAGAAATGAGTATTTGCTACTTTAAAGTTGATTTCTCACAACAATGGTGTTATAAATTCCTTTAAAGTGGGGGAATACATTGAAACTCATGTTTCATTGTGTGATTTTCTTTATTATTATGATGCATCCTTTTCTTGGTGGTTTCATTGGGTTTGATGTCCTTCGATAGAATGATATTTCTTAGCGTATGAATTTCCTCTTAGTGGTGATACTACGCATTGCATTCCATTTCAATGTATTGGACAAATAACCTAGACCTAATCCACATTGAGTTGGAAAAATATTCAAAGCTTGATCCACCTTCATTCCCCTTCTAGGATTTGATGTTGTATGATTCAGTATCTTTGTTATTCTTTCATACGTGTCTTGAATGTATAGCTTAGTGTGAGTATGACATGGGATCATACTCTCAATAAAGTGGGGGCTAAATGTAGTGTAGGAAAACATATCCCTTTTTCATGTACTTAATTTGGTAATAATAAATAATAAAATAAACCAAATTATGCCATAATTTAGTGTTGTAATATGTATTTTACATATTCACATTATGTTTAGGGCCTTATTAAATAAAATGGACTTAATTGTGCCTTATTTATGGTGTTGTAAGGTGTCTCTTTATACTTACACACTCATCTAGGGATTCATTAATTAATTGAGATTAATTTTCGTTAATTGGCCCCTTTAATTCAAAACCAAGCCTAATTAATTATAATTTTGGAAGAGGAAAACATGACATTCATTAATTCCATAACATAATATTTATCAATGGAGAATTTGTGTCCTAGGTAAGTGACCTAGGACCCATTCGTCCAAGGGAAAATGGGTCCTCACTTCGGCCTAGGACATAGATTTTTACTATGTTTTTGGTAGTATTTCAATCATTTCAAATGTGTATTTGCATGCCGACTTGTGTTAATTGAACTTCAAGAATTAATGTTAACATATGTATAAATAGGAAGTCATTTAACTAAGTTTCATCTAAGATTTTTAAGAAAGCTAGAGAAAATTTTCATAAGAACCTAAAGCATTCAAGTGGGAATTATCAAGAGCATTTTCAGAGCATTTTACATGGAATTCAAAAGCATATTTAGTGAAGAATTGGTACAAAAATCAAGATGGATTTTCATGTCAAAGTCTTCTTGCATCATGCATGTTATTTGAGCTAATATGTTGATGTAGTGTTCAAGACCCATTCAAGCATTCAAAGGTATTGTTTCAAGTCAAGTTTCAAGATCAAGATCCACATCCATTGAAGCCATTTCATGCAAGTTGAAAATCCATATTCCAAGGTTCAAACAAGGGTTTGGTGATTTGTGACATAGGCTTGTTCATTAATCATTCCTTTCATGCTATTTCATTTCATTACAATGTTTAATTAGTAAAATATGGTTTGACCAAGGAAAACTACCATTCACCAATAACAAATCATTTTTCTCTCTTGATGTCTATTTGCATATTTTAGGTGGAAGATCTCTTGAAGATAAAAAATACAAGTTTTCAAAGTTGCATTTGTTGTCATCATTCTTGAAATTTCATGGAAACTCATCTACAAGATTTCTTTCCAACTTTCCAGTTGTGAAACTCAAGGATCTAGGAGTGAAAACATAGTAGAAGAGAACCTAGAAACCATTTATATAGAACCCTAGCCATGACCCATTTGCTATAGGGTGAATGAGTTCTTAGTAAGCTTTGAAAAAACACTTTTGGTGATTGGTACACATCATTTTCCCTTTCTTCAATTTTTATTTTAACTTTTGGTTCCATTAGAATTGAGTTTAATCTTTTAGATTCACTTTATATATTGTATTTTAGATTTTGTTTGCTATTTTTAATCTTTCTCCCCAAACTATTATTTAATCAAGACCTTTGTCCTTGCAAAAAAGGAAATCAATAGATTCACACATTGACTTGACTCACCTTAAAGTTGACATTCCTTTCACTATGTGGACCTCATTTCCTGAATGAAATTAGAGGAATAGGTCCATCATAACCCCTTTATTATTGACTCATTTTGATAAAACCCTATCTTTGTCCTTTTCACTTGCAAATAATGGTAGCGTATGAAAACACATAGGCTAGTCAGTTCCCATGTCAAAAATATCAAGAATTATAAGGAAAAACATGTTGCTTTCTAAATAAATTTGATATACATGTTGCTAAAATGATGATCAATATGCCATGAAAGCACCACTAAGCTCACAACATTTGAGAAAAGTGAAGCAGATAGTGGAATGCATGTCCCCACCTTAAAGTAATTTCTAATTCCAATTGGGAGCAATTTCCTTTAAGGTAGAAGGAAAGTGATATTTGTAAAATGATCAAGCATGACAGATTATTGGGAAGCCATATTCCAAATAATATATTCTAAAAAAGATAACTAATGACAAGGGGTTTCCCCCAAACTAATTCCATATAAGTAGTATCATAAAAATGAATATGAGGGATCCAAAGATCTAGTGTTAGTATAAACAAATAGATAATTAATATAATCATGTTTTGATGCAGGAGCATCCAGTGGTATAAGGGCAATCTTGCATCACCCAAAAATAGTTAAATTTCAAGTTTCTCAGTTTTTAGATGTTTTTATATTTTTGAATATCCTTTTCGTCATAATGAAATTCCCAATTTACGGTTTTTATTTTCTATTCCTGGGTTGAAAGATATTGCAGTTTTAGTTGCCCAGATTTGCACCTGAAAATATTCTAAGTTAGTTTTGAGGCACTTAGAGTTCTCATATCAGCCCCAAAACTTGTCAAAATTGGTGTAGCATATTTTGAGTGTGTTCCTGACTTTGAGACCTTTCCAACGGTTCAAACGGTTCACGAATTGGAGCCCCAGATCAAAAGTTATGGCCCTGGGAAGTTGGCGCACTTTCTAGAAGATACAATTGCAAATGTTCTTTTGAAATTTGAACTTCAAGTTGTGATTTTTCGGCACCAAACTGCCTAAACTCAAATTTGAATGTTGTTTTGGCTCCAAACTAAAAGGAGCTCTATTTATGGCGGGTTTCTTATTTTTGGGTAACTTTTTGGGGGACAAGCTCGCATATTGCGAAAGGGTGATTCTGTAGCTTTCTGTAACTTGTATGTATTGTAGAACTTGGGGATTTGAGACCCTCTGCATGTAAGAAGTTCCATTTTTTGAATAATAAAATTGTTCTCTTGTTTATGGGTTATTTTCTAAGTCTCGGGCTGTGCCCTCAGCATGTTTTGAATTGGCATCATTATCATTGATATTGATAAACCATTATTGCATACATTTTAAATAAATTCATTTGATCCCTCTAACAGGGTCGTAAAGGAGGGGAAATTTATGTAGAATACATTATTTCCACATTTATTGTACATAGTGAACAACCCTCTTCCAAAAATCACTTCTATTCATATTTGTACATATAATTCAATAATTTCTCATATACCCTAATATATATAGAAGTTTTCTACCTCAAAACATGTGGGTTAATTTTGAAAAACATAATATTTTCTATCACCATCTTCACATTGAGAGATACTACTATATTTCTTAAGAGGATAATTTTTTTCTCTTAGAATATCCCCCTTTTAATCTTTCAAGGGAAGCTATTATAATGAAACCATATATGACACAAATCCATGAGAAGAGATTAATAGAAGATATGTGATAGAAACATATTTTTGTGAAGGAAGGAAAAACTAAAATTTCACATCAAACGATTCTTATCTTTCAAAAACACTTTCAAGAAAACATACCCAACCTAAAAAACTCAAATGAATTATATTTCCAATTACTACAATAAGATGATAATAGAAATTGAGTTATAGGAATTTTGTAGAGTAAAATAATATACAACTTGGAGTAATTAAAACAATATATTGATACACCCACAACACACTTTAAAACCTCCATCTTAGGTACAAATTAAATAAAGAAATGATGCAACAAATGAAAACCATAAAATGTAAATGGGAAGCCATAAGGTAAAAGCACCCAAATTATGGTCTTTAATCCCAAGTAAAATATAACCTCTCCAATGTAGGATATCAACAAAACACTTTTAAGATGTAATCTTACACCTCTAATAAGCTATCATTACTTTGACACAATCTAATTGCTAGCATTAGTGCTCCTTTTTTTTTGTTAACAATAGGGGTATCCCTTCAACCCAACCTAGCATCCAGAGGGGTAAGCTAAGGTGAGACTAGTCCCATGTGAGGGTACACAATAGCTCACAAGATAGTCCCAATTGGGTAAACCCAGGAGTAGATTCGAACCTAAAACCAATCTGGAGAAAACCCACGGACCAAGCCAAGTTTGCTACCCATGTTGGCTAAAGTGGCATGAGGTTGAACCTTGGTTGTTGGCTCTACAAGAAAGAAGCACCACCATTTCACCATAGGGTCTTCCCCAATCTCAATTGTTGACACAATAGAGAGAGAACCCATGAGGTTTGAACCTTGATTGTTGGCACTACAAACAAGAAGACCCACCATTTAACCAAAGGGTCACCCCCATTAGTGGTCCTTTTAGGCTATACTATCTCTAATCAAAATCACTCAATCATATATAACATACATTGAAATTTGGCTGAAATACCATGTCAACAATTTGACTCCTCTCTTATATGCTCTTACATTCATCATAAAGTCTCTTACATAGTCTTACATTATGACATATTGTCTTACACATGCTACATGACAAGAGATTTATTTACACATGTTATACCAAAGAATACAAATATAAAAAGAATGTCATTATAATTGGACATCATTTTCTATGAGGGATAAAAAATGATTAATAATTAATAAATAAATTAAACATTAGATTTCTAATAAGAATGGCACACATATCCCAACACTTTACATGTTATAATCATTTACAAGGATATGAGATATCTTGTTGTCTCCTAATAAATTTTGTTTCACTCTTTTCAATTGTTTTGCAAACACATATTTACCAATAGAGTTCATACAAAATTAATTACATCCTATTTTTAATATTCTCACGTTAGTAAAAAGAAGCTCTGCACCAACATACAAGTTCATATTATAGATTTGTTAGACATGACTTATCTAAAAGCTCCTCTAACCTCACACTTGTCACAAACTTTATGTAGTCTTTAATGTTAGAAATGCTAGCTAACTTTCTCAAGAATATTTTTTTCATAATTTCCTTTTTTCTACTATTTGCTTTTTATTTTATATTTATGGATGTGCTATAGTACATCTCTTATCCTCTTAAATTGTATCTTTTTCAACGCACTAGTTTTAGTCTTTTATAAACATTTATATATAAATAAAATAATGTATGATCTAATTGGTTCACGTTTTTAAACTGCCACTTGAAGAATGCTTTCTGACTATAATTTAAAATATTTTGTGCTAAGGTTTTGAACGTTTACACATGCGTCATTATAGTTGGCCCTTCACTTTTTAGAAAAAAAAATGTAAGATACTAAAATTTTCACGAGATTTAGAGTATGAGACGTTATGATTGGTGGAGGGTGTATTTTCAAAATTTCCTTTTCTTTTAGGGAGTTATGGTTAGACAACTGGTCGAAGTTTCATGAGGCGAGTCAAATTTACTATATTTGACATAGACAAATCACCTTTCGATTGGTCAGATATCTTCTCGAGCCTTCAAATCACACAATACAATTTGTGTTGATATTCATCTAAACTATTACTAAGAAAAATATATTTTACTTGTCATTCATTACTTAATTTAATTTGTTGATTATAAAACGATAGAAATTCAAGTGCGGTTCTACTTTAGTGGAAAACACAAGGGTATAATGATTTGAGGAATTTTGTTGAAGTTCATAAAATTTAACTTTTATTGTGATGCCAACTTTTATTTTGTTGATTGAGTATTGCTATTATAAACAATGGGATTACAATTACAATTAAAAAAAATTAATGAAAATGTTTAGATGTGTATGTTGTTGATGTCAAGAGAATATTATTGATGTTATTTTGGTGTATTTTGTATCAAGCAATCTACTTTATTTGATATGATATTTTATACTATAAATACATTTTTTTCCATTCTCTTATCTTATGTATGTATTATAAGAAAAATATTGTGCTGAAAAGTATAGAGAAGCCTACAATCAAAGGGGATAAAACCTCATCTTCCATAATATCAATAAATTTTCGTACAATATAATAATGTATGATAGCTAAAATACATGTTAATAGTTTTTGAAATGGGTATAATTTATAATTGTTCTTGATGTAATTATTGTTGAATAAATTTAAGATGATGTATTGATGTTGATCCTTTATCTTATCAATATCATAAGAAATGTCATTAAATACATACACTTATAAACTACAAAATTAATATATTTTTAAGAGTATAATTAGATAAATATCACGTGTTATGGAAAGGTTGGATTCCTAATTGTTAGAGTAAAGGTTTTAACTTAATTATGTTAATTAAGTTACCTTTATTCCTCTCTTAATGTTTCACTTTAGTTTGCATATTGTGACATTTAATAATTATATTAATTATTAAATGTCTACCTATTAGGTTTTCTTTAGGGTTGCACAATCTCCTTTTATAAGGATTGATCATTGTATTTTATCTTTCTCTGATTAATACATTTTCAGCTTTCAGAGCACCATTTTCTTTATTATGAAATATCTTCTTTTTGTGACAGGCTATTTCCATGCAGGTAATCTTCGGGATTTGTGAGGTTGGTTTTCACAACTTCAACATGGTATCAGAGCCCCAGATTTGTGGCTGCCTATTCATTTTTTGAAGATTTCACCTTACAGAGTTTTCTTTTGTGCAAGGGTTTCATTTTTGATATTTTTTAACAGATTAGAGGGGTTTTACATCATTTTTTGAGAAATTTTTACCTTGATCTCTCAAATAGTGTATACTAGTGCAAAATGGACCTCATGGGTGCGCTCAGAAGGCCCAAAAACCCCTATTTTCATATAAAATATGATAGCATTTGCTAAAAAATGATTTTATAGTGTTTTTGGAGAATTTAAAAAAAGGTGAAAAATTTTGTACAATTGTATGGATCTGTACAGACACAACGATTTTCGTTCCATCTTTTTAATGTCTACACCAATTTTGAGTTGTCTCAATTTTTGTGTCGTTTTGCATCAAATTTTGTGCCCTTTTGATTTTAGTGCTACCTCAATTTTCATGCCATGAAGGTACAACCGAATATTTTATTATTTTTTTAATCTTCAAATTAATAAAATGTTTGGTTGAAAGCCTAAATGAGCATATTTAGTAAAATAGTCATATCATGAGCATACGGTCTACATTTTTCAAAAATGAGATACCATTGGAAAGCTGATTCCAACGCCGATTTGATGGAGTAGGTGTGGTTTATGGATTTTTCCATTTTGATGGTTTTTTTTTAGTCAAAGTTAGAACATGGTTTTTGCACTCCTAGGGGTGTAACTTTTGCGTACAAAATCTATTTTTGACAAACAAATAGGCATTGGAAAGGTGGTTCTATGCTATTTCCAGATCTCTCATTTATTTTTCTAGAATCTAATCCAGGTACATTTTATTTAGTATTTCTTGTTTTCAAAATTCTGTCAATTACTTGGATGTTTTGGCACATAGAAAGGATCTGTTAGCATGAGATGGCATATTTTGATCTGCTTTATATGTAATGAGGTCACTAGTCTCTAATTTTTTCATTTGAGTGAGTATCATGGGTTTTTCTATTCATCCTTCTGTGATCAACTTGGATAAGGATAATTATGAGCCATGGGGAAAGGGAATACTTAAACACTATAGGTGGCTTAATATTTTGCCTCATTTGTGTGAACTCATACCTACACTAGACACATCAAGGAGTTTATTAGCATGGGTTATTATTCAAGATCATATTGTAGGGGTTATTGGTTGTAGTGTTGACTTTGACACTTTGTGTGGTTTATCTGACATTCATTGTCCTCACACACTTTCACACCGTATTTGGGAGATCTTTGGAGATTCTAATATCTCTCCATTCCCAAAGGATCCCCTTATAGATTGTCTCATCCCTCTTGCAGATATAGATTTCATACCCTATGATAACCGTACTCTATAGGAGCTTGAGTACATCATAGGTCTTGCATGTGATGATGGTTTAGAGACTTGTATTCATGTTCCCACTCTTGAAATTAAGACTACATCAACATCTCCTATTGTTCCTAATCAGTTTGACATTGCCACATCTTTCACCCCTATTGATTCAGTACAACAGGACATCATCCATCTTCCAGACATAGCTACTTGGGATTCGTATCTTGCAGACATATTATCCTTGTTTGTAGAGTCCTATATTGAAGATTTGGAGGATTACTTTGAGGACATTCATCTCCTCTACCGTGACAATTGGGTTATCACTGTCCACCCACCATTATCACTATATTCGTAGGTTAAATTTTAGGGTTCTCCACATTAGTTTGGATTTGGCATCATTTGTTTCAATTCAGACAAAGAGATTCTTCAACATCCTATCATGGCACACATCTTGAGACAAATTGGTCCATCACTCTTCACAGCATTTCTTTGACATCGTCCTTTGGATCCGTTTCTTCCCAATGGGAGGAATATTATCTGCCACTTAAGGATCTCCTTTTGGATTCTACATGAGGCATCTACCATTGCGACAGGAGTTTCTACATTGTGGGGGGGCCTTCTTCTCTCTTTATATCTCTCCTATGGAGACCATTGTATATGTACTTATATGATAGAAGTTGTCTATGGGGGGTATCATGTAATCCACCTCCTATCCTTATTTCATTAGTGCATTCCATTCTTTTCTTTTCTTTCTTTTGGGGGGGGAGTTTTGTTCCCATGAGGTTTTCTCCCTTTCTCCACTTTACAAAGATTTGGTTGTGTTTGGGTACCTGATCAAGCCTAGTTGTTGGGACCCTTGTTTGCTTTCTTACGCATTTTTGTAGCTGCACTCTTGCTCATCTTAAGGGGGGGTGTTAGAGTAAAGGTTTTAACTTAATTATGTTAATTAAGTTACCTTTATTCCTCTCTTAAGATTTCACTTTAGTTTGCATATTGTGACATTTAATAATTATATTAATTATTAAATGTCTACCTATTAGGTTTTCTTTAGGGTTGCACAATCTCCTTTTATAAGGATTAATCATTGTATTTTATCTCTCTCTGTGATTAATACATTTTCAAATTTTAGAGCATCTTTTCCTTTTGTATGAAATGTCTTCTTTCTATGATAGGTTATTTGCATGTAGGTGATCTTCAGGGTCTATGAGGTTGGCTTTCACAACTTCAACACTGATGAGTGTTTGAAATTAAAAGCACTCACTAGATAACAAATTGTAGTCTAGTCCAAGGACTATACCTTATCAGAGAACTCAGTCCATAATTTTATATTTAGTTTTAGATAACTACAATATATAGTGGTAGTTAGATAATGAAATGAATTACAAGTATCAAATGTAGAGTATTCACTTTTATAGCTTGTGATTCTATTGTAAATTATTTATCCATACTATAGTCTTAAAATATTTTGTATACAAAAAAACTATTACTAATCATGTTAGTTTTATTAGAATGAACATTTTAAAATATTATATTATCTATAATTTATATAATAATATATAATATTATTACTTAAATATATAATATTTATGTATATATTTAACTATTTTTAAAACTAAATACATAAAATTAATTTAAAATAGTTTTCATGGAATATGTTTGACAATGTGGAGCTTAAAAATGGAAAAAAAATAAAGATCAAATCCATAATATACCACATACAAGAAGTAAGAACTTTTATTTTATTGAAGATGTTAATTTAGTTATTAGTTTCTAACTATATCAATTTTTGCAAGCAATTATTTTGTCTCGAACTTTATGTCAATACTTTTTATGTTTTTGTTTATTTATTTTAAGAAATATTTATGTTAAATTGTAAGAATAAAATTGAATTTTAATTAATTGCATATTTTTCTCTTTTTATTGTGAAATGATAATGTACATCTCTTATTGTATAAGATATGTCATTGAATAGATGGTAGCTTTAAATAAACAAAAATTTCATAATTATTTTGGTTATAGAATTTTTTCTCCTGAATAATAGTGTTTTCTTTAATATATCAATTAATTTTAATATTAATTTTTACTTTCATGTGAAAAAAATATTCAACACTCATTCTCAACCACTAAAATGTAAATAAAGAAACTTATTAGCTTAAACATTTCTGATTACTTGAATTACTTGGTGTTTCATAATCTTACGTACTCTTTAAGTGTTCTAGTTTTTTTTTATTTTGTTGAAAAGGGTGTTTAAGGCTTGGTGTCTTATTTCTATTGAATGAAAGGTAAGGTTCTTACTATTTTCTTTAATTTATTTTTTATGTAATGTACCGTATTGAATGGGGGATGTTTGAGATTATGTTGTTCTATTTTGGTGTTTATATTATTTGTTAGTACTCTAATTTTTTTATTGGGTTCAATTGGGAAAAAAAAAACCATCATTTTCAATCCATCATAAAATATTTTAGAATTTTCACATGTTGGTAAGATTTAAGTCAATATATTTTAAATTTATATTTTTTTTGTAATTAGTACATCTATGGGAGAAATTATTGAAAGAAGTAAGATTTCTAAGAAAAACCCATGACTAAAGTTAATAGCACAAAATATGTGTAGATAGTGAAGATGCCATAAAAAAAGGTTTACAACAGTTTTTTTATCAAAAATTACACAAAAGTTTGACAATGTGTTGGAAGTAATGAAGGAGATGCAAGCAAGAATGGAACCCAAAGAGAGGCCACTGGTATGCAAAATTTGTCTAAATCAAGTTGAGAAGGGAGAGTAAGAGACAAGAACTATAGAGGATTATTTCATTACTTAGAAGAGAAGATTAGGAAGAGTTTTTGAGATAAGTAGTAGAGTTAGAGAACATATTTGAGGAAAAAAATATTGAAGCCTTTAAGATGGTGAAAAATCAAAATACTAGGGTGTGGGGAAATAGAAAATTGAGCTGGAAATATTTTCAAGACGAGAGATTGGAAAATAGAAATTAAAATGCTAGAAATAGGAAAAATATGGTCTTCAAATTGATGAGGCATGTAATGCATTCATAGTGATTAATATACATATTCATTCACACTATATGCTAATTCAATTGTTCCTTGAAATAAAAATAAAAATTATAATTCTTAAGACATAACGAAGAAATGTAGGTTCCCATAAAAAATATTTTGATCATAATAATTTATGAAATCAGTCATCTTTATTACTTCTTAGTAGAATAATATTTCTCTCCCTAATATTTGAAATAATTCATTGTGAACTCTTAAACTTTTATTTTGTATATATTATTCATTATTTTTTAATATTATATCTATATTAATTTATGAAAGCATCCATCTTTATCACGAAGTGGACATAGCATATAATAAAAATAAGATCATCCTACTACTTTTAACTCTCGATGTATAAAAACCTGACAATCACTTCATACTAAAGTAATCATGTTCTCTTTTCTATTTCAAATAATAATAACTAAATTTTTATTTTGTAAATCTAATTTATTATTATTGAATGTTAGACCTAAGTTCGTAGCTGTTTAGGAAAGCGTGCATTTATATAACAAAGAAGTCCAGAGGACGTTTTCTTACAACAAAATAACATAATTGTGTGAAATCTATGACTAAGTGATAGACCTTCAATTTGGATTTGATCTGTTACAAGGTTTGCTCGTGGATACGACATGGCAGACAAATTAGCACATTGTAGTATTTTAAACTGGTATTCTTCTTATCCTTCTCTATCCTGCAGCAGATCATAAGGAATTAAAAAAGGACGGATCTTATCCTGCATTTAATTTAAGATCTTTTGATAGGTGGGGTAAGGTTAAAATACTTTACAAGTAGAGCGTCGACACCTGCAAAATTCCAAGTGGGGGTGAAACGAGAGGAAAATGACTAAAACCATGCGTGGTATTCGAAGCACACAAATTCTAAAACAGCTCTTCGCTGCTCATAGCCAGCTATAAATAAGAACAACTTCCTTGTGTATTTTACGTCGACTGATAGAATTTAGTTTGTAACTTTTATTGGTCTATAGTCTTCATAGAATATCTAAGTTTATTTGCAAAATGAAGGGAGTTTTAAGTCATGCTGCTACTTATTTTTTGTTTATGCTGGTACTATCTTGTCTGATCATTTCCATCTCTAAAGCTGAAGAAAACCCTCCTATCCTGTCTTCCAATCTGAAACAGTGGAATCCAAGAGTTAAGGATGGCGGGAGCACTGTAATGGTTAGGAAAATATTGGCTGCGTATGCTCCAGATGATCATAGTCCAGGCATAGGGCATGGTGGTCCACCTAAGTACAACCTCTGAATTCCAATCATTACGCCGGGTTCAAGCAAAAGAATTGCTGTTAGATTTGCAATAAGGGCTGTCTGTTAGATAGATGTTTTTGTACTTAGAGAGGGAGTAATAGTATATGCTGTTATTTGAGATTTTAAATATTAGTAGCTTAAGTATTACCTATCATAAGTATCTCTGATATTTGTTTATGGGTTAACCTACTCAAGGCCCCAAACTTAATGCGCAGTAAGTTACAACGTGCACCGTGGCCGCCAACTTGTCCCACTGACGCTTTGTCGCCTGATTATCTGTCAAGAACATTGTAGCAGTTAGAAGTGTTCAGAATGGTGTTTACCAGCGAGTTCTAAATCATTCCCGAGGAGATATATATGTTCTTACTACAAATATTTTGCAGAGTTTCTTTTCAATTCAGTTTACTATCAGTTATTGAAAACATGGATGGGATTAAATGTAGCGAGTAAAAATGGTATCCAATAATATGTAGACTTGAATGGTGTATCACAAGAGAAGGGTTTTTTTAATTTCGTTGCAATATCATATATCCTAAACACAGATAGTTAATTATGCTTTGACGCTTTTAGCTTTCACGTATTATATAAAATTACGGCTAATTCTTTCTGGGAATTCTTATTGTATTCTACAACGGTAGGAATCTTGAATATCGTACAAAATCCTTTATGAAAGGCTGGCACTTCATGGAAATAGATCGTCTTCGCTAGGGAAGAGTTATAAAAATTATATAATCTTTGTCTAAGAATAAAATGAATGAGTGTTTGTATAATTATTTATATATTAATGTTATAATATTATAAGTATTCAAAAAAAGGTTGGGTGGAAGATGCCACATTCGAAAGTCATAATAAGATAAAATCTGCAATAAGATATAATAGTAAGATGTTATACAATAAGAGCTAAAGCACTAGAAGTAGGCAGAGAGGGGTTCCATCATTTAGCTAATTTTGTACATTAGTAGGAGCTAAGGTATTTATGGGAAGCTCCCAACTATCATTATCTTCATTGTCTTTTTATTTTTGTAAGAATGATGAGTGTCATGAACTGATGTTATAGCAAGAGCAACATGAGAGAATTTGTTTGTATCTGGGCAACCACCAAAGACATAGTCAAAACCCTAGTAAGATGTAGAGTGATGATAGTTTGTTGAGACCCTCTCCCAAAGACTAATCTATAGTTGTTCACGTTAAGAAGCACAAGAATGAGCATCATGTTCACCATGAGAAGATTGGCTATGTCCCTAACAATGCCTAAGAGCTGAAGAATGACCTCAATTAGAGGTAAAAGATGGAGGAAATCTAACAATAGTGTACAAGGTATTGCAAAAATGAACCTAAATATTTGTCACCTCAAGTGTAGCCTTGCTATCATGAAATAAGATTTTCTTAAGAGCATTCAATTTAATCATTTCCTTACTATAAAATGCGAAATATGTAATAACTAGACATCTAGAAAATAAAGTAGAATTATTTTCCTTGGATAAGCTAAATAGAATTTCCACTTTAAAAGCAATTGAAATAACTAGAAAATATGCTTAGGTTGAAAGCATCTAAAAAACTTATTAATCCAACCCCATGTAACCTAAGTTCTAGGATAAACCTAGAAAATATGATTTAAAGTTTCTTAATGACCATAAAATGGGCATTGGAGATTGTTGACTCCAATATGACTAATCTAATCTAGAATCAACTAGAAGGCCTATGAAATGAATACACTAGGAAAAATATGGTTCAATTTGGTTGTCATTGATGTCAAAAGTTCTATGAAGAGTGTTGCAGTCTCTAAGGAATGCTTTGCATTTCTTCGTTGATGATGTTTTTCTCCTGGGTTTGGAGGATAGCCTTATGTTGTGTAAAGGAATATGTGATCTAGGTTTCAAATCACTTGGTTACCAAAAATGTGTCTTTTAGAGCGATAGATTGATGACTATGTTGTTTCTATGAGGATGTTCTCAAAGGAGTAAAAGTTAGCATATCTCCGTATTTGAAGATATGGTTGTGCAGATCAAAAGATAAGTTCATTAAGGAATGAAGGTGTTATATTTAGAGTTTCATGTCAATATTCCTTCAGCAGAGAAAGCTATAAGTGATAATGTATCAGATTGTGCTGTTCGAAGACTAGCTTCATTGTCTTCTAGCTTGTGCTAGCTTGTTGCTAAATGAAGTTGTGAAAGGGATGCATGAGTATGTTCTTGAGTATCATGTGATGTTGGTTGGCACTCTACTATGTGGCTTTTGGATTATTTGGAATTGGTAGTGGACTAGAATGATATTTTGTTGGCTTATGATTTTGCTAAGGCCGACCAAGCTTTGTTGATGGTGTGCATCATTGAAACAAAGGAAAAAAGGGGAGATGAACCAAAATGTAATCAAGATGGTTAACCTCTATTTTCACTAGTTATTTCATGCGATTATGCATAGATGAATATCATAAAACATACCTAACTAATATACCAATCAAAAGGTATGTTTTAAGAGGGTCAAATGTTGTGTACCTTTTGCAAAAAGGGTATTTTTGAGCCTCAATAAGGACTCATTCGCCCAGTGGTGAATGGGTCCCTACTAGGGTTCTAGAAAATCAATTTCTCAATTTATTTTTTCAATGTCTGTACTCCTAAATCTCGGGTTTTTAGCTCCCAAAAGTTGGAAATAAATTATGTAGAAGACTTTTTGTGATTTTGCAAGAAAGGTGACAATATTGACAACTTTGCAACTTTTTCCCTCTAATTGATCTTCAACCTAAACCCTACAATCACACATCAAAAGAGAAGGAAAATGTTATTTTGTTAGGGAATAGGGGTTTGCCTTGTTCAAACTTCATTTTGGTAATTAAACTTTGAATTGAAACAATGCATAAAAGGAAAGGTGAATTAACAACATAATGCCCCAACTCACCAATCCTCAATTGAACCTTGGATTGTAAATCTAAAACTTAGCATGAAATGGACTCAATGAGAGTAGATCTTAATCATGAACTTGGCATAAGATAATGGCTTTGAATACTTGAACTTGATCACCAATGCTACATCATCGCATTTTCTCAACAACATGCATGACTTTGACATACTGAAATTAATCCTTGATTTCCACAATACACATTAATAATCTATCCTTGAATGCATTAGAAATGCTCTTGAATTGTCATGTAAATTTCTCACTTAAATGGTCTTAAGATAACTTGAATTTTCTAGTTGAAACTATGTGAAATAGCCTTGTATGTATACATATCTTACAATTAATTCCCAAAATTCAAATAAAACAAGCCATCATCAGATCTAGGATATGAAATCATTAAAATACTACTAAAAAAATATCTCAAGGGGAGGGTCCCAGGGTTAAGTGAGGACCCATTCAACATAGGGTGAATGGGTCTTACCATACTTAACTAGGACACATTTTGGGAATTATGAAATGATATATAAAAAGGGGGTCCTAGGACCTACTAAAGACCCATTCACCAAGTGTCAAATGGGTCCTAGGTTACTAGCCTAGGACACATTTCTTGTAAAATTAAGTGTTGTGTAATGTTGATGAATAGAAAAATTGATACCTAAAGATATCACTCCTTTTCCACTCAATAATTCACTAATGTCCTAGGAGTCACAATTGGATTGACTAACAACCTCACAAGGCAAGTCAATTCAAAATTAGGAAGGACCAAGGAGGGGATTCTTTAAAATTTTAGGGGTTCACCACCAAGAAAATGCTTAGAAAAGAGAATGTTGGAAAACACAATGTGATATGTAAAATAACCTAAAACTAGAAATGTAAGCTAAATGAGAGATGCAAATGATGAAATTATGCAATAGGGAGATATGATATGTGTACTTGGGAAGTCTGGAGATGTTGTAAGGATTATGGAAATGTAAATATGCTACCAAATAGTGTTGTGGAGGACTAAGACAACTAGGATGTTGTATTAGTCTTGTTGTTGTTTTTTGGGGAAAATATGAAGTATTTAGATGTCATAACCAGATTAGAAGTAATTTCTAAAAAATGTGCTCAAGAGGAATAAGAAACTCAACATGGCATATTAATATCATTACGAATTTCTAAAAATTCTAAATAGGATCCTAAGCTCCAAGGTTTGCACTTGCTTCTCCCCAAATTTGAGAACCTAAAAATTCTAGATCTGACCTATAAGTGGGTTCTCATGAAGATTACAACTTTATAATGCAACTCTGCAACTTTTTCGACTTTATACTCCAAGTGATCTTGAAGTCTTCAACCTAGATCTGCAATCACAAAGATAGAAGATGGGAAAAACTTGTTATTTGTTACTAGTGAATGAGGGTTTGCCTTGGTGAAACTCCTTGTTGGTACTTAAACCAAATGATGAAATGAAGTGTGAAACATAAAATATGTAAATGAAATCACCTTGTATGATGTCTTGTGAAGCAAATATTTAATCTTCCATGTAGTGACCATGAAGAATGTAGATCTTGTATATTGGAATATGATGTGAACAATGGTTGCAAATAGATCTCCAGTGCTACATCCACAATCTTGGCTCAACAACAAGAATGGATGGACTAAACTCTTGACATGATGGTTGAATCTTGATGATGACTTAAAACACTTGATGAATTTCTCTTGAATGCATAAACTTGCATTAGAAATGAATACTTGAATGCTTTTTCTTCATGGATATGGAAATTAGTGGAGGAAACTTGTATTTATACTTATCTATGCTTAATATCCTGAAATTACACAACAACAAGCTGACATATGAATCCATTAAATAAAAGAGGCTAAATCCTACTAGAATTTGAAATTAAATCCTAAAAAAAACCCGAGGACTAAGATACCCTAGGTGGCATCTTAGTCCCAAGTCCTAAAAACTTGGGGCACATAAACTAAAAAGGGGCAGAATTTTGATATACCAAAATTAGGATCCCAATAGCCTTGGGTGACAAAAACACCCTAGGTGGCATTTTACTCCCAACCCAAAAATTAGGGGCAGAATGATGGAGTCATTAAATTTTCATTTATGCATTGTAGAATGTTGGGATTAACAAGAATAATATGTAATTCACAGGTCTTGTGGATACAAAATATGACCAATTAAGCCATAAAAACATAAATAAAGCAAGGTAGGCCCAAACAAGTGTGAAAATGAAAGGGTATGCATTTTCCTACACAAAATTTAGCCCCCACTTTAGTGAGAGGATAAACTTGCTTCAAACTCACAATAAAGTAGCCAACTACGCAATCAAGAGGGGTTCAAATGTATAAATGTTAGCAAGATAGGATGACAATAACCAAGAGGGTGACCAAGCCCCCAGGATCAAGATCCTATCGAAAAACCAACATAAGGAAAAAGGAACACACTTGTGGATGACATATGAAGCCATAACTAGATCGCAAACATACACCATCAAGGACAAGAAAATGGAAAAATAAAAAGGAAAAAATGCAATAGATCAAGCTTTGACTAGGTATCCAATATGGTGGATTGGGTCTAGTCTATTTTTCTAATAAGATTTACAAGTGGAATGCATTGTCCACTATGCAAACAAAATGCACACTCACGAGGGATAGTGGGAGCTAGTTATCCATTAGGTGATCCCCAAGGGACCATATCGAAGCCATACCTCCATGACCTTAATAAGGTAAAAAAGTGCATGCTGACATGGGCTAGTGAAGCTAGGTGTTCACTAGGTGAGCCCTAGCAGACCATATCAAATCCATACATCCATGATTTTAATAAGATAAAAAATGCATGGTCACATGGCCTAGTAAAGCTAGGTGTTCACTAGGTGAGCCCTAGGGGACCATATTAAATACATACCTCCATGAATTTAAAAAGGTACAAAAATACATGCTCACATATGCTAGTGAAGCCAAATGTTTACTAGGTGAGCCCTAGGGGACTATATTAAAGCCATACCTCCATGACTTTAATAAGGTACACAAATTCATGCTCACATGGGCTAGTGAAGCTAGGTGTTCACTAGGTGAGCTCCAGTGGACCATATCAAAGCCATACATCCATGAATTTAATAAGGTACAAAATGGCATGCTCAAATAGACTACTGAAGCTAGGTGTTCACTAGGTGAGCCCCACGGGACCATATCAAAGTCATACCTCCATGAATTTAATAACGTACAAAAATGAAAAAAGAAAGAGTGATGCTCAAAGGAATTTTTCTTAGTTATTGTGAGGTCTTACTCTTAGGGGACATCGTTTTGAATGTCTCCAAGAGAGGATTGATCAAATTATAAAGTATTCACCACTTAATGGATGCAGTGCATTGCATCACCAATAAGGGGAATTTAACATGCTAAGATAGATGACACTCTTGAAGGAAATTACTCCCATTGTCACCACAAAGAGAAAAATACATCATGTGAAATAAGAAAATTGCATTAGAGAACATGAAAAGGTAGAAATGCAAGTGAAATCATTGCAAGTTAATGCCAATGTATACCCCCATTTTAAAGAAATTGCTAATTTTCCATGTTGTGAGCAATTACTTTAAAGCGGAAAATGAAAATGCAAACAAGAAGACATGAGAGCCAACTTGGAAACCCTTTTCCATGTCATACGTTTTTGAGTAAAGCTACATCATGTGAGAGAAAAGGAAAAGAAAGAGGTTACCCAAAAAATGAAAACACCAAATAGATAAGGGATCTATGGATTTGGGGTCAATATGTTCTTTGCTACAATTTTTTAGAAAGCTTGGAACTAGAAGAATGACACAAAAAGAGTGAAAACAATGAAAAAGAAAGAAAGCCTTTTGGGTCAACATGGAAGAGACATAGGGTTTTTCAACACCCTGCATCATCCCCAAAAGGAAAACACAAGAAAAATGAAAAGGAAAATAAAAGGAAAGGAAAAGATAATGAAAAATATTTTGGGTCAACATGAAGGAGACATTAATGTCTCAATTCCTTGCATCATCCTCAAAAGGAAAACACAAAAACTGAAAATGAAATTAAAAAGAAAAGATCAATTAAAAGGAAAAAGTAGATGACATATAGAAGAATTAAGATACAAATAAAGGAATGCACATAGAGAGAGAAACATCAACCAAAACATCATGGAGGATCGTGTTGAAAACATGCAAGCAAAGAAAGAAAATGCAAAAGACTTGTAAGCCATAGGCGAGTCAACCTAAAGAAAGTCATCCACCTCCACAATCTTAGTTTGTATAAGTGGAAGGTAGATAACAAGCTCAAGGGACAACAACAAATGTATTACTAGGACAAGGCAATCTACTTCTTGTCTCGACTGAGTGCAAGACAAGAATGGGTTGAGGTAGGTGATGAGAATGGGTCATATAATAGTGAGAATAGAGTATTCTACAACTATTATATGACAAGGATCCCACTTTAAGGGATGATTTCTAACATGTCGAGTCTTTTAAGTATATGTTGTAAAGCACGAAACTCATTAGTGATATATCGAAGAGTCCTATGATATGAACAATATTTATTGTTTTTGGTATTTTTTATTCTAGTGGGAGGTGGCATGGCAATCAAACCTTTGTTAACATGTGGGTATGTGCAGGATCATCATGGAAAAAACAGGCCCTTAAGTGGCAAAAAATTAAAAAAAAATTGAGTTAAGAAACTTGAGATAAAAATTTGAATAAGTTATCTATATTATTTCAAAAAATATGTAAGAATAGAATCTGTAGAAAATTGAATCTAGTTTCTAAACTACTAGGTTTTTTAAAAAATAAATAAATCTATTTGGTGAAAATTTGAAATTTCAATGCAGGTACTTAAATTTCAAGCAAAAAATAAGAAGTAGGTGTCTCTGACTACCCTAACCACAATAATATGATAATTATTTTTTATAAGAATTTAGATATAAGTAGAGGACTCATACCCCAATTCGATGCATATTTTTTTATAATTTTTTCCCAAGAAAATAATTAATTATGAATTATTTATTACAACTTTTAAAAAATATAAAAACTTGTATGTCTAACCACCTTAACTTAGTCAAAATTTCATGAAATTCAATTTTTCTTTTTTTAATCCTATAGTGTGTGAAGCATAGAATGTGACGCATGTTTTGGATTTAAAAAATGTGATACTCTTTGAAAGATATAGATTTTTTTCAATCAACCTATCAATCAAGACTTTAGTCATAATTTGAATAGAAAATGAATAATAATTACTTATTAAATTCAGAGTATAGCATAATTTATATTGGTGGAAAGCTAAGAATCTCCTTTAAAAACCCTTTTTGTTTCATCAATTTTGGGTAAAAAAATAGTCATCAGCGACATACCCATCATATTGCCACTTTTTGGCCCATCATGATCCTGCACATACCCATGTTATTCTAGTTTTTGTTCAATTTATGTTAGATTTTGCAAGAATGGTGAGTCTTTGAATTTGTAAGTCTTTTGTTTCTTGTCGTCTTCACGAATTTATTCAAGTGAAGGTTGGGGAGAAAATTTGAAGTGGAATTCTTCATCTTTGATAAAAACCTATTCTTCTAGAGGAAGAAGGATATTCAAGTTAGGGGGAGAATCCAAGATCACCGTACCATCACTTCAGAGCCTTAGATATTCTCTAGGAGGCTTGTCATTAAGAGAGGGATCATGATATCCTAATCCTTTTATGTTTTTGTTGGTTGGTTTTTTCTCTAAAAGTTGATGAATTTCATATTCACATGTATCACATCCTTGTTTGCTCAAGATGGTGAAGCCTTTTCCATATGTTTCTTCTAGGTTGATTGGACTGTTTGTTACTTTGTTATCATAAAATGGTTGAGTGTTTTATTGTTTATAGGAACTAGGCTCACTTTTTATAGGTAACTTAGGTTCAACATTCACTTTAGTTTCAGGATGTAAGTAGCCAAACATCTCAAGTGGTGGTATTGTGGGAGGATCTGGTTGTTTCATGGATGGATAGAAGGATTCATTAGCTTCAAGGTTGTCAATACAATCATTTAGGAACTTATTCATGATGTCATAATATTCTCCAATCATGTAAACATCACAAGGAGGACCTATTGAACCATAGATTTTTAGGTAGGGCTTATAGGCTACTCTTCCACTCTTTAGATGTTTCACCTAAGAGGAGAGATAAACCCCACTCAAACGTTTAGGTGGTTCACTAAAATTATGAAATGTATGATGTAATTAAGACTAAATGAGATTATATAAATGCAACTAAACAATTAAATTGACTGATTATGAATACAAAACCTAAGAAATATGTAATGTTTGAAAACACATTGTGATATGCAAAAATACCTAGAAAATGACTTAGAAATGCAAGTGAAATAAGATAGAAAGTTGTAAAATTGGATTTTTTCACCTATGAAGCTGAATATGATTGGAAATTACTCTAAAATTCTAAAAATGCTAATTTTTAGGCCTGGTGGGACTCATTCATCATTCTGGGTGAATGAATCCTAGTTTTGGAAAACTATACTAGGGCTCGTGTTAGCCAAATGGGTATCCAAATCTACATAAATGTTCAAAAAATAGTTACAATGGGACTCATTCACCACTCTAGGAAAATTATTCCACTTTGGAATTTTTGAAAACTGGAAAATGGAACCTAGAGCTCTTGATCTTCTCGATCTGCACCTCTAGGTGTCCAAATCTGAAACCTTGATTTTTAGCACTATTGGTAAATTTTTGTGTAGGTTTTGACCTTGAAAAAGTGGAGATGACTTGAACAAGTTTGCAACCTAATCTTCAATTATTTACAAGTCTTCAAAGTACCTAGATCTGCAAACACACAAAGAAAAAGAGGGAAAACGCTAATCGTTAGGGCATGGGGGTTTGCTTTGGTCAAACCTTTTTTAGGTAATTAAACCAAATGAAGAAAAAATGTAATGAAGCATTGAATAATAGAGTTACTAACTTGCCATGATGATTGATCTTTATTTTCTGCAACAAAACATGAATAATCTACCCTTGAATGTCTTAGGAAGCTAACTTGATGACTTGCAATGAAGAAACCCTAGCTTGCTTGATTTGATAGAGAAGATAGATGACAAATGAATGGTTGTTAAAATGTATGTAAAAACACTTATTTATACACTCTTGTGCCCTAGTAACCCAATTATACCTCATCATAGCCCAACATCAAGTAATTTTGAACAAAAACCCAAATGAAAATTTGAAATATTTTGAATTTCGAGCGAAGAGGGACTCATTTTCTACCCATGGCGAATGGGTCCCACCTTGGACTTGAAAGTGGGTTTCAAAGATTAAGTCACATTTAATGTTATTTGTCAAGGTTACATTAAAAACTACACATAATTAAGCCTTATAAGTGCATAAGGGGGTCAACTAAAGCATAAGAAAGGTGTAAATAGTGAAATCAAGCCTAGAAAAGCATGAAATCTTGTTACACAACTTTACAACACTTCAAAATAGGACTTGATAAGTGATGAAAAGGTTAGTTTTAGGTGAATTGTAATGAATAGAGTCTAGAAAAGTGTAGAAATGTTTTACAAAACTTCACAACACCTTCACAAGACACCATAATTTGAATTTTAAGGACCTAATATGAATGAAAAAATCACATTGCAACATTAAATCAAAGAAAAATAGACCAAGAATTATTAGATAAAAGACCTAAAAGCCCATGAAAATGATAAGATACCATTTTTCTATGGTACATTTAGCTCCCACTTTAGTCAGAGGGTGAACTTGCTTCAAACTCACACTAAAGTAGACATTCAAGAGAGATTCAAGTGTACAGATGCATATGACAAAGAATGACAAAGATTAATAAGGCAGTCAAGCCCCCAGGATCTGAAATACTAGGTAAAACTATCAAGATACATAATCATGCAATGGTAAGAACTAAAGGAAAGAAAAGTAGGGTGGAAAAGATGTGCTGACTATGGGGCCACATAATATCTGGTTGTCCGCTGGGTGAGATGTCCTAAAGAAATGGTTTAGTGATAAATTCATCCCAGTGTGTCAGATTCCTACCGTACGAACCATACTAAAGTTATGCTCCTGATAACATTGATAAGGCACCACAATGTAAATGCTTTTGTAAATTTTTTTGACCGCTATGTAAAAAAATTTCCAAAGGAGATTTTTCTTTGTTCATGTAAGGTCTTATTCGTAGGGAGCATTGTGCCTAATTTCTCCAAGAGAGGACAAGTTAAGATGTTAGATCATTATCCATGGGATGCCTCATTCACAGCAGGCCACTTCAGTTGATCATTATTCCCTAGTTAGATTTTTATCCATGGGATGCTTTGTTCACATCAGGCCACTTCATTTGATCATACACTCTTGGAATGAATCAAACCCAATGACACCACCAAGGAGAGGCCATATCAAAAGAAAAATTAAATCATGCCATGAAATTTATAAAATGATGTTGTCTATGTATGCCCCAACTTTAAAGTGGTTTCTACACACTGTTTTGTGAGCAATTGATTTAAAGTAGAAGATAATAGGAGAGCTTATTGAAAAATCCCTATGCCAAGTCATATGTTTTCAGTAAGCTATGTCATGAAGAAAGGGAGTACGTCACATGTGATTCAATCTTAAGACATTCCATCCACATCTCAAGATTGCTCTTATACATTCATGAAAGGTTAACGGCTAGTGAAAATAGACAATGACAAGTGACATACAAGGACAAGGCTATCGAACCCCTTTCCCCCACTTAGTGCAAAAAAAAGGTGAATCAAGAATGGATGATGGTATGCTACCCATTTCAATGGATGAAAAACATGCAATAGTGAGAATTCTATGATCCTAAAACTATGGCATGGCAAGGAGCAATAACTAATGTTATTTATGTGGATAAGGAAACAAAGTTTATCCTTGATACTTGTTTAAAGAGATATCTATAAATTTAGGATGTACCAAGGTTAGAGTTTTCTTGGAAGAATCTTGAGTGATAGTATGAATATTGAGTGAACGTTTGTTGGATGGGTGGATTTCTATGAAAGGACAATAAAAAATACCATGATTTGGAAGAATGAGGTTGGGTGTATTGTGAGCTTGTTTCTTGTGTGATGGTGGGTAACGAATGATAACTTCAACACACATAGGGGGAGGATTAATCGTAGGTTTTTTTTTAGTATCAATAGTGGTGATATGATAAGATGAATTTGTTTGGTTGTCTATTTTCTCTAAGGTATCATTGTTTTGTGCCATAATATCAACCCTAGAAGGAGAGATAATATGTTCATCACATGTCATAATTGTATTTTGCAAAATAGCTTCATCACTCATGGGAGGGGCATCGAGAGAAGGATAAAAAGGGTTACATGGTTACTAAGGATTGGAATTTTTTGTTCAAAGAGATCTTCCAACACAATATCTTCTAACACTAAACTATCTTCTGCATGTGTAGAGAAGATAGTAGGAGAAGAAGATGGTTGATTGTCATTTTCAATCCATACTTGCATCCTCATGTTCTAGAATGTTGTCTTGAGTAGGATAGGTAGGATTGTCATAGCTATCAATAATATCCTCCATAAAAAAAAAATTTCATAATCATTCAAGATTGTATCCTTATTCACTAAAGGATTTTCACAAGTAGGGAAGGTGTTGGGAGATGAATGGGGACTTGGTAAGGTAGTGGAAATGATTTCAGATTTGTGTGTCATAATGTCTTTGCAAGGGGGAGGAGAAGGAAGAAAAGCAATACATTCATGATCTTCATTGATTGTGTCTTCTTTCACCAAGATACCTTAATCACCAATGGGAGAGATATCTAGAGAAGAACAATTATGATTATCATGATTATCAATGCATGCATCCTTTTGTGTCAAATCTTTAGTGGATGATCTTAGTGAGAGGAAGCCCTTAAGAGCTTCATATAACATGTCTAGATCATCACTACTAAAGGGATTGGATGTTATGGTTTTTGAAATTGAATCATTTTTTTGAATTGGATTGTTTGATGGATTTTGTTTTCATTTGTTAATGAATCTGATCTAAATGAACTAGGTACTAATGTTGAAAATGAAAATTGCAAAAGTCTAAGTGCCATGAATGTAAAAAATGATCCTAGTTGCTAATGAGTAAAATGTAATAGAATCTATGCAAAATTGAATTGAAATGTAAGGATATAGGATGAAATATAACTTTTCAAATTTTTAAAAAAGTAATTGACTGATGGAACTATGCAAAAATCTAAAAGATGAAAGATTGGAAATGCAAAATGTAAATTTGAACAATGCATGAAATGAGCTAATGTAAGCTAAGTATAATGAAATGAACGATATAGAAACTCAACCAACTAATACAGATAAATAATGGCAGAAAATAGATGCATAAAAATAGGGATTCAGCTTTGTAAAAGGAAGTTTCAATGGTCAAAAGGGACTGATTCGCCTAGGGTGGTGAATGAGTCCTAGTATGGACTTTTTTTAGAATTTTCAAAAAATATTTGAGTGATTTTTATGTTTTTTGAGTCCTATGATGCAGACATAAGTGAAAAATGTAGAATTTTAGGAAATGTGAATAATTTAGATGCCAAAAATGCAACCTAAATGTAATTTTTTATGAATACAAAATTTTGAAACCTAGCATGCCAATTAACAAATGAAAATACTAATGCAAAGTCAATGCAAGGATATATATATGATGAAGGAATCCAAATTAGAGAAGAGAAGTATTAAAAATTTAGGTTCACCAAAATGAACCATAGATTTTTGGGTAGGGCTTATAGTTTACTCTTGCACTCTTAGGATGTTTCACCTAAAGGGAGAGATAAACCACACTCAAAAGTCTAGGTAGGTTCACTCAAATTATGCAATGTATGATGTTATTTAGACTAAATTTAATGATCAAGTACAATTGGATGATCTATTTGACTGATTATGAATACAAAACCTAAGATTTATGCAATGTTGGAAAACACAATGTGATATGCAAATATGAACTAAGTATGAACAAATGCAAAACAAAAAAGAAGAAGGTTGATTTAGATTGCACCTGGCAAGAGAATGGAGAATTTGGAATATTTTGAATGCTGACTGAGATTACTAAAACTTACCAGTGGGACTCATTCACCACTGATGGTGAATCAATCCTTCTTCTAATGAAAATTTCTTGGAAATTGGTTTTTGAGTGTTGGGATATGAAATCTGAAAAAATATAGATTTCAAGCCTTAAGGTGGGACTCATTCACCACTGATGGTGAATCAATCCTCTCAAAAAGTTATAGGAAATTAGGGGACAATTCTGCAACACCAGATCTAAGGTTGTCTGCTTGTCAGATTGACAAAGTTAATTCTATAGAAAATGAAAAATATGTCTTCTCCAAGCTTGAAATAAGGTTGCTTTTACTTGAGGCACCTTGTTGACTTGTTTACCACCTTTCAAGGTGTAGTTTATTGTCAAATCTGAATACACAAGTCTACAAATACACATGCAAGAGGGGAAAAATGGTTGAGGGTTACAAAGTAGGGGTTTGCCTTGGTCAAACCCCACTTTGGTAATCAAACCCTTAATGAAATGTAAGAGAATGATAAAAAAATGACATGCAAATGCTATAAACTTACCAAACCCTTGTTGAAGAAAATATGAAGTTATGTCAATGGCTGCTTCAAAATGCTTGATTGATGCTTGATTTGATGATGCGAAGTGTTTCAATGGATGAGTGAGTGAATTAGTGAACTTGATGAATGCTTGAATGAATGGGGTTTAAAATGGATGTAAAAACACTTATTTATACATTCTTGTGCCTTAGTAACCTATTGATACCTCATGACAGGCTGACAACGAGTGATTTTGAATAAAAACCTGAAAGGAAATTTGAATTTTTTTAATTTGGAGACAAGAGTTACTCATTTTCCACCCATGGAATATGGGTCCCACTTTGAACTTGAAAGTGGGTGTCAGGAATTAAGTCACATTTAATCTTGTTTGTCAGTTTTACATTAAAAAATACACTTAATTAAGCCTTATAATGGCATAAAGGGGTCAAATAAAGCATAAGAAAGGTGTAAATAGTGAAATCTTGTTACAAGACTTTGCAACACTTCAAAATGGGACTTGAATAGTGATGAAAAGGTGATGTTTAGGTGAATTGTAATGAATAGAGTCTAGGAAAGTGTAGAAATGTTTTACAACACTTCACAACACCTTCACAAGACGTCATAGTTTGAATTTTTTAGACTTAAATGTGAATGTTTAAGCCACATTACAACATTAAATAAAAGAAGAATGGAGCAAGCATCATGAGAGAAAAGGCCTAAAAGTCCATGAAAATGACAAGGGGCCATTTTTCTATGGTGCACATGCATTAGGAGTTGAGTGAGCATGAGTGAGTTCAATTTTGTTAGGGTCATTACCAAAGGCACAATTTGACACATCTACCAAAGATTTCAAGGACACCCACAATTTTCCAAAGCACATATCCATGATGGAAGATTGACAAAATGCATGTGAAATGAAATAAGTAGAGATAATAGCAATTTTGAAAACTAAAACAGAAAATTGAAGGCAGCCCATAGAAACACAGAAAAGCAATTTCAAATCCTAAAAACTGGAGAATCAAATTCAACAAGGACTAAGAAGCTAGGAAGGGAATCTTTGTCCTCCTAGTGAGAATCTGAAGTTCCAGAGGCTGAAATAGACAACAAATAGTAAAGAGATATTTTTGAAGAAAAAATTCTAAGAGGGAATAAGATGCTAGGAAGAGATTTTCAATCCTAGTAGAGATTTTTTTGCAAAAATATAGTGAATTCTATAATGTTAGTAGTGTTTATAGATTTCCTATGCAAGATATTGATCCTCAAAAATAGAAAAATATGCAAACAAGTACAAGAAATAGTAACTAGGAATAAGCAATTGAATGCTATATGGAATGGAATTTTTTTTCACTTTTGAATGCAATAAGAATGAAATGAAGATGAAGAACAATGAAATTTTCAGTTTTTCAATGAAATTAAATGATGCAAGAAAGTAGAAAGTAACCTATATGCACTTTCACTAATGCAAATATAGGAAAGCCTAAATGCAATTTCACTAATGAAAAATGCAAGATACCTTAGATGCACTTTCACTAATGCAAGATGCAATGCAAGAATGAATGCAATCTAGAGCTAAAGACTTTAATGGATTCCAAATAAAAAATGAATGCTTAAGTTGGGTTCAGCAAAATGATGAATATTAAATTGGATATCGAAAGATATCACTTTTTTTCCACTCAATCATTCACTAATGTCAAAGTGAGTCAATTCAAAATTAGGAAGGACCTAGGAGGGGGTTCTTTAAACTTTTAGGGGTTCACCACCAATCAAATGCTTAAAAAAAGAAAATGTTGGAAAACACAATGTGATATGTAAAATGATCTAAAACTAGAAATGTAAGCTAAATGAGAGATGCAAATGATTAAATTATGCAACAGGGAGATATGATAAGTATATCTAGGAAGTTTGGAGATGTTGTAAGGATTTTGGAAATGTAAAGATATTACCAAAAAGTGTTGTGGAGGACTAATATGCCCAAGATGGTGTATTAGTCCCATTGCTCTTTTTTGGGGCAGATATGGAGTCTTCGAATGTCTTAACCCAATCTGAAGGAATTTATGAAAACTATGCTTGACAGGACTTAGGTGCCCAAGATGCCATATTAGTATCATTATTATATGTTCTAAATTTCTACAAACTCTAAATAGGATCTTGAGCTCCAAGGTCTGCACTTGCTTCTACCTAGATATGAGTTCTTGAAACTTCCAAATCTTACCTATAGGTGAGTTCTCATGAAGATTAAAAATTTGCAATGAAACTTTGCAACTTTACACTCCAAGTGATCTTCAAGAATTTAACCTAGATCTATAATAAAAAAAAAGGAAGATGTGAAAAACTTGTTGTTTGTTAGTGAATAGGGGTTTGCCTTGGTGAAACCCCTTGTTGGTACTTAAACCAAATGATGAATTGAAGCATAAAACATGAAATATGTAAATGATATCACCTTTTATGATGTCTTGTGAAGAAAATATGCAATCTACCATGTAGTAGCCATGAATAATGTAGATCTTGAATCTTGGAATATGATGTGAACAATGGTTGCAAATAGATCTTGAATGCTACATCCACAATATTGGCTCAACAACATGAATGGATGCACTAGACCCTTGACATGATTCTATAATCTTGATGATGGCTTCAAACACTTGATGAATTTCTCTTGAATGCATAAAATTTTTGTAGACATGAAAAATATCCTGATCAACTAACTTCAATTTTTATTTAATCACCCGTGTATTAACCATTTAATTAACTCATCTTAATTTCTCTATTAATCAAATAAATAAAATTTATTTGATTAAATATTTATCCTCTTTTGATTAAATAAATCATTTTAATTATTTAATCCTAAAGTTAATCTTTAATTAAATAAAACAATCTTATTTAATCAATCTCTAAAGTCCTCCATTTAAAATAAATAAATTCATCTTTAACACTAACATCATCCCCTTTAGCTAAATAAATCAAAATATTTATTTAACTAAGTCTAAATCATTTTCCATCTCTTTTCAATTTATTTTAATCCATAAATCTAAATAAAATGGGAAAAATCACCTAACCTCCTCTTATTTAATCAAACCATGATTAAATATAATCTCAATCCATGTCACATCCTCTATATTTTCCCACTTGCACAAATAAATCAATTTAATTCATTTATTAAATATTCATTTTCTCTCAACAAGGCATAAAAGTGGAATATTCCTCCATTCTGAATCTCCCTCCAAATGGGATGAGTCCTTCCAACAAGGAATTTATTTCATCTTACAAGTCCTTTTTCCTTGAGGCAAGTGGTGATAACTCCATTTGAATCTCCCTCCACCTTGTCATTTCACTAATTTCAAATTTCAACTAATTGCATTTATGGGCACATTCATCAAAAAATGCACATCCTTGGCCCATTCACATGATGACAAGTGGATTTTTCCTATTGGTTGGGTTATTATCCCACATTCATCCCTTTTTACTCTTCTCTCATCAAAGTATTCTATAAATAGAGAGGTTATCTTTCATTTTGAATCATCCACAACTTAGAGGAAAGTTACTCTCTTCACATTGAGAACTAATTGCGTCCACTTCATAGCATATCATCTTCAAGGAATTTTGATCATTGAGCTTGTCAATGGTTGGGAAAGGGTCACTTTTCATATCAAAGTGGCACTAATCCACTATGGAATAGGTATACATTGTGCTTCTTTTATGCTTTTAATTAATTTTTTATTTATTTTGTTTATGAGGCATGATGTATTATTTCATAGGAGTATTAATAGGTTTGCATAGTTAAAACTATCCCATGCTAATGAGTGTTGGAGTATAGGATATTTGCATATTTATGGTGCTCACATATGGTGCTAGAAGCAGGGTTGTCAAACACATAGTTTTGAATGAAGCATGAGTGAAAATTCATGTTACTTCAAGCACTAAAATCAGATTTCTCTCATTAGATTTGTTTGTAGATGTGCATTTCTCTATTATTTGCATTTTTCCCTATCACTCGGTAAAATTTGTGATTAGGAAAGAGCTTATGAGGAACAAGTTTATTAGTTTAGGTTGAATGTTACTGGTTAAAAATAAAATCCTTCATTTGTTTGCTATTTTCTAGTGCTCTATTAAAATACATACTCAGGATTATTATATGCTAGATGAATTTTTGATTGTTGGAAGAAATTTTTGATTATTGTATGAGTTATACAAAAACTATGTTGGCATTTGTCTCAAGTTCTTAACAATAGTACAAAGGAAATTGAAGAGAAAGACTCATGCATTTTTATTTTTTTATGTTTGCTTTTGCTATTTGCAACTCACTTAAACTATGCGCATCTTCTATTTGCTGCACATTTATTACTAGAAGCAAACTATTTGAGGATATTTTGAAGCTTGACATAAATTTCCAAGTTTTGAAAATTTTCATTTATTGTCACTAACTTTGCACATATGGATGGTATTAGTTTGAAAGTCTTCTTTAATAGCTTGGGAGCATTTTTTTTCACCTGCCAATTAAATTTTCTTGAAAGTTTCTTGCACCTTGTCTTCTTTTTGCACAGGTATTCTAGATTTCACTTCTTATGCTACTTGTAAATGTATTTTCCTTTCTTTCCATTTTTTCCTGCATACTCCTCACATTAATGTGGTGATCCATTGTATCTAGCTATTTTTGTACTGAGTGTGAGATCTAATATCATATTTAGTTTGGATATGAAAAAAAATTATCTTGGGTCGCTTGACTATTTTAGCTCTAAAAAAAAATAATCTTGGCTCTGAAATAAAATTGTTGCAAATAGTTAGTATAAAAAACTATTTCAAAGGAGAATTTAGGGTTTCAATATGCAATTATTAGTGATATGATCACTATTTTAATAAACACCACTGCTGCAAAAAAAAAAAAAACCAGAGGCTCCATAAAAATTACTGCTTTAGAAGACTATATCAGTAAGCGACATCCCCTCTTCATCCTCATCATAACCTTGCATGTGTGTCTATTTTGGAAACAGGGCCACCCTCAAATACCACTAGAGGCATGTAATGGAAACAATGACCAATGGCAACAACAAGATTCAAAACCTCAACCTGACCCTCACCCTCTGACCTTCAACCATAATCCTCATCTTCCCCATTTCTTGCCACAATCGTTTTATGAATGGCGGTGGTGGAGGCTGGGGGTGCTTTAAATTATTATGGTTGATGTCTTTAATATATTTTTTTAGTAATTAATTTTATTATTTCAATGCATTTATTCACTCATGATTCAATTCAACACTCCCTCATACTATATCATTATGCTTACCATTTATTAATCTTCAAAGTTTATGTTATAAATTTATATTGTAACATTATTATGGTTATTTTAAGATAGTAAATATTTGATCTTATGATGATGCTATTGAAATACTTATTCTTTTTGGTTGATTTATTGACTAAATACCTCTAGGGATGCAGACTATGTACAGATACTTTCATAAGGGGCATAGTGAATCTAACAAGTGTGATACCTTCTCAATGCAATCAATATCAAAAGCATGATTCACTTATAAATGGTTCTTTTATTATCATGATCATCCAAATCATTTGTCCTTTCAATTGAGATCATGTTATTGTTAGAAGTTAATGATCAAAATGAATTTAATACTTTGATCCTCACATGATTGTCTTTTTGTTTAATAGGAAAAGGAAGGAGGAAGGATTTCGATTGTGCAAATGGCTTGCAACATTGAAGCATAAGAAATGATCTTTGGAATAATCTTGGAGTTAAAGAGAATTGAGCATTATATTTGGAGTTGATAAAGTGTTTTTTAATGCTTAGAGCTTCCATTCTATGCTTTCATTTTCTGTTTTAGGTTAACTCACATCTTTTTGTGCTCTAAAAAGAACATTTCAGTTTTGCTACAAAGGGCTTAAGAAGAACGTTAGGACAAACTTACTAGAGTTGGTTTTTTGATTTAACAATTGAACAAGAGAACTTTCATATCTTGTTTTGGTGCTTTAAACTAAATCAAAATCATTGCTTTGTGGACTTAAAATGAACAAGTTCTTCTTTCTTTTGTAATCACTTACTCAAATTAATATCACTAAAAGGACATATGCACTTCTCTCATGCCTTATGATGATATTGAGAATCAAAAGGCCTTTTCATGACATTAAGTTGTGTAAGTAATCTCCTCCACATTTCATTTTGGGATTAAAATTGAACAAAAAATCTTGCGAGTGTGAGTGGAGGGTATTGCATACATTCTCTCTCTTTGTGTTGCAACAAATATTGATCGAGTTACAAATATTAATTGCTCACTTTTGTTTATCTTAGAGGTCCTACCTTTTGAGAAAAAGTACTCACCCAAGGGAGTGACTCAATCAGTAACATACTAAAGCCAAGTGTATTTCTATCCAGGATATAAAAGTGGATATTGGAACAAAAGCCAATATCACATGGTTGGTTCTAACAAGAAGGGAAACAATGGAATCTCTCTGGATGGATCAATCCCTATGAACATAAAGTCCAAATTAAAGCCCTTGTTTTAGAAAGGCCAAAATCCCTATCTATTTGTTACTGCAAGAATGGTCGTTCTGAAGCCACCCCACACTTTTACGGTTTTTAGTAGAAATGGAAAGTATGCCATGGGAGTTTCATGGGTGATGATGCTTGGCTTCCCCATATAAGTGAGTGTCATGGATGGGAGCCAGCATGGTCAACCATCTAACCATTCACTAAAAATAAGCGTAGCTAGACTTGTATAATTGGGGACTCAACATATACAGTCTTTCATAGCCATAGGGTTGTACTTGTTCTTGGTTACAATATAGTTTTCTTGTTTGAAACCATTGGGAGACAAACATTTAACATTATCATCAAAAACTTCAAACCCTTTAGGAAGCAAATACAATTGACCAAATTCATGTGTTATTTCTTGCCCTTCGGATTTTATCCTTAGAGGTTTCTAAACACTTGATTTACATCACAATTTTCTTGCTAGAGTCAACAATAGGTAACTCTTGCTTTGATTTCCTCAATTTCCACATGATACACTTTGTGGGATGAGAAGAAATTAAAACATTAGACATCTACTCTCAAAACCTAATCAAGAAGTGTTTGTAGTAAAAAAAAGTCACTAAGCAAAGGCTAAAGACAATTAAATCCCACACATGTGTCTCAAATGATTTCATGCAAGATCAAGATCAAGAAACCAAAGGTAAGAGCTTTTAGTCCAAAAGATCACCAAAAGTGTCTCACAATGCTATACAAATTGAAACAAAGACTATTTTTTACCTTCTATAGGAAAGCTTCAAGAAACAACCTAAATTTGTATGAGTTCTTTTGTCAACAAAATCCAAATATTTTTTGAGAATTTGCACACCTTGTCTAGAGAAAAGAATGTTCATCAAAGTCGAGGTCTAGTAAAGCAAGTGTCTTTTTAGGTAAACATAGGATCAAAATCAAACCTTCATCCATATTTGAACATAAAACCAAAATCATCTCATTATCAACTCTTTAAAATCTTGGAAAAATCCATGTTAAACTTTGGGCAAATAAAAATCCAATAAGAAATCATCTTTTTTGATTAGATGTGTGTAAATGCATCCTTCTCCAAATATTTAGTAAAATTATTAAACCTTGTGGACAAGTTTATCCCTTGATAACATCCAACATCTTTGGGTTTAGGAGTTCATAATCCAAAATAAAAAATGCAATAAAAAATTATATTGTTTGGTTAGGTGTGTTTAAATGAATCCTTCTTCTCACACTTAGTCAAATTAACATCTTGAGGAAAAATTACTCTAGGATAGCATCTAACCTCTTAGAGTTTATGAGTTCCAAATCAAAATCAAATCAAATCTAATCCCAAATCAAAATAAAACATCAAATCCAATTCCTAAATTTTAACATCTCCTTCAAGATATCTCAAGAGTTCTAATCATCCATATCATCCACCTTTCACATATTTCACCATCATACCTTTGATCCTAAAACATCCTAAATTTTCTCTTTTGTACCTAAAAGTTAGATCAATCCAAAGAATTAGAAATTCATCTCTTACATTCTTGAAAATTGATCCCTATTTTATGGTGCAAAGTAGATCGCAACACAAGAGGAACATAGAAGCCAACAAAGAAACATCTATTTCGAGTGACTTGAGTCATTCCACTTTGTAATCAATCCCATTGGGTCTAGCAGTCTCATGATTAACCTTACTCCATTTTTGCAAGACCATCAAGAGGAAGGTGTCCAAGTAGAGGATCTTACTAATAATCCCTTTGGAATGTCACAAGAGGAAATCACCGAAATAGTTCAAAATCCATAGAATTATAAGATTATCAACATCATGATGAGACTCAATCCCTCACTATACATGCTCGAATTAGCAAATAAAGAGGCTAAAATCCATTTTGATTTCAATCTGAGCACTATTGTAGAACCATATTTTGGGGTCATGTCCCCAATCTCATCCACCATCCCCATTTCATCTACACCTCTATTCCAAAACATCACTCAACCCATCCCACAAAATACATCATCGATTGCTCCAACTCAACCCATTGTTAACAAGGGAAGTGCATTTCTCAATGCATTGCAAACACATCACCTCATAAACAATCAAAATATGGATGCACACACCATCTTGGGATAGTCCATACCCCAAAATCCATCACATCCATATGTCCCCCTCACCTTTCACGATCCTAATGACCCATCATCATCATTTCATGCAACACCTCTCCCCATAACCTCATAGGGAGAAAGAGACTTATTTGGACTAGGGGCATCTTTGACACTACATCTTCATCATTCCCCCAAGAGAGTATGCCACTTACTTTTCAACCAGTCCCCCCTTGCCATAAATATCCACATCACCTCTCAGTTTAGGGCTTCCTTCTTTACCAAATGGAAATCAACAAAATGAAACCAACCCTTCGATCATTAATCAAAATATCATACATAATCCTTCCATCTTCTCATTGACATTGTAACAATAGATGACAACCATCCTGATAATGCAAACCACCACCATAACATCATCAACCATCCCCCAAACATATCAAAACATGGTCTCTCAAGGACCAAGAATATCAATTGCACCATCCACCTCTGAAACCCCAATCCTCATCACAATGATGCCTCTCATTACCATAACAAGCACCATTCCAAATCCACCTCCACCACCACTGCCACCAAAATTGAACACATCAAACCAATACAGTATGGCATTGCAAGCCACTCAAGAAGCTTCCTATTAGAAGGAACTTCAACAAATCCAAAACTGACAAGCTACACAATAAGCTACTGAAGGAGTGCAAGTTGCTCAATTAGCACAAGTGACATAAGCAGGGCAAGTTGCTCAAGCTGTAAACCAAGCACGAAAAGAACAATAGGCTACACAATCCCAAGCCCTATTGCAAAAAAAACAACAACAAGCCACTCAAGTAGCACGAGCCACTCAAGCAAGGCAAGCCACTCAACGCACACAACAAGCACAACAAGCACAACAAGCTGCTCAAGCCCAAGCATTATTACAACAACAAAATGCTACCAAATCTATTCAAGCTGCACAAACTCAAGCTCAAGTGCAATCCCAATACAAAGCCCAACAAGCACAAGCTCAAGCTCAAGTGCATTCATAGGCACATGCATAGTATCTCGCACAACAAAAAGAAACCCAATAAAAAGCATATTAGCAAGCATTGAAGCAATACCAAGAACAACAAGAAGCGTCCCAACTAGCAGCCCAAGAACAAGCATTGTTGGTGCAACAACAACAAGCAGCTCAACAATAGGCACTATTAGCGCAACAACAATAGGAACAACAATAGGCATTGATACAATATTAAGTACAAGCATACTTGGCACAATAGAATATGCAAGAACCATCCACCAACACACCAACTAATCCACCCATCCTTGCAACAAGTGAGACACCATAGAACACCTTCATCCCACCCCCTGATCCGTAAAATGATGTAGCAATGCAAATCAAGTTACTATATCACAAGTACTTGATCTTCAATTAGGGAAAACCATAAAGAAACCTAGCAACTTGTGTCCTTATCCATTCGATAGAAGCCTTGTAATGAAATCGTTCCCAAAGGGATTTGAAATCGCCAAATTTGATAAATACCATGGGATGGAAAACCCTAAAGATCACATCAGGGAATTCCAAGTTCATTGCATGGAAGTCACATATGATGATATGTATCTGATGTGGCTATTTCCTAGAAGTTTTGCTAGCCAAGCTATGGTGTGGTTCTTTCGCCTTCCTCTAGGCATAAAAAAGTTCCAAGAAATAATAGACGCATTTATCAAAAACTACACATTCAATATCAGTATGGATGTCAGTCTTGAGGAACTATCAACTTTGAAACAAAGTAAGAATGGATCATTTTCTTCTTTCTTATAATGATGGTGATACAAGGGCAATCAGAGCAAATGGATCATGACAGAAGAACAACAAGTCTACACTATCATTTCAAATCTCAATAGAGCCTTGGCATACCATCTTAAAGTGCAAGGTATCACTACATATGACTAGTTGATCTCAAAGGAACTCAACATCAAACGAGCCCTTATTTCATAAGGAGGGTCACCCGCATATCCTAAGCAACAAAATTGCCTATCCACCAGTTACAATTACAAACCATGAACATGGGAAAGAAACAAAAATGTTACCAATGATGGTGTTGTCGAAGAAAAATTTATCATCAATACCCCTTGGTAAAACACACCCACACCCAAAAAACAACCTCAAAACCACCATCAAAACAACCATCAAGTGAACGTAGCGACACAACAGCCGTATAATCAAGCAATCAACAATGTAAACAATCAAAAGGGACAACCCTAATGAAACCAAAACTCCCCCAAGTGGAAGTACACTACCCTTGGGGAACCACTCAAGTTCATCATGAATAAATTAATAAATGAAAACCTCATCAAGGCTCCCACGTATGAGAATTAACAGTAACCAGATGTGAAACCACCTTGGTACAATGAAAACAAACTTTGTGAATTTCACAAAATCAAAGGGCATACCACTAATGGCTGCATGAGATTGAAAAACCTAATCCAAAACCTCATTGACCAAAATATAATTAATGTGGAGTAGCCAGTAGGAAATTAGAACCTGAAGATATACACAAATCCGATGCCTAATCACGAAAAAGGGAACAACAACAATGATAAAGGAAAAGGAACCTTCAAAAGCATAAATCATGTGTACGACCATGTTGTCGCATCCCTCGATGACTATTGCACCACTGTCACCATCAAAAGAGCCCATGCTAATTGTGGAGTCACCACAAGAGGTAGGAAAATTACCATTATAGGGTCATCTTAGCCAAACATAGTACCCATTTCCAATCGAAGATCTATTCCTAATGGCTATATTGTCCTTGATCAGCTAGAAAGAACCCTAGAAAAAATATCCATCATGGAGTTGCTAAAAATTTCATTTGCTCACAAGAAAATCCTTGAGGAAGCATTAGCTTCATCCACTGTCCTCGCAGATCTTGATGCATAAAAATTCCAAGCTATTGTCGGAAACATCATTACCCTAAATCTGCTTACATTCTTTGATCAAGACTTTCCCATTGAACCATCTCACAATCGTGCACTCCATTTGGAGGTCCTAGTACACAAGAAAAAAATCAAGAGAGTCCTAGTAGATAGAGGAATAGGTTTAAACATTTGTCCTTGAAGCTTATTAAGAATCTAAAAATCTTAGAGGAATCCATCAAAAAAGGAAAAGGAATAACTATCAGAATCTATGATGATCAAGAAAGAGTGTCTAAGGGCACTATTCAAATCTCTATTCAAGTAGGACCAGCAATTATGGAAACTACATGTCAAGTCTTGGACCTTGAATTACTGTACAACATCCACCTGGGGTGTCTATGCATTCATGCAATGCAAGCAGTAGCATCAACCTTCCATCAAAGTTTCAAATTCACATATTAATGTCAAGAGGTCACCATCCATGGGGATCCCGAACCATTCTCTTACTACAAGAACCTAGATGAAAAATATTATAAAATCCCCCAAGTACCTAAAAATGATGAAGGTCCATCAACTCCATACATCGATCTAGCCACTCTCACCTCCACTTTTGCGATAAAGGCACCCTCCGTTCCCACCAACCCCGCCATCTCTAATATCAAGGTCATAATTTAAGACAACGACTGTGGAAATTATAAAATGAAGAAATTTTATTTCATGGTAGGAGAGTTACCACAATCTCTTAGGTCCCTTAGGCAACCTCAACTAGCTAAATCATCATTCCAAACTAATAGAGTTGACCCCTCTAGATTCAGAAGTTGGGGAGATCTTAGTTGGGAAGTAATAGAGGATGACCCATCTCATCTCTTGTACCAAGACAATAGATGAGGAACTAACCTACCCATGGATAATAACAACAAAGTCTTGCAAATGATGCTCGCAATGGGCTATGACATAAACTAAAGGATTGGACAAAATGACAACAAACTTTTAATACCCATCATTCTTGAGATGTGGATGAGAAATCTTGGCCTCGAATGTACCCCTTTGAGTATAACCATACATGGGCAAGGTCCCCCAATTAAAGCAGTTATGACTCTCTGTGAACCAACACTAGCTAAACTTTGCTTACCTATGTCTACTGGCCAAGTCATAGACAATTTCACATTTGACATAACCGACATTTGTAGCAGTAGTGATGAAAAAGATCCCATAACAAACCTACCTAGGCTTTTTGAGAATTTCTCACTTCTTATGATAAACACCCTATCCTATGAGTCTGAGAACCAATCCTATGAGATAAGGCTAGTCTACCCCCAACTCATCGATCATGACCAATGAGGACAACCTATTCTTGACACATTCAAAAATAACGAGGCATTCTCAAAATTCATGGGACTATGAGATGTGATACCATGTTGCAATCATAAAGCTAGATTTTAAATCATTCTGGACACAAAGGCTTACTATAGGGAGACGATTGAGTCCTTCAGTCACAAAAGTGAAAATCTAAGAATAATCTCAAGGTCCTTGAGTGAAAACCACACTATGGAACTTTCTAATCGTAAATAAGTAAAAAGAAAGGACATATCCAATTGTGAAAACCTCTCTAAGGCACCCACAGATGAAGGATTCAATCTTCCCCTCAGTACTCTACACAAGGAACAATTAGCAATTATGGTAGAAAAGTGCAAACTAGTCAACCTTGGAATAGAAGAAACTCCACACATCACATTCTATGCAGAATCATTACTATCAGAAGAACAACAATTCCTTGCAGCCTTTTTAAGAGAGACAAGTTAATTTTGCATGAAGCTATGCAGACATTCCTAGGCTCAATCCAGAGATTGTAGTCCATCATCTAGCAATGTATCTTGAAGCAAATCCTATCAAATGGAAACTAAGAAAGATGCATCCCCAAATAGCCTTGCTGGTCAAAATGGAGTTGAAAAAGCTACTTGATGAAGGATCCATAAGACCAATTGACTATCCTTAGTGGGTATCAAATCTGGTTCTTGTTTCAAAACTTGATGGAGGAATACATATATGCACAGATTTTAGAGACCTAAACAAAGCATGTCTGAAAGATTATTTCTCGTTGCCTACCATTGACATGATTGTGGAAATGACAAGACATGAAATGCTTTCTTTGATGGACAGTTTCTCTAGGTACAACCAAATAATGATTTCTAAAGAAGACCAAAACAAAACAACCTTCACTTGTCCATGGGGGACTTACTGTTGGAACATGATGCCATTCAACTTAAATAATGTTGGGGCCACCTACCAAAGAGCCACGATGTTAATCTTGCATGACATGATCCAAAAAACTGTCAAAGATTACGTTGATGACATACTAGCAAAATCCAAAAAGAGGGGAGATCACATAACAACCTTAAGCACTATTTTTTACAGGCTAGAGGAATACAATGTCTACTTAAATCCAAAGAAGTGCATCTTTGGCGTACAGTCAAGAAAACTACTGGGATACATAGTGTCAATGAGGTATATTGAAATAGATCCTACAAAGGTAAAGGTAATCCTTAAGATGGAGGCACCCAAAACATTCAAACAATTGAGAGGTCTCCAAGGTAGGCTTCATTCCATCCATAGATTCATAGCACAACTGGCAGACAAGAAAAACCCATATTCTCAGCTACTTCACAAGGGAGTAGTGTAAAAATGGGATGACAAGTGTGAGGAAGCCTTCAATAAAATTAAAGAATATTTTCTCACACCTCCAGTCCTCATGCCATTGATCCTAAGAAAGCCATTAATCCTCTATGTTTCAGCAACAACAACAACCCTTGGTGCTCCTCGAGCTCAACATGATGAAAATGGGACAAAAGGGCCATCTATTACATCAGCTGCACAATGGTCGGACATGAGTGAAACTACTCATTCATCAAAAAATCCTTTCTAGTAGTAGTGTTTGCTTCATAGAAATTCAGAAACTACATGTTGGCACCCAAAATCAAACTCATCGCCAAGATCAACCCCCTCAAATACCTACTATCAAAGGAAATGCTTACAAGAAGGTTGGCCAAGTGGGTAATGATATTATTAGAGTACAAAATTGAATATGTAGAATGAAAATCAATAAAAGGCTAGGTGACCATAGATCATCTTGCAGAAGTACCCATGTATTTAGTGAATCCACCCATATAAGAGTTTCCAGATGAATCCATCTTCAATCTTAGCATAACTGACCACTGGAAACTCTACTTTGATGGTTCCTACACACAACATGGATAAGGGTCTGGTGTCTTCTTCATCACCCCACAAGGGGATTGTATACCTAGATCCTACAAATTTGCATTCCCTTGCACTTATAACATTGCAGAATATGAGGCATTAACCATAGGTCTCAAAATAGTAGTGTAGTGGCACTACCCTCAGAGTATATGGAGACTCCTAGCTGATAATAAATCAAGTGAATGATGAGTACCAAACTAAGGATGACAAACTCATTCCATACAAGAAATTGGTGGAGACTCTCAAAGAATCGTTCATTTAAATCACATTTGAGTAGATTCCCAGAGCAAACAACAGAGCAGTAGACACCATGGCAACAATTGGATCCCTACTGGATATCCCTCGTAATGTCCCAAAACATGAATTCCTAGTAGAACAACTTCTCATGACTACATTTGAGGTACCAAAGTTAGAATTCGTGTGTGAAATCATTGGTCCTAGTGATCCTTTGTACCATGACATTTACACATATTTGAGAATAAGAGTCCTACCAGTTGACATAACGTCCAATCTCTAGAAATCCTTTATCTAAAAAACATCTAGGTTTGTCATTCTAGGAAATACCTTGTACCGTAGGAGCATAGAGGGAACCCTATTATGCTTCGTTCACATTAAAGAATCCTTGACTACTTTAACTAAGGTGCATAATGGGATTATGGTTCGCACTCGAGCAGAATGACCTTGGCCAAGAAATTGTTGAGGATGGGGTATTATTGGCCTACTATGGAAAGAAAACCACATGACTACATTAGAAGATGTTTACAATGTCAGCAACATGGGGACCTCATCCTTGCTCCAGCTCAAGAGCTCCATCCCATCATCAAACGATTTCCCTTTTCATAGTGGGGGCTTGATCTCGTAGTCAAAATCACCCCCACCTCATCTAATGGCCACGATTTTATCATAACTACCACTAAGTACTTTACCAAGTAGGTGGAAGCCATACCAATGACCTACGTAACTGGGAAGGAGATATCAAATTTCATCTTGAACTATATCATATGTAGATATGGTGTTCCCCAAGCTATTATTTCAGATAATGGGACACCATTCAAGAATCAAGAAGTCCATGACGATTGTGAAAAAGTCAAAATCCAACATCACTTCTTGACACCATACTATCCCCAAGGCAATGGCCAAGTAGAAGTCACTAATAAAACCATTTTGAAAAATCCTGAAAAAGATAATCAATGATGCAGGTTGTGAATGGCATCTACAACTAAATGCTACCCTCTAGACTTATCGAACCAGCATTCGTACACCCACCAACGCCACATATTACCCATCGAGATCGAGCTCCCATCTCTAAGAATATCATTACAAAACCTCATCACGGATGAGGAATACAAAGTATCAAGACTAAATGAGCTAGAGCTATTGGATGAGCTGCATATGGACACTGTAAATCATTTACAAGTCTATTAGAACTGACTAAAGAGGAGATATAACAAGATTAGGAGTTAGAAATTCCAAGTTGGAAAACTGGTATTGAAGGAGAATCGGAAGAATGTCCCAAATCCAAATAGCAAAGGAAAATTTGAGCCCAACTAGTTGGGACCATTCATCATCATAGTGAACTACAAATTAGGGGCATATCAGCTATTAACACCTAAAGGCGAGCCTCTATAGGAGCCCATGAATAGCTCCAATCTCAAAAAGTTCTATGCCTAAATATTTCAAGGTATAAAACCAAAAAATAAAACAAAAATCAGAAAATGTCCTAAAAAAATGGTTACCTTGATAAAAAACTAGCAAATAGGCATCTTGGTGATGCCAAAAAAAAATTAGAAAAAGGATAAAAAATAGTAGAGAGAAAAATCATCCTCTAGTGAAAGCCACTTGGGTGGCACTTTGGGAAAGTACCATCATGAAAACCTAGCAAATAGGTGCATTGTGTAAATAAGCACTCTCCATCCACCAGGATCTTCATGACACATTTTACATCATCCATCCATTACACTTTCATCATCCATCTATCTCCATCCATCAACCATTTTTGTCTACATCATAGCTTGTTCTTGTGTTCATGTCATGATCCCTCCTAGTAGTACTCGGCCCATTCTTAAGGTTAGTTTGTCCAGCCTCTATAAGAGTAGTCTATTACATCGCATTGGGGTCATGTTTTCATCGTATCGGATTTTTGTATGTTCTTGAGGTCCCTAAATCAAAAAATCCAAAAGAAACATTAGAAAATCAAAAAATCCAAAAACATCAAAAAATCCAAAAATAGGTCAAAAATTTAGTCAAAAAGTAAAAAAAAAGAGTTGTCTTGTCAAACTATGGGTCTCTGAGTATTGAACATAGGAAAGGTTGACCATTGATCATCCCCTGAGACACTTAGGTTAGTCCTTTAGGAGTCCGTCATAATAAAATAACAATCCATTTGTTCATATTTCATCAAATAATCAAGTCTATGTCAGTTGAACTATGTGTTCTCTACATGTATAATGTAGGAAAGGCTGATTTTTTTATCAGTCCCCAAGGCCCATAGGATAGGTCCTTAGGTTAGTCTCTTGGTCAAAATATCAAGCAAAAAACCCAATTTTTTTTGAAAATTTGAAAATAAAAACATTTCTAAAATCTTGAAAAATACAAAAAACAGCCTCAAAACATTTCAACAAACATGAAAAACATCCAAATATTTTAAAAATCCATATGTCTCATCTCGCTTTCACCCACAATAAATGTCACTTAGAATAAATCAATCATCATTCCTAACCTTTGGTGAAACAGTCAAAAACAAGTCTAGCAGATCGAAAGTGACAAACTCAAAACATCAAGGTCTCAAAGTCTAGGTTAGAACATAAACAAGTTGGTCAAATCTTTGTGTCAATAATCTATCATCCATTTAATCCCAAATCAATCATCTGATAACTTCATGTCCTAGGATGTATCCTTCCTACAATGGGAATTATTTATTTGAAATGACACTTTGGATAAATGAAACGATGTGTTTCCATCCACTAACATGTCCTAGGATGTATCCTTCCTATAATGGGCATTATCTATTGGAAATCATTTTGGTTCTTATCCTTAAAAAATGTATTTCCTTATGGTTAGCAGTATTGAAGAACATTATCTTTTTTGTTTACTTTATCTTTGTCTTTTGACTTATCTCTTTGCACTCATTTCGATGACTTCTCAATGATGTCCAAGCAAAAGGATTTAGAGAGATAGGAATGGGGCAATGATCATTATCTTTTATCTATTGTGCTTGTTGGATATTCTTGTAATATAACCTTGGTCATGGGTGCTTTATTTGGGTGTAGGGAGGGTGTTTGAAGTGTCTTGTTGACCACGTGGGAAGGCTTGCCTTCCTATGTTTTGGTCTAAGATGTTTCAAATATTTGAGTTGCATTTCTGAATAAGGCTTTGTATTTTAGGTGTGAACATAAATAATCCTATCTGATTGTCGAGTCAAAGTCCATCACACTAGGTACAACACCATCCTAGTTTTGTATACCTTGATGCATCATACTTAAGTGTGTAATAAAACATAAGGTAAGTGGCCCTTTTAAAGTCCCAATTCCTGATAAGAAAATGATCCATTTCTCATAATCATCTCTCATAAAGTTGGCTTCTTGGATCCTCTTGCCATCATCTCATTTCTTCTTTTTCTGATCTAACATCATGTCATGATCAGGTAATCATCATCACCAATGCATCCATCTTGCATCCACAAACCATCAACATACTGCATATCATATCATATCATATAAGAAACACTAATCATCTCACATGCATGTTCATCATCCTAATATAGATCTATTCATCTAAGCATCTCATAAAACAATACATTTGAATAAAGCATCCATTACATAATCATATAGGAATCATCACATCATCCATCTCAAACATAGTATATCATCATTTAAGTTGTTTAGGATAATATAGATTGGTTATTCTAAGCATCTTAAAACCATCTCATTTGCATCATCATCATAATCATCCACAAATCCATCTCAAACCTCTTTTTCATTATTTCAACCATCAAATTGAATCTTTTCACTCGATCTCTCAAGGGTGAAATGTACAAGTATACTTCTTTCTACTGGGGCATCCAAAAATATCAGAAATTTTTTGAATTTTGATTGTGGTAAGTTTATTCTTTGAACCAATGCAACAACTACATTACTTCAAAGAGGGGAAAAATACAGACATGAAAAATATCATGATCAACTAACTTCAATTCTTCTTTAATCACCCCTCTATTAACCATTTAATTAACTCATCTTAATTCCTCTGTTAATCAAATAAATCAAATTTATTTGATTAAATCATTATCTTCTTTTGATTAAATAGATCATTTTATTTATTTAATCCTAAAGTTCACCTTTAATTAAATAAACCAATCTTATTTAATCAATCTCTAAATTCCTCCATTTAAATTAAATAAATTCATCTTTAACACTAGCATCATCCCCTTTAGCTAAATAAATCAAAATATTTATTTAACTAAGTCTAAATAATTTTCCATCTCCTTTTTATTTATTTTAATCCATAAATCTAAATCAAGCAGGTCAAATCACCTAACCCCCTATTATTTAATCAAATAATGATTAAATCTAATCTTAATCCATGTTACATCCTCTAGTTTTTCCCACTTGTACAAATAAATCAATTTAATTCATTTATTAAATTTTTTTTTCTCAACAAGGCATAAAAGTGGAATATTCCTCCATTTCAAATCTCCCTCCAAATGGGACGTGTCCTTCCAACAAGGCATTTATTTCATCTTACAAGTCCTTTTCCCTTGAGCCAAGTTTCCATAACTCCATTTCACTATTGGCATTAATGTCTTTAAGGTTGTATATGTCGAGGATATTGGGAAAATTGTAATGAAATGAGTTGCAGGTTGTCAGTGATGAAGTGAAGTTTAGTTTGTTAGAAAGCTCAGTACATTCATGATCAAAGATTAAGGATTAAAGGGATTTTTTTTATTATATCTAGTTTATCCACATTAAGTTTCATAGATCCGCATGAAGATTTGATCGAGTTATGAGCAGTTGTGTTTTGGTAGCTTTTATGTTGCTTTAGTTGATGTTCCTAAATGAAGATGATGTGATTCTAGTAAATTCAGTTGTTTCAAATGCTTCTCTAGTGAATCATGATGCTCATGGATGTTTCTATATCATTCTCTATCTATGTTGCACATCCAAATTGATTGTTTTGTTTGTGATTGGTGATTTTCTCTTATGTGTTCATGTTTTTCATGTTCATTTCTGACAAGGTGATTGTAGCATGTTGTGGATCTTCATGGAATATTTTTTGAAGGTTTTTCATGTTTGAGGATTTTATTTTGGGTCTTCACTATGTTTTTACTGACGTTGGTTCATTCACATTGATTTTGTTTTTTTGGGCCAATAGTTTGTATTCATTTTATTATTTGGTTGAAGCTGACATGTAGCAATGTAATCTCTTGTTGCTGATATATATATAAGTGATTGTTTATTCCATTTTAAGGCATGCATGTGTATGAGATGTGTGACTATTGTCCTAATCATTCAAAGGAAAAAGTAGAGTGTGAAGAAGTGTTCATGTGCTCAACTAGAACTATAATCAGGCATTAGCAGATGTTATTTTCTCAATTAAAAATATTGTGGATGTAATCTAAATGTTTCTACAAGATAGTGTGTCTTCCTTTGGGTAGTAAGCCTTTTTGTCTTTTAGTAGTGAGCTATAGTTAGTGTTCCTAAATGCATGTGCATTCCCATTTATTATTTTATACTTTTAACAGGGTATAATCTTGTGAACTAACCTCCACCGTAGTTTTTCCTCTAATAGGGTTTCCACATAGAAATCTTGGTGTTATGTGTGTTTATGATGTGTTGATGATTTATGCTTTAATGGTTATTATTTAGATCTGAGAATAAGGTTAATAATTATAATAAGTTTTAAATTTTGAGACAATTGATTCATCCTCCCTCTCAGTTGTCTACCCTTCTATTTCCAACACATCCTAAGGTAGATTGTGATCAAAACCTGAGAAAATTAACTAAAAAGCAAAAATTATTTACTCCCCAACAACCCAACTAGAAAAATAGCCCTTTTGGGACCCATTTTCCACCTTGGGAAAATAAGTTCCATCTAGGTGGGACTCATTTTCGCAAGATGGCGAATGAGTCCCATTTGAGCTATTTTCAAGGTTTGAGTGGGAAAAAGTGAGTTTTTAATTCAAATTTCTTCAATGTTGGCCTTAGGGATCAAATTAACAGTCATGTGAGTGGATATCCTATATAAGAGATCTTTCAAATCCTCATTTCATCCAAACATCATACCTTCATCTCATCAATTCAAGCATTCAAGAGTTGAGAACTTCACATCTTCAAAAGGTCATCAAGATAGCTTCCAAGATAATTTCTAAGGAATTCAAGAACAATATTTTTTATCAATTACTGCAACAATTCAAGATCCATCATCAAGGAAAGGTTATAATTGCATTACTTCATGTTTATGCTTCACTATCTTATTTCTTCATTTGGTTTAATTACCTAAAAGGGGTTTGACCAAGGAAAATCCCAATTCCCTAACAATAAACAATTGTTTTTTTTCCTATGTGATTGCAGATCTAGGTGATTTGAAGGCTTGGATATGATTGAAGAAAAGGTTTCAAACTTGTTGGAATCATCTCCCTACTTGCAAGGTCAAAATATTCACAAAATTCACTTACAGTCTCAAAAACTAGAGTTTTGGATCTAGACACCAAGAGGTATAGATTGACTAGACCAAGAAGAGTAGGTCTAGACTTTAAATTTCTATAAAATACAAACTAAACTCATTCACCAAGAGTGGAAAATGATTCCCATTATAGATATTTTTTAGAGACCTTTGTAGATTTGGATACCCATTTAGCTAAAACTTGCTTTGATATAATTTTCTAGAAGTGGGACTTGTTGGGAAAACAAGGAGAAACAACTAAGAGGGGGGTGAATTAGTTGTCACAAAATACATAGAATTTTCAAACTTATCTTAATTTGATATCTAATGTAGGAACAGTAAACCATAAATAATCAACACATTAGAAACATGGAGAACACCAAGATTTGTATGTGGAAACCCTGTTAGGGGAAAAACCATGATGGATGTTAGTCCACAATATTATACCTTATTAAAAGTATAATGAAGAATAATGGGAATGCACATGAGTTCAAGCACACTTCCTAGAGCTCACTAATCAATTACAAGAGGGATCACTACCCAAAGAAGAAAAATACAAATTAGATCCACAGGATATGAACTAAGAAAATAGATTTTACTTAAGCCTTATTATAGTTCCTTTGAAGCACAAAAATACTTCTTCACACTTCGCCCAAACTTCTTCACTCTCTGCTCTGCAATCGAATGATTAGATCACTATTCACACACTTTCACTTTCTCTGGATCTTCCTCACTTTGCACACACACTAACTTTGCGCAAAAAACCACTCTTATATATTTGTAACCTAGATTTTCATCTTCAATTTTGTTAGCCAAAACATAAAACATATTTACAATGTCGGCCCAAATTTACAAATAAATTTTCAATGTGAATTATACACCATCAGCTACAACATAATGAATAATTAAAATGATATCCCCAAGCATTCTAAACATTCAAATTTTAATCTCCAAGGATTTGCAACACGCTACAACTATCATGTCAGCCAAGAACATGAAAACCCAAACATACAAGAATAATATTTGACCACAAACACACCAATCAACATGGATGTGCAACAAAGATAGAGAATAATTTAGAAGCATCCACAACAACTGAAATTACTAGAATCACATAAAAATTAAATCAGGAACACAAACTCAAACAACACAAATATTATCAGAACACATTTGTTTGTAGGACAATCAAAACTTCACGTGGACCTCTAAAACTTTTGGTGAATAAACTAGATACTCTCAAAAATAAACCCTTTAGTCCAAAACAACTGATCTTCAACATACTGAGAAAGAAACCTTCATGACCTTTACTGTTCCACTAGAAACTTGCAACATTTTCTTTAACAATTTTCTCAATATCCTTGACATATACAACCTTCAATACATCAATTCTAATAGTGTTGACATCAATGGCAACCACATATTAGCAACACAACCACAACATCCAACAATCTCCCCCTTTGTAATTTATGGAAACACATGATGTGAAAAACACCATCAACACAATTCTCAATCAACACTTACTCCCCCTTAGATTGTAAATCTTCTTCCTTAACCTCTTCTACAAGATCTTCACCCCACAAGGCTCTTCTCCCTAGATAAGCACCAATTTTTAACATGACTCTTCTCCCCCTTTGACATAAATGGAAAATATAAACCTTATCTTCCTACATACAAGCTTTGAATCACATATCTATACATCTGACTACTCCCCTTGAGTAGTAGCCATGAAAAAATCAATCTAGATCAAAATATAGCTTTGATGAAAGTAAATGCATGTCTATATCATATTAGGAGGGGTAATCACCCCTAGCATCCCTCAGAGATACTCAAAAGTATCCTTTGGCAATGGCTTAGTGAAAATGTCTGCAATCTAATCTTTGGTAGACACATACTCCAATCAAACTTCTTTCTCACTCACTTTCTCCCTCAAGAAGTGAAACTTGATTAATATATGCTTGGTCTTAGAGTGTAGCACTAAATTTTTTGATATGTTAATTGCACTTGAATTGTCACAGTATATGGCAATGGGTTCATTGTATACTAATATAATGCCTTTTAGCATATGTTTCATCCACATCACTTGAGTACAAATATTTGTAGCAACAATTTATTCTGCCTCAACAGTAGATAGGGAAATATATTTTTTCTTTTTTCTCAACCAAGACACCAACTTCTTCCCTAGGAAGAAAGCACCACCGCTAGTACTTTTATTGTGATCTACATCTCCTACCCAATCCACATCAATATATGCACTTAAAGTAAGATCATCATCTTTAGGATACCAAAGCCAAAAACCAACTATTCCTTTAAAATATTTGAAATTTTACTTTACAATAGTCACATGAGATTCTTTTGGATTAGCTTGAAATATAGCAACAATACATACAACATTCATGATTCTTGGTCTAGTCTGAGTTAAGTAGAGAAATACACAATCATTGACCTACATCTTGTTTGATTTTCCTTAGGAGAATCATCATTCTATGTTAAATTGCATCTGGTTACCATGGGTGTACCAACAGGCTTTTAGTCTTCTATGTCAAACTTCTTTAGTAGCTCTCTCACATATTTGGATTGAGATATGAAAATCCCATTGTCTAACTGAGTGACTTGCAATCCTAGAAAGAACTTCACCTCTCCAATCATACTCATTTCAAATTCACTTTTCATTTAATCAACAAACTTCATACATAGATCATCATCTCCTCCAAAAATGATGTCATTGACAAAGACTTCAATAATCAATTCTTTATCATGATCAAACTTAAAATACAAGTTGTTAGTAGTACTTTTATTGAATCCAATATTTAGTAATTATTTATCCAGTCTAGCATACTAGGCTCTGGGAGCTTGCTTTTCCCATATAGAGCTTTCTTCAATCAACAAACTACGTCTTCCTTTTCATTCAGTTGAAATTCTTCTGGTTGTTCAACATATACTTCTTCTTCTAACTCTTCATTCAGAAAAGATGAATTCACATCCATTTGATAGACTTTATAGTTCTTCTATGAAACATACACAAGAAATAATCTTACAACTTCAATTCTGGCAAAAGGGGCAAAGGTTTTTTCAAATTCAATACCTTCCATTTGTGAATACCCTTTACATACCAATCTTGCTTTATTCTAGATCACTTCACCTTGTTCATTTGGCTTATTATGAAAGATCCATTTAGTACCAATCACATTTTTGTCTTTAGGTTTGGGAACAAGAATCCATGTATTATTCTTTTCAATCTGCATTAGTTCTTCCTTCATAGCTTCCATCTAGTATTCATCATTGCAATCTTCATTGATAATTTTTAGGCTCAGTTTTGGAAATCAGGCAATACTCTTCTGTAATCCTTCTTCTATTTTTCACACCATTGTTTTCGTCTCCTATAATTTTATTTTCTAAATGATTCAATCTCACATACCTTGGAGTTTTAGGATAATTCACTCGCACTTCTGGTTCTTTTGTTCTTTCTTCTGCACTTCTGTTTGTCTCTCCTTCTTGGCTTTCTTGATTTAACAAAACAATTTGAACTTGATTTTATGCCTGAACATTCTTCCATTTGTTTGAAATATGTTGTTGTTCATCTAGATCATATCCATAGTATCTTGATGATGTAGTAGAATCCTCATTAACCCTAACATTTTCACTTTCAACCATTTTTCTTAATCTTTTGTTATAGCATTGGTAAGCCTTGCTCTTGGTAGAGTAACCTAGAAAGATTCCTTCATCACTCCTTGCATCAAAATTTCCTATGTCCTCATCTCTCTTTATGTAGCACTTGCTTCCAAAGATCTTGAAATATTTGACATTAGTCTTATAACCAAACCATAGCTTAAAAGTAGTCTTACCAAAAATACCATTAGCATTTACCTAATTTAAAGTGTACACAACAGTGTTTAAAAATTCTCTCCAATAGATGTGAGGCACATTTCCTTCAATCATCATTGTCCTGGAAACATCCAAAATTGTTATTTTCTTTCTCTCTACAACTCCATTTTGTTGAGGAGTTCGGGGAGCAAATAACTTTCTTTTGATTCCATGCTCTTCACAAAAAGAATTGAACTCCTTAGAGGTGAACTCACCACCTGTATATGACCTTAGGAAATTAATCTTCAAAATTTTCTCATTTTTTACCATAGCTTTGAAACTTTTGAACTTCTCTAATGCCTCACATTTTTATCTTAAGAAAGAAACCCATATCATCCTAGAGTAATCATCAATAAGCAGCATGAAATACCTTTCTCCTTGTAGACTTCTAATTCTGGAGGGACCACATAGATTAGTATGTACCAACTCACATACTCCATTAGAATGATATTGTTTGCTCCAAAAAGAAACTCTAGACTATTTTCCCATCTGACATTCCTTGCATATTGTGTTAGCAGGCTTCATTAGCTTAAGTAGATCTCTTACTGCTTGAGTAGAGCTTACCTTGACAATGTTATCAAAATTCACATGACACATTCTATGCCATAACTAGCTTTCTTCTACTTGGGAAATTAAACAACTTACTTTAGAAGGACTTAGGTGAAAAATATTACCTCTTGTCTTTGTATATGAAGGAATCATATTTCCAAAGCTTCCAAGTATTCTGCATCTTCCATCTTTGAACTAAATATCATAAAATTTCCACCATCTATCCAAAACTAAATACATTATGCTTTAAGCCTTCAACAAAAAGGACATCATCAGTGTTATGTTTAACACCAAGACAAATAGATCCTCTACCATGAATTGCACTAGCCTTGTTATTTCCAAATCTTACAACCCCACCATCATATTTATCTAGACTTACAAATTTACTTCTGTCACTAATCATATGATGTGAGCATTTTCTGTCAATAACACACTCATTGTTCTCTTCAATTCAAACTGCAAGAGCTCTCTCAACTTTAGCAGATTCAGTAGCCACCAAACCATTTTCCTTGATAGTAATCAAAACCCATTCATCTTCATTTCTATTTTATTTATCAGATTCTTCATCAGTCACACCTTCTTCAGCAAACTAACACTTCTTTTGAAATCTATGTTTCTAGGGATTAGACCTAGGAACTCTTTCAAGAAACCTTGATGAAAAATGACCTATTTTACTATAAGAAATATTTAATAGGCAACTCTCCTTTATACTTGTCATCTACCTTATTTATTCACAATCAATGCTTCTAGCTCTTCAACCTCTCTTTCTTCTTCTTCAAGCTATTTCATCTTGTCCGCATATTTGAATGTCTCTCTAGAAATTTCTCCCAAATCATATCTTTGCATGTTTCTTCTAGATACAAAAGCCTTAAACGTAGATTTAGTAGTAGGGGCAGAATCACCAAATTCACTTAATTCAAAGGCAACAAGTTTACCAATTAGCATATCCTTGTCACATTTGTTACTAATCTGAATTCTTCAATAGCATGAGATTTTTATTTGTATGAGGAAGGCAATGAACTAAGCACATTAGCTACAATTTCTTGTTCATCTAAGGTACCGCCAAAAAATCTAATACCCATCACAAGTTCATTTACTCTTTGCATAAAAGAAGAAATATTTTCATCTTCACCCATCTTCAAATTTTCATACTTTCCTTTCAAACTATGTAGCTTAGTGACCTTCACATGTACATCTCCTTCATACAATGTCTCCAACCTCATCCGCATCTCATGAGATGTCTTCAGACCTATCACATTTGTCATTTTTGAATCTGTCAAAGCACTCATCAAAGCTTCCATGGCCCTGATATTATTCTTATCATCTTTAATCTCATCAAGAGTGGAAGGAACATTCTAAGGGATAGTATATTTGTTATTTGTAATCTTCCAGAAGTGTTCACCTAAACACCTCAAATGGCATTCCATTCCGGTTTTCCATAGAGAGTAGTTTGTTCCATCAAATCTAGGACTGCCCTTCTTGTACGATTCCATCATAGGTCACCCCAAGCTTTTAAAATTCTTCAGAGGAACTTGCTCTGATACCAATTTTTGGACCATTCTAAGGGATAGTATATTTTTTCTTTGTAATCTTCCTGAAGTGTTCACCTAAACACCTCAAATGGCATTCCATTCTAGTTTTCCATATAGAGTAGTTTGTTCCATCAAATCTAGGACTATCCTTCTTGTATGATTCCATCACGAATCACCCCAAGCTTTTAAAATTCTTTAGAGGAACTTTCTCTGATACCAATTGTTGGAAAAACAAGGACAAACAACTGAGAGGGGGGTGATTTAGTTGTCACAAAATACTTATAATTTTCAAACTTATCTTAATTTAATTTTAGTTATGATGTAGGAACAATAAACCATAAACAACCAACACATCAAAAACACATAGAAGACCAATATTTTTACTTGGAAACCCTATTAGGAGAAAAACCATGGTGGATTTTAGTCCACAGTATTATACCTTATTAAAAGTATAATAAAGAATAATGGGAATGCACATACATTTAGGCACATTGCCTAGAGCTCACTGCTCAATTACAAGAGGGCTCACTACCCAATGAAGAAAATAATGGATTAGATCTGTAGGGTATAAACTAAGAAAATAGCTTCTACACAAGCTGGATTATAGTTCTCGTTAAGCACATAAATACTTCTTCACACTTTGCTCAAACTTCTTCACTCTCCACTTTACAATCGAATGATTAGATCACTATTCACACACTAGCACTTTCTTTGGATCTTCCTCACTTCGAACACAAATTTTTTTCACAAGCAACCACTCTTATATATCTGCAACCTGGATTTTCATCAACAATTTTGTCAGCCAAAACATAAAACATATTTACAATGTTGGGCCAAATTTACAAATAAATTTTCAATTTGAATTATACACTATCGACTACAACACAATGAAGAATTAAAATGATATCCTTGAGCATGCCAAACATTCAAATTTTAATCTCTAATTATCTATAACATGCTACAACCATCATGGTATCCAAGAACATGAAAACCCAAACATACAGGAGAAAAACCTCTTACCACAAGTGCACCAATCAACACGAACGTGTAACAAAGATAGAGAATGATATAGAAGCATCCACAAGCAATAAGGACTAATAGAGAAGTGTCCACAATAATGAAAGTTACTAGAATCGCATAAAACTTCAATTAGGAAAACAAACTGAAACCATAAAAATATTGTCAAAACACATATGTTCGTAACACGATCAAAACTTCACGTGAACCTCTAAAACTTTTGGTGTATAAACTAGATACTGTATGTAATTAGCCCTTTAGTCCACAACAATTGATCTTCAACATACTGAGAAGGAAACCTTCATGACCTTTACTATTCCATTGGCAACCTGCAACATTTTCTTTAACAATTTTCTCAATATCCTTGACATATACAACCTTCAATACATCAATGCTAATAATGTTGACATCAATGACAACCACATATCAGCAACACACGCACAACATCCAACATAACTGATTCACCTAGAATGGTGAATGATTCCCACTAGGCCTTAAAAGAAATAATTTTAGGATTTTGGATCTCCATTCTATCTCTCTCCAGATTCCAAGAGCACACTTTCAGTTTTGTATCTTTCTATTTTGTTTCATGGTCATTTGTAGGTCATTTTGCATTTCACACTATGTTTCACAATTTATTGTATTTTCCAATTTTACACTTGTTGGTGAACCCCTCATTATACATCATTCAATCCCTAGAATATTCCATTTGCAATTTTTCAATCTCCTTTGCATTGAAGTCTCAAGGGCTTATTCTTGAGTGAAAGGAAAGAAAATTGAGTCTCTCCTTTTAGGTCTAAAACTCTAGAGGTGAAAGAGATCCCACACAATTTTTATTTTTTCATTTTGGTGAACCTGCATTTAGAATGGATTCTTTTCTTATTTGGAGTCCATCATTATCATAGATTTAGCTTGCATTAACTTTGCATTAGGGATTGCATTAGTCAATTGGCATTCTAGGGTTTCAAAAATTTGCATTAGTAAAAATGCATATAGGTTGCATTTTTTCATCTCAAATCATTGCAAATCGTCTAAAAATTGCATCTGCACATTAGGATACATATCATACAACATACAAAGCATCAAAATCCATTGAAAATCCATTGAAAATTTTGAAAAAAATCCATACTGTAACTCATTTTCCACCTTGGGTGAATCAGTCCAAGAACATATCTAAAATAGCATTTTATAGCACTAAAAAACTTTTTTTTAAGCTTATGTTTTATTCCATTAGTTATTTGTTTCATTGGGTTGACTCTCTGTTAGAAGCATTTCACTAAAACTAGCCTCAATTAGTCCATTTTATGAATTTCTTCATTTCAAAAGTGTATTCACAACATTCCATTTTCATATCATTACATAGTGTAGTCAGTAAATTACCTTGTTTCAAATCTAAAAATTGCATTTAATCATTTCCCTTTATGTCATTACATTGTACTTTATTTACTTTCTCATGTTAGCATGCATTCTTTTCAAGAATCTAGTGTTTCTAGAATATCAAGTGGCTTGTATGATTATGTTTTCTCTATTCATTGAGATAATCTAGGAAAGCAAAGTAAAACCTTTGATAAGCATGTTGGATACCCTCCTAGCATCTACAAGATCTATAAGAATTTCATAACATAAGAGGATGCAAGTTTAGACAATCATAACAATCATAATTGTTCTTCTCCCAATACCTTTCCTATTAGTGATGAATGCATTTTGGTGAAAGAAGATACAAGCATTGAGTGTCTTCATTGTCCCACTCCTCCTCCCCCTTTGGAAGATCATAGAAATGTTTCTAAACATCACCTTACCTAGTCTCCATTCATCCCTTGCTATCATTGATGACGATGACAATCACTTTCCTTCTCCTACTATCCCTCCTCAATGTCAAGAGGATAGGTTGGTGTTAGAAGATGCACCTATTTAAGGTCATGAGACTCTTGTTACTCCCTTCCCTAATGCTCCTACCATTTGGGATGATCTATTTGGTAAGGATGAAAATCCTAGTTGTCCTTCTCTTGATGCGTCCCCTACTAGTGATGAAGCTACTTTACAAAATATAGACATGGAATGTGATGAACATCATAAAATATCTCCTACTAGGGTAGATAATATGGTATAAGAGAATGAGACCTTAGAGAAAAATGAAAATCAAATAGAACCTTCTCCTAATATCCCTACTATTGATAAACAAGACAATCCATCCATTGATCATTCCCCTATTTGCGATGAAGTCATTTTGGAAGAACCAATCCTTGAATTTCAAGAAAATTTGGTTTGTAGTTCTCCTAAAAGCTCTCCCACTAGGGAGAATATCATGGTGCAATAAAGTGACACTAATAGTAAGGTGTATTTCTTAGGTGATGAAAAATAGGTGATTCTAGATTTCCCTTTATTGGAGATACATCAAACCAAGACCACCAAGGTTATGAATGTGCAAGTGTCCATTAGATACCCCTTTATTAATGGACCTCCTACATACCTCATGGTACATCCTAATAATCCTCTAATCCTTTACCCCACTTCACAAAATCTGCAAGCTCAAAACAAACCTGAACTCATCCTTTACCCACCTAAGAATAATGTATCACAACAACTGAATCATAAATCCATTGCTCCTACATATAACAATAGGAAGAATACACAACCAAGAGAAAGACCTCCAACATCCCTCCCATTGCCTAAACCCATCTTACTAGGTCCTCCTCATTTATCTCTAGAAAGTAGAAAGGAGTACAATCATGTTGAACTTAAAAACACTCTTGCAAAGATATCCCTATGGGACCTAATTCAAAATTCACCTAATTATCACACTATGCTTCAAGCAACCTTCCAACAAGTTCCTATCTCTTATAATGCACAACTGAATTCCATAGCAGCCATGATTCAAGGAATAAATGCTTACATTTTTCTCCTCCAAAGTGAACTCGCCCCTTTGGAAGTGCAAAATAAAAATGAAGCTTTCATTATAATATATCAATACAAAAGGAAAGGGATAAAGAGAACACTCGTTGACAATGGCCTAGAACTTAATGTGTGTAGTGTGATATTTTTTGATAGGCTTGACATGGATAAATAAAAAATTCATCCTAAATCTCTATCTATCAAGGGATTTGACAATTTAGGAAAAGAACTACTTGGTCTGATCACTTTTCCTATTAGAGTTGTGAAGGCCACATTGGAAACATCGATCCATATTATGGAACATGATCTCTTGAATAATCTTCTCTTAGGAAGATTTTGGATTCATGGAATGAATGGGGCGCCTTCTACTCTTCATTGTAAATGAAATACATCTACAACAACAAATTGTACACATGCAAAGTAGACCCTAACCCAAGCAGTTGTTTAAACTTTGAAAAAAAAAGAGGAAAATCATTTAGCAACATTGGCACCAACTATACAAGTGGAACTTGTACAACAAAAAGATAAATAAAAACATATCAATGAAGTCAAGAAGCTATTTGAAAATGATTATAGTTCCTTGGATTTCACACCTAGCTTTGATGGGCAATTGAAGATCATAATAAAGAAGCGTGAAGCAGTAATGTCAACACAAAAATCAGATTACCCTTCAAAAAAATCCACCTCAACCACTTTAGAAGAAACATAAAATTACACAACAAACTTTTATGAAATTAATCACAAACAACCACTGAATCCAAAAGAGATGAAGAATCTTTATGGAAAAGGTTATGATGTGGTGCTAGATAATAAGATATTTGTGTTCCTATCAAGCCTAACATGCAAGAAATAACTCATGGTCTTGGTTATTGTCCTTTGATATAAATAAACAAGCCTTCACCTAATATTAACACTATTATGGAAGATTCCTTGAAAGAGACACAAGGAACAAGAAAATCTTTGCTTAATGTCAATTTCATCATGCAAAACACTAATGAGTTGAATTCATTAGATTTTACATCCTCGTTTCAAGGAGAGAATAAAATCTTGCAATCTGCAGAGTCTTGTGTAGGTATGACAACTAATACTAAGCAAGAAATATCTTTGCCACAAACTACAGGAACACCTTCTACCATTGATCAAGAGGGTATCTTGTTGAGACCCTCCTAGAACATGAAAAAAATTCTAATAAAAGAATTAATTTTACATATATCAAAGGGGTCATGGTCATTCTACTAATGAATGTAAGGATTTAAGAAACAAAATTCAACATCTCAAGGAATTTGGTGCTCTCCCTTGTGTTGAAGCACCTAATTCCTCTAATTGATACTTAATTTCATCCTATTCGGCTCACTCTTTTCTTGCACTAAATGGGGGAAAGGGGTTAGCTATCCTCCTCCTTGTATGTCACTTGTCATTATCTCTTTGGCTAGTTGACGACCTTTCATGTACATATAAGAGAAATCTTGGGATGTGGATGGCATGGCTTAAGTTGGCTCACATGTGACATACTATATTTTTCATGTTGTAGCTTATTAGAAACACATGCATTGGCATAGGGATTTCTGGATAAGCTCTCATATCATCTACTACTTTAAAAAAAATTCTCATAGTAATGGTGTTAGCAACCACTTTAAAGTGGGGGCATACATTGACACTCATATTTCATTGCATGATTTTCTTTCTTCTTGCTACGCTTCCTCTTCTTGGTGGTGTCATTGAGCTTGATTTTCTCCAAGAGCATGATATTTCTTTGACTTTTCCTCTCTTGGAGACATTAGGAATGATGCTCACTAAGAAGATACCTTGCACAAACTAAGAAAAATCCCTTTGGACATTCCTTACACCATTTACAATTTCTATGAGTTTCAAGCATATGAAGTCTTGCTTTCCTCATGGAGCACAAAAAATCCTTTTTGTGTGGTGCCTTATTAAATTTATCAGGAGGTATAACTTTGGTATGGTCTAAGTTGGAAGCCCAACTAAGGCATGACTTTCCCCATAGCCACTTGCATGTGTGTGAGTGTATACCAGCCATGAGTGTATGTTTCTCACCTTTAGGATTTCTCACCTAGTGGAAATCCAGGAGTTTCGTCACCTTAGAGTGAGTATGCATTTTTCAAACAAACAACTTAGATCTGATCCACATCATGATGGAAAAATAGTGAAGCCCTTATCCACCTTTTTTATTTTTTCTCATTTGTATTTCTCTCCCTTGTAGTTATTGTCATTGCGTGTTCACATATCTCATTTTGTGGCAAATCATTCACCTTATGTGTGTCCTTTTGTGCTTATGTTGGTTTGACTTAGGATCTTGGATCTTTGGGGCTTGACCTCCTCCTTCATATTTATTATCCTAGACCATCTGTATTAGTATGATTGGACCCCTCTTGAATGTCTACTTTAGTGTGAGTTTGAAGCAATTTGATCCTCTCACTAAAGTGGGGGCTAAATGTAGTGTAGAAAAATATGTACCTTGCTTGATATGTGAATAATTAATGATAAATTAGACTTAATGCTTCCTTGATATAGTGTTGTGAGGTGTTTTACACATCCACATTAGGTCTTGGGACCATTTTAAGCTAAATTAATTTAACTTTGTCCTAATTTAATGTTGTAAAATATATTTATTTACAAATTCACATTAAATTTGGGAGTCTTATAAATAAAGTAGACCTATTCTAGTTTTGTAATGTGTTTCACACATTCACATGGGATTTAGGTCCCTTCTAAGCTAAACAAAACTAGTTTTTCCTTAATTTTGTGTTGTAAAGTGTATTTATTTACACTTCCAGATTGGATTTTGAGCCCTCTTACATTTATAACCTTTATATCATCATTAGTAGGCCCCCAACCCCATATTGGGCATCCCAAGGAATATTTTGATCAAAAACCTTACAAAATTAACATTAAAACAATAATTCTTCACTCCCCAACATCCCAATTGGAAAAATAGCCCTTGCAGGACCCATTCACCACCTTGGGCAAAGGAGTCTCATCCAAGTGGGACTCATTCACCCAGGATGGTGAATGAGTGCCATTTGATCTATTTTTGAGGTTTGAGTAGGAAAAAGCAGGTTTTCAATTCAAATTTATTCAATGTTGGCCTTAGGGATTGAACCATAGATTTTAGGGTGTAAGGTGCTATAACTCTCTTGCTCAATTAGGGTTTTTCACCTAAAGGAGAGAGATAGACCCCAGACAAAATCTAGGTGGTTCACTCAAAATAATGCAAGTACAATAAAAATATGCCTAAATAAAATGATTTAAGTGCAAAAAACTAATAAAATGGATTGATTATTTATGCAAAACCTAAGAACTATGAATTGTTTGAAAACATAGTGTGATATGCAGAAATGATCTAGAAACATAGACAAAATAAAATAAAACTTAATGGAGTGCACCTAGAGATAGAATGTCGATGCTAGAAGGTTTTGGAATGTTTTAGAGATCACTGTTGATGACCACTGGGACTCATTCACCATAGATGGTGAAATCGTCCTACTTCTGGTAAACTCTACTAAAACAAGTTTTAGGATGTTGGGAATTGAAATCCTTAGAAATCATTTTTTCTAGAATGATAATGGGATTGATTCACCAGTAATGGAAAATCAGTCTACCTACAAAAATCTACAAATTATGAAGTCAACTCTATGGGTCCAGATTTGTACTTGTCTTTTTGTCGGGTTGACAGATTCAAATCTATAGAAAACAGGTTGAATGATGTCTCCAAGCTTGAATTAGGTATTTTTTCACTTGAATTGATTTTATATCTTCTTGAATACTTTTCAACATCTATCTCTTTGACAAATCTTCCTACAAGACCTGCAAACACACATGCAAAGAGGGGGAAATTTTTTAAGGGTTAGAGTATTGGGATTTTCCTTGGTCAAATCCCACTTTGGTAATCAAACCCTTGTTAAAGAAATGAAATGGAATAAGAAAGGAATGATGAACATATAACATACAAATTTCATGAACTCACCAAACCCTTATAGTTGAAGTCTAAAAATATGTTAATGGATGCTCTAAGATGCTTGATTGAATGATGTTATGATGCTCAAGTGATTAAATGGATTCAAGAATGAGATGATTGAATAGATGAATGAATGGGTTAGGGGTTAAAATGAATTAAAAAGCACTTATTTATACACACTTATGCCCTAATTTCCCAAAAATACATCACAAGATAACATAAGGTCTTAATGAATAAAAACCCAAAATAAATTTGAATTTTTTTTCAATTTTGTGCCAAGAGGGAATCATTTTCCACCCATGGAAAATGGGTCCCACTTAAGGCATGCAAGTGGGTTTTAGGGATAAATTTATATTTAATGATGTTTGTCAAGTTTGCATTTAAAAACACACTTAATTAAGGTCTGTAAGTGCATAAAGGGGCCAAAGAAATCATAAGAAAGGCATATTCAGTGGTGAAAATCCTAGAAAGGCATGAAAGTTTGTTACAATAAGTTACAACACTTTAAAATAAGACTTGATAAGGGATAAAAATGGAATATTTAGATGAATTATAACAAGAAGAGTCTAGAAAAGTGTATAAATTTGTTCCAACACTTCACAACACCTTTACAATACATCATAAAGTCTTACTAATTTGAGTATTTAAGAGCTAATGTGAATGTATAAGTTACATTAAAACATTAAATCTAAGTAAAATAGATCAGGCATCATATGAAAAAGACCTAAATGACCATTAAAATGTATAAAGATCCATTTTTCTATGGTACATTTAGTCCCCACTTTAGTGAGAGGATAAACTTGCTTCAAACTCACACTAAAGTAGCCATGCATATCGAGAGGGATCCAAATGCACTTATGCTGGCAAGATGAGATAACAATGATCAAGAAGGATGATAAGGTCCCCAAGATGAAGATCCCATGGAAAACTAAACATAAGAACAAAGAAACACACATATGAGAGCGAAAAAGAAAAGGAAGAGGAAAAGTAAAAGGAAAAATTTGGATCAAGCTTTGATTGTTTGTCTAGCTAGTTATGGATCGGATCTACGCTATTTGTCCAAAAAGGAAAATTCATACTCACTCGGCGGTGATAGAACTCATGGAAATCCACCGGGTGAGAAGGCCCAAAAGGTAAGAAACATATGCTTCGCTAGTATGTACTCACATACACATAGGTGGCTATGGGGAAAGTCATGCCTCATATTGGGCTTCCCACTCAACCATATATAAGTTATACCTCTTGGTAACTTTAATAATGTGCCACAAAGGAAAAATGTTGGTTCATGTTTCATGAGACAAAGCAAAGCTTCATTTTCTTAGAACTCATGAACAAACAAAATGGCACTAGAGGCATGCAAGCTATGCTATGCAAGGTGGACATATGAATGTAAAAAATGTAAAATGAAAAATAAATGTTCAAATGAGTCTTTTTTAGTTCATGCAAGGTCTATCACTTAGGGAACGTTGTGTCTAATGTCTCCAAGAGAAGACCGATCAAAGAATAAAATATTTGCAACTTAGAGGATGCAGTGCATCAGATCAAGCCACCAATAGGAACAAAATATGCTAAGAGAGATCATGCTCATTAAGTACATCAGACACAATGTCATCCATAAAGTGACTAAATGCATCATATGAAGTAACAAGGTTGAAGTAAAAACCAAGGAAGAAAAATGAAAAATCATAATGCCAATGTATGCCCCCGCTTTAAAGGAACTACTACATACCATTCTATGAGAAATTATTTTAAAGTATCAAAGGAAAAATTTAAAAAGAAAAAATACATGAGAGCCAACTTGGAAAGCCCCTATGACAAGGCATACATTTTTGAGTAAGGTTGCATCATGTAAAAGAAGGAGAAACAAAAGAGAGATGGGTTTTCCCAAAAGGAACACACCAAATACACAAGGGATCTATGGATTTGGGCTCAGTATTTTTCTTGCTGCAATGGTGTGTAGAGAGCTCAAAACTGTCATCATCCCTCAAATACATAGCACTAGAAGAATGACACAAAGAGAGAGAAAACAAAAGAAAAATAAAAATCTGTTTTGGGTCAAAATGGAAGAGATGTTGCAGTCTCAACACCTTGCAGCATCCCCAAAATGAAAACACAAGTGAAAAGAAAACAAAAGGAAAAGCTCTTGGGTCAACATGAAAGAGAAATTTCAGTCGCAATGCCTTGCATCATCCCCAAAAGGAAATGAAAATAAAATCTCTTGGGTGAACATAAAAGAGAAATTTCAGTCTCAATGCCTTGCATCATCCCCAATAGGAAAACAAAAAACAAAAGAAAAAGGAAAAAACAATAGCAATATACGACATATAGAAGAACGAAGATACACATAGAGGAAGTGCACAAAGAGAGGGAGAACATCAAACATCACATCACAGGGGGAACATGATACCCACATGGAAAAGAAAAAGAAAAATGAAAATCTAAAAAGGCTAGTAAGGCAAATGCAAGTCAACCATCTAACAAGTCATCCACCTCCCAATCATGTTCAATGTATTGTGAGGGTAGTTGAATGTACAAAAGGACAATTGCAAGTGTTGAACTAGGGGATGTACCAAGTTATTCACTTGGTGTAGGAGATGAGTCATTTAAGCTCAATGAAGAGGAAAATAAAGTATTTAGATCATTATGCACTTCTTCATCTATTTTAGAGATCTCCTCATCATCATCATCATCATCTAGATTAATCCCAAGAGGAGGATTGATGGTGATTTCCAAGGGTGTATCAAGAGTTGTGGTTGTATCAAATTCTTTTGTTGTGATGGTTGTAATGTACTATCTTTTGGTGGGTTAGGAGGAGAAGGGTGGTAAGGTATTGCTGCTATAAATTTTGGAGGTTTTTTTTCCTTTTTTTCTTCATTGTGTAATTGACAAGCAAGGAGATGATGTCGACGTCTATGCTCCCTAAAACAATGGTTCCATTTGATTCTAATTTGAAGTTGTGTTGGTGTAAGATAGGGTTGATCCACTAGAGGATCCTTTTTATCCCAAGGAGGAGGAACGAAAGGAACTAAAGGGGATGGGTCAATCATTTTCTCTTTCTCTTTATAAACTTTTTTAATGTGAGGAGGCATGATAGGTTTGGTGTCATTATCTCTTGGGCATTAAGATGATGAAGGTGAAGTGGTTATTGTTGTTTCCTCTGAAGGTTGTAATATTGTTTTAGGTTTAGATTTAGGTTGAACCCTTGTATTATCTAGGATAGGAGTGGATGTGGACATGTGGCAAAGAGACAATTCAACTATTCATTTGGCTTTGAACTTTTGGTAGGAAATCAAAGTGAATTCTTTGCGAGAGGTGATGGGTTCCATAGGTTTAGGCCAAAAGGATTACAAGGAAAAAATACCTTTAGAAGAAAATGGGTTAAATCCACTATGGTGTACAATAAATATCTCATTATCAAGTGAAAAATTCAAACATTTGTGAACGACTGAAGGGATAGCTTTCATCGAGCAAAGCCAAGGATGACCTAGCCATGGAAAAAACTAATCTGACTATGGGATGATAGAGAATGTTACATCTAATGTTTTAGGTCCTATCTGTAATGGAAGTATGATTGATCTAATCATAGGGCACACAAAACCAATATGTATTTTAATCCATGATTTTGGTTTGTCATAATAATATTGATAAAGATAATGTAATACGAAAAATTCTTCCATGATGATGTTCTTGCCATAGGAGGGATCTATTAATATCCCATTGGTGGGATTATCATAGATGTGGAAGGCTATGTAAAGAGTACCATTGGGAGTTTTTGAAAGTATATCATGGGAATAAAAAGTAATATCAAGAGATTTGTGAGTTGTGCCCTTACAAGGGATAACATCTATAATACCCACCAATTCAACCATAGGATTAACATGGGTAACATTTGGAGTAAGATCATGTTGTTCAATATTTGTTTCAACATTCATCACATCAGTGTTTGAATGTTCACTAGTTTTGACAAATGATATATTGTGCTTAGGTATTGGGTTGGTAAAAGTTTGAAAATTTTGATTGGGGGAGACATCAGACTTATTGCCTTGATCATTAACACCTACAATGGATAGACGACCAGACCTAATGAGGTCTTGTACTAGGTGTTTGAGATGCTTGCATTGTTCTATGTCATATCCATGTTGGCAATGAAAATGAAAATAAGCATTTGGTTTTGTGGCACAGAAAATTGGACACTCTTGAGAAAAGAGACAATTTCACACTTAATTAGACCTACTTTTGAATACCCTTAAATTATTTAGTCTTCAAAAAAACATTTATGGCCCCCTAAGACCCATTATTTTTTATCTAGAGGCTCATTTCACTTGAGAAATCACTTAAATCCTGACAAACAACACTCAATTCATCCATATCCCAAAAACCCACCTTCAAAAACCACTAGTGGAACTCATTCACAACCTTGAGAAAATGAGTCCCCTTTGGTGGGACCCATTCACCAAGGGTGGCGAATGAGTCCCTTTCGAGGGAAATTTTAATTTTGAGTGGGAATTCAATTAATTCAACTTAACTTTTTGGTGAATGTCAGCCTCTTAGGTCTAAATAACAGAAAAATTAGGTGTTGATGCTTATAAGTACTCATTTTAAGTCATTTTTGACATCTCTTAGTCATTTTTACAAAGAAAATTCTAAAGTCAAGTCTTCCACAATAAGTTTCATTAGCAAAGTTGAAGTTTTAGGGTAGTAAACTAGGGGTTTTTGTAGGTCTTGAAGCTCACTCTTCATTCAAGATTCAACATTGCAAAGAGTTGATGATGGATGCCTATGGTGAATCATGGAGAAATATAGGTTGAGGAGATGCAACTAGCCATCAAATCACACCTAAAGACATGTTTTCAAAGTGATTCCATCTCCCATTTTCTCCCTATCTTCATATTAAGGTTGAAATTTCATTTACATCTCATTTACATGTCATTTATCTCCATTTGGATGTGTTGTAGGATTTCGAGGGTTGAAGTCTCACATCATTGAAATGAGCTTTGCACATCTTATTCTAGCACAATAGAATAGGGTTTTGATATACTTTATATTTTCTTAGTCTTTAATACACTTAAGGCTAGGGTTTTATGCAAAAAAAATTCCATTTAAGGTTTGATTACAATTTTTAAGCTACTTTGTAGGAATTTTCTCAGATCTTGATTCAGGTTTCTATCAAAAAGTTCTCTACATGTGTTAAGGTGCAGAAAAGAGATCTAAATTTGTACAAATTTGAAAGTGGACTGATTCACAATTGATGGTCAATGAGTCCCTCACGAGGTGACTTTCAGAGTTAGATGCAGATTCAGATACCCAATTTGTAGAAATCCGTTTCTGGGCAAAAAACCACGTCTTGGGACTAATTCGCCCAGGGTGGCGAATGAGTCCCAGTCAACATAAAAGTTAGATTTACTAGGTTTCTAGAGTTCTTCCTAGTCATTTTTAGCTTTACATGTGCACACATTCTTAAATACAGCTTTCTATTTAGTTTCATATGCATTTTTGTTCATCTTTTGAAGCTTTTTGCAAACCTCACTATGTTTTCAAACATTGCATTTTCATAGGTTTTGCATTAATAATGAATCAATTTCAGTACTTAATTGTATCCAAATCATTACATTTAGTCATAACCACATCATACAATCCTTTATTTGAGTGAACCACCATAATTTTGGTGTCGTATTTCTCTCCTTCTAGGTGAAGGATCCTAAGAGTGTAAGAGAAGCACATAGAACATCATAAAATTGTTGGTTCATTTTAGTGAACCTGCTTTCTGATTTTTTTTTTTTCTAATTTCATATTCCTTCATCATATATCTATCCTTGCATTGACTTTGTGTTAGGGTTTGCATTGATTGCATTGCATGCTAGATTTCAAATTTTGCATTCATGCAAAGTGCACTTAGGTTGCATTTTTGGTATCTTAAATCACTATTTTTTTTTTAAATTTTGTAATTGCATCTTAGATTTGCATTAAAGAACACAAAAAACATCCAAATCTTTCTAAAAGATTTGAAAATTCTAAAAAAAATTCATACGAGGACTCATTTTCCACCTTGGGCGAATCAGTCCCTTTTCACCCCCAAAAATGCCTTTTACAGAGCTAAAAACCCTATTTTTAGCCTTCTATTTGGTGCCATTTCCTAGCTGTATCAGTTGGCTGAATTTTTGTAACATGCATTTCATTAAATCTAGCATAAATTAGCTCATTTCTTGCATGGTTTGAATTTCAAGTTTGCATTCTCATATTGTTACATATCATAATCAGTCAATTATCATATGAAAATTGCATTTCATTTCAGCCTTTCACATTGCATTTTTAGTTAGCATTGATTGTTATCTCAAAATGGTAGTTTCAAAATTCTCCAAATTTGCAAAGAAAAACCTAGTTAACAAGAATTATCGTCCTTCATTCCATTCATCCGCTAGTTATGATAGTCTCTTAGCACAAGAGAATGAAAATTTTAACGCTTTTCTTAAACTTACACTCCTTCCTATCTCTCCTATTTGTGAGGATAATGTGTTAGAAGGGAATTCAAACATAGATAAACATGATGACCATAATTGTACATCCCTCATTACCTCTCCTTTTAGTGATGAAGGTATCTTGGAAGAATAAGGTACAATTGTTGAGCATCATGAAGGTCTTGTTTGTCCTTCTCCTAATTCTCCTTGGGAAGATAGTATAACAATACAAGATGAATGAGTTGCCACTGCTTTACCTAGTTTCCATTCATATCCCAACACCTCCCCTATTTTTGACAATGCTTTTCAACCATGGATGGCTCCCTTACTTATGATGACAAAATTTTAGAAGAAAAATCCTTAAATGTCAAGAATATTTTGATTGTCATTCTCCTAACAAACCTAGTCCTAGGGAGACTATTATGGTGCAAGAAAATGATATTTCTTCCTTAGGGATACATCAAACCAAGACCACCGAGGTTATGCATGTGCAAGTGTCTATTAGATCCCCTTCAATTAATGAACTACATACATACCCCACGGGACATCCAAAGAATCCTCTAATTCTTTACCCACCATCGCGTAAGCAACAAACTCAAAACCAACCCTAACTCATCCTTTACCCACCTAAGAATAACATTTCATACCAACCAAAGTTATAATTAAATTGCTCACATATATAACAAAGTATATACAATCAAATCCAATCAAGCCAAACTTTTGTTTACTTATCAAAATAAATTACATTAGTTGCTGATTCTTGCCATGTAATAGTTGTAGGATAATCACATACTCACTATTGCATGTTTTTCATCCATTGAAAGGGGAAGCATACCAACATCCATTCCAAGCTCACTCTTGTCCTACACTAAGTGGGGGAAAAAGGTTAGAAAGAATTATCCCCATGTGTCACTTTTTGTTGTCTCTTTTGGGCTAATTGTTAACCTTTCATGAGTGTATAAGATCAAGCTTGGGATGTGGACAAAATATCTTAAGATTGAATTGCACGTGATATACTCCCTTTCTTCATGATGCAACTTATCAAAAACATATGAGTTGGCATAGATAATTTTTAATAAGCTCTCATACCCTTTTTTACTTAAAAGCAATTGCTCATAGTAATGGTGTAGCAACTTCTTTAAAGTGGGGGAATACATAGACAACATCTTTTTTGCAAATTTCATGGTGTGATTTACTTTTTCTTGTGATGTTTCCTCCCCTTGGTGGTTTCATTGGATTTGAATCCTTTGAAGAGTGTATGATGAAATGAAGTGGCTTGATACAATTGAGGCATCCCATGGATAACAATCTGACACCCTAACTTGTCCTCTCTTGGAGACATTAGGCACAATGATCCCTAAGAAGAAGACCTTACATGAACAAATAAAAACCCCCTTTAGAAAAAATCTTTACATACATAAAACATTTACAAAAAGTATTACATTGTAGTGCCTTATCAATGTTATTAGGAGCATACATTTGTATGATTTGTATAATGGGAAGCTGACACTTTGGCATTACTTTCTCACTAAACCACTTCTTTGGGACATCTCACCCTACAAATGACCTAATGTTTTGTGGCCCTAGAGTGAGCGCATCTTTTCCACCTCATTTTCCTTTCTTTCCATTGTATGATTATGTATCTTGTTGGTTTGATTTAGGATATTGGATCCTAGGGGCTTGACTACCTTCTTGATCTTTGTCATTCTTTGTTATTTTCATCTATACAATTGGATCTCTCTTGAATGTCTTCTTTAGTGTGAGTTTGAAGCAATTCCATCCTCTCACTAAAGTGGGGGCTAAATGTACCACATAAAAAAGGAAACTTGCTTGATTTGGGGAATAATTGATGATAAATTGGACAATTAGGTCCTAATTTTGTGTTGTGAGGTGTTTTTCACATCCACACTAGGTCTTGGACCCTTCCAAAAACATTTAATGATGTCTTCTAAAGGTTTTGTAAAGTGTTGTAAAAGACTTTCACGTTTTTTGTAGAATTAATGAACTCATTTCTCCGTAATTCAACATTATAAAATGGGTTTAATGACATTATCACATCAATCTAAAAGGTTTTTAAATTAAGCTTAATGTTAATCTAGTTTTGTAATGTGTCTTTCACATTCACATTGGATGTTGTGCCTTCCTAGGCTATGTAAACCTCATTTTTGTGTTTTAGAGTGTATTTAAACACACTTTCACATTGAATTATGTGTCTAAAGCACTAATTGACCTTCACATCAACATTAATAGGCCCCTATTGTCCCATATTGTGCATCCTGAGGCATAATTTGATGAAATAATCGACAAAGTCACAATATAAACCTTATTTCCTTATTTCCTAGAATCTTACCTAGAAAAATGACCCATGTGGGACCCATTTTCCATCCATGGTGAGTGAGTCCCATCCAGGTGGGACCCATTTGCCATGGGTGGCGAATGAGTCCAATTTGGCCCAATTTTGACCTTTCAAAAGGAAAAATTGAAATTTAAGTTTATTATTTTACATGTCAGCCTTAGGGATCCAATTTATGGGCTAATAAGGTTAATTTCCTATAAGATAAAGTCTCTAAACCCTAAATCATAGTCATTCTTTAGTATTCATCCATCATTGTTCCATCTCAAGTAAAGCAAGCTAGGGTTTCATCATTTCAAGTCATTAAGATAAAAAAGTTCAGACCTTCAAGGGTAGATTCTCCATGTTTTATTGCATAAATTTAGGATCAATCATCATGGAAAGGTAATAAACTCCATTATTGCATGTTTCATTACATTCTTTCTCTATTTTGGCTTAATTAGCAAAAAGGGGTTTGACCAAGGCAAACCCCTATGCCTTAACATCCAACATTTCTCTTTCTTGTCTTGTGTGTTTGCAAATTTAGGCTTCTTGGAAGCATGGAAATCATTACAAATAAAGTTACAAAGTTGTTTAAGTCTTCTCTTCAATGTTTTAGGAGAAATATCAACAAAAAGTTACCTTTAGGCCTAAATTTGACAGTTTTAGAACCCAACACCTGTAGAAGTAGAAAGTGCAGACCGAGAACTCTTGTTTCCACCTTTGAATATTAAAAAAATAAAAAATGGAATCATTAACCATGAGTGGTGAATGAGTCCCACTTCTAGGCCTATTTTTAGTTTTTTGCATTTTTAGACACCCATGTGTCTAAAACAAGTTCCAGAACAACTTTATAGAACTAGGACTAATTCGTCCAGAATGGTGAATGAGTCCCACTAGGAAAAAATTTTAGTATCAATAGCATTCTAGAAGCCATTTCCAATCTCCATCCATATCGTAGGTGCACACATTCAATCTCATCCATTTTTGCTCAATTTTGTTCACATTTCTAGGCATTTTTTCATTACACAATGTGTTTTCAAACAAGTTACATTTCTTAGGTTTCACATATTTAATCAATTAATTTCATTAGTTAGTTAGATTTACAACATTTTATTTAGTCCTAATTTCATCATACACATTTTAATTTGAGTGAAGCACCTAGATTTTAGGTGTGGGACCTATTTGTTTCCATTAAGTGAAAGACCCTAATTGAGCAAAAAAGACTTAGCATTTCACATACCTTAAAATATTTGGTTCAGGTTTAAATGTGGGGGGTAAAGGTTTGGTAGAATCAAGTATTTTGACTATAGGAAAATTTATCATCTATTGTTTTAGCACTTGATTCATTGTGTTATGAAGTGTATCAAATAAAGGGGTAAACTATCTCTTCGGGTCCCCATAAGTAGAAGGTATGGTATCTTTAATAGTTGTTACTTGGTTGTTGATAGATTGAGATGGTTGTGGAGGATGGGGATTGAACTATAAGAAGAGTTTGTTTTGTTTTCTAAAGTTTTGTGAGTTTTTTTGGTTTGTTTGTTCAATCTTCTCAGCTCAGCTAGAAGTGGATTTTGCATCACGACTAGTAACCGAGTTGTGATAGTCACAAAGGGTTTCACATAAATGCATGAAATAAGGAAATTTCATCATGGTCAATTTATCCTAAATATGAGTTTGAATTTTTTTGATAAACATATTTTGGAGTTGCGAATCATGAATCTTGACATCTATTTGAGCATACAATGACTGATAGTGTGAAAAGAAATCAGTTATGTTTTCATCCAAATTTTGTTTACACATCACTAAATCAACCATTGTCTTTTTGGGAGTCATTTGAACTTGGAAATGACTTATAAAGGAATTGAAAAGTTCATGAAATTAATGAATTGAATGATTGGGTAGAGAGGAAAACCACTCCAATGCAGTATCTTTTAAATTCCAGTGTAGTAGCTCGAGACAACCTAAGGTCCACAATGAGTGTGTTAGCAGAGGATTCCATGAGTCTTGAAATTCTTCTCACTAAAGTATTATCAATAGGGCACCAAAAACTTAGGAAAAGGTTACTAAAGGTGGGGTGGATGCAAATTCAATTCAAAGTAGGAATAATAAAATGAAAATAACATAAATTCTATAAATTGAAACATAAATTTAGTAACAAAACACAAAAATATAGAAAACACTATGAAAATGATAGAGATAGTTGTGCAAAAAGTGTAATTGGACTGATTCACCTAGGGTGGAGAATGAGTCTAGTGGTGAATGTTTTTGTGATTTTTTAGAAAATTTAAAATGATTTTGATGCTTTTTTATGCAAACCTAGGATGCAAATGCAAAATTTGAGTTTTGGTAATTTTTTGAAGTGTAAAAATGAAATCTATATGAGATATTCACTAACACAATTTTGTAAACCCTAGGATACAAAATAATGAAAAATCTAGTGCAATGAGTCCTAGGATGTAACTGAAAATGTAAATTAGAAAGATAATGTAACCTTGTAATTATATAAAAATGAAATGATGTGAATGCCAAATTGGAAATTGAGTAATGCATGAAATGAGCTAATTTAAAATAAATATAATGAAATTCATGTTATAGAAACTTAGCCAATTGATACAACTAGGTAATGGAATCAGATAGAAGCTTAAAAATAGGGTTCACCAAAATGAACCATAGATTTTAGGGTGTAAGGTACTATGACTCTCTTTCTCAATTAGGGATTTTCATCTAAAGGAGAGAGATAAACCCCACACAAAATCTATGTGGTTCACTCAAACTAATGCAAGTACAATGAAAATATGCCTAAATGCAATGATGTAAGTGCAACAAACTAATAAAATATATTGATTACTTATGCAAAACCTAAGAAATATGGTGTGTTTGAAAACATAGTGTGATATATAAACAAGCATAACAAAGATGAATAAAAATGCAAAAAGAACCAAACAAAAAGTTACAAGACTTAATGTGTGCTCCTGTAAACCTAATGAAGATAGGAAAACTCTCTAAAAACCTAGACATATTGACTTTTTGACTGACTAGGAATCATTCGCCACCCTAGGTGAATCAGTATTAGATAAGGGTTTCTACCTAGAATCTTGTTTCTACCAAAAGGGTACTATAATTTGCACTCTATCATGAAAGAAACCTCCAATGGGACTCATTTTCCATCCATGGAAAATTATTCATTTTTATGTTTTCTAAAAATTCAAGTTTCAGATCTACACTTTGCACCTACACAACACTTCTTAATAGAAACCTGAATCTAAATCTTTGAAAACACCTACAAAATAGCTTTAAATTTGTTTTCTAATGGGATTTTTCCTTGGTCAAACCCCTAAATTGGTAATTAAACCTTGAATGGATAAAATCTCAATAAAACCCTAGCCATAAGTGTGTCTAAGACTAGGAAAATCTGAAGTAAGACAAAACCCTATTCTAATGTGCTAGAATACAATAAGTAAATGTGATTTGAATGATGCAAGACTTCAACCCAAGAAACCCTACAAAATTTTAAATGAATGTAAATGACATGAAAACCTTAAATCTAAAGATGGAGAGAAAATGAAGGATGGAATCATTTTGAAAACAAGTCATAAGGTGTGATTTGATGGCTAGTTGCATCTCCTCAACCTAGATTTCTCGATGTTTCTCCATAAGCATCCATTATCAACTCTTTACAATGTTGGATCTTGAATGAGATGTGAGCTTGAAGACTTGAAAAAACCCTATCTTATAGTTCAAAAGCTCCAACTTTCTTGTGGAAGCTATTTTGTTCTTGACTCTTGATTTTTCTTTGTAAGAATGACTAGGAGATGCGAAAATGACCTAAAATGTGTTTTTATAGGCATCAATACCCAATTTTCCAATTATTTAGACCTAAGAGGTTGATATCCACTTAAGAATTGAAGTAAGTCAGTAAAATTTTTGCTCAAAAACAAAATTTGAATCAAAAGGGACTCATTCGCCATCCTAGTGAATGGGTCCCACCAGAGGGGACTCATTGACCCAACGTGGAAAATGGGTCCCACTTGTGGTTTTTGGAGGTGGGTTTTTGAGATATGAATGAATTAGTTATTATTTGTCAGGATTTATATGATTTCTAAGTGAAATGCCCTTCTAGATCACAAATAATGGGTCTTAGGGGTCTATAAATGCTATTTTGAAGAATGATTATTGTAAGGTTACTCAAATATAGGTCTGAATTAAGCATGAAATTGTCTCTTTTTCCAAGAGCATCTAATATTCTATGCCACATTTAGCCCCCACTTTATTTTCAATGTGACTATACGTGCATATCTAAGCTAAAGGACTCTAAATGGTACACTTTATTGCACAAAAGGATACTCATTCAAAAGATGAGAGAATGAATCCCCTAGTGTAGTTATCTATAAAACCGCAACATTAGGAACTGCATCCTACAACACAAATTCATTAATTGTCCAAACATCGTTTTATCTAGCTTTCTAGTAAATTGAATTTGAGGGTAGATGTATGGCCTCCCTTGATTCTACTTGCTTTACGGAGGTGGACTCAAGGTAGAAATCTAGCCACATTGAAGAAGGAAAAATCATATCATAGGGAATTTCCAAGTACCTTTCCATATAATTTGAACCATAGATTTTGGGGTTCGTATGGACTTCTCTAACTCTTTTAGTGGTTTTCACCAAAGAGGAGAGAGATAGGACCAAAAATGCTAAGGGTTCATTCAAATTATGTTTTGTACGATGTTATTTAAGCTAAATGAGGTGAAATAAATGCAATTAAGATATTTAAATGAATGATTGTGAATGCAAAACTAAGATCTATGCTATGTTTGAACACACATTGTTGTTTGAAAAAATCTTGAAAGAATGGGTAAAAATGAAAACTAAACTAATTAGAATGCTATTTTTCAGAATGTGTGCACCTGGGAAAATAGAGATTTGTTGAAAAAAATGGAAAATTGATGAAACCTAATTTTGGGCTGACTAGGACTCATTCGCCACCCTGGATGAATTGCTCCCAGGTCAGGACTTTGTGCACAAAATTAGTTTTCTATTAGTCAAGAACCTAGATCTGCATCTAACTCAAATCTACACCTCTTGAGGGACTCATTTTTCAAGCATGGAAAATCAGTCCACTTTCAAATTCCTGTAACTTTGAAGTTTTGTCCTGCTCCTTGGCAGTTGCACAAAAAATTTCTAATGGAAACCCGATTCAGGATATCAAAAAATTCCTACAAAATAGCTTAAAACTGTTTGTCCAATGGGGGGTTTTCATTGGTCAAACCCCTAGTTAGGTAATTAAACCTTGAATGAAGAAAAATATGCACAAACCCTAGCCTTAGCTATGTTAAAGACTAGGAAAAGCTAAAATATGATAAAGTTCCCATTCTATTGTTCTAGAATGAGAAATGCAAAGATGATTTATATGATGCAAGATCTCAACCCTAGAAACCTTGGAACACATGAAAAATGGGAATGAACTGACATGCAAATGATAAACAAACAAAATGCAAACCTTAATATGAAGATAGAGTAAAAATGGAAGATGGAATCAGTATGAAACCAAGTCCTTATGTGTGTTTTGGTGGCTAGTTGCACCTCTTCACCCTAGATTTCTTCATGACTCACCATAACAATCCATCATCAACCCTTTGTAATGTTGGATCTTGACAAAAGAAGTGTGCTTCAAGACCTAAAAAAACCTGAGTTTGTTGCCCTAAAACTTCAACTTTTTACTAGTGAGACTTGTTGTGGAAGACTTGACTTTATGAACTACTCTTTAAGAATGACAAAAGGATGAAAAAATATGTGTGAAATGACTTAAAATGAGTATTTATAGGCAAAAACACCTTATTTTCTCATTATTGAGACCTAAGAGATGGACATTCACTAGAAGTTAAACTTCAATTAATAAAATTCTCACTCAAAATTGAGATTTCCATCAAAGGGGACTCATTTACCACCCATGAAAAATGGGTCCCACTAGAGGGGACTAATTCACCCAAGGTGGCGAATGGGTCCCACTACTAATTTTTAAAGGTGGGTTTTTCGGGTATGAGATAATTAAACCTTTTTTTGGGGGTTTTATGCAATTTCTTAGGTAAAATAGGCCTCTAGATCAAAATAATGGGTCTAAGGGGCCTATAAATGCTATTTTGAAGGATAAATGTTGTGAAGGGAGTCAAAATTGGGTCCAATTATGCATCAAATTGTCTTTTTTCTCAAGAGGGTCAAATTTTCTACTACACATAATGATAGATGATTGATGATGTCAGGTGAAAAATCATGATTTCAACACACCAAATGACATAAAAAATGGAGTTAGCAAGCTTCTATTATGTTGTTTTGAAGAAAAATTACTTTATTAACTTTTAGGAGAAAATAACCCTATTTTAATGCATAAGAGTAAAAGGGATGAAAGTAGGTTAAAAGAGGCCAAGGAAAGTAATTTTTCGCTTACTATTGCATTTTACCTTCTTGTAGCTTGAGAGTGATGAGTGAGATAAGAAGATGCCAATTAGATGAGATTACACACCTTCATGACTGGATGTGCTTTGAGACTAGCTGGCACACAGTGAGCTATAACATGAGGTGAGTCAATTTTGTGACCTTTCCTTAGTGATTTTGCAATGATTTAATGATTTTTATGTATATAGAGGTTAATTAAGGATCTTGGAAAAAAGTTCGTAAAGTGTCCCTTGTAGATGTTTTCAAAATGGTGAATGAGTCCTACTAGGATTAAAAAGAAATAATTTTAGGATTTCAGAGCTCCATTCCATCTCTCTATAGATTCCAAGTGCACCTTTTAGTTTTGTAGCTTTCTATTTTGTTTCATGGTCATTTCTAGGTCATTTTGCATGTCACACTATGTTTTGCAATTCATTTTATTTTCCAAGTTTACACTTTGTGGTGAACCCCTCATTATACATCATTCAATCCCTAGAATAGTCCCTTTGCAAGATTTCAATCTCCTTTGCATTGAAGTCTCAAGGGCTTGTTCTTGAGTGAAAGGAAATAAAATTATCTCTCTCCTTTTAGGTCTAAAACCCTAGAAGTGAAAAATAGCCCACACAATTTACATCTTTTCAATTGTTATTCAGCATTTAAACCCCTGAAAAACTATGATTGGGACTCATACGCCCCTTTGGGAGATTTAGTACTATTTCATATTTTAACTTGCATTTTCTAGCATTAAAAACTCTATTTTTGTTTTTATGTTTGTTGTTGTTAGTTATCTATTTCAATTTGTAGAGTTTCTATGTTGTTCATTTCATTGCTTAATTTCATTTTCATCATAATTATATCATATTATTTATTTTGTGTTCATTGCATCTTGCATTTCTTTTATTGTACCTTGCATGAGCCTTACAACTTGGTGTCCTATTGCTAATGTGTCACAAAAAAAGTGTATGCATTGCTTGACATGCAAACAATTGATGACAAATTAGACTTAATGAGGCTTTTATTTAGTGTTGTGAGGTGTTTTTCACATCCACATTAGGTCTTGGACCCTTGAAAACTGAATAAAATGCATCTAACAATGTCTTATGAAGGTGTTGTAAAGTGTTGTAAATGACTTTCACACTTTTCTAGAATCTTATTAAGCATCTAAGTCTAATGGACCCACTTTCCCCTAATTCAATGATATAAAATGTATTTAACTACACTATCATGTCAATGTATAATGCTTTTAAAATAAAATTAGTGTTAATCTAGTGTTGTAATGTTTTTTCTACACATTAACATTGGATGTTGTGCCTTTCTTGGCTAAGTGGACCTCAATTTAGTGTTGTAAATTGTATTTAATCACACTTTCACATTGAGTTTTGTGTCCCAATCCCTAATTTACCTTTACATCATCATTAATAGTCCCCTATGGCCTCATATTGTTCATCCCAATGAATAAATTGATCAAATACCCAATGAAATCAACATAAAACTAAAATTCTTCACTCCACAAAAATCTAGATGGAAAAAGGGCCTCTCTGGGACTAAGTCACCCGTCTGGGTGAATAAGTCCCTGCTAGGTGGGACTAAGTCACCTAGACTGGTTAATTAGTCCCATTTGGGTTATTTTTGAGTTTTGAGTGGGAAAGGTTGGATTTTAAGTTTTATTTTCCTCCATGTTGCCCTTGGGGTCAAATTAACTAGAAAATTAGGTGGATTTTCTATAAATACAAATCTATAAACCCTAAATCATAACTCATCATCATTCATTTGTCATTCATCAAATTCTAAAGTCAAGCAAGTTATGGTTTTGGCATTCTATGTCATCAAGATAATATTTTTCAGACACTCATGAGTAGATTCTTCATCTTTTGCTATAGAAAATCAAGATCAATCACCATGGAAAGCCTTTAACTCCATTGTTTCATGATTCATTATAGTATTTCTTCATTTTTTTTAATTACCTAAAAAGGGGTTTGACAAAGGAAAACCCCCATATGCCCTAACATTCACCATTTCTTTCTCTTTCCTTGTGTGTTTGTAGATTTAGGTATCTTGAAGGCTTGGAAATTTTTAAAGATCAAGTTTCAAAGTTGCTGAAGAAATATCCTTGTTTACCAAGACAATATATCAATAAAAAGTCACTTAAAGTGTCAAAAATTAGAGTTTTAGAAGTAGACACCTATTAGGAACCAAAGTGCAGACCGAGGGCTTCCCTTTCCACTTTCAAATTTTTAGAAATTAAAAAGTGGACCAAGTCACCAATAGTGGTGACTTAGTCCCACTGAACCTATTTTTTGGAGGGTTTTGTAGATTTGGATACTCATTTGGATGAAATGGGCTCCAAAGTAATTTTTCTAGATCTGGGACTAAGTCACCCAGATTGTAACAAGTGTCCTAGTTGGCTTTGACATCAGTTTTATCAGGATTCCAGACCTTCATTCCATCCTTTTTCAGCATCTATGTGCACACATTGTATTTCATAACTTTCTTTGTAGTTTTGTTTACATTTCTAGGCCATTTATGACATATTTGCATATCACAATGTGTTTTCAAACATCCTACAATTGAATAGTATTGCATTAATAATCCATCTCTTTTATTAGTTTATTGCATTTAGATAATTACATTTAGACATATTCCATCCGTTTTTGTATAGTTTTGAGTGGGGATATTACGCATTTTTGTTCCATTTCTCTCCTTTTAGGTGAAAAACCCTAGAAGAGTTAGAGAACCCTTGGATACCAAAATTGGTGTCCACATTTTGGTGAATCCGACTCTTGAAGATTTTCCTTTCTGATTTTGGAGTCCTTAATCATCCTATAATTAGCTTTCATTTCATATTGCATTAGTGAAGTTGTATTCTAGGGTTTAAATTTTTGCATTAGTGAAAGTGCATTATAGCTTACATTTTCACATCTTAAGTCATTGAAAATTTATGAAATTTTGCATTGGCATCTTATGTATGTATCATATAGCATAGCGACAATCAAAATCCATCACAAACATCAAAATCCATCAAACAAATATGGAAATTTTCAAAAAATCCCTACTAGGACTAATTCACCAGCTTGGGCAACTTAGTCCCTATCTTTCCCTAAAACTATCATTTACAGGGCTAAAAACCCTGTTTTTAATCTTCTATTTGCTGCCCTTACCCATCTATATTAGTTGGCTAAGTTTTTGTAAAATGCATTTCATTAGATCTAGCTTAAATTAGCTCATTTCATGCATTGTTTAATTTCACATTTGCATTTCAAGTATTTCAACTTTCAATTTGTCACATAATGTAATAAAAAAATTACATTATTTCATATCTAAAAATTGCATTTAAACATTTCATTTTCAATAATTGCATTGCACTTTATTTAATTTTCCATGATAGCATGTTTTCTTTCAAAATATGTGGCTTTTATTTTGTTAAAAATGGATTGCATAAATACAGCATTCCCTCTTATGAGTTCAATTCTGATTACAACCATGAGGTCTTTATGAAACATTTTCAAACCATTTACACAATCCTTAATTTTACATTTCCCATTGGTGAGAATGGTAGTGTAGACAATCATAACAATCATCCGTGTTCTTCTCTTGACACCTCTCCTATTAGTGATGAAGGTATCTTGGTTAAGGAAGATACAAGCATTGAGGGTCTTGATTTTTTCTCACCTAAATTCCCCTTTGGAAGATGTTAGACAACACAAATATGAGATCATAGAAACATTTATAAATATCACCTTAGCTATCCTCGGTAACCATGACCATCAAAATTGTCCTTATCCTAATATCCCTCCTCAATGCCACGAGGATAGGTTGGTATTAGAAGATATACCTATTAAGATTCATGAGAATTTTGACTCTCCCTTCCCTAATGCTCCAACCATTTGGGATGATCTATGTGAAAATCATAGTAGTCCTTCTCTTGATGCCTCCCCCACTTGTGATGAAGCTACTTTACCAAATTCAAACTTGGATGACCATATTACAAGCTGTCATATTAGGGTAGATAATATGGAACAAGAGAATGAGACCTTAGAGACAAAGGACAATAAAATAGAGTCTTCTCCTAATATCCTCACTATCAATAAACACAAAAATCCAACCATTGATCATTCCCCTAATTGTGATGCATTCATTTCAGAAGAACCAATCCCTAAATTTCAAGAAAATTTGATTCATAGTTCTCCTAAAAACTATCCTTCTAGGGAGAATATCATGGTGCTAGCAAATTGAAACCATACTAATGTGTCTTCCTTACATAAACTAGTTATTCTCGATTACCCTTTCTCATAGATACATCAAACCAAGACCACTAATGTTATGAATTCACAAGTTTCCATTAGACCCCCCTCGATCAAAGGACCTCATACATACCCCATGGGACATTCTAAGAATTCCCTCATTATTTACCCACCTTCATAAAAAAAAAAGCTAAACACCAACCTAAACTCATCCTTTACACACTGTGACATAACCCTTCACCTCGACCTAAACCCAAGTTTACCCTTTACCAACCTAAGAATGATGTTATTTATAATACACACTACACTAGAAACAATCCATGACCACAACAACCCACGCCAATACCATTACCTTTTCCTAGTCCCATCTTGCCTAGTGCTCCTTGATTAATTCCTAGGGAGTATGATCTTGTTGAACAACTTGAGAATACTCCTACCAAGATATCCCTTTGGGACCTTCTTCATAGTTCACCTACCTATCACACTATGCTCCAAACGACATTAGAAAAAATTCCCATCCCTTCTAATGCACAACCAAATGACATAGCAACTCTCATTCAAGGATTGAATGCTAACATTGTTTTTCACCAAAGCGAACTACCCTCTTTGGACGTGCAAAAATAAAATTAAGCTTTTATGATCATTTCTCAATACAATATGATAGGGATAAAGCAATCCTTATTGAAAATGCATCAACCCTTAATGTGTGTAGCATAAACCTCTTGGATAGGCTTCATATGGATAAATAATTTTTTTAACCTGATTCTTTATCTATTAAGGGCTTTTACAATGAAGGAAAGAAATCACTTGGTTTGATCACTTTACCTATTATAGTTGGAGAAGTCACATTGCAGACATTGATCCATGTCATGCCCCATAATCTTTCATATAATCCTGTTTTAGTAAGACCATGGATTCATGAGATGAATGTAGTGCCTTCAAATCTTCATTGTAAAATGAAATATGTTTACAATAACACAATCTACACTATTGATGTTGATCACGAGCCTTATAGTGTTTTGTAACTAGAGGAAAACAAAAAGAATCCCTTGAAAAAATTAACCCCAACCGCACAAGTGGAACCTATACAATAAAAATATAAAACACAACATATTGAAAAAGTCACAAAGATCTTAGATGATGATTGGGGTTCCCTAGATTTCACACCAACACTCATGGGTGAGTACAAGATCATCAACAAAGATTCCAATAAAGCACATGAAAAAATATTCATGTCAACACACAACTCGGAAGACCCTTTGAAAGAATCCACCTCAACCACTTTACACCATCACATAAAAACTATACAACAACCTTTGATGAAGACAACAACAAACAACCACCTGATTAAAAGGTAATGAAAATCCTTATGGAAAAAGGTTATGAACTTATGAAACAACTTCGCTATAGTGGAAAAGGATGTGGTGCTATTGAACAAGGTATCTGCAACCCTATAGATTCTATCAGACAAAAAATAGATCATTGTCTTGGTTATTTTCCTTTGATAGAAATAATCAAGCCTTCCCTTAACATCAACACTATCACAGAACACCCCTCTAAGATAACTTTAACAGTTGTGCATCATGAACTAATAAAAACGAGTGGTATTGATGGTTATTCTTTGCAAACAAAGTTATCTTCTCTTAATTTCAATTTCATCTCACAAAATACTAATGATTTGAATTTGTTAGATTTTACACCCTCTTGTATAGGAGAGAACAAAATCTCACAATCTGCAAAGCCTTGTATAGGTATGACACTTAATCCTAAGTAATATGTATCATTCAAACAAACTATAGAAACATATTCTACCATTGATCAAGAAGGTATCCTATTGAGACTTCTTCAAGATCACTTGATATCTCTTCCTCCCAAAACTCACAAGAAATTCTATTACAAAACTTCATTTTACATATATCATAGAGTTCATGGTCATTCTACTAATGAATGTAATGCTTTTAGTAGTAAAATACAAAATTTTAAGGAGTTTGGTGTTATTCCTTATGTTGGGGCACCTATTCCCTCTAATTGATAATTATTTTCACTCTAGCATTCATTTCATTAATCATTTTGGCTCACCCTTGTCCTACACTAAGTGGGGGAAAGTGGTTTGATAGCCTTGTCCTCGTATGTCACCTATCATTGTCTCTTTTGGATAGTTGTTAACATTTCATGAACATATAAGAGGACATTTGGGATGTGGATGGAATGTCTTAAGTTTTCTCGCATATGACATACTACCTTTTTCATGAGGTAGATTCTAGGAAACATATGACTTTGCATAGGTCTTTCTAAGTAAGCTCTCATGTCTTCTTCTTCTACTTTAAATAAATTGCTCACAGTAATGGTGTTAGCAACTAATTTAAAGTGGGGGAATACACTAACACTCATTGTGTTTCATTATGTGATTTATGTCTTCTTGCGATGCATCCTTTTCTTATTGAAGTCATTGGCCTTGATTCCCTCCAAGAGTGTGATACTTCTCTGATGCATCCTCTCTTGGAAATATTAAGTATGATGTTCCCTAAGAAGAGACCATGCACAAACTAAGGAAAATCCATTTGAACATTCCTTACACCATTTACAATGTCTATGAGTGTCAAGCATGCAATTTTTTTCTTACCTCATATAGCTCAAAGACCATTTTTGTGTGGTACCTTATTAAAGTTATGAAGAGGTATAACTTTGGCATGGTTGAGCAAGAAGCCCATTTTGAGGCATGACTTTCCCCATAGCCACCTATGTGTGTGTGAGTGCATACCAACCATGAGTGTATATTTCTCACCTTTTGGGACTTCTCACCTGGTGGAAAGCCATGAGTTCCATCGCCTCAGAGTGAGTATAGATTTTTGAATAAAGAGCCTAGACCTGATCCACAAAATGTTGGAAAAATGGTCAAAGCTTGATCCAAATTTTTATTCTCACCTTTCTCTTCCTTCTAGTTCTTTCCATTGTATGATCATGTATCTTTTCTTGGTACAAATCATTCACCTTGTGTGTGTCCTCTTGTGCTTATGTTGGTTTGACATAGGATCTTAGATCCTAGGGGATTAATTGATGCCTTGATCTTTTTCATTCTTTTTCATTCTTTTTCATTCACACTAGTATGATTGGACTCCTCTTGAATGTCTACCTTAGTGTGAGTTTGAAGCAAGTTCATCCTCTCACTAAAGTGGGGGTTTTATGTGTCACCAAAAAGTGTATACCTCGCTTGGCATGGAAATAATAGATGATAAATTTGACTTAATGAGACCTTGATTTAGTGTTGTAAGGTGTTTTTCACATTCACATTAGGTCTTGGACCCTTTCAAATTGAGTAAAATGCATCTAATGACGTCTTTTGAAGGTGTTGTAAAGTGTTGTAAATGACTTTCACACTTTCCTAGACTCTTATTAAGAATCTAAGTATAATGGACCCACTTTCCCCTAATTTAATGACATAAAATGTATTTAATTGCATTATCACATCAATCTAGAAGGCTTGTAAAATAACTGTGTTAATCTAGTATTGTAATATTTCCTACACATTCACATTTGATGTTGTGCCTTTTCTAGGCTAATTGGACCTCATTTTAGTGTTTTAAAGTGTATTTAATCACACTTTCACATTGGATTTTGTGTCCCAATCTCTAGTTGACCTTTACATCATCATTAATAGGTCCCTATGGCCCCATATTGTGCATCCCAAGGCATAAATAGATCAAATACCTAGTGAAATCAACATAAAAAATAAAATTCTTCATTTCCCAACAATCTAGCTAGCAAAAGGGCCTCTTTAGGACTCAGTCACCCATATGGGAAAATGAGTCCCTCCTAGGTGGCACTAAGTCACCCAGAGTGGTGAATTAGTCCCATTTGGGTTATTTTTGAGTTTAAGGTTGGATTTTAAGTTTTATTTTCCTCCATGTTGACCTTGGGGATCAAATTAATAGGAAAATTAAGTGGATTGCCTATAAATACAAGTCTCTAAACCCTAAATCATAACTCATCATCATTCATTCATCAATCATCATATTCTCAAATTAAGAAAGTTAGGGTTTTGGGATTCTAAGTGATCAAGATAAGGGTATGTGCAAGATCATGGAAAAAATAGTCCCTTAAGTGGCAAAAAATTCAAAAAAATCAGAGTTAGGCAATTTGATGTAAAAATTTGAATAAGTTATCTATATTATTTCAAAAACATATAAGAATAGAATCTATAGAAAAGTGAATGTAGTTTCTAAACTACTAGGTTTGTTTAAAAAAAATAAAAATCTATTTGGTGAAAATTTGAAATTTCAAAGCAATGGTACTTAAATTTCAAGGAAAAAATAAGTAGGTGTCTGTCTAACCATCCTAACCACAATAAAATGATAATATGTTTTATAAGATTTTAGATATAAGTAGATGACTCATACCCTGATGTGATGCATATTTTTTTGTAATGTTTTTCCAAGTAAATAATTAATTATGAATTTTTTATTACAAACTTTTAATAAATATAAAAACTCATATGTCTGACCACCTTAACTTGTTCAAAACTTCATGAAATTCAATTTTTCTTTTTTTAATACTATAGTATGCAAAAAATAGAATGTGATGCATGTTTTGGATTCAAAAAATATGATATTGTTTGAAAGTTATAGAGGTTTTTCAATTAGCCTATGAATCAGGACTTTAGTCATAATTTTAATATAAAATGAATAATAATTACTTGTTAAATTCAAAGTAAAAGCATAATTTATATCGATGGAAAGCTGACAATCTTCTTTAAAAACCCTTTTTGTTTCATCAATTTTGGGTAAAAAAAATAGCTGTCAGCCACATACCCATCATATTGCCACTTTTTGGCCCATCATGATCCTGGACATACCCATAACATTCTTTAGACATTCAAGGGAAGATTATTCATCTTTTGCTGAAGAAAATCAAGATCAATCATCATGATAAGTCTGTAACTCCATTTTTTCATCCTCCATTATATTATTTCTTCATTTTCATTGAATTACCTAAAAAGGGGTCTGACTAAGGCAAACCCCCATGCCCTAACATTCACCATTTCTTTCTCTTTCCTTGTGTGATTGTAGATTTAGGTATCTTGAAGGCTTGGAAATCATTAAAAATCAAGCTACAATGTTTTTTAAAACATCTCCTTGTTGACCAAATTAAGATATCAATAAAAATCATTGTGCCAAAAATCAGAGTTTCAAAAGTACACTTGTCAGGAACCAAAGTGCAGATTTTTAGAAATTCAAAAGTGGACTAAATTTCTAATAGTGGTTACCTAGTCCCACTAAACCTTTTTTTTATAGGTTTCTATAGATTTGGATACCCATTTGACTGAAATGGGCTCCAAAGTAGTTTTTCTAGACTTAGGACTAAATCACCCAAATTGGCACAAGTGTCATAGTTGGCTTCTGCATTAGTTTTATTAGGATTCTGGATCTTCATTCCATAGTTTTTCAGCCTCCACTCGTACACATTCTGTTTTATAACTTTCCATCTAGTTTTGTTTGCATTTTTATGTCTTTTATCACATGTCTGCATATCACAATGTATTTTCAAACATCTTGCATTTCAATAGTTTCACATTAATAATCCATCTCTTTTATCAGTTTATTGCATTTAGATAATTTCATTTAGACATATTCCATCCATTCTTGCGTAGTTTTGAGTGGGGACATTATGCATTTGGATCCATTTCTCTCCTTTTAGGTGAAAAACCTTAGAAGAGTTAGAGAACCCTTAGATACAAAAACTGGTGTCCACAAATAATACTATAGTGAGTTGATGTTTGAGATTCATTTCATCACACAATCATCATGGATCTTGGCTTATCGAGCTCTTTCACTTCTAGTGTTGAGACAAGTTTGCTAGGTATGGACCATACCTTTGACAACTCTTTACCATCAAGTAATGTGAAAAATGTTGAAACAATGGTTGCTATTATTTTGCAAGGGAACATAATCCAAATTCATGAAGACTTAAAAAACCTAAAAAATCAAATAAGTACTAAAAAAATTTCAACCACCACTATCCTTGGCATAGATAACATACATTACATGATTAAAAGTGATGACAAAGTTCATCTTGTGTGTAAGATAGTTCAATTTTTTGGGAAATGTCTTACCTCAACCACTAGTTGTGCTTTACCTTTGAAAATTTTCCAAATCCAAGGAGGATTTAAAATTACTCCTACAATCATTACCTCTATTCCTACCTATACCAATCCTCGAGTTACAACAACAATGCAACTTACTAGTAATTTCATTCCTTCCTTGGGTATTTCCACTAGCATTTCTAGTACCTTTGTGGCATCACATGCCATATATTCTACCACTTTTTCTCCCATAAGCATTCCATTCAATTATCCCTTGAAAACATGTATAAATCCACCATACTCACCTCCATCTCAAAACAAAACCAATGACACCCTCATATATCAACTTTTCCAAACCATTTCATCCCTTCAAAAGAAATTTTCCATCATAAAAAAAAATCAACATGCTCAACCTACATATTATGTCAAAAGCAATATCTTATCCTTGCAGATATTGATAATGTCGATGCCACAAGGTATATAGGTTCCTATATTTGAGAAATATTGGGGGAAAGGAGATCATTCTAACCATGTTTCCACTTATACCACCTTATGTAGTGACTTTATTCTTGAGGATAAGCTCTTGGCTAAACTTTTCCCTAGATCCTTGAAGGATACCGCCTTAGAATGGTTTTCCTCATTACCGAATAACTCAATTCATTCATTCAATTATCTTTTTGAGGCATTTGTAAAGCATTTCCAAGTGCATATAACTCTTAAGATGACCTTAGTCTATTTTATGAGATGTAAGCAAAAAGATGATGAAAAGATTATAGACTTTATTTAATGCTACCAATCACTTTATTCCCAAATTGATGTAAAGATTCATGACCCTCACCTTCAAAGGATGTTCATTAAGAACTTCCAAACTAATATAAAAGATAAGCTTACCATGATGAATTTAACCTCATTTTTACACTTGTGTACTGCCCTTCATGATTAGCAAAACAAGGTTAGTAGTTGTGACACAAAATCCACCTCTAGCTGTACTAGGAAGTCTAAATATCTAAACCAAAATAATTATCAACCTCCTCAAAAATAGAACAAAGGATTTACTCAACTAAATACCCTTTAAAAAATAAATCAACATGTTGATACCCAAGTGGCTACTATTAGGAATATGACTCCTTTCGCATTTGGGGATCCCACTAGGGAATTTGCTCCCTTACCAGATACCCTCCATAACATAATGTCACAAATTTTAGAACCGAAAATGATCACCTTTCCTCCCATAATAACTCCAAATAATAATAATCCTTTACATCTAAACTTTTAGAGATATTTATTATTGTCATTATCACCAAAAAAATGGAGATGACACAAAACATTGTAAGCATCTTAAACATCTTTTTGAAGACCTCATTTATTATGGTTGACTTTCAATTGGAGGTGTTAATGATCAAGGAAATAAATCCATTGCCATCCCAACCAAAACTTCCAAATTTTTACCAACCCTATGCCTAAATATAATATTTCATTTGTCAAAGCTATTGAAACTTCAAAGAATGATGTGATGAATTTTGATGACAAAATGGATACTATTGAGCAATATCCTATCGATATTGATCCAATTAAAAATGGTTTAATTGAATTGATTAAAACTCAATATCATAAGGGGTGAACTAAAAAGCCTCTTGAAATTGCTTTCTCATCTAAGGATATTATTCAAAATGTACCTAATGGTCCTCTTTACATGGTTGGTCGAATCAATGATAATCCCACTATTGGGATATTAATTGATTCTAATTGTGTAGAGAATGTAATCACTAAGGAATTATTACTCATGGATGATCTCTATCAAGAAACATATGACAAATTGAAAGAATACATAAAGATGCATAATGGTTTCACTTACCCTACAATGGGATCAATCACCCTTCCTTTACAAATAGGACTGAGAAAGTTATATGTCTCATTCTCCATCATGTCAATGTCAAAAAATTTCCATGTGAAGTTTGGTTACCCATGGCTATGCTCCATGGAATTTTTCCCATCATTTGTTCATAAAAGCTTAAATTTTCCCTCTGAAATTTTCACTATCCCTCATAGTGGATTTAATCCTCTATCTTCCCATGAAAATTTCTAATTAGATTTATTTTGGCCTGAGCCTATGGAGCCTATTAAACCTCAAGAGGATTTCTTTTTCAAATCCTATCAAAAATTTAAGGTGAAATGTATAGCAAAAATATCCCTTACAAACATGCCTAAACCTATGATTGAGCCTACCATCCTTGATGAAACCATGATTAAACCTAAAGGAATTCCAAACAACCAAGACCAACCTAAGATATATCCTTCACCTATCTCCTATAAAAGACCAAGAGATAATGAAAGTAATCCCATCATGCCTCCTAAAATATTTTTTTTTACAAAGATAAAGAGAAATTGGTTGAACAACCTTCCATGGTTCCCTCCCTTCCTTCCCTTATGGAAGAAAAGAAACCTATGGCTAATAAACCTGCACCTACACAAATGCAACTTGAAAATCATACTAAAAGAAATAGAAATGTTAGAGAGTGTAGAGATAGATGGCATGCTCTCCCTTGAAGGTTAAATGAAGAAACAAACAAAGAAAATAAAAATTGAAACTTGATTGAAGCAATGCATGATGAGTCTCCCTCTTTTCCATAACAAAAATATACTATACATATCCTATACTGAAATCACGAAATGGGCTAAATACTTCTTTAAACATTATCATTCAACCTCCTATTGTGATTAACTTGGATGATGACATGAGGTTGATAAAATTGGTGAGGAGATGCATAATGAATTGAATTCATTATTTTCCTCTTATAGGAGCTTACATGAAAATTATCCTAAGAAGAGTGTTGAACTAGGTAATGATCCTAGTTTTTCACTTGTTATTATCCATTTAGCTAGTTTCCCACCTTCTATATGCAATGAACATGATTGGGATGTAGACGACCTACTAATAGGTTTACTCACATATGCCTTACTATTATTATGCATTATTTTCTTTTATTTATTTTATGTGATTGCATCCCTCATGTTGTTCTATTTGATGTCTCTCTCTCTCTTTGTGGCATTCCTCTATTTATATATACATTCTTTTCTGTGTTGTGAAATTTTTATCTTTTCTCTGTCTTGTATTTTATTTTTGGGGATGATGCAAGGCATTGAAATATTCATGTCTCTTCCATGTTGACCAAAAATATTTTCCTTTATCTTTTATTTGTCTTGTTTTTTCCTTTTGGGGATGACACAAGGCATCGAGACATTCATGTCCCATCCATGTTGAGCCAAAATATTTTCCTTTATCTTTTATTTGTCTTTTATTTTCCTTCTGGGGATGATGCAAGGAGTCAATAAATTCATGTCTCTTCAATTTTGATCCAAAAGGGCTTTCTTTTTTTTTCCTCTCTTTATGCCATTCTTCTTGTTCCATGAGTATTTGGGGAATGATGACAGTTTCGAGCTCTCTAAAAATATTGTAGCAAAAACACACTAACATAGTCAACAACTAAATAAATAAATTAAAAAAAAAATTGTTAATTTAATAAATAAATTTAGTTGAAGTAGTTATATTCCTATAAATAGTTTTATATGGGATTAATGGCTTGATAATTCCAATACAGTGTAATGTTTTGTGTTGAATGTGATTGACAGTTTTTTGATTCAAGAGAAATCTTGATTTTTCACTCATTTCAATATGGTATTAGAGAAAGTTTCTTCCTAGACCTCTCTTTGATCTCCTTCCATTCATTTTTTTCATCCAAATCAATTTTTACAATGGTAATGCAATGAGGACTAGGTGCAACTACTATTGTTTTCTTCCATTCTTGCATTTGTCAACAAGTGAGCAATGTGGACCATGTGCAAAACCCTTCTGACTCCATCATTCATATGCATTTCTTCTCTTTCTCTCTACTATGTTCATTCTTACCATTTTTTTCATCCCAAAAATAAAAAAATAAAAAAATTATATACCCCAATCTTTTGCAAGCATATTTATTGAAAATCATGTTTCTCCATGTTCTTTTTGGGTGCAGTATTCATTAGCACTACTAGAAATTTGAGAGGAATTTTAAAATTTGATATTTAGTACATTAGTTAGTACTAAATTTCATTTTTTCTAGTGATTTATGAAAAGAGGAGGCTATTTGTGAGAAGAGGACAGAGTTCGCAGGAGGAGAAAGTGGACACTGTAGAGAAGAAAGGAAATGATATCTTTTTTGCTAGTCTTCCACCCATGTGGTTTTCCTTCAAAGTTACAACTAATATTTGGTTTGTTCCCTTATCTTATGTTTGTGCATGAAACTTTCAGATGAATTCAATTTGAAGTTTATAACAAGGAAATATGAAAAAGGTTTGTTGTTTAGGGCTTATTTTTGATTCTTTTCTTTTTATTTCTTTAAAATAAAGGTGTGAGGAAATTGGAGATATAAGTGTTTTTAAAGAATTTTTTTTCAACAGAAAATGGAAAAATCAAGCCTTTATGAAAATTTTGATGGAAATGATTTTCATAGTTGGAAAATATAGATACAATTAGTGTTAATTGAAAGAGATCTCTTGGAAATTGTTGACGGTGCAGTTCCAAATCCAATAGATGTAGAAGAACTTAAAAAATGGAAGGTAAAAGATAATAAAATGTTGGCTATAGTTAGTCTTTGTTTATCATAACCTTATTTTCATCATATATATTTTTAAAAATATTCTAATTATATCTAGAAAACATTGAATACTTTTTTTGGATCAAAAGTTGATAGTTCATAAATAAGAATAAAACAAAAGTTATATGATTTGAAAAGGGAAGAAGGTGAAGATTTAGTGTCTCAAATCAATAAATTATATTCCTTGATAAAATATTTGGTTGGTATAAGTGAAGAAATAAAGGAAAATGATGCAAAATCCATTATTTTAAATAGTATGCCAAATAGTATGTCTCACAAGGTATTCACTTTAAGAAAAATCAATCCAATTCTAGAAAGTATTATATCCACATTGCTTGATGGAAAAAACAAACATGTTTCAAAAGAAGAAGTTGCATTAAATGCACAAAACAAGGCTAGTACTTCATACAAAAATTCTAAACATATGAAAAAGTTAAAAAATGGAAGTGGAATATGTTTCTATTGTAAAAAAGATAGGACATGTAGTACTAAATTGCAAATAGAGAGCACAATATCTTCTTGATGGATATTTGTAGGATAACTCTTTGATAATTGAAGGACAAGACCATACTTCAAGTGATGAGGAAATTCCACATCAAGGTGACAAAGAATATGTGTACTAATTTCTAGTTTTCCTCTATCTCAATACAAAGGGAGGGTGGAAGAATTTAGTAAATGACATTTTTAATAGTTAAATAAATGAATTAACAAACTGTTGTTAATTTAATAAATTAATTTAATTCGGTTAGTTATATTCTTGTAAATATTTTTCTGCAATAATAATGGCTTTATAATGCTAATACAATGTAATGTTTTGTGTTGAATGTGATTGGAAATTTTTTGATTCAAGAGTAATCTCAAATTTTCTATCATTTCAATACCCTTAAATGTGTTTTGGGATTTCATTTTGGGTAAAACCCTCTTTCATGAGGTATATTTATTGGGAAACATATGTCTTGGCATAGGGATTTCCGAATAGGCTCTCATTTCCTCTTTATTGTTAGCATTTATTGTTTCCTACTTTAAAGTAATTGCTCATGTAATGGTGTTTAGCAATTTCTTTAAAGTGGGGGCATGCATTAGCATTATTATTTTTCATTTCATGTTTCATTTTGTAGTATTCTTAATTCATGTGATGCATCTTTCACTTTTTGGTTGGCATTACGTGTGATGTCCCACAAGAGCATGATCTCTCATGGCATATTATATTCCTATAAGTTGCTTGATGTGACACACCACATCCCCCAAGTTGTGAATCTTCTATTCCTTGATTATTCCTCTCTTGGAGATATTAGGAACAATGTTCCTTGAGTTAAGACCTTACATGAACTAAGAAAAAATCCTTTAAATGTACCTAACATTATAATTTTGGTTATATTGCCACCTTGCATAACACACTTTTCTTTCCTATGGAGGCATCTTGTTTGTTCATGAGTATCAAGTATATGAAGCTTTCCTTACCTCATGAAGCTAAAATTTCATTGTTGTGTGTCACCTTGTCAAAGTTATTAGGAGATATAGCTTTGGTCTAGTTAAACGACAAGCCAAACATAGGCATGACTTTCCCATATCCACTTGATTGTGTGTGAGAGAACATATTGGCCACATGCATATTTCTCTCACCTCTTTGGATACCCACCTAATGGATAACCTAAATTTCTATTGCCTCAGAGTGAGCATGCATTTCTGGGAAAACAACTTAGATTTGACCCACATCATAATGGAAAAAATTTCAAATCTTGATCCACCTCATATTTTTAGTTTATTTTTATTTTATTTTTTATTTTTTTATGTCTTTGGTAGTGTATGTTTGTCCCTTGTTATTGCTTCTTACATTGTTTTTCACATGTGTTATTTTGTGCCTGTGTTTTTTTACCATTGGATCTTGATCCTGGGGCTTGCACAACCCTCTTGGTCATTATCATCCTATCTTACTAGCATTGGTACACTTGGACCCCTCTTGATGCAATTTCATCTACTTTAGTGTCAGTTTGAAGCAAGTTCCTCCTCTCACCAAAGTGGGGGAAAAATGTATGGTAGAAAAATGTATCCCTCGACATTTTCACACTTGTTTAGGCCCTTGTGAACTGAATGACCATAACTATTCCTTATTCAGGTTGTTTTAAAGTGGTTTCTTGCACTTTCACACTAATCTATGGTTTTTATTAATTAATTGGGAGGGTATTTGTAGGATCATGATGGGCCAAAAAGTGGAGATATGATGCATATGTGTAGGGTATATGGATGACGACTTTTTTTAAACCCAAAATTGATGAAACAAAAAGGGTTTTTAAAGGATATTCTTAGCTTTCCACCAATATAAATTATGGTTTACTTTCAATTTAATAATAATTATTATTCATTTTCTATTTGAATTATGACTAAAGTCTTGATTGATAGGCTGATTGAAAAATATCTAAGGCTTTCAAACGGTATCACATTTTTTGAATCTAAAACATGCATCACATTCTATGCTTTGCATACTATAGGATTAAAAAAGAGAAGATTGAATTTCATGAAGTTTTGACCAAGTTAAGGTGGTCAGACATACGATTTTTTATATTTTTTAAAAGTTGTAATAAAAAAATCATAATTAATTCTTTACTTGGAAAAATTATTACAAAAAATATTCATCACATTGAGACATGACTCCTCTGGTTATATCTAAAATATTATAAAAAAATATTATCATTTTATTGTTGTTAGGGTGGTTAGATAGACACCTACTTCTTATTTTTTCACTGAAATTTAAGTACTACTGCATTGAAATTTCAAATTTTCACCAAATAGATTTAAAGAAAAAAAAACTAGTAGTTTAGAAACTACATTCAATTTGCTACAGATTCTATTTTCGCCACTTAAGGGTTTTTTTTTCCATCATGATCTTGCACATACCCAAGATTCTTTATTCCTCATTTGGCTTTATTTTGCATCCACAAGCCTTAATTAATGCATATTTCCTAGGATAATCCTCACATAAACAAACATCCAATCATAATTTATGTGTTTTTTGATTGTAGGACCAAATTTAGTGATCTAGGACTCATACACCACCTTGGGCATATGGGTTCCACCTAAGTTTTGTGGTCCCAATCTGGATTTCACATAAATATAAGCCTTTTCTTGAAAAATGTGTCCCAAATCCTAGCCTAATGGGACTCATATGCCACTTTTGGCATATGGGTCCTATGTGGCTTAAACCTAAATTAAATTCAAATTCTTTGAGGTATTTTATTCTCCTAGATCTGATGTTGGCTTGTGATGTTGTAATTTTGACAAATTTGGCATAAACAAATATAAATACAAGGTTATTTCACATATTTTCTCTTAGCAATTTGAGCATTCATGCATTATAGAAAATTTTAGTTCACGAGAGAATTCAAAATTTTACAAAAACATTCAAGAGTGATTATCAAACATTTTAAAGTATTATTCAAGTATCAAGCATCATGTCAAAGTCATCATGCATCATTCATATTTTTGAGCTAACATTTGTGATGCAGGGTTTTATTATTGAAGCAAGCATTCAATTCAAGATCTACAACATTCATGCTATCCATCTCATACATGTTTGTAGCACTTTGTTTCTAGGGTTTGGTGAGTTCCAACATATCATTTTGTTCATTCATCATTCCTCCTTCCTATTACATTTCATTTCAATGTTTGATTACCAAAATGATGTTTGACCAAGCTAAAACCATTTCCACTAACAAAACAAAATTTTCCCTCTCTATAGTATATGATCTGTAGGTCTAAGTTGAGGACACATTGAAGATTAAGATTGGAAAAGAAGTTAAGTGTGCAAACTTGCCAAATTTGTCACCTTGTTTAGAAGATCACTAAAATAAATCTATAGAGAAGAATTTCATAGTTTAGACCTAAAAATTAGGTTGAGAAGGAATAGAATATATAGAAGAGAAAATTCAGATCTCGACCCTCCAAAAAAACTAATTAGGACTAATACACAACTTCTAGCATATGAGTCTTAGTACAATGAATTTTCCAAATTTCTAAAGATCCAAATCCACCACTACTAGATTATTGTTCCAACCCAAAACCCTAGTTGGGGACTTAATGGCACCTTCAAAATTTTCAAATTTTGAGTGACCATGATGTGAAAAAGTTCATTTGCATACTCATAAATGCACCTGAAAAATCTACCCAAGTGACTTACTTTGGAGGGTCATAAATTAGAGCTAGTTGATTTTCATGCCAAATCCCTTGGTGAGTGTATTAATGTGACATATGTGAACTTTTATTTCTGATTTAAGCTTCCTGTGATGAGTTTTGATAGGGTTTTTAAATGAAAAGCTAGAGGGTTCTAGGGCTTTTTTGTTTTCAAAAAGTCCTGCGAAGTGGCCTCTTGTTCACACTGATATTTCACAGTTGGGTGATTGTCATGACAAAAGGATTAGTGACATGTATTCCCCTCACATTCATATGCTCCTTGGTCTGGTTTCAGAGCCTTAGGATTTCATTTAATATTTTTACAAGGTCAAAAGCAAAAGTAATTTGTTCTATTTTTTACATATGCATTTCCAAAATGTTTCAAGGAGGTCAAGTTTAACCCTAAATATTTGGTGATAAATGTGGATTGAAGGAAATCCCTCTTGTAAACATACTCATTGAGCCTATTAGATCTAATGTTTTCATTGGTAGCTACCCAGGAGAAGATTTGGTATATTTTCAGGATGCTGACTTGGTGAAACCTAATTGGTTTTGGATAGGAGCAGTTGCAGAAAAGTCCAACTGAGCTACTTTGGCATTGAATATATTGCACCTGGGGATGAATTTTTCTAAGCTATCTATTGCACTACATTGTTGGGTCAAATTTTTGCATTCCTATGAATTTTTATGATATCAAGAGGTTTTTTGACTAGTTTTCCAGGGCGATTCTAGGGCCCACCTAGCCATTTTTTATCACTGTGCAAAAATGATAGAGAGAAAAGTTTAATGACAACCCACTTCATTTTTTCATTCCAGGAGCATTGAAAAGCAGTGTTAGGTCAATTGAGCATGAATTTTGTTTCAAAAAAAAAAAAAAGCTAGGCCCACATGGGGGCTCGACATGCTTTGCACAATTATGAAGTTGCAAGTGTTGTATTATTCCAGTCACTTCAAGTGAATTACTTGGAACAAGGTAGTCATATGGAAGCTTCATGTTTACATTCATGAAAACCTTAAGGTGTGTTCTCTTGATTCTAGATTTGGTAATTTTGAAGAAGAGTTGGACTATCATGTAGATGAAGTGGAGACACATGTACACTTTTCTTTGAAGGAATTGCTAGGTGAAACTTAGATTTTAGGGTGTAAGGTTCCATGACTCTTGCTCAATTAAGGTTTTTCACCTCAAGGAGAGAGATAGACCGTAGAAAAAATCTATGTGGTTCACTCAAACTAATGCAAGTGTAATGAAAATATGCCTAAATGAAATTATCTAAATTCAACAAACTAATAAAATAGATTGATTATTTATGCAAAACCTTAGAAATATGAAGTGTTTGAAAACATAATGTGATATGCAGAAATGAACTAGAAACATAAACAAATGAAAACAAAACTTAATGAAACTAAATCGAATGCACATGTATATAGAAAGCTAACACTGGAAGGTTCTGGGACTCATTTGCCATAGATGGTGATTTATTCCTACTTCTGGTAAATTCTGCTTAAATAGGTTTTGGGATATTCGAAATTGAAATACTTAGAAATCACTTTTTCTAGCCTAGTAGTGGGACTCATTTTCCATTGATGGTGAATCATTCCACCTATAGAAATTTGGAAATTCTAAAGTCAACTATGTGGGTCCAAATTTGTACTTCTCTTCTTGTCAGGTTAATAGATTCAAATCTGCATAAAACGAGCCGAATGATCTCTCCAAGCTTGAATTAGGTCTTTATTGAATTGAGTAGCTTTGATGAATTTTTTACCACTTTTCAAAGCCTATCTCTTTGATAAATCTTTCTACAAGACCTACAAACACACATGCAAAGAGGGGGAAAATGGTTAAGGGTTAGAGTATAGGGATTGGCCTTAGTCAAATCCCACTTTGGTAAGCAAGCCCTTGATAAAGAAATGAAGTGAAATAAGAAAGGAATGATGAAAAATAACATGGAAATGTCATGAAGTCACCAAACCCTTATTGCTGAAGTCTGAATATATGTCAATGGTTGCTCCAAGGTGCTTGATTGAATGTTATGATGCATGAATGAACTATGTTGATTGTTGATGAATGAATGGGTTAGAATGGATAGAAAAACACTTATTTATACACAAATATTTCCTAATTTCCAAAAAATACATCACAGGCTGACCTAAGGTCTTAATGAATAAAAATCCAAAAGAAATTTGAATTTATTTTGAATTTTGTGCCAAGAGGGACTCATTCGCCACCCATGGTGAATGGGTCCCACTCAAGGCATGAAGGTGGGTGTTAGGAATTAAGTTATATTTACTGATGTTTGTTGGGTTTTTATTCAAAAACACGCTTAATCAAGGCTTGTGAGTGCATAAAGGTGGCAAATAAAGCATAAGAAAGGTGTATTTAGGGGTGAAAAGCCTAGAAAAGCATGAAATTTTGTTACAGGACTTTACAACACTTTAAAATAAGACTTCATAAGGGATAAAAAGGGAATATTTAGATGAATTATAACAAGAAGATTCTAGAAAAGTGTAGAAATGTGCTACAACACTTCACAACACCTTTACAAGACATGATAAAATATTAATATTTTGAATATTCAAGACCTAATTTGAATGTATAAGTTACATTAGAACATTAAATCTAAGAAAAATAGGCCAAGCATCATAGGAAAAAGACCTAAATGACAATGAAATTTTCTAAAGATCCATTTTTCTATGGTACATTTAGTCCCCACTTTAGTGAGAGGATGAACTTTCTTCAAACTCACACTAAAGTAGCCATGCATATCAAGATGGATTTGAATGCATTTATGCTAGCAAGATGGGATAGCAATGATCAAGAGGGATGATCAAGCCCATGGAAAAATCAACAGAAGAAGAAAGGAACACACATACTAGAGAGAAAAAGAAAAGGAAGAGGAAAAGGAAGAGGGAAAAGGAAGAGGGAAAAGTCAAATCAAGCTTCAATCATTTTTCCAACTAGTTGTGGATCAGATCTAGGTTGTTTTTTTGAAAGAGAAAATGCATACTCACTCTGGGGTGACAATATTCATGGTAGTTCATTGGGTGAGAAGGTTGAAAAGGTTAGAAACATACACTTGGTTGTTATGAACTCAAAAACACATGGGTGGCTATGGGGAAAGTTGTGCCTCGGGATGGGCTTCCTACTCTACCATATCAAAGTTATACCTCCTAATAACATTAATAAACCACCACAAAGGAAAAATGTCAAATTGTGCTTCATGAGACAAGAAAAGCTTTGTATTCTTAGAACACATGAACAAGTAGGATGGCACCACAAGCATGCAATATATGTTATGCAAGGTGGGCATATGAATGTACAAAATGTAAAATGAAAAAGAAATGTTCAAATGAGTCTTGTTTAGTTCATGCAAGGTATGTCACTTAGGGAACATTGTGTCTAATGTCTCTAAGAGAGGACCAATCAAAGAATAGAATATTCAAAACTTAGGAGATGTAGTACGTCACATGAGGCCACTGAGAGGAATGTAATATACTAAGAGATGTCATGCTCATGAAGGACATCACACCCAATGTCATCCAGAAAGTGACTAAATGCATCATATGAAGTAACAGGGCTGCAATAAGAACCAAGGAAGAAAAATACAAAATGATAATGCCAATGTATGCCCCCACTTTAAAGGAATTTCTACACACCATTCTATGAGAAATTACTTTAAATTAGTGAAGGAAAAATGAAAAAAGAAAGAAGACATGAGAGCCAAGTCATATGTTTCTGAGTAAAGCTGTGTCATTTAAAAGAAAGAGAAACAAAAGAGAGAGGGGTTTCCCACAAAAGGAACACACCAAACACATAAGTGATCTATGGATTTGGGGTCATTATTTTCATTGTTGCATAATCCCCCAAATACTTAAAACTAGAATAATAACACAAAGAGAGCAAAATTAGAAGAAAAATAAAATTTGTTTTGGGTCAACATGGAAGAGACATTGCAGTCTCAATGCTTTGCATCATCCCCAAAAGGAAAACACAAGTGAGAATAAAATGAAAATGAAAGCTCTTGGGTCAACATGAAAGAGACAGTCTGTTCTGAATGCTTTGCATCATCCCTAGAAGGAAAATACACAAAAAAATTGAAAGGAACAAACGAAAGCAATTTACAACATATAGAAGAATGGAGGTACAAATAAAGGAAGTGCACAAAGAGAGGGAGAACATCAAAAGTCACGTCATGGGGGAAACATAATATGCACATGGAAAAGGAAAGAGAAAAGATAAAATCCTAGTAATACAAGGGCAAGCTGACCACCAATCGAGTCATTCACCTTTCAATCTCAATTGGTCTAAGTGGAAGGTGAATAATGTAGCTAAGGGACAATGACAAATGCATTACTATGAAAAGGATAGAAACTTCTTTCCCCTACCTAGTGCGAGGTAGGAATGAGCCAAGATAGGTGATGGGAAAGGTCATGCAATAATGAAAATGGAAGATTCTACAACTATTACATGATGAGGTTGGTGATAGCGTACTATGGGATGATAGGATAATAGTCGGTATCAGTGAAGTGATAATTTCTTAGTATGTCCCTCAATGTCTAACATTCATCACTGCAATCTCCAAGAACACAATGATATTACAATATGGTACATTGGAATCTTTAGGACGGATGACCAACCTATTCAAAGGTGGTAAGAGTATAAGACCTCTATTTAAAAGCATTTGCAGGTTTTTGTCACATTCAGGTGGTGGATGGAGAGGAAACTTTATTTTTTTCAATGTGTAAGGTCATTTGCATTTACTAGATTCACCTTTTTCATGGATTGAAGGAGGAAGATAACCCATGGGAATCCTAGCATTCTTTTCATTGGAATCATGTCAGGGTTGTTCACATGGAAGGAGAACATTCAAGATGAGAGGGGAATCAAATATCATCGTGCCATCATCTTGAAGTCTCCAATATTCAAAAGGAGGCTTGTTGTCATGAGGAGGATCTTGATATCCTAACCCTATTGTGTTTTGTTTTGTTGATCGTTGTTCTAAAATTTGATAAATTTCATGTTTAGTTGTTGTGTCATGTCCTTGTTTTCTTAATATAGTAAAACCTTTTCCATCATTTTCTTCAAGGTCGATTGGTGTGTTTGTAACTTTGTTATCATAGAATGCTTGAGGAGTTATTTGGTTAGAGGAACTAGGTACACCTATTGAAGGGAACTTAGATCCTTTATTTGTTTTAGGATGTAAGTATCCAAATGTATCAAGAGGTGGGACATTAGGAAGGTTTGATTGTTTCATGAAAGAATGGAAGGATGCATTGGCTTGGAGGTTGTTAAGGAATTCATTTAAGAAATTATTCATGCTATCATCATCTTCTTCAATGATGTTAACAACATAAGGAGGAAATTCATAAGGAATTGAAGGAGAATGAGGAAGCTTAAGGTCATTAGGATTAGAGCCAAAGTCATAGTTTGACATGTCCAACAAAGATTTTAATGATGTCAAAAAATTACTAAATCAAAAATCCATGATGCAAATGAATGAACAAAACTAAATGCAAGAAAATGAATAATATAGTAAATCTAGAAATAGTGACAGAGATGTGAGAATAGAAAAGTGAAATGCAGAAAAGACTGTGAAAATGACTAAAATTTTTGTGTTGAAATTCCAACTAGACTGATTAGTCGAAGGTGACGAATGAGTCCAGGGTGAAATTTTTAATGATTATTCAAAAAATTGAAAAATATTTTGATGCTTTTCTGATGCCAAACTAGGATGAAGATGCAGAATTTGAGATTTGGTAATGTTTTGATGGTGCAGGAGCACCTACACCCTTAATCCAAAATGTGATGGATGAAATATAAAAAAGTACATCAAGGTGATCATAGAGTATATCTAGGTTAGTTTGGGGGTGTTAGATTTTTTTTCATGTTTAGTAAGATCTAACAGATCATTTTCCATGTATTTAGGTTTTTAGGAGTTATTGGAGTTCATATGTGAAAAGTTGCACAACAAAATCTAAAGTTGTCATTTTGCAATTTTAGGAGAATATGAAGGGTGAAGGAGATCAAATTGTATTTTTGGACATTTCAATGGTAGTTTTGAGTTGGAAATGTATAAAATTCCTCTTGAAGGTTTGAATGAGGTTGTTGAAACATTATAGAAGTGAATTCCAATAAGCATTCAAACAGTTTCATCAGATTTTTTTATGTTTTTTTTCTCTTGCTATGTACGGGTCTGTACAAGTCCCTATTAATCTAAAACTTATGGTATAATGTGTTGATATACATTATATTGTAAATTTCATCATTTTGAGGGTCCTTAATCATTTTTAGTGAAATAAATATTTATTTTTCTTGGCACTACCTATGTAAACCCGCAAGGGCCTGATCCAAGGTTTTATATGAAGAATTAGCCATTCCTCGTATTGTGGGATCTCCCACTCAGAGGAATGGCATGCATCATGCTAGTTTAGGTTTTTTTATAGGTGTTTGGAATCATAATAAAGTGTTTTGGTGCTTGGGAAGTGATGCTTTATGGCAGGGAAAAGTCATTTTTGTGAGAAATTGAGTAACTAAAACATGGTTTTGAAAGAATGTTGAATGTATTGTATTTTTGAGGGATTGATGAGTGTGTGCAAGTTATTTTTAACTTTTTTTAAACTTTGGAAGAGTTTGGAAATCCTTGGAGATGATTCTTTAATAAAACCCTAGGTATTTTCTTATAAATGGAGGGTTTGTTTGGATAGTACTAAAGAAGCCTTAAATTTGGAAACAAATCATGAATTTTGGTGTTTTGTCACATGTCCCATAAATTTTTGGAGATTTTTTGTGAAATAAAGTTGAAAAGGAGGGACTTCCTTTGTTAAAGAGGGGTAAAATAGAAGCCTAAAGTGGGGCAGGTGTATTGGTTCTCCTATTTGGTCTAAAGGAGTCACTGTTGACATTGAGACATGTTAGGTAAGCCCGTAAGGGGTTTATTAATCATTCATTTAATTGTAAAGTTATTTTGAAAGTTTGGATGAAAATTTGCATAAACTAGGTTGTGAGTACTATAAGGGAAGACTAAAGTAGACGTTGACAGTGATGAGTTAATGTGTCTTTCTTACAAAGATTGTTTGAGGATCATTCATTTGATATATTTAGAAATCTAACACCCCCCTATTGCGTCAATATTGTATCAGAGCAATAGGGAGTAGACCTTTGGTTGTATTTTGCAATTTTGGGAAAGCAAGTGAGAAGTTAAAAAGACACCATGCCTCTAGAAGACAATATGGAAAAGGGGATCAAAGAATTCTAGGAGAGATATTCCAATATGAAAGAGATGACACAAAGTAAATCCTTATTCAGAACTTGATGCAAATGCAAGAACAAGGTATGCAATGTGGTCATAGATTCAGGTACTCTTGATAACATAGTATTAGTTGAGATGGTAGATAAATTAAAGTTAGAAAGGATTCATCATGAAAGGACATATAAATAATTTTGTTTTAATAGTGACCAGTCAATTGTGGTGAATGAGAAAGCCATAGTGGATTTTTAGATTGGTGCATATAAGGATAGCATTTGGTGTGATGTTTTTCCAATGATTTATTGTCATGTGTTACTAGGAAGGTAGTGGCAGTTTGATAGGTATGCCTTACATGATGGTTGGAAAAATGTACATATGATATTGTGAAGGATGGAATCAAGTTCAAGCTAACCCCATTGCAAGGAGATGATAGAGAACAAGAGCAAATTGCAAGGATAGTGATGATGGGAAGGAAGGATTTCCTCAAGCATGAGGAAGACAAAGATAGAGAAGTAGCAACCACTACAAAGAAAGAAAGTGTTGAAGTAGCAGGAATTGGTAGAGATGTGATGATGAGAAGCAAAAAATATGATGAGTTGATAAGGAAGGCTGAGATAGTAAAGATAAAAGGTGAAAAGACATTGGAGGTTCAAGAAAAGGTTGGAAAGCATGATGAAGGAAAGGTAAGATCTAGGTATTTGCAATTAGAAGCAAAGGAGGATGCAGGAAAGTTAGATGGTGTTTAGACAGTGTTGAGTGGTATAACTAAAGAGGTTTTTGAAAAGGAAAAACTTGGGATAGAGCTCCTAAATGGAGAAAGATAAGTGAGTGCAAAGGTTTTTCCTAGGGAAAGGAAAAAGTGTCCTAGCAAGGTCATTGTAGAAGATATTTTTTCTCCATTAATTGGAAAAGAGGATAAGGTACAACAAATGTTTGATAATGGAGGAGATGAATTGCAACAGGTGTCTAACAAAAAAAGGGATGGAAGATTAGATGAGAAAGGATAGTTAAAGATAGAGGTAGAAAGTAAAAGGACCAAGGTAAGTCAAGGTGGACTAGTAAAACATGAAGAAGTCATGATTGGGATAGTATGGTGTCCCTTGGAGAAAGAAAAGAATAAGGAGCAACTAAGTACTATTGAGAAAGTAGCATTTAAGTCAGAAAACATAGAGATAGAGGATAATTTAATTCAAAGTTTAAGAATGGAAGATGCAAAGAGCCCATGTAGGGGTCAAGAGAAAGAATATAAGGCACAAAGTTTGATGAAGGTCATGAAAATGAAAGTCGCAGGGAGCCTAGATAAAAGGCTAGTGGAAGAATGTATGATAGTTGGGGATGGAGATAAGCACATGGAAAGCATGGTAAGTGAAGTAAGTGATCCATTAAAGGGACAAGAAGACAAAAGGCCTGAGAATACAATGTTGACGAAGAGTTCAGTGAAGGATAAGAAGTTAGAGAATGTGGTAAGCCAAGGAAATGGTCAAAGACAGTGGAAGCATTTAAGAATGAGTTTGTAGAATGTGAGGAAAGTATATTCACCATGAGAGGTGAAGAAGAGGAAATAAAGAGTTTTTCAAGAGTCCCAAAGATGAAAGGGGTTGATAGTAATGAGTTAACAGATGTTAGATAGGTGAAGGCTAGAGGAAATATGTTGTTAAAGACTCCAAATGAGATGAAGAAGGAAGAAAATGATGAGGTTAGGATAGTGGATTGTCCATGGTTGATAAAATATGTAATGGGCCAATTGTATATTATTATGGAATGGGTTCTAAGCAAGGAGAACTTGAATGTAACTGTGAAGAGAGTGGGTAAGAGAACAAGGGTGAAGGGAGTCATGTGTTACTTTCTTATTTTGATGATTGTGATAGTAAGAATCAAGCCATGGGTTAAAATGAAGGAGGATAGATTGAGTGTGAGTCATATTCAATAGGAAGGAGCTGATGGATAGAGAAATATTAGATGGAAGGAGTTGTTGGAAACAAAAATGAGCATGGCAATACAGATTCAAGAGCACAGTGCAAGAGAAGGGTGGTTGACCATAGAAAAATCAATGCCATAAGTCAAGATAAAGCAAGATAAAGCACAAGGAGGACCAGCTAAGGTAGGAAAACAAGTGAGTGTTGTAGGGTCAAGGTGTTGCAAACTTCTAAGAGACTTGGAAGGATTTCATGGCTGGGTGTATGATTTAGGAGCACCTACACCCTTAATGCAAAATGTGATGGATGAAATATAAAAAAGTACATCAAGGTGATCATAGAGTGTGTCTAGGTTAGTTTTGGGGTGTTATAGTTTTTTTCATGTTTAATAAGGTCAAAAATACCATTATCCATGTATTTAGGCTTTTAGGAGTTATTAGAGTTCATATATCAAAAGTTGTACAATAAAATGTAAAGTTGTCATTTTGCAATTTTAGGAGAATATGAAGGGTCAAGGAGATAAAAAGTTGGTTTTGATGTTTCAAGGGTAGTTTTGAGTTGGAAATGTATAAAATTCCTCTTGAAGGGTTGAATGAGGTTTTTGAAACATTATAGAAGTGAATTCCATTAATCATTCAAACAATTTCATTAGATTTTCTATGTTTTTTTCTCTTTTCCTACTATGTATGGGTATGTATAGGTAACTATTGATATGAAACTTATGGTACAATGTGTTGATATGTATTAGCTTGTAAATTCAATAATTTTGATGGTCCTTAATTTATTTTAGTGAAAGAAATATTTATTTTTCTTGGCATTGCTTGTGTAAACCAGTAGGGACCTGATATGAGGTTTTATATGAAGAATTAACCATTCCTCCTACTGTGGGATTTTTTACTTGGAGGAATGGCCTCTATCATGTTAGGTTAGGTTTTATAGGTGTTTGGAGTCATAATAAAGTGTTTTGGTGCTTGGGAAGTGATGCTTTATGGCAAGGTAGAGCCATTTTTATGAGAAATTGAGTAACTAAAACATGGTTTTGAATGAATGTTGAATGTATGGTCCTTTTGAGGGATTGAGGTGTGTGTGTAGGTTATTCATAGCTTGTTTGAAGCTTTTACAGAGTTTGGAAAGCCTTGGAGATGATTCTTTTACTAAAGCCCCAGGTATTTGCTTGTAAATGGAGGGTTTGTTGGGAAAGTACCAAAGAAGCCTTAAATCTAGAAACAAATCATGGAGTAATGTGTTGTCACATGTGTTATGACTATTTGGAGAATTTTTATGGAAGAAAGTTGAAAAGGAGGGAATTTATTTGTTAAAGAGGGCTAAAAGAGAATCCTAGAGTGAGGTAGGTTTATTGGTTCTCCTATTTGGTCCAAAAGAGTCATTGTTGATGTTAAGACATGTTTTGTAAGCCATTAAGGGGTTTCTTAATCATTCATTTAATTGTCAAGTCATTTTGAAAGTTTGGATGAAAAGTTGCATAAACCAAGTTGTGAGTGTTACACAAGCATAATAAAGTATATGTTGATAGTGATGAGTTAATGTGTATTATTCACAAATATTGGTTTAGGATTCATCATTTAATATATTGATAAATCTAACACTCACCTACTGCGTCATTTGAAGTAGAAAAATGAAATCTATATGAGATATTCACTAATGCAATTTTGTAAACCCTAGGATGCAAAATAATGAAGAAGCTAATGCAATGACTCCTAGGATGTAAATTCCAATGTAAATTAGAAAGATAATGTTCAATATGTAGGTTCACCAAAATGAACCATAGATTTTAGGGTGTAAGGTGTTATGTTTGTCTTGCTCAATTAGGGCTTTTCACCTAAAGGGGAGAGATAGTCCCCACAAAAATATATGTGGTTCACTCAAAATAAGGTAAGTAATATGAAAATATGCCTAAATGTAATGATCTAAGTGCAAAAAACTGATATAATGGATTGATTATTTATGCAAAACCTCAGAAATATGAATTGTTTGAAAACACAGTGTGATGTGTAGAAATTAACTAGAAATATAAACAAATGAAAACATAACTTAATGAAACCGAATGGAGTGTACCTGGAGATAGAATGCTGAAGCTGGAAGGTTCTAGAATGTTTCAAAAATTATTGTTGATGACCATTGGGACTCATTTTCTATAGATGGTGAATTAGTCTTGCTTTTGGTAAATTCTTCTTAAACAAGTTTCATGATGCCAAGAACTGAGATTATCATAATTGCTTTTTCTATCCTGGTAGTGGGACTCATTCACCACTAATGGAAAATCAGTTCACCTAAATAAATCTACAAATTTTGAAGTCAACTTTGTGGGTCTAGATTTTTACTAGTCTTCTTATTGGGTTGACGGATTCAAATCTACAGAAAATGGGCTAAATGATGTCTCCAAGCTTGAATTAGGTCTTTGTTGACTTTAATAGATTTGATGCCATGTTGACCACTTTTCAACACCTATCTCTTTGAAAAATATTCCTACAAGACCTGCAAAAAAACATGTAAGATGGGGGAAAATGGTTAAGGGTTAGAGTATAGTGATTTTCCTTGGTCAAATCTCACTTTGGTAATCAAACCCTTGATAAAGAAATGAAATAAAATAAGAAAGGAATGATGAAAAAATAACATGCAAATTTCATGAACTCACCAAACCCTTGTTGTTGAAGTTTGAAGATATCTCAATGGATTCTCCAAGATTCTATGTTGCTCAAATGCTTTAATATTATGATGCATGAATGAACTATGTTGACTATTGATGAAGGAATGGGTTAGAATGGATAGAAAAACACTTATTTATACACACTTATTCCCTAATTTCATAAAAATACAACATCATAGGCTGACCCAAGGTCTTAATGAATAAAAAATTGAAAGAAATTTGAATTTGTTTCAATTTTGTACCAAGAGGGACTCATTCGCCACCCATGGCGAATGGGACCCACTCAAGGAATGAAAGTGGGTGTTGGGGATTAAATTTTATTTAATGATTTTTGTTAGGTTTTTACTCAAATACACACTTAATTAAGGCTTTTAAGTGCATAAATGGGCCAAATAAAGCATAAGGAAGGTGTATTTGGTGGTGACAAGCCTAGAAAAACATGAAAGTTTGTTACAAGACTTCACAACACTTTAAAATAAGACTTGATCAAGGATAAAAAGGGAATATTTATATGAATTATAACAAGAGTCTAGAAAAGTGTAGAAATGTGTTACAACACTTCACAACTCCTTCACAAGACATCATAAAATCTTAATGAGTTGAATATTGAAGAACTAATGTGAATGTATAAGTTTTGTTTAGGGCCAACAATATAAATTCCTTGCTAAGATGTGTATGAGTCTAAGAATGTGCCTAAAAATGTATTTGGATGTAAACTTCATCAAATATTCAATTTAAAGCCACAAGTAATGCCAAGAAAAGGAAAAAAAAAAATTGTTAATGAAGACGTCTAGAGAAAATTAATGTTTGGTAGAGAAAACCTATAAATAGCTTGCAAACTAGACAAGTCTAGTCAATATTTTCTTCATTTGAGATTTTTCCTAAGCATGTATTGGTAGGATATTTTCTTGAGATAATCAGTTAGTTTTGATTATCTAAGCCATTTTTCTATTGATTAACTTGTAATCAGAATGGATATGACTTTATTTATGCTATCTTTGGACACCCAAAGAGATGAGATTTTGAATAAAGTATGTCATGAAGGAGGCTTCACATATGTTGCCTTATAGATGCTTGAAACAATAGGTTATATTCATGTTTGCGATGCAGCACATGATATGGATTGGAAAAAAATGCATGATACTGAAAAATAAAATTGCATAGACTACTCTCGTTCAAATTTCTTGATAAGGTAGATGAGGATTTACATCTTGAAAATCTTGGCTTGGGCTTGATATGGAACTAAAAAAAATAGTGTCTGGCTTACAACAATTGTAATATTCAATGTTGCAACTAATGAATCTAATGTGAGGAATTCTAATGTTGATTTTTCATTTGGAATTTCAAATTACTTTATAGTTTTTTGATAATATTGAAACATAATGCAGGGAATGTTCTAATGCAAGTGTCAACTAATATTCTATTGAAAGAGGATATTTTAATACTACAATGGATATATCATGTTACAGGTTGTGAATGGGCTACGATCATCCAAACTAAAAGGGGACATGACTTCACGTGGATGAAGAAATTTTAAATACTTTGTGTTTGGCTAAGGCATCATGAGGGTTCATAGCTACTTGCAGCCATGTTGTAGCCTTGGAATGCAATCTAATTGTGTCGAGTGTTGAATAGGATGCATTGAAGATGGATAAAAACCCATCGAATGTTTTGAAAGTGTGCTTGAAAAAATGGAGCTAAAAAATTGAAAACTATCTCACAATAGGAGAAACAATCAAATGCTTCATAAATGGAATCAAAGGAAACAATATTTTATGATGCATTCTACAAGCAAATTTGAATCAATTTATTATTTCTCACCAGAGGAGGATGAATCCTAAAGGAGAATATGGCTATAGATCTTGAACAAGGTTTGATGGTTGTACTCAGAGGTTTTGGCATAGGAAATAGGTAAGGATCATGCTACAAATGTGCTTCCTTGTGAAGGGTCAAATTGGCTGAAGGGGAAAATTATACTTACAGTAAAAAAATGCATCAAAATTTCCTTTGGAATCTTATCCTAGCACCTGAATCTCGTCATACTCTAGAAACATGAGGGAAAATATTCCTCTCTAGGCCATGAAGAGAATGGATAACATCAGCATGTAGCAATGGGAGAGTGAGGAGAACAATGAAAAGGGAAAGAGGAGGTTGATCAATGACCAATAGGGTGGAGGAGTGGATAGATTTGAGCCATCCCCTGCTAGCCCATGGGGGACCTACCAAGGTCAAGTTTAAAATGATGCGAGAGTGGGTAGCTATTATCTTGTTCATTAATACTTTGAAAAGCCTATGTGATGTATTGAGAAGGCTTATGGTGGGCTCGATAACAATTTTTAAAAGGAATTGTTTAAATATTACTTTGTTGATGAATTAGAAATATTGCCTAATGGAAAATATTTTAGCCTTTCACTTTTTAACAAGCAAGATTTTAAATATGAAAAATAAAGTAAAGGGAGGCATGGGAAAAGTGGAATTAAATTATTCACTTTATGAAATAAGGCTTTTCCTTGCTTGGAGTAAATTTTTTACAAAATAAAGCATTTTTGGCTACTGGGTAAAAATGGAGTGGAATGAAGTTTTCTTATAGGAAAATAATACGCAAAGTGCAAGTGAATTTTTTTTCATGGGAGAGTAGATAATTTTTCACTACAACATAAAATGGTAGAGGATATTTTCAATAGAAGAGTGATGGTTCATAATGGAGGGAATATTTTTTATTATAGGAAAGAGAATGCAAGAGGCATGAATCTGAGAGAATATTGAAGATTCTTCATGAGCTAGAGGTAGTTACAGATAAAGGGAAGATGAAGGATCCAAGTTTCACATGAAGATGTAGTTTTAGGGTTTCTTCTTTTCCTTCTTACTCTCAGTTTTTTCTAGCTGAAAGATTATTCCAAGAGATTATTTTTCAATAGTTTTTGTATAAGTGTATTTTTTTTATAAAGTGGCTTTGCTAGTTTTTAGGTTGTTTTTCAAGTTTCATATTTAAGTGATGTAATAGGCTTTATTGATAATGGTATGAAGATTCAATCTATAGTTTAGGATGAAGAATGTCAAATTTTCAAAGTCTCCTTTTGTGTAATACAATGATTTTTTAATCAATATAATCCATGACTGTTGATATTTTCATTGCATATTTGCTATGATGAATGTTTTATATGATAGATTTTATTCAAGGAATAAATTAAAATTAACTTTTAGTTAAGCGTTGAGAGCATTGTTATTATGCAAATATTTGAAAGTAGATTGACAATATGTCGTAAAGTGGTTGCATTAGTGTAAATCAATGATGTTTTAGAGGCCATTAAATTAATGTTTATGGTATTATTAGGGGACTATTTTAGTTTGAATCTATTATGGATAAGAGACTGGCTTAGTAGGTTTCCTTTTTTACAAAACCTGGAAGGAATCACCATATTTTAATAACAAAGTATTAAGTCATGTTTTTTTCCTATTTTATAGGATATTGGTATTTACCATGTTCTTCATGCTAGTTATTGAAGGTTGTCCAATATCTTAGCCAATGTTGTGTAATATTTCATGTTTCTTGGAATATTCTCATGAGAGCATTATCTATTGAGCAATACCTTGATGAGTGTTAGAGTAAATCATTAAGTGTTGCTAAAAGGGTCACCCCCTAGGTCCTACAAAACTTGAAGTGTAGGAGGAAATTGTTCCAATCTCATTTCATATTCATTGGAAAAATCCTACACTAGATCTCTGAGTATGAAATGTGGCTTACTTCTAGGATTTAGCGGATCTATTGATTTGGGGAACCAATAGGATTGATACGCCTAACTTGGCATATGAGTCCCAATGTGTATTAAATTTAGTATTTCTAGTATTTCAAGTTTTTTTTCAAGCTACTATAGGTTTGTAGGTGAACCTATCTGATTTCTCAAAATTTTGTTCTATTTTGCATTCATTTCTAGGTCATTTATAGTACTCTTGCATATCATTAAGTTTCATAATTAGATATTGCATGCTACTAGACTTTCCAAGCCCCATCTTTTTGGTGAACCCCTTTTGAGTCTCTAAACATACATTAGGGCAACTTTTAGCAGATCTATTTCTCTCATTCTATCATAGGATTGAGATCTTTGGGGTTTCTTCGAGTGAAACTTGAAGGAAATAGGACCCTCTCCTTGTGTGCCATTCACTAAAAGGATCTTGGAATCACCATGTATTTTATTTTATTCCAAACCCACTGGCACCATGAAAGGGAGGAAACATCACAAAAAAATCCAATCACATAGTGAAATATGCAATTTTTTTGAAATTTTTTATCGATGTATGCCACTAGTTTAAAGCAATTACTAACACCAATTTTGTGACCGATTGCTTTAAGGTAGCCAATATTCCATCCTAGACATGAGAGCTTACTTGGAAAGCCCTATGCCAAGTCATATGTTCCCAAAATAGAGCTACATCATGAAAAAGGAAGTAGGGGTTTCCCTCAAAAATATGAAAGGGATTTAAGGATCTAAGGTTAGTATATATTTGCTACAATGTTATCATAGAGACTAGAAATGTAATCATTCCGCAAATACTCATAGAACTAGAAGAATGACACAAAGAGATAGAAAAAAAATAAATATCCATATGGTCAACATGGAAGAGTCCTAAATGTCTCAAAGTCTTGTGTCATTCCCAAAAGGAAAACAAAAGAAAAGTAAAAAAATGGATAAAATGTTTATGACATATGGAAGAATGTAGGTATATATAGAGAAATTCACCAAAAAAAGAGAGATTTACATTAAAAAAAATAGCATGGGGGATCACATTATGCACATTCAATCACATAAAGCAACATGAAAAAGAAAACAAAGAAAAATACTTAGAGTAAGGCCCATGTGCATCAACGTATAATAGGTCATTTGCATCCCAATCTCGGTTTGTATATACGGAAGGAAGAAAACTAGCCAAAGGGACAATGTTAAGTGTTGTAATAGGAAACATACCAAGTTCAATACTCTTTTTAGGATATTTTTAATTTAAGCTCATAGAAGAGGAAAAAAATGAATTTAACTCATTATGCACTTGTTCATTGATCTTAGCAATTTCAATGTCATAATCTAGATTAATCAAAACAGGAGATCGAATGATAATGTCTTTGGAAGATTTGTGTTTATGTTACCATGAAGGTATAGATTCCTCATGAATTTCTTCAGGAAAGTTCATATTTTGAACTTTTGTGTTGTTCTTTTCTACTTTATCTTGTAACCTATGAGAAATAGGATGATGTCTATGCCTAGGCTATCTAGCATTTCAATTTTGTTTCAATTTGTTGTAAATTTTTGTTTGTGTTAGAATATGTTTGTCAATCATAGGTTTATTTTCTTCCCTTAGGGGTGGAATGGAAAGAAGTACACGGGGTTGTTCAACCACATTCTCTTTGGATTTGTGAACTTGTTTAATTTTAGGAGGCACAACAATATTTTTTTTATTGTCTCATTGACTCTTATAGGAAATTGCAAGGCCTTTTGTTATTGGTTGTTCTTGGATATTTGGAAGATATTTTTGTTCAATCATTGGTTCGTCATGGACCGATGACTCAAACATGGGTTGAGGCATATTTCTAAGGGATAATTCTGCTATGTGTTTTTCCTTAAAATTTTGATATGATTTGAAAAATTAGTCCTTAGGATGTCTAATAGGCCCAATAGGCTCAAGCCCTAAGAAATTGAATAAAAGGTTCCCTCAAGAAGAAAAATGATTAAAGACACTATGATGCACAGTAAAAATTTTATTACCAAAGGGAAACTTCATACTTTTTTGCACAATTGATGAGATGACATGCATGGAACATAGCCATGGATAGCCTAACTTCACATGAAATTGGTCCGATCATGAGATGATGGTGAATAAGATATATAATATTTTCAATCAAAATTTTAGTGGGAAATCTATTGATCCCATCGTAGGACAAGAAAAACCATTATATGTTTCAATCAATGCTTTCGGTTTGCCATACGTATATTCATATAGTTCATGCACAAGGGCATGTGCAGGATCATGATGGGCCAAAAAGTGGTGATATGTAAGTGATATGATGGCCCATGTAGCTGACGACTTTTTTTTACCCAAAATTCATGAAACAAAAAGGGTTTTTAAAGGAGATTATCATCTTTCCACCAATATAAATTATTCTTTACTTTGAATTTAATAAATAATTATTATTCATTTTCTATTTGAATTATGACTAAAGTCCTGATTGATAGGCTGATTGAAAAAAATCTATAGCTTTCAAATGATATCACATTTTTTGAATTTAAAACATACATCACATTCTATGATTTTTATACTATAGGATTTAAAAGAATAAAGTTGAATTTCATGAATTTTTGACCAAGTTAATGTGGTCAGACATATGAGTGTTTATATTTTTTAAAAATTTAATAAAAAAATAATAATTAAATATTTACTTGGAAAAAAATTGCAAAAAAATATGCATCACATTGGGACATAAGTAGTCTACTTATATGTAAAATATTATACAAAAATATTATCATTTTATTGTGGTTAGGGGGGTCAAATAGACACCTACTTCTTATATTTTCCTTGAAATTTAAGTACTAATCCATTGAAATTTCAAATTTTCACCAAATAGATTATTTAAAAAAAAAAAAAACCTAGTAGTTTAGAAACTTCATTCAATTTTCTATAGATTCTATTCTTACATATTTTTGAAATAAAATAGATAACTTATTCAATTTTTTACGTCAAGTTGCCTAACTTTGATTTTTCTAAATTTTTCGCCATTTAAGGGCCTATTTTTTCCATGATGATCCTGAACATACCCACAAATAGGAATTCTTTAGTAATCATATTCTCTACATAGACAGGATCAATTAACATCCCATTGTTAGGCTTGTCGTTGATTCTTCCAAATATGTAAAGAGGACCATTAAGTGCATGTTTAAGCATCTCTTTTTGTGAAAAAGAAATATCAAGGGGAATTTTGATTGAGCCCTTATGACGTTTAGCTTTGATAAATGCTATTATTTCAGTTATTTCATCTACATTTTTATCTTGTATGTTTTCATCATCCATCCAAACATCAATCAAATCATTATTTGTTTGACTAGCTTTGACAGATGAAATAGTGTGTTTCAACATGGGATTTGTAAAGATTTGTAAGTTTTGGTTAGGAGGATCTTTAGACTTATTACTTTGATCATTCACACCTTCAGTTAGAAGATTATTAGAATCAATGGGTTGTTACACAAGATGTTTAAGACTCTTATAGTATTTTGTGTCATGTCCATTTTGTCGGTGATAATGAAAATAAGAATTTTGTCTAAAGCTTGTGGGAAATTGTTTATTACGATCAAGAGCTCTAATTGGAGGTAAAGAAAGCATATTCTTTTCTACGAGCTATAACATGATATTATGAAGGCTATTGGGTAGAGGAGTAAATTTTTTGTTCTTGTCCTCAAAGAGAAAAGGATTTTTCATCTTTCTAGTAGCCAAATGGTTATCAGGTTGATGATTTAGGGTATGTGCAGGATCATAATGGGCCAAAAAGTGGCGATATGATGGGTATGTTTAGGGTATGTGGCCAATGACTTTTTTTTAACCCAAAATTGATGAAATGAAAAGGGTTTTTAAAGGATAATCTCATCTTTCCACCAATATAAATTATGCTATAATTTGAATTTAATAAATAATTATTATTCATTTTCTATTTGAATTATGACTAAAATCCTAATTAATAGGTTGATTGAAAAAAATCTATAGCCTTCAAATGGTATCACATTTTTTGAATCCAAAACATTTGTCACATTCTATGCTTCACATACTATAGGATTAAAAAAATAAAAAAATGAATTTCATGAACTTTTGACCAAGTTAAGGTGGTTAGACATATGAGTTTTCATATTTTCTAAAAGTTGTAATAAAAATTTCATAATTAATTACTTACTGGGAAAAAAATTACAAAAAAATATGCATCACATCGAGACATGAGTCCTCTACTTATATCTAAAATATTATAAAAAAATATTATCATTCTATTGTGATTAAGGTGGTTAGACAGACACCTACTTTTTATTTTTTCCATGAAATTGAAGTACTACTGCATTGAAATTTCAAATTTTCACCAAATAGATTTTTTCTTTTTTAAATAAACCTAGTAGTTTAGAAACTACATTCAATTTTCTACAGATTCTATTCTTACATATTTTTGAAATAATATAGATAACTTATTCAAATTTTTGAGTCAAGTTGCCTAACTCTAATTTTTCTAAATTTTTTGCCACTTAAGGGCCTATATTTTCCATGATGATCCTACACATACCATTTAGTTGATGGGAATTAAGTTATAAAAATCCCTTATTTTTCTTCTTGAAAAGTTGGTACTTATTTTGAGTTGTAGATTTAGAATTTTTAAGATAGCCAGAAGGATTTTTCACATCGCAACCATAAGTCATGAAACAATTGAAAATGGGTTAGGATTCGTTCATATGGTTTAGCACATAGAGAACACCCATTATCTAATTATTCCATTGAAAGAAAACCTTGGATATCTCAATGCAAAGGAGAAAGAGATCGTGCAATAGGGTTGTCCTAGAGGATGATTGTAAACTAATGAGGGGTTCACCACCAAGTTAAGACTTGGAAAAACAAATGCAATGGAATATGTAATGCTTAACCCTAATATGGTACAATACTTCACTAAATGACCAATAAATTCAAATAAAGGAAAAAAAAAGCTACAAGATTAATTGTGTGCACCTGGAAACCTAAAGCAGACCTAAATGAGCTTTAGAATGTTCAAAATATTGAAATTTTGGCATACTGGAACTCATACGCCTGTCTGAGTGAATCAGTCCTAGATCAAGGTTTCTATAGAGGAAAAAGATTCTAGAAAAGGGGTATCAGGATTTAAAAAAACCTTGAAAAATTCTTGTAGTGGGACTCATACACTCTTCTAGCATATCACTCTCATTCTACTTTTTTAAGAATTCAAATTTCAAATCTGCACTTTAACACCTAGTATTTTCTCCTAGAATGATTTCCAAATCCAAAAATGTAAAAGGACTTGCATAATAGAATATCAACTTGATTTTCTTATGGGGATTTCACCTCATTCAAGCCCCTAATTTGGTAATTAATCCTTGATGAAAATAATGAAATATTCATGCAAATAGGAATGAAAACCATAACATTAAGTGTATCTAAGATTACAAAAAATGAAATGCAATGTAACCCTATTCTAATGTGAAAGAATAAGATACATAAATGCCATATGAAGATGAATTACTCTCTTTGAGAGATCACTAATCACCCCAAATGATCCCTAGTAATGCTTGTAACTTCCTTAGGCTAAATGTAGAGTGATAATGGAGGATGGAACCACTTAGGAAACAAGTCATTACTAGGTTTGTCTTGATGGCTAGTTGCATCTCTCCAACCTAGAATCCATAATGATTCACCATAGACAACCATGATCAACCCTTGAAAATGATAGATCTTGATTGAAAGTGCACTTGAAGACCTACAAAAAAGTGTTAATGTTGCTCCAAGACTTCAACTTTGCTTTCAAGAAGTAAGTTGGCCGTCCATCCTCATCTTGTGTTTTTCTTTGATTTCAAGCAAAATAAATGGATAAAAAGATGAAAAACGCATGCATCAGATAGAGAAAATTAGGGTGCTTAAAATCCATGTAACAAAATTATAAAGAACCCTCATAAATCATCCTTATAATACTTATGGAGCCTCAACCCCTTGGTGCCATTCTTCGTCTAGGGAATTTGTAACCTCTGGATCCAAAGACCCACAGTGTCGGTGTCTACATGTAAAAAAACCCTTCAAATACATGAAAAAATTCTCATTCGGCCCCCCCACCATGGCATGCTCCTATCCCCTCATTGTTGAACAACTCAAAGAAATGTGGGTCTGTCCCTGTGGGATTCTATCCCAGGGACACCCCCCATTATTCACCTTTCCACATGACATTTTTGCCCCATCCTTCTAGCCTTTGGACCCCACTCATCCATTCTTCATGTCACCATCAAAGTTGAAATGACTATACCAAATGCCCTTCATGTCCTTATTCATAGACCTCCATTTGCAGACCGTCGTCATAGTGTCACCATTCCTCATGGATTTTTGGTGGTTGTGTTCCATCCTCTATGCCCCATAGCTACATAAATGAAATGATTAAACTCAAGTACCCCGACCTTTAGTGAGTCATTCCCATTTGACTTTTTCTATCAAGATTTCGTCCTATCCTAGTCGTTGCCATAAGGACAATTGCCTTAATCCTCCTAGTCTCTAGGGCTCGACCTCCCATTAGTTGATGAACTTTAAGAGAACAAATAGAAGATAAGTCTTTGGTAGGTCTGATTCTTCAGGTGGCCCCTAGCAAACTTCTGCTCTCTGACCACCATTTCCAAACAACAATCACTCAATGAATTTCTGCCTACTTTGACCCGAAGTTCCCAAATTCCCATGAGTTATGCCGACCACCTCGTGAACCTGTTGGGCCCACACCCGCAAAACTCCTTCCCTAGAATCTCATCTCACTAGAGCTATTCCAAATCACTAACCTCAAGTGTGAAGCTCCATCTTGATTCTAATCACCCAAATGATGACCCAAGTGCCCTCCAATCGCCAAACAAACTTTAACCCACGTGCAAAAATAGGGCACTCTCCTCATTGAACCTCACAATTTGACCAAGTCCTAGGGTAAATGAAACCTTGCAGGCCACCCTACCCTATTTTCCCTTCTGAAATAGCCATTCGGCTAGGGAAGTCCGACTCCTGGGGTCTAAACTATCAAAATCCCCTCTCATGAATTGCTAACGACAATGTGGGATAAATGTTAGACTTGAATGCTGGATTATTCAATCTAACTCTGTTTGTAGGGATTTGGCTAATGTCTTAATGCTTTCATGCTTAATTTTACTCACCTCCCCTTTATTTGTAGAATATATGGAATCAGGTGTAGGACCCTCATGGGCAACCATAAAAAAGTACAAAGGAAAGAAGACAGGAAAAGCAACCCATGGAAAGGAAGACAAAGACTAGATGAAGTATCAATTCCAAAGGGAGCCCCTATGATCCAAAATCACTACAAATTGGAAGGAGATTTCAGACATAAATATCGGGCACATTAATATCCACGAATTCACAAAAAGGTTTAGGATTAACCCTAAAATAGAGAATGCAAGATTAATTAGAGGAAGTGGAATAGCCAAGGCTGCAGGTTTCCCTCCCACTCTTGTCGGGCCTAAGCTATTAATGCCTTGCAGCGAGACATACCAACCAGAGACCTTCACAATAGTGGATAGGGATGCGAATATATTATTTGATATGTCTGCCAAAGCAATAAAAAATACTTTTCATATCCCTACCTTTGGGGAGATGGAATTGCCAACTATAAAAGATTACAAGGCAATGTGGGACAAAGATCCCCTTAAATGTAAGAAACTCATAAATCGGTATTAGCTAAAGGAGAAGAGGGGTAGTGCTGCAAAAGTTCCCAAGGGCTCTTCTACAGTGATTTTTGTGAAGATTACCATGATTTGGTAACATTTCTAAGTAGATTAATGGGCCTTCCTACTGCTGCTTACTTTCAAGAATGGATGGTCTACTTTGTTAAAGATATTATGCATGGGGAAGATACCACATTTTACTATGGTGGGATAATTAGTGATTGCTTTCATGAGTAGTTCATGGCTGTCAAAAAGACCTCCAAATTTTACATGACATCCTACTTAGTCTATTCATTGGCTGAGCAAAGGCAATATAGTGGCTTGTCAAAGCTCTAGACGAAGAACCCGACAGGGAGTTAAAAGTCTATGACAAGTACCCTCAATTGCAATTTAGGAACTTCAAGAAAGATTACTATAGGGTTAATGAAACTTTCATAGAATGCTCAGGGGTGGCTTTGAAAGGAAAGTCTCCCATAGTTCCAATTATTTCCTAAAACAATATTCATTTTTGTTCATCCAATATCTGAAGTTTACATACATTCATGTAGTAGGATTCTCAAAAAGGCCAAACAAGCTGCCCTGGTATCCTAATGACCAAATAATACTAGTGGAGCTCTCTCAGTAGTAGCAACATGTGCACACCCTCTTGAGTAGCAAACATACGGTAGGGATTCCTTATTCCCTCTCTTTCATCCAAGGGATTTACAAGCTCCATACCTTGCAATGTGCCCACAATTCAGAGAAGGAGCTGGTAGAGTATCATTTGAGGGTCCACATTGGCTGACCGTGGATGGATCCTTATGGCCATATCAAGAAGGAGCTTGGACTTGAATATGCCCATGTGCATAGTGTAGAGGATTTCTAGGCTAATTGTAAAGATTACAATGAGGTGCAAATGAGGCACTATATGCGAATGACCACATACTTTGTAAAGAGGCTAAATATGTTCAGAGTGCTTGATCAGGTGGAGGAAGATAGGAGCACAGTATTAGGCCCCCAATATCATGCAGTTACTAATATGCTGATACCCCTAATTAATTGGGATGAGAAGGAGGTCGACAACCTTGATATCTTGATCAAGCCCATCGGGGCTAGCACAAAATAATGGATTGATGGGAAAGTTTCCTGACTGAAGCAACAAGGGGTCACTCTGACCTATGAGGGGCTTGAAAGTGAGCCAAGTGGAATAGATGGTAGGGAAGCTACTACCTCGACAGGAGAAACATTGAAATCCCCTCCACTCACTCTATGAAGGAAAATAAAAGAAATTGATGAGTAGCAGCCCAATCCAAAGGTATATGCAAGAAAGGCCTCAAAAGGTGAACCTTCCAAGAAGAATAAGAAATCAGGCAGTGTCACCAAGATGCCTGTCATTCAAGAATATCCACTCCATTGAGGAGAGGAAATGGAGGTTGAGCAACCAAGGTCCCTACCTACCACCTCCACTACTACTGCCCCTCTACCTACTTCATAGTCCATGGTGGCTACTTCAAAACTTCAAGTGGAAATCTCGGTCCACCTTGCCTCTTCTACACCTATTAGGCAAGCCGTAATGATTGACTCTTGTTCCACCACCACCTCTCCACTTGCTTCTACTTCCATGTCTTTGACCACATCTCTCATTAGTCATAGGACCAATGCCAATGCATACACTCTCACTTCCCAAGGAATTTTCAGGGCATATGAATGTCTCATCTAAGATTTCTGAAGTATTAATGATTTCAACTATCCAAGCTACCCTGGCATAGGTTCTTGCTAGCGTTCCTACATCTACTCCTCCAACTGAACCACTAGTGATGAAGGCGACAATGGAAATATTTGAGGAGTTGGAGAGGAAAGAGAGGGAAGCAATGAAGGTATTGGAGGAAGAAGAAGATGACTACCATGAACACCCATAGCACCAACATTTACAAATTGATAAGGTAGTTCTTGAAAGAGAGAAAATAGAATCCTCCAAGAGTGAAAAAGAAGAAGATACCGACACTAGATACATTGTATAAACATTTGTTGTAGATCTCAAAGAAGAGCTTGCTAGATAATTAAAGGATGTCAGAGAGGAAGTGGAAAGGTTGCCTGCAGAAGAAGAAAAGGAATCTAGTGATAAAATTGGAGAAGACACTGAACACACTGAACTTGCAACCGGTGAGCAAGAAGAAAGCCCCAAGCATGGTGACGTGGTAGCTCTCTCAGAAGGGCAGGAAGAACAAGAAGATAAAAAGAAATATGTGCCACCTCAATGCAAAGAGGAGGAGAGTAAAGAAGAAAACATGCCTAAGGAAGATGTTGAAGTCCATAAGAGTTTGGAAATGAAGCAACTCTAAAGAACATAAGCATGAAGAAGTAGAAAAGGATATTGAAGGAGAAGACATCCCCAAGGAGCACATGCCCACTAAGTCCCCCATCAAATGCACTATGTTCATCTGAGACTCTAACAAAGAAGAATACACAAGAACCAAGAAAGGAGCTCCCAAGGATGAAGTGATTGAAATCAAGAAGAATTATGAGGAGGTTTATCACAAATCACCCAAGTAAAAGTCTCAGATGCTCGAGTGGATTGAAAAGGAGTTGTAGAAGAAAGCTCCTACTCCAAGGGATCCAAGAGCAAGATTAAAGGTCATCTTGGCTAGAGCTCAGATTAACACCCAAAAAGAGAAGAAGCCTAAAGTTAGATCCAAGCTGACAATGGATGTTTCTAGATCTAGGACTATGCAAATAGCTACATCTGTGGTGAATGAAGAAGGTATTGGTTACAATTTTTCCACCATTGACTTGGGGACAACATCAAGAGAACAAAATATAGATCACCTTCAAGAGTCTATTGCCACAGTGGTGCATTTTATGCAAAAGGTCAAGCTCTCCAAAGACAAGCTCAAGGTGCAATTTGCTAATTTGATATCCTACATTCAACAATGGTCATCATTAGAAGAGCTTCCCATGATGTCCTCAGCTCCACCATAGTTGTTGTCCAAGGAGCAAATCAACAAGCTCGAGAGAAGGGAAAACTAGACTAAGACTATAGAAGATTAGTTCCAACAAGTCTTGTATGCTAGAAACATGGGCATGCATCAATCATGTTGTTAGAATAACAAATAAATTCTTGGAGGTCTAGAAAATCCTTGAGGGCACAAGGAAGTTTTACATAAAATTCCTAGGGATATATGAATCCACCTACCCCAAAATTAAAGCCATCCTCAAGCTATCTCACAAGATATGGAAAGAGGACCTTACATTTACAGAGGATGATAATTGGCTAGTTGAAATGTTGAAGATGAACTTCAACCATAGGAAATAGTTACTGGAGAAAGTCCTTTGCAAGGTGGAGCCAGATATTGATTGGGCCAAGGACATCAAGGCCAATTTTAGTGAGTATTTGAAATTGATGATAGGCTATAATCTACCTGTTGTTCAGATTGATCCTGAAATGGTGAGGCCTTATTTTAGAAAGAAGATAGAAGATGGAATGTCAAGAGAACTCACTATGGATTTCATGAATTCCGCTGCTTGGGCCTTCACCCAATCTAAGAAAGTTAGAGATAATACATCCAAGTGTGATGAAATTTGGGATACACTTATAGGCCGATCTAAACAATGGAACTACCAAGTGCTGCAATCCAGCATAATGAAGATCTAGAAACTTTGGTTGCTAACCAACAATTCTATAGAATATGTTACCTTGAAGAAATAGGAAGGAAACCCGATAATTGATGACAAGTTCCTCATAGAGTAGTTGCAACAAAGGGAAATTAGCTAGAAGTCAAAACACTATAGTGCTACCACTAAAAGATGAAATAGGGTAAAAGACAAGATATGTATTTTAAATTGTAATATATTTGGGAGTAGGTGAAACCCTAGTTTATGGTGGATGTTGGCCACACAATGCAAATCAATCCTTTCCATTCATTTTTCTTTTTGAGCACTATAAATAGGGGTTCTCCTCTCATTTTCAAGGGAGAGTTGAGTTTTTGTAATGACATGCTACAATTTTTTTTATAGAAATACATTGACTTTGGTGGATTTCTGAGTCTCTTTGCATGTTTCATGATTCATCTCCCATAGTGAACTGATTTAGTTAGATTTAATTGGTTGTTCTTCATGTTTTTAGATTACTTTGATAGATTTAGTAAATGTTGTTAAATGGTTGTGTAGATTTATGTTTTGTGGATGCCTTTCTTGTCCATACTTTTTTGTTGTTTACTGTTGGTAGATAGCTGTGTATAGTTAGTCTTGGCAAAAACTGGAAGTTTCTCCAAACTTTTACCTTTTTTTCATGCATGTTTATGGTGAATGAATGGTAGATCATGTGCAGTCCTTAAAAACTACACAAGTTTCATGATACTCTAAGTTTTCTGGTTAAGTTAAATTATGTTTGAAGGAAGTTGTCCATAGTAGAACCCTCCATGATCATTGTTCATAGTTAGTTTCAGACCCAGGAACCTCTTCTCTTCCCTGCTTTTTTCCTTTTCTTTTAGTAAGTGACCTATGCTAAGGTTCATTGCACATCATAAAGATAAATCTCAAGATAAAACTGGAGTTTATGATTATTGTTTGAACCTACAGCAAATTGCACTCTAACTTCCCATCTTAGAAACTCCATTTTAAGACTCATCTCGCATCTAGCCAATAATTCTACCCTGTGATTACTAGAAAAATTACATTAAACATCAATTGAGAAATTCCATGCATGTCATGACTTGACACTCAAGAGACATTGGGGTAGTGATTGGTAACTTACTTCTGAATTTCTACCTTTCAAGAGAGGTAGTGTGCCTATGCATTTCCTATGTTGAGAAAGTGCTACAACACAAATCAACAAGTCCCACCCTAGATTTTCAAGGTGGTTTTTCATTATTTTTTACTTTTTTGATGATTTTGTCAAGTTTGTAGCTGAAATAATGGGTCTTAGGGGCCTATTAATGATGATTTAAAGGGTAATTAATTCTTAAGGGTGCCAAAATAGGTCCAAATTGGGAAAGGAATTGTACTATCTCCAAGAAGGGAGTGTAATTTTCATTGCCACATTTAGCCACCACTTTAGTGCCCATATGATCTACGTGCATATGCAAGCTAAAGACTCTAAATAGTACACTTTATTTCATAAAGGGATACTCATATGGATTTATTTATAACATAGGAGAATGAAGGCCCTGCTATAGTTATCTACAAAACCACAATGTTAGGAACCACAACCTTCAACACAAATTAATTAGTTATCCATAAATCCTATTATGTAATTTCTTCTAGAAATCCAATTCAAGGGTAAATGTATGCCCCCCATGTTTCTGCTTACTTTATAGAGGTAGAATCAAGGTATAAGTCTAACCACATTGAATAAATTAAGTCATGCCATATGGTATTTCCAAGTACCATACCACATAATTATATACACTTGATGAGTATGGGAGAATAGTCATGATTCCATTCAAACAAACAATGTAAAAAATGGAGCTCTCTAGCTCCCATTATGTTAATTTGAATGAAAGGAACTTTTTAACCCTAATATAGTAAAAACCCTAACTTTTAGCATATATAAGAGTAAAAAGTGAAGTAATTTCTAACTATTTTTTCGTTTACTTTCTTGTATGTTGAGATTGGTGAAGAGCGATTAAAGATTCTGAGTTGATGAGATTATCAGTGTCCAAGACTAGATGTCCTACGAGATCAGGTAACCTGCGACAAGCATCATTATTAGGTGAGTCTATTTTCTACCTTAAATTTATCCTTACACATTTATTTTATGATTTGTACACATTTCTAGAAGTGTCCCTTTTTGTCTCAAAGTGTCCTTTTTTGTCGTGAAGTGTCCCATTTTGTCATGAAGTGTCCCATTTTGTCGCTAAGTGTCCCAAAAGGGGTCTAACATGTCTAAGACCCTTAGAAAATTACACTAGAACAACTTTTGCACACTTTTTGAATTATTGATGTATAAATTTAAGATTGTAGAATGCTTATAAGACTTTTTTTTTTATTTGTTAGATTCCTCCTTGTTCATAATAGCATCTTGGCAACAGAAACACCTATTTTCTCCAAGACCTAGTCCCAACACTTTCAATAGAGGATATAGAGATATTACAAACCACAAAATTATATTGAGCATACCTCATGTCCCCCATGAGGTACAATGATGCTATGATGATGGCACCGGTAGAGTGGTGGGATGAATACCAATGCACATTTCATCTTCCCATAGGCGAGTTGATGATTACGTTAGAGGACATCCATCGCATACTTTGAGTTTTGATTCAAGGCGAGAGGGTATGTTTTCTAGTAGATCGATCATTTCGGGAGATCAAATATGACATGTAGTATAGCCTTGGAGGTATTGTTCATGATAGTTTATAATGTGACCATAGATCAATCTAGTCATTCGACTATATTCATCGACCCCATTTGTTGCAAAAATTATGATGTTCACTGTAGCACAAGTACTCATCCTTGACAGTTGGGGAGCACATTTAGAGTGAGGAATAGTACATATGATATGGGGGATGGTAGAGAAAAGGATTGTGTATTCTTGAGGGTACAAAATCCTTGCACACTTATATTATTATCTAGGGAAATTTTCATTTCATGAGGTCAACAATATGGTACATTGTACACTATTGTAGGTGTGGTTCCTAGAGCATATCACATGCACCAGGTCAATAGGATTTCCATGTAGATCAACCCCATGGTATCCTTGTGTATTCAGTTAACCATTGATGTGGCTATGAAAGTATGGGGATCTCCATTTTTGGAGATTCTAATTCAACTGACAATATGAGCATGAGATCATATAGAGACCTCACTAGCCTATATTATAGTGCCTAGATGAGAATCATCAGTTGAGGAGACTAGAAATGGAATTTTTTTTCATAGGCATAGCTGATTAAATATTATGACCTTTGTACTATGGCCATGTCATGCAAAATTTTGGACATGTCTAGGTACCACCCATGATGACCATTTTTTAGGAGATTAGTATAGATTTCTCCGAGGCCCAACAATACTAGATGATTCATTGAAAATTATTTTGTTTATAGTGATTTTGAGTACAAGGAGCATGATATGCCTATAGTCTTCAATTTCGATGATGTTGGTACCATAGATGCCTATGAGGAGCAGTGGAAAGTAGCATGACCAACTCTATATTTTGTATGTATGAGTCAAGAGGTGATGTAGCTCTACTCTTATATTAGGGAGATGAGGAGGAGGATAGAGTTGAGGATACATGCTTCAAGGTTGTAGACATATGCACAAATGTGATAGATGAGAAGTATCACAAGGCTGCAAATCCTTATTATGATTGCTAGGAGAAGGGGGCTGGGGAAGAGGATGAGGAGGAGGATGAGGATGAGGAGTGGCTAATGAGTGAGGGTGATGAGACAATGGATGAGGATCTAGTGGGCCACAAGTGGGGAGAGCCAACTCCTCCTTGTGTGACTAGAACATTGTCAGTAATAGTAGTAGGAACCAACACCTACACTCATGGAGAGGCTAGTAGATCCTTCATACCCCCTACACATCATGAGGTTATCTCTACATAGCTAGCTAGAGAGCTAGGTGATGATATTTTATTTACTTCCATGCTTTATTCTTATGCTTTATGTTTTAATTTTATATTCATATATTCATATCTATCATGATGTGTACTAATTATTGTTGCCCAAATTTTCACCTCTAGGCTCAATCACGCAAGGAAATCTATGTTTCAGACCGTGTTGATGAAGGCCAAATGATCAAGGGTTACACCATACATCTAATGCTATTTCACAAAGGTCTATTGGAAAGCCTTGCCTTAGTCATATTTGGCTTAAATCTTATTAGAGAAGAAAGTTGGAAAAACCCTCTTGTTGTCTTGTTGACTAGTAGTGTGTTCTACTTGGTTTAATACACCCGTCACAAGGACATTCGAGTTGCAATGAGTCTTTATGTATCTCTTTTCTTGGTATGTCTCACCGATAGTAGCTCACAAAGTTGACACTGAGCGGAATGGTTTTCCTTCAGCAGGAGGTCTCGGCGACCATGTCGAGTCTCACCGAAGGTGATTACCTTCGGCATAATGTCTTGTTGAAAGATGAAAGTCTCGGCAAGAGGAGGCCTTCGGTGTAATATCTTGCTAACTCGGAGGGGTTTCACCACAATAATATGAGATTGCTATAACGTCTTCCCAAAAGGGTGTGACCTTGGCAAATAAAGATTTCTTTAGGGAGAAGTCTTCCCAGCCAACGAAAGTCACGCCAAAATTTGTTCGCAGGTCTGACATCGGGGAGAAGGGTTCACATTCACTGAGAGGTCTCAGCAAAAAGAAATATCATCACGAAGAAAGGAGGGGCCTCGCTGTGATGTCCTAGTGACCATGTGGAATCTCCCCGAAATGAAATCAGCTCGCCGAAGCTTTTGCCTTCGGCATAATGTCCTACCAAAACAAGGAAATCTTGGTGAAAGTTGTGAGCTCAGCGAGAGGTCTCACTGACCAAGCAAAGTCTCCCTGATTGAAACAAAGGGAGCTCAATAAGAGTTCTTGTTGAAGCAAGGCGTCATCGACATAAGGTCTTGCTGATAGGGCGATGTCTCGCCGAAATGAAGTGCCCCAGTGTAACATCTTGCCATCCCATGTAGGGTCTTGTCGAAATGATGTGAGCTCAAGGAGAATGGAGGAGTTCACTATAGAGTCCCGCCGACTTGGTGGTGTCTTTCCGATAGCAATGGATCTATTATAGGCTTTGGTGAGACCTCTGGCTAATAGTGATAGTCTAGGTGACAATTTTTGACATCAATGTGACTTCTACAGCTAGATATGAACTCTTGCCAACAGTTGTGAGCTATGCAAAAAACTACTGAAGGGAATAATCGCATTGGGGAGACACGACCTGTGTCTCACCAACATGCGATTCTGTAGGAAGAACTTTGGACCCCCCAAGGAAGCTTGTATGGAATCTATTTAGCCAATTGAAGGAGGCTACAGGAGAGCCATGGCAGTTTAACTCATGAGAAAAAGATTAGCGGAACATAAGCAACATGGATCTGCTCTGAGAATAAAGTCATGAATCAGTTGGATATCTAGGATGTGTTGTCGGTAAATAGAAGAACTGTGAGTCACGGTGACAATTGGGATCGCTATTGGCAGAGGGGGATTGACATTAATGATAATGCTTTAGAGCATTTGGAGTGGCCCTTCAAGGAGGTTTGAATATGACATGAAGGCCAAAAGTAAATGCAAGTATTACAAAAAGATTTGAAGGCTCCTCCTAAGGGTGATCCTTCAAATTGACATGGACAATAGGGATACACATGAACGTAGCATTAAATTCATTTGAAAAGATCTAAGGGTAGATCTTTATGAACATTGATATTTTTGTAAGCCCTAGGGAGCTGACACTTTTGGTATATATGGCATTTTTTCCTTCTTGTAAGGGAGTTCTTCAGACACTTTTATGAAGTTTGTGACTTTTGCAGTCCTTTCTCATATTAGCAAACTTCTGTAACTCATTTTGGACCATGATATATAAAATTTACCTCAGTTACCATTGATGGTTCAATTTGACTTCTACTTCTTGCAAACTATTGTGCATTTTTCAGGTGATTGATCAAGCTACTTTGTGAAATCTTTCTTTTCCTTATAGCTTTTTCTCATGTTAGCATTCCTTTCTTTGAAAAAGTAGTATTATGTAGGTTACAAACTATGTTTACTTAATTGCACATGAGCTTTTAATTTTTGAAAATTTGCTTTTCCTTCTTGGAAGTGTGTGCATGTCACACCTGTTTGTGAAATAATTATGCATAATCTACAAAAAAAATATTGTGTAGTACCATATCCATCATCATTAGTCAAGTGTAACTCAAGTGTCTCATTGTTCTTGTCATTTTGGTGCATCACCATAGGATTTAATTTTCATTTTTATGCATTCTCCTTCTCCCTTTCCCTTACAAGATCAGTAGTTAGGTGACACCAAAGGAAGTCAACCTTCTCCGGAGGTTGACCTATGTCTATAAGTGACCCACAACTTTGGAGGTCTTCCCATGTTACACTGAGGTGTTGAACATCAGGTTCAACAAGGTGCTACTTTAAGTGATAATAGTTTCTGGCATGCCTAGAGGGACTATTCGAATCAGAACAATTTATAGATTACATATTACTACTGGTTTTTGATATGTAGCCAGTAAGTTTCAGGCCTTTTAGAGGTAAGCATCAACATATCATGGTGACTCTATGGTTGAGAAGTAGTAGAAAGGCCAGTGCATTAACAAGAAATTCAACATACTAAGAGATTTGGTGTCTACCTCAGTATCATTCAGCCTTTCGCGGCAGTCCGAACAACACCTGGTGACTCTGAGCTCAATTTTTTTTGTTTCACAGGCACAAGTGTTGTTATGTCTCAAAAGAGTCTATTAGTTCTGAGTTTCCAACTCTTTGAATGAAAAGATGTCAAATATTCATGAAAATTCTTATTATTATTACCCTCCACATCATGAGTATGTTGCTCCTACACCTTCTTATTAGTTACATTCAACCAACCATAATGTTGGTTTCAGCCCAATTCCCCTTGTAGTAACAACTAATCAACATTTTCATCATGTTTCCCACCCTCCCACTTTGATTTAGCCTATGTTTCAATCAATACTTGATCAAAATTAGCCCTAGGAGGAGGTTTCTAAGGTTAACCAATATGATTGTTTATCTACTCAGCCTCAAAGACATCCATACCAGAGCATATTGGACCTACTCCAATAGATTGACCATATGTTGTGGGATCTAAATCAAAATTTTCACAATATGAGGATTAATGATATTAGTAAGATGCTTGCATACCTATCTAAAATGCTGGTGAATATCAATAAGCAGAAAAAAACCATTATGCAGTAGCATGAAATGGCTGGACAAGTCTACTTTTATGATAAAGAGAGAGTCGCAAAAAGAATCCAGTTCGAGGAAGGCCTCCAATAGGAAATAGATACTAAAGAAGGACAAATGAAGTTCTTGTCTACTCAGGTACAAAATACTCAAGATTACTCAGATTGTCAACACCAACAGATGGAGGAGTTTCAAAAGAGGCAACTTGAGGGGAGTTTCAAAGAGTAGAGTGTTACAGCTAAAGAAGGACATACCCTTGATCAAACTAACTCAAGCTCATTCACCGTGGAGGAGATAAGAACTCCAAATATATTGCATCTATCTATGGAGGAATATAGAAGGCAACAACAACAAATTATTGGATAGAAGGAATAAATTGGAGAGTTGTTGATTGGTGGAAACCAGCAAGACAATGGAGGCTTAATTCAGGAAGAAAAGCCTAGAATTGAACCTGATTCCATCCTCCAAGGTGAGAATTTTGATGTTTTTGAGTGTGTTCTAGATGAGGAAGGCAGTGTTGAACTTTTTGGATAGTTTCCCACATGCATTATTGAACAATTTTGTTCAACTTTGGATAACAAAGAATCAAAAGAAGTTGAGGGTTATGATGATCTTGAGCAACAACTTGTAGAGTTGTTGAAACTACAGGAGGAGCCTCATGAACCTATTCTAAAAGATTAAATTTGGATAGAAGCGCTTCCATTCTATTGTGTAGAAGAACATGAGATTTCATCGCCATTAGAATTGTTGCCTTCCTTTATTGAGGAAAACAGGCCTTAATTGGAATGTAAATTTTTTAGTGGTGATAATAAGAACTATGAGCAGCTTCCTTTCTGGAGTATAAATGAACCAAAGGTTGATGTATTGATTGAAAATGTGTTACAGGAATTCATCTCATTGTTCTCCATTGAGGAAAGACTGTTCATTTGGGAAAGCATGAACATACTGAGGAGGTTTCCATTTCTCCACCAAGTCAGCCACAAGGATTTGACCTTTTTAGGAAATAAGATGATAAAGTGGCAGCTCATGAGCAAAAGATCAGTAAGGAAAGTGCAAGCTTTCCCATTATCAGAGGCTTCCCTATTAGATATTTTTCTCAAATGAAGTCCAATACAACACCAAGGACCAATCGTGCACCTATACATGAAGACACAATAGAAGATGCTATCCAAAATGCACTAGAAGATAAAAAGGAGTATGCTCAATTCACTTATCTTCCCTTCAATAACCTTAAATATGATCTATTTAAGGAGGGTAGTGAGTCTCTATATTTTTTTCATAAATTACTGCAACAATTTATTAAATATTTCTCAGAGAATCCTCCTCTTGTAAGTACCATCATGCATGATAATTATTGCATATTGAGAAGAAAGGGGAGTTATTTCACCCAACCTATCAATGGGTTCGTTTGACCAGCTTCTTTGCTGGTTAGAGTGGGGTAGGCTAGTTTCTTTTCAAATGCATCTTTGTTTTCAGTAAGTGTTGTTTCAACATAGTTAGATGGTTTCCTTTCTTCATTTTTCCTGATTTCAATAAGTTTCCAAGTGTTCTGATGAGTTATAAATAATTTACAACCATGTACAAGTTGCTCTAGATCTATTTTTGAGTTTTCCCCAATAACTCCATGCCCAATGGATAGGCCTAGGCTACTAGTTTTTTATGTTTACCAGGCAAACATCCAACAAAGGTCGCCAAAAATGTTGCCCAAATTTTCACCTATGGGCTCAATCAGGTAGGGAAATCTATGTTTCAGGTGTTTATGAAGGCCAAACGGGGACATTTGCATCAAGGTTTAGATCATACATCTATTGCTATTTCACAAGGGTCTATTAGAAAGCCTCTCCTCAGTTAGATTTGGCATAAAACTCATTAGAGAAGAAAGTTGGAAAGACCCTCTTGTTGTCTTGCCAACTAGCAGTGCGTTCTACTTGGTTTAATACACCCATTGCTAGAACATTCGGGTCACCATGAGTCTTTATGTATCTCTCTACTTGGGATGTCTCGCCGACAGTAGCTAACAAAGTTGGCACTGGGGGGAATGGTTTGCCTTCGGCAGGATGTCTTAGTGACCATGTCGAGTCTTGCTGAAGGGGATTACCTTCGGCATAAGGTCTTGCCGAAAGATGAAAGTCTCAATGAGAGGAGGCCTTTGCTGTAATCTCTTGCCAACTCAGAGGGGTTTCACCACAACAATATGAACTCACTATAACGTCTTCCCAAAAGGGTGTGGCATGAGTGAATGGAGATGTCTTCGGGGAGAAGTCTTCCTGACCAGCAAAAGTCATGCCAAAATTTGTTCATAGGGCTGGCATTGGGGAGAAGGGTTCACATTCTCTAAGAGGTCTCAGTGAAAAGAAATGTCATCATGAAGAAAGGTGCAGCCTCACTATGACGTCTCAATGACCATGTGGAATCTCCCTAAAATGAAATCAACTCGCTGAAGGTTTTTCCTTTGGCATAATATCCTATCGACATGGGGAAGTCTCGACAAAAGTTGTGAGCTTGGCGAGAGGTATCACTGACCAAGGAAAGTCTCCCTGACTAAAACAAAGGGAGATCGATAAGAGTTCTCACCGAAGCAAGGCATAATCAGTGTAAGGTCTCACCGATAGGGCAATGTCTTGCTAAAATGAAGTGCCCCGGTGTAATGTCTTGCCAAAATGATGTGAGCTTGGGGAGAATGGAGAATTTTTCTATAGAGTCCCACCAACTTGGTGGTGTCTTTCCGATAGTGATGGATCTGTTATAGGCTTTGGTGAGACATCTTGCCAACAGCGATAGTCTAGGCGACAATTTTTGACATCGGTGTGACTTCTGCAGCTTGATATGAACTCTTGCCAACGATTGTGAGCTATGCTGATAACTGTTGATGGGAATAATCACATCAGGGAGACACGACCAGTGTCTCACTAACATGCAATTCTACAAGAAGAACTTTTGACCGCCAGAGGAAGTTTGTGTGGCATCTTTTCAGCCAATCGGAGGAGGCTACAAGAGAGTTGTGGAAGTTTGACTCATGAGAAAAAGATCAAGGGAACATAAGCAATGTGGATCTACTTTGAGAATAAAGCAATGAATCAGTTTGATATCCAGGAGGTTTCATTGGTAAATAGAAGAACCGTGAGTCACGGTGACAACTAGGATCACTACTAGCAGAGGGGGATCGACATTAGTGATAATGCTTTAGAGCATATGGACCAACCATTCAAGGAGGTTCGAATATGGACATGTGAAGGACAAAAGTAAATGAAAGTATTACAAAAATATCTGAAGGCTCCTCCTAAGGGCGATCCTTCACACCGACATGGACAGAAAGGATACACATGAATGTAGCATTAACTTCATTTGAAAAGATCTAAGGGTAGATCTTTATGAACGTTGATATTTTTGTAAGCCCTAGCAGGCTGACCCTTTTGGTATATATGGCATTTTTTCCTTCTTGTAAGGGAGTTCTCCAGACGCTTTTCTGAATTCTGTGAGGTTTGCAGTCCTTTCTTAGATTAGAAAACTTCTGTAACTCATTTTGGAGGATGATATATAAAATTCACCTTGGTTACCATTGATGGTTCAATTTTCCTTCTAGTTCTTACAAAATATTATGCATTTTCAGGTGATTGGTCAAGCTACTTCATGAAATATTTCTTTTCCTTATAGCTTTGTATCATGTTAGCATGCCTTTCTTTGCAAAAGTAGTATTATGTAGGTTACAAACTATGTTTACTTAATTGCACATGCACTTTTAATTTGTGAAAATCTGATTTTCCTTCTTGAAAGTGTGTGCATGTCAAACCTATTTGTGAAATACTTATTCATAATCTACAGAAACTTGTTGTGCAGTACCATATCCATCATCAATATTCAAGTGTAACTCGAGTGTCTCATTGTTCTTTTCATTTTGGTGCATCACCATAGGATTTAATTTTCATTTTTATGCATTCTCCTTCTCCCTTTTCCTTACAAGATTAGTAGTTAGGTGACACCAAAGGAATCTATCCTTCTCTAGAGGTTGAACTATGTCTATAAATGACCCACAGCTTTGGAGGTCTTCCCATGTTACACCAAGGTGTTGAACATCAGGTTCAATAGGGTTCTACTTCAGGTGATAACAATTATATTTATGATTTATATCTTGCAAGAGCTATGAGAGACCTTCATGGCATCTATTTCCATATGGATATCAAGATAGTTCCCCCATTCATCTACAAGGAGGCTATTGATATAGACTATGTGCCCCCACCCATCGTGGAGCAAAATCTAGAGCTATTCAAGCCATAAGTTAGACTGTGAGCAGTGTATGAGAGTTTGAAGAGGCATTCCCACTGAGTTGAGGATACCTAGGATGCTCAATCATCTCAAGAACTATTAGAGGTTGAGAGACTTTAGTTAGAGATAGCTAGACTATAGGTGGAGAGATATTGTCTAGTGGAGGATCATCGAGAGGCCCTTGGATAGGTAGAGAGTTTATAGTATGCTTTGAATGTACTTGGTGTCTCACAATCACGATCGCATACCACCATCTCATGATGAACCACCTCTAGACATATGCAATCACCAAATCCCAATGGATCTATTAGTCACAAGCCTTAGTAGCATTGCATATATTGATTTCATGTACATAAAATGTTGATTTATATATATATATAATCATTTTATGTTTGGTTATTTTTATTCTTGTGTTAAATGTTAAATGGAAATGCGACTGATTAAGTAATCTTTGTTAGAATATTTAATGAATTTCCCCATGATTTAACATGTTTCATGTGATCTAATTAAAACTTATTCTAGTTTATATTAGATGTCTAGTTTATATTAGATGCAACATCATAATTAAGTATGCTATGTTAAATTAAATGCAACTATGATCTAATTAAAGAACATTACATGCATATAAGGATCTAATCTAACACAACATGCAAGGTTATCTTCAATAGTATGAAACCTAAAGTAATTATTTAAAAATTAATTTAAATAATTACTTTAGTATTAAAGACACACAAATAATTGTTTTTCAAGAACGAAGTAAAGTGAAAGCACATAGGATTGCATCTACTAACTCTAATATCACTACTTTATCATTCACACTATTCAAGAATGTTAGACATGGTAGTGGTGTAAATGCATGGAATTGATACATTCTTTAAGATGTGTGTGGTCCAATTTTGTTAGCATGTATGCACCATACCCATAGCTTGCATTAATTATATAAGGTACTAACCAATTAGGACTAAATTTTCCTTTACCAATTGGGTCGACATTGATGTTACATTGATTCTTGCATAACACCAAATTGCCTTTGTTGAATACACAAGGGATGACACTGTCATTGTAGTTATGCTTCATTCTCTTAGAGTAATCATGAAGGTCATCAAGTGTATTGATACACAGTTTATCGAGTATTTAAAGTTGATACAATCATTATTCCTTATAATTATTGTCATCAATAACTCCTTGAAGAGAAATTAATAATGTAGGAATCTATAACTCCAATGGAATTATTGCTCGGTTAGTACCATAGATGAGGTTATAAGGTGTAGTCCCTGTGGATAGTATAACATTCATGTGATAGGCCCATAACGCATATGTTAACTGTGTGTGCTAATCCTTATTATGTTTGCTAATGGTTTTCTTTAAGATTTGTTCAAATGTTTTATTAATTTATTTAGCTTGACCATTAGATTATGGATAGTAGGGTGTTGAGAAATGATGCTATATATAGCATCATAGTGGTTTACAATTTTTGGCCCAACTGGACATTGAAATTATTATTTTTAACTAAATCTTCACATTCGGGTACCTATAGCGGCTAAACTGTGAGGAATTTGAAGATGGTGCAAACTAGAGTCTCATCAAATTTTGTCTGTAGATTCTAAAAATATATTTTTTCAAAATTTTTGGAATCAAATTGCACTTCTTTTTCCATCTCCCACGAAAATTGATTTTTTCAGAAAACAACATTTTTAAAAAGTGACGCACACCGTATAAGCATAACTTTTTTTCCATGAAGGATAAAATTATAATTATTTCAAATTTAGATTTATAACTCTGATATCTAGTGCTTCCACTTGGTTAGATATTTTTATTGATTATTTTTTCCTTAATCAAGTTTCAAAGTCAAACGAATTACAATTAAGAAACAATGCAACCGTATAATGCGTAACTTTTTTTGTATATGTCAAAATTTAATTTAATTTTTTTTGTTGGATCAAGGACTTCAATATCTGGTGCACTCATTTTTTATTTTTATTTTTTGATAATCTTCTATTTTTTCACATGTGAAGAAAAAAGAAATTTATTTTCGATGAAAAACCCATGTTTAATAAAACTTAAAAAACAAATACATAACAAAACCAAAACATATTAAAATTATATTCATTGGATAGATTGTTCTAAGGAATACCATAATCATTTGAAATAAATTTTAAATGAATTCATTTGATCCCCAAAATCTAAATCAAAAGTGATTTTTTATCAGCATTTTGATAGGTGTGAAGGAGACGCATTTATAGGTATGGTTTAAAACTAGCGAGGTTCTATCCAAGGGGGTTTGATCTAAGGTGATTTGATCAAACCCTCTTTAATTGGAATCCTTAAAATGGAAATTTTTAAGGATTAAATCATTATATTTTCTAAAAATATGTGATTTCAGCTAAAATTCGTTCCTCTCAGGAATTGTAAACCACTATTATGACAGCACTAATTATATGATAAAAGTTTTCAAGAACTTATTCATGTCATTTTTCTTGAATGGTATGTTATTTTCATAAACTAACACAAAAGGAAGTCTAAAGAAAGAAATAATGTGTTCCAATATGAAACTACATATCACATCAGTTATTGTTGAATGAAGGTGAATAGCTTATGCCTACTTTGTGAAGTAATATGTTATGTTGATTATGATTTTATTTCCATCGAATGAAGGTGTTGATTTTTTTCCAATGAGATCCAAACCCCAAACCATAAAGGGTTAGAGAGGAACTTGAGCTTGAAATTCAAAGGCAGGAGCATGAATCAAATTGCTATGTTCTTGAAATTTATGACATTTTTTACATATGGAAAGCAATCTTGTACAATATTTCTCCAATAGTATCCTATGAAGATTAGTTTTTGAACTAATATTCTCCCTCCAAAGTGACCACCACAAGCACCTACATGAGCTTTTTCAAGTGTTATTGGGATTTGAGATTTTTTAAGGTATCTAAGTAAGAGACCATCAAACAACCTTCGATACAACACAACAGTGAGAACTATTTACTTAGATGCAATTTTTCAAAGGAAAGCTCATATGTTCTTAGTTGTTGTCTCGAGAAAGGTGTCGTTTTTCATATAATTAAATATCATGTTGTACCATTCACTCAAATATTCCATGGTGGTTGATGATACTTCTTCTTCTTTATCTTTGATTGATGGCTTCATAATTGTATGCACAATGAAGGTGCAGTTTTTTCAAGGATCTTGAGGAGGTATAGGGGAAGTTGCACTTTCCATTGTATCCACATGATGATTATCTTTTTGAGGGATGTTGACAATGGTAAATGATTCAAACTTCTCTAACAAATTAATTATACGATCCTTGTATTTTGATAATTTGTCATGCTTCACTTGATAGGTTCCATTTATTTCATAATGAACAATTGTGAATCACCAAATATCTTAATGTCTCTAGTGTCCATAATTAAAGCAGTGTGCAATCTAGTGAGAAATGATTCATACTTGGCATTGTTGTTTGTACAGAGAAAGTTTAACTGATAAGACAAGGGAATCGGCTCCCTTGTAGGTGGTATTATTATAACTCCTATGTTGGAGCCAATTCTACATGTAGATCCATCAAAATATAACTCCCATGTATTAGTTTCAATTGCTAACACATTATTGTTAGGGATTGAATCATTATGAGGAAATTCCAAAGGAGAAGGAGCATCAACTATTTGGTTGGTCAAGGCTTGACCCTTAATTGATTTTTGTGAAAAAAATTTAAGGTCAAACTCAGTTAGCAACATCACCCATTTAGTTAAGCATCCTGATAAGTTTTTTTTAGCGAAAACATGTCTTAAAGGTTCAAATTCGATCATCACATGTATTTTGACATTTATTAAGTAATGTATTAGTTTAATTGTAGTGAATACAAGAGACCAACATTGTTTTTCTATCATTGTGTGTCATTTTTCATAATCAATCAAAGTCTAGATAATGCAATAAATAGGATGTTCTTTACCATTTTCATATTCTTGAGCCAACAATGCTATGAGAGCATGGGATGGACTGATGCTAACATATAAAGGATAAATGTATTGTTCTTCATAGCAGGTTGTAAAATAGGTGGAGTGACAAGACAATCTTTCAAACTCTCAAAAGTGTATTTACAATCCTTGTTCCAATTAAATTGAACATATTTCCTAAGGAGATGTGTGTATGGTAATGTTTGATCTACTAAGGATTCCACGAAGCATCATATAGCCTAAATTCTTCCTTGTAAGGTGCATAATTGATATTTTTTTCTAGGAGGTGGAATATTAAAGCTATAGCATCAATTTTCTTCATTCCCACCTCAATGCCTCTATGAGATATGATAAACCCTAGAAGTTATCCACTATCTACACCAAAGACACGCTTTTTTGGATTCAATCTAATGTTTATTTTTGCATTCCCTAAAAGAATTTTTGAGGGACATTTACATTTTCTTGTCTTGTTAAAGGTTTGGATATAATATCATCAAAATAGTCTTCCAAAATCTTATGTATGTAATCCTGAAATATCAATTTCATAGCTCGTTGATATGTTGCACCTACATTATTTAATCCAAAAGGAATCATTACCATAAAAATGTTCCCCAAACTATTGTAAAAAAAAAATTATACTGATCTTGAGGGTTGATGAACATTTTATTGTACCCAAAAAATCCATCGATGAATGGAAACAAAGCATGTCCCATAGTCAATTCTATTATCATGTCAATATTAGAAAGAGGAAAGTCATCTTTCAAAGATTCTTTGTGAAAATCATGAAAGTCCATACACATCCAAATGTAACTGTTTGGTTTTATGACTACAACAATGTTTGAGATCTAATGAGAATAATCTATAGGTCTAATAAACCCAGCTTCAAGGAGCTTTTCAATTTCAACCTTAACTAATAAGGCTATCATAGGGTTCATTTTTTGAATCTTTTGTATAATAGGCCTAGCATTTTTAGCATGGACTATACTGTGTGTTACAATATTAGGGACAATTCCTAGCATAACTAAATAAGTCCAAGAAATTTTTTGGGAAAGTCATGAAGTAAAGTTACATGGTCCTCTTGTTCATCATCATCAAGGAACTTTCCTATCTTAATCACTTTTCTTTGTTGTTAATATCCATTGGTATATCTATGGTATCTCCTAAGGGAAGTGCATTTTGTTTCTAAAATTTAGGGTTGTATTCTTCTTTGTTCATGTCAACTTCACTACTTTCCTCTTCTTTAGCTTTTTGCTTGGTACTTATCATAGTGCATGTAGCCCGTTTCTTTTTAGGGGGAGTAAATGGTTTGTCCTAAACTCCTAGCATTTCTTTCAAGGATTCGCATTTTTTGAAATACTCCAATGATGCTTCACAAGTTGTATCAATCAATTTTAGATGCTTCAAGGTGAGTTATTTTAGGATTACACATGATGGCATTGATGTTTAGTGAGGGTTTCTTCATTGCTTGCGTAAGCTCAGAAGGGAAATATCCCAAACCACTTTTTTCCTCTTGTGTACTAGGCTCTATATGAACATTAATTCTTTGTTCTTTCTTGTCACATCCTTTTCGACTATAACCAAGTTTTTTCATGAACTTGTAGCCTTTTCCATAAAGCCTCTCTATTTCTTTTCAGGTTTGGTGGTCATTGATAATATATCTCATTAAATTTTTTTGTATAAATTGTGTCTTCTTCTAAAGTAGATGAGGTAGACGCTTGTGATTGTTCTTCTAAATTTTGCACTAACATCACCATTGGTTGTTTCTACTTCTCATCTTCTTTAGTTGTGATTGTGTACTCTTCCATAAAAGAGGGTGTGGATTCTAAGGAACGCCGATCATCATGCAATAATTTTGACACTTTTTCCATCTCTTGTTTTTCCTCTTTCATAGGTTTAATGTTTGATGTTGGAATTAATGTGCTTAGAGGACTTTTCATTCATTTTTCAACTTGTAAGCAACTTTTAAGCTTGGGGTTTATTAAAACTTGGTATACCTTGTTGTTATAGACATAACTTCATGATACAATGAAGAGTTGAAGGAATTACATGCATCTCATGAAGCCAAGGTCTTCCTAAAAGAAGATTGTATGAATGGTCATGAGGCATAGCATGAATAGTAGTTATCCTTTATGACTATAATAGGTAAAGTAATTACACCAAGTAGTTTCTTTCCTACATTGTCAAATCCTCAAATAAATAAGGATTCAAGTTCAATTTTTTATTTTTCCACGCTGAATCATTGCACACATTAAAGGCCAAGCCAATATCAGCAAGTGTTCTTTTTATTCTTATTCTACTTAATTTGGATACTATCACAAAGGCATCATATTTCTTTCTCATCTCCAAGGGAGGGAGCTCATGTTGATGAAAGGTAATGTCCACATTAACTATATTCATTCCTTATATTAGATCTACCACATTGTTTGCATTTGTATTAGAAGGGATCAAAACATGTTTTAAGGTTGTTTGAAGCATAGTGTGATAATTAGGAGAGTTTTGAATTAAGTACTGTAGGGAAATATTTGCAAGAGTATTCTTAAGTTGTTCAACAAGATCATACTCCTTCCTACTATGTAGAGGAAAATCAGGAGCACTAGGCAAGATGGGATTAGGTAAAGGTAAAGGTGTTGTAGTGAACAAGGTCATTTTGGTTTTGGATTTTTTCTAGTGTTATATGTGTGAGCAATGGTACTATAACTTGACTGCTATAAAATATTATTCTTAGGTTGTTCAAGAGTGTAAAAATGTTTATTTTGAGTTTGAGCTTTGTGTGAAGGTTGGTAAAGGATAAGTTGAGGTTGAACCACATTAACATCTATTGGTTTTGGTTTGTCATGATAAGCCTTCGTGGATGAAGTTTGTGAGATGAAATCCTCAAGGGCTTCATCTAGCATGTCAAAGTCATCACTACTAAAATGCTTGAGGGTTAGGTTAACTTGGAAAAAGATATTTGACATAGTCAAATATCTATACTTTCTCCAGGTGGCTTAACTATTTGTTCTTGTTTTTTGTTTTGTTTTCTAATGGATGACAAATGTACTCTAGGGTAAAAGTACAAAGTTGTGTCACAATTTTGGCCACCTTATCAACACAAGTGAATTTTAATATTTCTAACTAAAAATCAATTTTGGTCAAACATATGATATAATAAGATTCATTCTAAATAAGTTAAATATTTCCACAAATTTTCAAAATAAAATTGTTGGCTAATTGCATATATAGCACCAATTTGAGGCCATTTACTAAAAAATTGAGATTATTTGAAAAACTTAATGTTTCAACAACTCCTACACATATAAATAATATTTTTTTCAAAAATGTAAAAATACCCTCTTGTAGATCCATAAGTGTAGTTTTCAAATATATATTTATTTTAATAGTTAAACTATAATTTATTTATTTTTTAGTTTTTTACTAAATGTAGGTTATCAGCGCAAAAATATCGTGTTGATTACCATGTCAAAAAAAATACTAAAACTTATTAAAAAAATAGAAAAAAATACGATGCCCTAGATAAAAGAATCTAGATTAAGATAGTATAATTTATTTTCTATTTTAAATAAATATTTAATATAAAATTTGACATCGAGTGGAAACAACCTTGTTTTAATACACAAACATTTAAATATTTATCTAAAATTAAAAACCAAAATATCCATGCCCTAAAGTTTCAAGTTATAAATATACACAAAAATTTTGAAGGAAAGAAAGCAAAATTTATTATATAAAGCTTGATGTCTCATGTAATGTCATTTTTCAACATTTTATCAGCAACTAAATTAAAGTGTTAATTCATAAAAAAACTATATTCAAATAATTTTTTAATTTTGTGAAAAAATAGAAACATAAAATATACCTAAAAATACACATTTTATTGGCTTACATCATTTCAAAATTCAAAACATATATGCCACTTTCTAGTGACTCAAGTTCAGAATTTAGATTAGTGTTGGTTGTTTTCTTTATAAAATTGTGACACTACTTTGTACTTTTACGCTCTAATATAATTGGACTATGAACTAATGCTAAAAACAAAAAGTGCAAGAATCTAATTCTATCCATAATTGTAATGAATGTAAATTGTACTATTTCCAGTGATTTGAATGTAACAAAAGTTATGCAAACTAAAACAAAAATACTTTAACAAAAAAAAAGTTTAGAAATAGGGAACTTAACTCTATAAAATGTAGTTCAAAATATACAATAGGATTGATTCACCCAGAGGGGTGTATGGGTCCCAGTACAGATTTTTTTCAATTTTTTTTTTTTAAATAATTGATTTTTATTCTTTCTGTGTTGTATGATCTGTAACTTAATTGTAAATGTAGATTTTGTATGATTTTCAATGATTTGAGATGCAAAAATGGAATCAATATGAACTTTCACTAATGCAAAATTAGAAACCCTAGAATGGCAACTAAGTAATTCAAATCCTAATGCAATATGAATGTGAGCAAGATCTAGGATGGTAATATACCCCAAATTAGAATTATGATGTTCTATATGCATGTTCACCAAAATGAAACAATTGAAAATGGGGTATGGATGCTTTCATATGGTTTAGGACATAGAGCACACCCACTTTACAATTATTTCATTGAAAGATAAACCTAGAGATCTCAATGTAAAGGAGAAAGAGATCTTGCAATAGTGTTGTCCTAGAGGCTGATTGTAAAATAATGAGGGGTTCACCACCAACTTAAGATTTGGAAAAATAAATGCAATGCAAGATGTAATGATTAACCCTAATATGATACAATTTTTCACTAAATGACCTAGAAATGCAAATAAGAAAAAACCAAAAGCTACAAGATGAAATGTGTGCACTTGGAAACTTGAAGCGGATTTGAATGAGCTTTGGAATGCTGAAAATCCTAAAATTTTCACCTACTGGGGGGTAAAAGCACAAAGTTGTGTTACTCTTTCAACCAATTTATCAACACAAATTAATTTAACTATTTCTAACATAAAATCAAGTTTTATCAAACATATGATCTAGTAAGAATCATTCTAGGTAAGTTAGATACTTCAAAAACTTTCTCAACTAAAATTATTGGCTAAAAATATATGGAGAACCACTTTAACTCCAATTTACCAAAAAAAAAAACTTATTTAAAAAAATTGAAGTTTCAATAATTCCTGCTAATGTAAATAACATTTTAAAACAAATATAAAATACTCTTTTGTAGATCCATAAGTGTAGTTTTCAAAAATATATTTATTATAATAGTTTAATTTGTTGGTATATGGAGCCTAATCAAACTTGGAGGTTAAATTTTCCCCACTTTTATTGGTGTAGTTTTCCCCCAAATTATTTAATGGGGGTAGTGCCCCCAAGATGGGGGCAAGGGGGCATCGGGTGTTATTTTTCTATTGGCCGACATAAAAAAAACCATATTTTGTAACTGACATAAGTGTTGATAAAAGGATAAAGGTTACAGTTTTTGTTGACATTGTATTATAGCATTTACAATGGTATTGAGTTGCAAGGATTACTGGTTGTAATCAATTGAATTTACTGAATAATAACATTGGACTCTCTGTTGGTGGATGTAGCCCGAGTTTGGGTGAACCACGTTAAATATTGTCTCTCGCTATTATTATTTTTGTGCTTTTCATTCCTCTATTTAATCTTTATTTTCCTTTAATTGATATTTTCTACATGCAATTCCTAACAAGTGGCATTAGATTAGGTTTTGTTCGATTATTGTTTTCAAGAAAGTCTCATAGGTGAGTTGGAGTCTCATGGTTAATTGGGAGTAATGGTGGACAAGGGTAAATCAAAGGTAGATAAAGTCAATGGGTAGAACTATCAATTATTGAAGATGCAGATGTAGGATTATCTCTATCAAAAGGATTTATGGAGGCCACTCGAAGGAATATCCAAGAAACTGGCAACAATGAGTGATGAGGATTGAAATCTTCTGGACAAAAAGGCACTCAGAGCCATTCATTTATGCCTTGCACAATTAGTGGAATTCAATATTACAACAACAAAGACAACACAAGAGTTTATGGAAACCCTAGAAAAGTTATATGAAAAGCCTTCCACTTTGAATAAGGTATTTCTTATGAAGCATTTATTTAATATGAAAATGGTAGAAGGTGAGTTAGTTGTTTATCATTTAAATGGGTTTAATACAGTTACTAGTCAATTAACTTTTGTAAATGGAAACTTTGATGAAGAAGTTAGGGCTCTTTTGATTCTATGTTCTTTTCCTAAAAGCTAGAATAGCTTGGTAATGTCTATTAGAAATTCTATTTCTAGTTCAAATACATTGAAATTTGATGATGTTGTTGGTGTTATTTTGAGTGAGAAAATTTGTAGGAAAAGCTTAGGTGGAATATCCAAATAAGGTAATGTTTTGAATGTAGAAAGTAGGTGTAGAACAAATGAGAGAGGAAATAATTTAGGAAGTCATGGGAAGTCACGAGGAAAATAAAAGGACAAAATGTCCCAATCTACAAACAAGAGGGATTGTTGGTACTGTGGTAAGTCGAGTCATTTAAAGAAAGACTGTTGGTCTCCAAAAAATAAAGGAGACAAAAAGGAAGGCAACAAAGAGGCAAATGTGGTAAGTAATAAATTTGATGAGGATGATTTAATTCTTTCCCTAGATAATGTTTATGATTCTTGGGTGTTAGATTTAGGGGCTTCATTTCATGTTACGCCCCATAGAATTTATTTTTTTGATTATGTCCAAGGGGATGTTGGGCTAGTTTATTTGGGAGATAATAAACCCTATTAGATTGTTGGAAAGGGAATAACCAATATTAAGTTGCTGAATGGGAATCATTGGCTACTACATGAGGTAAAGCACATTCCAAATTGAAAAAGAAATTTAATTTTAGTAGGGCAACTAGATGATGAAGGTTGTGTTGTTATATTTAGTGATAAAAATTGGAAGGTTATAGAAGGTGCCTTATTGGTAGAAAAAGGTGTGAAATTAAGCCCCTTATATCTTTTTATAGCTCATACTGCTCCTACTTTAGCTATTACAGATAAAAATCAATGTTTAAGAATAGTTGTTGCAGTGTAGAAGGAAGAAAATTAGAAAGTTGCAATGGATTTTGAATCAAGACTGTGGCATAATGGACTTGGGAATATGAGTGCAAAAGGTATGAAAGTAATTCATTCAAAGAATTTTTTACCAGGTCTAAAATGTGTTAATATGGATTTTTGTGAAGTTGTGTGTATGGAAAATGAAAGAGAGTTAGTTTTCTCAAGGATGGGAAGTGAAAGAAAGAAGAGAAATTTAAGCTTGTGCATATGGATGTATGGGGACCAACTCAAGTATCTTATCTCGATGGATCTCAGTATTATGTTACTTTCATTGATGATGCAACAAGGTATGGGTTTATTTCCTTAGGAATAAATTTGATAATTTTAAAACTTTTAAGAAATGGAGAAGCTTGGTTGAGAATGAGATAGGTAAAAAGTTAAAATGTCTCAGATCTGATAATGGTAATGAGTATTTTAGTAGAAATTTGGAATATTATATTTCCTCTAATGGTATTCATATGCAAAAAATAGTTCCAAGGACTCCACAAGAAAATGGAGTGGCTGAGCACATGAACAAAACAATAATGGAGTGTGCATAGACTATGAGATTGCATGTTGGACTACCTTTAAACATTTTGATAGAGGATGTAAACATTATTATTTATTTAATTAATAGAGGTCCCTTTAATCCTTTGGGTTGTGGTATTCCAGAGGAAGCATGGACAAGTAAGAAGGTGAGTTATTCTTTTCTCAAGACCTTCGATTGTGAAGAATTTGCACATGTAGATTATAAAAATAGAACCAAGCTTGATGAAAAATCAAAAAAATGTATATTTGTTGGATATGGCATTGATGAATTTGGTTATAGGCTTTGGGATTTTGAAAATAAAAAAATTGTGAGAAGCAGGGATGTCATATTCAATGAGAATATGTTGTACAAAGATTAGTTGTAGCAGCATGAAAAGAAAGAAATTGATTATGTAGTGTTGGATGATACACCAAACAATGATGTTCCAGTGGTTCCTTGTGCTCTCCAATAACAACAACAACAAATACCACAAACTCTAGTGAATTTTAGATGATCTTCAAGGATAAGTAGACTTCTAGAAAGAATTTTTCCCTCTTTGTATTATATTTTGTTAACAGATGCTAATGAACCTAAAGGGTATGATGAAGCTATGTAGGTGGATACAAAGGTTTAGTGGGAGCATGCAATGGAAGAAGAAATGAACTCCTTGCTAAAAAATCAGACTTGGGAATTATGCAAGTTTCCTATAGGTAAAAAGAATTTACCAAACAAATGGGTTTATAGGTAAAAGAGGAAGATGGAGGTAAGAATAGATTTAAATCCAAGTTAGTTGTCAAATGATTTGCATATAAAAAATGAATTGATTTTGCTAAAAAAATTCTCGAGTTGTTAAGATGACTTCTATTCATACTATTTTAAGTATTGTGGTTGTTGAACTTTTGCATTTGGAATAGCTAGATGTTAAAACCACCTTTCTCCAAGGTGATTTGGAGGAGGAGATATATATGGAATAGCCCCAAGGATTTGAGGTCAAAGGCAAGGAGAAATTGTTGTGCAGATTGAAGAAGAGTTTAGATGGCTTGAAACAAGCACCTTGGAAATGGTACTTAAAATTTTATAGTTATATGGTTGAGCAAGGCTACAACACGTGTAATTCTGACCACTATGTTTATTTTAAGAGGTTGGATAATGATAGCTACATTATTTTATGTTTATATGTTGATGGCATGCTTGTAGAAAGGTCTAACATGGATCACATAATTGACATAAAACAAAAGTTAGAAAAATCATTTGCTATGAAGGATTTGGGGGTAGCAAAAAAAATCCTTTGTATGAGAATTTGCAAAGACGGGAAGAACATAAAATTGAATCTATCTCAAGCTAGTTATGTTGAAAAGGTGTTGCAGAGATTCCACATGGAGAATCCAAAAGTTGTCGACATACCTTTGCCTAAACATTTGAAATTGACTAACGACATTTTTCCAAAGACACGAGAGTAGGAAAAAATTTTTCCAAGGTACCATATGCTTTAGTTGTAGGAAGTGTATTGTATGCCATGGTATACACAAGTCTAGATATTGCACGTGTTGGAGTTGTAAGTAGGTATATGAGTAATTCCATATTGGAACATTAGAATGCAGCACAATTGGTTCTTAGGTATTTGAGAGGTACATCTAATAAACATTTATGCTTTGGGGGCTCTAATTCTAATTTAGTAGGTTATGTAGACTTAGATTTGATAGGGGATATTGATACCAGATGGAGTACTATAGGTTATGTATTTACTGCAGGTGGGACATTATTAAGTTGGATCTCATAGTTGCAAAAGGTGGTTGATTTATCCACCACAGAGGGAGAGTATGTAGCTGCAATAGAGGCAAGCAAGGAGATGATATGGCTACAATCTTTCATGGAAGAATTGGGTAAACAACAAGCCAATAGTTATTTGTTTATGGATCACCAAAGTACCATACATCTTGTAAATAATTTTTCCTTGCATTCAAAGACTAAACACATACAATTGAGGTATCACTTCATTCGGTCAATGTTGGATGATGGACAGTTAAGGTTGTGGGTGTTGCCACAATAGTGGTTTACACTTTCTTGGAGATCTTGATTTTTGCTGAGATCACATATTTTTTAAAAATATAATGATTTAAGCCTTGAAAATTTATATTTAAAGGATTCTAATTGAAGAGGGTTTGATCAAACCACCTTAGACCAAGACCCCTTGGATAGAACCCCGCTAGTTTTAAACCATACCTATAACAGAGTCTCATTTACACCTATCAAAATGCTGATTAAAAACCACTTTTGATTTACCTTTTTGGGGATTAAATGAGTTCATTTAATTTATTTATTTTTTAAGTATGTATTCCTTGTTATAAGCTTCCAAAAAAGTATAATTTTAATTAAATTAAATTTGATTATTATATTTATTTTTAATTTCTTGTGAATGTAGGTTTTTCATCAAAAATTAAGATCTATGTTCTACACGTGTGGAAAAATAGGATATTGTCAAAAAAATATTGAAAAATATGATTACACCAGATATTGAAGTCCTTGATCCAACAAAAAAATTAAAATTGACTTTCGATACATACAAATAAAGTTGTGTTATATAGTCACACTATGTCTGAATTGTAATTGGTTTGAATTCGAAACTTAATTAAAGAAAAAATATTAAATAAAAAACTATCTAACCAAGTGGAAGCACTAGATATTGGAGTTAGAAATATAAATTTGAAATAATTAGAATTTATCCTTCATGGAGAAAAAATATGTGTGATATGGTGAGCATCACTTTTTAAAAATGTTATTTTCTAAAAAAAAATAGTTTTTGAGGGAGATGGAAAATGAAGTGCAATATGATTCCAAAATTTTTGAAAAAAATATATTTAGAATCTATTGAAAAAATTTCATGAAACTCTAGTTTGCATTAACTTCAAATTCCTCACAGTTTAGCCGTTATAGGTACCCAAAAGTGAATATTTAGTTAAAAAAAATTAGTTGAGTGTCCAGTTTGGCCAAAAATTATAAACCACTATTGTGGGATCACCCCTGGAAAAGATACATACAGATGAAAATCCAACATATATGTTTACAAAGGAAGTACCAAAGGAGAAGTTGAGCTCCTCTTCAACTTTGGTTGGTCTCCAAGACTGAAGACAATAACATCAGAATAGCAGGGTCTAGGGTGCTTATTTCTAGTGGGAGCTATAGGTTTAGTGGTGTTATGATCAGTATCGAGGTGGGAGATGATATGGGGTGGACTCTAATTAGTCTCCAAGTGGGAGATTGTTGTTATATGGAGCCTAATTAGACTTAGAGGTTAAATTTTCCTCACTTTTATTGGTATGATTTCCCCCCAAATTATTTAACGGGGGTAGTTCCCCCAAGATACCTGGGGTCAAGGGGGCATTGATTGTTATTTTTCTATTGTATGACATAAAATAATCCTATTTTGTAACTGACATAAGTCTTGATAAAATCCTAAGGGTTAGGGTTTCCGTTGACATTATATTGTAGCATTTGCTGCAGTATTGAGTTGCAAGGATTACTAGTTGTAATTGGCTCAATTTACTAGATAGTAATATTGGACTCTCAATTGGTGGATGTAGCCTAAGTTTGGGTGAACCATGTTAAATACTATCTATCATTGTTATTATTTATGTGTTTTTCATTCCTTTGTTTAATATTTATTTGTATTTAATTGATATTTTCTACATGCAATTCCTAACATAATTATTATTTGTATAATTTTTTTATTTTTACTAAAAGTAGGTTATCAACACAAAATATTAGGTTGATTATTGTGTGAAGGAAAAATACCAGAACTTATTAAAAAATATAAAAAAATATGATGCACTAGATAAAAGAATATATTACAAGATGGTATATTTTTTTTCCATTTTAGAGAAATATTTAATATGAAAGTTGACATCCTATAGAAACAATTGTTTTCTAATTCACACACATTTAAATATTTATTTGAAAACATATATTTATCAAACTTGGAAAAAAATATATCCATGCACTAAAGTTTCAAGTTATAAATACAGACAAAACATTTGAAAGAAAATAATAAAATTTACTATAAAAAGTTTGACATCGCATGCAACTTCATATTTTATCATTTTATCAACAACAAAATCATAATGTTAATTTATTAAAAACTAGTTTAAAACAATTTTTTAATTTTATTTTTTAAATACAAACATAAAATATACTAAAAAATACATATTTCACTTGTTTACATCATTTCAAAATTCAAAACATATATGCCACTTTTTAGTGATTCAAGTTTAAAAGTTGGATCAGTGTTGGCCATTTCCTTTATAAAGTGTGACATAACTTTGTACTTTTTCCTTCAGATGCATACACTAGCCTAGGTGAATCAGTCCCAGATCATGGTTTTTGCACAGGAATAGGTTTCTGAAAAAAGGGTATCTAAATTTGCAAAAATCTTGAAAAATGCCTATAGTGGGACTCATACGCCACTTCTAGTGTATCAGTCCCATTCCACTTTTTCAGTAATTCAAAGTTTATATCTGCACTTCAACACTTGTTCTATTCTCCCAAATTGATTTTTGGATCCGAATATACGAAAATATCTACAAAACATAATATATACTTGATTTGCTTATGGGGATTTTCCTCAGTCAAACCCCTAATTTGGTAATTAAACCTTGATGGAAATAATGAAATATGCATGTAAATAGGAATGAAAACCCTAACCTTAAGTGTATCTAAGATTAGGAAATCTAGAATGCCATGCAACCCTATTCTAATGTGCAAGAGTAAGATGCATGAATGACATATGAAGATGAATGACTCAGTTTGAGAGATATCTAATCACCCCAGATGAGCCCTAGTAATGCTTGTACCTTAAAGGCTAAATGTAGAGTAATAATAGATGAAGGAATCACTTAGGAAACAAGTCATTAGGCCTGGCTTGATGGCTAGTTGCATCTTCCCAAACTAGAATCCATAATGATTCACCATAGACAACCATGATCAACCCTTGAAAATGCTAGACCTTGAATGAAAGTGATCTTGAAGACCTACAAAAGCACTTTAATGCTACTCCAAGACTTCAACTTTGCTTTCTTTTGAAACTTGAATGCTCCTGTGAAAGGATGTATGAAGACTTTGAATTCTTGGATCTTAAAATTGCACTTGAAAATGCTTGCTTAGGTGAAGTAATAACTTAGAAGCTTTCTTATATAGGAATTTACACCTAATTTACTATTATTTAGATCTTAAAGGCCAAAATCTACCAAAAATTTGAATTAAAAATGTGATTTTTTTCTCAAACCCTAAAAAATCTACAAATGGGACTCATACGCCAGCCCTAGGATATGGGTCCCACCTAGGGCGACTCATACACCCAAGGTGGCGTATGAGTCTCACCATAGATTTTGGGGTGGGTTTTTGGAATTTTTTATGTTTTTGATGATTTTGTCAGGGTTTTAGTTGAAATAAGCCTTGAGATCCAAAATAATGAGTCTTAGGGGCCTATTAATGATGATTTAAATGTTAATTAATGCAAGGGTACCAAAATAGGTCCAAATTAGGCTAGAAATTGTGCTATCTCAAAGAAGTGGGTACAATTTTCATTGCCACAAGTCAAATTTTGATAATCACAAAGGGCTATACATAATTGTGTGAAGGATGGTAATTTCAACATCTCAAGCTTTTTTTGGATTTTGTTTTATAAATTGGCAATAAATATCCGTTGAATGTTTGCATTAGGAATGTTAATGTTTATTTGGGAATAAATCATTTGATATCTTGCTATGAAATTAGTCACTTTCTCATCATCCTTTTGTTTGAATGTCATTAAATTGGCTAGGGTCATCTTGGGACCTATGTTAATGTGGAAGTGGTTGTAAAAGGCATCAATAAGATCATTGAATGAGTTTATTAAACTATTTGGTAAAGAGAAAAACCAGTCTAAAGCAATTTCCTTCAATGACCTAGGGAGTGGTTTAGCCAAGAGTTTATCTTCAAAGATGAAATCACTACATAGGGTTGTATAAACATACAACTGTATAAGAGGATCTCCTTTCCCACCATATTTCTCAAATTGAGGATCTTCTATACCTTTTCACATTTGTTTTCTTAATATCTCTAGGGATAATGGATTGGTTTTTATGTATTGTGAAGGTTGACTATTGTTGTTTTGATTTAGGGTTGCAAATTATTGTTGGAGGGATGTCATGCTTTGAAATAGTGTGTTAAGGATGGCATAATTGTTATTTGTGTAAGGTGGAGTGGTGTATGTATGTGGAGGACAAGTGAATTTTAAACTTGTGAGGGAGGATTGTTGAGGAGATATTATATTTAAATGAACAAAGATATAAATATTCTCTATAGAAATACCAAAGGAAGTATTCACATTTCTAGTAGGTTATGTTGTTGTGGTAACTTGAGCACTAGTATATGTAGGGATTGAAATGGGTGTTGTAGAAGGACGAATTGAAGTTCCACTTTGGCTTTGAGTGTACTCCAAAGCTTGAGTAAAAATATTCATGGTAGGGATGGTGTTGTTAACATTATACACATTGGTTGTAGGAAATGAATTCATGGGAATTGAGGTATGCATGTTATGATCCATAGGGGGTTGATTATCAATTACTATTAGGAAGAGAGCGAAAAAACTTGATATCCATGACAAATGGTATATCAAGAGATGACATGAGTCTCAAACTATGTCTCACAATAGTGTTGCTAATAGGAAACCAAGTTGTAAATCTCATATAAATTTTACAAACTTAGTGTGGAAATCGAAAATGAAAAAGTGCTTAAAATATAATGAAATGACCTAAAATGTAATTTGTAAATATAATTTTCATATTCTAAACAAGTTAATTTTCTGATTACACTATGCAACAATCTAAATATGAAATTTTGTAAATACAAATTTGAAATGAAAAAAATGCACTAAATGTAACAAATTAAGCTAGATCTAATGAAATGAATAAAATAGAAAATCAATAAACTATAACAAAAATTTGAAAGCAGAAAACAAAAGCACATAACTGAATATTTTAATTTCTAGAAATGCAGATTGAGACCTGATCATGGAATTGTTCACCCTAGGGAGAATGGATCCTAGATTAGGGTTTTAAATTATTTTTATTTATTTTCAAGTTGTTTCTAATGATTTTCAAATTGAGGTCTACTACAGTAATTTTTAAGTTTAATTTTTTATAAATGCAATGTGAAATGCTAGTTAAAAATGTTACAAAATGATGAACTAAAAGATCTAGTTTGATATGTTTTTTTTTTCCAATTTTCTAGTGAAGTTTAATATAATCTAAATAATATGCAAGATGATTGACTTTTTTGTTCTTTTCAAATTTTAAGAATGCAAATAATGCAATCCTAAAAACCCTAGATGAGATTGAAATTTGAATGAAAATTAGACACCCTAAATGAGATCTAATTCAATGCAAGTGAATGTAAATGAATGAAATATGTAATCTAATATGAAAAGAGACTCCAAAATTGAAAAACTGCAATGCTAAAGAAGTTAGGTTCACCAAAATGAAACAAAGGAAAAAAGGGGAGATGAACCAAAATGTAATCAAAATGGTTAGCCTCTCTTTTCACTAGTTATTTCACTCAATTATGCCTAGATGAATATTAGAAAACATACCTAACTAATATACCAATAAAAAGTTAGGTTTTAAGAGGATCAAATGTTGTGTACCTATTACAAAATGTTCTTTTTTGCACCTCATTGATTTCTCATTCACACAGTGGAAAATGGGTCCCTATTAGGGTTTTGGAAAATCAATTTATGGGTTTTGTTCTTCAATGTCTACAATTCTAGATCCTATGTGTTGAACTCTTGAAAATAAAAACTAAATTTGGTAGAAGACTTTCTATGGTTTTGCAAGAAAAGTGAAAACTTTGAAAACTTTGCGACTTTTTTTCTCTAATTGATCTTCAACCTAAAACCTACAATCACACATGAAAGGAGAAGAAAAAAATATTTTATTAGGGAATAGGGGTTTTCTTTGGTAAAACCCTATTTTGGTAATTAAAACTTGAATTGAAACAATGCATAAAAGAAAAGATGAATGAACAATGTAATACCGCAAATCACCAATTGTCAATTGAACCTTGGATTGCTAATATGAAACTTAGCTTGAAATGGCCTCAATGAGAGTAGATCTTGTTCATGAACTTGAAATAAGATAATGGCTTTGAATATTTGAACTTGATCACCAATGCTACATCATCGCATTAGCTCAATAACATGCATGGCTTTGACACAATGAAATGGGTCCTTGATTGCTGCAATAAACATTAATAATCTACCCTTGAATGCCTTAGTTCAATTCTCTTGAATGCTCTTGTAAAGTGCTCCCTTGAATGCTCTTAAGATAACTTGAATTTTCTAGGTGAAACTATGTTTAATAGCCTTGTATTTATATGTATCTTACTCTTAATTCTTGAAATTAAAATAACAGAAGATGACATCAGATCTAGGATTTGAAATCATTAAAATACCACCAAAAACATATCCCAAGGGGGGTTCCTAGGGTTAAGTGAGGACCCATTTTCCATAGGGTGAATCGGTCATAGCATACTTAGGTATGACACACTTTAGGAAATATAAAATGATATGTAAAAAGAGGGTCCTAGGACCTAGTGAGGACCCATTTTCCAAGTGGTGAACAGGTCATAGGTCACTAGCCTAGGACAAATTCCATGTAAATTTAAGTGTTGTGTAATATTATTTAAGAGTTTTAGGTTTCATCCCTCATAAAATGTAATTAATTATACTTGGAATTGAATTAAATGAGCCAATGAACCTTAGTTTAACCTTAATTAATAAATAAAGCCCTAGATTAGCATGAAAGTGTAAAGATACACTTTACAACATCCTAAATAAGGAATCATTAAGTCCATTTTATTATTAATCATTCATTCCCAAATTAAGTGTAAAAAGGGATACATTTTTCTATACTACAACCATAAATCTAAGATTGGGAGAAGCTTAAGGAATGTTTTACTGTGTTGTATGGGTCATGTTGACTCATCTAAGAGAATTGTTGATAATGTTTTATGTTTTTATGTATAGCCAATCGATGTGAAGGATAACATGCTACAATTTTCATAGTTTCTTGTTTATGGCCGATGTAACATGTATTTGCAAAGCATGTGGATGATTTTTATAGAAGATGAAAGGTGGGAAGATAGTTTGGGACTAGGTTAAGCATTTGTTTGAATCTATAAGGCATGTTACTCTTCCTAGTGTTGCTTTTTTTTTGGTCTTTCCCTCTAAACATTTCATATTCTTTACTTTATAATTGGGTAGCTCACAGATGCATAATTTTTTGATAGGTTGAAATATGAGATGTAATCAATGTAATATTATATATAAATTATAAACCTAGTTGATCCAATTTGTGGGAGTTGTGGAATAATGTCAGAGAGTGAGAAACTAAAATAGAAAGAGTAGTTGTGGTAGATCATATCACTATGATATAAGAAAAGTGAATAAGTGTGCTTAATTTTTCTTAATTTTTTCTAGAGGTAGTGAGCCAAGGAAAAACTCTTGATTGTTGAATGTAATGAGCTAGTAGATAGCTGAGAAGATATTTTAAGATGTGAAAATTTTTAATTGAAATCATCAAAAGATAAGTGGCAAATCAAAAGCACAATCATAAAAGAGATTTTGCCTAATTATGAATTTTAGATAGGGGATGGACTATCATTTTGTAATCATTCCTAAGTATGTTCTTAGATTAGAAAATTGTAGCTTCATTTGGTGTAACCCTAAAATATTATCAAGGAGTTATAGCATCCTTGGGAGTGACCCTAAATTATGTATTAAGTGAGTTATAACTGCCTTGTGTTATATACCTAAAATAAAGTTATTAATGTTGTTCATCTTGTGAGATTGGATTAGCATAGTAGCCCCCAATATATTTTCTCACCATGGTTTTTCACCTGTAAAGTTTTTTATGTATATAATTTTTTCTTTTGCAGTGTATTATATTCTTCTTTCTTATTCTTGTTTATGTGGTAGATTTTAAATTTTTTTTCTTATTCTAATAGGTTTGAGATTTGATAGAATATTGATTCACCCCCCTATCAATATTTTTGCATGTTCAACAAATTAAGAATGCTTTAGCTATAAAATGATGAACCAAACAAATTTGAAATGTATATTATTGAATAGGCGAAGAGGATTGCAAAAAAATTGAAAAAATGTGGAGAGTGATAGGAATAGCCCTTGCAAGGTTTGTAATTACAAAATTATTTGTCATAATACAATTTCCAATCCTTCCACTAGGGATTAAAATAATGGAACCCAATCTTGTGAACTATACCTTGTGGAAAATAATGAATAGCAACTTAGAAGAATTAGGAGTTTGGTTGGACAATCAAAATTATCACTCACTTTAGGTGAACTAAAATAATTTCTATACCTTTTAGACAAAATATTCTAAAGGATCTTGACTCTTTCCATGAAAAATATCAAATAATGGACCCATGTAGTTCCTACTAGAGGACAATATTAATAAGAGATGATGGGAGACTACAATATGGTCTTTTGATTAACAAAAACCCTATGTCATTTTTATTACTATTCTTGATCAACAATTTTTTAGTGGCATATTAAATTATTGATATAGGAGCATCTGGGTAGGTGCACAATCCACATCAACCAAAACATTTCAGTTTGGTTTTCATCCATTTTCGTTTGATTTCAGTTCTAGAGAAATCTAATTCTAGTTGTCGATTATGAAGTCAAGCATCTATACAACTTGTTTATTGATTGATTTTTCCTAACATTAAATTAAAATTTTAGTTTCATGAAGGTATTTGATTTAACAATACTATATAGAGAAGATATTAATTCAAAATTTCTTCGTTAAGTGAAAATGAGGTATTGATGTCATGCTTATGAATCAATCTACATATAAAATGATTTTTTTTAAACTCCTCATAGCTTGAAGTGTCAAATAGGGGTCAAATGAAGATGAATCAATAAATGAAAACAAAAAGCCACATAACTATAGAGAAATAAAAAGACACCACATATGATACTGAAGGGGAACATGAAGAGATCATGCAATAAAGGCCTCTTAAAAAATAAAAATAGATGCAAAAAAAGAGGCATATTTACAAAGAAGGATGGGTTGGTGTCAAGAAAAAAAATTAGTCCAGGTGGTGCAAAAGGGAAAACAAGGGATGCGAGGGGGAAAATGGTAAAAAAGGTCAATTATTTATAAGTAAGGAAATGAACGGAGATAGTGGGAGGGCTAGCACCCATGTTAATTACATTTAAAAATAGAAACACTATATACAAATGAGAACAAATTGATGTGTGAGATTTAGAAGGGGCTTTTGGATTTAAGGAGTAACACCAAAATAATTGGCATATGATAGGGGTGGAATAGCTATGGGGAAAGATCAAGAAAGCTGACAGATTATGCAAGAATAGATTTTGCTAATGAAATTCCATGCACATGTGAAGATTGTAGTGAATGATGTAAAGGTTGTGTGGAGAGAGGGAATGGAGAAGAGACAACATAGGATAATGGGAAGATAGGTAAGGTTAATTTTTTAAATAAAAACAAAAGAAGTAAGCCTACTAGGTAAGAAAAAGAAGAGGGTGATGCAATTTTGAGGCTATGGCTTGTGAACTGGGCAAAGAAAACAAGAAAAGGAAGCTGCTAAATATAAAAATGTAGATTTAGTAAAATATAGGGGACACTATGTAGAGATTGAAGAATAAACAAGAGGCACCTTGGAGAGAAATAAGTGCAACCATAGGAAATTTAGTGTTGGAAAACACCATCAATTTAATGTTCTTTGGGAAGAAATAAATTATAGTTGCAAATAAATTTGATTGTGAAAATTTTGAATTGGTGTGATTAGTAAACAAAAATGTGATTAGTTTTATATTGCCTGCAAATCATCCAAATTCAATTATCATGTAATATGCTTGTAGTGATTTATTGGCTTGAAAATTTAAATTTCTTCGATGATGTTAATTCAATTCAAATTGGTCAATTGGAAAACAAAGTTATGATTTCAATGATATAGCAGCTCTAGGTTGATTTTTCCATCTACATTAACTCTCCAAGTTTTTCAACACAAAAGGACTTAAAACCTGAATCGATTCCCACATGATAAGAAGCATGTGAAGTTCAATCTCCTTCCTATGTTTCCTACTAGAAGGAACAACTATAGAGATTTAATTATACACCAATATTTTGTAGGAATTATTGGCTTCCAGATTTTTTGTTATCCATCTAGAACATAAGGGTAATCCTATTATTGAATGTAGATCAAGCCCATATCTTCAAAGTTGTGAGATAAAAAAAATACCAAGCCACATGATGGAAACCTCGATAATATTTAGAGAAGTCCCATAGAAAGTATGGAATAATATTTTTTAGCTTCTTGTATGAATATTTCTAAGGAAACAAGTATAAATAATAGTAAACATGAGTAGAAAATAAGATCTTTGAGCATACTTATAGTTTCTCTACCAAGGAAAGATTCTTGGTAATCTAGTAATCTATCCTTCTTTCAATTCTTGAGATAATGGTTTTTCATAATGCTAATGGGGATGCTTGAATGGAAAAAGGAATTTCAAAAAATAAAAATAAAATCCCTACTCTCAATATATATTATCCCAAATGTGTCATGATAGGGAAACATAAATGAGAAATATTTACTATAATATTAATTTTTTAATCAAAATTTGGAACTCGAAAACTTTCAAAAAATATAATAACAATTCAAGGCTTGTTTTATGGTAACTACATCTACAAAATGAGTAAGGAGAGGCTCATTAGCTTGATTTCTATTCACTAATTGAACTCTTAAATTGGTCAAATAAATTCCTTTAACTAAAAATTTGAGAAAAGGTATTAGCTAGAAGATATTATAGTCCCTACTAGCAAGGAAATAAGGATCAAGGGATATATGACATACATTACACATAGACCTAAAAAGTCTTGAAGAAACTATATTGATGATGGTTAATAGTTAGACCATAAGAGACATATGAAAAAAACTTATAGCATGATTCCACAAACTTACGCCATATTCTAAAGATCAATGCAATTGAAGAAAAATACCACTCAATTAATAAAACATATTATGATCTCTGGTTCCATTCCATTCCTTTCTAGAATACAATATTATAGTTCAAAATAATCATTTCTGTGATGCAACCATTTTATTCAAGACACAAAATTTATGGAAGTTGTGGACACTGGAAATGGATGACTCACTTCCTTGTACACAAAGTGTATATGATGAGAGGGATCATAATTTCACAAAACTCAGATCTTGCATCACCTTAAATAGTTAAATTTCAAGCAAGGAACCTTTTAGATGACAATATTTTTTGGATATAGAACCTAGGTAAGCAAATTCCTTTTTGTAATGAAATAAGGTTAGAAATGACCATGGAAGTTTTATGTTGTAAGGGATGGTTTTAGAAGATTTATGGGTTTAGAGTCATGTTTAAGTCATATTTTTATACTTGTGTTAATGTTTCTATTGTGAACTCATTGGAAAATCATGTAAAATTCTAAAGCTAAACAGTCACCATTTTAAATGGTGGTAATGAAAAATTGGTAGAAGGTGAAAGGGTGTTGAAAATACTATAGAAAATCTCGAGGATGGTTGGAGGAAGTGATATTGAAGATTTAATAAAGTAGTACCCTATTGTATTGGTGTTCTTTTTGAATATTTTTTGTTTTCTTGTGTAACTTGCCACTGTATGTGCCTGTACAATCACTACTAATTGTAAGAGTTATACCAAATGATAGATGATCTTCCTAACTTTTATTTGAGTCAACTTGGAGTGATTGACATTTAGAAATAAGAAAGAACAAGACAAATTTATGCAATTTGTTTATTGGCTAGGGTTTTTAGGAGAAGCTTTAAAGGCCATTCCACCATGCTGTAGTTGAATAATCTATTGGAATGGGCATGTTAAATGTTAGGGTAGGTATTTTTATGTTTTCATGGCAAGGTGGTATGGAGGATGGTGGACTATCACATGCACAAGGTCTGTAAAATTGACTTTCTAGAAATGAATCCTTTGGTCATTGATAACAATAGTGGAAAATTGGATTGTTCAGTGGGAAAAAAGGTTAGTAATGTTGGTTTAGTGACAAAACAAAGGTGTGCATAAAGGTTTCAAGGATTTTAACAATTTTTTTATTACCCTTCCTTTGGAAAGGAGGCCTAATTAGGCCATAAAGTAGCATTGAAAGGAAGATTGGATTAAGTTAGTCCACAACAAGACTATCAATAGGTTTGATATGTTGAAAAGCTAGTTGTTGGGGCCCTGAAATAATGAGCATCAAGTGATAATAAGTGGTTTACAAGAAGATATAGTTGGATAAGTGAGTCTAGAGACCCAATTGTGAATAGGCGGGGGAATTTAGTTGAGAGCCATCCCAAGGTGATTGTGACCTATGATTCAGTTGAAGAATAATTTGTTGGAGTTATTACCACTCTGTCTTACATCAATTGGTATTAGAGCTTAGGGTCTAGATCCATTGTCAAAGGAATTTAGAATTTTCAAGAGAAAAGGCACAAAGAGTCATACAAGATTCCTCCAAATATGAGTAGCATAGTAGTTGCTAAGGAAATTAGAGCCTTGAGAGAAAGAATGGAAGCACTAGAGAAGAAGGAAAAGAGAGGTAACGGTATTGTTGAGGTGAGTGACCCTAAAGATGAGGGTATAGAGGAAAGCCCTCAAGAGAATCCCAAAAAGGAGTTGGGGACTAAAGAGAAGAAGTTCTTGAAAGTTCTTAAGGCTACAAACAGTGAGGCTTAGGAGGTGAAAATAGAGATTCCAATGTATGGGGACAAGATGGATGCAAAAGAAGTCATAGATTGGATTGATGCTCTAGACACTTACTTTGAGTTCAAGGAGATACTTGAAGAAAAGAAAGTTAAATTTGCTAAGAAAAAACATAAGGGACCAGATTTAACCTAGTGGAACTACATTCAAGAAGAAAGGGTAAAGAAGTTTAATCCCAAGATTACTTCTTGGGACTGGATGGTGCAAAATATCAGGTGTCAATTCTTACCAACTGACTATGAAATACAGATTTATAGAAGGCTGCAAAGTTTAAAATAGAAAGAGATGGGTGTGGCTACTTATACTGAAGAATTTCATAAATATACCATAAGGTTAGGGTATATGGAGAATGAGATAGAGAGAGTGGCCATATATTTGAATGGATTAAGGGATACAATTCAAGATTAAATTAGTTTGATTACTCAGAGGTCAGTAGAGGAGTGTTCCCAAATGGATACAAAATATAAGGAGAAGATAAAGAAGAGGTTAGAAAAATAATCTAGGGGAAGAGGTAAGAGTTTCAAGGGTAGAAGGAACCCTAAAGGAAGAGGTTTTCAAAAGATATCAAATGAACAAGGAAATAATCAAGAGCCAAGTGGAGAAACAAGGAGAACTTTTCAAGGAAGAAGGCCAAGAAGTAGGGGTAGGTTTACTGGATCAGTAAGAGGCTCTAATGAATTTTCAAGAAAGTGTTTTGATTGTAATCAATATGGGAACCCTACATGGAAGTGTCCAAATAAGTAGGGCACAAGTTACCAAAGTGGATAAAGGAGAACTCAACTTATTCATGAAGAAGAAGAGGCAAAAAGTGTGAGCTCATGTGTGGGTCCTTCAACTTTCATGCCAAACCAGAATTGGGGGAGACTTTGATGATTAGGAGGACATTGATTAAAGTACCAACCTCAAAGGAGCCACCTTAAGGGAAAAATCTATTTAGGACAACTTGCAAAGTACAAGGAAAGGTATGTAAGGTTATTGTTGACTTTGGCTCCATAGACAATATAGTATCTTTATAAATGGTAAAGAAGCTTATATTGAAAAGGTTACCCCACTCTAATCCATACAAAATATCATGGTTGAAAAAAGGGCAACAAGTTCTTGTTAATGAGAAGGCTTATGTAGAGTTCTCAATAGGGCCTTATAAAGACAAGATACCTTGTGATATTGTGCCCATGGATGTCTACCACCTACTTCTTGGTAGGCCTTGGCAATATGACCGAAAGGCCCAACATGATGGCTTTAAAAATGAATATCAAATTTAAAAGGATGGTGTACTGATTAGATTAGAACCTTTTCTAGAAGATGATAAAACAATCCATGAAGGACCTAGTGTGATGATAGTGAAAGAGAAGGTGATTCTAAAGGACTTGGAAGAAGAGGAGGTTGGGTTTTCCATTGTTGGGAAACCAATCTCTGAGGTAGCAACAAATGAAAAAATAGAAGAATTTCCATATGACGTTTAGACCTTACTTGATAAATATGAAAACATAGTGGTGATGTAATTTCCAAGTTCATTGCCTCCAATCCATGATGTAAGTCATCATATTGATCTAGTCCCTAGTGCAAGCCTTCCTAATAGGGTAGCATACAAAATGACACCTCAGCAAAATTAGAAAATCAAAAAGTAGTTGTAAGAGCTACTAGAAAAGGGTTTGGTAAGAAAGAGCCTCAGTCCATGTGTTGTGCCAACTATTTTGGCACCCAAAAAGGATGGTGAATGGAGACTTTGCATAGATTCAAGATCTCTTAACAAGATAACTATTAGGTATAGGTTCCCTATACCCCAGATGGAAGACCTTATGGGTAGTTTAGTAGGGAAAAATTACTTTTCCAAGATAGATTTGAAAAGTGGCTATCACCAAATAAGGATTAGAGAGGGTGAAGAATGGAAAACAACTTTCAAAACAAATGAGGGCCTTTATTATTGGATGATAATTCCCTTTGGGCTATCTAATTCTCCTAGCACATTCATGAGACTCATCAATGAATTGTTAAAATATTTCATTAAAAAATTTGTAGTGGTATATCTAGATGAAATCTTAATATTCAACAAGACAAGGGAAGACCACTTGGAACACTTGGACAGAGTTTTAGGAAAGCTACATGAAGAAGAACTCATGATCAACCTTAAGAAGTGTGAATGGATGAAGCAAGAGCTGATACATTTGGGCTTTGTGATATCAAGAGGAACCTTGAAGATGGACCCCAAGAAAGTTGAAGTCATTCTTAATTGGCCTACATCAACAATAGTTGGAGAATTCATAATTTTCTATGGCTTAGCAAGCTTCTATCAGAAGTTCATAAAGGGGATTTAGTCAAATAGTTGCACCTATGATAGATACCATTAAAGGAGAGAAGAGGAACAAGTTTTAGTGGAAAAAGGAGGGTAACCAAAGCTTTGAGTACCTCAAACAAAAAGTAGCACATCAACCAATACTTACCTTTCCTAATTTTTTTAAGGTGTTTACCATAGAGTGTGATGCTAGTCATATGGTCATAGGGGTAGTGTTAAGTCAGGAAGGAAGACCTATTGCATTCTTTAGTGAAAAATTGAATGAGGAAAAGAGGAAATACTCATCATATGATTTGGAAATGTATGCTATGGTGCAAGCACTTAAAAATTGGAGGCACTATCTATTACCCAAAATATTTGTGGTGTTCATAGACAATCATGCTCTGAGTTTTCTGAATAGTCAAGAGAAATTGAGCCATAGACACATGAAATGGGTAGAATACCTGGGAACTTACAAATTTTCCATAAAGCATAAGAAGGGACAAGAAAACAAAGTGGAAAATTCTTTGAGTAGGAGGGAAACATTAGTGTAGGTGTGGACTCATAGAAAAGGTGTGTATAAATTTGATGAAGACTTCCACGATGTATTTGTTGTTTGTGATCAATACCAAGGCTATTTTCATAAATAATATGAATACTATTTGCTGCAAGATAGATTATTCTTTAGGGGAGATCAGTTATGTATCCCTAAGTGTTCTATGAGGGAGAATTTAGTTAGAGAGAACTATAGTGGGAGTTTAGGAGGACATTTTGGTTCTAAAAAGACTTTATATCATATCAAAATATTTTACTACGAGCCTAAGATGCATTTGGATGTCAAAATTATGTAGAAAGATGTGTCATATTTCAAAGAGAAAAAGGGACAAGATCCAATGCCAAGTTGTATTAGCCTTTACCCATACCAAGCAGACCATGGGAAGCAATAAGCATGGATTTTATCTTGGGTTTTCCAATGTGTATGTGGCGGTAGATAGGTTTAGTGAGATGGCAAACTTCAATGCATGTAAATCAACCAATGATACTTCACACATTGCAAACCTATTATTTAAGGAGATTGTTCTAATACATGGGCTACCATTGTCAATAGTATCTGATAGAGATGCTAAGTTAATTGACCATATTTGGAGAACATTATGGAGAAATTTAGGAAATAATTTAACCTTAATCTCAGCCTATCATCGTTAGACCAATGGGAAAAATGAGGTAGTTAATATATCATTGGGAAATCTATTGAGGTGTTTAACAAAATCACATAACCAGTCATCGGACTTGATCTTGTCATAGGCAGAGTATGCTTATAATGACTTAGTCAATTAGAATATTGGGAGAATTCCATTTGAGGTTGTCTATGGAATGCATCCAAGGGGTGTTTGGGAGTTAAGAGACCTGATCAAAATGAATAAAAGGAGTTCTCAAGGAGAGGATTTTGTTGTGGCAATGCATGACATACACAAACAAGTCAAGGAGACACTGGAGAAGAATGTAGGTAAATACAAGGAGAGGGAAGAGTTGAAAAGGAGAGATGTACAGTTCAAGGTGGGTGATCTAGTGTGGGAACATTTGAGAAAGGAGAGACTACCTAAGGGAAAGTATACAAAACTAATGATGAAGAAGATAGGACCCTGCAAGGTGGTCCACAAATATGGAAACAATGCCTATGAGATTGAACTCCCACAAGTAGTTGCCATCTCACCAATTTTTAATGTGATTTATCTATATCCCTTCAAGTGATCTATTTTTGTAGGTACAGGAGTAGGTGAACCTAAAAGTGATGAGGGAGAGTGGATCAAGGATCTTCCACCTAGTCAACTTATGAAGCTTGAAGCAATTTTGGATTCAAGGGAGGTAAAGAGGACATGGAGGAAAGTATATCTTGAACACCTAGTTAAATGGACTATCTTACCAAAAGAAGATGCCACTTGGATGTCGGAAGAAAACATAGAGAAGCATGGAACATTATTCAAATACCATCTTTTTTCCAGAGGATGAATCTTTTCTTCCTTGGTTGCATGGTGCATGGCACCTTCAATTTTGACAATCTTGGCTTGTATATAGAGCCTAGGTGGGGTAAAGTCTTTTTTTGTAATGAAATAAGGTTCAAAATGACCATGGACATGTTTTAAGGGATGGTTTTAGAATTTTTATGGGTGTAGAGTCATGTTTAAGGCATAGTTTTATTCTTGTGTTAATGTTTCTATTGTGAACTCATTAGAAAATCATGTAAAATTTTGAAACTGAACAGTCACCATTTTAAATGGTGGTTATGAACCATTGGTAGAAGGTGAAAGGGTGTTAAAAATCCTATAGAAACTCTTGAGGATGGTTGGAGGAAGTGATATTGAATATTGAATAAAGTAATACCCTATTTTGTTGGTGTTTTATTTTAATATTCTATGTTTTCTTGTGTAACTTGCTACTGTACATGCCTATACAGTCACTAATCAATGTAAGAGTGATACAAAATGATAGATGATCTTCCTAGATTTCATTTGAGTAAACTTGGAGTGATTTTCATATAGAAATAAGAGAGAACAAGAAAAATTTCTCTAAGTTGTTTATTGGTTAGGATTTTTAGGGTTTTGGTAAAAAATGAAGCTTTAAAGGACATTCCACCATGCTGTAGTTGAATAATATGGTGGAATGGACCTACTAGATGTTAGGTTAGGTATTTTTATATTTTTTTGTCAAGGTGGTGCGGAGGATGGTGGACTAGCCCATGCACAAGGTCTGTAAAATTGACTTTATAGAAATGAATCCTCTGGTTATTGCTAACAGTAGTGGAAAATTGGATTGTTCGGTGGGAAAAAAGGTTAGTAATGTTGGTTTCATGATAGACCAAAGGTGTGCATAATGTGTTCAAGGCCTATGGAAATTTTTTTAGTAGCCTTCCTTTGGAAAGGAGGCCTAATTAGGCCATAAAGCAACGGTTAAAGGCATATTGGATTAAGTTAGTCCACAACAACACTATCAGTGGGTTTGGTATGTTCAAAAGATAGTTCTTGGGGCCCTGAAATGATGAGCATCAGGTGATGATAAGTGGTTTAGAGGAAGATATAGTTGGATAAGTGAGTCCAAAGGCCTAATTGTGAATAGGAAGGGTAATTTAGTTGAGAACCATCCCAAGGTGATTGTGACCTATGATTCAATTTAAGAATAGTGTGTTGGAGCTATTACCACTATGTCTTACATCGCAACCCCATGAAGGATGTGAGAGATCTAACTCTAAGGTATCCTTGGAGATGATTGAGGAAAGAAAAGGGTTCACTGCCTAGTGTAAACTTGGAAAATACAAATGTTTGAAAACAAAGTGTGATATGAAAAAAGACCTAAGAATGTAAGTAGAATGTAATACAAAATTATGAAAGTAGATATATGCACCTAGGAGCTAAATCCTAAAAAACCTATTGCTTATGCTGACTGGGACTCATACACCAGGCTGGGAAAATCAATCTAGTTTCAGGAAAACTATGCTGGAACAAATTTCAGCCAGAAGGGTACTTAGATCTACAAATATCCTATTTAGGCTTGGGCAGTGGGACTCATTTTCCAATAGTGGAAAATCAGTCCACTTCTAGATTCCTAGAAATTTAGAACTAGATTTTGTAGCTATCAGTCTACTTTGTTGTTCCTGATATAGATCTAGGTATGAAACTGCAAAATTTAGCCTGTAGTCTTTCTCTAAGTTTCTCCAAGGCTTGCTTGCAACTTTGACAATGTTCAAATGCTTTGACAACTTGATGACCACTTTTCTAATCTACAACTTAGACCTACGAATCACATGTAGAGAGGGGAAAATGATGTGAGGTTAGTGAATAGGGGTTTTCCTTGGGCAAACCCCTTCTTGGGAATTAAATGCTCTAAATGAAATGAAATAGAATAGAGAATGATGAATTAAAAAATAAGGATGTTACAACTCACCAAACCATTGTAGTAAAATGTTGAAAACATGTAAATGATGGCTCCAATGGATGTAGACTTGGAATCTTGCTTGATGTTGATGCAATGTTTTCTTGAATCACACAATCCTACATCACAAATGTTAAGTATAAAACAACATGATGCAAACAATTTTGACATGATGAATTACACTTTTAAAATGCTCTTGATTACTTGATAATATTCCCTTGAAATTCCTTGAATGCTCTTATGAATTCTCAAATGATATTGTGAATTATATGCATGAATACTTGAATGCTTGATTAGCTAGGATGAAATGAGAGAAATAACCTTGAATTTATACTCAATTATGCAATAATTCCTGAAATTACAACACTACAGGCCCACCTTAGATTTTTCGAGAATAAAACTTGCCAAATTTTTGAATTAAATTTGAATTTTGAGTTAAAGGGGACTCATTTTCCACCCTAGTAAAATGGGTCCCACCTAAGGGGACTCATTCGTCCAGAATGGTGAATGAGTCCCACCTTGGGAATTTAAGGTGGGTTTCAGGATTTTGATGATTTAAATAATATTTGTCAGGATTATTCTAAAAAGTATAGATAAGTAAGGCATGTGGATGCAATGTAGGGCCAATTAAAGCATAAGAAATCCCAATTATTAATGACAAGCCTAGGAAAGTGTGAAAGTGTGTTATAACACTTTACAAAAAATTTAAATAAGGCTTGGTAAATGATGAAAAGAGGTTATTTTATTAACAAAACCCTAGAAAAGTGTACAAAGTGTGTTACAACACTTTACAACACTTAGGTAAGGTACCATTTAAGTATTTTTAGTTCACAAGGGCCCAAGACCTAATTTGAATGTGTTATCCATATTACAACATTAAATCAAGGCAATATTAAGCCAACATCACAAAGAGGGTTGAAAGAAGTTAGAAAAAGTAGAAGGGTTACTTTTTCAGTGACCACATTTAGCCCCCACTTTAGTGAGAGGTTTAACTTGATTCAAACTCACACTTAATTATACCAACATGCATCAAGAGGGGTTCAAATGTACCAATACTAGCAAGATGGGTGATCAAGTCCCTAGGATCAAGATCTCATGATAAACCAACATAAGCAGAAAGGAACACACATGAAAATGATATCAAGAAAAATAACAAGGAACAAGCATACAATGAAAAGATGAAAAACTGAAAAAGAAAAGGAAAGAAAGAATTGGATCAAGCTTTGAATTTTTTTTGAACATGATGTGGATTAGATCTAGGCTATTTTTCCAAAAATCACATACTCACTTTGAGGTGACCAAACTCATGGTTGTCCACCAGGTGAGAAACATACACACATGGATGGTATGCACTCACACGCATGTAGGTGGCTATGGGGAAATTCATTCCTTAGAATGGGCTTCCCACTCAACCATACCAAAGTTATACCTCATGATAAATTTAATAATGCACCACAAAAAGAAATATTTATTGAGCTTCATGAGACAAGGAAACTTCATATGATTGAGGCTCATGAAAAAAAGTGATGTATCCATAGGAATGCAAATTTTTTTATGCAAGGTGACTAGGGTATGTGCAGGATCATCATGGAAAAGATAGGCCCTTAAGTGGCAAAAAATTTAGAAAAATTAGAGCTAGGCAACTTGACATAAAAAAAAATGAATAAGTTATCTATATTATTTCAAAAATATGTAAAAATAGAATCTATAGAAAATTGAATGTAGTTTCTAAACTACTAAGTTTATTTAAAAGAAAAAGAAATCTATTTGGTGAGAATTTGAAATTTCAATGCAATAGTAGTTAAATTTTAGGGAAAAAATAAGAAGTAGGTGTCTATCTTACCACCCTAACCACATTAAAATGGTAGTATTTTTTTTTAAGATTTTAGATATAAGTAGAGGACTCATGTCCCAATGTAATGCATATTTTTTTGTAAATTTTTTTCCAAGTAAATAATTAATTATGAATATTTTATTACAAAATTTTCAAAAATATAAAAACTTGTATGTCTGACCACCTTAACTTGGTCAAAACTTCATGAAATTCATTTTCTTTTTTTTTTAATCCTATAGTATGTGAAGCATAGAATGTGACACATATTTTAGATTCAAAAAATGTGATACCATTTGAAAGCTATATATGTTTTTCAATGCACCTACCAATCGGGACTTTAGTCGTAATTCAAATAGAAAATGAATAATAATTATTTATTGAGTTCAAAGTAAAGCATAATTTATATTGGTCAAAAGCTTAGAATCTCCTTGAAAAACCCTTTGCATTTCATCAATTTTGGGTAAAAAAAAGTCGTCAGCCACATACCCTATAGATAGCCATCATATTGCCACTTTTTGGCCCATCATGATCCTGCACAAACCCAACATATAACAATAAATGTAGAATTTGAAATGCAAGGGATGTTCAAAGGAGTCTTTCTTAGTTCATGTGAGGTATTTAACTTAGGGAACATTGTGCCTAATGTCTCCAAGAGATGACCAATCAAAGAATAGAAGATTCACAACTTAGGGGATACAATGCATCACATCAAGCCACTAAGAAGAATGTAATATGCTAAGATAGATCACACTCATGAAGGACATCACACCCAATTTCATCCACAAAGTGGAAGACGCATTGTATGAGGTAAGAAGGCTACACTAAGAACCAAGAAAAGGAAAAAATGTAAGAGAATAATTCCAATGTATTCCCCCACTTTAAACAAAATGCTTAATACCATGTTGTGAGAAATTACTTTAAAGTAGCCAATGTAAAGTGAAAAAAAGAAAGAATACATGAGAACCAACTTGGAATTCCCTATTCCAAGTCATATGTTTCTAATTAAATCCACGTCATGTGAGAGAAAAATAAAAGAGAGGGGTTGCCCCTAAAATAAAAACACTAAACACATAAGGGATCTATGGATTTGGCATTAGTATGTTCTTTGCTACAATGATTTTTTTTCTTTTTAGAGATATTGGAATTGTCATCATCCCCCAAATATACATAGAACTAGAAGAATGATAGAAAGAGAGTGAAAACAAAGAAAAACCTTTTAGGTCAACATTGAAGAGACATAGGGTATCTTCACACCTTGTGTCATTCCCAAAAGGAAAACACAAGAAAAAAACAAAGATGAAATGAAAAGGAAAAAAGAAAAATAAAGCCTTTTTGGTCAACATGAAGGAGACATGAATGCAACAATGCCCTGTGTCATCCCCAAAAGGAAAACACAAGAAAAAGATAAAGATAAAAAGGCTAAAGAAATGCACGAAATGGAGAAAAATGAATTTACAAATAGAGAAATTTCACACAGAGAGAGAACATCATGTGGGATCACATTACGCACATGCAATCACACAAAAGAAGTGAAAAAGGAAAAGAAAATGCAAAATACTAGTAAGGAAAATGCATGTCAACCTATGAGCAAGTCATTTGCCTCCCAATCATGTTCATTGTATACCAAAGGTAGGAAGCTAGCTAAAGGGACAAGGGAAAGTGGAAAACTAGGAGAATTACTAGGCTCATCACTCTATATAGCATATTTCCTATTTAAGCTAATTGGAGAGAAAAATAATGTGTTCAATTCATTATGCACCTCTTCATCAATTTTAACGGTCTCATCATTCTCATCCAAATTAATCACAATAGGAGGATAAATGATAATGTCCATCAAAGAGTTCATCTCTTGTCGTGATTCTTGTACTGGGTCATTTTTTTTTGGCTGGGTAGGAGAGTTATCGTGCATTGCTACAATCAATTTCAGATTTTGATTTTTGTTGTTAGGTTCATGTAACTTTTGAGCAAGAGAATGACATCTATGCCTATGCTCTCTAGCACCTTTGTTTCTTTTGTTTTTTCTCAAGTTTCATTTGTGTGGAAGTGGGTTGATAAACCATAGGTTGCTTTTCTTCCCTCAAGGGAGGAAGGAAATGAACCATAGGAGGTCATTCATCCACTTTTTCTTTTTCTTTGTAAAGTTATTTGATTCTAGGAGGTGTGGTGGGGTTATTTTCATTATTTCTTGGTCATTTGTAGGATATGGATGGATTTTCTATTGTAAGTTTATCTTGGTTTTTTAGGTCTTGTTTAGGTTCAAGCATAGTTTCATCAAGAATGTGAGGTGTGTAGGTGGAGGGGGACATGTTTCAGAGGGATAGTTTGGCTATTTTATTTGCTTTGAATTTTTGGTAAAATACAAATGTGTGGTCAATTTTGTGAGCATTAAATATGTCAAAACAAATGAATCAAACACACCAGTAAGACATTATATCAAAAATAGAATATTAAAGTAATAAAGATTACAAACTCGGTATCCTATTATTGATGTGGTCCTATCATCCTCTATCTTCAGTAGTTTCATTTATTCCAATTGGCTCTCAGATTGTATGCTAGGCTCAATGAATATTCCTTCTAAAGAATGAGATTGAATATGAAATGCATGTAATGCTTAAACTAAGACATGATTGCTGAAAATGAAAGAATATTGATGATGCGATGAATAATAAAACTAGAATGCTAGAATGCTAGAATGCTAGAATGCAATTAATCTCTAATTACTCTGATATGTGTTGTGTAACCCTTGCTTGGATTGGCTGTGCTATTTATAGAGTTTTTCAAAAGCTTTTGATTGGTTGTTATGATCAACAATTGTTAAAATTCCTAGCAGATCAAACGGTTGAGGATGGATAATGCTAAAGAAAAATAGAAGAAAGTAGAAAGCAAGATTTGTTTTCTTTTTCTGTAAAAGAGGTAAGATAAGATGATGAAGATGATTTGTTAAAAATCATCTTTTTGTGAGATTATGGAAATATTTTGAAGAAGATAAATAATGAATTATAGAATTCAATTATTTATTTACGGGTGACACATAGGTTTTTTCTTAAAAATAGAATATTTACCCTAGATTTGAAGAATAATGGAAGATTTCATAATTAAATAGAATATTTAACCATGATTCTAAAAAGATATGGAAGGTATTCAATTAAATAAAGATATTTAATTAAACCTCTAAGAAATCGTATGTAAATGAAATTAATTAAATAATATTTTTAATTAACTAGAAGGAAGATTTGAAAAGAAATTTAAATTTAATTAAATAAAAAAGACTTAATTAAATTGAAAAAGTGATAATTAATTAAAATAAATAAAATGTATTTATTTAATTAATCAAGCTGAAATTTGAATGTGATATAATTAAATAAAAAATGATTTATTTAATTATCATAGAAGAATAAATTGAATGAACAATATAATTAAACTAATTAAATTTAATCATGTGTAGAAGACTTTAGAGAAATTAATTAAATAATAAATATTTAATTAAATGCCAGGATTAATTAGATATGACCAATTTTATGCATCTAAATTTTTCCCTTCTCTGAAGTGATGTGTGAAAAAAATTGCTTCAAAGAAAATATTCCTGCTTTCAAAATTTGTTGTGTTTGACTTTTCCCCTTTTTCTAAAAAATATGCCCTTCACCTGATTCTGATATGTTTCTGATTGAAAATGTTGCTAGTGTTAATGATGCCCCCTTGGGAGGTAAATCACTAATGATTAGGAGGTTTTGATAATATAACAAATGATGAGATTTTGATGTTGATTTGAATTTAGTGATTTAGATCTCAAAAAATATGAATAAGGATGCCTCGCTGTGAAAATAAAGTCCAAGTTGGATAGAAAGATAAAAATGTCACAAAACTCGCCTTTTGTTGACCTTTAAAAGGAAAAAAAGGAGGAAAGGACAAATCATTTGCATTTTTTGACTTTGAGAATCTTGTAGCTCTGATAATGACCTGGCAAAATGGAGATTTTGTATCACCATCATAGATTCGAGTGGGCCCATTGATACTAGAGACCAGCTGTGTATGGACCACTGGTGAGTCAATCCAACTTTGTAGGCTTTCAATTTTTTCTGTTTGAAGTGAATTTTTCCTATTTTCCATAGATTTTAGGTTTTAAATTTTTGTTTTAGCACTTTTAGAAAAATTATAGCACTTTTGATAACTGTTTGAGTGCTTTTGATGAAAAGAGTAGTGCATATAGGATAGATTTAGCATATGTAGCATAGAAACCAGTTTAGTACATTTGATAAAAAAAGGAGTGCATATAGGATGCCATAGAAAATTAGGGTTGTAGCGCATCTAGGAAAAACAATAGTGCATATCGAGTTGTGGTGCATCAAGGAAATTAAGTGGCACTTAGGTGTAGATTTTTAGTGCTTAGAGGGAAATAGTGCATAGAGGAAATGTTTGAGCACATCCCGTGCAAACAACAGTGCATTTGGGTTTAAGTGCATCCAGGATACAAAATAGCACATATGAGTTTTAGTGCAAAGAGACCACAAATTAGCACATCTGGTAAAAAGAGATAGAATGTGTGATTGATGTAAAAATGATGATGTATATTGCTTCCTTGGTCAATAGATAGAGAAATTGTCTTGTCATCATGTTGATATCTAATAAATAATTGATAACTTTGTTTCCAAAATATAAAGCAAAGAGGAGATAGCCGATAACTCTATTTCCCCTGTACAAAAAACAAAAAGTAGATGATGGATAGGACTGTTGATAAAGTTGCATTCTATGATAGAAAACAAATAGTAGATGATTGATTGATTTATGATAAATTTGCTTCCTGCGATAGAAAACAAATAGTAGATGATTGATTGATTTCTAATAAATTTTCTTTCTGCACTAGAAAACAAATAGTAGATGATTAATTGCTTGTTGATAAGTTTTCTTTCTGCGATAGAAAACATATTTGCATTTGTGATTGAAATACAAATAGGATGATGTTTTGATTATTGATAAATTTTCATTCTTGAAAAAAAGAAAACAAATAGTAATGGATGATATGATATTCAGATAGATAGATTATGCTTTGATATTTGTCACAGATAGATATGCGTTAGATTGATTTTGTTTGATTGAGATTGAATCATTGATATGATGTTGATTGATTGTTTTTATGATAACTAAAAATAGGAGGTTTTCAAAAACCTCCAGATTAAGGAGCGTCACTCGAAAGGGTGGGATAGGATAGTCGTGCTGACACCCAATGAGGTAGCATTGATAGGGACATGCGGATTGATACCTTTTTTGGCCATGCCTTTCATTCAAGTCAACAGGGGACTATTGACCGCATTGGCAGAGAGGTTGCATTCAAAGCACAACACCTTTCATTTGCCAACTGGTGAGGTGACTATGACTCTAGAGGATGTGTACAAGATTCTCGATATTCCCGTGGTTGGTGCCCTTGTGTTCTATGATCACAAGGAGCTCGGTGGTACAGATGCTCTGAGGAGAGTGTTTGGTGATGTGTAGATAGCAAGGTAGCACACTTCAGAGGATACCTAGCCTTGCTGGTAGTTTTAGGTGCATTCATTGGAGGTCTCCTTTGTTTGGATCGCCAGTCAAAGAAACTATGAGTGGGATGGGGGAGGATCCTGGAGTAGATGTTGCTACAGCCACCAAGATATGCCTAGGGTAGCTATATGTTAGCTCACCTATATCATGATTTACATCAGGTGGTATACATGGGTGCATCTAGTTTGTTGTACGGCATGACACTACTGCAGATCTAGGTACAGGAGCATCTTGATGTGATGAGACCAGTGTGCCCCAGAGTGAGGCCACCAGGTAGACCTTTTGTGTATGCATATGCGATGTTTCTTGTCCAACCCAAGCTGGTCAAGGTAGATTACTGGAGACGGTGCCTAGATGACTTGGATGTCATGATATGGTGCCCATACCTAGATTGTGAGCCATGGGATTAAAATGACCTTGAGATGCCATTTGTAGGTATTCCACAGTTGCTAAAAGGGCATACACCCTTCATTTTAGAGAAATTATTGGCATTACGGGTGTAGCGACAGTTCAATTTCACATAGGGGATGCCACAGGGGGTTGCTCACTATGCATGGAGTAGAGATGAGGCAGGATGGGGGCCGTGTATTTCATATTAGATAGCCTATACAAAGTACATGGATTTAGCGCTTGAGGAATGGGATGAAAAATGAGATATTGTTGATGCTAGCATGTCTCATGAGTACTCAGTATATTCTCATACACATCCCTTTCCATGATTTACCATATGAGCCAGCACCCATTTTGGTGGTACCACAACTAGGGGTAGGGAGGCAGGAGGAAGTGGCAGGTGGTGAGTAGGAAGCGGTTGGGGGAGAGGAGGTAGATAGTGGGGAGGAGGAGAGTTTAGATGGAGATGATGGAGATGATGGTGGACATGAGGGACAAGTGTCAGGGAGGTCGGGGTTAGACTTTTTGAGTGGTGTACATATCATGTGGTGGCTGAGGACTGGGATTGGGTGGAGGACAATGATTAGGGTTGGTTCCTTGTCATAGCAGGGACAAATAGATACCCTATAGGCCTAGGTGCAGATATTGCAAGGACAATAGGTGCAGTTACAAAGTTAGTTAGTTCAAATGTAGGGATTTTTCACACAACTACAGGCATAGGTATAGGCACAAGCACATCCTCCTACCCCAGATCCACAGTTAGCCTAGGTGATGATAGAGAGAGATGCATTGACACAGAGGGCGGTAGAGGCTGAGGGAGTTGCACCGAGGTTGATGGGCACTGCAGAGAGTGCATCTTTATGAGAGGCCATTATAGAGGGCTTTGAGATGAACAGAGAGGCTGAGTATTACTGGGTCAGATACGAGGAGTTATGTCCTCTTGAGTGCAGAGAGCCATTCCCATGGTCCCATACTAGGACTAGGAGTAGGACATAGATAGACACCTAGAGTTTGGGGTTACTAGGAATCAATAGGATCTAGATGCAGGGACCAGTGGTAGGCCACCATCCTCAAGACCAACTCCCTCAAGGGGTTCCACCAGTTTGTCTTGATGTATGTAGGATTTTATGTGTTGTATCCCATATTGTTTGGAGCATGTATATTGACTTTTTTGATCATATCTCATGTATCTTTTGAGACATTTCAATGTCATTGTGATGAGGGTGCAGCCCGATACTTAGAAAATAACCCACAAACAAGAGAATAATTTTATTATTCAGAAAATGGAACTTCTTACATGCAAAGGATCTCAAATCCCCAAGTTCTACAATACATGCAAGTTACAGAAACCTACATAATCACCCTTTTGCAATATGCAAGCTTGTCCCCCAAAAAGTTACCCAAAAATTAGAAACCCACCCATAAATAGAGTCTTCTTTAGTTTGGAGCCAAAACAACATTCAAATTTGAGTTTTGGTAGTTTGGTGCCGAAAACTTACAACTTGAAGTTCAAATTTCAAAAGAATATTTGCAATTGTATCTTCTAGAAAGTGTGCCAACTTCCTGGGGCTATAACTTTTCATCCGGGGCTTCCATTCGCGAACCGTTTGAACCGTTGGAAAGGTCTCAAAGTCAAGAATGCACTCAAAATATGCTATGCCAATTTTGGAAAGTTTTGGGGCCAATTCGGGAACTGTAAGGGCCTCAAAACTGACTTATAATATTTTCATGTGTAAATCTGGGCAACTAAAACTATAATATCTTTCAACCGAGGAATAGAAAATAAAACCATAAATTGGGAATTTCATTATGATGAAAAGGGTATCCAAAAATGTAAAAACATCTAAAACCAAGAAACTTGAAATTTAACTATTTTTGGGTGATGCAAGATTTCCCTTACACCACTGAATGCTCCGGCATCAGACACCCAGGGTAATTTAAGAAGTTATCCCATCACGTCTCAGATGGTGGAGGAGAACCCAAACGATCAACCTCTACCTTAGGCAACCAAGATGAATCTTCAACAAGCCTTCCTTTCCATTTCACCAGATATTCTTCATACTACCTGTTGCTTGTACTCCTTCCCACATGACTATCTAGGATTTCTTCAATCTCCTCCTTTTCTGAAGTAGGTGCTGGAATCCCACACTATTCCATCATTGGTACATCCTCTGCGCCACCTCCATGATACTCTGTCAAATATGAAATGTTGAACATAGGGGAAATGTTGAATCCATCTGGCAACTCTACCTCATATGCATTCCCTGAATCATGCTGCTTCAAAATTTTATAGGGACCGAACTTTTTCATCTTCAATTTGTTATATGTTCCCACTAGAAACCTTTCTTTCCTCAAATGGACCATCACTTCATCACCAATATGAAACTCCTTATACCTCCTCTTCTGATCTACCTTAGCCTTATACTGCATATTCATCTTGTTAATATGTTCTCTTACCTTCTCATGTATATCCTTGATGTGTTCTGCAAAATCTTCAGCTTCAACACTTATTTTCGTCTCTTGGTCCATCTTCCTCAATTCTGGAGCTGTTCTAGGACTACCTCCATACACAATCTGGAATGGTGATCTACCAATGCTTTTATTGATAGAATTGTTGTAAGAAAATTCTGCTTGAGATAAGATCAAGTCCCATCCCTTGGGTTTATCTCCTACCAAAAATCTTAGTAGGTTACCCAGACTCCTATTAACAACCTCTGTCTACCCATCTATATGTGGATGGTGTGTAGAACTGAACTTCAACTCTGTCATCAGCTTCTTCCATAAGGTCCTCCAAAATTACCCCACAAATTTGGTGTCACGATCTGAAACAATACTCTTTGGTAGACCATGTAGCCTCACGACCTCTTTGAAGAACAAGTCAGTAATGTGGACTGCATCATAGGTCTTTTGACATGGAATGAAATGTGCCATCTTCGAAAACTTATCAACCACCACAAAGACTGAATCATTCCCTCATTGTGTCCTTGGAAAACCAAGAATAAAGTCCATACTTATATCCTCCCATGGCCTCTCTGGTATAGGTAAGGGCTGATATAAGCCTGTATTCTGGCTCACTCCTTTAGCCATTTGACATACCCTATAGCTTTGTACAAACTTCTTCACATCCTGTGACAACTGAGGCCAATAATAATGCTCATCGATAATGGCAATGGTCTTATCCTGACCAAAATGTCCTACCATTCCTCCACTATGCTTCTCCTTTATCAGGTTCTCCCTCATGGAACTCCTCAGGATACACAATTGACTTCCCTTAAATAACATGCCATCCTAGATTATGAAATCCAGCCACCTTGTCCTGTCCACTGTAACAGGTTCCTTGCAAGCTTTCCAAGCCTCTGCAAAATTAGGATCTTTTGTGTATAGTGTCTTAAGTTCATTGAACCCAACCACTTCAATCTGCATCTTTGTCATCAATGTATGCCTCCTACTTAAGGCATCTGCAACCCTATTTGACTTCCCACTCCTATGTTTCAAAACAAAGGTATAACTCTGCAAAAACTCTACCCATTTCATATGCCTCTGATTTAATTTTCCCTGACTATTTAGGTACTGCAAGGCCTGATGATCAGTATATAGAACAAATTCCTTCGGTAACAAATAATGTCTTAATTTCTTTAATGCTTGAACTATTGCATAAATTTCGTGATCATATACAAAATACTTTCTCTTCGCATCATTTAACTTTTCACTGAAATAGGCAATGGGCTTACCTTCTTGGCTCAACACTACTCCAATGGCACAACCACTCGCATCACAATCCACCTAAAACACCTTGTTGAAATTTGGGAGGGCTAGAACAGGTTGCTATGTCACCTTCTACTTCAACAGTTCAAAACTTTTACTGCTCCAGTTGCTCCACTTGAATTCTTTTCTATCCCCTCTCATTGTTTCAGTTAGGGGTCCACAAATACTACTGAAGTTTCTAATGAACTTTCTATAAAAACTAGCCAAACTATGGAAAGATCTCACCTCGGTAGTAGTTCTTGTGGTAGGCCATTCCAAAATAGCGTTCACCTTCTTTGGGTCAATCTTGAGACCTTCTGCTGAGACAACAAACCCCATGTACACTAACTCCCTCTTCACAAAACTACACTTCTTCAGATTAATCAACAATTTCTCTTCTCTTAAATTCTCAAAGGCTCTCCAAATATGCATCAGATGCTCATCCAACGTCTTACTGAAAATCAAAATATCATCTAAATACACAATAACAAAACTTACCAGAAATTCTTTTAGTACCTTGTTCATGAGCCGCATGAATGTGATTGGTGCATTGGTTAGCTTTAAAGGCATGACTAACCACTCGTACAGGCCCTCTTTGGTCTTGAAGGCAGTCTTCCATTCATCTCCCTCTTGAATTTAGATCTAGTGATATCCACTCTTCAGATCAATCTTTGTGAAGTACTGAGCTCCACTCAAATACTCCATCAGGTCATCCATCCTAGGCAGGGGAAATCTATACTTGATTGTTATCTTGTTTATGCCTTGGGAATCTGTACACCTCTTCCACTCCCCATCCTTCTTTGGTGCTAGTACTATAGGTACTGCACATGGACTCAAACTCTCCCGTATCAAACCCTTTCTCAACAACTATTGCACTTGTCTATTCAACTCCTAATTTTCTACTAGAGTCATTCTATGAGCTGCCTTATTTGGTAAACTAGCTCTAGGAATAAAGTCAATCTGATGACTGATCTTCCTTATTGGTGGTAAACCCTCAGGTACATTATCAGAAACAATATCCTAAAACTCATCCAACATCCCAAAAACTTCTTCTGGAACCTTCTCACTATCCTCCTTACTCACTCTAGGAATCAATGCATAAGACACACGCTCATGCTTCATAACTTCTAAGAATTTTCTTCCATCTACATAACAAATTCTAGCACTACTACATACCTTTTCTTTAGTCTCTTTCAGGGGTTTCAACTTGTGATGAACCCCATCCTTTTTCAAGGAATAAGTGTTTGCATGGCCATCATGTATAGCTTGCCTATCGAATTGCCATGACCTCCCCAACAACATGTGACATGCATCCATGGGGATGATATCATAGAGTACCTCATCATGGTAGCTCCCGATTTTGAACTTTACTAGGCACTGCTCATTGACCAAAAATTTGTGGTCTTTCTACAACCATGCAATCCGATACGGATGCGGGTTTCTTTCCCTCTTCAGCTTCAACTTTGTGACCATCTCTTCTGACACCAGATTATTAGTGCTTCCACCATCAATAATGACATCACAACATTTTCCTTCACACTTGCACCTTGTACGAAACAGATTCTTCTTCTGTTCTAGTTCCTTTTTCTCAGTCACCAAGGCTCTCCTAATCACTAGGGCTTCTCCCCTTTCAGCATCATCTAAATGTTTAGATTTGGCCTCCTCATCTGCATGCACAACCCTTCCACAACCTTCTGGCCTTTTGTCTACCCTTCTTCACCACACTAGAAACACATTCCTTTGAAACCACCTCTTCCAGATCCTTGTCCATATATTCCTCATCCTCTACATCTTCGATCACCACTATTTTGATCACGAGGGTGGTACAAGTTGTCATTCCATTGACTTTGGCTAGTACCCACATCTTCACTTTTCTTTTCATCATCATTTGGGCTTCCTGAAGGTATTCCATTGCCCCTTCTGCTTTGACCTCCTCGTCCATTTTTCTTGCCATCAAATCTTGATGCAGGAGCATCTAGTGGTGTAAGGACAATCTTGCATCACCCAAAAATAGTTAATTTTCAATTTTCTCAAATTTTAGATGTTTTTACATTTTTGGATACCCTTTTTGTCAGAATAAAATTCTCAATTTATGGTTTTTATTTTTGATTCCTAGTTTGAAAGATATTGCAGTTTTAGTTTTCTAGATTTGCACTTGAAAATCTTTCGAGTGGGATTTTAGGCACTTAGAGATTCCGGAATGGCCCCAAAACTTTCCAAAATTGGCGTAGTGTATTTCGAGCGGGTTCTTGACTTCGAGACCTTTCCAACGGTTCAAACGGTTTGTGAATTAGAGGCCTCGATCAAAAGTTATGACCCTGCGAAGTTGGTGCACTTTCTAGAAGATACCATTGCAAATGCTCTTTTGAAATTTGAACTTCATGTTATGAATTTTTGGCACCAAACTGCCTAAACTCAAATTGAATGTTGTTTTGGCTCCAAACAAATGAGGAGCTCTATTTATGGGCGGGTTTTCTAATTTTTGGGTAACTTTTTGGAGACAAACTCGCATGTGGTGAAAGGGTTATTTTGTAGCTTTTTGTAGCTTGCATGTGTTGTAGAACTTGGGGATTTGAGATCCTATGCATGTACGAAGTTCCATTTTCTAAATAATAAAATTATTCTCTTGTTTGTGGGTTATTTTTTGTGTCTCGGGTTTGAGCCTTCATCAAGTGGTATCAGAGCAGGTTTTTCTTGAGCGTGTGGACAGATCGCCAATCGTGAGGTAGTTCACACCAAGACCATGGTTGTGGGTTGAGGTCAAGAAATATGCCTCCAAGAGTGGTGCCTGGTAGGCATGGTGGTGCCAGAGGTGGTTGAGGTGGTAGAAATGCTAGTGGAAGAGATGCACTGGCAGCCCTCCAGAGATAGATTGATGCGTTACAAGAGCAGTTGAGAAGAGGGTTAAACCCGAGGGAGGAAAGTGAGGATGAAGGAGAGGAAGAAGGTTCAGATGTAGAAGAGGAAGAAGAAGCAATTGATCAAAACTAAATGCGGCTAATAAGGTCCATTTCAAAGATCGGGAAAAGACCCAAAGCAGAAGTCCCCAGTTATTCCAGAAGTCTGAACCTGGAAGAGTTGATCGACTGGATCAACAAGTTAGAAGAATATTTTGAGTATGAGGAAATAGAGGACCCAAATCGGGTTAAGTTTATGAAAATGAAGCTAAAGGGCCAAGCCAATATTTGGTGGAAAGAGGTCTAGCTAGAAAGAAATCAAAGAGGAAAAGGAAATATCACCAGATGGGATCGCATAGTAGAGAAACTGAAGAAGCAGTTCATACCAGTGGACTATGAGTTAGACCTATTGAAGAAATTACAAGGGTTGAAGCAAGGAAGCAAATCTGTGAAAGAATATACTGAATATTTTCACAAGATAATCATCAGAATAGGTCACACAGAGGCCAATAAGGAGAAGGTAGCTCGATATCTTAATGGGTTACAACTAAGCATTCAAGAGGAGTTAAGCATAGTCAGAATGACCACCATTGAGGACGTGTATCAATTTGCTCTAAAGGTGGAAGAGAAGCTGAACAAAAGATTTGATGGCAAGCAAAAAGGATGAGGAGGTCAAAGTGGAAGGGGCAATGGCAAGCCTTCAGGAAGCCGAAATGATGATGAAAAAAAAAGTGAAGATGTGGGTACCAGCCAAAGCCAAAGGAATGACAACTTCTACCACCCTCATGATCAAAATAGTGGTGATCAAAGAGGTAGAGGATGAGGGAGATATGGACAAGGATCTAGAAGAGGTGGTTTCAAAGGAACGTGTTTCCAGTGTGGTGAAGAAGGGCACCGAGCCTATGAATGTCCACAACACCAAGGAAGGGTAGACAAAAGGCCAGAAGGTCATGGAAGAGTTGTGCATTGAGATGAGGAGGCCCAATCTGAACATTCAGATGATGCTGAAAGGGGAGAAACCCTAGTGATTAGGAGAGCCTTAGTGACTAGGGAAAAGGAACAAGAACGGAGGAAGAATCTATTTTGTACAAGGTGCAAGTGTGAAGGAAAATGTTGTGATGTCATTATTGATGGTGGGAGCACTGATAATTTGGTGTCAGAGGAGATGGTCACAAAGTTGAAGCTGAAGAGGGAAAGACACCCGTGTCCGTATCAGATTTCTTGGTTGTAGAAAGACAACAAAGTTTTGCTCAATGAGAAGTGCCTAGTAAAGTTCAAGATCAAGAGCTACCATGATGAGGTACTATGTGATATCATCCCCATGCATTCCTATCACATGTTATTGGGGAGGCCATGGAAATTTGATAGGCGAGCCATACATGATGGCCATGCAAACACTTATTCCTTGACAAAGGATGGGGTTTGTCACAAGTTGAAACCCTTGAAGGAGACTGAAGAAAATGTATGCAGTAGTGGTAGAATTTGTTTTGTAGATGGAAGAAAATTTTTAGAAGGTATGAAGCATGAGCATGTGTGTTATGCATTGATTCGTAGAGTGAGCAAGAAGGATAGTGAGAAGGTTCCAGAAGAAGTTTCTGGGATGTTGGATGAGTTTCAGGATATTGTTTATGATAATGTACCTGATGATTTACCACCAATAAGGCAAATCAGTCATCAGATTGACTTGATCCCTGGAGCCAGTTCACCAAATAAGGCAGCTCATAGAATGACTCTAGTAGAAAATGAGGAGTTGAACAGATAAGTTCCAGAGTTGTTCACAAAGGGTTTAATACAGGATAGTTTGAGCCCATGTGTAGTACCTGTAGTGCTAACACCAAAGAAGGATGGGGAATGGAGGATGTGTACATATTCCCGAGCCACAAACAAGATAACAATCAAGTACAGATTTCCCCTGCCAAGGATGGATGACCTGATGGACTGTTTGAGTGGAGCTCAGTACCTCACAAAGATTGATTTGAAGAGTGGATATCACCAGATCTAGATTTGAGAGGGAGATGAATGGAAGACTGCCTTCAAGACCAAAGAGGGCCTGTACGAGTGGTTAGTCATGCCTTTTGGGCTAACCAATGCAGAGCACATTCATGTGGCTCATGAGCAGTACTAAAAGAATTTCTAGGAAGTTTTGTTATTATGTATTTAGATGATATTTTGATTTTCGGTAAGACATTGGATGAGCATCGATGCATATTTGAAGAGTCTTTGAGAAGTTAAGAGAAGAGAAACTATTGATTAATCTGAAGAAGTGCAATTTTGTGAAGAGGGAGTTAGTGTACTTGGGGTTTGTTGTCTCAGTAGAAGGTCTCAAGATGGACCCAGAGAAGGTGAAGGCTATTATGGAATGGCCTACCACAAGAACTGCTACTGAGGTGAGATCTTTCCATGGTTTGGCTAGTTTTTATATAAATTTTATTAGAAACTTTAGTAGTATTTGTAGACCCCTGACTGAAACAATGAGAGGGGATAGAAAAGAATTCAAGTGGAGCACTCGAGTAGCAAAATTTTTTGAATTGTTGAAGTAGAAGGTGATAGAGCAACCTGTTCTAGCCCTCCCAGATTTTAACAAGGTGTTTCAGATAGATTGTGATGCCAGTGGTTGTGCCATTGGAATAGTGTTGAGCCAAGAAGGTAAGCCCATAGCCTATTTCAGTGAGAAGTTAAATGATGCCAAAAGAAAGTATTTTGTATATGATCAGAAATTTTATGCAATAGTTCAAGCATTAAAGAAATGGAGACATTATTTGTTGCCGAAGGAATTTGTTCTATATACTGATCATCAGGCCTTGCAGTACATAAATAGTCTGGGAAAATTAAATTAGAGGCATATGAAATGGGTAGAGTTTTTGCAGAGTTATACCTTTGTTTTGAAACATAGGAGTGGGAAGTCAAATAGGGTTGCAGATGCCTTAAGTAGGAGGCATATATTGATGACAAAGATGCAGATTGAAGTGGTTTGGTTCAATGAACTTAAGACACTGTACGCAGAAGATCCGATTTTGCAGAGGCTTGGAATGCTTGCAAGGAACCTGTTACAGTAGACAGGACAAGGTGGATAGATTTCATAATCCAGGATGGCATGTTATTTAAGGGAAGTCAATTGTGTATCTTGAGGAGTTCCATGAGGGAAAACCTGATAAAGGAGAAGCATAGTGGAGGAATGGCAGGACATTTTGGTCGGGATAAGACCATTGCCATTATCAGTGAGCATTATTATTGGCCTCAGTTATCAAAGATGTGAAGAAGTTTGTCAGAGTTGCGGGGTATGTCAAATGGCTAAAGGAGGAGCGAATATAGGCTTTATCAGCCCTTACCGTAGAGGCCTTGGGAGGATATAAGTATGGACTTTGTTCTTGGTTTCCAAGCGAAAAAGAGGGAATGATTCGCATTTGTGGTAGTTGACAGGTTTTTGAAGATGGCACATTTCATTCCATGTCAGAAGACCCATGATATAGTCCACATTGCTGACTTGTTCTTCAAAGAGGTGGTGAGGCTACATGGTCTGCCAAAGAGTATTGTTTCAAATCGTGACACCAAATTTGTGGGGTACTTTTGGAGGACCTTGTGGAAGAAGCTGAAGATAGTTGAATTTTAGTTCTGCACACCATCCACAAATAGATGGGTAGACAAAGGTTGTTAACAGGAGTTTGGGTAACCTACTGAGATGTTTGGTAGGAGATAAACCCAAGGGATGGGACTTGATCTTACCCCAGGCAGAATTTTCTTACAACAATTTTATCAACAGAAGCACTGGTAGATCACCATTCTAGATTGTGTATGGAGGTAGCCCTAGAATAGCTCCAGAATTAAGGAAGATGGACCAAGAGAAGAAAATAAGTGCTGAAGCCGAAGATTTTGCAGAACACATCAAGGATATACATGAGAAGGTAAAAGAACATATTAACAAGATGAATATGCAGTATAAGGCTAAGGCCGATTAGAAAAGGAGGTATAAGGAGTTTTAGATTGGTGATGAAGTGATGGTCCACTTGAGGAAAGAAAGGTTTCCAGTGGGAACATATAACAAATTGAAGATGAAGAACTTCGGTCCCTGTAAGATTTTGAAGAAGCATGATTCAGGGAATGCATATGAGGTAAAGTTGCCTGACAGAATCAACATTTCCCCTATGTTCAACATTTCAGATTTGATAGAGTATCGTGAAGGTGGCATAGACGAAGTACCAATGATGGAACAGTGTAGGATTCCAACACCTACTTCAGAAAAGGAGGAGATTGAAGCAATCTTGGTTAGTCATGTGGGAAGGAGTACCAAAAACAGGCAGTATGAAGAATATCTGGTGAAATGGAGAGGACAACCTGTGGAAGATTCATCATGGCCATCTAAGGCAGTAGTTGATCGATTGAGTTTTCCTCAACCATCTGAGATGTGACAGGGTCACTTCTCAAATTACCCTGGGTGTCTGATGCAGGAGCATCTAGTGGTGTAAGGGAAATCTTGTATCACCCAAAAATAGTTAATTTTCAAGTTTCTCAGTTTTTAGATGTTTTTACATTTTTGGATACTGTTTTTGTCATAATAAAATTCCCAATTTACAGTTTTTATTTTTGATTCCTGGGTTGAAAGATATTGCAGTTTTAGTTTTCTAGATTTGCACCTGAAAATCTTTTGAGTGGGATTTGAGGCACTTAGAGCTTCTGGAATGGCCCCAAAACTTGCTGAAATTAGCATAGAAAATTTTTAGCATGTTCTTGACTTTGAGACCTTTCCAACGGTTCCAACGGTTCGCGAATCAGAGGCCTGGATCAAAAGTTATGACCCCGCGAAGTTGGCGCACTTTCTAGAAGATACCATTGCAAATGATCTTTTGAAATTTGAACTTCATGTTATAAATTTTTGGTGCCAAACAGCCTAAACTCAAATTGAATGTTGTTTTGTCCAAACAAATGAGGAGCTCTATTTATGGGTGGGTTTTCTAATTTTTGGGTAACTTTTTGGGGACAAGCTCGCATATGGCAAAAGGGTTATTTTGAAGCTTTCTATAGCTTGCATGTGTTGTAGAACCTGGGGATTTGAGATCCTCTGCATATAAGAAGTTCCATTTTTTGAATAACAAAATTATTCTCTTGTTTGTGGGTTATTTTCTGTGTCTTGGTTTTGCGCCTTCATCAAATATTTTGTTCAGCTTCTCTTCCACCTTCAGAGAAAACTGATACACATCCTCAATGGTGGTCATTCTGATTAGGCTTAGCTCCTCTTGAATGCTCGGTCATAACCCATTAAGATATCAGGCTGCCTTCTCCTTATTGACCTCTGTGTGACCCATTCTGATGATTCTCTTGTGAAAATCTTCAATATATTCTTTCACAGATCTGCTTCCTTGCTTCAACCCTTGCAATTTCTTCAACAGATCTAACTCGCAGTCCACTGGTATGAACTGCTTCTTCAGTTTCTCTACCATGCGATCCCATTTGGTGAACTTTCCTTTTCCTCTTCAATTTCTTTCCAACTGGACCTCTTTCCACCAAATACTGGCATGGCCCTTCATCTTTATTTTTGCAAACTTCACCCGATCTGGGTCCTCCATTTCCTCATACTCAAAATATTCTTCTAGCTCGTTGATCCAGTCGATCAACTCTTCTGAGTTCAGACTTCTAGAATAAATGGGGACTTCTACTCTGGGTCTTTTCCTGATCTTCAAAATGGCCCTTATTAGCCGCATTTGGTCTTGATCAATTACTTCTTCTTCTTCTTCTACATTTGAACCTTCTTCCTCTCCTTCATCCTCACTTTCCTCCCTTGGGTTTAACCATCTTCTCAATTGCTCTTGTAACGTGTCAATCTGTCTTTGGAGGGCTGCCAATGCATCTCTTCCACCAGCATTTATGCCACCTCGACCACCTATGGAACCACCATGCTTACCAAGAATCACTCTTGGAGGCATTTTTCTTGACCTCGATCCACCACCATGGTCCTGGTGCGAACTACCTCATGATCGGTGATCTGTCCACACGCTCAAGAAAACCCGCTTTGATACCACTTGATGAGGGCGCAGCTCGAGACTTAGAAAATAACCCACAAACAAGAGAATAATTTTATTATTCAGAAAATGGAACTTCTTACATGCAGAGGATCTCAAATCCCCAAGTTCTACAATACATTGAAGTTACAAAAAGCTACAGAATCACCCTTTCGCAATATGCGAGCTTGTCCCCCAAAAAGTTACCCAAAAATTAGAAACCCACCCATAAATAAAGCTCCTCTTTAGTTTGGAGCCAAAACAACATTCAAATTTGAGTTTCAATGGTTTGGTACCGAAAAATTACAATTTGAAGTTCAAATTTTAAAAGAATATTTGCAATTGTATCTTTTAGAAAGTGCACCAACTTCATGGGGCCATAAGTTTTGATCTGTGGCTCGGATTCGCGAATCGTTTGAACCATTGGAAAGGTCTCGAAGTCAAGAACATGCAAAAAATTTTCCACACCGATTTAAGAAACTTTTGGGGCCGATCCAGGAACTCTAAGTGCCTCAAAACTGACTTAGAAGATTTTTAGGTGCAAATCTGGGCAACTAAAACTGCAATATCTTTCAACCTAGCAATAGAAAATAAAAACCGTAAATTGGGAATTTCATTATGATGAAAAGGGTATCCAAAAATGTAAAAACATCTAAAACCAAGAAAATTGAAATTTAACTATTTTTGGGTGATGCAAGATTGCCCTTACACCACTGGATGCTCCTACATCACATTGGACTATTGGACATTTTTATGTATTTTTGATGAGTGATGATATGCAGCAATGATGCATTTTGATGATGTATTGCATTTGATATGATGATATGAGATGGATATGCATGTATTTCCTTGTTTATGTGATATGGATTTTAATATATGATCTATTAACTAACATGATTTGTAGAATGATGTAATATGATTATGATATGATGACGTGCGATATGATGTGTACTAATGATCTTATGTAGGTGGATGATGATAGTAAAAATGCCATGTGTCGAGATGATATGATATGATATGAATTATGACTGATGTAGAAATCTAATGTTTTATGAAATTATTGTGTTTTTGCATTTGCAAAATGTTATAAATGATGATGATGTGATGTGATGATTTTTCCATATGATATGTAATATGAATCAAATGTTGTATAAATGGTATTTGAAAATGAGAAAAGATGTGAATGATAAATGATGAAATGTATGTCATGAAATGTAATGAATATGAAAAAGATTAATGAGATGATAAAATAATATGTAACGATATGAAATGTAATGAAAAGAAGATGAGATGGAAAATGTAATGAAATTTAATGATAAAATGTAAAATTGAAATGATGTGGATCAATAAAATTAAATGTAATGATATGATATGCAACGTAATGTAATGAGATGCAATGGAATGAAACGATAAATAAAATGAGATGAAATGATATAAAAAATGTAATGTAATGAAATAAAATATAATGAAAAAAATGTAAAATGAATTATGAAGTGACCTGAGATGATAAAATGATATGAGCTGTTGTGATGATGAATGATAAATGATAATTATATGAATAATAAGGATATGATAATGATGAGAAAATGATGTGAGGAATGTGAAAAAAAAAAGATGAAATAATGATAGGATAGAAGACGCAATGTAATGAGATGAAAGAATGAAATGTAAAATGATATGAAATGCGATTGAATGACATGATATGCAATATAATGTAATAAAAAGGGATGATAAAATGAAATGAAAATTGAATGATATGCTATGCAATATAATGTAATAAAATGATATGGGATAAAAGGAATAGAATGATGAAATGTAATGAATTTAAATGAGATGATTTGTAATGGTATGAAAGGATGAAATGTAAAATGAAAATGATGGATAGGATAAGAATGAAAAATAAAATATGAAATGATAAAGAATAAAAATTGTATGAGAATGAATTCAAGATGATAAAATTGAGAATGTCCCAAATGATGAATGTTTAAACTATATGATAGGCACAAGACCAAGATGAAATGATAATGAAATGAGGATGAAACAAATGTCCAAATGTACTCCACATATAGTCCAAAGAGACATGACAACCGTTGATTTATCTATTCAACTTTGTTTGAAACTCTAATGCGAATCTAGTATGCAAAATATATACATTGATCTAAATGAAATGCAACTAAATAAAACCAACTATTCATTGAGCCTTTGGGTAGCATTCTTGAATCATCATAGATCCTTATAAAATGTTGGAAGCATGTACAAGCATCATAGGGGAGGTTAGCACCAATGATGACCTGAGTACAACTTTCATGATTTTTGATATAGCAAGCGAACATAAGCATTGAGGTATAATTGAACCGAGATGACCTAAGCATTTCTTGCATAAATAGACAAAGACTAACCACCTTCTGATGCAAATGTGGGATTGTCATCAATGATGTGCTTTGGAAATCATGTTTCACGACATATTTACATCAAAATGATAGTTAACCTTAAGATAGCAGACAAAGAAAAAATCATCCTCCTTCCTTGCCACCCTAGTTCAGTACATCATTGAGTGTGCTCCAAAGAGATGATATTGAAAAATCAAAGAACCATTGTTCAAAATGTAAAAATGATATTCCAATCAATATTCAAATTTTTAGATCATCCAAATATGAGTCATGATATGGTATTTTTCGGAAAAACCATTGTGATATGGGTTAATGGTTGGATAGTTGTTCATGTGTTTTACTTGTTTGTTCGCATGACTGAGTTCTATATCATTGTCGAGTTGTTTTGGTAGAACCTAAAAGTTGGTTGCCCCAGAGTATGTCAACATTTTCCCCTAGTATTTGACACAACTTGCTGAAATGGATATGTACAATAATCAAGCCATGGTAAGATGTTATCGCTCTTAGGCAAATGATGGCAACAGGATGCTAGTATGACCCTACGATGAAGGAAAGATGCATGCAAAGAAAGCCTAGTGCAAAAACATGAACTAATAGATGCAGAGCTACAAATAACATTTGTTTGCTATATTTTCACTATTTGTTTTTATTGCATTTTTCTGATAATAATTTATTTTTTTATTTTTTCTACCGAGATGCCTATTTTCCAAGTTTTCACCAGGGTAATCATTTTTTTAGGACTTTTTCTACTGTTTTGGTATTTCTTCATGACTTTTCTAATGTTTTTGTATTTCTTCAAGACTTTTTCTGATGTTTTTGTATTTCTTGAGGACTTTTTCTGAATGATGATGACTACCTTAGACATAAAAAAAATTTAGATGCATGTTATTGACCAGTTCATCAAATAGGTCCCCATTTGATGTTGATAGTTTGTATGCTCCTGAGCCATATACTGCTATGACCATGTACGGGCCAAGCCAATTAGGTTCAAACTTTCTTTTCTTTTCTCTGTCTTGCTGATTGTGTGGATTATCTTTTAGAACAAGATCACCAACTTGAAAGGTACATGGTTTCACTCTGTGATTATAGCTACGAGAAATCATTTGTTGATAGGATTTCAAATGATCAGCTGCTTCTTGTCTCTTTTCATAAAGAAGTTTTAGTTCTTGGAGTCAGGAAACTCTGTATTCATCATCTGTTATGAGACCTTTTAGTGATACTTTGAGTGATGGAATCTCAACTTCTAAAGGTAGGATGGCTTCTACTCCATAGACAAGAGAAAATGGTGTTGCTCCTGTTGGCATTTGGATACTAGTTCGGTAAGCCCATAATGCGGGATTGAGTTGAATGTGTCAATCTTTCCCAACATCATTCATAGTCTTCTTTAAAATTTTCAATATTGTTTTATTTGTGGCCTCTACTTGGCCATTCCCTTGTGGATAATAACGTGTTGAGTATCTACGTTGAATATGGAATCTCTCACAAAGTTCGTCAACATCCTGATTCTTAAATGGTCATCCATTATCTATGATGATGAAGTTGGGAATGCCATACCAAAAAATGAGATAGTTGAGTACATGAATGATGATATTTGTTTGCTAGTGAGCTTAGTGAGAGGTACTGCCTCAATCCACTTGGTAAAATACTCTATCGCTGTGATGATGAACTTGTGCCCATTCAAAGATGAAGGATGAATATTTCCCACTAAATCCAAGCCCCATTGAGAGAATGGCTAAGTTGGTACAAATGGTTGTAGTTCCTATGTTAGTGCATGAATGATATTTCCATGTATCTAAAATTTAGAGTACTTTTTTACAAAAGTGAATGGTTCCCTCTCCATTGTAGGCTAGTAGTATCCCATTCTAATCAATTTCTTGGATAAGGTTAGTCCACTTGAATGAGTACCACAAATTCCACCATGAACTTCTTATAAAGCCTTATTGGATTTTTCACATACAAGACATCAAAGGAAAGTACCATCAAAACCGTGGTGATAGAGAGTGTCAGCGATAAGGGTATAGCGAGAGGATTGATCGATAAAATTTCATTTTTGGTTATAGGATAAGTCAAGTGGTAAGATATTGTCTTTTAGGTAGGTATAAATATTTCCATACCAAGGTGAATTAGATCCTACTAAGTGGCAAATGATTTGGCTTTTAGGTGTGTTTTAAGTAATCATAAATGATTGTTCCACCAGAAATTCGTAGCAAGCCTGAGTTTCTGGGAGTTGTAACAATGAAGTGATTGTGGCCATGGCATCAACTACCTTGTTATCAAGCCTTGGAATTTGAATGAACTTGATGTCTACAAAGTATTTCTTGAAATTGTCAACCATTTTCTTATATGGAAATTTTTTTTCATCTTTGGTTTGATAGTCATCATTAATTTGGTTAATGACTAACTGTGATTCACCCTAGACTTGTAATTCTGTGATTCTCCATTCCAGTGCTATTTTGAGTCCAGTGATTAAAGCTTCATATTTGGCTATGTTATTAGTACATGGAAACATTAGCCGATATGACCAAGGAATGGTATTTCCTTGAGGGGTAACAAAGAGTATGCCTGCCCCCGATCTGTGTTGAGTAAATGAGCCATCAAAATATAATCACCAAGGTTGCTTTGACTCTTCCCTGAAGATATCAGCATTTGGAAATTCAATGTACATGGTATGTTCTACTTATAGGAGTGCTTTAGCCAGTTGGTCAGCAATAGCTTTTCCTTTGATTTCTTTGTGATCAATATAATGAATATCGAACTCGCTCAAGATCATGACCCATTTTGCTAACCTTCTTGTCAACGTGGCCTTTCTTAACAAATATTTGAGTGGATCAATCTTTGCAACCAGATTGATTGTATGAGTTAACATGTAATGTAGAAACTTTTGGGAGGAAAATACCATTGCTAGGCAAGCCTTCTCGATGAAAGTGTAATTGAGTTCATGACATGTTAATGTTCAGCTGATATAATAGATTGCATGTTCTTTTCCTGTAGAGTCTTCATATGCTAACAATGCCCCCAAAGATGTCTTTGTGGTAGTAATGTATAAGATGAGTGGTTTGCCTGTATTTGGTGGTATCACAACAAGTGGGTTCATTAAATGCTACTTGATTTGTTGAAAGGCCATTTCACACTTATCATCCCATTTGAAAGGAACATTCTTATGTAGTAGATGTGTGAATGGTAGACATTTATCTGCTAGTTTTGCAATGAATCTTCATATAGATTGAAGTCATCCCTGTAGTGATCCCAATTGACTAATATTCCTTGGCTGAGGCATTTCCATGATCACTTGTACCTTGGCAGGATCTATTTCAATTCCTTTTGCTGAAACTATGTATCCCAAGAGTTTTCCAGATGTGACTCTGAAAACACATTTCTTAGGGTTTAGGTGAACATTGAACTTTTCCAGCCTTGCAAATATTTTGGATAATATCTCAAGATGTCCTTCTCTTGTGTATGATTTTGCTAGTATGTCATCGACATAATATTCCATGAATGTATGCATCATGTCATGAAAAATTATAGTCATAGCTCTTTGATATGTAGCCCCAACATTCTTTAAACTAAAAGGCATGATGTTCCAATAGTAAGTCCCCTAGGGAGATGTGAAAGTTGTTTTGTCCTGGTCTTCAGGTGTAATCTTGATTTGGTTATAACCATAAAAACCATCCATTAGTGAATACATGGAATGGCTTGTCATTAGATCAACTATAGTATGAATTCTTGGAAGAGTGAAATCATCCTTAGGACATGCCTTATTAAGATCTCTAAAATTTGTGCACACTCGAACACTTTTTTCAGGTTTGGATACATGAACAATATTGGAGATCCATTTCACCTAGTCGATTGATCTTATAAATCCCACATCAAGGAGTTTCTTAAGTTCTTTAACTAGTAGTGCCACATGACGATGCATCTTTCTAAGTTTTTGTTTCACGGGCTTTACCCCTGGTTTAATGGACAAGTGATGCATTATAATATTAGGATCAAGACTTGGCATATCTACATAAGACCAGGAAAAATTTACTTGATTTGCTCTGAGAAATTCCATGAACTCAGGTACTTCTTTATCTGTCATTGATGCTGCTAATTGTAAAATCCATAGTTTCTCTATAGTTTCAAGATTAACTACTTTTTTAGGCTCAATCAAAATAGACAACCACTCATGATAGTGCTCCAGGAGAGTGTCAAGAATCCCATCATCTAGTGCCTTAAAAAGGTTCTCACCATCTGATACGCTCTTTGTTTTATCTTTTGTTTGATCTATCATTGCCAGATTCTAGTTTTCACCATTAGATATTTCCTTTTTATTTTTACTTTTGTAGCTAGGAAACTTGACACTCTCTTGACTAAGGATCTCATGCCAAAAATCCCCAGTGGAACAATCATTTACATTATCTGCAGAAAGGAAGTTTATGATAGATTCATCAATTGGAAACATAGGTATATCGAGAGGTTCAGATAGATCCTGGTCAATGAGATCGTGATGTATTAGCGGTAGCGGGTCATTAGGTTGTGTGAAATCAGCTATGGTTATGGTCATAATATAGGTGTCTATAGGATCTGAGGTATGAGGTAGATCGATGATGGTACTATTCTCATGATAGTCTTGTTTGATTAAATTTGACTCAATATCACTAGAATCATAGTTGCATTGTAGTTTAGATTCATGTGGTTGGGTCCCTGAACCTTCTCCCTTGATTAGAGTAGGTGTATACTTGTGTATCACATCAACCTATTTATCCCTCCAGAATTCATCATTATGGATGGTATCCCATTCGTATTCTCTAGAGTTTGTGTTAGAGTTATTATCATCAAAATTCTAAATTGTTGTTAATCATGCTTCCATTGGATCAGATATTTCTTGCAATGTGAGGAAATAGTATTATTCAATTCCTTGGATGTTATTTCCTTTGAGCTAGTATCATAGCCTAGTCCTATTTTATCTTTTGCAGCAAGTCCTGGAGGATCAATAGGCTCAACTACTCCTTTTCTTTTTTTGATAGGACCATTACCGTCATAGTCCATCTTTTGCATGATTGAGTATCCCTTACCATATTTATCAGTTGGTAACTTGATATTAAGAACTGTTTCATCTTCATCTTCATCTCTATAGAGCCATTTTAGCATTTTGCTATCCTCAGGATCTTCCATCGGGAATTTCTCCTTGATAAATTGTCCATTGAATGTTGTGATTGGTTATACCACTGATTGTGTTGATGTTGACACTACAGATATCTAATGGTGTACGATAGAAGGTTGTCCATGTGACTAAGGTGACATAGGAAGATTAGCCAGACAAAGAGAATATTCTCCTACACAATTATCCTTGAACTATAATTACTTCTCAAAGGTTTTGGTTTGTTGACTGATTTCTATGTCAACTTTTGGAGAAGTGCTAGTAGTCGCTTCTCAATTGTTAGGAACCAAAGTTTCTTGACTAGCTTTTATTGTAGCACAAGTTTGACTATGAGAGTTGGTGACCGATATCGTGATCTCCTATCCATCATAAGGAAATTTAAGACACTAATGATATGTAGATGGTATAGCTTGCATGTTGTGGATCCAAGGATGACCCAATAGGATATTATATATGAGATCATGGTCTAATAAATAACATAAAGTATTTTTGATAATGGGTCCCACTCTGATTGGTAGAACGATTAAACCCTTGGATGCTCTTTCCTCATCATCATAGGCTTTAATGGTAATCTTTCTTTTGGGATCAATGGAGTCCTCTGAAAATCCTAAAGCCTAAATTAATTTCATGGTACAATGTTTAAACTAGCACCTCCATCTATTAGAACTCGTTTGACACAAAACTTGTGGACCATGACTTGTAAGTATAACAATGAATTATGGGGATGTGTCATGGAAAAATCATCTTTTTTAGAAAATGAAAGGAATGCGGGTGAGGAAAAATGTCCCACCATGGCTTGAAATTGATCCACATTCAGATCATCGAATATAGTTTTTTCAATGAGGGATTTTTCTAGAATTTCTTTATGCACTCGGGAAATCTTAAGAAGTTCCAAGATAGAGATCTAGGCAGAAGTTTTTCAAAGTTGATTGACTAAATCATATTGATGTGACGGTGGTGGCACAATGGATTTTGAAGGAGCGCCTTTTAGGACAACTTTAGCTTGTGCCCTTGTTACATTAACTTCTCAATACTCCATTTTCTCTTTGAATTTTATAACATTAACTCACTCTTCATCAGTGTAGATATGATTGATTATATGCTAATCGACATTATTCACATTCTTTCCAGAAGACTCGCCCTCTTGATAGTTGGGAAAAGGATTTTGAAAAGCTTGGTGGTCTTCATTTGATTGTTGGTTCCCTTCTATTGTGACAATGTCTTTGTTGATTAAATATTGAATAGTGTTCTTCAAAGCTTGGAAACCATTCATACGATGGCCTTTACATCTATGATATTGACAATAGTACTCATCATTCCATGATGGTGGTTTCACACTAGGTTCAAAGTTATGTTGAGGTGGTAGGGTAATGATGTTCTTTGCCATCAAGTCTTTAAGGGTGGATTCCAAAGATTGTCCCAACGAAGTAAAAGTTCTTCTATTGGAAAAAAATGAAGATCGCTATGGATTCATGTTTGATGTATTTCCCAAGGTATTTTTATTGTTGTTTCCTTGATACCCTTGATTGTTGGTATTATTCTAATTTGGAACAAAAGTTGGATTTTGGTTATTCCTCGTAAAAGGAAGGGAGTTGTTTCCCTTATTTTTAACCAAGTTGACATTGTTGTAGTCGTTGTTGTGAGGAACACTAAGAAAAATTTGCTTAGTTGAGACATGATGTGCATCCAAAATACCATCGTTCACCACATTCTTGTTGCAAGTCCAAAACATTGATTTGTCATTGTGGTGATTTGATGAGTTAGGACTGTCTTTATCAAGTTTGATTATCCCACTCTGGACTAATGCATTTTCAATCATTTTCTGAAAAGAGGGAGGACAATGAAGATTTAGACGATAACTCATCTCTTGATCCACGCTATTTATGAATGTAGTGATCTTTTCCTGTTTAGGAACATGACATGGATATCTAGTGAACAATCTTCTACATCTCTGAAGAAATGTGATGAATGATTCACCAAGTTTTTGCTTAGCCTTTCATAGATCAATCACTATGATTTGGTGTTGTATGTTATAGGAATATTCAGAGATGAACTTGTTGATCAATTCCTCAAATTTTTTGACAGGTGGTGTAATTTTTGATAACCATTCCATAGATTGGCCTCCAAGACTTCATGATAATAAATGCATTAAGTATGTATCCTCGTGAGTGAATTCTAAAGTCATGTTTTGAAAGTCTCTAATATGGTCAATGGGATCCAATTTTTCATTATACCGATCAAACTTTGGAATTTCACAATGCTTAGGAAACAGAATCATGTTGAGACATCGATCAAAAGGATACAGACAAATATCATCAAGAGCATATGTCTTTGTTGTAGCTCCCCCTTCTAGAACTTTAATTTTCCCTTCTAATTTTTTAACATATTGAGTCAAGGCATTAAGACCAGATAAGGGTGTTTCATCAAGATTACTCTTTATGTTCTCAGTATTAAAGTCATGAGGTAGTTTAGCTCCTTTATTGGCCAGAAATAGGAAATATTTTTGTTTGTCTCATTCGACGAGCCTTTCCACTAATTTGAGAAATTTTGGATCTTGTTCGACTTCTTTAAGGTGTCATTCTTCTTCTTGTTTGTCTTCACTATCCTCAAGAGTTTTTCTCAAATATTTGTTGAAAGCAAGTGAATTCTTTTCTCTTTCAGTCATGTTGTCCTCAAAGAGGGGATTCTGACTCACACTATAAAGGGGATCATTATTTTCACCTTCTTCTTGAGTTTTTGATGTATGATCTTCTTGTTGAATATATTCCTTTATTTTATTGTATTGTGATCATGTAAAAATAGGCATATGACTTCAAGATGTTCTCCTAAACTTAGATCATAGTTTGATGAGTGCAATCGATGATGATGTTTTAATTTGATAAGATGAAAATCTTATAATATGATTAAAACTATGTTTTTCTAATTCATGGTTGTGGTTCTAATGATAAAGGATGTTAGAATGCTGTTGGGAGAAGTTGAACCAAGAATTTAGGGATTTGTGATGAAAGATGCACTTGTAAGTTTTAATCTTTATTTTCAAAGAATGATCAATATATTAAATAGCCTATTTCAACTCACTAAAGTATTTGACTAGGATGCGTTGAATATTCGATAGAAGGTTGTGGTATGTAGTTGAAATCAAGAGGTTGATTGTGATTATGTCATTGAGAGAGGGATCTTCCTTCAAAATAGGCTTTGTGAATCTAGAGGGTCCACAATGTATTCGCCAGTAAATCCTCTAACAAAATCTTGGTATCTATGGAGAAATTTGCGATAATGGAGCAAGATGTGTCATCTCTTGTATAAAAACTTCCTTCGTTGTAAGTTTTTCTTGTAGCCTAGAGTTTTTGCTGGTTTCCTAATCCTATTGGTAATTGACTTCTTAGAAAACTTGGTATATTTCCACTCCCTAAGGATGAGAGAATATATGCTACTAGACCAGGAATGCTATAAACTCAGATCTGTCAGAAACAATGATTCAAAAAAAATCATAGATGCACTCTTTTGATGCCTATATGCACTTTCAAAAATAGGGAGATGCGCTAGAGAAATGGTCAAATGTGCTTTAATATGTCCTATATGTGCTACATTGTATCCTATATGCGCTTCAGAAAATGTTTTGATAGTGATCCAAAACTGTTTGTAGAATACTCGGCCTATGCACTAAAACAAACTCTAAATGCGCTAAAATAGACCCTAAAATCATTTATTTAACCAACGAATGCACTAAAATAGACCTTATATGCGCCAAAATATCCCATAGATGTGCTAAAATAGTTTTCCAAGGTATTTTCCTGAACAGTTGAGAACAGTTTTTAGCTAAATTTTTACATGTTCATTTTGCATGATCTTTTATCTGAATTAGTGTGATTGAAAACACAACGAACACCTTGAAAAAAATTGTTTTTAAGTCCTATACTAAACATCAAGTGTATGATCAAAATATTTTTCAAAAATTATTTTCATAGGTTTTACACATGTTAGATAGTTCAAGCAGACTCACTCTTAGTACTCAAGTAGGTCATCATAATAATCAACAACCCACATCTTAGAACTGCATCGACTCACATAGCCATGTCACCCTCGAAGGGGCACTCGTGCTTTTGTATTTTCTAGGCATGTAATCAGAGTGACATAAGTGGTTACCAGATCCCCTAAGAAAATGGTCTGTGGCAGTTATATGGTGAGTATCTTGGGGGTAGATTCTTTCCTCCCCTACACTGTGATTATTATGATGTTTAGAAACTGACTTCGGCTTGATACTACAGTAGGTTCGTAGTAAGGGTTTCCATTCGGTGCGGAAATAATAAACTCCCTCAGGAGACCTCCCAAACTTTAGAAAAAAGGCTTTGGGGATGGTTATCTTGCACACTACCAAAAAAAGAGGATCTCTCCTAATTTTATTTAAATTTTATAGTGGGGTGGAATAACTTGGCTTTGGCTTGAACCCACTTGAGTTGTTCCTCTTGGGTGAGTACTTTTTCCCACAAGAGCAGGCCCTCTACAGGATGTAATAAAGCAGTAAAATTGAATGAATGAAAAAGGAAAGTCTAGTATTTTGGTCACCCAGTTAAGGGGGGAGCATAGACCTATTGCCACAAACACAGTAGACACTATTCTTTTTAGAAAGCCCAAATCACAATGATCTAAACTATGTGAAGATGTTGCTTCATAGAAAGCATGGGATTCATTTTAACTACAAAATTAGTGTGTGGTGACTATCCTAGATTGATTTATTTTAAATCCATGTCTATCCTAGGATTGGTTCCTTTTAAAACCAGCTGTGACTATCCTAGATTGGTTTTTTTTAAGCCAAAAAAAGGTTCTGTTTGTGCAAGGCGTCAGACTTAGAAACCTATTTAGTTACACCCTATATGTGCTAAAAGATCACATGTATGCACCACAAAAACAAGTAAATATGTTAAAATAGACAGTGAATGCACTAAAGAAAGTCCTAAATAAGCTACAAAAACTCTTAAATGCGCAAAAACAGAATGCAGCTAATTTTTTTTTTTTGTTTTTCAGAAATGTTAACAAACTAAGTCAAGCATATGTGCCCTTCTATTTTGTAGATGCACCAAAATAGTTCCTGGATGTGCCATAACAGTCCTTGAATGCGTCAAAATACCTAAAAAAGCATTGAAAGAAGCCATGGATGCGCTTTAAAAACCTGCGGATGTGCTTCAGAAATCGTCATATGTGCTAAAACATAGATTTTTGTCAAAAATCTAAATTCCCGAACATGAGATCCTGTCAAAAAACCTGCAAGTAGATGTTAAAAATGGGGCAAGGTCCCATAGTGGGTGCCAATAATGTGTGGTCAATTTTGTGAGCATTAAATATGTCAAAACAAATGAATGTAACACACCAATAAGACATTATATCAAAAACAAAATATTAAACTAATAAAGATTGCAAACTCAGTATCCTGTTATTGATGTCGTCCTATCATCCTCTATCTTAAGTATTTTCATTGATTCTAGTTGGCTCTCAGATTGTATGCTAGGCTCAATGAACAACGCTCCTAAAGAATGAAATTGAATATGAAATGCATGTAATGCTTAAACTAAGACATGATTGCTGAAAATGAAAGACTATTGATGATGCGATGAATAATAACACTAGAATGCTATAATGCTACAATGCAATTAATCTCTAATTACTCTGATGTGTTGTGTAACCCTTGCTTGGATTGGTTGTGCTATTTATAGAGTTTTTCAAAAGCTTATGATTGGTTGTTATGATCAACAATTGTGAAAATTCTTGGCAAATCGAATGGTTGAGGATGGATAAGACTGAAGAAAAACAAAAGAAAGTAGAAAGAAAGATTGTTTTATTTTTCTGTAAAAGAGGTAAGATAAGATGATGAAGATGATTTGTTAAAAAATAATCTTTTTGTAAGATTATGGAAAGATTTTGAAGAAGATAAATAATGAATTATAGAATTCAATTATTTATTTATGGGTGACACAAAGGTTTTTTCTTAAAAATAGAATATTTACCCTAGATTTGAAGAATAATGGAAGATTTCATAATTCAATAGAATATTTAATCATGATTTTGAAAAGATATGGAAGATATTAAATTAAATAAAGATATTTAATTAAACCTTTAAGAAATGGTATGTAAAAGAAATTAATTAAATAATATATTTAATTAACCAGAAGGAAGATTTGAAAAGAAATATTTAAATTTAATTAAATAAAAAAGACTTAATTAAATTTAAAAAGTGATAATTAATTAAAATAAATAAAATGTATTTATTTAATTAATCAAGTTGACATTTGAATGTGAAATAATTAAATAAAAATAGATTTGTTTAATTATCATAGAAGAATAAATTGAATGAACAATATAATTAAATTTAATCATATGTAGAAGACTTTAGAGAAATTAATTAAATAATAAATATTTAATTAAATGCCAGGATTAATCAGATATGACCAGTTTTATGCATCTACAAAAACAAAAAAGTCTTCTCATTTCATGATAGGTTCCATGGGCTCAAACCAAAAGGATTCTAAGGAAAAGTTTCATTTGGAATACAAGGGGTTAAATCCACTATGTTGAATAGTAAATATTTGATTGTCAAATGGAAACTTTAAGCATTTGTGGACAACTGAAGGGATGGATTTGATTGAGCTAAGGTATCAATGGCCTAGCCTCAAATGAAATTGTTCCAACTATGGGATGATGGAGAATGTGACATCTAATGTTTTTGGTCCTATTTGTAATGGTAAGGTGATCGATCCTATCATAGGGCAAGAAAAACCATTGTATCTCTTGATCCATGCTTTCATTCAATCATATTCATCTTGATAAGGTTCATTCAAGAGTAAGAACTCCTCGATGATCAAATTCTCTCCATAGGTAGGATCTATTAGTATCCCATTAGTGGGATTTTCATTGATACACCTAACTATGTAGATGTGGCATATAAAATTGGACACACTTGAGAAAAGATACAATTTCACACTTAATTGGACCTACTTTTGAGTGTCTCTGCATTATTCATTCTTCAAAATAACATTTATAGGCCCCTAAGACCCATTATTTTTTATCTAGAGGCCCGTTTCACTTGAGAAATCACTTAAATCCTAAAAAAAACACTTAATTCAATAATATCCCAAAAACCTACATTCAAAAACCACTAGTGGGATCCATTCACCACCTTGGATTCACCAAGGGCGGCGAATGAGTCCCTTTTGAGGGAAATTTTAATTTTAAGTGGGAATTCAATTAATTCAACTTAATTTTTTGATGGGTGTCGGCCTCTTAGATCTAAATAATAGGAAAATTAGGTGTTGATGCTTATACATACTCATTTTAAGTCATTTTTAACATCTCTTACTCATTTTTACAAGGAAAATTCTAAAGTCAAGTCTTCCACTGTAAGTTTCATTAGCAAAGTTAAAGTTTTAGGGTAGCAAACTAGGGCTTTTTGTAGATCTTGAAGCTCACTCTTCATTCAAGGTTCAACATTGCAAAGAGTTGATGATGTATTCCTATGGTGAATAATGGAGAAATCTAGGCTGAGGAGATGAAACTAGCCATCAAATCACACCTAAAGACTTGTTTTCAAAGTGATTCTATCTTCCATTTTCTCTCTATTTTTAGATTATGGTTTACATTCAATTTCCATGTAATTTGCCTCCATATTTTATGTGTTGTAGGATTTCTAGGGTTGTAGTCTTTCATCACTCAAATCACATTTGCACATCTTGTTCGAGCACAATAGAATAGAGTTTTCACATACTTTAGATTTTCATAGTCTTTAACACACTTAAGGCTAGGTTTTAATGCAAATTTTTATCCATTTAAGGTTTGATTATCCAACTAGGGGTTTGACCAAGGTAAACCCCCCATTAGACAAGTTTTAGGCTATTTTGTAAGAATTTTCTAAGATCTCAATTTGGATTTTCGTCAAAAAGTGTTGTATAGGTGTCAAGGTGTAGAAAATATATTTGAATTCACAAAAAATTAAAATTGGATTGATTCACTCTGGATAGTGAATGAGTCCCTCATGAGGTGACTTTCACAGTTAGATGTAGATCAAGATACCCAATTTGCAGAAATTAGTTTCTAGGCAGAAAACCCTATCATAGGGTTGATTCACCCAGGGTGGCGAATGAGTCCTAGTCAGCATAAAATTTAGATTTACCAGTATTCCAAAGTGTTTTTCAGTTAGCTTCAGGTTTATAGGTGCAAACATTCTGAAATAAAAATCTATTTAGTTTCACTTGCTTTTTTGTTCATCTTTTTAAACTTTTTGCAAACCTCACTATGTTTTCAAACATTACATATTTAATTGGTTTTGCATCAATAATCAATCACTTTCAATACTTAGTTGCATCCAAACTATTTCATTTAGTCTTATTAACATCATAGAATTCTTTATTTGAGTGAACCACCTCAATTTTGGGGTTTTGTCTATCTCCTTTTAGGTAAAAACCCCTAAGAGTGCAAGAGAAGTACATAGACACCACAAAATTATTGGTTCATTTTTGTGAACCTACATATTAAAAATTATCTCTTTCTGATTTGCATTTTCATTTGCATCCTAGGACTCAATTACATTGTCTTTTGCATTATTTTTGCATCCTATGGCTTCTTAAAGTTGCATTAGTGAAATTACCATTTAGAGTTCATTATTGCATCTTATTTCATTACATCATTCCAAAATTCTACATTTTCAATCCTTATTTTCATTGTACAAACCTGAACACATCTTAAAAAGTAAAAAAATAGAAAAGTTTTAAAAATACCTCTCTTGGGACTCATTTTCCACCTTGGGCAAATCAATCCCACTACAATTTTTGAATCAGTGTTTCTAGAATTTTTTTTATTGCTTTGTACTCTTTTGTTCTCTATAATTCCTTTTCTATTTTGGTTTAGTTACTTTCCATTATATCTAACTCATTAGCATAAATATCACTTCCTTTCGAACCATAGATTTTATGGTTAGGAATGATATGTCTCTTTCACTCAATTAGGGTCTTTCACCTAATGGAAAGAGATAGATCCCAAACCTAAAATCTAAGTGGTTCACTCAAACTAAGATATGTTTGATGAAATTAATACTAAATGAAATTATCTAAATGCAACTAGATGATGGAATTAATTGATTAACTATGAAAAGCCTAAGAAATGTAACTTGCTTGAAAAAACATTGTGTAATGCAAAAATACCTAGAAATGTGAACAAAACTTAATAGAAATTGATGAGAGTGAAAGTGTGCACCTGTAATATGGATGGAGACTGGAAATGGCTTCTATAATGTTTTTGATGGGTATGTGCTAGATCATCATGGAAAAAACATGCCCTTAAGTGGAAAAACATTCAGAAAAATTAGAGTTAGGCAACTTGACTTAAAATTTTCAATAGGTTATCTATATTATTTCAAAAATATGTAAAAATAGAATCTATAGAAAATTCAATTTATTTTCTAAACTACTAGGTTTGTTTAAAAAATAAAATATCTATTTGGTGAAAATTTGAAATTGCAATGCAGTAGTACTTAAATTTCAAAAAAAAAAAAAGTAGGTGTTTGTCTGACCACCCTAATGACAATAAAATAATAATAATTTTTTATAAGATTTTAGATATAAGTAGAGGACTTTTGTCCCAATGTGATGCATATTTTTTTAATTTTTCCAAGTAAATAATTAATTACAATTTTTTATTACAACTTTTAAAAAATATAAAAACTCGTATGTCTGACCACCTTAACTTGGTCAAAACTTTATGAAATTATTTTTTTTCTTGTTTTAATCCTATATTATGTAAAGCATAGAATGTGATGCATGTTTTGGATTCAAAAAATGTGATATTGTTTGAGAGCTATAGATATTTTTCAATCAACCTATCAATAAGTAATTTAGTCGTAATTCAAATAGAAAATAAATAATAATTACTTATTGAATTCAAAGTAAGGCATAATTTATATTGGTTAAAATATGAGAATGTCCTGTAAAAACCCTTTTCGTTTCATCAATTTTGGGTTTAAAAAAAGTCGTTAGCCACATACCCATCATATTACCACTTTTTGGCCCATCATGATCCTGCACATACCATGATGCTGATTTGTCAAGTCTAGTGGGACTCATTCACCATTCTGGGTGAATCGGCCCCAATTCTATTAAGTTGTTCTGAAACCCATTTCGGACAAAAGGGTATCTAAAAATGTTGAAAAAAAAATTGACCTAGAAGCGGGACTCATTCACAACCCATGGTGAATGAGTCCACTTTTGAATTTCTAAATATTCAAAGGTGGAATCTAGAGCTTTTATTCTACACTTTCTACTTCTCTACGTGTCTAGTTCTGAAACTGTTAGATTCAGGTCAAAAAGTCACTTTTTGTTGATATTTTAACTTAAAAAATGAAGAGAAGACTTAAAAACCTTTCCAACTTGATTCTTAATGATTTCCAAGCTTCCAAGAGGCCTAAATCTACAAACACATAAGACAAGAGAGAGAAATGTTGAATGTTAGGGCATGGGGCTTTTCCTTGGTCAAACCCCTTTTAGGTAATTAAACCAAAATGATGAAATAATGTAATGAAACATGCAATAATGGAGTTTATTACCTTGCCATGATGATTGATCTTGAATTTTTGCAATAAAACATGGAGAATCTACCCTTTAAGGTTTGAAATTGCTATCTTAATTATTTGAAATGATGAAACCCTAGCTTGCTTGACTTGAGATGGAAGAATGATGGATGAAAAATGAAGAATGGTTATGAAAGGAGTTAATGGATGTAAATTAGGGTTTATAAGGTTGATTTTATATGAAATTCACCTTATTTACCTATAAATTGGATCCCTAAGGCCAACATGAAAGAATATTAAACTTAAATTTCAATTTTTCCTAGTCAAAGGTAAAAAATGAGCCAAATGGGACTCATTTTCCACCCATGGAAAATGGGTCTCACCTGGATGGGACTAATTTTCCATGGATGGAGAATGGGTCCCATAGGGACCATTTTGATAGCTAAGATGCTAGGAAATAAGAAAATAAGGTTTATATTGGAACTTTGTTGGTTATTTGATCAAATCAAGCCTTGAGATGTGCAATGTGGGGTAAAAGGGACCTATTAGTGATGATGTAAAGGTCAATTAGGGCTTAGGACACATAATTTAATGTGAAAGTGTGTTTAGATACACTTTACAACACTAAAATTAGGTCCACATAGCCTATGAAGGCACAATATCCAATGTGAACGTGCAAGACACATTAAAACACTAGATTATCATTAAGTTTATTTTACAAGCCTTCTAGATTTATATGAAGATGTAATTAAATACATTTTATAATGTTGAATTAAGGGAGAGTGGGTTTATTAAGTCTAGAAAAGTGTGAAAGTATCTTACAACACTTTACAACACCTTTACATGACATCATTAAATGCATTTGAAAGGGTTCAAGACCTAGTGTGCATGAAAAACATCTCACAACACCAAATCAAGGCATCATTAAGTCCAATTTATCATCTATTATTCCCATGTCAAGCAAGTTTCCTTTTTTCTATGGTACACCTTTCATGGAATTTATGGATAGTCTTAGATTTGTACATGTTTCCTTTTCAACTCTAGTTCCTACTTCTTTTAGATTAGATTCATCAATTTATAACAACACAAAAATAGAAATTTCAAACCAACCTTTCAAACAAATGATTCAATTTAGAAACACCCTCTCATACAAGACTATTAGCAGTGATGATGTAGACAAGTTAGATGAAGTACTTCATGAATTCCTCTCACTCACTTCATCCTCTAAAGCTTTCCATGAGATTCATAAACAAGTTATTGATAACTTATCTCATAAACCTTTTAGTAGTGATGACGTTGGCTTGTTAGGTGAAGCCCTTGAGGACTTCATCTCGCCTAAGTCATCCACTATGGTTTTTTATTCCCAACCTACAACAATGAATGTTAATGTCTCTCAAGTTTTCCATGACCAACATAACATACTTAATGATAACTTACCCCTCAAGCCTTTTAGTTGTGATGATCTTGAATTATTAGATGAGTCACTCAAGGAATTTATCTCACTTAAGTCATCCACTAAGGTTTGTTGCAAATAATCTAAAACTAAGGACGTTAATGTGATTCAACCTCAACTCATTATTTATCCACCCTCATAGAAAATTCATCCTTCCAATAAACTTGAATTCACTCTTTACCCACCTAAAACTGATGTGTTGCAGCAATCCAATAATTTTATTGTTGCTCATACATACAATCTGCAACCAACCCCACCCTATTTACCTTTAAATAATCCACCTAGTTCTCCTCACTTTCCCCCACACACAAAGGAGTATGATATTGTTGAATAATTAAAGAATACTCCCGCAAATATTTCCTTTTGGGATTTACTTTAGAATTCACCAAATTACCACACAATTCTTCAAACAGGCTTACAACAATTTGTAGTTCCCCCTAGTACAACTTCAAATGATGTGGAAACTTTAATACATGGAATGAATAAGGTTAATATCAAAATTACTTTCCATCAACATGAGCTCCCTCATTTAGAGCTGCGAAAACAAAATGAAGCCTTTATGATAATTTCTCAATTCAATAAAATAGGTATCAAAAGAACCCTTATTGATAATGGTTATGCCCTTAATATCTGTAATGTGAATCTCCTTGATAGATTGTGTGTTGAAAAGTCACAAATAAAACTTGATTCCTTATCTATTCAAGGATTTGACAATACAACAAAGCAACCACTGGCTATAATCACTTTGCCTATTACAGTTGGGGTGGCTACTTTGCAAACTCCTATTCATGTCATGCCTTATGATATTTTGTATAATATTCTTATAGGCTAACCATGGATTCATGAGATGACTGTAATACCTTTGAACCTTCATCATATAATCAAATATGTCTATAACAAAAAAAATTATCAAGTTGAAATAGACCCCGAGCCTAAAATTTGCTTGCAGCTTGAAAAAGGAGCTACAAGTCCTCTAAAAACATTAATTCCAACATCCAATCCATAACCTCTCAAAATTGAAAAACAAGATGCGGAATCAGTGTCTAAATTATTTGGTGATGATTTGGGATCCTTGGAATTCATACCTTCACTTATGGGTGGATATGTAATCACACAAAAGAAAGATGAGAAACAAGAACAACCACCCATCATGTCAACTCAGAATTCAGAATAATATTCTTAAACATCTATCTCTTCTACTTTGGAAGAAAATACAACATACACAACAAATTTTGATGAGATAGATTATCAATCTCTACCTAATCCAAAAGAAATGGAAAGACTTTATGGAAAAGGCTCTAAACTTGTGAAACAATTAGGATATATTGGAAAAGGGTGTGGAGAGAATGAACAGGGTATTCATGTTCCTATAGAACCTAATACACAAGAAACAAAAAATGGATTGGGCTATTCTTTTTCTAAGATGAGAAAAGATACTCAATGACCATTCTTGAACATCAACATTATTACATGTCAACCAAAAAAAAAACTAACAATCAAACATCCTAAACTGCTTGACATGAACTTATCACCATCATGGTAGTATATTGATAGTGATGAAACTCTGAAACAAATGAGGATTTTATGATAAAAAATCCTCTACTACTCCCATGAAACAAGTTATTGGTGCTATGATAATTACCAAGAAAAAATATAGTGATATCACTAAAGAACCATATGATTATAAAGTTGGGTATGTGTAGGATCATCATGGAAAAAATAGGCCCTTAAGTGGCAAAAAAATCAGAAAAATCAGAGTTCGGCAACTTGACATAAAAATTTGAATAAGTTATATATATTATTTCAAAAATATGTAACAAAATAATTTGTAGCAAAATGAATGTAGTTTCTAAACTACTAGGTTTGTTTTTTTTTAAAATAAATATATTTGGTGAAAATTTGAAATTTCAATGTAGTAGTAATTAAATTTTAGGGAAAAAATAAGAAGTACGTGTTTGTCTGACCACCCTAACGACAATAAAATGATAATATTTTTTTATAATATTTTAGATATAAGTAGAGGACTCATGTCCCAATTTGATGCATATTTTTTTGTAATTTATTTCCAAGTAAATAATTAATAATGAATTTTTTATTATAGCTCTTAAAAATATAAAACTCATATGTCACCTTAACTTGGTCAAAACTTCATGAAATTCATTTTTTATTTTTAAATCCTATAGTATGTGAAGCATAGAATGCGTGAATGTTTTAGATTCAAAAAATATGATATCGTTTGAAAGTTATTGATGTTTTCAACCAACCTATCAACCAGGACATTAATCATAATTTAAATAGAAAATGAATAATAATTATTTATTAAATTCAAAGTAAAGCATAATTTATATTGGTGGAAAGCTGAGAATATCCTTTAAAAACAATTTTCCTTTAATCAATTTTGGGTAAAAAAAAGTCATCAGCCACATACCCTACAAATACCCATCATATTGCCACTTTTTGGCCCATCATGATCCTGCACATACCCAGTTCCTAAATCTAATGCACTCCCCTTAGGAGATAGAATTGATGTGCCAACGGAAATAGATAATAAAGAAAAAGTTATTAAGATTGGGAAGTGCCTCAACGATGTAGAACAAGAGGACACTACAAGTTTACATCATGATTTTACTAAAACTTTTGCTTGGAAATATTCTGATATGGGAGGAATTGACCCAAAAATTGTGACACATAACATTGTTCTCAATGAAAATGTTAAACATATTTGGCAAAATATATGAAAAATGCACCCTAACGTAGCCTTGCATGTTAAAGCAGAGTTGGGAAAAATCCTTGATGCAGGATTCATTCGCCCTATTGATTATTCTCCTTGGATCTTAAACATTGGTTGCTAAACTCAATAATCATATTAGGGTATGTACAAATTTTTGTGACTTGAAAAAGGCTTCTTTAAAAGACAACTTTCCACTTCCTAATATTGACATGATCATGGATTCAATTGTTGGACATGCTTTATTGTCGTTCATGGATGGATTTTCTAGTTAGAATCAATTTGTTATTAATCCTCAAGATCAATAGAAAACCACATTTACAACTATTTGGGGAACATTTTGTTGGGTCGTGATGCACTTCGGTTTAAAAAATTTCCATGAAACTTATCAATGAGTAATGACATTGATCTTTCATGATTACATAAATAAAATTTTGGAAGATTATGTTGATGAAATTCATGATAAATCCTTAAAAAGACAAGATAATGTAAATGTTCTTCAAAAAAAATTCAAACAAATAAATAAATATAATATACATTTAAATCTAGAAAAGTGTGTCTTTGGCATAGATAGTGGTAAAATTTAGGGTTTTTTCATATCTCATAGAGGTATTGAGGTGGACACAAACAAAATTGAATCCATTATTAACATGCTACCTCCTAAGAACATTTCTCAATTATGAATGTTACAAGGCCGAATTCAAGCTATCCACATCATTTCATTGTATCTTTAGCCAATTGCACATTATGTTTCATGTATCTTCTCAAAAAGGATGTGAATTTTGATTGGAATAAGGATTGTAAGTAGGATTTTGAGAGTTTCAAGGAATACCTTGCAACTCCACCTATTTTACAACCCATTGTGTCCAAAAAACCATTTATCCTATACATAGTCACATCATCCCATGCTCTTCTAGCATTATTGTCTCAACAAGATGATCATGGAAAAGAAAATCCTATTTATTACATTAGTCAAACCTTAATTGATTGTGAAACTCGATATTCACCAATCGAGAAATAATTTTTAGCTCTTATATTCACTACTAGTAAGTTGCAACATTATTTACTAAATGCTGAAATATAAGTCATGAAAAAATTTGATCCCCTTAAATATCTTTTTAATAAAATAGACCTATCTAGATGTTTAGCTAGGTGGGTGATGTTAATTGAGTTTGACCTTAATTTTTTTTCACAAAAAATAATCAAAGGACAATCCTTAACCGATCACTTAGCTCATGCGCCTTCTCCTCTCGCTTTATATAATCATGACTCCTTTCCTGATGATAGTGTCTTGACTGCTAATGTTAAAACATGGGAATTGTATTTTGATGGATCTAAGTGTAGAATAGGTTTCAGTGTTGGAGTGGTATTACTTTTTCCAGACAAAAATCATGTTCCCTTGTCCTATTTATTAAATTTCCTATTTACAAATAACACAGCTGAGTATGAGGTATTAATCAAGAGTTTGTGAGCTACTTTAACCATGGGTAGTATACATATCAAGATCTTTGGTGATTCATAATTAGTAATAAAAAAATAATTGGGACATATCATACTAAACATGACAAGTTATCAAAATATAATGATCTTACAATGAAATTGTTAGAGAAGTTTGAATCATTCACCATTGATAACATCCCACAAAAAGAAAATTGACATGCAGATGTAATGGTGAGTGTACCCTCTTATATCCCCACACAATCCTTCAATAGATTTCACCTTTGTTATTCATCCTATCATGAAACCTTTGATTGATACCTAATTAGAAGACATTTTAACCACAACTCAAGATGACTCATGAGAAAGGTATGATACAATCTACAATTATTTAAATGTTGGTACCGTTCCTAAGCCTATAATGGAAAACACTCGAAATTGTTTATGAAAACTAGCAGCTAAATATGTGATCCTCGTCGATGTTTTTAATAGAAGATCCTTCAATGGTCTCTTATTATGGTGTCTTAAGGATTCTAAAATTCCTAGGGCTCTTGATCAGGCTCATGCTAGTGCCTATGGAGGTCATTTTGGAAGATGGTTGTTAGTGAAAAAACTTATCTGTATGGGATAATATTGTAGAAATATGGAGAAATACTGCTTTGCTTATGTTAAATGATGTCAAAATTGTCAAGAACATAGAAATTTGATTCATGCTCTTGATTTTGAGCTTTGTGCCCAAATTACCATTTGGCCATTTTAAGTATGGGGATTGGATCTTATTAGAAAAATTTCACCACCCTCTTCTACTGGAAATACATTTATCATAACCAAAATAGACTATTTCACAAAATGGGTGGAAGCTATTCCTCTTCGATCTACAAATGTTGAAGTAATTTTTTGTTTCATATTGGAACACACAATTTCTCATGGGTATGTGCAAGATCATGATGAGCCAAAAAGTTGCAATATGATGGGTATGTGTAGGTTATGTGGTTGACAAAAAAAAATTTACCCAAAATTGATGAAACAAAAAGGGTTTTTAAAGGATATTCTAAGCTTTCCACCAATATAAATTATGCTTTACTTTGAATTTAATAAATTATTATTATTCATTTTCTATTTGAATTACGACTAAAGTCCTGCTTGATATGTTGATTGAAAAAAATCTATAGCTTTCAAACGGTATCACATTTTTTGAATCTGAAATATGTGTCACATTCTATGCTTTGCATACTATAGGATTAAAAAAGAGAGTTGAATTTAATAAATTTTTGACCAAGTTAAGGTGGTTAGACATACAAGTTTTTTATATTTTTTAAAAGTTGTAATAAAAAAATTCATAATTAATTATTATTTACTTGGAAAAAAATTCCAAAAAAAAAATGCATCACATTGAGAATGAGTCCTCTACTTATATATAAAATCTTATAGAAAAATATTCTCATTTTATTATGGTTAGGGTGGTTAGATAAATAGCTACTTCTTATTTTTTCCCTGAAATTTAAGTGCTATTGCATTGAAATTTCAAATTTTCACCAAATAGATTTTTTATTTTTTAAATAAACCTAGTAGTTTAGAAACTACATTCAATTTGATATGGATTCTATTCTTACATATTTTTGAAATAATATAGATAACTTATTCAAATTTTTACGTCAAGTTTCCTAACTATGATTTGTTTTATTTTTTTTGCCACTTAAGGGCATGTTTTTTCCATGCTGATCCTGCACATACCCTCACTTTGGTCATCCTTCCAGAATCATTTCAGACAATGGAACCTCATTTAAGAACAATGAGGAAAATAAATTTCTTGAAACATTCAACATTCAACATCAATTTTCCACATCGTATTATCCGCAATCCAATGGAAAAGTTGAAAGTACTAATAAGATTTTGGAACAAATCCTAAAGAAAACTATTAACAAACATCATAAGGATTGGAATATGCAATTACATTATGCAATTTGGGTTTGTCAAATGAGTGTTATATTATCTACGGGAATTACAACTTATAATCTTGTTTATGGTGTTGATGGGATCATGCCCTTGGAGTTAGAAATTCCTACACTGTGAATTTCTCTTCAAGAACTTATTGATTAAGCCACTTATAAAGACCAACGATTGATGAAAAGTGCATTAATGCTCTTGAGAATCTCCAAGCTTACATCAAATAGTTACAATGAAAAAACAATATTCATGTCATTCGTCAAATGTTTCATAAGGGTGATTTTGTTCTTTACAAGAATCAACGTAATACTAATGCTGACCATGAAGACAAAGATAAATTCATCCCTAATTGGTTAGGACCTTACATAGTTGATACTAGATATGGGTCTGGTGCTTATATCTCAATAGAGCTTGATGGAACACCCCTTAAGGAGCCTATTGATGCCATGCATTTGTGTTGGTATTACCTCTAATCCCTTTGAATAGTATGATTGTTAAAGAGATGTATAAAATTATTTGTTGTCCTAAATAATTTTCACATTGCTTCATTTTTGACAACTAATCATGTGTTTGTATTGAACACTAAGTTAATTATTTAAGTTCTTTTATAATTACTTTATATTTCATACTATTCACCCTCGTGTTATGTTAATTTTGATCCTTATATGAGTTATAGGTGTATCTAATTCAACATACTCTTTTCAAACAAAAAATGTATCTAAAGTGAAACTAAAATACGTTTTACACTAGATCACATCAATCATGTTAAATAATCTATGCATTAATTAAATACTTTTAACTAAGTTATTTAATTAATCACATTGTCATTTAGCATTCAAAAAAAGAGTGACAAATTATAACAACATCAAATGCACGTGTGTATATATATATCTCAAAAAATTTATGTACATCTTAATATCATATACAACATCACCAAGGTCTATGAGAGCTAGACCCCTTGCGCTCTAGCACCTATAATCTGATCCCTCGATGTCATGAGATAATCGTGTATGATCATGATCATGAGTCACCTACTCTGAGTGCATACTCCAGAACCTGTACTCGACCAAGAGCCACAAGCCAATCCTCTAACATCTGATCCCTCTACACTCATACATATGCTAGCTCTTCATGTAGTCTCTCAACCTCTGTTGAGGTCTACGATGACTTTCTTGCACTCTTAGCTTGATGGAGTCATCTCCTCACACTCTCATACACTACTCATAGCCTCCCGATAAGGTCTGAGTGTCTTTGGCTCCTCCTCTATGATCGATGGTAACATGTAGTCAGGATCCATCTCCTCCTCGTTGATGGAAGCAAGGACTATCTCTCTAGAAGGCTGATGATAGAACTCTCGCTAGTCTCTCATCTCTCCTACAAGATAGAAAAGGTACACAATTAGTAATCATCATCATGATATATATACACAAAGCATAAAATACTAGAATACATGTGTAATATCAAAAATCATCACCTATGTCTCTAGTAGGTTGAGGTATATCAACCTCATCCTCTATGGGGAGCATGGAGGACATACTAGCCTCTCTCTAACTATGGATCTTGATTCCTTACCTAGCCATTGCACATGATTTGGTCATATAAGTGCACACAAGGAATCTCCATGCTCATGCCAATCCTCAACTACTATCTCATGACCCTCACTTAGGGGTGGCTCCTCCTAGTAATAATCATCCTCCTCACCCTCATCCTCCACTCCTCCATCTGGTTCCTCATAGTTAGGATCGACCTCTAAATCATACTCATCATCAATAACATCAGTAAATATATCTTCCATCCTATATCGTACATCCTCAGCCCTATCATCTGGCTCATCTCCCTCATCTTGTGCTAGCCCTACATCACCTATAGGGACATCCATGGGAAATATAGGAGTTGGTTGTGTCACTAACTACTACTCCTCGTGCTCATCTATTCTACTGACATAATTAGTGTCAGAAACTAGTGGCCAATCATGATCTGAATCATCTGAAGACCTCTCACAAACATAATCTATAGTAATTCAAATAGTATCACCTAGCCTCTGAGCACTACACACTAATAGCCTAATAAAGGGGCACACCCACAATGGTGCCTGCACCTACCCAAACTATCATATGACTCACCCATAATAGAAAGGTCATACAACATAGTCATGTCGTCTAGCTAAAAACCTGTCCATCTACATCCTCCTTAGTTGTCCTATGGGATTTGGCCACTATAGAGTGAGTAGATAACCTCTCCATAGGATCTCATCCTCCTCCAACTGGTCAAACCTCACCCTTTAGAAATGTAGATATTTGTACTACCACAAGCATTATAGAGGATAGTCGAATGCTTGTGGATATCCTATAGCTATCGCACAAGGGAACCCAATAATCCTAGTGCATGTGATATGCTCAAGGCACCACACTTGTAGAGGTGTGTAGTGCACCGTATTGTTGATCTCTCAAAACACAAATTGTCCAAGATCATAATAAATGTGTGCTAGGATGTAGTGTCTCCAAGCATAGACTATCCCATGCTCATGCATCCCTCAAATCAATTATACCAATCCTCCATCTAAGTGTGTTGCTCGTCCATCAAGATTAAGAACAAGAGCCACTATATGCATCATAATCAGTCACACAATGGGGGCTCATGAATATAAAGGTATGGGAAGCTCGATTCATGCTCTCATGTGCTCATCATGAATAGATCCATCCAAGCAATAGTGGATGTCTTCCTTCGTCTCACGAAATGACCGATCCCCCCAAAAATATACCCACTCTCCCCAAATACGAACTCAGAGAATACAGTGTACATCCTCGAGATTGATGGTCATCTCCCCAGTAGGAAGGTGAAATGTACATGTATCAGCATCCCAACTCTCGTATAGGGCCATAATCATGACATCATGGTATCTCATAGGTGGCATCAGATATACCCAATAGATACCTACTACCTATAAATACTGTGTGTTTGCTATTGATTTTATTGGGGCTAAATCTATAAGAAAGCTAATCTATCTCCCTCCTCACCCCTATAATGATCGGGTTGGAATCTATCAAAGTCATAACAATATACTCTAAAAAAATTCATCTAATCTCTTCAATTTTCACATTATTCATCACAAAATTGTGCTAGCATTCATCTAGTGTGCTTTTCTAAAGTCTAGACACTTTACAACCCTTTTGGGACACTTCACAGAAAAATGGGACACTTTGAGAAGAAATGGGACACTTTGCGAACAAAAGGGACACTTTACGAACAAAAGAAACACTTTACAAACAGAAGGGACACTTTGTGAACAAATGGGACACTTTGCAAAAAACATTCCCAAATCCTAAATTAACCTATCCATATATTAAAAATCATTAATTTTTTATAAAATCACAAAGAGAAAGTTTCAGTGTCAACTCACCTCAAGATATAGCTCATTGTGCGCCACCTGCTCTCAAAGCTCATCCAACTGTGAAGGTGTATAATCCCATCTACTAAACATGTTCTCATCTCACTCATCACTCTTAAGATACGAGAAGGTAGAATGCAATAGAAAGTGAAAAATTACTCTCTCCTATTTCTTTTAACCTATTTTCAGTGCGTTTAATCTTATGCATCAAATTAGGGTTATTTTCTCTTAAGAGTTAATAAAGCATGTTTTCTTTAAAACAACATAACAGGAACTAGGGAACTCTATTTTTGACATTGTTTGATGTGTTGTAATTGTGATTTCAAACTCGAGATCATCAATCATCTATCATTATGTGGCATGGTACTTGGAAATTCCCTACAGTATTATTTTCTTTATTCAATATGGCTAGATGGCTACCTTGATTCCACCTCTAGAAAGCAAGCAGAATGGAGGGGGCATACATCTACCCTCAAATGGGATTCCTAGGAGTTAGATAAAATTATTTTTGGACAATTAATGAGCCTCTATTGTAGGATGTGGTTCCTAATGTTGTGGTTTTGTAGATAACTACACTGGGGGATTTGTTCTCCCATATTTTCAATGAGTATCCTTTTATGCAATAAAGTGCACTATTTAGAGTCCTCTAGCTTAGAAAATTGGAAACTCTTGCAAAAAGAGAAAATTTCATTCTTAATTGGACCTAAATCTGACTACCTCTACATTATCCATTCTTCAAAACAACATTTATAGGCCCCTAAGACCCATTATTTTTTATCTAGAGGCTCGTTTCATATGAGAAATCACTTAAATCATGACAAAAAATACTTAGTTCACTAATATCCAGAAAACCCACCTTCAAAAACCACTAGTGGGACCCGTTCACCACCTTGGGTGAATGAGTCCCTTTTGAGGTAAATTTCAATTTTATGTGCGAATTCAATTAATTCAACATAATTTTTCAGTGGATGTCAGCCTCTTAGATCTAAATAACAGGAAAATTAGGTTTCTATGCTTATAAATACTCATTTTAAGTCATTTTTCACATCTCTTAGTCATGTTTACAAAGAAAATTCTAAAGTCAAGTCTTCCACAATAAGTTTCATTAGCAAAGTTGAAGTTTTAGGGTAGAAAACTATGGTTTTTTGTAGGTCTTGAAGCTCAATCTTCATTCAAGGTTCAACATTGCAAAGAGTTTATGATGGATGCCTATGGTGAATCATGGAGAAATATAGGTTGAGGAGATGCAATTAGCCATCAAATCACACATAAAGACTTGTTTTCAAAGTGATTCCATCTTCCATTTTCTCTTTATTTTCAAATTAAATTTTGCATTTCATTTACATTCCATTTGCATGTATTTTGTCTCTATTTTTGATTTATTGTAGGATTTCTAGGGTTGAATTCTTGCTTCACTCAAATCACATTTGAACATCTTGTACTAGGACAATAGAATAGGGTTTTGACATATTTAACATATTCCTAGTCTTTAACACACTTTAGGCTATGATTTTATGCAAATATTTTATCCATTTAAGTTTTGATTACTCAACTAGGTGTTTGACCAAAGAAAACCCCCCATTAGACAATGAGTTTTAAGCTATTTTGCAAGAATTTTTGAGATCCCGATTCAGGTTTCTATCAAAAGTGTTGTATAAGTGTCCAAGTGTAGTATAGAGATTTCAATTTACAAAAAAATGAAAGTGGACTCATTCACCATGGATGGTGAATGAATCCCTCATGAGGTTAATTTTAGAGTTAGATGCACATGTAGATACCTAATTTGCAAAAATCAAGTTTTGGGCATAAAACCCTATCCTATGACTAATTCGCCTAGGGTGGCGAATGAGTCCCATTCAAAATAAAAGTCAGATTTACTAGATTTCCAGTGTGTTTTCCAATCATATTTAGTGTTATAGGTGCAAAAATTCTGAAATACAACTTTATTTTTAGTTTCATTTGTATTTTTGTTCAAATTTTTAAGCTTTTTCCAAACCTCACTATGTTTCAAAGATTACATTTTTCATAAGTTTTGCATCAATAATCAATCACTTTCAGTACATAGTTGCATCTAAATCATTGAATTTAGTCTTATTAACATCATACAATGCTTTATTTGAGTAAACCACCTCAATTTTTCGATTCTATCTCTCCTTTTAGGTGAAAATCCCTAAGAGTGCAAGATAAGTACATAGACACCAAAAAATTGTTGGTTCAGTAGATAGGACCATTGGGTGCATGTTTAATTATATCCTTAGAGGAGAAATAAATATCAAGAGGACTCTTAGGTTGGCGCTTATGATAGATTACTCCTACCATTTCATCCATAGGATTGACATTGATATCATTTGGAATGGGATCGTTATTTTCATCATATGTATCAACATTCATCACATCATTCCTTGTAGTTTCACTGGCTTTGAAAAATGAAATATTATACTTGGACATTGAATTAGTTAAAATTTGCAAGTTTTGGTTTGGAAGGGCAACATACTTATTTCCTTGATCGTTAACAACTTCAATGGATAAACAACTAGAATTGATGAGGTCTTGCATAAGATGTTTAAGATGCTTGCAATGTTCCATGTCATATCCATTTTGTCAATGATAGTGGTAATAAGTAGTTGATTTAAAGCTCAGGGGTAAAGGATTATTATGGTCATGTGTTTTGATGGGAGGCAAGGTAATCATTTGTTGATGTAAGATTTGGGAAATTATGTTATGAAGGGTGTCAGGTAAGGGTGTGAATTGTCTTTTCAGATCTCCATAACTAAAGGGTACCAAGGTTTTGATAGTAGCTAATTGGTTTTTGAAGTTTTGAGTTGGTTGTTGAGAAGGATTAAATTGAAAGAACCCTTTATTTTTCTTTCTAAAAGGTTGGGAATTGTTTTTGTTTATAGGTTCAAATTTCTTAATTCAGCTAGAAGTGGGCCTTGTATCTTGAATACTAAATGAATTTTGATAATCACAAAGGGCAGTACAAAAGTGCATGAAGGATGGGAATTTCATCATACTTAGTTTTTCCTAAATTTTAGTTTGCATGTTTTATATGAACATATTTTGAAGGTGTGGGTCAGGGATCTTCACATCGATTTAGGGATAAATTGATTGATAGTGTGAGATAAAATCAGTTAGCTTTCTTCCTCATTTTTCTTGCATCTCATCAAATTGGCCAAGGTCATCTTGGGATTCATATGCACTTTGAAATGGTTTACAAATTCATGAAAAATTTCATTGGATGAATGAATTAAATTGTTCGGTAAAGAAGAAAACCATTAAAAGGTGGTATATTTTAAGGACCTAGGAAAGATTTTTTCCGAAAATTTATCATCAAGAACAAAGTCACTAAATAAGGAAGTGTAGGCATTAACATGGTTTGAAGGATCTCCCTTCCCTCCATATTTCTCTAATCTAGGCACCTCTATTCCTTGTCACATCAGTTTTTGTAATATTTCCAAAGACAATGGACTAGTTTTGACATAGTATGTGGGTGGGCCATTCTGATTTTGATTTATAGTGGAATTTTCTTTTAAATGAATGAAAGAGTTTGGAAAAGTTGTGTCATGAGAGGATAATTACAAGTGGTATGAGATGGAAGTGAATGTGGTGATGGGGTGTGTGTATTAGTAGGACAAGTAAGTGGAATGATTATAGGTGGTAATGTGGTAGAAGATAGAACCTATGATGCCACATGGGAACTAGGGATACTAGCAGGAATGGAAGGAATCACATTACTAGCTTGTTCCATTGTTGGTGTGACTTCAGGAATGGTATAAGTAGGTATTGAGGATATTGGTGAGGGCAGAGGATTTTTAGTTCCTCCTTGTCTTGTGATGGTTTTTGTTATAGGAATAATAGGGGTTGAAGGAAGTTGTTTTCCAAATATCTGAACTATGCTTTTCACAAGGTCAAGGCCATCTTCACTTTCAAGCATATGGTGAATGTTTTCTATGGTAGGAATTATAGTAGCTATAATGTTTTCAAGTCTTATTTGATGTTGTAGGTTTACTAATTCTTTGTGAATTTGAATTATTTTCTCTTGTGGGGTATCATCATTCCTTGGTTCAACTTGCATGCTACTTCAAGGCAAAGAGTTACTAAGGGTATTATCCATTCCTAGTGTACTTGTGTCAATACTAGGAGTGGAAGCTCTAGATAACCCAGGATCCACAATGAGTGTGTTATCATGGGATTCCATGAGTCTCGAACTTCTTCTCACTATAGTATTTGAAATAGGACACCAAACACTCACGCAAGGATACTAAATGCGAGGTGAATGCAAATGCAATGTAAGCTAACAAGAATAAATTACTTGAAACTACAATTCTGGAAAGTAAAATAGAAATGTAGGAATAGAAAACATAAACTAAAAAATGAAGATTAAATGCTAGAAAATGAAGTGCAAAATGTACAAAGGGACTGATTCGCCCAATGTGGTGAATGAGTATTGTTACTGATTTTTTTGAAATTTTTTAGAATTTTTGAAATTTATTTTATTCTTTTTATACTTTCTGATGCTAATCTAATATGTAAATGCATAATTTTGATTATTTTTATTGAGATTAAATTCAATAATACAAGTTAAATGAACTTTTCACAAATGCAAATTTTGAAACCCTAGAATGGAAATAGACTAATGAAAAACACAATGCAATGTTAATGCAAGCTAAATCTAGGATGTAAATGTACTCCAAATTAGAATTATGATGTTCAAAAGTTAGGTTCACCAAAATGTGGACACTAGAAATGGATGCTTCACTTCCTTGTCCACAAAATGGATACAAGGAGAGGGATCTAATTTCACAATACTCACATTCCAAGACACCTTAGAGATCTCAACCCAATGAAGGATGTGAGAGATATGATTATATGGTATCCTTGGAGATGATTAGGGTAAGAAAGGGGTTCACCACCAAGTGTAAACCTAGAAAATACAAAATGTTTGAGAAAAAGGTGTGATATGCAAAAAGGCCTAAGAATGCAAGTAGAATGTAACAAAAATTTATGAAACTAGAAATGTACACCTAGGAAATAGAAGGAGGTACAATGGAAGTCTAGAATTATTAAAAACCTATTGTTTATGTTGATTGGGACTCATACGATAGGCTGGGTGAATCAGTCCAATTTTGGGAAAACTGTGCTAGAATAGATTTCAGCCAAAAGGGTACTCATATCTGCAAAAATTATGTTTAGGCCTAGGTAGTGGGACTCATTTTCCAATAGTGGTGAATAAGCCCACTTCTAGATTCCTAGAAATTTGGAAATAGATTCTATAGCTCCTAGTCTACTCTAATGTTCCTAATATAGATCTGGGTCTAAAACTACAAAATTCAACCTATAGTCTTTCTCTAAGTTTCTCCAAGGCTTGCTTGCAAATTTGACAACTTTGAAATTATTTGACAACTTGATGAACACTTTTCCAATCTTTCTTTTCAATAAATCTGTAACTTAGACCTATGAATAGGGGTTTCCATTTGTCAAACCCCTTGTTGGTAATTAAACCCTTGAAACAATTTGTAATTAGACCTATGAATGATGAATGAAAAAATAAGGATGTTACAACTCACCAAACTGTTGTAGTAAAATGCTACAAACATGTAAATGATGGATCCAATCAATGTAGACTTGGAATCTTGATTGATGTTGATGCAATGCTTGCTTCAATAACATAATACTACATAAAAAATTGTTAGCTATAAAACAACATGATGAATGACACTTGAAGAATTCCCTTGATTCCTTGATAATCTTTCCTTGAAATGCCTTGAATTCTCTTATGAATGCTCAACTTCTCCCGTGAACTATATGCATGGATACTTGAATGCTTGATAAGGTAGGATGAAATGAGAGAAATAACATTGTATTTATACTCAATTGTGGAATAATTCCTAAAATTACAACACTAAAACCCAACCTTAGATCTTGGAGAATAGAAACCTGCCATAATTTTGAATTAAATTTGAATTTTGATTTAAAGGGGACTCATTCACCTAGAATGGTGAATGAGTACCATGTTAGGAATTTAAGCCGCATTTTGGGATTTTGACGCTCTAGATGATATTTTTTAGGATTATTCTAATAAATATACTTCAATAAGGCATGTGGATAAAAAGAAGGGCCAATTAAAGCATAACAAAGTCCAATTATTAATGAAAAGCCTAGGAAATTGTGAAAGTGTGTTACAACACTTTACACCACTTAGGTAAGGTACCATTTAAGTCTTTTTATTTCACAAGTACCCAAGATCTAATGTTAATGTGTTATCCACATTAAAACATTAAATCAAGGAAATATTAAGCCAAAATCACGAGGACCCAAATAGGTCATAAAAAGTAGAAGTGTTACTTTTTCAATGACCATAAAGTATATGGCACAACTTCAATGCTAGATCAATTTTAATACCCAAAATTTTACACCAAAATACCATTGAGGACAAGACACAAATTTCAAATTTCATCCACCAACACTTGCATAACTCACTAAAGGTTTCTCCATAAACCTAATGTTCATGAAAGTGTAAAAATAATTGATCAATAAAATTATATGAACATAGTTAGATTAAACTATTGTTGCAACAGTCATGGTAATGTTCAAGTGGAGACATGGAATCTACACCAGTGAGATAGACATAATTGGTACTACTACCTAATTAATAATATAAAAGATAATTCCAAGTCACTTATCATTCAATGAAATATATGTCAACAATAATCTAAAAGTAATAATAAGATAACAAGACCTAGTCCTCGGGGGCTCATCTCTGACATCCTTTCCTAAGTATTGCATAAAGGTTCCATAGTTTGAAAAATTGAGTTTGCCCAAATAATATTTGATTGATTATAAATCCCACATTTGACATAGGCTTCAAATCCAACAACTCACAAAGGTAGAAAATACAAAGAATGATCAACAATGGTTAATCTATAGGGCCACCTTTTACTATAAGGAGTAATGTTTGAAAAACCCATTTACAACACCCCTCAAGGTCCACTTGATAAATTAGATAACCAAGAATGATCTACAATGAAAGGAACCATACCATATCTTGAATAGATGATTATAATTAAGGTTTTCATTTTAACTCAAACCATACAATGGTAACTATATAACATTAATAAGATTATGGGGTGAAAGGTTAATAAAAAATTCACATGTTGAATTTTTCTAGAAAATTCAACCATCATATACTTGGTTGATTACAACAAGGGGTAGAACACTTAGGTTCCAAGATGAGTCTACCTGTGTCACACTCATAACCCAAGAACACTGTCATATTCCAAAAACATTACTCTACTCTAATTGACCTATGACTTAGTTCTTATATTTATAAACTAAATGAATGGGAATGCAATTCTTTCTAGTGTCCCTATTAATTTTAAATAAATGTATCATGCATAATATGAGTTGAATGCATGCATTAACATAAGAATGTATTATAGGGATCTTGGCCATAATATCTTATATTTCCCTTATCGGTCTTTTGTTGATCAATAAGTGGTTAAAGGATATTCAGGGAATCTTGCAATTTTATTCCCTTTCTATATCTAAATATACAGAGTATTAAGGTTAAGTGAATCTAATACTATATTTATAATTTCAAACTACCTACTTTCTAAGGATATTGTTCCATCCTAAGAATCCTTTCAAGATATGCAACAATTTTATAAGGATAGTGTTATGCCTTGCATAACCACCCCATTTTGTTTTTTTTTTGTCTTGGAATAAAAATGGGTCCCCCTTTGTGTCTTTTGTTTTGGCTGTCTTTGGTTGTCTGTTTGGGTCTTAGGAGTTCTTTGTTCTTGCTCCTAAGTCTGTCTTTTGTTCTGTCAGAGGTGAGTCCAGGACTAAATCAAGACAGGGAACCATTTCAAGGTTCTTGGTTTGGATATAGTCCCGACTCTGACTCTGCCTTTTCTTTTTGTGTCATTTTTTGTTGTGTTTGTTGTTTTTGACTAACATTTGGGTTTGTCCTTCTATTGGTCATTTCCTTGTGTTGTGTTTGTTTGCTTTTGTAGGATCAAAACCAGGATTGGAACTCAAATGGGAATTTTTCAAAATTTATATTCACTATTTCTGTCCCAACTCCACTTCCGCTCTCTTTTCCTTCTCACTTTCTATTGTTTGGTCTGGGTTCAGAATTCACTCTGGTCCTGCTTCCCTTGTTCTTGTACTGTATTTTCCCATTGGCTGGGACCGGAGCTAAACCCGAAATGGAACTTCAAACATTGTTATGTTTTCATTCTGGTTTTCTGTCTAATCCCATCTTCATCTTCGTTTGTTGTTTTCGGTCAGTCCTTTTGTCAAGACCGGATCTGGGGTGGGAGGAGAAATTGGAACTTTGAGTTGTTTCTTTATTTCATTCTTGACCCGGCCCCACTGCCACCTTGCCTTTTTTATGTTCCGTTGACTTGATTTAACTGATTTTTTGTGTCATTGGCTTTGCCCTCGATATACAACATTTATGGCATTAAATGCAGCCTATTCGCATGCACAAATTGTTGATTAAAGATGTAACTATGCTTAAATTGTCTCATTATTATTATTATATGAAGTGTTTGAGCAAATTATGGCCAAGAAACTCTCAAGAGAATTGAGGTGATCACATGGAAAATTGTGGAGCAAATCATTGTGAATTTCTCATCAATTCTATGGAGCATCTTGAGGTAGGTTCCTTATCTTTCTTTCTTCCATTTTGTTCTTTCGCTTGTTTCATTTTCGCATTTTTGGAAGAGGGTTTTTCTATGAATTTGTTCACTTAGTTTGTCTTTTTTTCTATCTATTGTTCGGTCTATTTGTTTCTTTCTTTCTTTTCTGTCATGTTTTGTTTTGTTTCATTGCCTTTTTGTTTGTCATTTTTGTTTTGTCATTTGGTTCGGCTGTCGCTTTCACAACAATGTTCCTTTATAATGCTCTAGTTTTGACTAGGTTTGTGATTTTGAAGGGGTTTCCTTGATTGGCTAATGTTTATCTATTTTAAAACCCTGTTCTAGTTTTATCACTTCAGTTACGGGTTCCTCATGCCGATTTAACATTGTGCCCTAGTTTTTGGAAATAGAGTAATGAGTGAATTAGGATTTTATAGTGTAACATGTTCATGGTTTTTAATGACTTTTGTATAGAGGAGTGGTTTGAGGTTTAAATTATTCTTTTTTTGGTTTCTATTGGGACCCATGTGACTTGGGGTTTCGCTATCTATATGACCAATGTGTACATTCATGACTCTTCATTGATTATTTTTATTCAACTCCCAGTGTTTATTATGCTGACTATCTTTAATATGGGTCAGAACCGGATCCAGGGAGGAAGTTGAACTAGGAAGCTAACTTTTGTGTTTGGTCCAATTCCCGTTACCATCCTGCCTCTCATGATGTATTGGATCTACTCTAGTTCCTTATTTTGACTAAATATTTGTAATCTTGGTCAAAACCAGATCTGGGGAGGATGTTAAACTTGGAAGATAATTTTTGTTTCAGATCCAATGTCCTGATCTGGTCCTACCTCCCATTAGAGGGTTCTGGTCTAGGTCCTGTCTCACTCCCGACAATGTTTTGGTCTGATTCCTACTCCGGTCTCACCTTATACACATTTTTTTTGTATACATTTTTGATCTTGGCCCCGCCAAATTGTATCAAACTATGCCTGATGCTTCTCCAATCCTGCCTCTGATAAAGGCATCGTTTAACGAAGTATTATCTTAGGAGGATGGAGCAATGGTTATATGATTGACTAACTTAGATGCTTTGTTTGTCTAATATAGGGAATTGTTGCAGGTATTAAGAGATTTTGGGAGTATTGGATGAGCCCTCTCAAAGGAGCCAACCAGGGGAGACTTCATGGCAAGGGACAAGGCCAAAGAAGATCAAAGTGGAACAACCCCATATACCTTGAGATGTAAGCGTAGAGAGGTCATCATAACAACTAGAAAAATTGATTTTGATTGGACTAACATCACTGACACCAATTTGGGTCCTTTCAACTATGAAGAATTTCTTGAGGAGACTTTCACTGAGGAGTAGGTCACACCAAGGATAGAAAGGATTGTTCAATTCAGGTTGGCACATGTTGCAATCTTCCCTCTATCTATTCAATGCACAGAGTTGATTCTTGCAGTAGCTGGAGCATATAACCCTACTACTAGGCAGTGCATGGATGTGAAGGGAAATGTCATTATTGACTTCACACCCCCAATGATAAAATTCTTGTTTCATATGCCTGATCCCAAGAACCGTAGACAACTAAATGAGGGAGGGGCTCTAAAGCTTTACAGTGATGATAAGGAGAGGAATTGACTCTACATGAATAAGACTTGGATGAGGGTGGAGAACAAATCTCTGACCAAGCTTCTAGACTAGCCTAAGAGGGTGGATTTTAGTAAAGAAATTGGAGATATAATCATGTTCCGTTCTAGGGTGTTTGGGAAGAGGGATGCTTCACTATTTAAGGAATGGATGTTTCCTTTTATTTGAGCTATTTTGGATGGGAGGCAAAAATATTATTGGTCAATGATAATGTCTAATAGCATTCATAATGAAATGATAAGGGTGAGAGAAACCAAGTCTTTCTTTATGACCTCCTATGTAGACTATGCAGCTACCCAAGTGGGGATATTTCCTAGACTTCAAACAGTGGGTATATTGGGAGAATCCCAAGGATAAAAGAAGGTGTGGGAGCATTATAACTAGCTCACCTTGTAGGTTTCTAAGCAATATTATAGAAGGGTAAATGATGCCTTTCTTTATGTCATTATCAATAAACTTAATGGTGATGCTAGGTATAGACTTAGGAGGGACGCAATGGCTTTTGTGAATGAATGGGGACATTGGTTTATCTAGTACCCAACATTCACTTACTTCAAGTTGGCAAGCTTCAATGGTCATCCCCAATTTATACCTAGGTGTTGTGGCGATAAAATCATCTTAATGGAGTTTATTTATCAAGCCTTGGTTGTAAACCTCCAGTTTAGCAACATACATAAGATTGGGTGCCACAAGTTTCCAATGAAGCTGGGAGGCTTTTGTTGTCCACACATTCACGCAGGTAAGGTTGTTTGTGATGAATTAATGTATCTAAGGTTGGGCTTGTACACTACTAGGAAATACTATGATCGCAAGCACAAGATGAGGGCTTTGCTCCCCAGTGTCTTTGAGAAGCACTTCAGTATATTGGAAGATTTTTGGGAGGACCTGCAAGATGACTATGATTTGTAGAAGAAGAATTATGAAAGGATATATGTCCCACTCATGATTGAGTTTGGTATAAAGGAAGATATTCCTGATACATTATCTAATGATGGGATAGTTTTGGATCCTTGATATGATGTTGATAATATTGGAACTAAGGATCTTGATCCAGTTGATTGGAGTGCAGATGAGACAATTGATATAATGCAGATTGCTAGACCAGTGCTCAATAGGAGTATCCAATGGGTAAGTTTAAGGGTTAATCAGGCTGAGGCATCATCATCCAAGAAGAGGAAGGATGGTACCACCTAGGGGTAAAAATGGGAAAAAAGATGGGTGGCACCTTAGGAACCCTTAGAATTTTTAACTTCTCAGCAATAAGAAGATGAGGTGGTTCCTCAAGACCTTTCAGAGGTGCATGAAGATAAAACAACTGTAGAGGGAGTTGTTTCTACATATACTACAAAAGAGGTACCTACATAGCCCTCTAATACATAGGAGTTAGGTCATGAATCACCAATAGGAGCTCTTCATGGAAAAGCAGAAAACTTGGGGCAAATGGATGACGAGGTGGAGATACATAATATAGAAACAGATTCAGAAAAGACTCCCTTAGGTAAAGAGCATCATGTATCAACATCTTTGGATATGACAGATGATGTAGGCACTGAACACATGTTGACTGAAGAGGATTAGTGGAAACTCTTTGAGGAGGAAAAAAAAGAATCCGATGCTAAAGCACAAGCTGAGGCATCAGGTAAGCTACAAAATAAAGGGGCCAGAGCACAATCTGAGTTGGTGGCAAAGCAAAAGGAGTTAGAAGGTAAACTGAAGGCCAATGAGTTAGCTCAACAACAACAAAAGGAGCAAGAACTCAAGCTTCAAGAAGAAAGGAATTGGTTGGTATTGCAATAGAAAATTTGTGATCTTGAAGAGGAAAAATCTCAGCAAAGAAAATAAAAGGAAGCTATTGAAGCTAAACTCAAGGAACAAGATGAGGCCTTTGGGAAAATGGAAGAGAAAGAATGCCTGAAAATGGAAAAGGAGACTACTAAGCTTGCTGAACATGCAGAAAAATCCAAGGAATCCTGGGATTATGTTGAAATATTGAAAAATAGTGTGATGAAATGTTTGAAAAGAGGACAGAAGAAGAATAATGCTTAAGGTAGGAGTTGGAGGCTAAGAGGCTACAAAATCAAAAGGATAGAGAGGAAGCCAAAAAGCTAGCATGGGAAGGGGGGCAAGGTGATCGACAACATATGCAGGAGGAAAATGTGCAAGAAGTTGATTCTCAACTAAAGCTTACATTATTGCAACCCCTATCTTCCACCACTATTGCTTCCTCTTTAGCCCATGCAGCCACTACCCCTATTGCTCCAACTTGGCTAAAATTGGATTTGGAGAGAAAACATGTTGTTCAACCATAGTGGTTGAACTGGGAAGAAATGATGAAGGAAATTGGAAAAGAAAAGACAGAGAAAAAGTTTTGAGTTCTTCACTCCACTAGGCTCACTGAGGCTGGGGAGATCATTGCTAAATGTGCCATTCCTGTAATGGAGAACAACCACGATGACATGCAAATAACTGATTATTAGTTGGTAGCGGTGAATTTGGGAAAGCCTACAAGAAATCAACAAATGAGTTTGATTGATATGGCAGCATCTTCAACCAAAACCCGGATGATCAAGCACAAGCAAAGGAAAGATGAGCTTAAGGCTCAGTTGGATCAGCTTCATGGTTTCTTAAAGGATGTTTCTAGTGCCATTTCTCAATAGGATGTGCCTCCTAAATCCCTAGTCTTGTTAACAAAGAGGGAAGTTGATGATTTGATTCAGATGAAAAGTAAGGTGGAGATGATGGATAAATGGTTGGATAAGCTCAATCAGGAAGTTGATGATATTCTTGTTGAAGGCTCTAAGATACATGAAGCTGCTCTCGAGTTAGCAGAAGATCTGGACCAGCAAGGGAAGGATTTGGATAAGGAAGATAGTGAATATAGGGAATATGTTAAAAGGTTGAAGGATATTAGTAAAGTGGCTAAATCCACCTTGTTAGAATATTCAATTCTTCAGCAAGGTAACGAAGATTTTTTGGAAAAGACTATGAGTATCATAAGATATAAATCTAGGGCTATGCATACACATCAAGAAGAGGTCCGAGAAATGAGCAAGGACTTGCATCAACAGATGGTTGAGTTAGAGGTAGTTGTGGCCGATATAATCAACATAGATTCCTCAAACAAAGAATGCCTATCTTTGGATAGACTAAGGGAGAAATGGAGGGGAAGGTTTGAGGAAATCATGCAAAAGGGAGATGATGGGGAGAGTTTATTACTAGATCAATTTATGGATATCCATGAGGATATAAAAACTTCCCAAAAGGAGCTGATTGAGCTAAAGGAGATGTAAATTTTGGTTTCCATAGAGTTTGAAAGAGTCAAATTTGAAAGTGCTTTGTTGGATGGGCCAGATTTGGATACTCTTCAATGGATTTTCTCCAGTTATGATGAGTACGTTCAGGAGTATTCAGTGAAAAAGTGATTGACTCTTTGTGTCTTACTCCATTTTCTCTTCTCTTTCTGTGGATATTGACATAAGCTCTACTCTGAGTCTGATCCATGTGCTTTATCTTCCTCTTCAAGTATCAATTATCCTTCTTACAATGATGCAATTAGCCTTGAAAAGGGGTTCTTACGTCTACTTCTATGTTTAGTTCCGACTCCATGAATTGTGGATTTGGATTAATGATTGAGAAATTTTTGCATGTGGCAATGTATATGTACTATTAGAATCTACTTTGTAAAGGTGGGTGAATTGAAGAAATATTAGCCACCTGAGACTAGAAGATAAAAAGTAAATCTAGGATTTTTAATGTTTTAGAAAGATACTCTGAACAGTTTAGTAAAAAGGTCAGTTTTACAAGTTTTCATATGTTTTCATGTCAAGACTTTTAAAGTTTGGATCCATTTTTGGATAAGGTTAATTATATATGATTAATCCATACACTAGTGTTTTTTTGTGCTTAATTGTTCTTTATTTGATGAAAATCAATAGAAGGAACTAGATTCAAAGTCGTCACTGGATTATTTGTGAATTAGATTGTTATGGTATTTCATTTGATATGTGTTTTGAATGATGAGTGAATGATTACTTTGAAGTAAGGATAGTGAAAGTTGATGATATTTGAATTAGAATTACGGATGGATGCACTAGCATAGTTGATTCTATGGATTGCATCTTGTTGTAGTTGTTGTTAGGTAGAATGAACACTCATTGTCGATCTACATGTCTAGATACATAAGGATTTTATTCATGTTTCTCTGATTCAAAGCTATATTTAATCTTTTTCTTTTGTTTAAACCCCCCCAAATGTAGACTACCCAATGTTATGCATTCTTGTTCTTTATTACCAGTGAAGGCCCGTTGAACATTACAATCACATTGACCATTGAGCAATATCAACACAGTTGAGAACCAACTACCAGGACCTTGGGAGTTAGATTACTATATGTTATCTTTCTCTTTCAAGAAAAATAGGATAGTGATATTATGTTTAATTTTGTGCTGTTTTGACCATCAATAGATCTAGCGCTAGAAGGAGGGCTAAGAACAAGTTGACTCGCATTGGGTCATTTTCACTAGATAGGTTTGAGAGAGTTCTTAGATCTTCTCAGAATCCTGAACTATTTGTTGAACTCCAAACCCCTGTTGGGCATAGGCCCTGGGCTCATAGAGTCTTGGTTCAACCTTTATCATCACCGCTCACCCCACTTGGGTTTCATCCAAATCCACCTACACCACCTTCACCCATTCCACAACTTGCTTCACCTGTATCACCGCCAAGACCTATGGCTTACTTCACTAACAACCCTTTTCCATTAGGGACTATCCCTGGAGGTATACATGACCTCCCAAAGAACCTAGAGAGGTTCTTCCCTAAGTACATGCATGGGGAGTCAAGAAGTGCCGAGGAGCACATAAAAGCATTTAAAGATGCCTATAGTCGTGCTCAGGTGTCTCATCAAGATGTTGTGTGTAGATTGTTCCCCTATTCGTTGGGAGACATGGCATACAATTGGTACCTAAACTTACCCCAAGGATCGGTGTGGATAGGTGCTACGTTGGACTAATTTAGAGAACACCTTCATTAACCAATTCAAGGTTTACATGGACCCTTCCATCCTTTACCACTAGTTTACCACTATAAGGAAGGAACACCATGAACCATTGCCTCTATTCAACACCAGGTTCCAGAGAATGTACTGAAGGTTGCAGGATCCTTACCTAGTGGTAGAAACATTACCATCTTGGCATATTTAAGGGTTGTGGACCCTCTAATTGGCTTGTTCTTGAAAAGGACATATTGTGCTAATGAAAATGACTCTTTGGATAAGGTCTATCATCTTGCCATTCAGCTAGAACAACAAATCAGTTTGCAAAGTGGGAGTCTAGGAGGAGCTCTCCCTCCTTTAGGGTACCCAATATCCAATCCACCCCCGCTATTCAATATGGTCCCAGGGATGTCCTATTCCCAATATGGACCCTTTTTTTGAATTCCAAGGTTCACCTCCCTTGCCATTGTTTAATAATGGTCCACAAGACCCCTCCTAGCAAAATAAAAATTACCAGAATCAAGCTGGACGTTCAAGTTCAGTTAATTCATCTTTCGCTGTGAAGAATGTTGAAAGTGAAAAGACTCTCCAACTAACCAATGATATGGAGACTCTTAAGAAGACACTCTCTCAAATGTCTAATGACATGGCTCAACTCAAAAACAATCTCCCTCAAAACCAAAACCAAGGTTCTTAGAATCATGGAGGATATTCCAATCAGGGTGGTTATCCTAACCAAAATCCTAGTCAGAACTATAATGCCAACCAGAACACCAACAAGAATTTCTAGAATCAAAACTCCTCTAATCAAAATTATCAAAATTAGAATAGAGGATATAATAAAATGCCTAGCAATAATACGCAATGGAATACTGGACCCAATAATAGAGGAGTTTCCCACAATTATCAAGCTGGAGATGAGAGGCTACACACTACTAATGTGGCAAACCTCAACGTTATGACTAACTAGTTTAGACTACATGACACTGTGGTCCATTCTGAGGTAAAAAGTAGGGCGGTTCTTTCTATGATTTTTTTTGCTTGATTGGTCTTTGTTTTTGTCTGTTGTTTGGTCAGTTTGTTTGTTTGTTTGTTTTTTGTCTTATTTTGTTTTGTTTCGTTGGCTTTCCGTTTTTCATTTTTGTTTTGTCATTTGGTTCAGTTATCGCTTTCATGATAGGGTTCATTTGTTGTGCTCTGGTTTTGACTAGGGTTACGATTTTGAAGGGGTTTCCTTGCTTGGATAATGTTTTTCCATTTTGAAACCCTATTCTATTTTTATCACTTCAATTTTGGGTTCCTCATACCAATTTCTCATTGTGCCCTAGTTTTTGGAAATAGGGTACTGGTCGAATTAGTGTTTTATAGTGTAACATGTTCATAGTTTTTAATGACTTTTTTTATAGAGGAGTGGTTTGAGGTTTAAATTACACTTTCTCTAGTTTCCGTTGGGACCCATGTGACCTAGGGTTTCACTATCTGTATGACCAACTTGTATTTAGGACTCTTCATTGGTTGTTTATATTCCACTCCCAGTCTTTATTATGATGACTATCTTTAATCTGGTTCAAAACTAGATCTAGGGAGGAAGTTGAACCAAGAAGCTAACTTTTGTGTTTGGTCCAATTTCCATTCCCGTCCCACCTCTGACGATGTCTTGGAACCACTCTAGTTCCTTATTTTGACTAAATGTTTGTACTCTTGGTCGGAATCGGATCTGGGGATGATATTGAACTTGGAAGATAATTTTTGTTTAGGATCCGATGTCCCGATCCAGTCCCGCCTTCGAGTGTAAGGTTTTGGTCTGGGTCTTGTCCCACCCCGACAATGTTCTAGTCTGGTTTTCACTCTAGTCTCGCCTTATACACCTTTTTTTTGTATACATTTTTCTACCCTACCCCGCCACATTATATCAAACTATGCCTAATGCTTCTCTAACCCCACCTCTAATAAAGGCATAGTTTGACGAAGTATTATCTTAGGAGGATGGAACAATGGTTATATGATTAACTAAATTAGATGCTTTGTTTGTCTAATACAAGGAATTGTTGTAGGTATTAAGAGATGTTTGGAGTATTGGATGAGGCCTCTCAAAGGAGCCAACCAGGGGAAACTTCGTGGGAAGGGACAAGGCCAAAGAAGATCAAATTTGAACAGCTCCCATATACCTTGAGATGTAAGCATAGGGAGGCCATCCTCATAGCTAGCAAAATTGATTCTGATTGGACTGATATCACTGACACCAATTCGGGTTCTTTCAACTATGAAGAATTGATTGAGGAGACTTTCACTGAGGAGTAGGTCACACCAAGGACATAAAGGATTGTTTAATCTAGGTTGGCACATGTTGCACTCTTCCCTCTATTTGTTCAATGCCCAGAGTTGATTCTTGCAGTAGCTAGAGCATATAACCCTACTACTAGGTAGTGCATGGATGTGAAGGGCAATGTCATTATTGACTTCACACCCCCAATGATCAAATTCCTATTCCATATGCCCAATCCCAAGAACCCTAGACAACTAAATGAGGTAGGGGATCTGGAGCTTTACAATGATGACAAGGAAAGGAATAGAGTCTACATGAATAAGACTTGGATGAGGGTGGAGAAGAAATCTCTGACCAAGCTTCCAGACCAGCCTAAGAGGGTGGATTTTAGTAAATAAATTGGAGATATAATCATGTTCCTTTATAGGGTGTTTGGGAAGAGGGATGCTTCACTATTTAAAGAATGGATGTTGCCTTTTATCTAAGCTATTTTGGATGGGAGGTAAAAATTTGATTGGTCAATGATAGTGTCTGATAGCATTCATAATCAGATGATAAGGGTGAGAGAAATTGAGTGTTTCTTTATGACCTCCTATGTATTCTATGTAGCTGCTCGAGTGGGGATATTTCCTGGACTTTGAATAGTGGGTATATTGGGAGAATTCCAAGGATAGAAGAAGGTTTGGGAGCATTATAACCAGCTCACCTTGCAGGTATCTGAGAAATATTATAGAAGGGTAAATGATACCTTTCTTTATGTCATTATCAATAAACTTAATGGTGATGCTAGGTATAGACTTAAAATGGAGGCAACAACTTTTGTGAATGAATGGGGACATTGGTTTATCTAGTACCCCACATTAACTTACTTCAAGTTGGTATGATTCAATGGTCATCCCCATTTTCTACCCAAGTGTTGTGGTGATAGAATAATCTTAATGGAATTTATTTATCAAGCCTTGGTTATAAACATCAAGTTTAGCAACAAACATAAGACTGGGTGCCACAAGTTTCCAATGAACATGGGAGGCTTTCGTTGTCCACACATTCAAGCACAGAAGGTTGTTTGTGATGAATTAATGTATCTAAGGTTGGGCTTGTACACTGCTAGGAAATACTATGATCCCAAGCACAAGATGAGGGATTTTCTCCCCAATGTCTTTAAGAAGCACTTCAGTATATTGGAAGATTTTTTGGAGGACCTGTAGGATGACTGTGATCTACAGAAGAAGAATTATGAAAGGATATCTATCCCATTCATGATTGAGTTTGGTATAAAGGAAGATATTCCTGATACATTATCTGATGATGGGATATTTTTGGATCTTCGATATGATGCATATAATATTGGAACTAAGGATCTTGATCCAGTTGATTGGAGTGAATATGAGACAATTGATATAATGCAGATTGCTAGACCAGTGCTTGATAGGAGTATCCAATGGGTGAGTTTAAGGGTTAACTAGGCCAAGGCATCATCATTCAAGAAGAGGAAGGATAGTACCACCAGGAGGTACAAAAGGGTAAAAATAAGGGTGGCACCTAAGGAGCCCTTAGAGTTTTTACCTTCTAAGTAGCAAGAAGATGAGGTGGCTCCTCAAGACCTTTCAGAGTTGCATGAAGATGAAACAACTGTGGAGAGAGCTATTTCTACATCTGCTATAAAAGAGGTACCTACTCATCCCTTTGAGACATAGGTGTTAGGTCATGAATCATCAACACGAGCTCTTTATGGCAAAGAAAAAACCTTGAGGCAAATGGAGGATGAGGTGGAGATACATAATAATAGAAACAGATTTAGAAAATACTCCCTTAGATAAAGAGCATCATGTATCAACATCTTTGCATATGATAGATGATGCAAGCACTGAACACATGTTGACTAAAAAGGATCAGTGGAAAATATTTGAGGATGTGAAAAGAGAAGCCGATGCTAAAGCATAATCTAAGGCATCAGGTAAGCTACAAGAAGAAGGGGCCAGAGCACAATCTGAGTTGGTAACCAAGAAAAAGTGGTTAGAAGATAAAGTGAAGGCCAATGAGTTAGCTCAACAACAAAAACAAAAGGAGAAAGAACTCAAGCTTCAAGAAGAAAGGGATAGGTTGGTATTGCAGCCAAAAATTCATGATCTTGAAGAGGGTAAATTTCAGCAAAGAAGAGAAAAGGAAGTTGTTGAAGCTAAACTCAAGGAACAAGAGGAGGCCTATAGGAAAATGGAAGAGCAAGAATGCTTGAAAAGAGAAAAGGAGGCTGCTAAGCTGGCTGAACATGCAATGAAATCCAAGGAAGCCTAGGATTATGTTGAAATATTAAAAAAGAAGCATGATGAAATGTTTGAAAAGAGGAAAGAAGAAGAAGAATGCTTAAGGAAGGAGCTGGAGGCTAAGAGTCTACAAGAACAGAAGGATGGAGAGGAAGCCAAAAAGCTAGCATGGGAAGGGGAACAAGTTGATCAACAATATATGCAGGAGGAAAATGTGCAAGAATTTGATTCTCAACCAAAGCTTACATTGTTGCAACCCTTGTCTTCCACCACTGTTGCTTCCACTTTAGCCCATGCAGCCACTACCCCTATTGCTCCAACTTGGCTAAAATTGGATTTGGAGAGAAAACAAGATGTTCAACCATAGCCGTTGAACTAGGAAGAAATGATGAAGGAAATTGGAAAAGACAAGCCAAAGAAATAGTCTCAGGTTCTTCACTCCACTAGGCTCACTGAGGCTAGGGAGATCATTGTTGAATGTGCCATTGTTGTAATGGAGAATAGCCACGATGACATGCAAATAACTAATTATCAGTTGGGAGTGGTAAATTTGGGAAAGCCTGCAAGAAGTCAACAAATGAGTTTGATTGATATGGTGGCCTCTTCAACCAAAACCCGGATGATCAAGGACAAGCAAAGGAAAGATGAGCTTAAGGCTCAATTGGATCAGCTTCATGGTTTCTTAAAGGATGTTTCTAGTTCCATTCCTCAATAGGCTGTGCCTCCTAAATCCCCAGTCTTGTTAACAAAAAGGGAAGCTGATGATTTGATACAGATGAAAAGTAAGGTGGGGATGATGGATAAATGGCTGGATAATCTCAATCGGGAAGTTGACGATATTCTTGTTGATGGCTCTAAGATTCATGGAGCTGCTCTCGAGTTAGCAGAAGATCTAGACTAGAAAGGTAAGGATTTGGATAAGCAAGATAGTGAATACAAGGAATATGTTAAAAGGCTGAAGGATATCAGAAAAGTGCCTCAATCCACCTTGTTAGAATATTCAATTCTTCAACAAGGTAACGAAGATTTTTTGGAAAAGACTGTAAGTATCATAAGATATAATATCTAGGGCTATGGATACACATCTAGAAGAGTCTAAGAAATGAGAAAGGACTTGCATCAACAGATGGTTGAGTTAGAGGCAGTTGTGGCCATTATAATCAACATAGATTCCTCAAACAATGAATGCCTATCTTTGGATAGACTAAGGGAGAAATGGAGGGGCAGGTTTGAGGAAATCATGCAAAAGGGAGATAATGGGGAGAGTTTATTGCTAGATCAATTTATGGATATCCATAAGGAGATAAGAACTACTAGAAAGGAGCTAATCGAGCTAAAGGAGATGCAAATTTTGGTTTTTGTAGAGTTTGAAAGAGTCAAATTTGAAAGTGCTTCATTGGATGGGCCAGATTTGGATACTCTTTAGCAGATTTTCTCTAGTTATGATGAGTACATTTAGGAGTATTCACTACAAAAGTGATTAACTCTTTGTGTCATACTCCATTTTCTCTTCTCCTCTTTTTGTGGATATTGACATAAGCTCTACTCTGAGTCTGATCCATGTGCTTCATCTTCCTCTTGAAGTATCAGATTATGCTTCTTACAATGATGTAATTAGCCTTGAAAAGGGTTTCTTAGGTCTACTTCTATGTTCAATTCCAACTGCATGAATTGTGGATCTAGATTAATGATTGAGAAATTCATGCATGTGGCACTCTATATGTACTATTAGAATTTTATTTGTAAAGGTCAACCAATTGAAGAAAGATTATCCATCTGAGAATAGAAGATAAAAACTAAATCTAGTATTTTTAATGTTTTAGAAAGATACTCTGAATAGTTTAGTAAAAAGCTCAGTTTTACAAGTTCTCATATGTTTTCATGTCAACACTTTTAATGTTTGGATCCATTTTTGGATAAGGTTAATGATATATGATTAATCCATACACTAGTGTTTTTTTGTGCTTAATTTTTCTTTATTTGATGAGAATCAATAGAAGGAATTGGATTCAAAGTCATGTCATTGAATTATCTGTGAATTAGATTGTTATGGTATTTCATTCAATCTATGTTTTGAATGATGAATGAATGATTAGTTTGAAGTAAGGATAGTGAAATTTGATGATATTTGAATTAGAATTACGAATATATGCAGTATCGTAGTTGATTCTATGGATTGCATCTTGTTGTAGTTGTGGTTAAGTAGAATGAACACTCATTGTTGATCTACATGTCTGGATACATAAGAATTTTATTCATGTTTCTCTGATTCAAAGCTCCATTTCATCTTTTTATTTTGTTTAAAACCCCCCAAACGTAGACTACCTAATGTTATGCATTCTTGTTCTTTATTACCAGTGAAGGCCCCTTAAACATTACAATCACATTGACCATTGAGCAATATCAGCATAGTTGAGAACCAATTACCAGGACCTTGGGAGTTAGATTACTATATGTTATCGTTCTCTTTTAGGAGAAATAGGATAGTGATATTTTGTTTAATTTTGTTGTACTATTTTGACCATCAACACATAGTTTATTCAAAAATAATGTACATCACACATGCACAAAAATTTGATGTCAAGTGTTAATATTTGTTCTCTTCAAGGATGAAATCCTAGTTAAGGGAAATGATCAAAGGATAACTCTAACCATGAGATTAGTAACAAAAATGATACGACTCAAAAGAATCAAAATTTCTCTCCACCCAATCATATTGGCATCATAAAGCGTTATGAGCTCTAGAAAAACCCCTTAGCAAGAAATATTTTAGCCCCATGATGATGAAATATATTCTTCCATTCAGATAATATAAAATGGCATTTCAAAAAAATATTTATCTTAGTAACTTTCAAACAGTGCCATGAGTGCGATACTCTAATTTTGTTGAACATAGCATTCCAACACCCATTGTTGTTACCAGTTATTATGTATCAAAATTTATAAATATAAATTTTTGTTACCGGTGTTCGAAGACCACGAAGGAAATAGACCCTAAGATCTATTCATTTAGGGATAACATTAAAATTTCCATAATATGGATTATGTGCAAGGGTTTTGCTTCAGACTAATGAAATGGTTGATGAAAGCCAAAATTCTAAACACAGTCTCAAAACACTCATAGATGTGATTTGGGTATAAATTAAAAATTCCAAATATTACCCCCACTACAAGAAATACACGAGAAGCATAGCCAATGCTCCCAATACACATGATAGGGTCCAACATGCAAATGTATCTACATGTATGAAATACCAAGTTGATATTAGTACAACATACTAAAGATAGACCCCCATACCTATGCAAATATTATCCAAGGGCCAAAGATGGTATGTTGAGCCTTTGTTTTTGCATCTCCATTGTTTTTCCTCCATGAAAACCCAACTATAGTTCTTCAACTGTATCATCCATCTCTAATGGTAATGTGATTCTCCCCTACTTCAGGCTCCACTTCTTCCCTAAAAAGTAACATGCCTAGCCTCTCCTATTTCCTTCATCAACAAGCTTCTCCTCCTTGAGCCATGCACTTGAATAAATTCATTGTACTTGAAATTTTTGGTGTTCTATAATGTAGGTTTTTTTTTTAATTAAATTCCCTTTGTTTGTATGATTGACCTTGCTTAGCTTGCATAGGTGAACTTTTTACATTCTTGTTGGTGTCCATTTCCTTCATTCCCTTGCATGAATAATTCCTAGATCTGCCATTTCATTTTTTATTCCTTATCTCTAATCCCTAGCCACTAACACATTCTATCCATTGAATGTGGGCCATCAATCTTGAAGCTCATGCCATGATCAAGCACATCTCAATTACCTATCTTTCTTTTAAAAACCACTATCTAACTTGACCTACTTTAATTCCCACCAAAGATCTCCATAACTTCATATTTCCTATCACTTTTATGCTTTGGAATAAAAACCATTTTCGTGATGTGAACAGCTCGTGTGATGCAAATACAAAGTGCCACTTGTCTTTGTTCATAGAATCTTTCTAAGTATTGGCTTCATTGGAATTTTTTTGAGTTTCATAAACCTTGGTGGTCACTGTTAAGGTTATTGTAACCCCTTTCATGTCAACAACATCATTGAATCTATTATCATGTATATTGTTGTTCTTGAGGTGGATATGAGGAACATCAAGAAACAAATTTTTGAAGATCTATGAAAAATTTTACTAGAGAGAAGAGAAGAAGCTATAGAAAAAGAAGCAAGGCTCAAGGAAGAAGCATTGGAAAGAGGTTGTGCTCCTCTATTTAAGGATGGTAGAGAAATGTTAGCCACTTTATTTAGCAAGGAACTATGGACAAAGAAAAGGGTAAAAACCCTTATGTGAAGTGATAAAGATGATCTTGAAAGAATTTGAAAGGAATGCAATGATAGGGAAGAGGAGATTGCATAAAAGCTAGGAATGATACCAACAAATTAATAAGAAATGAATGTGGAAATTAATGCTCCCAAACCAAATATAGAAGACAATATGTAGATACATGATGCTCAACATGAGCATGATATAAATGAATAAGTTGCGTTGGAAAACACTCCTCTGGAAGTGGAGGACATGTCAGAAAAGGTTGTTGAAGAAGTAATAATCAGAGAAGACATCACAAAGGAAAGTATCATCACTCTTCCTTAGATATAAGAAGTTAATCCTCTGGTTAACAAATAATACCTTGCTAAGGAATATGATACAAATAAATATGATAATGAAGAGAAGGATAACGAGGAGAAAGAGCAAGACCATAAGAAGGAAAGTGGAGAAAAGATTGAGGATAAATCTGGATATTCTCAAAAATAAAAAGAAAACCAATAGACTTTGGAATTGGTGAAGAAAGAGGAAAGGATATGGAAATGAATAAGGTTTCAAGTGAATCTTTCAACTCCTCCAAAGCTTCCTTAAAAAATCTACTCAGTATACAACCCAAATTCCAACCTGTTGTATCTTGAAAAATTCTACAATTATCGATGCAACAAGGCAATGCTGATTTGCATAAGATCACTCTCATCCACAAGCTATAGCTGGGAGACATGTTTCACACATCTACAATGAAAGAGAACATTGAAACACACTAGAAGAGTAGTGAACCAATGGAAGAAGTAGCGAAATCACTTCAAGAGGCCATGCCCTATGTGAATATAGACACATTTGTATCTGGTATGGAGAACCTAAAACTACTAATAGATTATTTTAAGGTATGTGCATATGAATTGATGGAAGAAGCAAAGAAAGAGGTTGAAAAAATGATAAATGATAAGAGGGTGCTCAAAATGACTGAGAAATGTTTCATTTCTCATAAAAAAATATTCAAAGCTGTTAAAATATGTTGAAAGATGTTTTTATGAGGCAAAGGCTCTATATTAGTATGGATGAAGTGGCCCAAAACCACACAGGGTGTAACAAATGAAATCAACTCTATTGAGTCTCAAATTAATATTTCCTCAAGTGCTTATGATTTGAAAGCTATTCTAACTAGAGAGATAGTATAATAGAAGATATGAATAAGAAATTATTCTAGATGCAAGCATGGAAAGAGCACATTATTATAAATTTTATAGAATTAAGGGATCTTGACAATCCTAACTTCTTAATTTTCTCAAAAGCTCTCCAGAGCATGGACAAAGCTAAACAGATGAATTTGGTACTTAACACTCTAGAAGAGGGATTAAAGTTATTTCTTGAAGTTTAAACACATATAATAGATTTCTTGCAGAAGGAAAGAGAGAATGGGAAGATTCAAGGAAAGAATGGAAAGGAATTTTACAAAAAATTTAGATTTCAACCACCTCCACTTGACTTATCTCACTTTTTATCCATTTATTTTATTTTAATTAATATTCTTTTTATATGTGTGGACTTTATATTGCTACTTCCAATACAATTTTGGAATTTTTGTCTCATATATAACTTAGGGGGAGTTAATATATTATTTTTAATCTGTATATATGCTTACATTTCTTAAGGGGATCTCTAGTTAAATTCATAACTATTGTATAGGCTCCCTTGTCCCTTGATGTCAAACTGGGAGAAAATTTGAGAATATTTTGGAGATTTTACAATTTTTCCATCAATGACAAAGGGGATATTTTTGGAAGAATGTCATTAATGGTGTTCTTTGGCAACATGAATATGGAAGTTACATAACAATTTGGTGTAATGTTGTCATTGATATCAAGTTTGTAACTTATATGAACAATTTAGTTGTAGATGTATCATTTTAATTAGTTCTAACAAGTTTCTAAGTTGCTAAGGAATAAATTTTTGCATAGTTGTTTGGTCTAGTAAAGTAAGTTCTATGGGAAATTGAATAAGTATCAATACTTCTAATTTAGTGTAACAGTAGACTAGTTTTTGGCTCCAGACCACTCCAAAAGTGAAAGTTTCACCTTGTGCATCTAAATTTAATTTTTTCAATGTTAGATGTATTTGATTCAAATATTTCATCATGCTTTGAAAATTGATTTGATAGTTATGAGTAACAGTGTTTTTCTTAGAATATTTATACTAAATCTTTGTACAGAGCAGTTGTGTGGGAGATTTCACATGTCTTTGTAGATGTGTTTTTGGCATTTCACTTTTGAGGATAAATTTTTGAATAGAAATAGATCATGGATTCTAGTTGGCATTGAGTTTGTACCATATAAAAATGGCTCTTCGATATTCTCATGGTCTTTTAGGTCTTCCCCTCATGATGCTTTATCTATTTTTCTTTGATTTAATGTTGCAATGTGACTTCTGCATTCACATTAAGTCCTAAACATTCAAATTATAATGTCTTGTGAAGGTGATGTGAAGTGTTGTAACACATTTCTACACTTCTCTAGACTCTTCTCATTATAATTCACCTAAAAATCACCTTTTCATCACTTATCAAGTCCTATTATTGTGTTGTAAAGTCTTGTAATAAGATTTCATGCTTTTCTAGGCTTGATTTTACTATTTACACCCTTCTTATGCTTTATTTGACCCCTTTATGCACTCATAAGCCTTAATTAAGTGTATTTTTGAATGTAAACCTAATAAACAACATTAAATGTGACTTAATTATGGAAATCCACTTACAAGTCCAAGGTGGGACCCATTCACCATGGGTGGCGAATGAGTCCCTCTTGGCTTCAAATTCAAAATATTTCAAATTTTCTTTCAGGATTTTATTCAAAATTACTTTATGTCGGCCTATGATGAGGTATCATTGGGTTACTAAGGCACAAGTGTGTATAAATAAGTGTTTTTCTTCTCATTTTACATCTCCCATTCATCTCCTACAATCATTCAATCATCAAGTTCATTTGCATTTAAGCACTTTGCATCATTCGATCAAGAATCAATCAAGTATCTTGGAGTAGCCATTGACATATCTTCAAATTTCTTCAACAAGGTTGTGGTGACTTTAGAGAATTTTCATGTTCTTTATTCATCTTTCCTTGTTCATTTCATTCTATTTCTTCCTTAAGGGTTTGATTACCAAAGTGGGATATGACCAAGGAAAATCCCTATAACCTAAACCTTAACCATTTTTTCCCCTTTTGCATGTGTGTTTGCAGACTTGTGTATGTATATTTTTCAATAAAATAGGCTTTGAAAGGTGTTCAACAAGTCAAAAAAGTGTTTCAAGTCAACTACAACCTATTTTAGGCTTGGAGACAACCTACAGTCCGTTTTCTGTAGATTTGACTCCGTTAACCCGACAATAAAGCAAGTGTAGATCTGGATCTACAGAATTGGTCCTTCATTTCATAGAATTTTGGGAGAGGATGAATTCTACATCAGTGGTGAATGAGTCCCATGTTAAGGATGGGAAACTATATTTTTTCAGATTTTGGATCTCGACAGTCATAAACCAGTTTTCAAGACTTTTTCCCAATAGTAGGACTAATTCACCATCAGTGGCAAATGAGTCCCATTGGTGACTTTTACTAACTTCTGCTAGCATTCAGGACACTACATATTCATCATCCATTACCCCTGAGGTGCACTTTGATTTATCCTTTTTCAATTTTGTTTTGCATTTGTTCATACTTTAGTTCGTGTTTTCATATCACATTATGTTTTCAAACATTACTTGTTTCTTACGTTTTGTATTCGCAATCAATCATTTAGATTACTTAGTTGCATTTATATCATCTCATTTAGTCTTAATTACATCATTCATACATTAGATTGACTGAACCACTTCAATTTTGGGATTATTTCTATCTCTCTCCTTTTAGGTGAAAGATCCTAAAAGTGCAAGAGAAGCCTATAGAATTCTAACAACAAAATTGTTAGTTCAAAGTTTTGATATATATGTTTCAAGATGTGGATACACATTGGAAGGATTTTTCTTTTAGGTCTTATGCATAACTAACATAATATGTTTAAAGGAATTCAAAGGTTAAGTAAGTATTGTGGTATTATGTGGGATTAATTATAGGTCCATGTTGACCTATTTCAAGGTTTTTTGAGATTTGAATTTTTGCACAAATTATGGATGATTTTTTTTTTTAGTTGACAAGTTATATTTTAATTGTTACTTCTAATTAGGTTGACCTAATTGATGCTATGGTCGATTCTTATATATATATATATATATATTATATTTTTGGAGTTTTGATGTATGTATTGAATGCATGGAGTGTGTTGTGAATTTTCTACATGTGAATTTGAATAGAGTAATATGAAGTTAAGTTGTGAATATTGACTTGAAGATTAGAGTTGTTTGAATGAAGAGCATGGTTGAGTGTTGAATCTAAATCAAATAAATATTTTTATTGATCTTCAATGGAACTTTATTTCATGCAAATGTTAGACTCAATTGGAATAGTTCAAATAGTTTGTGAGCAACCATATCTCATCTATCTTTTTCTTTATGGATAGTGAGTCCACTTAGATAGTGAGTCTGAACACCTTTGGTGAGATCTTCTATAAATATACTATAACCATTTATTTAATATATTTTTAGCTAAGCTTCATTGTGGTTTTTCCCATTTTTATTTTTCCATGTATGAATATTTTTGTTAATGTGTTATGTGGTGTTGTTAATGTTTCATTCTATCTCTTTTTAATATAGTTGAATATACTTTGGTAATTGGATGTTTAATGATTGGATGGTTTAATGGAATACTAATTCAACCCCACCCCCACTTTTTATTTTGGGTGCTCAACAAATATTATGGACAATTTGAGTGGAGCAATGTATTTGACAAAGATTGACCTAAAGAGTGGATATCATCAAATCATAATCAGAGAAGAAGGTGAATAGAAGAATGCATTCAAGAATAATGAAGGGTTTAATGAGTGGTTAGTTATTCCTTTTGTGTTGAATAATGTAGCTAACACTTTCATGAGGATGAAGAATGAGGTACTAAAGAAATTCTTGGGTAAGTTTGTCAAATTGTTTATTTTGATGATATTTTGTATTTTAGTAATATTGGAGAAGAACATTTGTGACATATCAAATGAGTATTGTAGAGACTAATAGATAATAGGTTGTTGATAAACATCAACAATTGTAGATTTATGAAGACAGGGTTGGTCTACTTGGGTTTTTTCATTTCTTCTAAAGGATTAAAGTTGGAGCCTAAGAAGATTATGGAAATTGTTGAGTGTCCAACACTAGGAAACATTGGAGAGGTGAGATCATTTTATGTATTGTCTAGTTTGTATCGAAAGTTTTTCAGAATCCTTAGTAGCATTTGTACACCAATGGTAGAGATAATGAGAGGGGATAGGAAGGAATTTATGTGGAAATGCAAACCATAGAGAAGTTTCAATTTTTTGAATCAAAAGTTGATAGCACAACTAGTGTTAGCATTGGTTGATTTTGATAAAGTATTTCAAGTTAATTGTGATGCTAGTGAAAGTGTAATATGAGTGATATTGAGTCGAGAAGGGAGACCAGTAGCTTATTTTAGTAAGGATTTCAATGATTATAGAAGAATATTTTCTGTTTATAATAAAAAATTCTATGCCTTAATTCAATCCTTGAAGAAGTACAAACATTATATGGTGCCTAAGGAATCTATTTTGTATACCAATGATCAAGCTTTATAATATTTGAAAAGTCAATAGAAGGTTAACCAAAGACATATGAGATGGGTTAATTTCTTACAAAGATATGCATTTGTTTTGAAGCATAGGAGTGGTAAGTGAAACAGAGTTGCGGATGCATTAAGAAAAATAAGTAATTTATTGACAAAAATGATGATAGAAGTATCAAGTTTTGAAGAATTGAAGCACATGTATGAGGATGATCTAGATTTTGGTGAAGCTTGGAGAGCATGTAAAGAACTAGTAGTGATAGACCAGAGCCAATGGTTTGATTATTTCATTAAGAATGATATGTTGTTCAAAGAAAATCAGTTTTGTTTTCCAAGGAGTTCAATGAGAGAGAATATAATTAAGGAGAAGAAAAGTGGAGGATTACAGGGAAATTTTGTAGTGGATAAGCTACTAGCTTTGCTGCGTGAACACTATTTTCTACCTTAGATATATAAGGATGCCAGGAAGTATGTTTAGAGTTACAAAAAATTTCAAGTAGCAAAAGGGAATAGGTAGAATATTTGATTATATCAACTTTGGATAATAGTGGAGAGAACTTGGAAATATATAAGAATGCATTTCATATTAGGATTGTCAAGAACACAAAGAGGACATGATTCTATAATTGTAGTTATTGACATATTTTCTAACATGGAAAATTTTATTCCTTGTAAGAAGAGTAATGATGTTGTGCTTATTGTTGACTTATTTTTTAAGGATATTATGAGATTGCATAGATTATGTAAGATAATAGTCTAAGATAGGGACACCAAGTTTAGTAGATACTTTTGGAGGAAATTTTCAAAGAAGATGAAGACAAACCTAAATTTCACTTCAGCATATCACCCACAAATAGATGAAAAAATAGAGGTAGTAAATAAGAGTTTTTGTAACTTGTTAAGATGTTTGGCTGGAGATAAGGTAGGAAATTGGGATATAGTTCTACCACAAGTAGATTTCGCATACAATAATTTAGTAAACCTCAACACGAGGAAGAAACCATTTGAGATTATGACAAGGGTAAATACCATAGGAGTTGAGGAGCTAAGACACACTAGTATGGAGATTGAGAGGAGTGAAAAAGTAGAAGAGTTTGTAGGATTCATAAAAAAATTACAGTCATGTCTAGAAATACTTAGAGGATGTGAATAGTAGCTATATGGAGAATGTAGATGAGAAAATGAGACATAAGGAATTTTTAATTGGAGATGAAGTGATGGTATATCTCAAGAAGGAAAGGTTTCAAATAGGAACATATAATAAGTTGAAGAAGAGGAAGTTTGGAAAATGTAAGATTCTTAGGAAGTTTTATTTGGGAAATGCATATGATGTCCAATTATCGATGACACTTGGTATATCACCTATTTTCAATATTGTAGAAATCTTTGAGTACCATGAAGGAAAATAAAGTTGTAATAGCACTAAAATTGATTTGAGGGACCACTTACCACATCAACCACTGGAGGAGAATGAGTATATATCTAAACCCTTAAGGCCAACGTAGATCACAATTGGAGCTAGAGATTCATATTTATGATCATTTTTAATCCTTTTGAAGGGGGGTGCATAGTTAATCAATTAGATCATTAGTATTAGTTCACAATTTTATCCATCATTAAAGGTCATGGAATGTAATAAGGTATTGTGTCAATTATCATATCTGTAATGCCCTTACAATAGGCCTATGATTCCTAATCATTCTGCATGTAAGATTTCCAATTTTTTATTCAGTAAATATCTATATTTGTTGAGAGTTTCTTGTGTTATTTACACCTATGTTGACTCTAAGCTACATGTTTTTATAGTCCTTTGTTGGCCCTCCATTTGTGACTACACCATGATTTCTTTGGGGAATGACTAGTGCCCTAAGAGGCTTGAAGATTCCATTTATAGTAAGGTGTAGAACAAGTTTATATTAAAATTGGCATACTATGCATTGAAAATCTTAACACTACATTATTGTGGAAGAAATATTGGAGCCATTAACTTCTTGGAGACTATTTTTTGGTGAAGCATCTATTGTAAAGAAAAGATAAAATTTGGACATTGTATTCTTTTTATTATAAAAAATGAACTTGTAGTCTTTTCGTGTTTTTGTACAGAATATGTGGACACATAAAATATATTGATTGATCCTATACACCTTATCCTAATTTACAAACACCAAGTCCTCCTGAACCACCTCCTTTACTAACCGTTTAATCAAATAATCTCTATTTGATTAAATTCATCATATTCCATCTTTTAATTAAATAAATTATTTTTATCTAATTAAATCATCATCTCCTATTAATTAAATAAATCATTTTGTTTAATTAATCCTATAGTCCCTTTTTTAATTAAATAATTCACTTTATTTAATTAATCTCTAAAGTCATATCATTTAAATTAAATAAAATTATGTTTATCTAATTTAAAACTAACATCATCCTCTTTAATTAAATAAATCAAATTTTATTTAGTTATGTCTAAATCATTATTATGCTCATTTTGATTTATTTAAATCCTAAAATCCAAATCAAAATGTCAAATCAGCTAATTATCATCTAAATTAATCATATCCTAATTAATCCTAACACTAATCACTCAATTCCTCTAGATTTTGCAACTTTCTCATGAAAATAATTTTAATTGGTTTATTAAATCTCTATTTTCATTTAAAAAGGTAGCAAGGATGGAATATTCCCCGAATTTGAAAACCTTGCCAAAAGGACTTGTCCATCTAACAAGGCATTAAAGGCCTCTTACAGGTCCTTTTTTCTCAGCCAAGTGGCATTTAATTCATCCTTCATCTCCCTCCAACATGTCACTTCTCCAATTTTGAATTTCCACCTAATTTCATTAATGTGCACATTCATCCAAATGCGCTCCACCTATATCCACTAACATGTTGACAAGTAGCACAATGCCAATAGCTCATGTTTAGTCCAACATTCATCCATTTTTTGTCATCCTCCATCATTTTCTTTTATAAATAGAATGCTCTCATATTGATTTTGGATCCACAATCATCCACAATCTAAGGAATTTTCATTCACAATTGAGGATAAGTTATTATCTTCATTGTTTTGAGAAAAATTCATCCATTTTCATCCATTTTCATAACTTCATAGCTAGGTTATGGAGAAATTTCATCAAGGAGCATCATATCTTCACCATTATTTATCAAGTTTGCAAGGAATTGGGAAAGGGACATTTTCCACATCAAAATGGAACCAATTCCCCCATGCGATTGAGAGTTTGGACATTAAAATAGGATTTAATAGCTTTTTTACTTGTGTTCTTCATTCATTTCTTATTTTCATGTTTCAAATGAATTTCATGGGGAATGATGTTTCTAACTTGCATGTTTGACTAATTATGTGTGTGTTTTTTATTTTTGTGGAGTTCTAGGATCACCATTCACATTTTGGCATGAGGAGGAAAAATTTAAAGAAATTAACACATTTTCTCACCAAATTCTACTTCTTTAAAAAAATTATCTATAGGAAACTACACCACTTCTAGGTCAAACTCCACTGCTATCAGACTAGCAACACTATTTGGTGATGCTTTCAAACTCCAAATTGTGCTACTTGAATAATTCTCCTTAGGTTCTGGCCAAATTAAACTCCAAATTGTGTCACTTTGCAAAATAGTGTTGTAATTGTGCTCGCTGTTTTCTCAAACAGAGCCGCTCATTTCACCAGTGCACCATTGACAGCTTCCAAACTGCACTGGCATCATAGAATGCACCACTAGAGTAGGATAAAAGGAAGTTTTTATTTTTTTCAACATGTTCCTTTTATCCATTTTGATCAATTTAAACTGCTAACTAGTTTTTGGCTCTGTTTTTGTAGTTTTTAACCAGTTTTGTAGGTTGAGTGATCAAAAGGGGAAGGAGGACACAAAAGAAAATTTTCTTATGGCATCATCATTTTATTGTATCATGTTTGTTTAAACACTTTGGGGAGCAATTATAATCCCACTTCTAAGGATTTTGTCATCTTCATGCTTTTTAGGACTCAATAATTTTCATTTGGGATTAAAAAGAAAAAAACAAAAGGATTAAAAGGAACCTTATTAACTTACTAAAGTTTTTTTTTTGTTTTAAAATTGAACAAGCAAATCTCACACTTCAATTTTGGTGCTTAAAAATAATTCATTCTTGCTTTGAAGGTTAAAATGAACATGTTCCTTTTATATTTTGTAATTTCTTAGACAAAGTAATATCATTTAAAATACATATGTGCTTCTCTCACACCTCACGACTAACTTGAGAATCAAAATTCTTTTAGTGAAATTAATTTGTAAACGCAATTTCCTCCACACTTCAATTTGGATTATTAAAATTGAACTAAATCTTGCTAGTGTGAGTGGAGCATATCACGTGTGTTCTCTCTTTTTTAATGTAAACAAAGATCGATTGAACTACAAATGTTCTTGCTCAATTTTGTTTACCCTTAAAGGGGCCTACCTAAGAAACACATTTGAAAGGAGAACTCGAAGGTGACTCCAACCAATTTTTCACTCAAGCCAGTATATAAAATCATAAGACTAAATCGTCAAGTCCAATGGTATGTAGGCCTTAGCCATATAGTCTCTTTCAGAATGGGGTACTACCTTAAAAAGTATAAGAGCCCCTAGTAGGATTCATCAAATCCTTTACTCGATTTCTAGATGCTCGCAAGGTGCCATGTCCCTGATCACCATTACTAAGAACCAATCTTTTTAGAAACCCAAATCCGTATCTATTTGTTGGTGCAAGAATGATCATTCTAAAGCTGCCCCACATTTTTGCAATTTTTGGTAGAGCTGAGAAGTATGCCATGGGAGTTTCATGGGTACTAAATCTTGGATGACCCATAGAAGTGGTCAATTTTTCTCTAAATCCAAAGGTCTTAGTCAAAAAGCTTTCAAGAAATTTTTTTCTATTCTTTATGAATTTAGAGAAAGATTGAACTACAAATTTTACAAACATGCATCAAGGAACAATATTTTATTCATTTTAATATTGTCAAAATCCAAGTCTCTTTCAAAGATTTGAGTATCTCAAATAGGAATTATTTGCATTTTCTTCAATACCTAGGTATAGTAAAAAAAAGTCTCTCTAAGTCTCTTAGGATAAAAACCAAAATCTTTATCCATCCTTCAAACATCAGAATAAAAAATCACCTCACAAACAACTCTTGGAAATCTTGAAAAAATACTTTATGCTAAACTTTGGGAAAATCCTTTGAAATCAAAATCCAAAAATCATCTTTTTTTACTATGTGTGTGTAGATGAATCATTCTTTACACACTTAGTCAAATTAACATCTTGTGAACAAGTTTAATCTAAAACATCCAACCTCTTAGAGTTTATGAGTTCATTATCCAAATCAAATCCAATCAAAATAAAATCAAACATCAAATCCAAAATTACTAAAGTTTAGTGTCCCCTTCAAGTTTCCTAAGAGTTTAATTGCCCACCGATCATCCATATCCCATTATCACCATCATCATCCTTTTGATCTTAAATATCTTAGACTTTCCTTTTTGTACCTAAAGATTACATCAATCCAAGGAATTAAAGGTTTGCCTTCCATTCCTGAAAAGTGATCCTCATTTTATGGTCCAAACTAAATCTCAACACAAACAAAACATGGAAACGAACAAAGAAGCATCCACTTCGAGTGACTTGAGTCAAACCACTCCCGAAATGAATCCCACTAGGTCTAGCAATCCCATGATCAATCTCCCTGCACTTCCAAAAGATCATCAAGAGGAAGGTGGCCAAGTTGAGGACATCACCAACAATGTTTGAGGGATGACTCAAGATGAGATTATTGAAATGGTCCAAAATTTTGAGACTCACAAAATTTTCAATGCCATGATGAAACTCAATCCCTCACAATACATGCTAGAATTGGCCAAATAGGGGGATAAACTCCCCTCTGACTTTGATGTAAGCACTATTGTGGAGAAGCCTCTTAGGATTATGCCATCAATCTCATCCACACCTCTATTTCAAAGCATCACTCAAAGCATCACCAAAATCACATCATCCATTGCTCCAACTCAACCAATTTTCAACAAGGGGAGCTCATTGCTTTATGCACTACAATCACACCCCCTTGTGAACAACCAAGATTTGGATGCAAACACAATTTTGAGTCAATCTATCCCATTAAATTCACTACACCCATATTTTTTTCTCACCTTTCATGACCCCAAAGACCCATCCTCTCAACACACAAATCTCTCTCCCTATGACTTTGTAAGGAGAAGGTAGGCTATTTGGACTAGGGGGCATCTTTGACTCTTCATCATCATCGTTTCCTCAAGGGAACACACCACCCATTTTTCCACCACTTCCACCTTTACCATTAACATCCAAACAACTCCTTGGTTTAGGGAAACCCCCTTTACCACCCCTTTATTGGAATCAAGGAACACTAAGAGGGGGGTTGAATCAATGTTCTACAGAATTTAATTTTATTAACTTGATCTTTAAACCACTTATAGCACTAAACCAAAAGAAAGATGAAAGAACACAAAGCAATCAACCACAAGACCACAACACAAGGATTTTTTATGTGGAAAACCAATTAAAGGAAAAGCCACAGTGGAGGATAATCCACAATATGAATATACTCAGAATAAGTGCTTACAAATGGGAAGTCACATGCTTTCAGGCACACTGCCTAGAGCTCACTACTCAAATATAAAAAGGCTTACTGCCCAAAGGAAGACACATTGTCTTATAGTCATAGATAGACAACTAGAGTGGATGAACAATTAGATAGCATCTGCTAATACCTGAATATAGTTCTGGTTAACCACATTTGTAGCATTCTTTACATTTTGTTTGATTCTTCTCTTAAACCTATGTTTGCGTTAATTGGAATCACAATAGAAAAACTATGCACAATCAATCTATAATCCTTTTTGCTTTCACAACACATTGTAACACACACCAAAATGATATGACTAACTCATTATACTCTATACTACACTCTATACTCAAATAGAAAAACATAGTGAAGACCCAAAACAACATCCTCAAAAATGAAACACCTTAAACAATTATTCCTTGAAGATCCACTACACTCTATACTCACTTAGTCGACCTTTCTGCACTGTTAGATTGAAAATCAATAAACTAGATCTTCTAACTTACACACCAATCAATACGAGGCCCTGTGATTCAAAGATAAGATATTTCATACATCAAAATATCTTCCCTAAGATCCACAACAAAAAATGATACTATGAAATTACATATGAGTCAATGTACACAACTTCTATTGGATGCCCTATTTTAGCTTTCATAGTTAACACATATCTTCAATTTGACTTCTGGTACCAACAAATACTGAAGTGCGGATAGGATTATTGACTAGGATTTCCATCAATGACAACACTATATGACTTGTGTAGTGTCTCTTTCCAATAGTCTACCCCTTTGGAATTGATGGAAACACTTAGTGAAAAATGACTAAGTTTCAGAATCAATACCAACATGAATACACTACAATCCTCAAAACTTCAAAAAATCTTTTAAATCGCAACTCCCCCTGAGATGATTATGACATTAAATCACAACCCCCCCTAAGATGAATATGACATTAAATCACAAATCCCCTTGAGTTAAATATGACATTTTTCACTATCCCACACTCCCCCTTTGACATCAATGACAAAGATGGGAATCCACATACCAAAAATCATACAAAACTTCTATGAACAAATACATATGTACATAAATTATTTTTTGACTTACATGGACTAGAATATATCTATAAAATTGCTCTTCAATGGTCTTAAACTAGTGTCCCAACCCTTTTTGAGACTCTCCAAAATAGTCATGTGACCACATAACATATAGGATTGCATCTATGCTAACTCAAGGTTTGTCGGGTCATTGACAACCATAACATTCAGTGCTTCCTTCAATGCACTAAGAATTGACTCTATTTTAGGACCAATTAGTCCTCTAAGCTCACATACCCTTTCAACAATTCTATTTCATGCTTCAAACTTTTAATTTTTTCAAGCAAGGATATGTCTTGTCCTTCTTACTTACTCACATAAATGGTTAGAGGATCGAAGCCTTGAGAAATATCTGCTAGTTATTTCTCATATTCCTTAATTTTCTTCTTAGTGACATCAATGAATTTAGAAAAAGATAAGCATGACTTCTAGATATTTCCACCCTTAGATAATGCACCTTGAATTTTCTTTCATAGGTAACTAATAAAAATTTATTAATAACAATCATACTCCTCAATCTATTGAACTTGTTTGCATCAAATTCTTTCTAAACCTTATCCTCAACTGGCTTTTCAAGAGACTCAAAGTGAGTACTTACAGAGTTAATAAGTTTCTTCAACTGACCGGAGGGAGAATCAAATGAGTCCTTGACATGTGTAGGCATGATATTCTCCAAAATACCAAATGCAAAACTTTGCAGTTCATTGTCCTCAATGTGAGATTTCAATATTTCCTCCCTTGCCTTGGCCTGAGCAAATGATGCTACCTTCATCTTCTAAATAGGAGATAGAGTGGCCAAGTTGATAGGACCTTCAACAAATTCAAGGTCAAAATCCTCCTGTTGTTCTTCTAAACAATCCTTTACTACCTTTGCAATGTCTCTTGCTTCCATAGCAACCTCCTTTTCTTCATCCTTCTTTTCTTTAATTATAGATTCTTGTTTGGCTTTGGGAATGTCTATTTCTTCAACTAACACATCTTTAGGATATTTAGTCTCCATGGTAATTTTAGTATCATGCATATCTAGAGGATTTTGAGTATTTTCAATTGTGTCTTCTTTCACTTCATCAATTTCCAGACTAGATGGAACATCTTCATCATATGTTTCTTCAGAAACAACATTATATAAGTTCTTCAACAGAACTGCCTTAAGAATTTTCTCAATGTCTTTTGCTACATCCTCAGTCTACCCAATCATAATCTTATTCAACCTTAATTTTCTCTTAAAATCCCTTTTAGGATCATTGAGGATCTTCTTCATTTCTTATATTAACATTACTAGACATAGATCGACAAGTATGTATTCTCTCATTTGTTCATCTTCAGTTCTTGCATTTACTCTCCTCATTTCTAAACTTCATATAACCCTTTAGGTAACTTTGACATTATTCCTATGAGATTCATATTGAAAATATTCAAATATTTTATTGTGGCTTCTTCAAGAGTTCCCTACCGACACTATCAAAAGTGGCTTACCATTCAAAAAATAGTTTAAGATTTCCATCCTTAATTAAATATTTTTCCACTTCATCTACAGTCATACCTAATCAATCAGTTTTCATCTTTTTCTTTGCTTTCTCTTCACTGGAGGGCATGTCCTTAGAGAATTTTGATGCCTTTGTGCCCTTATGCTTGATTTATCTTACTTCATTTGATTCAGTTTCTTCATCATCTTCAACAACATAGAATCTTGTGATTTTATTGAGCCTAAGCTTTTACTTAGCTTGATTTCTTTGTAGAACTCGATGAGAGTGTTGAGCTCCTTGTAGATCTAGATCTGGCAGAGGATGATACCAAACTAGTTGACTCAACTCTAGTAGGCTCCCCTTCTTCAACTTCTTCTTTTTCCTTCCTAGCTTCCCTTATTGCTTCAACTGACATGTCGATGCTTTCTAGAAAAGCTTCAAATTCCTTTCTCACTTTTTGAAGAAAATGGCAACCATGAAGCAAATAGTGTCATTATATTTTTCCACAACATATTTAGGAATCCTTTCCCTTGCTTTTATTTCACTCTAAAATATTTTGAAGTAACCCTAGATAGCAGTTTTCCTTGCTTTTCTATCACCAATTCTATATAAGATGTCTTTGATTTGAATAGCTATAGGTATGTCACCTTCCCATTGTACTTTACCAACTCCCAAAACTTCATTCATGAAGTAGAAGAATAGTCATAACAACAAGTTACCATACTTGAAAGAGTTCTTATCCTTCTTGATTTTACCAAGATTTTCAATTAGTTGGCCCCTGATTAATTCACATAAGTCATATTATGCATTTTCCTTGATCATCTGATAAGTTGCATAGATTGTAGTACTAGATACAGAGTTATCCCAGCTAGAGTGATAGATTTAATATCCAATAACCATAGAAGAAAATCTTACATTCAATTTAATGATGGCATTTATTATGTGGCTCTTTTGTCAAAAATGGAACCAATTTCCTCAGTGACTATTTGGTTCTTCATAGTTTTCAATGTGGGAAATCCACTGAATGAATTCAAGCTAGTAAAAATGCTTATAGCTTCTCTTGTGATCTTGAAGGGCTGATTTAACCACATGAGCTTGGCATGCAACTGACTCAATATGTATCTGACCCATTCATTTTTGTCCAACACAGGAAACTTCACAATTTGTGTGAACTTCTTCTCCTCCAAAATCTTAAATTCAGGCTTCACACATATATCTTCTCCCACAATGTGATTTGTGTACATATTTGACAACTAGGAGCTTCCAAATTTCTCAATATTCACATGAATATATTCCCTAATATCTTAAATATGCAAAACACCATACGAAATGAAAGAAAACATACCTAATGGTTCTGTCTCAATGGATTTGAATAGGTGCCATTTGAATTTTGGGTGGGGTCTATCCTTAATGTCAACTACTAATAGAGTAGGAATTTCCAAAAATTTCAAGTTCACAAGCTTTTAAAATAAATACCTTTCATCAGATTAGGGTTTGATCATCGAATCACCTTTAGACTTATATTTTCACCAAAATTCATTGCAGAACTCTCCAAACTTCTTTTTCTTGAAATGCAATGTGACAAATGAGGAATAAAAGTAACATTTTATCATTCGCACACCTAAATTTTTATCACAATAAATTCTTTCTTCCTAGGTCTTTCACATACCCTATTTTCATATTATGTGAGAGAAAATTCTTCTGCGGACCTTCAATTTTGCAGAAATTTTCTCCACAAGTTTTTCCAAAACATCTATACATCACTAATGTAATCGTTGTAATTTGCCACATTCTAGTACCAACTACCAACAAGGGTGTAATTTTTTTTTTTGAGAGCTCCCACTAGGACATAGGCCTTAAACTAATTCCCAGAGGAATTTCCATTGCCAGATTCTAGTGCTGATTCATTTCCTGCATCAGAAACACTATTATTCACCAATGTCCTTCATTTGATTCCTAATCTCATCTGGAGTAACTTTTTATATTCCCTTATCATCCTTTTTCATATTTTTCCCTTTGTTTACTAGGCCCTTCCCTCTTCTACAAAATCTTGTAATGTGACTGAATTTTTTGCAATTATAGCACATGCCATTTATATGTCTAGACCAATTATTCCATTGAATTTCTCTTGATCTGCACTAGTTAGCAATATGGCCAAATCTATTGCAAGCATAACATCTAAAATTTCTATGACCATGCTTATTGCAGTTGAAACACTGATCAAAGAATGATGGACCAATAAATTCATTCTACTTCTACATTGATCAGCAATATGACCAAATTTATTGCGAACAAAACAATATCCATTAAAATTTTGAGCATTAGGTTGTCTTACTAGATACCTTTTAGCTTTGTTCATCTGATTTCCTTGCCTAAATTTATTTTGACCAAATCTAGAGCTTTCTCATTTCTCATATCCAAGATCTCGCTTATCATTTCCAATATTTTGACTTTCAATCAATTCATCAAGCCTAGCTAAGCTAATATTGAACTTCTCCTTTTATTCATTTGTAGAAGCAAGTTCATTCCTGAGAGTAACAATCTATCTTTCAATCTATTCTTTATTGATTCCAGATTGTTGCAATTCAAGCTCTAGCTAATTGAATCCATCAGTAATTTAGCTGCATTCATCAGATCTTTCTTTCAAAGACTGAGTAAGATTCTCTCCATTCTTCTTTCTCTCTTCACTCTCCTTGGTTATCCTCATCACAATAGATTACATCTCATGCTTTAGGAAAACATTATCTCTAGTGAGCTTTTAACATTCTTTTGTCTTTTCCTTCAAGACTTGACATAGGTGTTCATCTTCCATGCTTTTACTTTCTTTCTACTTGAGCTTATCATAGAGTTCCTTTCTCTTTTCCCTGGACTTATTGATTTGATCTTTCAATGATTGAATGAATTTATTAGCATTCATGAGGCTTTCTTACAATTCCTAGACTTCAGATTTGGACTGACCAAGATCATCTAGTGCCACCAAAAGTTGTTGTTGAAGACTCCTAGAATCCATTAAGCACCTTCCCAAATCTTCCCCAAGATATTAAACTTCTTTTGAGGAACTAGGCTCTAATACCAATTTCTGGAATGAAGGAAGAATAAGAGGGGGGGTTGAATCAATATTCTACAAAATTTAATTTTATTAACTTAATCTTTAAACCACTTATAGCACTGAACCAAAAGAAAGATGTAGGAACACAAATCAATCAACCACAACAACATAACACAAGGATTTTCTTATGTGAAAACCATGTTAGGGTGAAAACCATGGTGGAGGCTAATCCACAATATGAGTACACTCAAAATAAGTGTTTATAAATGGGAATGCACATACATTCAGGCACATTGCCTAGAGCTCACTACTCAAATACAAAAATCCTTATTGCCCAAAGGAAGACACATCTTATAGTCATAGATAGATAACTAGAGTGCACAAACTATGAGATAGCATTTTCTAATGCCTGAATATAGTTCTAGCTGAGCACATTTGTAGTATTCTTCACATTTTGTCTGATTCTTCTCTTGAACCTCTATTTACTTTAATTAAAATCACAAATCTTAATTATGCTCAAGTGAAACTATGCACAATCGATCTATAATCCTTCTGAATTTTGCAACACATCACAACACACAACGAAATGATAGGATTAATCGATTATATGTATCTACGACTAGAGATTACATCAAATACATGCCAACTTTAACAAAATATAAAACATGTACAAACTGTCAGCCCAATCCATAAATAATTATCAATGCGAACCAACCAATGTTGGCCAAAACATAGTGAGGACCCAAAAAGACATCCTAGAACATAGAACACCTTAAACAATCATTCCTCAAAGATCTACAACACACTATACTCACTTAGTCAGTCCTTTTGTACTGTTAGACTGAAAATCAATAAACCAGATCTTCTAACTTACACACAAATCAATTCAAGGCCCTATGATTGAAAGATAAGATAGTTCACACATCAAAAGACATTCCTTGAGATCCAAAATACAAAATGATAACAAGAAATTACATATGATTCAATGTACACAACATTTTTTGAATGCCCTATTTTAGCTTTTATAGTTAACACATATCTTCAATCTAACTTCTAGTACGAGAAAATACTAATGTGAAGATAGGATTACTAACTAGGGTTTCCATCAATGACAACACCAGATGACTTGTGCAGTGTGTCTTTCCAACACCCTCAATCAACAAAGTCAAAATAACCCCTCAATCATAAATTAAAACATCATATCTAATCCTCTAATCTTTCCATCGATATCGCAACAATAGGTGGCAACCAAGAAATCACCATACCATCCATAAATGTGGTATCTCAAGGACCAAACATATCAATTCCACCATCCACCACACAGATCCCCATTGTCAATTCAATGGTACCTCTCATCACAACAATAAACACCATTCCAAATCCACCACCACCACCAACACCAAGGAAAAAGCTGGTCAACTAATATAGCATCATTTTGCAAGTAGCTCAAAAATCCTATCGAAAGACACTTTAGTAGTTCCAATCTCAACAAGCAAAAAACACACAAGTTGCACAACAAGTTGCCCAACAAGGACAAGCAGATAAAGCCCTACAACAAGCACAATAGGCTACCCAAGCTCAAGCTTTGTTGAAACAACAACAAGCCACTGAAGCAACTCAAGCCACACAAGTTGTACAAGTTGCCCAGGTTGCAAAAGATTCCCAACAAGTGCAAGCTCAAGCTCAACCGCAATACCAAGCTCAAAAAGCACAAGCACAACAACAAGCATATCAACAAGTCTTGCAATAGTACCAAGCACAATAGGAAATATCCCAATTACTAGCCCAACAAAAAGTGTGGTTGGAATAGCAGCAACAAGACGAACAACAAGCATTGTTGGCACAACAGTAGCAAGACCAACAAGCATTGTTGACACAAAAAAAAAAAGACCAACAACAAGCATTATTGGCACAAAAAAAAATACAGGCATATTAGTAAGCCTTGATCTGACAATAGATCTTGCAACAAACTCCCACCAACATACCCAACACTCCACTAATCACTCGAACAAATATGTCACCTCAAAACATGTTCACTCCACCCCCTGATCCACAAAATAACATAAGATCTCAAATCAAGTTGCTCTCACTATAGGTACTAGATCTATAATCAGGAAAAATGATAAAAACACCAAGCAACTTGTGTCCCTATCCTTTTGACAGGAGCCTTGTGATGGCACCATTCCCAAAGGGGTTTGAAATCCCTAAATTTGACAAATATCATGGGATGGGAAACCTTGAAGATCACATTAGGGAATTCTAGGTACATTGCATGGAGTTCACATATCACGATACATATCTAATGTGGCTATTCCATTTAAATTTGTCTAGTCCTGCCATGGAGTGGTTCTCTCTCCTTCCTTCTGGCATCAGAAAGTTCAAGGATATCATAGACACATTCATATAAAACTACACATTTAATATAGGTATGGATGTGAGTCTAATTGAACTATCTACTCTTAAACAAGCTAAGGAGGAATCATTCACTTCCTTCTTGCAACAATGGAAATCCAAGGCCAATAGGAGAAAACGGGCCATACCAGAAGAATGATAAGTTTGCACCATCATTTCCAAACTTGAAAAAACCTTGGAATTCCATCTTAAGATGAAATGTATCACCGCATACAACCATTTTATCCCCAAGTTTCTCAATATCAAGTGATCTATTATTGTAGAAGGGGGGACACACATGTACCAAAAACATCAAGACAATCACCCATTCACCAACTACAATGAGAAACCTCGCACATGGGCAAAGAAAAAAAATGCACCAATGATGGTGTGGTGGATGCCAAGGTCATAATCAATGCTCCAAAACAAAACACGGAAACATACCAACAACCATAAGGAAAGAATTGAAACAAATTGCAAGCCAACGTGGTATCACAACAACCACCCAACAATCAAATTAACAATCTGAACAATCAAGGGGGCCACCCCTACAAAACAAAAATCCTCCAAAGTGAAAGTACACAACCCTTGGGGAACCAATTGAATTATTCATGAAGAAACTAGTAAACGAGAACCTCATCAGAATTCCCATCTATGAGAATTATTAGGAACCCCAAGTTAAACCACCATGGTAAAATAAAAACCACCTTTGTGATTTCACAAAATCAAGGGGCACACAATAGCCAAATACATGAGGTTGAAAAAATTGATCCTAAACCTCATCAATCACAAGATCATAAATTTTGAGCAACCAACTGGAAATCAGGACCTACAAATATACACAAATATGATGTCAAATAATAATCAAGGGAACAACTATGGAAATATCAAAGATGCCAATGATGATCATGTGTATGATCATGTTTTCACATTCATAGATGAAATGGTCACTGTTATTCATATCAAGGGAGCCAAAGTTGATTGTGGAGTCACCACATGCGGCAGAAAGGTCACCATTGGTAGACCATCACAACCACCTAGGGCATCCACCTCAAATCCAAAATCTATTCCTAATGGATACAATGTCCTGGACTAGTTAAAAAGAACCCCTACTCAGATATCCATCATGGAGTTACTGAAGATATCACCCACACATAGAAAAATCCTAGAGGAAGAATTGGATTCATTCACCATCTCTATGGATCTCGATGTTGACCAATTCCAAGCTATTGGTAGAAATATCACAACCCCAAGTCTCCTAATGTTCTATGATTAGGACTTCCCCACCCAACCATCTCATAATCATGCACTCCACCTCAAAGTCTTGCTTCATAAAAACAAAATCAAAAGGGTCTTGGTGGATGGGGGTGCAAGTCTAAATATTTGTTCCCTCAAACTAATAAAGAATCTAGGATTCTTAGATGATTCCATTGAAAAAGGAAAGGGCATCACAATCATAGCATATGATTATCAATAAATAGTGTCTCAAGGCACTATTCAACTCCCTATTCAAGTAGGGCCAGCCATTATGGAAACCACATGCCAGGTCCATGACCTTGATTTACCTTATAACATCCTCCTGGGGCATCCATGGATCCATGGGGTGCAAGTAGTTGCATCAACTTTCCATGAGTGCATCAAATTCCCATATCAAAATCAAGGGGTCACATTTCATGGTGATCCCAAGCCCTTTGCCTACTATAAGAAATTGGAATTAAAATACTATAAAATCCCCCAAGTCCTGAAGAATAGTGAAGGCCACACAACTCCATATGTAGATCCAGCTACATTAGCCTCCACTTCTAAGAAAAGGACAATCACCATTCCTGATATCTCTAAAATCAAGGTAATTGACCAACACAATGGGTGTGGGGATTAGAAAATGAAGAAAAGTTCTTTCATCGTAGGAGAGTTACCTCAATCTCCTAGGTCTCATGAGCAACCCCAACTAGCTGAAACATCCTCCCAAAACTTCAGAACAAATCTTTGTAGATCCAAGTGTTGGGGGGATCTAAATTGATAAATAGTAGATGAGAAAGATATATCAAGCTTTTTGTACTGAGATGAAAGATCTGTACCTGATCTTCCCATCAACAGAAACAACAAAGGATTACAAATGATGCTCGATATGGGCTATAATAAAAGAAAGAAACTTGGGGAAAATTACAATGGGATTCTAGTACATGTCATTCCAAAGAATTGTATGAGAAATATTTGCCTCGGATGTACCCTACTAAAGGTAACCACTTGGAAAAGTGGCCCTAGTTAAGGTGGTCAAAAATCCCACTCAACCATCAACAACCACCATTCGGTTACTAGTATCCATAGGTCGAGTCATATAGACAACTTTACCTTTGACATAACTGATGTATTTAGTAGTGATGAGGATCTTATAACTGAATTACCCATGCTTTTTGAGGATTCCTCTATGATTATGATTAGTAACTTGTATTTTCAGTCAGACCATCAAACCCATGAAATAAGATTAGTCTATCCCCAACTCATCGATTACGACCAACAAGGACCACCAATTTTGGACACATTAAAAAAAATGGCGCTCTTGGAATTCATGGGATTACAGGTATGTGCAGGATCATCATGGAAAAAATAGGCCCTTAAGTGGCAAAAAATTCAAAAAAATCAGAGTTAGGCAACTTGACGTTAAAATTTGAATAAGTTATCTATATTATTTCAAAAATATGTAACAATAGAATCTATAGAAAATTGAATGTAGTTTTTAAACTACTAGGTTTGTTTAAAAAAGAAAATCTATTTGGTGAAAATTTGAAATTTCAATGTAGTAGTACTTAAATTTCAAGGAAAAAATAAGTAGGTGTCTGTTTGACCACCTAATCACAATAAAATGATAATATTTTAGATATAAGTAGAGGACTCATGTCCTTATGTGATGCATATTTATTTGTAATTTTTTTCCAAGTAATTAATTAATTATGAATATTTTATTACAACTTTTAAAAATATAAAAAATCCTATGTCTGACCACCTTAACTTGGTAAAAATTTCATGAAATTCAATTTTTCTTTTTTTAATCCTATAGTATAAAAAGCATAGAATGTGATGCTTGTTTTGGATTCAAAAAATGTGATACCGTTTGAAAGCTATAAATGTTTTTCAATCAGCTTATCAATGAGGACTTTAGTCGTAATTTGAATAGAAAATGAATAATAATTACTTATTAAATTCAAAAACCCTTTTCATTTCATCAACTTTTGGTAAAAAAATGTCATCAGCCACATACCCGTCATATTGCCACTTTTTGGCCCATGATGATTCTGCACATACCCTTACAAGATACTATACCATACGGGGATAACAAGGCTAGGTTTGACATAGTGCTAGACACACATGCCTATTATGGGGAAATGATTGAATCCTTCAGTTGTAAAAGTGAAAATTTGAGAATAATCTCTGTCTTTGAGTGAAAACCACACTGTGGCACTCTTTGACCCAAAAATAGTAAAAATAAAGGACATATCCAATGGTGAAAATGTCTCTGAGACACTGGAGGAAAAAGGATTCAATCTTCCCCTCAGTGCTATTCATCAGGAGAAGTCAGCAGTCTTAGCAAAGAAGTAGAATCCAGTCAACCTGAGAACAAAGGAAACACAACACATTACCTTCTATGTAGAATCACTTATTATAGAAGAGCAAGAAATCTTAGTTGCATTCCCTAAAGAAAGAATGAAAAAAAAATTCATTGACCTATGCCGATATGCCTAGGCTTGATCCAGAGGTTGTGGTTCACCACCTAGTTGTATATCCAAAAGCAAAGCTAGTGAGACAAAAGCTAAGGAAGATGCATCCCCATATAGCATTGTTGGTAAAAATGGAGTTACAAAAACTCCTAGATGCAGGGTTCATATGGCCAATCGATTCTTGAGAGTCGATCTCAAACCTTGTACCTATTTCAAATCTCATTGGGGGCATCTGCATCTGCATGAACTTTAGAAACCTTAACAAATCATGTCCCAAGGATGGCTTTCCACTTCCAAACATTGACATGATCATGGATATGACGGCATGACATGAGATGTTATCATTGATGGATGGATTCGCAAGTTACAACCAGATCATGATAGAAAAAGATGACCAACATAAAATGACCTTCACTTGCCCATGTGGGACATATTGCTAGAATATGATGTAGTATAGGCTGAAAAATGTGGGGGCTACCAATCAAAGGGCCATGACACTAATCTTTCATGATATGATTCATAAAACTGTGGAAGATTATGTGGATGAAATATTAGGTAAATCCAAGAAAAAATGAGGTTCTATAGCCACATTTGGTTCCATCTTTGATAGGTTGGAGGAATACAAAGTTAGACTCAATCCAAAGAAGTGTGTCTTTGGGGTATATTTAGGAAAGCTCCTTCGGTATATCATGTCAATGAGTGGAATTGAAATAGATCCCACCAAATTCAAAGCAATCCATGAAATGGAGGCACTGAAAACATTGAAATAGCTAAGGGGTTTACAAGGAAGACTCCATTCCATCCACTGATTCATTGTGCAACTAGCAGACTAGGGAATCCCATATTCTTATATACTCCATAAAGGGGTAGCATACAAGTGGGACAATAAATGTGACTAGGCCTTCAATAAGATCAAGGAGTACTTACTCACACCGCTGGTCCTCATGCCACCAACTTTGGGAAAACCCTTGATCTTATATATCTCTGCAACAACAATGGCTCTTGGAGCTCTCTTAGCATAGCATGATGAAAATGGGAAAGAGAGAGCCATTTATTATATTAGTAGAACTATGGTGGGACATTAATTGAACTATAATCCATTGAGAAAGCTTGTCTCACAGTCGTATTTTCAACACAAAAATTCAGACATTACATGATAGCCCATCAAATAAAGCTCATTGCAAAGATAGACCCCCTTAAGTACCTAGTTTCCAAAGAAATCCTTATAGGGTGTGTTAGCTCTCAAAAATGTAGGCGGAATGCCTCAAGAGGCTGCCAAACTCCTGGTATGTTTTAGGGTAATAGACAAGGTCAAAAGATTTAGACTGTCTACTCTTTAGTTGTTGTTAGACCTAGGTGGGTGTACCTATATGAATGAAGCAAACTTAATGTGCTTATCTCTCTTGAAATATTTTTCCCACAATGGCAAATGGAGGTGAACAAAGAAAACTAAATTTGGTATAAATTATATAGCAATATTCAAGACTAAATCCCAATATGTTTAGTTAACATATGTAAAGAAAATGAATGAATGTAAATGGTGAAATAAAGAGACTAGTGCCTTATTGGGTATGCGGAGTCAAATGAAATAGAAATGGAAAATTTATTTCTGGAGAACACTCAAATTGTTTGGCATATGTTTTGTTTATAACTTGTATAAACATACAAGACTGTGATTACTAAGCTCTTCTTAATGATCTAGATGAATTTCCCTAATTACTATGATCAACCAAAAGGATTTAATCTTTTCTTGAAAGAATCAATCAATTAACCACATAGATACAACAAATGTGCATTGACAAATTGAATATAAACTCATTATACCAATTTACACAACCAGAAAGCATCAATATTTGAGACAACTTAGTAATACTTTCAATAAACTTAACAAACAATTGACACCAAAAATATGCTACCACATCAACTGATTCTTATTCATATCTCCATTTTGAAATCATACATCATAATCTTTGTTCTGTGAAAATTATTTTCCAATCCTATCTACCTATTTTGTCTCCTGTCTAAATATCTGATAGTCACCTCCTTTACAATCATAAATGCATATTTATACACCAACATCCAAAAAGGCACAATGCTTTGCATTCCATGTTAGTGGGAACTATATTTGAACTTCAATTAAGAATCTCTGAGATGTTTCGCTGAGACATCTCGTAGTCATACCGAAGGCCAATGTCTTACCGACATTAATCTCTTTCATCTTGTGTGTCGCTATGATAATTATGAGTTGGGGAGATGTACCACAGATTGCCTATGTCCTACTGAGGTGTGCTCTTTTGTTATGTTTGATTCGTCATGACCCTTCAAAGTCAGGGAGACATCTCATACATCACACTGCGTCTTACTGAGATGCACCCCATGGTAATTTTTTTGGTCATGGAAACATAACCACCTTTTCATCGATGAAACCACATCTTAGCGTGACCTTCAAGTTTCTCACTGATGAAATTGATCTTACCAATGAAATAAATTTCATCGGCAAGACTATGAATCTTCAAAAAGACTCATACCAATGCAAATTGTCTTTCCAAACTTGTTATTTGACTATGTTCTATTAGGCGAGATTCTTCTCTAAACATCTCATCAGTGTGACTTATAGGTCGGTAGGACTACATGACTTCCTCCTGATAGTTCTTTGATATAATCCCTCCACTATGTTGGAAAGACCAAACACCTTCGGTAAGACCTTACTCCAATGCACTTTAGTCTTATCGATATGCATATCCTCATCAGTGTGACAGATGGGTCACTGTGACAATATCATTCTCACACCAATGCAACAAAATTTTGGTGTGACAAAATGGGTTAGCAAGACTATATAACCTTACCCCAACAACCTTTGATAGGATTCCCTTGTGCATGTCAGCGAGACCAAAGGTACTCACTAAGACCTCATTTTGAATATCCTTTGTTTGGATGAAGTGCTTGGTCTTTCCACACTAGTCAGTGAGAAACAAATAATTCGCTATGACTTCACTCTAATGATGAATCTCCTTTCGATGTGTTCTTTCTCGTGTACTGATCGGTGAGACCTCACCCTGGTGAAATCATACTTACTGATATGAAACTTCCTTTGTCACCAAGATAATGACTAGTGTCTTGCCGAAAGACACTTGGAGATGAATTCTAATTGGTGTGAAATTCTTGAGGTCTTGTTGATAATCTACAACAAGTATAAATTAGTGAAAAAATATCATAGGTTAGGGAGACCCTTACTCTGTCTTCCCGATATGGGAAATACAATGAAATATGAAAGACTAGATGGATTCAAATGGATCATATGACAAAATATAAGCAAGACGTTATGAAGAGAGAATTTTATGCTTATGATGAGGACTTATTTTGGAAACTCATGAATGCAATTGACTATTAAATTTTCAAATTTTCTCAGTTCTAACAATGTCTTCGTATAGGGATGAATGGTTGTGAGATCATTGCAAGGATCCAAATTTCTAGTTGAGTAGACCAAAGTCAAGGTGATGGATTATGTGAGCAAGATGGGAATGGAAATGAAAGTGAAATGGAGATGAAAAAAACCCTAAACTACTATGCATGGAAAATAATTTTTAAGAGGATTGTCTAGAATTGTCCATGCACAAGCAACCCTTAATCCTCTATGTTTTAACTTCATCTATTTTGAGCTGTTACAGTTTAAAATTCAAACCATAAATGATGGCCAAGGCCATCCAAAAGAAAGGCCCATACTTTCCTCTGTCAAACACCTAGTTTTTCCTTAATCTCATCAAATTCTTCTTGAAGATATCCATGTAGTCTTCCCTGTCACGGTTGTTGAAAGTTCTTAGAGAATCGCCATGCTTAGTTTGGCCCAAATTCCCTTCATCAATCTTTAATTCAAATTCTCCATCATTATGTGACAAATTTCTATTATCCTTAACATACAAAGCACATGCATATTCAATTCAAAATTTCTCATTATCTTTCTCACTATTATGAATTATAAAACATTCTCCTAGCTGTATTAAAATTTCACCATCAAAGTGCTTGTCATGAGAAAAAATTTATGTCATATCAACACTGTTTGAGACAAACAAGTCTAAAACCTTTTGCACTTCTTCGGTATCACCATTTGGAAATGACATTGGAATATGACTCATATCTTCAATATCATGCATATATGAACCAATCAATGCTAGAATTCTATCCTCCTTTGTATGTAAATAAATATCTTCTCCACATGAGTTAGAAATTTCAAAATCACATACCCTATCTTGAATGGACATAGGTTTTTGATCAACTTCAAAGGTTTCTCCATCGTTTCGGGAAATACACTAGGAGTCATATGAATCATTGTACAAAGAACTTTCACTGTCAAAACAAATATAAGCTGGACACAAAACTTTAGAATCATCCTTGTGTGTACATCTCTAATAATCAAGAGTTAGCAAATATGAAATTTTCTCATTACTTAGTGATTATGTCTCTTCTTCCATATCTTCTATTATTTCTCCTTCTTCTTGATCTCCACAAGAGATAGAAATATCTCTTTGTTGTAAATCAAGATTCACATGATTTCCCTCAAAATCTTCCTTATTGTGACATGATACACAACCCCCTTCCATTTCATTTTTTGATTCATCAACATGGCAATTTTTAAGATCATTGTAGTTATTCTCTTCACATGTTGACATACTCTCCTCTTCATCATCAAATGTATCATATTTCTCATCTATAGTAGGAAGTGTTACTTGTTCACTATCAAATGGATCCACATTCTCCATTGCTTCTTCTCGATTATCACAAGAACTACAAGAATCATCTAATTGTAGGTTAGAATCCATAGGTTCCTCTTCACAATTTGAATATTCACTGGGTTCCTCATAACATTCACTACTTCCCTTGTCACAATCTGTTATGCAAGAGAAATCTCTTGTATCTTCATCTTCCTTATGCAAGCCATCATATGAACCATTTTGACTTGTACTTGTCTCATCTTCTCTTGGCTGCATTGTTTGATCAATTTCTCCATGTTCATCAATTATTTCACCATTATCTTCATATTTTTTTTCTATCTACAATGTATGTCCACTCATCTAGTTGATCAAAATAAATTGGTATGCATGATTTAGGCCAATATACTGGGTTTGGCTCATACACTTTCATGAACTGCAGAATGATCTCAAGCTTACTAGGTGAGAAATTAATAGGTATTCTCCTATAAGTATCTGTCATTTTGTAGAACAAAGATTTCCCAGATTCTTGTCTATATCTCCTTATGTCAAAAAAGGCATCGAAGGGGAAAATTTCACATCCTAATTCTGTGATGGAGTCTTGGCTTTGAGTATATACATTCTCATCTTCTTCTTCTTCAAATTGTTGATTGTAGCATACATATTGCTGCAAGTTCCAATTTTCTTGAATCTATACAAACCCATGAGAAGCCCAATTCGATGCAGAAAAATTTCCATATTTCTCAAGAAATTGATCTTGAAATCCTTGGAGAGAATCAATAGAAGCTATTGGTAAGCTATTGAACCAATCCCTAGCTTCATGAATAAGTGACATCATAAAAAGCCTCATGTGTAAATCCTCATATGGCACATCCAAATATTGGATGAAAGAATTGAAACTCCTTAAATGATCTTCAACAGTGATTGCACTACTCCCTGTAATGTTAGGCACCAGACTTCTCCAACTGCCAACCATAGGGTAAGGGTACCGTTGAAACCCTGTCAGGTTGAATTGTTTGATCAATGTTAGGTATTCATGGGGGGGAGTGTTAGGTGGGTATTGATACTGGTACGGTGGACTATTGTATTATGCATGATGGTGTTGACCATGAGGTGGCTATAGTGAATAAATGTTATGCTATGTATGATATGCATTACCTATATTGCAAAAAATTCCAATTTTATTATTAGGTGCTTGAGGGGCCCAATACCTTCCTACATTTGTGTATTCATCCTTATTGCAAAATTCTCCTAATTGTAATGGTTGCTGGTCCAATCGTAGCTTTTTATTTTCAATTCTTCAATTCCTTTTATCAACTGCTGCTTTTCAAAATACTTTTTTGTTCCATACACAAATTCCATTCTTCATCAAATTTTTACCAAAGTCACCACGTACTTTTCTGAAATTAGGAAAATGTTTCTTTTGAAATAACGATTTTTGATGTTCTCCCCAGTGGAATCACTTTTTCCGAAACTTCTCAAATTACAACTTTTTCTTCAATGACTCTATATGATGGTCTTCAACTGGATATTCTAAAATAATCCCCAGTAGAGTTACCAATTTGTTAGCTCTCAAAAACACAGGTGGAATGCCTCAAGAAGCTTCCAAACTCCTAGTATGTTTTAGGGTAACAGACAAGGTCAAAAGATTTAGACCTTCTACTCTTCAGGTGTTGCTAGACCTAGGTGGGTGTACCTATATGAATGAAGCAGACTTAATGTGCTTATCTCTCTTGAAATATTTTTCCCACAATGGTAGATGGAGGTGGACAAATAAAACTAAATTTGGTATAAATTGTATGGCAATATTCAAGACTTTAAATTATAGTATGTTCAGTTAACAGATGTAAAGAACATGAATGAATCTAAATGGTGAAATGTAGAGACTAGTGCCTTATTGGGTATGCAGAGTCAAATGAAATAGAAATGGGCAATTTATTTTTGGAGAACACTCAAATTGTTTAGCATATGTTTTGTTTATAACTTGTATAAACATGCAAGACTGTGATTACTAAGCTCTTCTTAATGATCCATATGAATTTCCCTGATTATTGTGATCAACCAAAAGGATTTAATCTTTTCTTGAAAGAACCAATCAATTAACCACATAGATACAACAAATGTGCACTGATAAATTGAATATAAACTAATTATACCAATTTAAACAACCAGAAAGTATCAATCTTTGAGACAAATTAGTAATACTTTCAATAAACTTAACAAAAAATTGACACCAAAAATATGCTGCCACATCAACTAATTCTCATTAATATCTCCATTTTGAAATCATACATTGTAATCTCTTTTCAGTGAAAATTATTTTCCTATCGTATCTACCTATTTTGTCTACTGTGTAAATCTTTGATAATCGCCTCCTTTACAATTAGAAATCAATATTTATACACCAACATCCGAAAAGGCACAACGCTTCACATTCCATGTTAGTGGGAAACTATATTTGAACTTCAATTAACAATCTCTAAGATGTTTTGCTGAGACATCCCATAGTCATACCAAACACCAATGTCTTATTGATAGTCATCTCTTTCATATTGTGTCTCACTGTGATAATTCTGAGTCGGCGATATGTCCCACAGATCACCTATGTCCTACTGAGATGTGCTCTTTTGTTATTTTTGATTCACCGTGACCCTTCAAAGTTGGGGAGACATCTCATAGATCACACTGTGTCTTACTGAGATGCACCCCGTGGTAATTTTTTTGGTCGCAGAAACATAACCACCTTTTCATCGATGAAACCACATCTCGGTGTGACCTTCAAGTTTCTCACTAATGAAATTGATCTTATTGATGAAATAAATTTCATTGACAAGACTATGAATCTTCAAAAAGACTCATACCGATGCAAATTGTCTTGTTGAACTTGTTATTCCACTATGTTCTATTCGGCAAGATTTTTCCCGAAACATCTCATCAATGTGACTTATAGGTCGGTAGGACTACATGACTTCCTCCCAACAGTTCATTGATATAATCCTTCTGTTGTGTCAGAAATACCAAATAGCTTTGATAAGACCTTACTCCAATGCACTTTAGTCTTACCGATATGCATATCCTCATCAGTGTGACATGTGGGTTGATGTGACAATATCATTCTCACATCGATGCAACAAAATGTTGGCATGACAAAATGAGTCAGCAAGACTATATAACCTTACCCCAAAAACCTTTGATAGGATTCCACTGCGCATGTCAGCAAGACCGGAGGTACTCGCCAAGACCTCATTCTGAATACCCTTTGTTTGGCCAAAGTGCTTGGTCATTCCACGCTAGTCGGTGAGACACAAAGAATTCACTATGACTTCACTCTGACGATGAATCTCCTGTCGATGTGTTCTTTTTCATGCACTGGTCGATGAGACATGACCCATTTAGTTAGACCTCACCTAGGTAAAATCATTCTTGCCGATATGAAACTTCCTCTGTCACTAATACAATGACTAGTGTCCTACCGAAAGACACCTACAGATGAATTCCAATTGGTGTGACATTCCTGAGGTGTTGCCAATAATCTACAGCAAGTATACATTAGTGAAAAAATATCATAGGTCATGGAGACCCTTACTCCATCTTGCCGATATGGGTAATACAATGAAATATCATAGACTAGATGGATTGAAATGGATCATATGACAAAATATAAGAAAGACATTATGAAGAGGGAATTTTATGCTTATGATGAGGACTTATTTTGGAAACTCATGAATGCAATTAACTGTGAAATTTTCAAATTTTCTCAGTTCTAATAGGGTGTAGAGCCAAATGGGTTATGATCCTGATAGAACATTACATTGAGTATGTGGAATGCAAGGGAATCAAAAATAAGCAATTTCATATCAATTGGTAGAGGCACTGATATACTCACATAATCCACTTGTATCAGAGTTTCCTGATGAATCAATCTTCAACCTAAGTATAGCACATCACTAGAAAAATTACTTTGATGGATTGTACATGCAACATGGGTTAGGATTGGGGATCTTCATTATTACTCCACAAGGAGATTGCATACCAAAATCATATAAGATTTCATTTCCGTGCATAAATAACATTACAAAATATGAGGCTCTTGTCATAGGGTCGAGAATTGTTGTACAATGGAAGATCATGGTACTCAAATTCTATGGAGACTCACAACTCATAATCAACTAGGTCAATTATGAGTATCAAAAAAGTGATGACAAGTTGAATCCCTATAAGAAATTGGTGTAAAGCCTTAAAGATTTCTTCATTGATATCACATTTGAGCAACTACCAAGAGCAAACAATAGAGTAGTAGATGCTATGGCGATGATTAGATCGCTATTGGATATCCCATGTAACATCCCAAAGAAATAATTCCTCCTAGAGTAGCTTCTCATAACAGCATTTAACGTACCAAAGTCCAAATTTTTGTGTGAAATCGTTGGTTCTCATAATCCCTAGAATCATGATATATACACCTACTTGAGAATATGAGTCCTTCCCACCGACATAACCCCAAACCTTAAGAGAGCCTTTGTCAAGAAGTCATCTTGTTTCATCATTTTAGGAGATACTCTATACTGTAGAAGCATTGAAGGAACCCTTTTATGAGGCCTAAATGTTGATGAAGCTTTGAATTCTTTAACCAAGGTACATAAGAACATTTGTGGTTCACATTCGAGTGTTATGATCTTGGATAAGAAATTGCTGAGGACTAGGTACTATTGGCCTATAATGGAAAGGGAAGCTCACGACTATGTTTGAAGGTGTTTGTAGTGTTAGTAGCATGGGGATCTCATTCATGTACCATCTCAAGAACTCCACTCAATTGTCAGACCTTGGCCCTTTTCACAATGGGGGATCGATCTCATTGGAAAATAACCCCCACCTCATCCATTGGACATAAGTTCATCATGATTACCATAGAGTACTTCACGAAGTGGGTGGAGGCCATTCCCATGACCTATATCATAAGAAATTAGATATCCAAGTTCATCCTAAACTACCTAATATGTCGCTACAGTGTCCCTCAAGCCATTATCTCAGATAACAAGACACCTTTCAAAAATCAAGATGTTCGCGACCTATGCCAAAAGTTAAAAATCCAACATTGCTTTTCCACTCCATACTATCCCCAAGGAAATAGTCAAGTTGTAGCTACAAATAAGACCATCCTAAAATTGCTCAAGAAAATAGTCAATGATGCTCTAGTTGTGACTAGCACCTATAGCTAAATCCTTCCCTGTGAGCTTATCGAACAAGTATTTGCACACCAACAGGTGCCACCCCTTTCTCCTTGGTCTACTGATCATCAACCATACTCCCCATTGAGATCAATCTCCTATCCCTAAGAATATCATTGTAAAATCACATCACATATGAAGAATATTGGGTGTCAAGATTAAACAAGCTAGAACTATTGGATGAGAGGCACATGGATGCCTTAACCATTTGTAAGTCTACTAGAACCATCTCAAATGGAGTTACAACAAGAAGATCAAGAGTCTAACCTTCCAAGTAGGAGAGCTTGTGCTAAAGGAGAATTAGAAGAATGTTCCAAATCTAGACAACAAGGAAAAAATTGAACCCAATTGGTTGGGACCCTTCATCATCACAACAAGTTACAAGTCAGTGGTATATCAGTTGTCAACACCTGAAGGGGAACCTCTATGGGATTCCATGAACAACTCCCAACTCAAACATTTTTATGCCTAATATTTCAAGGTATGAAACTAAAAATACAAAAAAAAATTCAAAAAAACATAAAAATCCAAAAAAAACAAAAAAAGGATTGAAAACAGTAAAGAGAAAAATCATCCTCTAGGGAGAACCACTTGTGTGGCACTTTGGGAAAGTACCTTGGTGAATACCTGACAAATAGGTGCCTTGTGTAAAAAAAAACCTTCCATCCACCAAGATCTCCATGGTTTGTTCTACATCATCCATCCATCATGCTTCCATCACACTTCCATATCTCCATCCATCACCCATCCATGTCTGCATCATGGCTTGGTCCTATGTTTGTTTCATGGTCCCTCCTAGTACTACTCAACCCATCCTCAAGGTCAGTTTTTCCTACCTATATCGGAGTAATCTATTGCATCACATTGGGGGCATGTTCTCATTGGATAAGATTCATGTATATTCTTGAAGTCCTCCCTAAATCATAAAATCCGAAAACATTCAAAACATATCAAAATCCTAAAATAGGTCAAAAGGTCAGTCAAAAAAATTAAAAATGGAGTTATCTTGTCGAACTATGGGTCTTTGAGCTCTAAATGTAGGCAAGGTTGATCTTTGATCATCCCCCAAGAGACTTACGTTTGTCCTTTAGGAGTACGTCATGATAAACTAACAATCCATTTGTTCATATCTCATCAATAAATGAGTTTGTGTCAGTTGAACTATGTGGTCTCTACATGTATAATGTAGGAAAGGATAATTTGTTGATCAGCCCCTGAGGCCCTAAGATAGGTCTTTAGGTTAGTCTCTTGGTCAAAATCATTGAAAACACCAAAAATATTGGAAATTTTGAAAATCAAAATATTTGCAAAACATCTTGACAATACCAAAAATAGCCTCAAAATATTTCAAAACATCAAAAACATCTAAATATTGGAAAAATCCATCCATCTCATCTCGCTTTCACCTGCAATAAATATTCACTCATAATAAATCAATCATCACCTTCACCCTTGGACAACACAATCAGAAACAAGTCTAGCCGTTCAAAAGTGAAAACTCAAATGATAAAGGTCTCAAGTCTAGGTTAGTAAGTAAACAAGGTGGTCAAATTTTCATATCAATATCTCATCATCCATTTTTTCCCAAATCAGTTGATATCATCATGTCCTAGGATGCATCCTTCATACAATGGATATCAATATCAGGCATCACCGTAGTTTAGTCTTGGCTAGAGGTATGAAGAACATTAGCTTGTTTGTTTTCTTGATATTTTTCTTGTTGATTTATCTTATTTTGCTCATTCCATTGAACTCTCGATGATGTCCAAACAAAATGATTTAGAAAGAAATGAATGGGGCAACAATCATTATTTTTTATATGTTATGCTTGTGGGATATTCTTGTAATATAGCCTTGGTCATGCATGCTTTTTTTGGGTGTAGGAAGGGTATTTTAGGTGTCTTTTTGACCAAATATGAAGGATTTCCTTCCTATTTTTTGGTGCAAGATGTTTGGAATATTTAAATTTCATTTTAAATATGGTTTTGTATGTTAGGTGTGAAGAAGATTACTCCTATTTCAAATTCCATCACACTAGGTGCAATGCCATCCCGGTTCTTTATACCTTGATGCATCGTGTGTAAATGTGTTATCAAACATAAGGTAAATAGCCCTTTTAAAATCCCAATTTCTGATAAGCATCATCAGCATCATCATCATCATCATCATCATCATAATTATCATCATTAATAAATGTGGGCTTGTTGGATCTTGTTGCTTCTTCCTTCTTTCCATGCTAACATTATACCATGATAGTTAATCAAAAACATCACTAATGCATCCATACTACATGCACAAATTGCCAGTATAATGCATATCATGTCATATCATATAGGAAACATTAATCATCTTGCATACATTTCATTTCATCATCACATAATATAGATTGGTTATTCTAAGCATCTTATAAACCATACATTTACATTCTTTACATAATCATATAAATATCATCATATGCATCGTCACATCATCCATATATGCATAAACATATCATTTACATAATTAAAAAAATATCATCACATAGGTATCATCATATCATCATATCATCTAGTTGCATCATCACATCATATCATGTTATCCATACATGTATTATCATATCATACAAGGAAAAAAAAATAGAAAAATAAATGTGTCTTATACATCTCATGATCATAACATATATCATCATCATCCATCAAGTGCATAATATAGATCTATTAACTAGTCTAAGAATTTTAAATCATTTTCATATCATAACATTTGCATCCATACATCATCATAAAAAGTGCATAGAAGGATACTAAAAAAGAAATGCATCCATCCATCCATAAGCATAATCATACCTTACATCATGTATAGAATCATACATTGAGTCACATCACATAAAGAGCCACATCATATCATCACATTGTGTATAGAAAAGTAAATACATCCATCCATCATGCATAAATAGAATAGAAACATCATCATATATTGAATCAACCATATCATATATATCATAAAAAATGCAACTGTCATGGTACAAAGAATTAGGATAAAATGTGTGAATTAATCAATATATATACAAATGCCCCTAGGGCTATAAAAAAAATAGAGCTTGTGGATCTAGAAAAGAATGGAATCTCTAATAAAAATGTGAGCTAGCCCTAATCACTGCTCCCCTCACCCAAATGTCTCTCGGGCTGATCCTGCTTCTACCCTATCTTCTATGAGAAATATGGTGCTTGAGTTGCTCAAGGCACTAATTGATGGTAGTGAAGCCAATAATACCCTACCTCTCTGACCGCATCTCAGTACATGTGTTTCGGGACTGTCCTACCCTCTGTTCTCTCGAGTTGCTACCATTGGCCCACCTCCTATGCCAATTGTAGCTTAGTGTCCTATCTCTATTGTATGGCCTAATCCCTCTCTACTTGGGATTGATCCCTCTTAGCTGTCCAAGTAGAAACCTATGCCTGAAGCTACTAGATGACTGCATCCCTCTAGTCTTGCTGAGGTGGTGGTTGTTGCTAGACCCTCGGGGATGGCTGCTAACCTCTCTGCTGATGTTGATCTCTCTATTATTTCATTTCCCCTTGGTCCCTCTACCCTCATCGGTTAGGAGGTGGTCTACCTCCTCTCCTACCTCTATCTCTATCTACATCATTATCTCCTCGTCCTCCTCGCTGCTACCCCCACCCTAATGTCTGGGCTTGGGGTCTTTTCTATGCTAGCATTGAGCCAGGAACTGTTAATCTAATGGGAGGACAAAACAAATCATGGTATCCCTATGTGGTCCCTGTGTCCACTTGTCCCTGATCATATGGCCATGGCTTGGCAACTAGCTATCTAAAACTATCCACTATGTCCTTTGGAGGGATCATCTGACCCCATGTAGTCTCTCGCATGGTATGAGAAAATATGGCCATGTACTGGTCATTGGGCTTGTCCTGGGTATCTCCAAACTACCTATCCAACTGATCTGGTAGGTAATGCTCGATCATGGTGTGCTCTTTACCCCACATGAGTCTATCCTTCCTTGCAAAGAAGATCTCCTAAATGTCATCATACCAGGTAGGCATTCAGAGCTAAGGCCTCCATGTAATACTATCATCTCATCAATCACCCTCCTCCAATGGGGGACGTTGGCCACTCCTCTATGGGTGAAAGTCAAGCCACCCCTGTATCTGTAGAGTACTGGGTCATTTGGCTCCACATCAACAACTATGACTCATGGGTGAAGCACGACAATGTACTCACAAGCCCAGATATGTAAAAGTGTCACCCTAGCTCCAATGGCCCTGCTGTTGCAGTAGGTGAACTCGTGCAAATCATGATAGAGTGAGGCCAACATCACTGGTCCCCATGCAAAGCACACTCTCTAATGAAGCATCCACTCTGAAGCTAAACCCTATCCTAGACTGAAGTATCAGCCCCACTATTCTAGTGCTAAAAGGCCTGAGATAATCACGACCACAATCAATTGGAATGGCAACATCAAACTCGTATACCACTCTAGTTTAATCTATCCCTCAATGAAAATAATCTCATCTAGACCCATAACCTTGTAGCAGGCATTTGTCTCGACGTCCACATCATAAATGACCCACTCTCCATGGATGGGTAATCGAAGAATATGCCAGATGTCCTCCAACTTGACTATTGCCTTGCCGGTGGGGAAGTGAAATAATGACATCTCACTGTGTCATCATGCCTAGATGTGTCCTAATGGTTGGAGCATATATAACGTAGCATAGCCCTATCACTCAGAGGTGCTCTTGGAGAAACTCCTGCAATCCATTCAATTTGCTAAGTATCGAAGACCGATGCTCACATGAATGTACTGACTCTACGTCCTCCAACACTAGTAAAGCCACAACATCAAATTTTGTAAAAAATCAGGATCCCATTTGAAATTTTTGTAATCAAAACAACAAATGCATCATTTTTTGCAATTGTGTCGCTATTTGAAAGCTCCAAACTACACCATTGGAACCCTCTAAATTCCAAACTGAGCCGCTATGGAAGTGTTGTTTGACTATGCTTTTGTTTAACCCTAAACCCTAAATTCCTAATTAGCTCATCACGATGTTATTTGCACTTGTGGCACACTTGGGAGTTTTTTCCCTAATTTCTAAAGTATGAAACCACATCGTAAGACTCAAAAGTGGAGCACTTTAAGGCCGTGTGGTGCCGATTTACCCCTCTTAGTGGCGCCAAACAACACCGCTTGACTAATTTTAACTTTTAACCCTATTTAATGCATGAATAAAAAATGAAAGGACAAGGTGGGGTAGCATCACATATAGGTTGTCGTGTGCCTAGAAGTCGTTGGTACACTCACACTCGCTCCTAAATGTGTTGTGGAAGCACACATTGCACTATCTGAAACAAGGGTCAGAGCTCAAAAGAAATAAATCTCTAAAGGTTGAATGTGAAAATGAATTGAAAGTGACGCCTCAAGGGCTATTGAAGCATGAAAATTAGGGTTTTTGACCCTATTTAGCTATTAACCTAGTGTTTTGTGCCCTTGATCCTATTTTCGCCCAACCAAGGGTCATTTTACATCATTTTTTTTGCATTTTTGCACATTTTTGGCATCCTGGAGCCTTTCTGGACCCATCGGGCAGCTTGTCCTAATTTTTGGTGAGATCACCCAAAAAACCAAATGTTTGATTGATCTCTCGAGGGAGCACTATACCAACATAATTCATTCACTAGGGTAGTAGTGGGGCATCTGAAAGAATCAATTTTTTTTTGAATTTTGATCTTGGCAAGTTTATTCTTTGAACCAATGCAACAGGTACATTGCTTCAAAGAGGGGCAAAATGTAGAAACGTAAAATACATTGATTGATCCTATACACCTTATCCTAATTTACTAACACCAATTCATCTTGAATCTCTATTTGATTAAATTCATCATATTTCATCATTTAATTAAATAAATCAATTTTATCTGATTAAATCATCATCTCCTACTAATTAAATAAAGCATGTTGTTTAATTAATCCTATAGTCCCTCTTTTAATTAAATAATTCACTTTATTTAATTAATCTCTAAATTCATCTCATTTAAACTAAATAAATTTATCTTTATTTGATTGAAAACTAACATCATCCTCTTTAATTAAATAAATCATATTTTATTTAATTAATTCTAAATAATTATTCTACTCATTTTTATTTATTTAAATCCTAAAATCTAAATCAAAATGTCAAATCAGCTAATTATCATCTAAATTAATCAAATCCTAATTAATCCTAGCACTAATCACTCAAATCCTCTAGATTTTGCAACTTTCTCATGAAAATTATTTTAATTGATTTATTAAATCTCTATTTTCATTCAAAAAGGTATCAAGGATGGAATATTCCCCAAATTTTAAATCCCCAAAAGGGACTTGTCCGCAAAACAAAGGCATTAAAGTCATGTCTTACATGTCTTTAGAAACCCAGTAGCATTTAAATTCATCCTTCGCTCTCCCTCTCCAACATCTCCCACTTCTCCAATTTTGTGAATTTCCATGGTGCATCAATGTGCATTCATCAAGTAACTCCACCTGCTATCCACTAACATATGTGCATTAAGTTGGACAATGCCATTGGCTCTTATTTAGTCCCACATTATCCATTTCCTCATCTCCATTATTCTCTTCTATAGAAAAGGATCTCATATTAATTTTGGATCTATTATCCACAAAATCTGAGGCATTTTGACTAACCAGAGCAAAGTTATCATCTCCTCTCATTATTTTGGAGCAATAGCATTCATCCATTTTCATAATTTCATAGCTAGGTTATGGAGAAATTTCATCAAGGAGCATCAAATCTTCACCATTGATCATAAAGCTTGCAAGGAATTGGGAAAGTGCTATTTTCCACATCAAAATGGCACCAATTCCCCCATGGGATTGAGAATTTGGACATTACAATAGGATTTAATAGTTTTTTTAGTTGTGTTCTTCATTCATTTCATGTTTTTATGTTTCAAATGAATTTCGTTGGGAATGATGTTTCTAACTTGCATATTGGACTAATTATGCATTTGTTCTTCATGTTTGTGTAGGTCTAGGATCACCATTCACAATATGAACATCTTATTTTAGAAAACTAATGAAGGTCTAAAAATATACTTTAGCATTCCTTGTATTTAAATAAAGAAACATGCTATAAAGTATTATTTATTACATTTCATAGTTAGAAGGGTAATTTTTTTAGTGAATTAAATAATTTAACTTTTACAATTTGAAATGAAGATAAAAATAATTTTCTCACATAATGGGAAAATTTCATGTAAATGTCCAATTTCTTAAATAAAAACACACACACACACATATAAATCCTATTTATTATAAATGATTATATTTAATGTATACATTTATATGTATAAATAAAAAATTAACATATATACTATTTCCAAGAGTGTTAACTAAAATTATAATTAAAATAAAATAGAAAATAAAAAATTACTATGTTGTAGCCTATATATGCATAAGACTGCATAAGACAGCCTATAAGGGAATGACCCCAAAATTTCCAAACTCTATATTTTATTAGTCAAAAATAAATAAATAAATAAATAAAATAGAGCCCTTTATTGTGGGGTCAATAAAGGGTCACACACACACACACACACACACACACACACACACACATATGGGACTATATATATACTATGCATTGTATTTATGTAAAAAAAGAAGTAATAAAATATATATTAAAATGAACACATCAATTTAGTCATTATTTTAACTTTTGCAGTAGGATAAGTTGAAAAATCAATTGGGTTTCTTTCTGTTGCACCCCTTGGATCAAGGGAATCTTTGATGTACTTTCTTTAAATCAATAACAAAACTATATTAACATATCAATATCTCTCTCTCTCTCTATATATATATAGTTGTATATATTGTTATTGTAAAACTAATTTTAAAAAAAAAAAGATGATGAAGTTATACAATAAATGGTTAAATTGGAAATGAGAAAGAAAAATACAAGAAAGAAAGAGATATGAGAATGAGAGCATCAACAAACTTATAAAAACTTAGAATAGCTTGAAACTTATTCAAATAAAATTAGGGTTAATTTAGTTATCATGAAATCTAAGGTTTATAAATAAATATAATCTAATGGCTAATATTGTTTATGGATACACATAACTCTAATTAATGATTACTTTGATCAAAATTATTTAATTAGTAAATTTACCAATGGTTGGGGACAATGAGACTAGGGACTCTCACTTTAATTTGTGACTTAAAGTCAGTCTTGAAATATTTAATAAAGTAAATTTTGAGTTGATTTTTTAATTTAAGTGAGACTTTATAAATTTAATTATTTCTCTTAAATTAAACTAGAGCCAAAACTATTCAATAGCATAAATCATTTTCAAAATTAATTGGTTAATTCAAAATTTATGAGATAATATATCTCAAGGAAATCTAGTACGAACTAGTACCATTTATTATAAATTATTTTTGATAAATAATTATTTTAGTAAGGTTTGAGAAAGAGGCTTGCCTATGGATGGACTAAATTTAAACCACATCTAATATGTCATAGTTAAAGTCAACATTTTATTTACATATTTAATTTGGTAAAGTTGTAAAGTGGATTAGCCATAGTATCAAATATGAAATTAGATAATAAAAAAATAATACAACATTACACCGAAGAAGGACTGAATTAATGATGTGTCATCCCCCCCTAAAAATTGGAGATGACTAAGTCCTAATTAATTAATATTAAATGAATCAAATAGAAGAAGGGGGTATGTACATGATCATGATGGGCCAAAAAGTGGCAATATGATGGGTATGTGGCAGACAACTATTTTTTTACCCAAAATTGATGAAACGAATTTTTTTTTTAAAGGAGATTCTCAGCTTTCCACCAATATAAATTATGCTTCACTTTGAATTTAATAAGTAATTATTATTCATTTTCTATTCAAATTATGACTAAATCTCTGGATTGATAGGTTGATTGAAAACATCTATAGCTTTCAAATGGTATCACATTTTTTGAATCCAAACATAGCCACATCTTATGCTTCCACATGATATAGGATTGGAAAATAAAAAAATGAATTTCATGAAGTTTGGACTAAGTTAAGGTGGTTAGACATATATGAGTTTTTATATTTTTAGAAAGTTGTAATAAAAATTCATGAACAATTATTTCATACGGAAAATCATTAAAAAATATGCATCGCCATCATGGCATTATCCTCTTACTTATATCTAAATCTATTAAAAATATTATCATTTTATTGTAGTTAGAGGCCAAGAAACAAAATACCCATTTCTTATTTTTCCCTTTGAATTTGGCACTAACGGTGAGATTGAAATTTCAAATTTTCACCAAGTATATTGTATTTTAAACAAACCTAGTAGTTTAGAAACTACATTTAATTTTTCACAGATTCCATTCTTACATATTTTTGAAATAATATAGATAACTTATTCAAATTTTTACGTCAAGTTTCCTAACTCTGATTCTTTTGAATTTTTTGGCACTGAAGGGCCTATTTTTTCCATGATGATCTTGCACATACCCAAGGGTAAAATCAATAACATAATAAATTATAATTCAATTAGGCTTTAAAACATCTATTAAGCTAACCTAACATAATGTAACCTTAGATCAAGAAGGGAAATAATTAACCATTGAAAATTAATCAAGTGTGATTTAACTTCCCCTCCATAAAAGGTTTCTAAATTAAATCATTGGTAGCTATAATTTAATCAGCTCAAGAAATATGATGATTCCATCTTATTCTAAGGAATGAGATAAGTATGGATATAAATTATATCATGATCATTTTCAAAAAAATTCTTAAAATCAAATAGTTAATATTTCTTGTGACTCAAAGGGGCCTCCAATATTAAATCAACCTAACATGTCCTTACATTATATAGTGAATATCAACAAGAGGATTGTGTCGACCCCTATAATAAAATATAATCAATTTGATTGAATCACCTTTAGTTGATAATGTTTATCTACAGGTTAAATTAGCTAATTATTGTTTGAAAGATGATAATGTCTTAACTAATTGAAATGGAGTCTAAGATTATTCAACAATATCTAAGTAAAATAAATTACTAGATAGATATGTACTTAAGAGACTTTAATCTCCTTAGGAATCCATGATTATTTAGGCTTTACTAATCTCAATTTAACCCTCGATGCTCCTAAATTAATATTGGGTCAACCTTCGATTATAAACCTTGGCCTTAAAAGACTCATTCTAAACAAACAAATACTTACATTAACCTAGTTGACATTAAGAGAAGTAAAGGTGTCAGGTTTGCAAGTAAGGTGTAGTAGACACTATTTAGTGAATCCCTTTAAGTTAATTTTTGCATTGAGTTAAGGGGTGAATACACAAAGGTGTAAATTTTGTATATGATAGATGATTCACCTCACACAATTAGAGAGATGTACACCTTAATTAACAAGTTTTTTTTTAAAATTAGTTGGTTTTCCTTAATGAAAATTTTGGGCATGACACAAGAGAAATTTCTTAAATAGATAAAAAAATTAGATTCAACATTTCATTTCAACTATTTCTATGTCCATCCCTCTATTTTTATTTCGAGTAATTATTTATATATATGTTAATCCTTGAGAGGTAATGAATAAAAAATATGATAAAAAGTATTTTGTAGGAAATAAATAAAAAATATCATTAAATGTAACATAGTCTTTATCTTGAGAAAGAATCTTCAAGAAAAGACTCAGCTTAAAAAATTAAATAAATTATATTTCTAACAACACCGATAAGATTATGATACAAATTGATTCTTGAGAATTCTTCAAAGATCACACCAACATAAAATTGAGAATAATTAAAAAAATATAGTGGTACACCTATAAGAAACAATAAATCCTTTATTTTAGGCACTGAATAAAAAGAGCAATTTTGTAATACACGGAAACCGTGAGCTAAAATGACCCAAATTATGGTGTCTAGTCCTATATAAAAATTGAACTCTACCTTCCAAGATGATTTAGATAGATATTTTGAGAATGTGCTCTTATACATCTAATAATGTATCATAATTTTTTCATATTCTAATTTCTAACCTTGGTTTTCCTTTTTGACAATGTTATCTATATTCAAAGTTTCTCTAGGATGTAGCTTAACATACATTATAGGTTTGTCAAAATATCAAGTCAACAACTTGAATCCCCTCTTGCTTGCTCTTACATGCATCATAAAATCACTTTCATAATCTTGGACTGTCATAGATCATCTTACACATCTTACATGACAAATGATTGAATTACATTATACTAATTAGAGTTGAACTTTGCATGTTTTAATGATGATTTATGCAGATCTAAGATATCTTGTTATCTTATTTTAGGAAATTTTTAGTCCTGGTTAATAAATTTTCAAACACATATAACATTGGAGGTCATACTAAAGTGGTTAGATCCTAGTATCAGTTTTTTGATATTAATAGAAAGAGAGCCCACACTAATATGCAAATTCATATGCTATTTTTATTAGCACCACAAATTTATTGACTCATATAGCCTCATACCCATCACATACTTTTTTGTGATCTTGAATGTTTAAAATGCTACATAAATTCTTCATGATTTTTTTCCATTCTTTCATTTGTTGTACTGTTTGTTTCTTATTTTTTATATAGATATTGAGATGAGAAATAAAAATTATCTTGGAACATTGTATTATTTCTTTCAATCCACCAATTTGTGTCTTCCATAAACAATTATATATAAATAAAATAAAATAAAATCAATTCATTTCATCCTTTTAAACTGCCATTTGAAAGATACTTTTTGACTATATTTTAAAAGAATATATCTGTCTAAGGTTTTGGACGGTTATATGTGGGTCAGTATAGTTGGCCCTTCAAACTATAAGCAATAAATATCGTAAAATAATCATCTTTTTCACCTGCTCTATAGTATGAGACTTTATGATTGGAGTGTGTATTTTCAAAATTTCTTTTTCTTTTAAGGGTCTTCTGATCAGACAACTTATCGAGGTTTTATGGGCCAACTCGAATTTTTTAAATTTCGCATAGACAATTGACCTTTCAATTGATCGGATATCTTTTTGAGCCTTACACACAAACAATATTAATTTGTGTGGATACTCAATTTAAATATTACTAGAAATGGATATCTTACCTGTAAATCAGTACATAATTTATTTTGTTCATTATTCATTGATAAAAATTAAAGTGCTGTTTTAGTTTAGGTAAAATACACGAGTACAATGATTTGAGCAGTTTTGTTGAATTATAAAGTTTATAGTATTTAACTTTAGTGTTGTGATGTTCATGAACAATGTGAATCAAAATATTGTAATAGAAATGTTTATTTGGTGTATCTTGTGTTATGTACATTAATTTGATTAATTTGACATCGTATTTTGTAAACATATTATTTGACAATTATGTATCATTATTTAATAATATATTGAAAAGTATAGATTGGCATATAATTAAAGGGTGGCAAAACAATCTTTTTCTTCTAATACCAGTCAATTTTCATATAGGTAGTATGTACCAAACAATGATGCTAATTGTATTTGTAATGAGCACAATTCATAATTGTGATTGATGTCATTATAGTTGAATGAATTTAATATGATGTATTTATGTTGATTCTTTGTCCTATCAAAGATGTCATCAAATACATATCTTTATAGACTATCACAATAATGTATTGTGGAAATGTTGCCCTCTTAGTGAACACCTCAGATTAAAATAGGTAGACTATGTCATGTAGTGTAGTCTAGTCAAATGAGTATGCCTTACCACACAACATATTTCATAAGTTTAAACTTAGTTTTATACCATTACAATCTATATTAATAGTTGGAAAATGAAATACACTATAAGTTTTAGTTGATGTATAAAAAAAAATCATTTGTAAAAATATACATTTATTAAATCTATGCAAAGTAACATCAAATAAAGGTGCACAAATGTAAAGTATTAATTTTCATACCTTACGATTATGGAATTCCCTATGTAACCATAATAGACTTTGTAAAGGTTTCCAATAAGAATTCTTAACATTTTATATTTTTTCAACTAAACTATATATAATTTATATTAGAATAGAATATCATATTAAATAAATATATATTTGTGTATATATTTAACAAATATATATATATATATATATATATATATTGGTAAAGGTTTAAGGAAAGGAGATTCACATTTTCCTTACTTGTTCATAACTATTGTTGAAGCACTTAGCATAAAAATTTAGAGAAACCTAGAGCAAGGAGTCCTCAAAGAGATTAAAGTGGCCTTTGCACTTTTTTGTGCCTCTCATCAATAGTTCGTGGATGATACCGCCATTTTTGGTGTAACCTAGGTTGTTGAAGCTGCCCATTGAAAATCCATTCTTCAAGACTATGCTAAGGCTTCAGTGAAACATATTAACTACTGTAAAAGCAAGGAGTACTTATTCAATATAGATCAATAGCTAAAATATAAGGTGTTGAAAGTTCTAGGCTATTAGGATGTTATTTTATTAGATTCCTATCTTGGTCTCCCTCTAAGTACTTAAATACCTTGTATCACAAACTGGAATGGTATTATAGAAAGGATCCAAAAATATTTGGAAGGATGGAAAACTAAGATTTTAAGCTAGGAAGGTAAGATCTAGCTCCTTAAATCTTCACTACAAAACATCTTGATCTACTTCCTTTTTGTTTTCAAAATGCACACTTTTATAATCAAGAAAGTTGAACAAATTCAAAGAAACTTCTTTTGGATAGGAATAGAATTAAAAGATGGGATATCCCTAGTAAATTGGGAAATTGTTTTCTTAGAAAGAAAAATTGGAGTTTTGGATATTAGAAGAATAAATTTGTTAAATACAATTCTCCTCTCTAAAAATGGCTAGCACTTCATGGAAGGTGCTAAGGATTGGGTTAAAATAATAAAAGCTAAATACCTAGGAAACGTTGATCCTAGTTGTTTGTTGTTCTCTTAGGACTGGCCTAAGGGGTCGATAATCTAGAGAAACATAATAGAAATAACAAATTCAAGCAAGGTATTTGACAAAGGGTGGGTAATGGAAAGAATATTAGATTCTGGGATGATGCCTAGGGAAGGGGCATTGTACTATCCTCTGTTAATAAGTTGAATCATATGAAGAAAGAACTTGTAAGAATTAATGAGAATTTCTTATATGGTTATGTAGACTACGAAGGTGATTCCCAAAAGTGGAAAGAATTTAATGATGAGTTGTATGGGTTGAGGGTTCTAAGGGGTGATAATTTGGTTGATCAACTCGAATACTCTTGTAACAACCTCAGTGTTTTACTTAGTAATATTTTAAATTTTCTACTTTAAGTGAATGAACCATGATGCCATAACATAGAATTATTTTTTTTCTTTTCCATAAAGTATATTACATGCACATTTAAAATAAACACTATTTCAAATGTCCATTGCATTTCAATGTAATTTCATGAATCTTCCAATAATATATATTTCATATTGAATAAACTCAAGTTTAACATTCATGATTACAACCTTCCATATAAATGGGTATAAGATACAAACATAGCTCCTCTGGGATTCCTTCAATAATAAATATACAAATGATCCAGATGTCATCACATTGGTGCATATATTCTAGATGTCCTCTTTCTCTATTGCAAGCATCCAAGTTATTCCCAACTGTTACTAGCTAAAACATCCCCAGACCTTCACTGCCAACTATGGAGGAGAAGCATCAATGAATTCAAAGCATTATCCCAAATAAAATTCACAATAACTTCCTAAAACACAAACCTTCAACAACTTGCAAAAGGATAGAACAAACGTGTAGCAACACATACTTCTTCAAGAATAATAGTAGAGAGCATACAACACACTATAGACCATTATAAAAATCTCTCCACTATTTGCATTAATTATAATCTTCATCTTAATTCTTCTAATCCTTCTCTTAATATATCATCATTAAATTAACTTTGCTAACAACAACAATGCACTATACAAATTTCATTAATGATTAGAGAAGGCATAACATCCAGCCATGAAAATAAACAACACTTAACCATACTCCATAACAACACAAACTGAATGTTGTCAATAATGACAACCAATGCAACAATATTCTTAGGTGATGACAACCATAATACAACCAAATTTTGATATCATAACAATCTCCTCGGGTGTTAACAACCAATTCCAACAATACAAGCATTGTAACAATCTGACTAAGACATCAATGAAAACCAATTCCAAGCAAACAACAATCTCACCAAGCATATGCAATAGTCTCCTCAAGTGTTGAAATCTACCTTTTATGGTTTTCCAATTTAGGAAGGAGGAAATAACATACTTTCAATTAACTCAAGCACTTTTCTACCATCCATGTATTCTTATGTAGTTGCCCACACATCCACCACATATATGGAAAGATGGCCCTACACTTAGACAAAGGAGTTGGTTTGATAAACTCATAATTTTAGCCTATTTGAATTCTATGTTGTGGGCCCTACATGAAAATAACTTGAATACATCCTAGCTTGTATATCACATAAATCCTATCTTATTTATGAATCATGGACTAGCATGCATAAAACAAACACAGTGAAGTCCGCAGTGTAACTAGTGGCACATTACACTACTTTGGCCAAAGCTTCGTCTAAGAAGCCATCCTAGATCAAATTCACTTCCCTAGTTCGATTTCTCTCAAGATAATTTGTACACTACACATAGGTAATTCCTTCATGAGGTAATCTTTAACCATAGGAACAACCTATTCCCCTTTAACTTACAACGCTACTTCCACTATGCATCTCTCATGCATAATTGATCCCTCCATTGGATACTCTAATCCTAGGAATAACCTATGAGCTCTCATGGCTCTAACTTGTGAATATTAATATCATAATCTATGTATAGCTATATAAGCTTCATCTTAATACCTATATTCTTCAATAAATAATTCCTTTAAACGAATATATCAAAATGGTTCTTATCAAAAGTATAATCTCATCAATAAATCACTTTAGTTCAAAACATGATTCGAACAACAAATGGCCTTGATCAAAATGATATTCATATGAATAAATGAATCACTCAAAAATATAGTCTCAATTGTAAAAGACCCTATTCAAGAGTATATAATATCACCAATCAAAGACTAATAAAATAGTATATTTTCATCAATAAAATGACTTCATGTCAAGAGATGAAATCAATCATGTGGTAATTCTAACTTGATAAAGTAATCTCGCCTATGGCTCCAACCAAATATTAACTCACAAATTCAACTAATCAAATTAATAACATAGGTTTCTCTCAACCTCGGTTCACTCTAATCCCAAGATAAATTCAATAATCAACCCAATTAGGTAGATTAATCTCAATCTAGGTGCTCCAACCAAAAGTTAGATAATCAACCCAATCAAGTAGGTTATTCCCAACCTATTGATTCCAATGGTTAATCAAGTAAATACTCCAACCCAATAGGTAATTCCTAACCTAGGGTTTCAATCAATAGTAAATTAATGGTCAAGTGATCATTCATGTATAGATTAGCAACATGAAATCTCTTTCTATCATATATTTCATACTATCACTATTGATGTATTGCTAAACCTTGTCATTCATAAGATTTCCTAGCATTATAAGATAATAGTGTCAAGTCACTACATAACATTGTACATTTCCCATTATACATGTAGTTTAGACTATCTATGTATAGAAACATCATTATTTGAATCTTTGTATAGGGTATATTAAGGAAATAACCTAATCAATAGGCTTCTCAACCAAGTATCAAATAACTTCTTATGATATTCATATCCATCAATCCTAACTTATATAATAATATTTGATAAACCAACACATTGACAAAAAGAGAAAATATTCTTTTACTTCAAGTATGATATAAAATCTTTCTCTATACTAACAAATCAATGAATTTCACTGAAAAATGAATAAACATTCAATCTTTCCAAACAATGAAACATAAAGGTATAAACCACACGCCTATAAACGCTTATTTCTCAATTGACATAATCATTCATTAATACATTCCTTCCAAAATTAGCTTTCTAAGCTCCTCTTAATACTCCAACTCTCTCAAAAATTAACTCACCAAAACTTTAATTCGTTGATGCAAGAGAATCCAATAGTGTAGGGAAATCTTGCATCGCCCAAAAAAAAATTATTTCCTTAATTTCTTTAGTTTTTTTGAGTTCCATAATGGCACTTAATGGATGTAAGAAATTCAGGAGTCAAAAATAGAAAAAATAGTCACTTACTTTTTTTCATAAGTCATTGTAAATTGGATTGTATGGACCTAAAAAATTTACCCTAAGGGGAAAAGCTGAAAAAAAAATTCAGTCACAAAATAATCGTCTCAATATGTTGTATGGTTTGGTAGATATTAAAGTTTTCGTCATGGGAAATTTCTCCAATGCAACTTTAAATTTAGATATGAATACTTTACAGGCCCCAAAATAGATTAGAAAGTTGATGAACTAACTTACAGTGGGTTCATGCATTGTAGATCTCTTCAAGAGCTTTCCAAGGATATGTAATAATAGAAAATTAGGCACCCGAATAAAAAATTATCGCCCCGTGAAGTTGCCCCTCTAAAAAGTGAATCTCATTAAAATTTCTTCCTATGTGAAAAAACAAATGGCAAGAATTTTTCCACCAAAACAAAAGGGAAAGCTGAACTTTCTAGAACATTCTAGGGCAATTACTGGTGTAAAATAAAAAGGTTAGATGAGGGTTGTATAAGGTGGCTCCATTAGTGTATATTGTGGATTCAAAAAATATATTTTATTTTGAAAGTTGATTTGGGTGTAATGAATCAAACCCATGAAGTTGTAGCATGTAAGTTTTGAATCTACAATTTCATTTTCTGAAAATAATTGAAGGTGATTTTTCTTTTCTCTCTTGTATCTTCGATGTTGGTATCTATTATTCTGATTTGTGTGGGTTTCAGGAGGTGTGGCTCTCATCAAGTCATATCAAAGTAGGATTTCCTGAGCCTATAGTAGAATGCCAAATGTGAGGCAGTTGTAGCAAGATATGTGAGTGTGGGTTGAGTTCAAGATGCCTCCAAGAATTTCCCAACATGGAAGAGGTAGAAGCCGAATAGGTGGAGGAAGAGATCCACCTAGAGATGAAACCAAAACCCTTAGAAGGTAATTAAAAACCTTGTAGCATGAGGTTAGAAGAAGAGATGTGTAATGAGAAAGAGATGATAGTGAAGATGAAATGGAAGAGGAAATGGAAGGGGAAGAGTAGGATCCACTTGAACCTTGAGAAATAAGATTGTTGTGAGTGATCTCAAGCATTGGGAAGAGACCTAAAATGGAGGTTTCAAATTTTAGTGGAAGTCTAAATCCTAAAATATTGATTGATTGGATCAATGACATGGAGGAATTTTTAGAGTTTGAGGAGATTGAAAATCCTCACAGAGTGAGATTTGCAAAGAAAAATTGAAAGGTCTCACTAGTATATGGTGGAAAGACGTCTAGTTAGAATGAGGAAGACAAGTGAAAGTAAAATTTCTAGATGGGATGTAGAATGGTGTCAAAATTGAAGAAATAATTTGTAAGAGAGGGGGACCAACAATGTTCAAGGCCCTAGGTCATGGAGAGCCAAGAGTGGAAGGATTCCCTAACTTACCTAAGCTTAAAAAGGGTGTTTTGAAATGAGGGATGAGAATGATGAGGACTATGATTTCCTTCAATCAATCTATAGACCTAAAACTTGGAATGGGCTAGACAAGTTAGTTTTTGGGTTCAACACTATACCTCGGGAAGCTCTCTACCCAAGGCCAAAAGTACAATTTCAGGATGACAATGTGCTAACATCTCTTATATGTGCTAGCATTCATACAATGAAGATAACTACTAGAAAACAAGCTAGTAGCCTAGCTAATGGTTTCTAGGAGAGCAAAACAAAACTATAAAATAATAGATATACAATCAAATATGATAAAGCAAGTAGATTAAAGCTAGGGTGACAAAAATGATCTCAGAAAAGAACCTATTTTCCAAATAGCTCTACAAATCACATTCACCTACACACAAGAAAGAGGAAAATTGTTGGGGGTTGTATAGTGGCCTGCCTCAGTCAAACCCCCATTTTGGTGTTTGCACCTCCACGGATAGCCAAGATAGTATCTATGAAGAAAAGTATGATAAAGGAAGAATGAAAGTAAAACACAATAACACTACAAAACAATAATGTGCTACTCAACCAAATCACATAGGAGAGGAGTAAAAATTATTACTACCTCCACCAAGATATCATTAGCTAATGTAGGATAAAATGGGAAGACTCAAGCCTCTACTGCAATGGTGTTGTTCCAGACTTGCTCTACATAGTTGATGGAGTGTTGTTATTGCTACTATGGAGTGCAATGTGTTGCTTGAAGGATTAGAATGCAAGAAAGATTGTGTAGAGAGCTTGCTATAGAATGCTTGAATACTTGGAGAGATGATTGAAGAGATGAAATGAAGGAATGAAGAGTGAATTTGAAAGGAGAATGAAAAAAATGACCATATTCAGGTTAGTTGGTTGAAGAGGGGAGATACAAATTGACCCCAATGGGAACTGTACTGCTTCAACATGCTTCAGATGTAGGAATTTGTTAGGGACATAATCACATCGTATGGATGTTTGTGTTCCATGTAGGCATCCCTAACAATTATTCTTTTGTCGATACACAAAACAAAAGCCAAGTGGAATGAAGGAAGTGGGATAATGTGGATTTTCTCCTTCAAATTTGGTTTTCTATGTTGAGGAAGTGTAAAAGGGGAATTTGCATAAGCGGTGAAGATTCACTCCTACACATTTTTCCCATACTTTAGTGGGCATGAATATTGATTAGTGCTTCAGTAAAGTAGATTGGACAAGTAGTAGAGTTAGAGATGTATACTTGAACCATCGAGTCAAGTAGAATGTGATCTAGAAAACTCAAGAGTACATGACAAGAAAAGGACCTCATATCCTCATAGAACTATGAAGCTACAAAATGAAAGCATATTACAAACTTTTGGACCTGAAAGGAGGAAATTTCCAAGATCTCTCACATGAAGGAAGCCCTGAGAAGAAAGTGCCTCACATGCCTATAGACCTGTAAGGAAGGTATCCTCAAAGATATCTCACATGAAAGAAATCCAAAAAAGTTCCTTACAAACCCATAGACCTACAAGGAAGCATCCTCCAAAATATCTCACATGGAAGAAGCCAAGAAAGCACCCTATAGACCCATAGACCTATAGGGAAGGGTCCCCCAAGATCTCTCACATGGAGGAAGCTAAGAAAGCATCCTACACACCTGAAAAACTATATGGAAGGTTCCCTTCAATATATCTCACATGAAGGAAACCCAAGAAAGCACCCTAAATACTTGTATACCTATAGGGAAGGTGCCCTTCAAGATCTCCCACATGGGAATTGAAAGAAAGCACCTTACAGATCCACAGACTTATAGGGGAGCCACCCCAAAGATCTCTTGCATGAAAGAAGCTCAGAAGAAGTGTCCTATAGACCTATAGTTCTGTAGGGAGGTATCCCCCAAGATCTCTCACATGGAGGAAACCCAAGGAAGGGGACTCCATAGAGTTAGAAAGTGGCTTCACAGACACACCCATAAAGTGACATGTTTACCCAGAGATAGAACATGTCAGAAGCTGACCATGCATGCAAGTATGTGGATAGTCTCGCAAACTACTAACAAGTCAAAAAAATTTCAAAGGGGTTCCTTGGGAACTTGGCATAAAGAAGGGGTCCACTCAAGGGATGCATTGTTTGAAAATTTGTAAGAGAAATTTTCTCTCAAATCGATTCATAACCAAGGAATTCGAAAAGAATAAGATCCCCCCACGCAAGGGGAAGGTCAAAGTTGTTCCCACTTTGGAAGAAGGTTCTCAAGATATTTCTTTATGAACCAATGATGAAGGAAACACATTCCATTAGGTTTTCAAGTCAAGTATACAATTCTTGAAAGGGAGTTTCTGAAGATTCTTGAGAAAATATTTGTTTACAACAAATATATTTTCTAAAAATAAAAGTGTTATAGAAGTTGCATTGTCACACATGAGAGGGACAACTCAAGAAAACAAGAGAGAAAGATAAGAAAAGAGAAAAAGTGAAAAATATAAAGGGCATAGGGGTAGCCATATATTTCAAGGTCAAAACTGTTCATAAATATATAGGGATAGTAATAGTATATAAATTGAACTATGATCAACCCCCTACTATATCAGACCATGTGAATAATGCACAAGAAGATAGAGTAGAAATAAAAAAATTGTGTCAACATGGAAGGGAAGCCTAAATGCCCCCAACACTTTGCGTCATCCCCAATTTATCAAAAACCAAGTGACAAACACAGAAGAATGATGAGAAAGATAAGAAGATTTATGAAACAAAAATCATGCCTATATCCAAGCACCAATAGGGGTGACAAGAGTCATCTAGGAAAACATAGCACAATCATGGGGGAACACATAGCAACACACAAACACATCTAATCTAAAGATAAAGAAGGGGCCTACTCCTAACACCAATCAACTAGAGGTCATCTGCTTCCCACTCTAGATCATCATAGGGGGAAGGAGGATGATATTGCAGTGGTGGAATGTTAAGAGAAGGGTTTGTTCATCCCACAAAAAGGGCTAAGGAAGAGAGCCATACAAGGTCATCTCAACCAAGCTCTTGTGTAGGTAAGGTTAGTGATTTCATGAAGATCGCTAACAAGAACAAAACATCATTCAAAGAGTTAAACATGCACTTTACAGTAGTGTCATTTTTTTCCTTAATGGACAAAGTAGGTTATGCATGAGATTCACTACTAGGCTCATTGAGTGATTCTGGATTAGTGAAAAACTTAGGCGAAGCTGGGACTAGTTTGTCACTAGGACAGAACAAGTCAATGTGGGACCACCTTTCAGAGAATTTGGGTTCCTCTTACATAATCTATTTCCAAAAGGACCACTCTCTATCTTCTATTCCATTCAGGGATGTGAACTCCCAACAAACTAGGCAAGAGGTGTGGAGGAAGAGGAGGAAGAGAAAACCATTGTAGATACCATCGAAGTGTTTGTCATATCTATGGGTTTTGTGAAAGGTGAGACATCCAAAAGGGACATTAAGAGAGGTAGCTCCACCAAATGAGTGATGAACACCTACACCTTTTTAGGGTCAGGCACATTCGTACTTATAGCAAAAGCCGAACGCGATACAAAACTAGACTAAATGGAAGCAGAGCAGAGGAGAGAAGAGGACATAATAGGAGGCCCTAATACAGGGGTGGTTGTATCCTCTTTATTCATCCATAAGGTGTCCTACTCAGCCATGAGAACCTTTCATCGGTGTTTCCGATCATGTACAAGGTGGTTTCTATGACTCTTTGAACTAGAGGCTAGAGGTTGCAAAGGAATAGAAGGCACCTACTCAACCATGGGAGTTTCCACTATAGCTATTTCTAGTGGAGGAACAAGATCTTGAACAGGATTAGGAGAGGAAGGTTGAGAAGCAGCGAGGGGAGTCAACTCAAGTTCCTTAGCATCGGGATTCTCCCCATTTACTGCTTTGTGACTAGCAACAATAGGAGGTCGTAGAGGTCGAGACATAGAGGATTCCCTATGGGGACCTTTTCCTCCACAATACAAGTAGTACCAAGGTCCAAGAGGTTTATTAGGGAGATTTGATATCCTAATCTTGGGTCTACACTAAGGAGGGATCATCAGACTTAACAAGTAGAAACTAGACTTGCTCATTCAATACTATTCCCAAGAGAGTGGATTGGATGAGTCATTGTGAGAGGAGGGAAGCTTCTCCTTCCCTTTTTGAGAAGAGGAGGAAGCCTATTGTTGTGCTACAGAAAGAGCCATTTTTTATCGTCCCTTGTCCCTAGTCTTATACTTCACATAGTTTTTGTATAGTAGATCCATTCTTGGAGGAAGCATACCAACTAGGGTGGACCAAAAATGGTCTAATGAATATCCCCATGGGGCACCAAAGGTTGGTATCCAGTGTCATGCACTATGTGCACGTGACCTTCATGGGAGAACATTAGACATTTATGAATAATAGATGAAATTCCATTCATGGAAACTAGCCAAGGTATGCCTAGTTTCATCCTAAATAAATCAAACTATTGAATGACATCCAAAACCATGTTAACAGCCTTAGGTCCAATAGGGACAAACAAATTTATCGAGCCATATGGATTCTAACAAAGACCATCATGTGTACAGATGGTGGATTTTGTTTCTTTGTACTCATTTCTATGTAGTGAGTGAAGCCACAATATCTCTTCTATAATAACATTCACTCGATTCATAGGGTCTAATAAGGCTCCTATCACAATGTTCACATTGAGGAAAGCAAGATTATAGAGGGGAGAGGGCTTGTTATTTAAGGGAAAGTCCTATGATACAAATGTCACATCCGGCGAACCGGTCATAGGCTGTGTAGTAGGGGTAACCATGACCATGTTAACATAGGCCTTGGGCTAGGTGATTGAATCGGTGGGATCAACAATCATGTTAGTAGAATGCAATAGAAATGGGTTTGTGTATATATGTAGTTCACTATTTTTTTTTTCCACTAATTTATTCATATTTTATTTTCTTTAATCAAGAAGAATAGTACCATCCTCAATGCGGTCTTGAATCTCATGATGTAGGTGCATACAATGTTTGCTATCATGTTTATTAACTTGATGGTACTGACAATAGGTACTTGCATCATACCAACTAGGGTAGGGTTCCTTAAGAGGTTTAGCATTTGGAAAGGTCACAATATTATAATTCACTATCCTTTGCATGATGTTAGAGTAAGATTTTTCTAGCATTGTTAACTTTTAGTTGTGTTTGGGGCCATTTTCATCCATAGTGGCTATGACATTCACAACAACCTTTCCTTTCCCATAGATCGATATAATGGACTTTCCTTCATAACAAGAACATGAGGAGGGTCCCCCAAACTAAACTACTGTCTATTAATACTCTCGTAGAGCCACACACATGTGCACCAAAGAAGGGTTATTTCATTAGGGAAAACTTCTCCTACCAAGGCCTCTGTAATTTCCCTATGAATACGTTCTACACGTCAGAATCGGGTAGAAAATATGAAATTTGTGAGAAGAGCACTTGATACTGCATGATGAAGTTAGTAATATTTTCATTATCACCTTGTTTGCATTAGGGAAGATCTAAAAAACTCATCTTTGGCCTAATGTTATCTTGGAATTGTCGTAAGAACTAGTTTACAAGTTGGTGAAATGATAAAATGGAATTATTGAGCAAGGAACTATACCATTCGAGTGTTGTACTCCTGAGAGATCAAGGGAATAGTTTTTCCATCAATGCATCATGATCGAATAAATTTGTACATAGAGCATTAAAGGAAAACATATGTGTTTTTTGGGTCCCCTTTGCTACCATATTTTTTTAAATTTAGGAATCTCCATTCCTTGAGGGAAAGGAGTGTTCAATATTGCAATTGAAAATGGGCTATGTTGGAAGAAGGGTTGGAAGATAGGTTGGGAAGAGGCTTGGGAGAGACTCACCAGCTAGCTTTGAATATTACCCATATTGTTGAAGAAGAGTGTTCATAATAGGGTCATTAGAAGATATAGGGCTAGAGGAACCTCCTCTAGAGCCGCCACTAGAGCCACCACCAGAACAACTAGTGTGGCCCCTACCAGAACCACTACTAGAGCCATTGCCACTAGTAGGGCCTCCACTGGAGATGCCTCTATTTCCAAAGCCACCAACATGACCTCCACAATCTAACCACTTCCACCAACACCACCCCTTCTGTCGAAGCCACCACCACTACCAAATCCCCCACCACCCATCTTGCCAAAGCTTCCACTACTGGAGGTGATAGGAGGGGTGAAGCTAAAATGCAAGGGGATCTTATTCACTTCGATAGTTTTGGATCCCTCAGAGGAAGAGGGGATTTTGATCAAGGGTATATTATCGGCCATGTACACAGACATAGGAGGCATCGACAGTCCTAGTTGTCACTCATGGTCTTCAAAAGTGACTCCTCATACAATGTTTGGATTGATTCGAGGAGCACATAGATCGGTTAGACTAGAGAGACTAGCCAATAGTTTTATGCTTGTTTAGGATTTTCCAACCATATACTTTAGTTTGTTGATAACTTGGGTGGCCCTAGCCAACTTCAGGTCTCTTTCCATGTGATGTTCCAAGTCACCCAACCCTTTGTTGAGGGTAGATACATATTCTACAGAGATGTCAACAACCTCATGCTTGTATACTGATGATGGTGTGGGAGATACAAGAGGAGGGGGTACATGGTTGGTCTCGTTAGAGAATCATACCTTGCCCCTTGACAACTACTCCTATGTGATGAGACAAATGGCATATCCAACAAAAAGGCCTATAGAGAAACTAGTAGTAACTTTCATCCTTTACATAAAATTTTTGGACTAGGTTGTGATGCTCATAAACCTTCACAACACTCAGGGGAACAACAATCACAAAGTATAATGGAAAATCCTTAACATTGACGAATCGGTAGACTTTGGTTCACATTGGGTTCACCAAAAGTGTAAGAGAGGGGGACCAACCACGTTCAAGGCCCTAGGTCATGGAGAGCCAAAGGAGGAAGGCTCCCCTAACTTACGTCAGCTTAGAAAGGGTGTTTTGAAATAAGGGTTGAGGATGATGAGGACTATGAGGTTCTTCAATCACTCTATAGACCCAAAACTCAGAATGGGGCTAGGTTAGCTGGTTTTAAAGTACAACACTATACATTAGTGGTACAGGAGCACCTAGGAAGCAATCTACTTTAAATTTTTCTTGGATATGTTATTTTGAGGGTCATATTGACCATTTAGTTAGCATTCGAGGATTGTGAATAAGTGTTGATCTAATGTGATCAGTGGAATTAGAAGTAGAAATATGGATGGGTTTTGAAGCTCATTCTTGTTAAGTTGCTAACCTTCACAAAAGTTAGAAAACATAGTGGAGTTTGGTAACGTTGGCCATTAGGTCATGAAGAAGTCTGACCAAAGGAGATAACTATATGTGGAGCCTTATTTAAGGAAATATTGACCTGTAAATATGGTTAGAAGGATTAATATTGTAGTGGAATTTTGTGAAATTGAAAGAAACAACATTCTGTGAGGCAATTTCTGATTTTTGCATCTAAATAGTGCTTTGATGGAATAAACCTGCTATTATTTTTTATTGTAGAATGTAGTGTGAATAGCGTACAAGCTTTGTGTGCCATCCATTTTCTTTTGTGATTCATTTTCATCCTTTGTTTGTAAATAGTTGGACTTCTTTCTTTTTCTGGCCTGAACTAGACAATCTTGAGAAAATGGAGTGCTAGAGTACTTTCCCACCATACAAATTGTAAGGAAATTTGGGAATAGTGACTAGGCTCCATGAGTGTAAATATGGTACCTGTTGTAGGGATTGTGTGTGTGCAGGAGCAGCTAGCAATGTCTTGCCCTAAGAAAGCCAAGTAGAGTCCGACTAGGGAAGACAACGAGTGTAAGGCACCTAACTTGTAGGGGTGTTAAAGTTTTGAAAATTTTCCTTTTTTAGGATTTAGCTGTGGGTCTTGGTAAGGCCTGATGGTTAGGAGGAGGCTCCATCAACTCATTTGGTGTGAGAAAACTTTGATAGTTTGGAAGCAGCCTAGAAAAGGCTTATAAACCCTAGTTTTGGCCATTTTTGAGTAAGGGTAGTGTACAAACAGTACAAGCTACAAACCCCTAGAAATCTTCAAGGTGTGGGCAAGGGTTACATGAATCCCAAGAAAATATTTGGGGTCGTTTGGAGAATTTGAGCACAATGTCCATTTTTCTCAGGTTAGGAGGCCTAATTTGGGCTTTAGGTCTTGTAGCCTTTTCTAACCCTAGGAGAGGGTTTGGTGAGAGTGATGGAGAATTGGTGATTGAAGGATGATCAAGAACCCTAGAGGGATGATCTTGAAGCAAATGGAAGAAACCACACATCCCTACATCGAGTTAGTGAAGGTTGGAGTTGTTGTTAGTCTTTAGGGAGATTAAGGGATAAGGAGACAATAGCAGAGAGAGCACCAAGATTGGCTTGGTTGTTTGCATGGTGATGGAAGTGGGGTTGGCTAGGAGAACCAAGGGCACCTAAATATGTGAAGGGGCCTATAGGTCAAGGAGGTGAAGTAGAAGATCAAAAAGGTCTTGCAAACAAGACCTAGAGCAGGAATCTGAGATTGATTCTTCCAATCCCTCTCCCTATCAAATTGGTATCAGAGCAAGTTAAATATTTGGAATAGAATCTTGCATGTTAGACCTTGAATCTAGTGGTTCTACCATCATGGTGAAAAATGCTGAATTGGCTAAGATGGTTGAAGAATAGGAGGAAGAAAATAGGCTAATGAGGGAAAGAATTGCCCAACTTGAGCAAGTAATGAGGAGCGCACAATTAGAAGGATTGATACCAAAGGAAGAAGAGGTTGCAAAGGAAGACAAGACCCCTGAACCTAACCCTATTCTAGAAGAGAAGCCTTTCTTGAAGGCATTGAAGGCCTTGAGTAGAAAAGCACTTAAAGGCATACCATTATTTAGTGGAAAAATGGAAGCTAATCTAGTCATGGACTGGATAGAGGGAATGGAAAACCATTTTTAAGGTGATGGAGTCACTGAGGCACATAAAGTAAAGGTGTCAAAATCAAGACTAAGAGATTCTTCCTTGACATGGTGGAAGTTCATTCAGACAGAGAGGGAAAAGGAAGGCAAGTAGCTTATAACTACTTGGAAGGGTATGGTTGCCAAAGTAAAAGAAGCATACATGCTAGATGATTATGAGATTTAGTTGCACAAGAAGAGACAAAGTTAAAGGTAGAAAGACCAAGATGTGAATACCTACATAGAGGATTTTCAAAAACTTTGCATGAGGTCTAATGTGACAGAGGATGAGAGTCTCAAGGTGGCTAGGTATCTTAATGGCTTGAAGTGAAACATTCAAAAGGAGATGGCTCTTTTAAGTCCTAAGACAGTACACCAATGCTATAAATTGGCCATAAAGATTGAGGAAAGGAACAAGAGGAATCAACAACAGGTTTCTAAGGGTAGAGGAAAAGGTAGAGATCAAAGAGATCAAAGAGGGCAGCGAGGTAGCTACCAAGGTAGAGGCAGTGACCAAAGAAACCAAGGAGAGTCTAAACTCATAGAGCATGGAGGAGAGACATCTTCTAGAGGAGGATATAACAGTGGTAGAGGACCTCAAGGTGGTTCAAACAAAGGAAGAGAAGTAGGTAGGAGAAATTCATACTTTGCAAACATGAAATGCTACTATTGTGGTCAAGTAGGTCATCCTGCTTATAGGTGCCCAGAGAAAGCATCTTCTTCAAGTAATGAGAAGAGAGTGGCTTATGTACAACAGAACACCATGAGTCCTAAGGCATCTAAGATCAGTCATATTGAATTTGAGGTAGGAGTGAATATGATGTTTAGTAGAGTTTTGATTAGACAACCTGTCAAGGAAGAACCAAAACATAGGAGAGCTCTATTTAGAGTAAGGTGCAAGATACTTGGTAAAGTATGCAAGGTCATAGGAGATTCAGGATCAACAGACAATATAATATTAGAGGAGGCAGTAATGAAACTAAAATTGGAGAAGGTACCCCACACTAACCCCTACAAGGTCACATGGCTAAACAAAGGGAGGAGTGTTTTAGTGAATGAGAAAGTAACGATGGAATTTTCCATTGGAGGGTACAAGGACAAGATAGTTTGTGATTTTTTACCCATGGATGCATGCCATCTACTATTGGGAAGACCATGGCAATATGACATAAGTGTCATATATGATGGAAAAGAGAACACCATATCATTCAAGAAGGATGGAAATACTTTCAAGCTATAGTCATTGTAAGAAGAAGAAGGACAGTCAAAGACAAAAAACATCATGATGAGTAATGGGAAGGAGTTCCTTAACAACCTACATCAAGGGAGTGAATGGTTATGTTACAACCTAAAGAAGAAGACAAGGCTGAAAAGATAGTCTTACTGGAAGTAGTCAAAAAGTTACTTGAGAAGTACAAGAGCATAGTTAGTGATGGGACACCTACAAATCTACCACCAAAGAGAGCCATAAGTCATCAAATTGACTTCATACCTGGAGCCTCATTGCCTAACAAAGCAGCTTATAAACTTACATCATATCAGAATCTAGAGGTAGCTAGCCAAGTGCAAGATTTTTTGGATTAAGGATTGAGTTAGAAGAGCATCAGCCCATGTGTCGTACGAGTGGTTTTAGCAACCAAGAAAGGAGGTAAGTGGAGATTATGCACTGATTCTAGAGAAATAAATAGGATCACCATTAGGTATAGGTTCCTTATTCCTAGAATTGAAGACTTAATGGATTGTCTTGGAGGATCTTAGTACTTCACTAAGTTGGATCTTGAGAGTGGATTCCATCAGATTAGAATCAAGGATGGAGATGAGTGGAAGATAGATTTTAAGACAAATGATGGGTTGTATGAGTGGAGAGTTATGCCATTTGGCCTCTCTAATGCCCCTAGCACATTCATGAGGCTCATGAATGAAATGCTTAAAGATTTTATAGGGATATTTGTGGTAGTGTATCTTGATGACATCTTCATATACAACAAGATAGAAGAAGAGCATCTAAAATATGTGGAGTTGGTTCTTAGAAGGTTGCAAGAAGAGAAGTTGGCAATCAATCTAGAGAGGTGTGAGTTCTTTAAGCAAGAGCTTGTCTATTTGGGTTTTGTAGTGTCCAAAGGATCATTGAAGATGGATCCAAGCAAGGTGGAAGCCATCCTAAATTGGCCTACTCCGACCACAAGGATAGAGGTAAGAAGTTTTCATGGATTGGCTCAATTTTATAGAAAATTCATAAGGGACTTTAGTGGTATATGTGCACCAGTCCTAGATACAATCAAGGGTGGTTTAAAAACTAAGTTTGTGTGGACTCAAGAAGTTGAGAAATGGCTTGAGAAACTAAAACAAGAGATGGCAACTCAACTAATTCTCTTATTACCTAGCTTTGACAAGTTGTTCACTATTGAATGTGATGCTAGTGGAGTGGCAGTAGGAGGAGTGCTAAGTCAAGAGGGTAGGCCTATAGCCTTCTTTAGTGAGAAGCTCAATGAAGCAAAGAAGAAGTATTCAACCTATGACTTAGAAATTTATGCTTTGGTGAAGTCACGTAGGAAATGGAGGCATTACCTTCTACCCAAGGAGTTTGTAGTCTTTACTGACAATCAAGCACTTAGCTTTATCAACACTCAAGAGAAGTTGTGTAATAGGAATTTGAAATGGATGGAATACATCCAAGATTTTACCTTCACCATCAAGCACAAGAAGGGATAGCTAAACAAGGTAGCATATGCATTGAGTAGGAGATTGTTGACAGTGCAAGTGATACAGATCAAGAGCATTGGCATAGAGAGTTTTAGGGATCTCTATGGGGAAGATGAAGACTTTTCAAAGGTATATAAGGTATGTTCTAACTTTGAGAACCATTTTCATAGCCAATACTCTGAGTATACATTGCAAAGTGGGTTATTGTTTAAGGGAAATCAGTTATGTGTTCCAAGAGGTTCAAAGAGGGAAAATATGATTCAAGAAAAGCATAATGGTAGTCTTAGTGGACATTTTGGCATCAACAAGACTTTAGAACTAGTGCAAAGATTCTATTACTAACCTAAGCTGGCAAGAGATGTTAGAAAGTATGTGGAACAATGTGTTGTGTGTATGGAAGCTAAGGAAGGAGCTAGTAATTCTGGTCTATATCAACCCCTACCCATTCCTAACATACAATGGGAGTGTGTGAGCATGGATTTTATGGTAGGCCTTCCTAAGACCAAGACTGTTTTTGACAATGTTTATGTAGTAGTGGACAGATTTAGCAAAATGAGTCATTTTATTCCCTGTGAAACTACTCATGATGCAAGTTACATAGCTCATCTCTTCTTCAAGGAAGTTGTAAGGATCCATGGAATACCTTTAAGTATTATTTCTGACAGAGATGTGAAGTTCATGAATCACTTTTGGAAGACTCTATGGAGTAGACTGGGTACCAATTTATCATTTGGATCAGCTTACAATCCTCAAACCGATGGTCAAACAGAGGTGGTTAACAAGGTGCTAGGTAATCTTTTGAGGTGCCTAACTAAGGAGTATGGACAGACATGGGATATGGTTATCTCACAAGCTGAGTATGCTTACAATGATAGTGTGAACTGGACCATAGGGAAGAGTCCTTTTGAAGTTGTGTATGGAATGCACCCAAGAGGCATATGTGAGCTTAGAGATCTTGGAGCTATGGAAAAAAGAAGTGGACATGCAGAGGATTTCAGTCAGACCATGAAAGAGATTCAGGAGCAGGTGAAGAAGACAATCATAGAGGCTACACAAAAGTTGAAGGAGAAGGCAGATTTGACAAGGAAGGATGTGCAATTTGCAGTAGGAGACTATGTCATGGTCCACCTTAACAAGTCAAGGTTGCAAAAGGGAATGTCAACCAAGTTGCAAATGAAAAGAGTAGGACCTTGCAAGGTACTGGCCAAGTATGGAAAGAATGCCTACAAGGTGGAGTTACCTACCAGTCTTGGAATCTCACCAGTCTTCAACATAGCTGACTTCATCACATATAAGGGGATAGTAAATGATGTAGATCAACACAGTAAGGAGATCTTCAAGGAAATCAGCAATGTAACCTTACCTAATCAAGACAAGCCTCAAGCAGAGAAGATCTTGGAGTCAAGAGTGCAAAATTCTACAAGGCACAAGGTGTACATGGAGCACCTCGTCAAGTGGAAAAACAAGCATGAATCAGAAGCCACATGGGTACAAGAAATTTAGTTCAAGAAGTTTGGTATTGACCTGTCATTGATCTCTCCTTCCATTCCTTAGTGTTTGTGCAGGTAGGGGGAGAATGGTGGAGGAGCACCTAGGAAGCACACCTAGGAAGCAGTCTAGTTTAAATTTTGCTTGGATATGTTATTTTGAGGGTCATGTTGACCATTTAGTTAGCATTTGAGGATTATGAATAAGTGTTGATCTTTTGTTATTAGTGGAATTAGAAGTAGAAATATGGATGGGTTTTGAAGCTCATTCTTGTTAAGTTGATAACCTTGACAAAAGTTAGAAAACATAGTGGAGTTTGGTAACGTTGGCCATTAGGTCACGAAGAAGTCTGACCAAAGGAGATAACCAAATGTGGAGCCTTATTTAAGGAAAATATCAACCTATAAACAGGGTTAGAAGGATTGATATTGTAGTGACATTTTGTGAGGCAATTTATAATTTTTGCATCTAAATAGTGCTTTGATGGAATAAACCTACTATTATTTTTGATTGTAGAATGTAGTTTGAATAGTGTACAAGCTTTGTGTGCATCCATTTTCTTTTTTGATTCATTTTCATCCTTTGTTTGTAAATAGTTGGACTTCTTTCTTTTTCTGGCCTGAACTAGGCAGTCTTGCGAAAATGGAGTGCTAGAGCACTTTCCCACTGTACAAATTGTACGACCCTTTGAGAATAGTGACTAGGCTCCATGAGTGTAAATATGGTAGGTTGTATGGCTTGTGTGTGTGCAAGAGCAACTAGCAATGTCTTGCCCTACGCGAGCCAGACAGAGTTTGGCTAGGGAAGACAAGGAGTATAAGGCACCTAACTTGCAGGGGTCTTAAAGTTTTGAAAAATTACCTTTTTGAGGATTTAGCTATGGTTCTTGGCAAGGCCTAGTGGTCAGGAGGAGGATCCATCAACTCATTTGGTGTGAGAAAACTCTGACAGTTTGGAAGCATCCTAGAAAAGGCTTATAAACCCTAGTTTTGGCCATTTTTGAGTAAGGGCTGTGTACGGATAGTACAAGCTCCAAACCCCTTGAAATCTTCAAGGTGTGGGAAAGGGTTACATGAATCCCAAGAAAAGATTTGGGGTCATTTAGAGAATTTGAGAATAATGTCCATTTTTCTCGAGTTAGGAGGCCCAATTGGGGCTCTAGGGCTTGTAGCCTTTTCTAACCCTAGGAGAGGGTTTGGTGAGAACGATGGAGAATTGGTGATTGAAGGATGATCAAGAACCCTAGAGGGATGATCTTGAAGAAAATGGAAGACACCACACACCCTACATCGAGTTAGTGAAGGTTGGAGTTGTTGTTAGTCTTGAGGGAGATTAAGGGAGAAGCAGAGAATAGCAGAGAGAGCACCAAGATTGGCTTGGTTATTTGCATGCTGATGGAAATGGGGTTGGCCAGAGAAACAGGGAAACTAAATATGTGAAGGGGCCTATGGGTCAAGGAGGTGAATTAGAACACCAAAAAGGTCTTGCAAACAAGACCTAGAGTAGTAATTTGAGATTGATTCTTCCAATCCCTCTCCCTATCAATTAGGAAGCTCTCTGCCTAAGGAAAAAAGCACAATTTTGTGATGATAGAACAATGCACTAGCATCTCTCAGGTGCACTAGCATCTATATGACCAGAGGATTGAAAGTATAATGATAACTATTAGAAAATCAGCTGGCAGCCTAGCGAATGGTTTTTAAAAGAGCAAAACAAAACTATAAAATAAGAGATATACAATAGAATATGATAAAGCGAGTAGATTAAAGATAGTGTGACAAAAATGATCTCGCAAATGATCCTTTTCACCAGCTAGCTCCACAAAGCATGTCGACGTACACACAAGAAAGAGGAAAATTGTTGGGGGCTATATAGGGGCATGCATTAGTCAGACCCCCATTTTGGAATTTCCACCTCCACAAATAGCCAATATAGTAGCTATGAAGAGAAATATGATAAAGGAAGAATGAAAGTAAAAAAAAAAACACTACAAAATATTAATGTGCTACTCAACCAAATTGTAGAGGAGAGGAGTGAAAATGCTTACCACCTCCACCAAGAGCTCACTAGATAATGGAGGAGAAAATGAGAGGACACAAGCCTATGTTGTAATGGTGTTGTTCCACACTTGCTCTATGGAGTTGATGGAGTGTTGTTCTTGCTGCTATGGAGTGCAAAGTGTTGCTTGAAAGTTTAGAAGGAAAGAAATATTATGTATAGAGCTTGCTAGAGAATTCTTGGAGAGATGCTTTAAGAGATGAAATGAAGGAATAAAGAGTGAATTTGAAGGGATAATGAGAAAAAAAACCATATTCGAGTCAGTTGGTCAAATATGGGCATTAAAAACCTACCTCAATGGGAAGTGTAATGCTTATATAGGCTTCAAACAAAGGAATCCATCAGGGATGTGAGCACACCATGTGGAGATTTATGCACCACTCGAGCATCCCCCGCAGCTATTCTTCTACCGACACACAAAACAAAAGCCAAGTGGAACAAAAGCAATGGGATGATGTGGAATTTTTCCTTCGAATTTGGTTTTATAAGGTGAGGAAATGTAAAAGGGGAATTTGCATAAGGGGTGCAAATTCCATCCTATACACAATTATTCTAGTTGACTACGAATTATAGTTGCTCAAGAAGATGCAGAGCTTGAGGCAAGGAACAAGGATGGTGAAATAACATATAGAGTAAACTCACAAAGTCTTGATTTAGACATGAAATTTTGAGGTGAATAAAGAGATAGTTTCTCATTATATTAATGGGTTGAAACCAAGCAAACAAGAAGAATTGGCACTGGTAAGAATGACTACCATTGAGGATGCTTATCAAATTTCTCTAAAGGTTGAAGAACGATTGAACAAGAGGTTTGAGAACAAACAATGAGGTTGAGGCCATGGAGGAAAGACCAGAGGATAGTCATATGGAGGTTGAAATGAAGATCAAAAGAAGGTTGAAGGCTGTAGTAGCAGCCAAAACCAGAAAGAAGATAACACCCATTGTCCTCATGATTAGAATAATGGAGACTAAAGAGGAAGATGAAGATCTAGATGAGGACATGGAAGAGGAGGATTTCATGGAACTTGTTTCCAACATAGAGAACAAGGACATAGAGCCTCTAAGTGTCTTCAACATCATGGAAGGAAAGATAGAATACCTATGGGTAATGCATGAGTTGCACATGTAGATGAAGATGTTGAGTCTTCACATTCTGAGGATGAAGAAAGAGGAGAGGTTCTTGTTACTAGAAGATCCTTGATAAATAAGGAGAAGGAACCACCTCAAACAAAAAAAAAAATCACACTAGATGTAAGTGTGAAGGTAAATTTTGTTATGTTATTATTGATGGAGGTAGTACTGATAACCTTGTTTCATAAGAAATGATTAGTAAGTTATGGTTGGAGAGAAGAACACATTTCAACCCATACCATATTGCTTGTTTTTAGGAGGACCATAAAGACTTCATAAATGAACAATGTCTAGTAAATTTCAACATTGGAAATTACCATGATGAAGTATTGTGGGATATTATACCTATGGATGTTTGTCATATTTTGTTTGGAAGAATGTCATAGTTTGATTACCGAGCAGTACATGATGGACATGCCAACACCTATTCTCTGACAAGGGATGAGGTTCATCATAATTTGAAGCTCTTGAAAGAGGTAGATGAAAAGGTATGCAATAATGCAAGAATTTGTTTGGTTGATGGAAGAAAGTTCCTAGAAGGTATGAGGCATGAGCATATATGATTTGCATTGATCCCTAGAATTGACAAAGAAGATACTACTGATGTACATGTAGAGGTTTCAAACTTGTTGAATGAGTTTTAAGATATTACTTTTTATAACATACCTGAAGGTTTGCATCTAGTAAGAAGATTAGTCATCAGATGGACTTGATTCCAAGATCTAGTTTGTTGAATAACATAGCTCATTGTATGACTCTAGTAGAGAGTGAATAGTTGAACAAACAAGTGCAAGAGTTGTTGTGGAAGGGATTGATCAAAGAGAGTTTGAGTCCATGTGCAATACCTACTGTACTAGCACCAAAGAAGGATGGGGAACAAAAAATGTGTATAGATTCTAGATCCATCAACAACATCACCATCAAGTATAGATTTTCCTTGTTGCGAATGGATGAAATTATGGATTGTTTGAGTGGAGTTGAGTACTTCACGAAGATATATTTGAAGAGCGGATATCACTAGATCTAGATTAGAGAAGGAGATAAATGGAAGATAGCATTTAAAACCAAGGAGGGATTGTATGAGTGGTTAGTCATGCCTTTTGGGCTAACCAATGCACTGAGCACGTTTATATATCTTATGAATGAGGTATTGAAAGAATTTTTAGGAAAATTTATTATTGCTTATTTGGATGATATTTTAATTTTTAGTAAGAAATTGGAGTACTGGATGCATATCCAGAGATTTTTTGAGAAGCTAAGGGAGGATAAGTTCTTGATTAATTTGAATAATTGTAGTGTTGTGAAGAGAGAGTTGATGTATCTGGGATTTGTTGTGTCAATATAGGGTCTTAAAATATATCTAGAGAAGGTGAGAGCTATCATTGAATGGCCTAACCCAACAAATGTTATAGAGATAAGATCATTTCATAGTCTAGCAAGTTTTTATAGATATTTTATTAAGAATTTTAGTAGTATTTTTCCACCTCTAACTAAAGTGATGAGAGGGGATAGAAAGAGTTTAAGTGGAATATAGGAGTAGCCAAAAGTTTTGATATGTTGAAGAAGAAAGTTACAAAGCAACATGTTTTTATACTTCCAAATTTCAATAATGTCTTTCAGGTAGATTGTGATGCTAGTGGCACTTACATAGGAGCTATTTTGATTTAAGAAGGTAAGCATGTTGCTTATTTTAGCGAGAAGTTAAATGACGCTAAGAAGAAATATTTTCTCTATGATCAGTAGTTTTATGCTATAGTTCAAGCTTTGAAGAAATGGAGACACTATTTTTTCCAAAATATTTTTTTTTATATTTGGTGGAAGAGTTGATTTTGTAGCTCCATCTTGATCTAATGGATTAGAAGCATTGTTAATTCCAAAAGTAAGACTATATGGTAACTCTACGATTTGGGTGTTTTGATGGCCTCCTAATCCCTTAACCACCCTAATGAGTCTTACCCTTATTGCACTTGTTGCTTGACATATTAATTTATCAATTCAAATAAAAGTTGGAAAAAAATTCTTCTTTTTTAAGAAGGGTAGAGAATATAGATCCCATTCCCTACTCAAAATCATCTTTAAATTGATTTATTGAAGTAAGAATGGAAAAAAGATAAATAAATTGTATAACACTATCAAGAAATGAATCAAATGATAAATAACCTTTAAGTTTAGGTTTTCACTAACTTGTTATTCATTAATGCAACAATTCATGTCTTGTAAGCTTGTAACTTGCCTATGATCAACTTCAAGGTTCTAACTACAACTTCCAAATCAAGAGCTCACAAGTTTATAATTGAACAAAATGTGTAATAATAAATGAAAATTTCAATTGTATTTATATCAATCCATATTTGGTGAATTTTGTGGTGTTTTTGAATTATATATTATAAATTTGGAAAATCCCATGTGATTATACAATGATACATTTAAGTGTTGGGTGAATCAAACCTCAATGAACATGTACATTGTAATTGTCAAGGTGAGTATGGACTTACAATTAGCATGGTGTCATGGAAATTGGTGAAATTTATCCTCAAATGTAATTATTTTGAAATGTTACTACTGAAATGGGTCCTCATAAGAAACTATTTGTAAATTTTAATTGGCGAAATGAGTCCTCATAAGGAGGTATTTGAAAATTTTAAGTGGTGAAATGGGTCCTAATACATAATGTTGTTTTAATAGTATTGGAAACTGTGTAGGTGATTTGTTACATGCTTCCGAGATTTTAGAAAAAAATATTAGTCAGTCCATTTGAAATGTATAGTTTTTTATGGTGAATTTATAACTTAAATATGCTTCATAAAAAAATTGATGGAAAATGGACATGCATTGGAATGATAATTTGTAAAATATGGGTGATTTGGACACCTTGTTAGGTGTGATTTATTCACCAATTTTAACTTTCCCAATATTCCAATATCTAATATTTGTCAATTGGTGAAGATTCACCAGTAAAATGGGTTTTTATTGGGTTGTATAGGGATGAAGTGTTGTTTGATATTTATTCTTATGGGTGCATATCATTCCCTGTTAGGAAGACCATGGAAATATGATAAGAAATAAATTCATGATGGAAGAATAAATATCTATACTCTGACTTTAAATGGAAAGAGAATAAAGTTGATACATTTGGAGGAAGAGGATAAGACTAAATTATATGGCAGTTCTAGACTATGTTTTGTAGATGGAATGAAATATTCTAATGGATTGACACATGAGAACATGTTTTTTTGTATTGATTCAAAAGAAGAACAATGATCCAAAGATAGAAAACCCTACCACAAAGAATGACAAAGAATAAAAATTGTTGAAAAAATATGAAGACATCATGCCAAAGAATTTACAAGAGGGATTACTACCAATCTGAAGTATCGGTCATCACATAAATTTTATACCAAAATATATTTTTCTAAGAAAAGTTGCATATAGAGTGACATTGATAGAGAATGCAAAGTTGAATTGGAAGATTCAAGAGTAGTTGAGGAAAGGATTGATCAGAGAAAGCTTGAGCTAGTGTGTGGTACCTACTATATAACAAAGAAAGATAGAGAGTAGAGAATGTGTATAGATTCCCATTACCAAGGATGTATGACATTATGGACTGTCTAAGTGGATAAAAATACTTCACAAAGATTGATCTCAAGAGTGGATATCATCATATCAGGATCAGAGAAGGAAATGAATGGAAAACTACATTTAAGAGGAATGAAGGATTGTATGATTGGTTAGTGATTCCTTTTGGATTGACCAATGCAATGAGCATATTCATGAGATTGATGAATTAGGTATTGAAGAAATTATTTGGTAAGTTTTTCATTGTTTACATGGATGATATTATGATATTTAGTAGGACTAGAGAAGAGCATTTGAGGCACATTTGTAAATTATTGTAGAGGTTGAGAGAAGAGAAATTGCTGATTACTATCAAGAAGTGTAGTTTCATGAAGACAAAGTTGGTGTACCTTTGATTTGTTATTTTTGTTGAAGGATTGAATATGGATTTGGAGAAAGTAGAAGGAATTTTAGATTAGCCTACATTTGTAAACATTGGATAAGTTACATCATTCCATGGATCAGAGAGTTTCTATCAAAAGTTTATCAGAAGTTTTAGTAGTGTTTGAAACCCAGTGACATAGATAATGAGAGGAGCTACAAAGGATTTCAAGTGGACATCCAGAGCACAAAGAAGTTTTGAATTGTTAAAGAAAAATGTTATAGAACAACCAATATTAACATTATTAGATTTTGATAAAATATTTCAAGTTGATTGTGATGCAAGTGGAAATGCAATTAGAACAATATTTAGCCAAGAAGGGAGACCTATAGCTTATTTTAGTGAAAATTTGAATGATTCCAAAAGAAGATACTCAATTTATGATTAGGAATTTTATGCCATAATTCAAGCCTTGAAGATGTGGAGACATTTTTTTTTCCAAAGGAATTTGTGTTGTATACAAATCATCAAGCTTTACAATATTTGAACAATCAAGGGAAGTTGAATTAGATACATATGAGATGGGTTGAGTTCTTGCAAAGTTATACATTTTTGTTGAAGTATAGGAGTGGAAAATCAAACAAAGTTGTAGATACATTAAATAGGAGAAGGAATTTCCTGACAGAGTTGAGATTACAAGTATTTGGATTTTAGGAATTGAAACATATGTATGAGGATGTAGATTTTGGAGAACCATGGAGAGCATGAAAAGAACCAGTAGTGACCAATTGAAGCTAATGGTTGGATAATTTCATTCAAGAAGGTGTTTTATTCAAAGGCAATTAGTTTTGTATACCAAGGAGCTCAATGAGAGAGAATTTGATTAGGGAAAACCATAGTGGAGGTTTACCAAGGAGTTTTGGAGTAGATAAGACAATAGCTTTGGAGAGTGAACATTATTTTTTGCCGTATGTATACAAGGATGTAAGGAAGTATGTTCAAAGTTCTAGAATTTGTGAAGTTGCAAAAGTGAGTAGTCAGAAGACTAGATCATACAATCCTTTGGCAATACCAGAGAGACCTTGGGAAGATTTAAGCATGGATTTCATTTTAGGATTTCTAAGAACACAAAGAGGTTATGATTCTATTATGGTAGTTGTGGACATATTTTCTAAAATGGCACATTTTCTTCCTTGTAAGAAGACTAGTGATGCTTTGCATGGTGTTGATTTATTTTTTAAAGAGATTGTGAGATTGCATGGATTACCTAAGAGTATTGTCTCAGACAAAGAAACCAAATTCATTGGATACTTTTGGAGAGCATTGTGGAAGAAGATGAAGATGGATTTAAAGTTTAGTTCAACATATCTCCCACAGATGTAGTGAACAAAAGTTTGGGGAATTTATTGATATGTTTGAATAGGGATAAGGTAGGAAGTGTTAGAGTTAGAAAGTAGATATCTAACAGTTAAATGTTGATTTGATCAATAAAATAAAGAAATAAAACATAGAAAATTATAGCAAAAATAAGACAACACAAAAAATTTAATGCGGTTCACCTAATCCAAGCTACATCCAATGATTTTATTATCCAGTGTAAATAATATTACAATATCACTAATAATTCCCTAAAACCCCTAAATCCCTACTTTTCAAGGGTTGTCATCCCCAAACACCGCCCCCCCGCCAAGGGCTTGGCTAAGCCTTGGACCTTGGTGAGGATACATGAAGAGGGTATAGTATAACATGATCAGTCGCCACATAGCAACAATCTCCCACCTGGAGACTGATCAGGCTCCACACCGAACAATCTCCCACTTGGAGACTAATCCTTGAATTTAACCTTGAAGGCCAACCAAAGCTAAAGAGGAGCTTAGCTTCTCCCTTGTCACTACCTTAGTAAACATATATGCTGGATTGGCATCTGTATGTATCTTTTCCAGCTTAACCTTTCCATCCTCCAACATTGACCGAATGAAATGATATTTCAACTGTATGTGTTTGGTTTTAGAATGCAAGGAAGAATTATTTGCAAGATGTATAGCACTTTGGCTATCTATAAAAAAGTAATTTTTAGCCTATTTTTTTCCCAACTCTTCCATGAAAATTTGTAGCCATATCATCTTCTTTGCTGCCTATGTTGTAGCAACATACTCTTCCTCTATAGTCGATAAAGTAACCACATTTTGCAACTGAGAAATCCAACTCACTATTTTCCCACCAACTATAAATACATAACTAGTGGTACTCTACCTGGTATATGCATCCCCTACCAAATATGATTCAACATATCATTTTAAATCAGTATTAGAGCCCCCAAAACATAAATATTTATTGGATGTACCTCTCAAGTACTTGAGAATCCATTTTATTGCATTCCAATGCACAACACATGGATGACTCATATACCTGCTAATAACTCCTACAACATGTGCAATATATGGTCTTGTGCATACCATTGCATACATTAAACTACCTACAATTGAAGCATATGGTACCTTGGACATTTTTTCTTCCTCCTCTTGTGTCTTTGGACACATATCCTTAGTCAATTTAACATGACTAGGAAAAAGTTTCCTAATAGCTTTTGCATTTTCCATATGAAATCTCTGCAACACTTTCTCAACATAATCAGCTTGAGATAAAAAAAAACTTATGCTTTTCCTATCTCTTATAATTTTCAGACCAAGGATTTTCTTTGCTGCCCCAAAATCCTTCAAAGAAAATGAATTTTCTAACTTTTGTTTTAACTCCCTTATATGATCCATGTTAGACCTCGCTACACATATCATCAACATATAAACATAAGATAATGTAGATCTCATCATCTAACCTCTTAAAATATACACAATTGTTTGAATTACACCTAATGTAGCCTTGCTTAGCCATAAAACTATCAAATTTAATATACCATTGTCGAGGTGCTTGCTTCAAGCCATATAGACTTTTCTTCAATCTACACACAAGTTTCTCCTTACCATTGACCTCAAATCCTTTTGGTTGTTCCATATATATTTCCTTTCCCAAAACACCATGAAGAAAGGTTGTTTTAACGTCAAGTTGTTCTAAATGCAATTCTTCAGTGACCACAATACTTAAAACAATACAAATAGAAGTCATTTTAACAACTGAAGAAAATATTTCATTAAATTCAATACCCTTTTTCTGTGCAAATCCCTTTTACAACTAATATGTCTTTAAATATTTTCTTACCTCCATCCTCCTCCTTCAGCTTATAAACCCATTTTTTTGGTAAATCCTTTTTACCTACAGGGAACTTGCATAATTTCCAAGTCTGACTTTTCAACAAGGAGTCCATTTCTTCTTCCATTAAATGTACCCATTGAACCTTAGTATCCACCTGCAAAGCTTCATCATAATATTCTAGTTCACAAACATTAGTTAATACAATATAATACAAAGAGGGAGAAAATATTTTTGGAGGTCTATTTATCCTTGAAGATCATCTAACATTCACTGGAGTTTGTGGTATTTTTTGTTGTTGTTATTGCAGAGCATGAGGAACCACTGGAACATTGTTGTTTGGTGTATCATCCAACACTACATAGTCATTTTTTTTCTTCTCATGTTTCTGAAACTAATCTTTGTACAACACTTTCTCATTAAATATGACATCCCTGCTTCTCACAATTTTTTTATTTTCAAAATCCCAAAGCCTATAACCAAATTCATCAATGCCATATCCAACAAATATACATTTCTTTGATTTTGCATTAAGCTTGGTTCTATTTTTAGAATCTACATGTCCAAATGCTTCACAACTGAAGTTTTTTAGAAAAGAATAAGTCACCTTCTTACTTGTCCATGCTTCCCCTAGAATGCCACAACCCAAAGGATTAGAGGGACCTCTATTGATTAAATAATTAATAGTGTTTACAGCCTCTACCCACATGTTTAAAGGCAACCCAACATGCAATCTCATAGTCCGTGCACGCTCCATTATTGTTCTATTCATGTGCTCAACCACTCCATTTTCCTATGGAGTCCTTGGAACTATTTTTTTCCTATGAATACCATTAGAGTAACAATCATATTCAAACTCTTTGTTGCAATACTCACCACCATTATCAAATTTGGGACATTTTAACTTTTTACCTATCTCATTCTCAACCAAGCTTCTCCATTTCTTAAAAGTTTCAAATACATCAGATTTCTTCCTAAGGAAATAAATTCATACCTTCCTTGTTGCATCATCAATAAAAGTTACATAGTATTGAGAGCCACTGAGAGAAGATACTTGAACTGGTCCCCATACATCCGTATGCAAAAGCTCCAATTTATCATCTTTCTTTTGCTTCTCATCCTTGAGAAAACTAACTCTCTTTTGTTTTCCATACACAAAAATTTCATAGAAATCCATATTAACACATTTCAAACTTGGTAAAACATTATTTGAATTAAGTACTTTCATACCTTTTGCACTCATATGCCCAAGTCTATGATACCACAGTGTTGATTCATAATTCATAGCAACTGTCTAATTTTCTCCCTGATGAGCTGCAACAATTGTTCTTGAACATTGATTTTTATCTACAGTAGCTAAAGTATAAGGAATAGTATGACCTTTACAAAGATATAAGGTGCGTACTTTCACATCTTTTTCTACCACTAAGGCACCTTTTGTAACCTTCCAATTTTCATCACTAAATGTAACAACACAAACTTCATCATCTAGTTGCCCTGTTGAAATTAAATTTCTTTTTAACTTTGGAACATGCCTTACCTCATGTAGTAGCCAATGATTTCCATTTTGTGACTTAATATCGATTCTTCCCTTTCCAACGATCTGACAAGGTTTGTTATCTCCCAAATAAACCAACTTAAAATCCCCTTGGACATAATCAAAATAATAACTTCTATGGGGCATAGCATGAAATGAAGCCTATAAATCTAACACCCAAGAATCATCAGCATTATCAAGGGAAACAATCAAAGCATCCTCATCAGATTTATTACTTACCACATTTTCCTCTTTATTTCCTTCCTTTTTGTCTCCTTTATTTTTCTAAGACCAACAATCTTTCTTTAAATGACCTGGCTTACCATAGTACCAACAATCCCTCCTTTCTCTAGACTGGGACCTTTTGTCCTTTGATTTTCCTCATGACTTCCCATGAATTTAGGAATTGTTTCCTCTCTTCTTTGTTTTGTTATTGATCTCTATATTCAAAACACTTCCTGATGTGGATGTTCCACCTAAGCTTTTCCTACCAATTTCCCCACTCAAAACAACATGAACAACATCATCAAATTTCAATGTACTCAATCCCGAAACAAAATTGCTATCAACTATTACCAAGCTATTCCAACTTTTTGGCAAAGAACACAAAATCAAAAGAACCCTAATTTCATCAAAGTTTACATTTACAGAAGTTAATTAACAGGTAATTGTATTAAAATTGTTTAAATGATCAACAACTAACCCACCTACAACTTTCATATTCAATAAATGCTCCATAAGAAATACCTTATTCAAAGCAAAAGGCTTTTCTTATAACTTCACTAGGGTTTCTGCCAACTCTTGATTTCTCTTTGCTATTGTAATATTGAATGCCACCGATTGTGACAAGCATTAAAAAATGGCTTCCAATGCCTTTCTATCCAGAAGATTCCATTCCTCATCACTCATTATTGTCGATTTATTGGCTATTCCTTCCAATGGCCTCCATAAATCCTTTTGATAGAGATAATCCTCCATCTGTATCTTCCATAACTAATAGTTCTTCCCATTGAATTTATCTACCTTCAATTTACCCTCATCCCTCATTTCTCCCACTTAATTGTGAGACTCCCACTCAACTGTGATAACTTCCTATAGAGGATAACTAAAAATAACCCCCTCTGATACCATGTGTTAGGGTTAGAAAGTAGATAACTAACAGTTAAATGTAGATTTGATCAATAAAATAAAGAAATAAAACACAAAAGATTATAGCAGAAACAAGACAACACATAAAATTTAACATGGTTCACCTAATCCGAGCTACATCCACAAAACCATGGCCATCCAATGATTTTATTATCTAGTTTAAAACATATTGCAATCTCACTAATAATTCCCTATTGTAAAACCCATCCAAACCACTTATAACAAGCTTTTTAGAAGCTTCCAGAATTAAGGTTTTACAATGTCAATTTGTTTTCTTTTTTGGTGATGATGCGAAAAAAATTCTTGGGGGTTGCCATGTCTGAAATCCCACCCAGGGCCCGACCTAGCCTTAGACCTTGACAAGGATTAATGAAGAGTGTAGAGTATATCATTATCAGACACCACATACCAACAGGAAGTTGGGATGTAATTTTATCATAGGAAGAGTTTGCATATAATAATTCACTGAATTAGAGTACAGGGGAGACACCATTTCAAACTATTACTAGAGGAAATCCTAGAGGAGTTGTAGAATTAAGAGACATAAGTATGGAGAGTAAAAGGAGCATAGAAGTAAAATATTTTGTATATTTCATGGAGATATAGACATTGCACAATTAGGTCTAGGAGCATTTGGAAGAGATGAATACTAAGTATAAGGAGAAGGAAGATGAGCACTAGAGAGATAAGGAATTTGTTGTTTGAGATGAAGTGATGCTATATTTGAGGAAGGAGAGATTTCTAGTGGGTACATACAATAAATTGAAGATGAGGAAATTTGGACCATGTAAGATACTTAGGAAGTTTAATTTTGGAAATGCATATGAAGTAGAGTTACTAGAGATATTGTGTATATCACCTATTTTCAATGTGGAAGACATGGTGGAACCCTAAAAAAATATTTATGATACCATTGGTTTCATGGTCACATTCCTATTTTCTCACATCTTATTGCCATTAGGCTCTAGGGTTTAAGAGTTTTGTATGCCTTGCCACCTTTGGTTATCCTTCGACTTATGTTATTGCATTGACCAACTACATTAGGTTATTAGTTAACTAAGTGGCTTCTTATGGACTCTATTGTCATTGTACAATTGGCCCCAACACCTTGGTCACCCATTTACACAAGCAAGTCCCCTTCTTATAAACAACTTATGTTCATGTGTGTTTTAGCACCACTCATGTTTACCACTCCCATTCTATCACTCATCATGGGTTACTTTGTAGTTTCCCTTCTCCATCTCATGATGAGCGATACACTATTTTACCTACTGCGCTTGGTTCATCACCCATCACATAATTGATTGTCACCACTAGAAAGCATGTCTTGATGAGCGATGCAGTTATGCTTTTAACCCATCACTAGCCTTGTTACTATCATTGTTTATCTCATTATATTTAAAATGGGAACCATGACCACTGATAGGTGGATTTTCTCTCCATCATGTGGGTTTAGTCTATTATGAAGTAATATTTCTCAATGAAGAGTGAAGACATGATGAGCGATAGGATTCAAATTTCTAGCTAAGATTTTCTTGTGATCAAGATCAAGGGTTGATACCTCATTGTTGGCTTCCAAGCCATCGCTTGATGAGGTCCCAATGTAAAGTTGGAAGACACGATGAGTGATACTCATATAATGTGGAGAGATATGTGTGGAAGCTCCCTAGCTCATCAAAGTATGTATCAAATTGCTAGTAGGGCCCCATGGAGATGATGAAGCAATGTGATCCATCAAATTTAATTTTCATATGATTAAATGAATGGCTTGAATTCAAAAGGGAACAACCAACTAATGGAGTAATTGCTCACTTGCACAAGCTTTCTTGTGCCATTAATGGTGAGTGTACTAAACCTAATTCATGTAAAAGGGTTTGCATTTTCATTTTCCTCTCATTCTAATATTTGAGGAGTTGAAGAAGAGTTCGGAGCAACCAGAGCCAAGGCCAAACAAAGTTGGAGAGGAGTTTCATGGGTAAGCTATCATCAAATCCCACTAGTTTTTTCTTGTTACTTTGCAAGAACTGGTATATTGAAGAAAAATTTCTAGGTTATTTCCAAAGGTTAATTAGGGTTCTTGACGTATTTTGATTAATTTTAGATTTCTAATTGGGTAGAATTATATTCAAATTTGAAGTTAACCTATCAAAATAGAATATAAATTTTGGACCTAATTTAATTTCAAACTTGAAATCCCTAAAGAGACTAGGATGAGTCAACCAAGTGAGTCATCATCTTCAAAACCCATACCCAAGAAGAAAAATAGAATGTCACCCATGAACCACCTCAAACCTCTGAAGGAGACGAAAAGAAAAAGGGGCAACCTAAGGATTATACCCATTTCATGGAAAAATTCTAACCATCAAATTTCAAGGAAAGTGGTAGAAAGGCTCTAGGGGATGAAATACTAACCAAAAATTTCAAGGACCTTGCAACTAGAATTGGAAACATTGTTGTGCAAGAAAGTATATGGAAGTTATTTTTGTATACTTTCACAAGAAGAGATGCTCAACATCCTAGTAAAAATGTCTTGGGTTATGGTTTATGAAAATTGGTTGTCCCTAATGTCTTTGTGGAGGTATATTTAATGTTGGACCTTGCAAATATATATGATGATGCAAATAGGGTAATCATAGATGTTGAGGGTAAAATAATTTTAGAGATAAAGAAAAGTAAATTCGTGGATGTTTTTAGAATGTAACTTGGTGCTAGTGAAAATATTAGCATGGAAAAGTTGCTAAAGGATTATGCTAAACATAGGGTTGGGTTCTAAAGATTTGAACTACCAAGGCATAGATGAGAGAAGGGTTCTTTATTTGCACTCAAAGAAGTTGAACCACTAGACTGTGAGGAATTTTTTGAATATTTTAGATACACCTACTACATGTTGTGTTAGGTGCTTGGGGAAAAATTTGATGGAAGGATAACATCACCCCTATTAGTTATGATCATGGAAATTCAACATAAAAACAAGCACACATGGTTTGACTATTCCATTAGAGTTGTTGATAAGTTACACTATGATTTCATTAGGCTAAATGAAAGAAGAACCCCATTAACATTCAAAAACTATTCACTACTGATGCATCTGATATTGTATCAAGGAAGGGAAGTTTTTTGTCAAGCCATGAAACAAAGACAAGTGGATGAAAGGAATAATAGATTTCCTATCCAAATGTGTACATACATTTGGGATTTTAATTACCCAAATTCAAATTATGCTAGATTATGTAACACCATAAAACATACCATTTTGGTGCAAATGGGTGTGGCACTGACTGAGAGGATTTCTAGATCAATTCAAGCATTGTGAAGACCCAGAGAATTTGGTGATGACCCAGATTATTAGTACAATTGGGGAAATTGGTATTTGTATGAAAATTGCACTATCATCAGGTGTTATGGAACTCTTGTGGCACCACATATATTGCCTAGGTTTTTTTTTTATAGGTTTTCTTTCACTGAGATAATGTGGCAAATGGACCATAGTGATGCAAAGAATTACAAATTAGTTAAGAAGGCCTCTATCATTGCATCAAATTTCTCCTTTGACTATTTTGTTGTTTTGGAAAAGGAAGCATATGAGGCATTCAGAGTAATGATCAATAATTTGAGAATGAATGTATCCCCTACTAGAAATTTTGGCCCAAAACAACTCATCAACAAAGAAAAGACAAAAAACGGGAATTTTAGGGTATGGACCTCATACTTTCTTTTTCAAGGAGGATGTAATAAGGAACTTTCCAACATATGTTGTTGTCCAAGATAGATAATTTTTGTTTTTGAAAATTGTTGAGGTTGAGCATAGAGTTTCTACTCAAAATTATTATTATGAAATCCCTTACAAGCACCTCACTAACAAATTGAAAAGGATGGAAATGGTCCTTATTGATTTTAGTGATGGTAATTTTCTAGAGAAGGTGCAACAAGTAGAGCAACAAGCTCAAAAGGATTTGCAAGAGCATTTATACAACCAAAGTATCCCACAACATTAGAAGAGCAACAACCAAGGAATATTGAGGATACTCATGTTATGGATTTTCCTTATGTAAATGTTGATGAAACACAAGGTACTGAGGGAAATGTACCACAACCTTCTATTGAATCAGTTCCTCTTGAGTAAGGTGTAGAGCATGAATTTTCTCACCCTTATGCTAGAGATGTAATGGAACCATTTGTTCTAGATGATAGGCTAGTACCTTGGGAGTATGATGAAAGCTAGGACAATGATGCAAGATTTTTAGCTTGTGCCAAGTTTCTAGAGGATGATTCCTCTATGACATCCAAATAATTCAGAGAATACATTGCTAAGCTAAATGCTTAGGAAATAAATGATAGGATACAAAAGGCTCAGGAGGGAGTGAATCCTTCACAACAAAAAGAAGTCAAAAAGAAGATCGAAGAGGAGATTATTCAAGAAATTGAGCAAATGAATACTATGGAAGCTAGAAGATTGGTCAAGGATAATGGGGTATTGGTAATGCCAGTATATAAACTTTCATCAATAATTTCTCTAGATGTGATCCAGAATAATTCAAATGCTATGGTGTCTATGGAGACTTTTGATGACAAAACATTTGGATTAGGGTTTAGCCCTAGTTTACATGTTATAGCTATTTGGTAATTAACACCATATTTAGGTAGGTGCAGACTCAGTAGGAGAATGACTAGCCTTTGAAGAGACTTGATTATAGGAAGGCATTCAGAGATGACAACCCCACAGGTTGCAAGGTGGACAATGCATACATCCATGTTAAGTGTTGACACTACAAAAATATCTCAGGCCAGGTCTATGAAATTGTTACAGAAGAATAATTTTTTTTTGAGGAATATAAAAAATTGAAAGCTAATGTGGTCAAGGTAGATCAAAACACCTTTCCTACTTCCCCATCTAGTACTTCACCACAAGAAAAAATACATTAAAATTGAGGATTAATGCATTGAGGGGTGAGTGCTGAGCAACCAAGTATAAGAAGAATAAGGTCCAGGAGAAAATGAAAAAGATTACAAAGGATATGGCTAAAGAAATTCTAGGCCACAGATTGACCAAAGCAGCCCTTAAGGTAGAAGTCACATGGTTAACTTATAAGGAAATACATGAGGCGTTTCAAAGGTTCCAACATGTTTAAGAGGTTTTCAAGAGCACATGGAATAAATGGAGTAGTAGATTAAATAGTTTAAGGGAGATTCAAGAAAATGCAAAGGAAGACCCTGAAGTTCCAACAAACCTCCAAGACATAATAAGAGGAATTGAAATGATTGTCGAAGTCATAGGATCTCATGAAAGAATTGGTGGATAGCTACAAGGTAAAATCAAGGCCTTCAGGGATATGGAGGAATGTGCTATACCCAAGATCCTTAATGAAGATGGAAAAATCAAAGAATATGAACCATGGAGGGATTTCTTTAGGCCTCAAACTACTATAGGTCAAAAGATAACATACATTGATGATAAGTTGGACTTAACTGTGCTAAATGGTATAATTTATGGATTCATCATGATTCAAATTGACATTGATACCTTTATAAAAGAGGCCAGAGTAGTCATTGATGCAAGGTACAATGCATACAACAAAAAGGTGGAGAAATTATTGGATATCAACTAGCCAATAGAGGATGAATATAAAAATTGGCTAGAAAATTATGTCGAATAAGCCATAAGGATGGTGATATGGATATAGAACAAGGTCTAGTATAATACAGGTCTTGCCTTTGAAATAACTATTTTAAAAATCTATATCATCTCAATTTGAAAGTGCATGTGGTAATCCAGCCAATTCTCTCTATTTTCTTTATGTTTCTTTGTGCTTTCATGTTTCAATTTTTGCTAAGTGAGGTGGTGACATGGATGAGGATATGAGTTCAACAAGCTTCTACAATTTTTTGTCTTTTTGTATTTTCCCCATTTCCTTCAATTGTAAAGATAACTATCTAGGGTTGAAATGAAATGAAATACTTTTGAAATACAAATTGAAATGTAATGTGACCGACCAATAGCTCGATGCTTGTTGCTCCCTTGATCTTATAAAAGAGAATTCAAGGCTATTGTGCAAGGGTCTTTGAAAATTTTGGTTGATCTCAAGTAGTCTTTGCAAGTATTTTCGTCAAGTTTAATAAGCATACAATGGATATAGAATTACAAGTTAAGTATTAGGTTATGGGTCTATATTCATAGTCAGCTTAAATGTTTTGCAACAATTATAGCATTCAAAATTAGATAATAGAAATTTTCATACAGATTGTCTGTTATGTGTTTATTCATTAATTAGAAATAAAATGATCAAGGATTATTTTATTGGTGTCCAATTCATTTGGTTCGATGTGTGTGCACATTTATGCTACTATTCAATTAATTAATTAAAATTCTCTAATGCAATCACTATTTTGTGTGTTAATTCATAGGATCTTCGTAGTTTTTTCTATCTAAAAATTTGAGTTATGAATTTTTAATGTAAACCCATAATAGTATACAAATGACGAATGTCTTTGTTATTACATTACAATATGTTGTGAATTTGACCCCGTCACCCTAGGATAATAATTTTTTTTATGTATTAAGTGAATTCAGATATATCTGATCAACTGGATCCTATAAAAGAACAATTCATCTAAATAAAATCATATTGACAATGATGATGGTTATTGTAGGTCTTGTTTAAATTTTCCATTCTTTTCTCCAAGTTACAATGGTGTAATGGATTTTCTAGTTCTTTGAATGAGTCATATAGATGAGAATATTTATGCTTTATATGTAATATATAGGAAAATCTCGTGAAGAAATGTTTTAAGTACATTGTGGGTTCACCCTCCTGGGTCTTGTAGAACTTGAAGTGTAGTGGGAAAGCTTAACTACTTTCTCTGATTCGTTGGCCAACCCCTTTTAGGTTTCTAACCACTAGAATTGGAAAATTCATTGGCTGGCTTGAAGATTTGGTTAGTATTTAAAAGAGCCAACAAATTGGTGACTTTGTTAGGGACCCCTTCTTTAAAAAGTTAACATCTCTAGTGTAGATCCAATATAGTCATAGTTAAGTGTTTTATTATTCTTCATTGGAAGATTTATTAGTTCAAAACTTATAGCTACGTACGTCATATTCAATTTATGCATCAAATTTTGTTCAATTCTATCATATTATGTTGGGTTATGTTTATAATTTTCTTTGAGGTCACAAATAACAAGTTAAGATATAATCATTTTTTATTTCCTAGCATTGTGGGTGGCAACTATGAAGTTTCTCATACTAGTACAATGACAACCTCTTGAAAGGAACTTGAGGAAAAAGATTCTAACATAGTAATTGACACCATATGGAAAACTAGAAGTCATACAAAGAAACATCTAGAGCAGTAGCTAAAACCCAAACCTACAAAGGATAAATAGCCTCTATGGAAGAATAAGACTACTAAATTAGGTAAGTCTATCGAATATCTTGTTGGAGCATCTCCTACATTCAACAATGAAGTAAATAGTGTAAATTCCAAGGAGAATTCAAATGAGAGTGGAGTACCTAAGGGAGGTCAGGGAATTTTTCTTGTTGCACAAGTGTTTGATAATGAGCTTGATATTTCTAAAGAAGTTGGATGGGAATTTTGGGGTAGGAGTAAAGAATTCCCAGAACCACCAACACCTAGTGTTAGATCTATTTTTCATGGAGGAAAATTTTACCCAAGGGGAGAGCTCCTCAATCTAGAAAAAAATATTCTCCCTAAGGAAGATCCAATGGATCAAACCTTTCATACCCTAGCACCAAATGAGTATGGATATTTCTTATAAAATGAGGAAGATATTGACAAGGATATATAAGCTTTAGAGGAGGAAGAGAATTGGCTTGTTGAGGAAGAAGAAAGAAAAGATTAAAGGCATTGAATGAAAATGAGGATAGGATTAGATACAAGCACCATGAGAGGGATGTTAGGAGATAGACAGTTGAGAAGATGAGAGAGGATTCTGCTAGGAGTAGAGGTTCTAATGAGAATGATACAAAAATAGCAGCCCAAACCACCCTTGAAATTCCTAAGGTAACAATTTAGATGGGAACCTTTGTTTGTAGAACTTATACAAAAATTATTACTACTACTAAAACCATCCATCCCCCCAAGAAAACTTCATTTGTAGATCATGGGAAGAAACCCATGGATTATACCAAGAAGAATACTTTCAATACATTAAGTACCAATACTAATACAAATACCCACATCTCATCTATCAAAGCTCTTGTAAAAAACCCCAAACATGATCCCATTCCATTTGTTGCATCCCCAACTCCTGAACTTATGAAATTACAATTGGTAAATGAAAAGTTGTAGGGAGACTTGAAGAAGGATGAAATTGAAGCAACCAATGCAAAAATGGCCATAAATATTTCCTTCCTTTAGATTTCTATACGAACCAGAAAGTCTTCAAGCTTTGAGCAAAATGATGGTGGATATCATAAGAAAAAATCATGAGGTCATACTCCTGGTGGAGGTGGTGGTGGAAACCAAGGTGTTTGAGGTGGAGGTAATAAGAATAGTAGTTCTTATTCTAAGAATGATGAAGAGGACAAGAAGAAGAGTGGTGGTAATAATGGAAGTGTAAAAGGTATGAATGCAGATCAATCTGACAATAAGAACGATGATGAATAAAGGGATAAGCGTAGGGACACACAACCTAGAATAACACCTCAAACTGATAGGTATACGCAATTGTGTTTTGACAATATTCCTGGCTACCCGAACCTTGTCCCAACTAATGCAAGGAAGCATCTCCCTAAATTTACTGGTAACAATGATTTCAGTGGTGAAGATAACTTGAAAGCCTTTCAAAGCTTTATGGAAGATTTTGAATTATGGGATGACGATGTTGCCATGAAATACTTTATGCAATCCCTCACCAAGGATGCAAGTGATTGGTACAAGGGGTTACCAAATGCAAATATTGATTCAAAGGAGTCTTTCTACATGATTTTCAAAGAGTAGTATGGGGATCAAATTGATCCTAGGTTTAGGTTGAATGATTTGAATAACATCACTAAAGGACATAATGATTCAGTTACTGAATTCAACACAAGATTTTAGAAAGCTATCACTAGAGTCCCTGCTTATCTATGGACCAATGCTAATGCATGTTTGGTGATTTATTATAATGATTATGACTATAAGATGTGTTATTTACTTAGGGATAGGAATCCATAGAATCTGAGAGAGGCCTACAAGATGGCATTCAAAATTTAAAATAATAGGAGGGCCTCTAAAAAAATAGGAAGAAGGGAAGACCCCAAGGCCTCAAAAAACCTTAGAGCTCAAAATGGCAAGGTTGGTAAAAATGCAGCTCCTAATGAGAAGCTAGATGAGGTTCTTAGTTTATTTCAAAAGGCAGCCAAAAATGACAAGCCACAATTCTAGAGAAATGAAAGGGCCACGATATTGTAGGACTACCCCTATCATAAAAACTAGCATAATGGGAAGCCAATTAATAATAATTAGAAAAATGTCTAGGGTACGTTGGACTCTCTACAAACACACTCTACCAATGTTACCAAAGACTTTCCTTGGTGTGGATTTTGTCATATGCCTTATTCCTCACAACAATGTGTTGTGGAAATGTTAGTAGAACAGTCTTTAGATAATCAAATAGGATCTAGTTCTTTATAGGATAAGGATGAAATGACAAATGTACTCATGACTAATTCAGATCCTAGTTGTGAAGAATACTCCTTAGATGATGAGCCTAATAAAAGTGATGTGGATTTTTAGAGGCAAGAAGTGAATTCTTATCGTCAACAAGTATTCTTAGATGAAGAAGGTGAGAATGATTGCATAGTCTATACTTTTGAATTAGCTAACATTTCTTTGAGGAGACCCTCAAATGAGGAAATTGAGAGGTATACCATTGCATTGGATGCTAAGGCAAGGAGTGATTATCATTTAAAGAATAGAACTATCAGTAGTAATTATGATAGCCCAAGTAGCTTGTTTGTTAAGGAAAATAATATAGGAAACAACGGAGAAAAATCAGAGAAAAATAAAGAAGAGACAAAACCCAAGGAGGGTAAAGAAATGAGAATTTGCGCCAAAAAGGGAACTAAGGTGAAAATTGATGGTGAAGTTGTTCTTCAAACTAAGAAGGCAAAAAATGTGAAACCCAGTGTTGAAAAGGTGCAAGGACAAGGTGAAAAGGTAATTCCTATATAATTTTTACTCCCTGAGTTACCGAATTATTCTCTAGTAGATATGTTTCAAGTATTGTCTCAAGTCAAAGTCATAGTCCCATTCCTTGAAATGATGAGAATAAGTGATCATAAGAATAAGAATTTTGCTCTTATTAATAGTATTGTTGCTAGTGTGAAGGATAAAATGATAGTCAATCAACCTAAAACAAGCACAACACAAGAAAAGAATGTTCAAGTGGAAGCAGTGAACAATGAAAATCCTGAGGTATATCTGGGAACCACTATTACTGCCAATCCAAATCATGTGAATCCATTTTTTCTAATCTTGATTATTGATGGTAAGTTTCTTAGAAATTCCATGATAGACTCAGGGGCCTCAAATAATGTAATGCTAGTAAAGATCATGGAGGAAATGGGCCTAAAGGTTGATAGTACATATGGAAAATATTACACTATGGACTCTAGGGAGGTTCCTATTATCGAGGTGATCAACAAAGTTGCATATAAATTGGTTGCATTTTCTGAAAAGGAGTTATATATGAGTGTTATAGTTGTGGAAATCCCACCAACTTATGGAATTTTGTTGTCTAGACACTGGAATGCTTCCATGGGTGGGAGGATTCAATGTGGATTTTTCATTTGCAAATTTTTACATTGACTAGAAGGATGTCAAGATTACTAGAGAATGAAGAGCTTCTCACATGATTGAATAGATTGAGGAACTTGAAGAACTAGTGAGGATCAATTTTGTAGATATGGGTTTAGATACTTTCAGGGATTGAAGAAGAGATGCCAGAAGAAGCATTCAAGCTTCCACCAATTGACAAGGAGATCCTAGAGACACCACAAGAAGACATCCTTTGGATAAATTACTTTGATGGAGCATGTTCAAAGGAAGGCTTGGGTGCAGGAGTTATTCTCATCTCTCCATAAGGTAAAACCTTCAAGTACTCTTGTTTACAATTTTCTTGTACAAATAATGTTGCTAAGTACAAGGCCTTCTTACTTGGTTTGAAATTAACCTCCGAACATGACATTAAGTTGTTAAGAGTGTTTGGGGATTATGAGTTGGTAGTTTCCTAGATTAGATCTAGATTTTTCACTAAAGAAAAAAGGCTTAGGCAATGAAGGAATAAAATTTGGGATACTATTGAGGCCTTTGATGCCTTTGGAATAGAATGGGTGCAAAAGGGAAAAAATTTCAAGTAACACTTATTAGCTAATATTGTTGTCAGATTAGATGATGTTACCTTTGATGATGTCTCACACATAGAAGTATAGACTAGGCCTGCAGTGCCTAACAACATTTGTAATTGGAAAGTGTTTGATGATGACAATGACATTTGGAGATTCTTGCACTGCATTTACCAATATGAAGGCCAAGAGATAAAATTTAGTTCATGTGTAGTTGATTTTGATGGGAAAGAGACATTATATGGGAATGAGATAATTCAATTAAAGACAAATAAGATTCCCAAAGGGTTAGTCGCACTAGAGAGGGTGTTTAATGCTCCTAAAAAGTCAAATTTTAAGTAAGCATCTTCTCATAAGGAATATTTAGAGGAGATAACTTAGGAATAGAGAATTCTCCTAAAAAGGTGTATATATGCAAGAAGATGAAACCCCATGTGAGGAGTATGTTAATTTCTTTGTTGAGGAAATACCGACATGTGTTTGCATGGTTGTATGATGATTTCAAGGCTTATAGGGAGGACCTGTTCCAACATGAGATACAACTAAAGCCTGATGCAAAGCCTTTTAGGAATAAATAGAGGGAAATCAACCCCACTATATAGCCAAAAATGCAAGAAGAGCTTACTAAGTTAAGAGATGCAGGGATTATAAAGCCCATCTAACACTCATCATAGGCATGAAATTTTATTCCAATCAAAAAGAAAAATGGAGGCCTGAGGCTATGTGTAGACTTTAAAAATCTGAATTTGGCATCTTTGAAAGATAATTACCCTTTGCCTAATGCGTATGTGCAATATCATGATGGGCCAAAAAGTGGCAATATGATAGGTATGTGTAGGGTATGTGGCTAACGAATTTATTTTTACCCAAAATTGATGAAATGAAAAGGGTTTTTAAAGGAGATACTTAGCTTTCCACCAATATAAATTATGATTTACTTTGATTTGAATTACAATAAAGTCCTGATTGTTAGGCTTTCCACATTTTCTAAATTAAATGCATATGCAATATTGATACTAAACGAATTTATTTTTATTGATGAAATAATTACTTAGATTTGATTTACTTTGAATTATTCAACTAAAGTCCTGATTGTTAGGTTTTTTTTAAAACATGTATGGATTTCAAATGGTATCACATTTTCTAAATCCAAAACAAGTGTCACATTCTATGCTTTGCATACTATAGGATCAAAAAAGAAAAATTGAATTCACGAAGTTTTGACCAAGTCTAGGTGGTAAGACATGAGTTTTTATATTTTTTTAAAGTTGTAATAAAAAAATCATAATTAATTATTTACTTGGAAAAAAATTACAAAAAAATATGCATCACATCAAGACATGACTTCTCTACTTATATCTAAAATATTATAAAAATATTATCATTTTATTGTGGTTAGGGTGGTCAGACAAACACCTACTTTTTTTTTCCTTGAAATTTAAGTACTACTGCATTGAAATTTCAAATTTTCACCAAATAGATTTTTTTTAATAAACCTAGTAGTTTAGAAACTACATTCAATTATGCTATAGATTCTATTCTTACATTTTTTTAAAATAATATAGATAACTTATTCAAATTTTTACATCAAGTTGCCTAACTCTGATTTTTTTGAATTTTTTGCCACTTAAGGGTTTGTTTTTCCATGATGATCTTGCACATACCCTAATATGGAGGAAATGTTGCAGAAGGTGAATAGATGTGAGTTGCTCTCTATGATGGATGGATTTTTAGGTTATAACCAAGCCATGGTGAAGGAGTCATAAAAATTTAAAATTGCATTTACAATGCCATGGGGGACATATGCATATCTATGGATGCCATTTGGCTTGATTAATGTTGGAGCCACTTTTCAGAGAGCTATGGATGTGGATTTTTCTGATTTCATTGATTTTTTCCTTTCCATTTATCAAGATGATCTTACTACCATAGTAAGAAAGAGGAGGATCACTGTTGACACCTTGAAAATATTTTTATCACAACCTTGGAATATGGGATTTCTTTAAATCCCAAGAAGTTTCAGTTTGGAGTTAAAGAAGGAAAATTGTTGGGTCACATTGTATCAAAGGATGGGGTTAGGATTGACCTTGAGTGAGTAGAAACAATTTATAAGATCCCACAGTCCAAGAATGTGAAGGGAATATAGTCCTTTGTTGGAAAAATTAACTTTGTATGGAGATTTGTTACAAACTTTGCTAAAATTGTAAGACCCATTTCTAAAATGCTAAAGAATGGGGAGAAATTAGCATGGATAGAGGAGCCAAAAAAAGCTTCCTAATCCATTAAGGATGCTATCAAGGAAGAACCTATCATTAAATCCCTCGATTATTCAAAGCCTTTTCAGTTATTCACATTTGCTTCATTTCATATTGTGCTAGGGGTTTTACTTTGAAAGAATGATGAGGATTTTGGGAAACTTATTGCTTTCTTTAGCAAATCATTACAGTCAACTGAGTTAAAGTATGATGCTATAGAGAAATAGGCATATGCACTAGTTAAGGTTGTTAAAAATTTTAGACCATATTTGACTAGAGCTACAATTGTAGCATATGTCCCAATAGTAGTAGTCAAAGATATATTTACTCAATAAGATACCATAGTTCATTAGTGCAGATGGATCAATAGGATCCAAGAGTTCAACATTGATATCTAGATTACCAAGTTGGTGAGGGATCAAGGTCTAGCCAAGCTGATGGCCGAGACAAACTTGGAGGCTAACCAAGTAAATCAAGTTCAACATGAAAACGTTGCACCCATATGTGACATGTAGACCTATCGATGTTACCAAAGAATTGTTGAATATCTATAGACCATGTAGTGCCCTGAAGATATGCCTCATAATGAGAAAATAACTTTTAAGTTGAAAGCAATCAAGTATGTTATTATCGATGGTGAACTATGGTGGAGGAGCCCTAAATTTTTGTAGCTTCTAGGTGTGTGGATGGGGATCAAGTAGAAGATCTGTTGATGGAAATGCATAAAGGAGCTTGTGGAGGCCATTACATGGCCAAAACCATCACACTTAAAATATTTCATTTAGATTTTTGGTGGCCAACTATGTTCAAAGATGCACACAGGTTTGTAAAGAAATGTGATGCTTGTAAGAGGTTCACTGGAAAATTAAAGTTCTTAGGAAAATTACCACTTAGGCCAATGTCAACTCAATCTCTCTTTCAATAGTGGGGCATTGATTTTATTGGAGAAATGTCTATGAATTCTAGTGTAGGACATGCTTGGATTCTAGTTGCAATTGATTACTTCACAAAGTGGGTTGAAGCCATTCCTACCAAGTCTAAGGAATTCATTAATTTTTGTAGTCAACATGGAATAATGTAATGTCCCTGCTCAAATCTGATTGAAAACTTCTAATTTTTGGCCTTGGTAATTTTGTCAAACACTTTGCATACAAGGGTCATATGACTGATATAACATTTTAGTTTGTTATAATGACACTTTTCTTCACTTAGTATCAATAAGGATGCTTGAAAATGACTCTAAATTGTCTAAACAATGACCTCACATGAATGTGCAACTTATTTTGACAATATTGAATGCATATATGAGTTCTAATCATGAAAAATGATCACCTATAGCCAACTGGTATTTTGTCAAATAGTTGGTATGCAACTACTAAGCTGACTACAAATGATATATAATTGCTCAATGACAACTACAAATGACTAGCAAATTAGTATCTCTTATTACAACACAATGATCCAATACAATGCTCATCAATAAGCCAAGACTCTTGGCATTTACAAGAATTACAAATATATGATATGCTGGTATGAAAATGCACTCCTATAGCTATAACTAAAAGTTATGCTTATACAATGAAATGATGGACTATATACAATGAAACCTGGTTGGATTGAAGCACCCTTGTGAATAGATGAAGAAGCAAGCAAACTCCAATCAAAAATGTGTTCTTCCAAGCCAAATCGAGCTCCCTAAGCTAGCCACCCCTGTTCTGGTCTGATCTTGAAAATAAAATAATATGCAGCATATAAATTCCGTCTCAAGCTCCAAAAATCATGTCCAAGATCCAGGGAAATGGGTGAATCAAGCCTTGAATGAAATCGATGCCAAATGTGAGCTCCACAACCAAAATCGCACCTACCAAAGGTGCCCTTTCAAGATTGTAATATCTGATTTTAATATCAGATTTATTCACCAATATAATCTACTTTCTTCACCAAGGAAAAATTGATGCCAAGAATGAAGAACCAACACCAAATGATAGCTATAATCTCCAATACAAATAGCAATCAATATCATGCAAAATCATGGCCCTAATATGTAGACTTATGTGACTGAAACATTATATCAGCAAGTCTGGAAATGAAGAATGCTGCAAATTGAACCCTAGCATGGCCAAAAGATGAAGAATTTGATCATCAAAAATGTCTTCAACAATTCCTCAAATCAAACCACACAAAAACTTGGCCAAAGGCCACTAAGTTTTTACAATGAAGCTCAAATATAAAGTTTGAAGTAACTTTCTCCTCGCTACAATAATTCAAGTGATATTTCACACCCTCAAAATTGCTCACCAATTGAGAGTTTTCATTCTCAATGGCCAAAGACAACTGTAGAAACCCTAGGCTCCACAACCATCAAACATCAACATCAACGTCAACAACAAATCTAGATGATGAGAATGAAGCCCTCAATGCCTATTTATTATTTTTCCTCAATAGGTCGGCCTCCTTCTAGAACTTTCCCAAGTCACCTTCTAGAAGGAATATTATTTTATTATTTTGCACTTTATAATAAAATAATTATTCATAACAGAAAGTGAAAACATAACATTACTTTATAACATGAGGTTTCTAAAAATAGAAACATATCAAGAAATCATTAGAACACCTCCATATGTAGACTAAATCACGAAATGAGCCAACCAATCAACTGGGTATCTGCCAAACGACCCTTTGATCAAGCCCCATTAGCCTACGAGGATCAGGAATAGGCTAATTCCTCTAAACTCCATTGCTCACAAAAAAGGGCACATTACAAATAAGCATATCTTATTCATCTCCATATCATCCCCAAGGGAATGGGAAATCTAAGTCTAGCAAGAAAATACTTATGAAGATTATCAAATGGGTGATTGAGAAGAACAAGAAGACTTGGGGCTCAAAATTGTAGTTGGCATTATGGGCTGATAGAACCATAGTGAAGAAAGTCATTGGAAAATCCCCTTTCAATTTGGTGTATGGGGTTGAGGCTAGAATATCACATAACAATCTAATTAAAATATACAAATTTGTCAAAGAATATGATATTGACATTTGTGATGAGATACAACAAAGAATGGATGAGTTGATTGAGCTCGATTAAACTAGAAGAGAAGTTGCAATTGCAAGTGAAGCACATGTACAACAAAAGGGCTATTGAGAGAAAGTTTGAGCTGGGAAGCATGGTTTTAATGTGGAATGCAAGGATGGAGGATAAGGGTAAACAAGGTAAGTTTGATCCTTTGTGGTTAGGCCCTTACTTAATTGTTGGCATGCATGGAGAAGACTCATATTTCTGGCAGTGCTTGATAGGTAAAATTCTTGAACTGCTAGTACTTGGGTAATTCTTGAAATCCTATTTCTCTTTAAATAGGTTATCTTTCAATGTACATTATATAATCCTATACATTTTGTGAATAGGTTTGGTGTGTTTCCCTTTTTGTTTTGTCTACTTGTCATGTTTGGATAAGCTCCTACTTTCTTGATCCTTGTATGGTTGGTCTTCTTAACTAGAGATCTGAGATCTTGCTACATCCACAAGGGGCATAGATCCCTAGTCAGAGAAACTAGTGGAACCCTAAAAATAATTTTATGGTCCCACTGGTTTCATGGTCACATTCTCATTTGCTCACATCCTATTGCCATTAGGGTCTAGCGTTTAAGAGTTTTACATGCCTTGCCACCTTTGGTTATCCTTTACCTTATGTTCTCACATTGATCAGTTGCATTAGGTTATCGGTTAACTAAGTGGTTTCTTATGATCTTTATTGTCATTGTTCAACTGGCCCCAACACCTTGGTCACCCATTGAGCGTAGAAAATCCCCTTCTTAAAAATAACTTATGTTCACGTGCATTTCAACATCACTCAAGTTTATCGCTCATGTTTTATAACTCATCATGAATTAATTTTTAGTTTCCCTTCACCATCTCATGATGAGCGATACATTATTTTTCCTACCACACTTGGTTCATCACCCATCCCATGTTTGATTGCCACAACTAGAAAGCAACTCCCAATGAGAAATGAAATTAAGTTTTTAACCCATCGTTGGCCTTATTACTATCACCAATTATCTCATGCTCTTTAAAAAGGGACCTATTACCATTGATGGGTGGAGTTTCTCCCCATCATGTAGGTTCAGTCTATCACAAGTTAAGATTGTTGAATGAATAGTGAAGATGCGATGAGTGATGGGATTTAGATTTTTGGCTAAGATTTTCTTATGATCAAGATCAAGGGTTGATACCTCATCACTAACTTTCAAGCCACCTCTTGACAAGGTCCCAATGTAAAATTGGAAGACGCAATGGAAAATACTCATATAATGTGGAGAGATATGTGTGCCAGATCCCTAGCTCATCAAAGTATGTATCAAATTGCTAGTAGGGCCCCATGAAGATGACGAAACAATGCAAGATATTAGATTTAATTTTCATATGAGATATTAGCTTTCTTGTACCATTAATGTTGAGTGTACTTGGCTTTATTCATGTAAAAGGGTTTCCATTTATATTTTCCTCTCATTTGAATATTCGAGGAGATGAAGAAGAGTTTGGAGCAATCAGAGCCAAGGCCAAAGAATGTTGCAGAGGAGTTTCCCAGGTAAGCTGTCATCAAATCCTACTAGTTTTTTCTTGTTACTTTGCAAGAACTAGTATATTGAACCAAAATGTCTGGGTTGTTTCCAAAGGTTAATTAGGGTTCTTGGCATCTTTTGATTAAGTGTATCTTTCTAATTAGGTAGAATTATATTGAAATTTTAATTTAAGCTATCAAAATAGAATATCAATTTTGGACCTAGTTTAATTTCAAACCTAAAATCCCTAAAGAGGCCAAGATGAGTCAATTGGGTGAGTTGTCATCTTCAAAGCCCATATGTAAGAAGAAAAAATAGAAGGTCTCCCATGAACCACCTCAAACCTGTGAAGGAGCTAAAAAGAAAAAGGGGTGACCTAAGGATTATACATGTTTCATGGAAAAATTCCAACTTCCAAATGTCAAGGAAAGTAATAGAAAGGCTACAGGGGAAGGAATACTAACCACTAATTTCAAGGACCTTGCAGCTAGAATTGGTGACTTTGTTGTGCCAGAAACTAGATGGGAGTTATTTTCATATGCCTGGAATCTTGGTAAAAAAATTTGTGGTTATGATTTAGGAAAATTGGTTGTCCCTAATGTCATTGTGGAGGTAGATTTAATGTTACAACTTACAAATAGATATGATGATGTAAATAGGGTAATCACAAAAATTGAAGGTAAAATAATTTTGGTGATAAAACAAAGTAAAGTTGTGGAGGTTTTTAGAATGAAACCTGATGCCACTAAAAAAGATTGGCATGGAAAATTTGCAAAAGGATTACGCTAAACATAGGGTTGGGTTCTAAAGAGGTGAACTGCCAAGGCATAGATGAGAGAAGGGTGTTGTGTTTTCACTCAAAGAAGTTAAACCACTGGACTGTGAGGAATTTGCATAAAATTTTAGATACACTGACTACATGTTGTCTTAGGTGCTTGGGGTGAAATGTGATGGAAGCATAACATAACCCCTACTATTTATGGTAATGTACATTCAACATAAAAAAAAGAACACATGGTTCAACTATTCCAACAAAGTTGCTGAGTAGTTACACTATGATTTGATGAGGTTGAAGGAAAGAAGAACCCGAATAACATTTAAACACTATTCACTACTGATGCATATGGTATTATATCAAGGAAAGGGATTTTTTTATTAAGCAATGAAACTAAGACAAGTGGATGAAAGGAATAATAGATTTCCTTTCCAAATGTGGACATACATTTGGGATTTGTATTTCCCAAAATCAAATTATGTTGGATTTTGTAACACCAAAAAACATACCATTTTGGTGCAAATTGTTGTCACACTAAGTGAGAGGATTTCTAGACCAATTTAAGCATTGTTAAGACCAAGAGAATGTGGTGATGACCTCGATTATGAGTGTGATTGGGGAGATTGGTATTTTTATGATAATTTCATAGTCATCAGGTGTTATGGAACTCATGTGGTGCCACATATATTTCCTAGGTTGGCTTTCACTAAGATAATGTGGCAAATGGATCATAGTGATGCAGAGAATTTTAGATTAGCTAAGAAGGCCTCTATCATTGTATCAACTGTGTCCTTTGACTATTTTGTTGTCTTGGTAAAGGAAGCATATGAGGTATTCAACATAATGATCAATAATCTAATAATGAATGTAGCCCCTACTAGAAAGTTTGACCTAGAAGCACTCAACAACAAAGAAAAGATAAAAAGGGTAATTTCAGGGTATCGACCTCATACTTTCCAACATATGATGTTGTACAAGATAGAGAAAATATTTGGTTGAAAATTCGCGAGGTTGAGCATAGAGTTTCTACTCAAATTTTTTATTATGAAAGCCCTTACAAGTACCTCACTGATGAATGTAAAAGGATGGAATTGGTCCTTAGTGATTTTAATGATGGCACTTTTCTAGAGAAGGTCCAATAAGCAAAGCAACTAGCATTAGAAGAGCAAGAACCAATGGATTTTAAGGATACTCCTGTTATGGAGTTTCCTTCTACAAATGTTGATGAAACACAAGGTTTTGAAGGAAATGTACCACAACCATCTATTTTCTCACCCTGATGTTGGCTATGTAATAGAACCAATTGTTCCAAATGATAGGCTAGTACCTTGGGAGTATGATGAAAGCCAGGATAATGATGCAAGAGTTCTAGCACGTGTCATGTTTCTACAAGATGATTCCTTTTTGACATCCAAAGAATTTAGATAATACATTGTTGAGCTCAAAGCTTAGGAAATAAATGAAAGGATACAAAAGGATCAAGAGGGAGTGGATCCTTCACAATAGTAAGAAGTTAGAAAGAATATTGAAGAGAAGATTATACAAGAAATTGAGCAAATGAATCCTATGGAAGCTAGAAGACTGGTCAAGGAAAGCTGGGTATTGGTAATTCCAGAATGGAACCTTTCATCAATAATTTCTCTAGATGTGATCAAGAATGATTTAAGTGCTATGGTGTGTGAGGAGAATTTTGATGAGAAAAATTTTGGTTCAGGGTTTAGCCCTAGTTTACATGCATTAGCTAATTGGTCATTAACACCAGACTTAGGGAGGCACAGACTTAGTAGGATAATGAATCACCTTTTAGGAGACTTGATTATAGGAAGGGATTCAGAGATGACAACTCCACATGCTACAAGGTTGACAATGCATATAGCCATGTTGAGAATTGACACTACAAAAATCTCTCAGGCCAGGTATATGAAATTTTTGGAGAAGAATAACAAATTGTTGATGAATATAAAAAATTGAAAGCTAATGTGGTCAAGGTAGGTCATAACTCCTTGCCTACTTCCCATCTATTAGTTCACCACAAGACAAAAATACATTAAAATTGAGGATTAATGCATTGAAGGGTGAGCTCCGAGGAGCCAAGTCTAAGAAGAATAATCCCTAGGAGAACATGAAAAAGATTACAAAGGATATGGTTGAAGAAATTCTAGGCCACAGATTGACCAAAGTAGCCCTTAAGGCAGAAGCCACATGGTTAACTTATAACCTGGGTATACATGAGGCATTTGAAAGGTTCCAACATGTTCAAGAGGTTTTCAAGAGCATATGGAATAAATGGAACAATAGATTAAATAGGTTAAGGGAGACTCAATGAAATGCAAAGGAAGATCCTGAAGTTCCAACAAACCTCCATGACATAATAAGAGGAATTGAAAATGATTAGTGAAGGCACAAGATTTCATGAAATAATTGGTGGGCAGCTACAAGGTAAAATCAAGGTCTTCAAGGATATTGAGGAACATGGTACTTCCAAGATCCTTAATGAAGATGGAACACTAAAAGAGTATGAACCATGGAGGGATTTATCTAGGCATCAAACTGCTACATGTCCACATATAACATGCATTGATGATAAGTTGGACTTAACTATGCTAAATGGTATAATTGATAGATTGATCATGATTCAGATTGACATGGATACTTTTGTAAAAGAGGACAAACTAGTGATTGATGCAAGATACAATGTGCATACAACACAAAGGTGCATAAATTATTGGATATCAACTGGCCCATAGAGGATGAATACAAAAATTTGATGGAGAAGTATGTTGAATAAGCCATAAGGATGGTGAGATGGATATAGAACATGGTCTAGTATAATACAGGTTTGGTCTTTGAAATGACTATTTTAAAAATCTATATATTCTCAATTTAAAAGTGCATGTGGTAATCTAGACAATTCTCTCTCTTTGATTTATGTTTCTTTTTGCTTTCATGTTTCATTTTTAATTGAGTGATGTGGTGACATGGATGAGGATACGAGTTCAACAAGCTTCTACAAGTTTTTGGTCTTTTTTTATTTCCCTCCATTTCCTTCTAATGTAAATATAACCCCCTCAGGGTTGAAATTAAGTGAAATACTTTTCAAATAAAAATTGAAATGTAATGTGACTAGCCAATAGCCCATTAGTTGTTGCTCCCTTGATCTTATACAAGGGAATTCAAGGCTATTATGCAAGGGTCTTTGAAAATTTTGGTTGATCTCAGGTAGTCTTTGCAAGTAGGTTCATCAAGTATAATAAGCATACAATGGATATAGAATTACTAGTTAAGTCTTACGTTGTGAATTTCTATTCATAGTTAACTTAATTATTTTGCAACAATTATAGCATTCAAAAATTGATAATGGAAAATTTCATACAAATTGTCTCATATGTGTTTATTCATGAATTAGCAATGAAATGATCAAGTATTATTTTATTGGTCTCAAATTCATCTTGTTGGATGTGTGTGCACATTTTTTTTAATTTTTTTTGATTAGACTGCAGGAATCGGGTAGCACAACCCTGTATAAACTGCAGTACGCCAGGTAAACTTTTTAACGTGACCAGCGGCACTGGCGTGACATGCCCTTTGGTACCACGAGGGTGGGGGAGACTAGACCTTATGACCAACCTCCTGTAACAGGAAATATTTAGCCAACCAAGCTAGGGCCCCAACCCGTGTGTGCACATTTATGCTTCAATTCAAGTAATTGATTAAAAGATTTAATGCAATCACTCATTTTTGTGTCAAATCATATTATCTTTGAAGTATTTTCTTTTTGAAAATATGAGTTATGAATTTGTAATGCAAATCCATAATAGTCTACAAATGTTGAATGTATTCATTATTGCATTATAGTATGGTGTGAATTTGACCCCGTCACCCTAGGATAATACACTATTCTATGTATTAAGTGAATTCAAATATATTTGATCAGCCATATCTTATCAAAGAATGATTCATCTAAATAAAATCATATTCACAATGATGATGGTTATTATAATTCTTTTTTAAATTATCCATTCTCTACTCCAAGTTACAAAGGTATAAGGGATTTTCCAATTCTTTGAAAATTGTCACTTGTTGAGTCATAGGTATGAGAATATTTTTTCTTAATATGCAATGCATAGGAAAATATTGTGAAGGAATATTTTAAGTACATTGCAGGATCATCCTATTGAGTCTTGCAGAATCCTAAACATAGGAGGAAAGCTTAATTGATTTCTCTCATTTGTTGGCCAACCCCTTTTAGGTTGCTAACCATTGGAATTGGAAAATCCATAGGATGCCTTGAAGATCTGGTTGGTATTTAAAAGAGCCCACAAGACATATCTAAGTATCGTAAAGGAGAATCAAGTGGCCATAGTGATGAATTAGATTTGGAGTAGTTACCACAACAAGAACCAAAGGATATTGAGTAAATTCTGGATACCAGAACCAAAAGAAGCACTAGGAACAAGTAATACAAAGAATATCTAGTGAAGTGGAAAGGAAGACCAGTGGAGGATTCATCATGGATTTCTTAGGCTAAGGTAGACCATCGTGGTTTTTCCTCTTAGCCCTTGAAAGTGAGGGACTCACATTTATTCCAACTCTGGGTGTCTGATGTAGGAGTATCCCTAGTTGTAAAGCAATCTTGTATCAACCAAAAGTAGTCCTTTAGTGCATTGCATTTAGAAGTAGCCTTCGTAGTTCATTCCACATTTTACCACAGTTTTATTTCTCATCTCACAAAGCAAGATCTAGCATCTACACATCAACATCTATTACATATCCAAATTTCACATCATTTGCAATTGTATGTTGGCAGTTATCGCTCTCATAATTTCACTATGCTACCAATTAGAGCATTTAGGACCAACCCAATCTATATTTCTTAATGTAGCCCATTCCAGATCATGGAAATTTTAATTGGATATCCTACAAGAATCTTCAATTTGATGGGTGAAGATTCACAAGTAGTTCATTTCACGTGGAGCTAATTCTTCATATCTTGAGGCCAACATTCATATTTGATCCTTCATCTAGTTATTAACCCTTGTGAGTGATGTGAAGCTATATTAGGCTTGAGAAGCATATTTATAAGCATTTGGAATCAGTTAGGATCATCATTTAGTTGAGTAGTCTTAAGAAATAATTTAGATCATCACATTTCAGACAAAATACTTTGGGAGCATGTAATAAGGCCTTATGGCCAATCTTAATGTTATAGCCCTTGAATGAAAGGCTTGTGAACCCTTCTAATTTTCCCTTGTGGAAAGTGTTGCAAGTAATTATTCCATATTAATGAATATTCATGTTCACATATCAATTTGCAGTGTTATGTCCACTTTACTGACTCATTGTTGAATGGTTCAGATTATTCATTCTGGAATCCTCCTATCATGACTGCACCAGTATTGTATACCTTATAAGATGCAATTAAAGGTTATTAGATATATGTAATCCAATGATGTTCATTGATTTTTCAAATTTATTTTGATATACAAATTATTCATACTATCCTATAAATTATGTCTTGTTCTCTTAAAATTTACCATAGACCCTTAGATTGAAGAATATTTCTTAATTTAAATATATAGTTATGGTAGACATGTGGATTTAAGAGATTTATTTTTTAATCCATAATGGAAAGAATAAAGAGGCACATGAAATTGTGCCTTATAAATCAACCACCTTTGCTTATTGTTATTAACGTATCCCTACCAGAAGGATGACTTCTTGTTGATTATATTTTTTATAACTTCAAAAGCTTAAATTGATAGTTTATACTACCAAATTATTTTAAATTTTTTTTAAACAATGTTTTATCAATATTTTAAAATTATTAAAAAAATAATACTAATTTATAAACCAAAAAAATAGATAAAATTTTGTATACTTGTAAAGTTGTAGCATAGTTGGGAAGTCTAATGTTCTAGGTAGTTGCTCCAAATTCTAAAAATATTCAATAGGAAAAGTCTTCCAAGATTGTGGTAATGTCTAATGATCTATAGTAATCAATTTCCTATAAATTTGTGGTGGTCCCATGTCTATTAGCAATAGGTTGTGTTAGATTTTGGAATCCTATAACAGTTGTGACTTTAGAGTCTTCTTACAATTTTTAATTTAGAGACTACTTGTTGGTTGGTCTTTGGATATTACTTGTAGGTCAAACATAAAAATGTTAGGTGTAATTCATACATTAAAGTTGTCTTGCCAACCATAAATCATTTTTTATTGTAAGATATAGTTTTGATTTTCATTGTTGCTTAGAAATTAAGTTTTATTTGTAAGTTAGACTTTATACTCTACGAATATTTCAAAGAACTTCCTAATAGAATAAAACTTAGGTTTTTGTTATTGGGGTGAAGGTTTTTATGCACATTTAATATAAAACCTAATAGTAAAAAATGCCAATAATTTTGAGATGCAAATGTAGAGAAGAAAAGATAGAAACATAGAATATGTTAATTTATAGGTTACAAATTCAAACAAAATACCTAGTACCAATCCAATAGCAAAGGAATATTTTATTTTTTACTAGAAGAATTCATGAAAGATACTATAACATACACTAAAGATGCAAGTGGTGATAAAGGAATTTAGGTTAGAAATAGAAAGGAAAACATCAAGCAACACAAAAAAATGTATAATAAAGAAAAATAATTAGTACTTATCAAGAAAGGTAATATAAACCCAGAAACCCATAGAAAAAAAATCACATGAAAAAAGAATCAATTCATAGAGAAACATTGATTAAACATTTCTTTTACCAATTGTTTCTCTATAAAAAAATTATTCATGCATACAAGTACAAATGTTGTATAGGTACCTAAGAAGTTTTTCCTATCTTTAAAGATCATAAAATAGTATATAATTATTTTTTTCTAAAGCCTTCTAGAATTGGTAGTGCTTTGATTTGGCTCAATGATGCACTAATGATAGGGAAAAGTATGAAATTTAGAGAAAAATGGGAGGGGATTTTCTATTCATGACTTTGATAACATGTTGGAGCAACAATAAAATGAGTGAAAGAAAATGTATTTCGCAAATTAATATGCATGCAAAGATTAAATGAACTATCATAGAAATGAATCAATAATCTAAAAAGAACTCCTTGTATATATATGGAAAGAGAAGCAATGAAGATAGAATTAGAGTATTGACCAACCCTCCAAAATGTGTGGCATATGTAGAACACTTGAAAAAATTGTGAAGAAATTTTCAAATTCCTTATAAGATAAAAAAATAAATAGAAAATATCAGTTGAATCATAATTCTAGAGTAAATGGTTCTACTAGGTAAGAGTAAGCTAGAAAGGTAAACTAACATGTCACAATAACTGTTTGTCGAGGAAACTAGTTGTCTACATGCAATGCTAGATACAATTGTATAAAGATGTGTGAAATTAGTGGTGATATCATAAAGAAGAATGCTTATGAAGGTCTTAGTAAAAAAATTACAAAAACGTTTCACAATCTATTGGAAGAAATCAAGGAGATGCAAGCAAGAATTGAAACCCAAGAAATGCCATGCATATGCATAAGTTGTCTAAATGAATGGGAGAAGGAAGAGTAAGAGACTATCTTTAGAGTAACATTTTAGTACTATTTAGAAATGAAGGTTAGGAAGAGTTGGTGAGATAAGTAATAGACTTGGAGAAGTTCTCTGAGGAAGAAAGAAAATAATTCTCGAACATAGTAGAAAATAAAAATACTAGTTTGCGGGGAAATAGAACAATAGATTGGAAAGATCTCAAAGAGATTATATATGAAAATAGCTATGAAAATGATAAAAATTGAAAATATATGATTTTCAAATTGATGAAGCAACTAATGCATGCACAATGTTTAATATACATATGCATTAGGCCTATCCATAATAACTTATGAAAGCATTATTTTCTATCACACAAACAATTGAACATCACATATTTACAATAGAATAATAATAAAAAACCATCTTAATACTTTTGGCTTCTGATGGATAAAGCATTAGCAACCACTTCGTACTAAATTAATCATTTTGTCCCTGTTCTTCCAGATAACTAATCTCATGTTCTATTTCCTAAGTCTAATCATTCATGATTTAACATTAGACTTAATTTTGTGGTAGCTAAGGAAAGCATGTATTTTCATTTTAAAGAAGTGGAGAGGACGTTTTTACAACAAAATAATATATATATGTGAAACTTATGACTATGTCATAGATCTTTCATTTGGAGTTGAAGTGTTAGAAGGTTTTGCTCGTAGAGAAGGCATGGCAGACAAATTAGCACATTGCAGCATTTTAAACTGGTATTCTTCTTATCCTTCTATCTCCTGCAACAGATCATAAGGAATTAAAAAAGGACGGATGTTATTCTTTATTTAATTTAAGTCACAACTTTTGAGACCGTTGTAAAGTAAAAGTACTTTACCAGTAGACCGTCGACACCTAACAACAAAATTTCAAGTGGGAGTGAAACAAGAGAAAATGACTAAAACCATATTTGGTATTCCAAGCGCACAAATTGTAAAACAGCTTTTGACTGCCGTTAACCAACTATAAATAGGAACAACTTTCCCCTCTATTCTGTGTAACTTTCCCATCTATTCTGTGTCGACTACTTGAATTTAGTGGTAACTTTCATTCCTCTATATTCTTCATAGCAAGCCTAGGTTTACTAGCAGAATGAAGGGAGTTTTAAGTCATGTTGGTGTTTATGTATTGTTTGCGCTGGTAATATCTTGTCTGATCCCTTCCATCTCTAAAGCAGAAGGAGACCCTCCTATCCTGTCTTCCAATCTGAAACACTGGAATTCCAGAGTTAAGGGTGGTGAGAGCACTGTAATGGTTAGAAAAATGTTGGCTGCGTATCCTCCAGATGATCATAGTCCAGGCATAGGTCATGGTGGTCCCCCTCGCTACAACCTCTGAATGCCAATCGTCACACCAGATTCAACAAAGGAGTTGCAGTTAGATTTTGAGTCAGGGCTGTCTGTTAGATGGATGCTTTTGTATTTCAGTCTTCTATTATATATTTAGCAAAGGAATAATAATATGTGTTGCTGGATCGTTGGACTGAGTCACGGGGACACGCCTATCGCATAAAAAAAAATATATATGCTATTGTCTGAGATTTTAGTGTCAGTAGATTAAGCATTACCCACCATAAATACCTTTGATATATGTTTCTGTTTCTGGGTTTATATATCTTTGATATTTGTCTCTGGATTAATATATCTTTGATATTTGTTTATGGGTTAATCTATTCAAGCCTCCCACCATAATGCGCAGTATGTTACAACGTGCGACGAGGCGACGAACTCGTCCGACTGGAGCAGTTTCACGAAAAGCTGTGTTGTAATAGCAGAGCTTCTGCTGTGCATACATCTCTCCCAGGATCAAAAACATTTTGTGTTTCCTCGTAATTACGCTCGTTACGCCTTTTCTTCTAGACCGCGTATTATCTAATATTTTTACGTTTGTCCGTTCCCCCTGTGTATTGTCAAGCACAACACTGTGCTGTTTTTTATTTATAATAAGAAGAATATTGTGAAATTAGATGTTTAGTTTTATGAGTAATTGTAAGAAAATTATTTTGTTATTATTTTGTAATTATTTGTTAAGATGTATTTATTTAATTTTCCTTCATTATTTTTCAAGAACACTGTAGTAGTTTGAAGCATTTAGGACAGTGATTAGTAGGCATGTTCTAAATCATCAAGCCAAGAAACTACTTATGTTTATACTAGAAACATTTTGTAGAGTTTCTAGTCATTTCAGATTACTATCAATTGTTCAAAAAGTAACTAGAATTAAATTATGTTACGAAAAAGTGATATATAGATTTGAAACACATATTGCATCAAAAGGTTTTGTTAAATTTCATTGCAATACTATTTGTCCTAAAAGTAGATGGTTAATTATCAATTAACGCTTTTATCTTTCACATAGTATATTAAACTCCAACTAATTCTTTCGAGGAAATATTTTGTATTCATTAACAATCGGAATATTGAATATCCTAACAAAATTATTTAGAAAAATCTAGATCTTCATGAAAATATATAGTCTTAGTTTCACAAGAGTTTTAAAAATTATATATCAAAACAATGAGCGTTTGTATTAATATTATAGATTAATATTATAGGTATCTACAAAAAAATGGTGGGTGAAAGATGTCATACCCTAAGTTTATAAAATAGAGAAACTCTAGAACAAAATACAATATTAGGTTATTATGTAGCAAGATTCAAAGAATTTGCAGTAAGAGGTATGTCTTGATCATCTAGCTTACCCTATATATCATTATATTCTAGGGTATTCATGGGATGCTCCCAACTAGAATTACCATCTTCATTTTTTTAAATAAGGATGCTTGGTGTGATGAACACATTATTTACAAAAGAGTAAGGAAAGTAAATTTGTCAAAGTGTAGCCAACCACCAAACATATGTTTAAAAGCATATGAAGAAGTAGAGTGATGATAGGTAGGTTAAGACTTGCCTGTTGATGAATAGTCCTTGGCTATTCTCATAAGATGTTGAGATTCCTAAAAATGAGCATCATGTTTGCCACGAGAACATTGGCTACATCCTCGATGATGCCCATGAGGTTGACAATTTCCTTGGCTAGAGGCAAGAGTTGGAGAGAATCTAGCAATAGTGCACTAGGAATTACCACAATGATCAGAGATAACTTGTATGATCTACATTATCACATTAGATAGAATAATTTATTTTAGTATAAAATGAAAAATTAGTAACAACTAAATATATAGAAAATAAAGTAAATTTTCAACCTTCAAAGTATACCCAATATGGGTATATCTAGAGAGGATTCAATCCCAATCCCTTAGCAAAAATATACTCTATGAGTTAATCTAGAACCAATTGGAATGCCTTGTAAATAAATAGAATTTACAAAATAAGAATGCTTTAGGTATATAATGCTAGATTAAATAGTTTGAAACCTATGATGCTAAATGGAAAATGAGGATTGCAACAACTAACTATTTTTTCTGAAAAATGCACCACAATCAATTAAAATGAGATCTAAGAATAGACCTTGCAATCCTTGTAATTATAAAATGTTGTGCCCTAATACCATTTTTAATCTTCCCACCAGATATTGAATGAGTGAAACCTAATCTTGTGAATTATATCTAGTTACAAAAAGTAAATAACATGGAAGGTTGCAATATTTTGTAGGACAAATAAACATATTGCTAGACTTAAGCCATGTAAAATAATCCCTAAGCCCTCTAGAAAAAGAACCTTAAATCATGGATCCATGAAGTCCTCATTGGAGGTTAATATTAATGAGAGATAATAAGAGACAATCATATGAATTTTTAATTAATGGAAAGAACCATCCAAAATTCATTACCATTGCTATCCAACAAGGATTTAGTGCCATTTTAGATGCTGTAAATTCGTTTCATCACAAAAATTTCCTAAATCTCAATGGGATCCTTTACGAGAAGAATTTTGTGAAGGCATATCACCTTCCTATATTTCCTCTCATAAGGAACACCTATAGAGATATAATGATTTACCAATATCTTTTAGGCCTCCTTTCCTTCAATAGCTTTTAAAATGCACCATAATATAAGGATAATGTTTTTTATTGACTATAGGTGAAGCCTACCACTAAAAAATCATGAGGGGAATAAAATGATGATATGATGAATTATGAAAAAACCAAATATACTCAAGTGAGGTCCAAAAAATAGATAAGAATATTTTCCAAATTCTTGTTTGAAGCTTTTGAGGAATCAAGTAGGAAGAGTGGTAAACTATAAGGAAGATAAGGTAGTAGATCAACTTCTTACATTTATCTTGAGAAGAGGGATATGCAATAAAAACTATTTATAATAGTTACATAAACTAAACATAGATAAACTTAAATATCATTCATACAACAATACAATGATTTACATGAGGAAAATGTTTCTGGGAGAAAACTCCCACTCTTTAAAATCCACCTATATATTTCTTTGAATTCAACAAGATTACAATATAATTGTTGATATTTGCTTCAAAAGAGTATCACCTATAGTAAATATATACTTGTTGAATGAAATTTAATATCTATAATAATCTGACACACAACCTCCATCTTGAGTGCCTAATATGTATGAGATAAAATACATGAAAGTTCTGCTAAATGTTATTTACAATATCATGAGATCGAACCACCCAAAAACTGGAGGCCGAATTATCTCAAATGAAATATTTCCTATGATGTTTCAAAACACACACCAAACATGTAATACCACCTTACATCTCTTTTTAGGTGTCCAACACATTTTCGCATTTCTAAATTCAAGAGATGCAACTTCTAGAGGCCATAACTTTTGATCTTAGAGTCTAATTGACAAGTAATTTTAACTTTCAAAAAGCTTGTGAGCTATGTTAGGAAATATTGCATTTAACCCATGATCTTATTCATTTCTTACATAACCCATGAGAAATAAATGTGCATACAAGTTGCCAAAATTCATAGATCAAATAGACAAGCCACAAGATAACATAAGATATACCATGGGGAAACCCTCAAGAGGAAAAAACCTAGCCTCCAAAAGCATCTATACTCCATCATATTATTCATCAATAAACCAATACAAGAGTTACAATGAATACCTCTGAAGAATCAAGTCCTCCAATGCATTCCCATATGTCCAAGCAATATTCCACACATCCCATGCCATGCTTCATAAATGCACTCCTCAAAAAACTCAATAATGATAGCCAACCAAAACCACTACACATGTGTTTGCTTTTATAGACATAAGATCACACAAAATACAACTAGTGGTAAGGTGAAACCATGTACCACAAAACCATGTGAATACAAAACCACTAACCCCTTATTTAATATTAGGTACTAAGACTTCACTTTATTTAGTATTTTTCTCATGTTAAATTATTATGACATGTCTCCCACATATTAAATAATAATACAATGTCACAATACAACATCAAGTGGACCCTAAATAATTACCTAGTGTGATTAAGCAAACCATCAAGGTGAATCACAACTAAATAATTATTTAATTACAATATTACAATAAATCAATTTATACAATGGTGTACAACACCATATCCCAACATTCTCCCACTTGTTATATACATTGTAAAAGGGATCAATACATGAAATACATCATCATAGCCATACATTAAACATTATGAATCTCCAACATTCTCTCATGCTCCATCAAGATACCTGCAATAGGAACAAAGTGACCATCATCTCAAGAAAAAACTCCTCTCCTCATCCAAAATTCCACCTATGAAATAAAAGGAACATGCCAAGGTGAAGATGTACCAATCCATGAGCATAAGCATCAAATCCAAGAGATAACATAGGCCCTAACCAAGCTGCTATCAATTGAAAAAACCCACATGATTGGAAATAGAATCCACAACACATGCTAATACATCCAACCATCCATGCCTCCAAGGTATCAATACATAGGTAAACTCATTCCAAGAACATATGCAAAATTTAAATTGTAATCACAAGCTCCATGTATCAAATCTATCAATGAAGAACATACATATCCAAGAACTTCCACTGCATAGGTAATGTCAAAGAATATCAAGTCTACCAATCAACAATACATCAAGGTGTGATAAGTAAATCAAAGCATGAAGTATCAAAAATAATATCGATGATCCACACATACAACCAAATGTTTCATAATCTCTCACAACATGGTGCCACCATCCTCCCAAAATGAACATATAGGAAGAAAAAATGAAGAGGAGAAAACCTGTAAACCATAGTGTCCTTCTACCAACACCTCAAAAGTGTATTGTTGTGTCAAGTATGATTTCCCAACAACCCCAAATGAGAAGCATCGAAAACATCCATAGCACTCAATCTCATAGATCAAGTACAACATATGAAGGGTATGTGCAGGATCATCATGGAAAAAATAGGCCCTTAACTGGCAAAAAATTCAGAAAACTCAGAGTTAGGCAACTTGACATAAAAATTTGAATAAGTTACCTATATTATTTAAAATACAGGTAAGAATAGAATATGTATAAAATTGAATGTAGTTTCTAAACTACTAGGTTTATTTAAAAAAAAAAAAATCAATTTGGTGAAAATTTGAAATTTCAAAAGTAGTAGTACTTAAATTTTAGGGAAAAATAAGTAGGTGTCTATCTGACCACCCTAACCAAATAAAATGATATTTTTTATAATATTTTAGACATAAGTAGAGGAATCATGTCTGGATGTGATGCATATTTTTGTAATTTTTTTCTAGGTAAATAATTAATTATGAATTTTTTATTACAACTTTTAAAAAATATAAAAACTCATATGCCTGACCACCTTAACTCAAGTCAAAAATTCATGAAATTCAATTTTTCTTTTATTAATCTATAGTATGCAAAGCATAGAATGTGGTACATGTTTTGGATTCCAAAAATGTGATACCATTTGAAAGCTATAGATGTTTTTCAATAAGCCTATCAATCAAGACTTTAGTCGTAATTCAAATAGAAAATGAATAATAATAATTTATTAAATTCAAAGTAAAGCATAATTTATATTGGTGGAAAGCTAAGAATCTCCTTTAAAAATCATTTTCATTTCATCAATTTTGGATAAAAAAAAATTCATCAGCCACATACCCTACAAATAGATATCATATTGCCACTTTTTGGCCCATCATGATCCTACACATACCCTGAATCAATGTAACAATTCCAATATGGATGTAAGACTCTCTAATAAAGAAGACTAAACTAAAAGCAACCATCCCAATACTATAAATCAGCCCATAAACCATCTCCTAAAAATCCACATCAAAGAATTGTTGAACAAGACAACTGAGAGGGGAGGTTGAATCAATTGTCACAGATTAAACTTTAAATTATTCACCAAAACTAACACTTAACACTACTTAATAGATTAAACAATGAATACTAGTGAAAAAATTGAAAACCATCACATAAAAACCATAACACCAAATTTACATGGAAAAATCAATAAGGGAAAAACCACGGTGAGGATTAACTCACACTATAGAGAATATCAAAATCAATTACAAGAGGCTTATTGGAAAAGCAAGGAATCGCTATCTAGAACAAACCATAGTCCAATAGGGCTAACATTCTAGAGCGATCACTACCACAGAGATACAAAGAAGATAAAGAAGACTTGTTACATAGAGAAGAAAATGTCAATGCAACAAAATATTCCACCACAATTTAATCAATCCATTTGCAGACATGCATGAATGATAGAGTGCACCTTTAGCTCGGTGCTTCCAAAAACTAAAAATTTAGGCTTCACATTGATCTTCCATACTTGCATCACACACACTAATTCACACTTATATCTATTTTCTTTTCACTCTTCTCTCTATATCATTTTGCTATCTTCTTTGCTTCTTCTTTCATAATTCATTCTGCATTTATACTATCTTCAACTTTGAATCATATCCAAAGTTGGCCATCCAAATTCAAATTCAAATTAGGTCATTACAAAAATATTCTAGGGTGGAATTAGAATGAGGGTAACCTAAAAACAAACTTGATTAGGACCCAAATAGATCCAACACACTTCACTAACTCTAAAAGTAGTATTCCACACAAGGTTGGCCAAACTAGTGTAAAACATAGAAAAATTAACCTCAAACTTTCTAGATACCAAATTTATCTTCAATACAATTAAAAAAAACTCTAGAGTCAAAAGTCATAAGAATTCGTCAAAGAGAAATACAGATCAACAATATTTCTCACATACCTCAACCAAAAACATAGAAAACCACAATTCACAATTGGTGAACACAACTCACACTGTATAATGAATCAATAGCTAAAAACAAGAATATAGCAGCTTTGAACAACTAAGATCAATATATCTGAACCACACAAATATAGCAGCACATCTAGAGAAAAACCCAAAGCAACTACTAAAACACTTACAAAATATCTTTGTTACAATTTTCTCAATATCCTAGACATATACAACCAATAACATGTATCCATTATTGGGTATTCCATCATTAGCCATGTAGATAGGTAGTTTTAATATTTTTTATTGGATTTATATGAATTTTTTTAATACATGTGATTTTTTGTTATCCATTGTGAACTATGTGAGTATTATTTCAAGAAAAATTTTCACCGTCATTGTATGTATATAATCTCATTGCATAATGAAGTTGATTCATTTGATTTCTCTATAATTTTAATATGGTATCAAAGCACATATGGTTATGTTGCAATTGTTGAGTTTTTCCTTACATGAGCTCAGTGACATTATTGTGTGTTTTTGTCGTGGTTAGCCTTTCTTAGTCTAATAGATTGGCTTTCTTCTTCAATTTCCATGAGGAGTCATCATTACTGTGTGGGCCTTAGTTAGTGACTTGGATGGTGAAATCCCCATGGAGGTTTTGGTTGATCAAAGGATATGTCACCTATGGCATGAGGATTCGTCGAAGAAATTAGACTACATTCATGCCATTCACCTTCACTAATCTCTCACATCTATGGCTCAGTGGTTTTTTCTTAGATGGGATAGCAATTGGAAAGGATCAATTTTATTTTAGGAGGGATCACTTATATCCATTGGGAATTTTTGCACCTACTGCCTCAATTTTATCACTTAACTCCACAATTCTTGACCCAACCAATCTTTTCACCTGACAATTATCATGAGATAATTTATTCGGGAAATTCATTATATTAGTCTAGAGTTCTCTCATCACTGTTCCCAAGCTTGAGTTGCTTGAATAGATAGTCATCTTCTTTCTTGGAGTGAAATTTGAGAGTTTGGTTAGATATCATAAGATGTGGAGGAGTCTGATATTTCATAGGATTATTCATATCTGATCATTTGCTTGTGTGAGTTCATCTATTGACATTGCATTGTGCAAAATTAGGTCATGATCATGATCTATGACATGATTTCCACAACAAGGATCTCTCCTTGATTTGTGTTTTCTTCACCTACATTAGCATTCAGCTTGTTCCATTGAATTTGTTTGTATTTTCCAATCCTCTCATTGTGTTGGATGTGTTGGATGTTGTACCTTATAGTTGATGTATATTTTAGAGGAGCTAGTAACATGGCATGAATTTCTCCAAACTTTCTTCTTCCAAACTCTCAACTACTGCACGAAAATAAGTATTCTAATTAGAAGACCAAACTCAAAACTCAACTTGAGTTTGAAGAAGTTTGTGATGTGGTTAATGGAACCAAAACATGTCGTAAGATAGATGCTGATGAACAAAATAAATTTGATCAAGTTGATTGAAAGGATAAATTGATCATTTTGATCAATGTGTCTAATGATGTCCAACCCTTTATCTACCACTTGTCCATAGCTAAAGATGCATGCGACAAGCTCAAGACAGTGTATGAGGTGAAGAATCAAAATTGGATCCTAAATTTACAAAGTCAGCTACATAGCTTGAAGATGAAGAATGGAGAACAGTTGGAATCCTTTCTCAAAAGGATTATAGAATTGAGAGCCTACTTACAAGTATTTGGAGAAACAATTGATGATGCAATGTTTTTTCTTATTGTTCTACAATCACTACCTTTGAGCTATAAAGTTTGTGTGATGACTTTGAATGTCATAGAGATAACACCAAATTTTGAGAAGCTTGTGAATCTACTATAGAGAGAAGAATCTTTAATGCATGAACATGAGGAGAATGATCATTCCATGACCACTTGTCATAAAGGAAGGAAGCCTATGAAGCAGTGTCCAATATGTGAAAGATTTGGACATGATTTGAAAAATTGTTGGTACAATTCCTTCAAGAAAAGATCATCCAACAAACCACATCCAAAGAAGCCACTTCAAAGTGGAAAACCAAAATGGGAGTAGAAGAACAAATATTAACAACAAAGCAATGTTACTAAATCAAAAGACTCTCTAGATGAGGAATACATACTTTTATCTCACACTTCAGATGACGGTTTGCAATCAACATCAATATGGTATGTGGAATCAGATGCTACACAACACATGATTTGTCAGAAGGAGTGGTTTCTCACATTGACACCCCATCATGGAACAATCACTCTTGGAGATCTGATACCACTCATTAAATCAAAGGTATTGGTGACATCTCTTTGGTGTTTGGCATTAATCATTGTAGGATTACTAATGTCTTGTATGTGCTAGGACTTATAAAAAATATCAGGTTTCTATTAATCAATTTCTTGACCACAACTTTAAGATTGAGTTTGATAGCCATTAAGATACAAAGATTTTTCTTACCAAAAATAAGTTTAAAAATGAAAAGATTGTTTCTAGTGCTACTGAGATTGGAAAAATGTTTAGGCTTGATACAGTTACTAATAATCAGGCCTTAGTGACTAAGGAAGAAGATCTTTCTCTAATTTGGCATAGTAGATTTGGTCATTTAAGCACTAGTTACTTGTAAACACTTAGTAAGAAATGCATGGTCAAAGGGCTTCCCTCACTTGAGAAGTCAAGTGATATTTTTTCTAGTTGTATTGTTGGGAAACAACATAGGGAACCCTTCTATCCTAGTGAGCATTGTGCAAGCCAACCTTTGAAGCTAGGGCATACCGATTTGTGTGGGCCTATGCCACCTAGTTAGAATGGCTACAATTATTTTCAGCCATTTGTTGATGATCATACAAGGAAAATGTGGTTATATTACTTGTAGCATAAAGATGAAGCTCTATCATATTTCAAAGAGTTTCATACTTAGGTGGAGAAACATATGAATCAATGTATTCATGTCCTTTGCACAAATCAAGGGTGGGAATACACCAATGCAACATTCTTCATATATCTGAAAGAAAATGGAATTCAACATCAACTAACTGTAGCATACACATCTCAACAAAATGACGTTGTAGAACAAAGAAATCACATCATCATGGAGATGGTCTGAAGTATGTAGAAAGATTCTCAACTAGAGCATGCACAGTGGGCTGAATTTATTCACACAATAGTTTGTATTTTAAATCATGCACCAACCAAAGCTCTTGATGACAGGATTAAATCCTTCTATCTCTCATCTTTGTGTGTTTGTATGCACTACCTATATGCACATTCCTTAAAAAAAAGGAAGAAGCTAGATGAAAAATCAATGAAATGTATTCTTCTAGGATATAGTAATGAATCCAAGGCATATCTCCTTATGTATCCAAATACAAAGAATATTTACATTAGTAGGGATGTATTTTTTTAAGAGAAGAGTGAGTCAAGTTAAAAATATACTTCATCACCCACTACAGATAATGCTCCTATGTTCAACATGGATTGTAAAAATGATGGGAACATTGATAATTAGTCAACACCCATCAATGTCACAAAACCATTACCAAAGTGGTATACTAGTACCATTCGAGATGCAAAGCTAGATGGAGTCCTAGACGCTTCTATTATAGGTTTGAGGACTCATAGCATGGCTCACAATGAAATAAACTTAGCTCTAATGACTATAGTTGTTGAAAATTTTGAGCCATCTAATGTTCAGGAAGCACTAGAGTCAAAGCCTTGGAAATAGGCTACGGATGCAAAGCATCAATCTCTAATGAAAAAAAACACTTGGGAGCTTGATGATTTACCACTTGGTATGAAAGAAATTGGTTGTAAATGGATTTTTAAAACTACATATAAAGAAAATGGCTATGTGCAAGATCAACAAGGAAAAAGCAAGCCCTTAAGTGGTGAAAATTTTAGAAAAATCAAAGTTAGGTAACTTAACATAAAAATTTGAATAAGTTATCTATACTATTTAAAAAATATGTAAGAATAGAATCTATCAAAAATTGAATTTAGTTTCTAAACTACCATGTTTAATAAAAAAAATTAAAAAATCTATTTGGTGAAAATATGAAATTTTAATACAGTGGTACTTAAATTTCAGTGAAAAATAAGTAGGTGTTTGTTTGACCATCCTAACCACAATAAAATGATAATATTTTTATAATATTTTAGATATAAGTGGACCTATGTCCCAATGTGATCTGCATTTTTTTTGTAATTTTTTTCCATGTAAATAATTAATTATGAATTTTTTATGACAACTTTAAAAAAATATAAAAACTTCTATGTTTGACCACCTTAACCTAGTCAAATCTTCATGAAATTCATTTTCTTTCTAATCCTATAGCATGCAAAGCATAGAATGTGATGCATGTTTTAGATTAAAAAATTGTGACATCATTTGAAAGCTATAGATGTTTTTCAATCAACCTATCAATTAGGACTTTTGTCGTAATTCATATAGAAAATGAATAATAATTATTTATTAAATTCAAAGTAAAGCATAATTTATATTGATGGAAATCTAAGAATATCCTTTAATAACCCTTTTCTTTTCATCATTTTTTGGTAAAAAAAGCCGTCAGCCACATACCCTACACATACCCATCATATCGCCACTTTTTTCCCCATCATGATCCTGCATATACCCATATCGTAATATAGATAAACATAGGTCTAGACTTGTAGCCAAGGGTTATTCTCAAAAGGAAGGGATAGACAATGAGGAAACATTTTCTCCCACTACAAAGATAAAACCATTAGAATGATTTTTACTTTAGCTACCCAATTCACACGGAAACTATACCAAATGGATGTTAAAAGTTCTTTTCTTAATGGAGACCTTAAAGAAGAGGTCTATATGACCCAACTAGAGGGATATATTGCACCTAGTAAAGAAGAAAAGGTATGCAAACTCATTAATTCCCTATATGGTCTCAAACAAGCTCCTAGAGCTTGGTATATTAAAATTGATGAACACTTGCTACAAAATGGTTTAACTAGGTATCCATATGATCCAAATATCTAAATCAAGGATGAAGGGGGAGATATTGTGATAATTATTGTATATGTTGATGACTTGGTTATCATAGGTAGGTCAAAAGCAATGGTTGAGAAATCCAAGAATGATCTCAAAGATACATTTGATAAGACAATACTTGAGAAATTCATAATGATGGATTCCAAACCCATTTCTACACCTATGGAATCAAGTTTGTAGTTATCTATTTCTTATTCTTCTCCTCAGATGAATGTAACTCTCTATCAACAAATGATTGGAGTCTTGATTTACTTGACTTATACTAGACCATATATGAATTTTGTTGTTAATTATCTCTCAAGATTCATGCAAGAACCAAAGATGTGTCACTAGAAAGCAACAAAAAGGGTCTTAAGGTATATACTTGGTACAATGAATCATGGTTTGGAATATAAAATGAATGATCAATTCTTCTTGACAAGGTATATAGATGTAGATTATGTAGGTTTAGTTGATGATAAAAAATCCACTTCTAGATTTTTTTTCTTCCTTGGTTTAGGACATATTTATTGGGGAAGAAAGAATCAATCCATAGTTTCTTGCTCCTAAACAGAGGAAAAATATCATGCAACAAGTGCAACATTGTGTGAAGTAGTTTGGTTGCATCACATATTAGAAGGATTGGGGGTACCACTGAAATGACCTATAGTCCTCTATTGTGACAATTAGAGTGGTCTCAAACTTGTTCGTAATCCAGTATATCATTAGCAGACTAAGCATATTGAAGTGGATTGTCACTTCATAAGAGAACATGTTCAATACAACAACATTTAGCTTCAATACTACTCAACATAGGATCAATGTGCTGATATCTTCACCAAGCCTCTTTCATGTGTGAAGTTTGAAACATTTCAGGATTCTCTCACTAGTAGTTTAAATAAATGATGAAATAAGGGGGGAATGTTGGGTATTCCATCATTATCCATGTAGATAGGTAGTTTTAATATTTTTTATTGTATGTATTTTGATTTCTCTAATACATGTGACTTTTGTTATCCATTGTGAATTACGTGAGTGCTATTTCAAGCACTTTTTTCACCGTCATTGTATGTATATAATATCATTGCATAATAAAGTTGATTCATTTGATTTCTTTGTAAATTTTAATATCCATGAAATTAATGAAAACAAGAATTATTTGATAACTAATTGACTAGTTGACATCAATGATAACACCTTCAATCTTTCCATTCTTGCAACAATCTCCCCCTTTGTCATTGATGGTAACACATGATGTGAGAAACCATCAAAGACACCATGAAACTCATAATACACTTCTCAATATTTTTTTTTTTCATTTTTGTTTCTCCCTCTTAGAAAGTAGTCTTTTATATTCTACCTCTATTCTTTACATGCTTCCTCTTCTTTTTCACATACTTCCTCTCTTTTTTTTAACATGCTTCCTCTCCCTTTTTTCACATGCTTCCTCTCCATTTTTTTTTAACATGCTTCCTCTTCCCCTTTTACATCAATGGAAAAGGAAACATATATTTTACATTTATTTCCCCTTTGACATTGAAAAAAAAAACTCGCAATGACAACACCTGATACTACCTACTTCCCCTAAGATGAAGCCACCAAAACATTAGTCTTGAAGAAAGATAGATCCATAGATCCACTAAAATGATGCATCTTCATATGCATCTAGTTCAAGAAAGGAGGGGAAATGAATCCAAACTACTCCAAGAGATACTCAAAAGTATCTTTATGAAGAGCCTTCATGAATATATCAGCCACCCAATCCTTTGTTGGAACATACTCATGCTTTACTTCATTCTCTATAACCATTTCTCTCAAGAAATGATATCTAATATATATATGCTTCATCCTCGAGTGCATAATAGGATTCTTTGAAAAGTTAATTGCACTTGTATTATCACAAAAGATAGAAATAGGACCATCATACACAATTGTGATATCTTTCAATGTATGTTTCATCCATAGAACTTGTGTACTACAAGATGCAACAAAAATATATTTAACTTCAGTAGTAGACAAGGAGACTAAATCTTCCTTTTTACTCAACCATTCCACCAATCTGTGACCAAGAAATAATGCACCACCACTTGTATTATTTTTGTAATCTACACATCCAATCCAATCTGCATTTGTATAAGTACTTAGATTAAATTCAGTATCTCTCTAGGCTACCATAATCCATAATCAAGAGTGCCATTTAAATATTTGAATATTCTTTTAATAGTAGCAATATGTGTTTCCTTAGGATCTTCTTGAAATATAGCCACAAGATAAATAGATTGCATAATATCCAGTCTAGTAGTAGTCAAATACAATAGTCCACCAACCATAGACCTATACTTGCTCTAATTATCCTTAGGTGAATCATCATATTTACCCAATTTGGAACTAGTCAACATAGGAGTACATACTGATTTGGAACCATCCATCCCAAACTTCTTCAACATCTGTCTCATATACTTAGACTATAAAATAAAAAGTCCTTTCTCTATTTGATTGATCTATAGCCCAAGAAAAAAATCATCTCTCCAAAAATAGATATTTCAAATTCTTTTTGCATCTCTTCCACAAAAATCTTACACATAATTTCATTTCCTCCAAAGATAATGTCATCAACATATACAACTATAATTAATATTTTTTTTATTTTCAATCTTAAAATACATATTATTATCCATCGTACCTTTTTTGAAACCTTGTTGAATCAAATACATATCCATCCTCACATACGAAGCTCTAGGAGCTTGCTTCAATCCATATAAAGCTTTCTTCAATTTGTACACCACATCTAGTAGCTTTGACAACTGAGATCCTTTCAATTGTTCCATGTAGACCTCTTCTTCTAGTTCACCATTCAAAAATTCTAACTTGACATCCATCAAATAGACCTTGAAATGTTTGTGAGAAAACAATACTAAGAATATCCTTATAGCTTCAATTCTTGTTATCGAAATAAGATTTTCCTAAAAATATATTCCTTCTACTTCAGAGTAACCTTTACACAAAAGCCTTTATTAGCTTCTAACCACTTCTCCATTGTCATTCACCTTATTTTTGAAAACCCATTTCAATCCAATAATGGTTTTATATTCTAGTCTTGGGACCAATTCCCAAGTTTTATTCTTGTCAATTTGCATAAGTTCTTCTTTCATGGCTTCCATCCAATGTTCATGTTTATATGCTTCAGTTATTGTCTTCATTTTAATCTTAGAAAGTAAACATAGATTAACTTTAGCAAAAAAAATACTTTAAGTTAATACTCCTTTAGTCTTGTCTCCAATTATCTAACTTTTTGAATGACTCTTATGTACATATCTAGGTGTCTTAGGTGACATCACCAAAGTATCTTCTTCTCTTTCATTATATTCATTCTTCTCTTCTTGCTCATCCTTTTCCTAGTCTTCCACAATCTCTTCAATTCTTATGTGATCAGATTCATCAAATTCATATCCATCAATGACAATTGAATTATTCACTATCTCATCAACCTTGAAATTTGCACTTCCTACAATTTTTCTCATCCTTTAATTGAAATATTTGTATTCCTTTCTCTTACTAGAATATCCAATAAAAATTCCTTCATCACCTCTTGCATCAAACTTTCCTAAAGTTTCTTCATCTCTTCTGATATAACATTTGCTTCTGAATATCTTGAAATATTTAACAGTAGGAATTCTTCCAAACCATAGCTCATAGGGGGTCTTTGTACTATTTTCTCCTGGTTTAACTTGATTGAATACATAAACAATAGTATGAATAGATTCTTTCTAGTAAAATTCTGGTAAACGAACCTCAGTAATCATTGATCTAGCAGCCTCTTGAACTCTTCTATTTTTCCTTTCAACAACTCCATTCTATTGAGGTGTTCTTAGAGCATATAACTATCTCTTTATTCCATGGAATTCACAAAACATATTAAACTCATGGGAGGTGAATTCTCCACCTTTTTCAAACTTTAAGCATTTTATTTTTGTATTTACTTCATTTTCAACAATAGCATTAACTGTCTTAAATATATCTACTGCATCTAATTTCTCTCTAAGAAATGTAACCCATGTATATCTAGAATAATCATCAATCAAAAGCATAAAGTACCTTTCACCTTACAAACTTCTCACTCTTGTAAGACCACATAGATTTGTATGAACCAAATCTAGTAGACTAATAGCAGACTATTCCTTTCATATGTAGTGGAATTTTCTTTCTTTCCAAACTCACAATTCCAACAGATATCATTAATAGGCTTAACAATTCTTGGTAAATCTCTCACGGTTTAAATTGAACTAATCCTTGACAAGTTATCAAAATTCATGTGACACTTTCTTCTATTCCATAACCAACTATCATTAATCTAATTAACAAAGCATCATCCATCAAGACCTTTAATTTGATAGATATTTCCTTCATATTTCTTTCTTGCAACAATCAATGTTTTGGATCCTTTCTTGATCTCACACCTCTCATCCTTAAACACAAGATCATATCCTTTACTACACATCTAACCAACACTCAAAATATTATTCCTTGATCCCATAACATAGTAGAAATCATCAGTATTATGCTTGAAATCAAAAATTACTAAATCTATACCACATATTTTAGCACTAGTATCATCTCCAAACATAACCAAGCCTCCATCATATTTTTCAAGATTAACAAACTTACTTTTATCACTAGTAATGTGATGTGAACAACCAATTTAAACAACCTAATAGTTATTTTCTTGTTTAGAATGTAGGGAAAAGATAACAATACCTTCATTTTTCTCCTTCTCTAGAGGGCTTTCCTTCACCTATTTTTTAGAATTAGCAGAAGTATGCTCATCCTTTATAGCGAAGGACAAGCATTCATTGTCATTAGGATCTTCATACTTAGAGTCTTCATTAGATATACTACCATTCTCATTCACATAATATGCTCTATTAATATCATTTCCTTTATTTGTACTTTCTCATATCTTTTTTTATTCCTCTTAGCTTTTTATGTACATTTTGGAGCATAATGACCTATTTCTCCAAAACTAAAGAATTTAAAGGGTAACTTAGCTTCATACTTTATAGAGCCTTTTCTCATCCTTCTTACAAAGTTTTCTTCTATTTCATCAAATTTCTTGTCATCCAAACCTTTAGCTTTTGTAGCCTTAAAATTAGTTTCTTATTTGCATCCATTCCTCAAACTCGACTTCCTCATCGCATAAGATGTCAAAATCCCAATGACAAATCTTTGGTGCAAGTCTTATAATCGATACTTTGTTCAATAGCACACACCTTTTCACTATAAGCATAAGGGGCAGTTCTAAGAATCTTCTTTATAATTCTAGTTTCATCTATAGTAGCACCAAGTCCTTTCATTATGGCCACTATCTCATCCAATCTCTGTACATAATCTTTAACATTCTCATCTTCAAACATATGTAGAAGTTCAAACTATGTCTCCAAATTATGTAATTTTTCCTCTTTAACTCTCTCATCACCTTCATGTACTCTTTCCAAAGCATCTCAAACATCCTTAGCATTCTTTAGATTCTAAACCTTAATTAACTTAGAATGTACTAGATTGTTCTTAAAAATGTACTTCACCTTAATGTTCGCTTCATGTGCTTTAATCTCATCAAGTGTACACGAAGCATTAGGAGGAGGATTGTAAGTATTATTATATGATTTCCCCACATCATATCCACAATAGTCTAGATATTCTTCCATCAATATTTTCCATATGGTAGAGTTAGTTACATCTAACCTTAGATAATCATAAGTCATCTTGCCATCCATCTCAGACATTCCTCAAGTGGTTAAGCTCTTCACCAAGGAACCAAGCTCTGATACCAATTATTGAACAAGAAAAATGAGAGGGGGCTAAATTAGTTGTCACAAATTAAGCTTTAATTTATTCACCAGAACTAAGACTTAAGACTTCTTAACATATTAAATAATGAATAAAAGTGCAAAAACTCAAAACCATCACATAATCACCATAACACTAGATTTACGTGGAAATCCCAATAAGGGAAAAATCATGGTGAGGATTAACTCTTACTATATAGAATATCTAATCTGAGTACAACAAGATCACTACTTGAGAAGCAAGTCACACTACCAAAACAAGGACTCTTTGTTTGGAACAAGGACTCATTGTCCAATAGGGCTAAAAACCTAGAGGGCTCACTACCACATAGATACAAAGGAGATAAAGAAGACTTGTTATAGAGAGAAGACTCTCAATGCAACAAAATATTCCACCACAATTCGCTCAATCCACATGTGAGCATGCACGAATGATAAAGTGCACCTTTAGCTCACTACTTCTAAAAACTCAACATTTAGGCTTTGTATTGATTTTCCATATTTGCATCACACACACACACAAACTGATTCACACTTATCTCTATTCTCTTTTTTATCTTGTCTCTAGATATTTTTCTCTTTTCTCTTCTTCTTTCCTAATTCATTCAAAATTTATACCATCTTCAACTTTGAATCATATCCAAAGTCATCCATCCAGATTAAAAATCAAATTAGGTAAGTGCCAAAAAATTCTAGGGTGGAATTAGAATGAGGGCGACCCAGACACATGCTTCATCAGGACCAAAATATATCAAACATGCTTCACTAACTTTGAAAGTAGTATTGCACACAAGGTCATACAAACCAGTGTAAAACACATAGAACAATTAAGCACAAACTTTCCAGATACCAAAGTTATCTTCAATACAATCAAAACAACTAAAATGTAGAATTGCAAGTCATGAAACTTCATCAAACAAAAATTTGGACCAACAATATTTCTCTTGGAACTCAACCAAAAACATAGAAAACCATAGTTTATAACTAGAAAACACAACTTGCATTTTACAACGAATCAATAGCTAAAAATTAGGATATAGAAACTTTGAACAACTAAGATTAATATATCTGATTCACACAAATATAGGAACAAATATGAAGCAAAACTTAGAGAAACCACTGAAATAGATGCAACATATCTTCATTATAATTTTCTCAATATGCTCAATATATATAGCCAATAACATGTATCAATGAAATTAATGACAACAAAAATTAGTTCATAACCAATTGACCAATTGACATTAATGACAAAACCTTTGTTCTTTCTATTCTTGAAACAAGAATGATATCATAAAATAAAATACTTAAGGAGATAACCATGCCATAAAATATCTCAAAATGAGTCCTCCATAACTAACTATCCACCATTCAAGATCTATTTCTATGGAATGTAAGGCATATAAACTCATTCTAACCAATCCTAAAATGAGTATCCATAATTAATCACCATGAATCAACTCAATGACATGAGAAATTAAAGCACAAAATATAACACATCTGAAAGATATAATGTGAAAATACCTCTAAAATAATAAGTTTCCAAGTAGACCAAGAGTAGGGAATCATACGACTCCTATAGGATAGCCAATTCATCATGAATCACTCCAAGGAAAATCTCCTCTATCCATCGATTATCAACTCACATCTGTATCCAAGTGAAAGTTTCTTTGTCATCCTATTGAAACCTCCAAAGAGTAACCATCTCAAGAAAATGTCTCTAATAACAAGAGAATTCCAACCATCACCTACATCTATAAGTATCCACAAAGCACATATAACCAATCAATCCATGTGAAAATCCAAACACCACAGAGCATCAACATGAAGTAATCAATAAAATGATCAATGTACTCAATACAAAGAGAATCACACATGATCAATGTCAAAGCTCCACCTGTAAAATCAGAAACCTATCATGAAAACATGATCTAACCATCTCCTCCTAGGAGATCACCTGCACGATAACATACATCCTAGTATTAAGAGAACACGTATAATTTTCCAAACTCTAATCTGGAATCAAGAGTGTATCATGACATCATAAAATATTCACTCTAAACCAAGAATACATATCCCCAATCTCATGAAGATAATCATACCCAATGATGCATCCATGTCACTACCAACAACTCCCATTGAACCGTGATATGAGCTACACATGGTATATTGAAAACCATCCTCTCTAAGAAGATCATCTAGGTCTACACATACTCAACTACAATTCTAGTAACATACAAGTAAACCAATATCTCCAATCCAAGAAGATATATACAACCACCATCAAAAAATCAAAAACCAATCCAATAGCACCAAATCATCATTGTCAAAAGTTGCCATTGAAAGTGTATAAACAACAAATGTAACAAGATATCATGAAATCATGATCAAATCACATGCTAGAAGTCGCATGAACCGACTAATAAAGTACCCAAATCATCCATAATCTAAATCCCGCAACCACATACTAATGCACAAATGACCACAGGCAAATAATAAAATCTACAACAACAATAAATCAAACTTGGTTGATATAGATAGTCCACATCAGAGCCATCCCAGTCCAACCCACTAGGTTGTACACACCTACAAGCTGCATAATTTATATATCCAAACCATTGAAATATGAAAACTCATCATCACATTAGTAACCTATAAACTGAGATATCAAAGAAGATAACCATGTAGACATCAAAACTCAAATACCAAATCAACCACAAATCTATTTTTCTAACCATGTCCACAAATGAGTAATCATAGTTGAACCAAATAAGAATCAAGAAGATAATAGTGGTCAATCTCCTAACATCAAACCATATCACCACCAAACACCATATACATGGTCATGTTGAGAATATGCATCAAACATTCCTACATATCCATGACACCATAACCATAGCCATCATTGTACCTACACTCAAATATCAACCATATAAGACTCAAAGTCTCAAACCATGTCCAACCATGTCCTCAAATCATAAGACAACCTATGCACCTATCACCATCAAAGTTACAACTTTGAAAAACACCTGTAAACCTATACCAAGAAGCACCAATGTAATAATAATCTTTAGCATCATAAATAAAATATAAAAACATGTGCTCCCTAAAGGTTTCACCTCTTAACTCATTCACATGCTCACACAATCACACCCAAAATCTCAATCTCCTACAAGTGATCAAACAAATACCAAGATCATCCTGCTCCTCAAACTAATAAACAATCTAAACCACTCTGTAATACACTACAAATTGTCTCCAATAGCTCTTTGAAATCAAAAATTTGATTCTATATGTAAAAGTTATGGCCAAAAACATGGAAACAAGAATATATGAATTGTAGGCCCCAAAAACATGTCAAAATGACAAAATCAAGCAACTAAAATTGTACTACTGTACAATACTTGGAACTAGCTTTCCAATGACTACAAAAAGTCAAAAATCTGACATCATGGGAAAAATTTATGCTCATTTGAAAATAATTTCTCCAATTTGGCTTATAGGGGGTACACTAGTGGTGCCTGGGTGGCCCACTGGTAGCTTGCCATCAATGGTGTTTGGTTGGTGGTGCCCTGGGTGGTGCTCGGGTGACAGACTTAAAAAATATTTAAATTTTGATTTAATTTTTTCATTTAAAAAATTTCAATGCCCCCCTATGGGTAGACCTAACTGGATATTGCATTTTGACTTAATATTCTTTGAAATCTGACCACCCAAATTTCATTCAGTAGGTTTAACTTAGAATAAATTTTAATCAATTTTTTTTAATTTTAAAAACCTTTCACTGGAAGTTTTATTAATGATGGGCTTTCCCTACCACCAACTGATAGGCCTATAATGGCTTGTGAGGTCATGTGACAAAGTATGCAGCCTGTCGGGTGGGCCATTCTATATATCCCCCCATCACATGCCATTTATTTATTATTATTATTATTATTTATTTTCAAAAGATTCTAACCCGATTTTTTTTTTTTGAAGGTTTTTTATAATATTTTCAAAAATACCAAAAACAATTTTTTTCTTTTTGCGGACTATACAAATAGGAACTTATTTTTTTTATTTTCGACACATGTTGAATATGGGTAAATTGACCTTTTTACTAAAAAAAATTTGGATTTTTTTCAACTTTTCAAAAATAGTTTGAATTTTATTTCAATCTTCGTCTCTTGGCAAACCTGAATCAAACCTTACATGGATGTCCATGGCTTCAACTTTACAAAAACTCTCAAACTAGGGTTATAACAAAAAATGTTCAACCATGAAAGCTTTAATACCACTTGTTAGTAAATATTACATTCAACCCATGAGAGATAAATATGCATACAAGTTTAGAAAATGCATGGATAAAATAGACAAGCACAACATAACCTAAGATATACCTTGGGAAAACCCTTAAGAGGGAAAATCACAGCCTCCAAAAGCATCCATATTCCATCATATTATTCAATCATAAAGCAATACAAAAGTTACAATGAATACATCTTAAGCATCAAGTCCACCAATGGATTCCCATGTGTCCAATCATTAATCCACACATCCCATGCCATGCTTCACAAATGCACTCCTCAAAAAGACTCAATAATGACAACCAACCCACTCAACAAACCTAAACCACTAAACATGTGTTTACTAGTGGTAAGGTGAAACCATGTACCACAAAACCATGTGAATAGAAAACCACTAACCCCTTATTTAATATTTGGGTACTAAGATTTCACTTTATTTAATATTTCACTAATATTAAATTATTATCACATGTATCCCACACATTACATAATAATACAATATTACAATATAACATCAAGTGGACTCTAAATAATTACCTAGTGTGATTAACCACACCACCAAGGTGCATCAAAACTAAATAATTATTTAATTACAATATTATGATGAATCAAATTTATGAATGGTGTACAGCACCATATTGTACTTAACTACTCTATCAAGATACAACTTTATTTTCTTGGTATGACCATATTTGGGCCCAAAAAAAGCTTTAACATGCCTCAAAATAGTATTTGAAATTTTCAATAGTAGAATATTTAATATCTCCAAATATAGATATGATCTTGAAATAAGTATTTATTATCATGTTTATTTAGCCATTTTATAGCTTTGGTGAAATTTTAGGACCACTTCATGCTCAAATGTAAGAAAAATATAAATACTAATTATTTTTAATTACAAGTTTTAGACATATTTTTCTAATGTTAACCAACTTTTCAAACACCCTATTGTTTATAGGGGAAAATAGTCTTTGAATGAAAATAATTAGATCAAAATGATGAACCACTAATTCTCACCCCAAAACATGGAATTATGTGTATGATGTGATGCAAATAATTTAATTATAAATAAATCCTAACTATTATAGCAACGATGAGGGAAGTTTTGAGAGGCCAGAATGGTGTGTACCTTGCTACAAGAAGGCTGTTTTTAGGTCGCAAAGGACTCATTCACCTTTAGTGGTAAATGGGTCCCAATTAGGGTTTTGAAAATTGAGATCTAGGTTATGTTCTACAAGATCTATACTCTCAACTCCTTGGTGATCAACTCCCGAAAACCTGAGACAAATTTTGTAGCTTGATTTTGTGTTCTTGCAATGTAGGTGACAACTTTTGCAACTTGCCAACTTTGACAATTTTGCTTCAAAATTGTTCTCCACTTGATCTTCAACCTATAAATATTAAAACACACATTTAAGAGGAGGAAAAAATGTTTATTGTTAGATGAATAGGTTTTTTCCTAAGTCAAACCCCTTTGAAGTAATTAAGCCTTGTGATGAGATAACGAAATAGAAGCATGAAATATTAAATATGAAATGTTGATACCTTGGAAGTTTTCTTGGAATGTAAATTTGTAAATTAACATGAAGTGGGCATGAAGAATTTAAATCTTGATCTCGGATTAGATGTGAAAAAATGCTTGACAATGGATCTTCAATGCTACATCAACAATCTTAGCTCAACAACATGCTTGAATGCAATATGCCTTTGAAATGATTATATGATCTTGAATTTCTGCAATAAACTCTTTATAATTTTCTCTTGAAATACTCTATAACGCTCTTGTGAAATTACTCTTATGATCACTTGAACTTTCTAGATTATACAATGTGAATTAGCCATATATTTATACTAACTCTAAGAATTGACCCTAAAATTCAAATAGTCCAAGCCAACATCAGATCTAAAATTGAAAATCATTAGAAAATACTACCACAAATAATTTCAAAAAGGGGTGTCCTATGTGAGGGGGACCCATTCACCACTAAAGATGAATGTGTCCTAGCACAACTTTCTAGGAACGTGCTTTAGGGGGATGAAATAACATCAAAAACCCATTTCAAAAATGCCAAGAAAGGGGTGTGCTATGTTAAGAGGACTCATTCACCACTAAAGGAAAATGGTTCCTAGCACAAATTTCAAGGACACTAATTTTTCCAAATTAAATGTCATACAATGTCATTATTGGGTGTCTGGATAGATCCTTGAAAAATGCAATTAAGAGGGCTTGAATTTGAATTAAAGAGGCCAATTAAGATCAATAAATGAATGAAACCATAGATAAGTGTTAAAGTGTAATAAAACACTTTACAACACCCTAAATAAGTCACAATTTAAGTGAATTTTACTAAAAAGAGCCCTTAACTTAATGTGAATGTGTAGAACACATTACAACTCTAAATCAATGCATTATTAAGATAATTAATTATTAATTATTCCTAAATGTAGTAAAAAGGGATACTTTATATGTTAATACATTTTACCCCCACTTTAATGAGAGTTTTCCCCCATGAAAAAATCACACTAAATTAGACATTCAAGACACTTAAGTATGCAATAATAATAAAGATACATAGTCATATGCTATGAAAGGCCAAGAAAAACAAAGGATCAAGCACAACCATTCCAACACACTATGGAATGGGGATGTTTTTCTATAACATGCATTGCTCACTCTGAGGTAGTGGAACCTCATTCTGTCCACTAGGTGAGTTATCCCAATCATCTGTGCTCACTTTGAGGTAGTTGAACCTTATTCTATCCACTAGGTTAGTTATCCCAATGAGGTTGCCAACCATACTAATGTTATCCTCCTAACAAATTTGATAAGGCACCACAATGTAATTCTTTTTCTATGCTTTTGAATGTCATGTCTATAAGTTTTTGTTAAAGGGGATTTCTCTTTTTTCATGTAAGGTCTTCTTCTTAGGGAACATCATGCCTAATTTCTCCAAGAGAGGACAAGTCAAAGAGTATCATATCACCACTTATGGGATGTCTCTCACTTTGCATCATGCCACTAAGGCAAATCATATGCTTAGAAATATTGTAGTCTTAGAAGACATCAAACCCAATGACACCAACAACAAAAGTATACATCATAAGAAAATAGAAAATCATTCCATTAAATATCCCAAAAGATTTCATCGAAATACGCCCCCACTTTAAAGTGGTTTCTAAAACCATTATTATGAGTAATTGCTTTAAATTATCCAATGTTTTCTCCTATGACATGAGAGCTTTCCCTGGAAAACCCTATTCCAAGTCATATATTTCTGAAATAAAGTTGTGCCATGAAGTAGGAAGGGAGGGTTGTTGCCAAAAATACATAAGGGATTTGTGGATTCGTGGTTAGTATGTCTTTTCTATAATGTTCTTTTTAGAGCTTGGATATGTCATCATTCCCCAAATACTCATAGAACTGGAAGAATGACACAAAGAGAGTGAAAGCAATGAAAAATCATTTTGGGACAATATGGAAGAGACTTAAATTTCTCCATGCCTTACATCATCCCCTAAAAGATAACACAAGACAAAAAAAATATAAAGGAAACCTTTTGGTTCAACAGGGAAGAGACCTAAATATCTTAATGCCTTGCGTCATCCCAAAAAGGAAAATAAAAGAAAAAGATAAAGATAAAAATTTTATGACATAGAAAAGAATGTAGGTACATATAAAGGAATGTACAAAAAGAGAGAGATACATTAAACAAAAAATCACAAGGGATCACATTATGCACATGCAATCACATAAAGAAACATGAAAAAGAATAGGAAACTAGTAAGGCACATGGGAGTCAACCTATAGTAGGTTGTCCCCATCCCAATCTCGATTTGTATAAATTGAAAGCAAACAACTGGCCAAAGGAACAACAACATGTACCAAAAACATAACAAGGCTAACTAACTCATGTCCCCACTAAGTGCAGGACAAGGATGAGCTAAGATAGGTGATGAGAATGAGATCCTTGCATTAAAGAAAATGATTTACAATAAGTGTTTAACATGCAATAGTGAGAATATTTAAAATCCTACAAATATTACATGGAAAGGAGTGGAATGCATTCTTTGAGGGACTATCTTTATGATATCAAACTTTTGAAATATTCATTTTAAATCATGACAATTATCAGTACTATTTCCAATGACTCTATGATATCTACAATGTGTTGTACTTGTATTCTTAGGATTTGGTTTTTTATTTTCTCTTACAAGTGGTAATGTAATAAGTCCTTGTCTTAGAAGTATGTGTAAAGTTATCCCTATTTCAAATGGTGGACAAAGGAATTGTAATTTATTTAATTTCTAAGGCCTTCATTGCTTGCTAGATTCACCAACTTCTCTTGGTGGATATAGAGTAGGAGGATCCAAAATGATCTTGTCTTCTTTATCATCATTTAAGGAATTGTATTTAAGAATGAGGATACTTATGTCAGGAGGAGGACCTTGATATCCTGTCCTTGTGGTATCTTCGATTGGTATCTATTCAAGGAGTTGATGAATATCATATTCACTTGTTGTATCACATCCTTGTTTGCTTAATATCGTGAATCCTTTTCCATATGTCTCTTCTAGATTGATAGGAGTATTTCTTACCTTGTTAGCATAGAATGGTTTATCTTTTTCTTGAATAGAGGAACTAGGTTCACCTATTGTAGGGAACTTAGGATTAGATTTTGACTCAATTTGAGGATGTAAAAGGCCAAACATCTCAAGTTGTGTTTGTTGTTTCAAGGAAGGATAGAAGGATGCATTATTTTCAAGGTTGTTAAGACAATCATTTATGAATTAATTCATGCTAGAATCATCTTATCCAATTATTTCAACATCATGAGGACGGCATGCATTTGGAGTTGTGTGACAATGAGTAGGTTCAATTGTACTAGTTTCATTGAAAAAAATATAACTTGAAACATCAACCAATGAGAACAAGGACTTCCACACATTGCTTAAACACTTGTCCATTTTCAGATTTTTAGATCTAAACCAAGTAATTTTCAAATTAAACAATGCAATAAATTGAAAATAAAATGTTTTATATGCAATTTTAAAATTTGAAAATGCACTAAATGAAGCAAATTAAGCTTGATGTGGTGAATTTAATGAAGTAGAAAATATAAAATTGAAACCGAAATGCAACAGCAACAAACAAAAGCCTAAAATTGAGATTTTAAATTCTAGAGAATTCAAGCCAGGTCCTAATTAGTGACTCATTCACCTTTAGTGGCGAATGGGTCCTTGATAAGGATTTTTTAAATGTTTTTGGTGATTTTGAAGTATTTTTCAGATCCCAAAAAGTACAGTTCTAACCTAATCAGGAACTCATTTTCCCTAAGTTATGAATGGGTCCTAGATTAGGTTTTTTTAACTATTTTTGAAATATTCTAAGATTTTTCCAATGTCTTTCAGTTTCAGGTATGAGACACTAACTTTCAGTTTCAAATTTTCTAGAAATGCAATATGAAATGCAAGTTAAAAATGTGAGAAAATAATGAAAGCAAGGACCTAATTTGAAATGAATTTTTTTTTTAATATTCAAATGAAAATTTATGAGATCTAAATGATATGCAAGATGACTAATTTGTTTTTTGTATTTTTTAGATTTAGAAAATGCAAAACAATACAGTTCTAAACTCTAAATTAGATGAAAGTTTGAATGCAAAGTAAGAAACACCAAATGAGATCTAATTCAATAAAAATGAAATGTAAATGAATGCAAGATCTAACCTAGGATGAGAAGAAAGATTCCATGATCATAAAATTACAATATTCAATAGGTTAGGTTCACCAAAATCTCTATAGGGGAAAATAGGATTTCCATCAAAATGATTTGATGAAAATGATGAACCATTAATTCTCACCCTAAAACAAGAATTATGTTCATGATATGATGCAAATAATGGGTATGTACAGGATCATCATGGAAAAAATAGGCCGTTAAGTGGCAAAAAATTCAGAAAAATTAGAGTTACGTAAAAATTTGAATAAGTTATCTATATTATTTCAAAAATATGTAAGAATAGAATCTATAGAAAATTGAATGTAGTTTCTAAACTACTAGGTTTGTTTTTTTTTTTTAAATCTATTTTGGTGAAAATTTGAAATTTCAATGTAGTGGTACTTAAATTTTAGGGAAAAAATAAGTAGGTGTCTATCTGACCACCCTAACCACAATAAATGATAATATTTTTTTTATAAGATTTTATATATAAGTAGAGGACTCATGCCTTGATGTGATGCATTTTTTTGTAATTTTTTACCAAGTAAATAATTAATGATGAATTTTTTATTACAACCTTTTAAAAAATATAAAAACTTGTATGTCTGACCACCTTAACTTGGTCAAAACTTCATGAAATTCAATTTTTATTTTTTTAATCCTATAGTATGCAAAGCATAGAATGTGACGCATGTTTTGGATTCAGAAAATGTGATACCGCTTGAAAATTATAGATGTTTTTCAATCAGCCTATCAATTAGGACTTTAGTTGTAATTTCAATAGAAAATGAATAATAATTACTTATTAAATTCAAAGTAAAGAATAATTTTTATTGATGGAAAGTTGAGGATCTTCTTTAAAAACCCCTTTCATTTAACTAATTTTGGATTAAAAAATAGTCATCAGCCGCATACCCATCAGATTGCCACTTTTTGGCCCATCATGATCCTGCACATACCCTAATAATCCAAAATCAATCCTAACTATTATAGCAACAATGAAGGAATTTTTGAGAGGCCAAAATGTTGTGTACTTTGGTGTAAGAAGGTTGTTTTTAGGTCATAAAGGGCCCATTCGCCTTTATTTATGAATGGGTCCTAGTTAGGTTTTTGAAAACTAAAATTTGGGATTTATTCTTCAAGATCTGCACTCTTAGCTCCTCAATGATATATTGTCGAAATCCTAAGGAAAATTTTGTAGCTTCATTTTTGTGTTCTTGCAATGTAGCTAACAACTTTTGCAACTAGACAACTTTGACAATTTTGCTTCAAACTTGTTCTCAACTTGATCTTCAACCTATAAATCTACAAACACATTCAAGAGGATAAAAACTTGTTGACTGATAGAGGAATAGGGGTTTTCCTATGTCAAACCCCTTTTAGGTAATTAAACCTTGTGATGAAATAATGAAACAAAAACATGAAACATTAAATATGAAATGTTAATACCTTGGAAGTTGTCTATGAATGTAAATCTACAAATTAACATGAAGTGTCCATGAAGAATGTAGATCTTAATCTCAAATTAGATGTGTAACAATGCTTTCCAATGGATCTTCAATGCTACATCAATAATATTAGCTCAACAACATGCTTGAATGCACTATGCCTTTGAAATGATGATATGATCTTGAATTTCTGCAATAAACTCTTGATAATCTACCTTTGAATGCCTTTGAAATTCTCTATAATAATCTTATGAAATTACTCTTATGATCACTTGAACTTTCTAGGTGAAACAATGTGAATTAACCTTATATTTATACTAAATCTAAGAATTAACTCTAACATTCAAATAATCCAAGCCAACATTAGATCTAGAATTGAAAATAATTCAAATCAAACCATAAATAATTTCAACAAGGGGTTACCTATCTGAGGAGGAACCATTCACCACTAAAGGTGAATGGGTTCTAGTATAACTTAATAGGACCATGCTTCGGGGTGGATGAAATAACATCGAAAACCCACTTCAAAATTGACAAGAAAGGGGTGTCCAATGTTATGAGGACTCAATCACAACTAAAGGTGGATAGGTCCTAGCACAAATTTCGTGGACACTAATTTTTGAAAATTAAATGGCATACAATGTCATTATTGGGTGTGAGGATAGATCATTAAAAAATGCAATTAAGAGGGCTTCAATTTGAATTAAAGAGGCCAATTAGGCTCAATTAATTAATGAAACCCTAGATAAGTGAGAAAGTGTAATAAAACACTTTACAACACCCCAAGTAAGTAACAATTTAAGTCCATTTTATTAAAAGGGTCCCTAGATTTAGTGTGAATGTGTACAACATCGTGGAGCCTCTAAATTTTTTGGAAAATCTTGAGAAAATTCTAGTTTGGTCATGTTTTTTGGGTTTTTTGTCCAAGGGGCAGGTTAAGGTTTTGACCTAGAAACCCCCATTTTATAAATTTTCCATCATTAACCCTTGGGTGCTCTATTATTGCATTGACATACTACACCTGGTCACCAGTCATTTAAGTCATGACTTGGGCCATTAAAAACATTCTCTTTATTGACCTCTTTGTATACGCCCGTTGATCATCCCATGCCTTTCATCGGTTAATTTTTTCTGAAAGTTGGGTGAAATATTTTCATGGTAAATGATCTATGTTCTAAGTCATTTTTTTGAGGGTCATAATCTGGTCGGCCTAGTCATGGCTCCACTTTTACAACTAACTCTATTGGTATGTGCAAAATCCTAGCTACCAAATTCAAAGATCAAATCCCCACCATTGCTCGTACCTTGCATGATTTAAATAATGGTATTCAAAGCTGGTGTGAACTATGTTATTGCTTTCCATGTGTACTCACTGGGGAGGGTCCTAGTTTACATTCAAAACATCCAATTCCCAATGGTTCTGAGATTGACGGTTGGTATGCAACCTCGAGATCAAAAATTGACCATGCATTGCTTACCTCACAACATTAAAATAATGCTTGCTGGTGACTTACGAGGTCTATGTTTGAATGAAACATGGATTCCTCAGCCATTTGGGCATAAATAGTGAAGCCCGTGGATGTGTGTGTTGGCACCTAGTTGGATGACTATCCTTGGCCAAGATTTGGGGAGTGATAGCGATTGAAAAGTTCAAACCAAGTTGACTCAACCTAAGTTATTTGATGCTCCATCTCATCAGGAAATAAAAAAATGACATTCAAAACTAGAAGTGTGAAGATAAAAGTTGTTTTTCTTCACACAAGTAAAACATTAATGGCATAACATCTGTAGGAATAACCAATTTGATCCTAGTGCATTGAGAAATTAATCTCTTGTAATCATTGAGGATGGTACATGAATTTTTATATACCTAGGTAATTAAGGGTTGTGATGTGGACACAAGTGGTTGATCATATGCTCACAAATGTTGGTTTTCACTAAGAATTGATGATTAGCACACTCAATTGCTCAATAAATGTGGGTTGATGGTTTTTTGTTTTTTCCATTGCAATCAAGAGCTAAAATTCTCTAATTCCATGAGACAAGGGTTCTATAGTTGTGAAATATTTTCTTCAAAGAAGATGAGTAAGTTTATTTCTTATGCATCACTAGTGCGGATGTCTCCAAGGCTCAACTTTTAGGGTTCGTACAATGACACCCCAGGGAATGAATAAATAACATCAGGAGTTGTTGCAACTCCAAAGGAAGAGTATAAGAAAGAGGCTCGTGGAAATAGGTCTATGAAGGTTTCTATGAGGAGCAACTACAAATTAAAGAACCAAGTTGTGACTAGAGAAACAATAGAGTTTAAGGAAAAGGAGCCTACAAATTTTGCAGGGGAAGTGAGGAGAAAAATCAAGTATGGTTGAGGTTCTCTCAGACGACATAATTCTCCTATCAAGATTTTAAATAGCCCCTTAGATAGTGAAATTGAGACTAATTCTAGTTATCACAAATATCTTATGGCTATGACTGAGGTGCTAGACTAAGATGATGAAGTAATAGTGGTTTCCCCAAGTTTGATGAAGACACCAAATGGGCATATTCATTTTGTTCTTGGTAAGGACATTGATGAAGAAGAAGTGGTGGCTCCACTCGCCTCTGTGAGGACATGAAGTGGGTGTGTTTATTTTGGCTCTGGTTTTGGTTGATTGTGTCTGCATCTAGTGTCTGGTTATGGTTTTTATTTTGGTGATAGTGGTGCTTTGATACAATTTTGTCGTAGTTGTATTGGCTCGATTAGTTTTTTGTGACATGATAATAAAAAAATTGGCTCGACATGGGTATGGAAGTTAAAGGGATCATTGATAGCTAATGGTATTTTTGGTGGCATCAAATCATTTTTCCAAGAGAGGAAGAAGAAGAAGAGACAAAATCTTTTGCTAATGCATTTCCTAATTTGACTAGTTCTAAAATTTCCTTTGAAGACCAAAATTATCTTGAGAATCCCTTTTCTTTGGAACTACATCAAGCAAGCATGGGTGATGCAAATAGAAAAAGACCTAATGAACCAACTTTTCCTTTCCTCATTTCCCATAAGAATGAAGTTGACAACCTCAAAAAAATCCCTACTTTAGTCCTTCCTAAGTTTTATGAACTTGTCATAGAAGATCTTGATAGTTTCTTGTTCAAGTTTGACATACTCTATAGGAGTTATGACTATACCACTAATGCTCATAGGCTTAAGGTATTTCCTACCACCATGAAAGAGGTTGCATTAAGATGGTTCATGAGCCTAGCCAGAGAGACTATGGATACTTGGGAGGACATGAAGACAAATTTCCTTGAGAAACACAAGGAATATTGTAGGGGCAATGACATGAGAGGAGATGACATTTTTAGGATGCAATAAAAGGAAGATGAGAGCCTAGAAGATTACATTGCAAGTTTTTTTGTTTTTTTTGCAAAAATATCCACACCATATACTTAATGAAGAATCAAATAAGTTTCTTTTCCTGGGAGGAATTAATGATAGTTTCAATGATGCCTTGAACTTGATGGGAGGAGGACATATTGCCCAAGTTCCTTCGGAGGACAACAAGAAGATATGTCAAAATTATTCTAGGGAAACATCAAAGAAAGGGAGAGCTTACTAATCACTAGTTTGCATCATCTTCAAATTCCTCACGGTTTAGCTACTATAGGTGCCTGAAAGTGAAGATTTAGTTAGAAAAAGATAAATTTAATGTCCAGTTTGACCAAAATTTGTAAACCAATATTGTGGGATCACCCCCCCAAGAAATTGGTAGCAAACAAACCAATGGAGGGGAGGACAACAATGGCCAAACCAGCCAAATAGTTACATGCAACCACCTTCTTAGCCCCAACAACCTACTATAATGCCTCATCCTACTAACTCAAGTTCAAATACACCTAAACCTACTCAGATACCAGCTCAACCCACACCCAATCCAAATAATAAACCACAACAATAACCAGTCTACTTTGCCAATCCAAATTAGTTCCTTGCATATGCTATGAGTGTAAGTGACATCCACTTACATTAGAAAACTACTTTTCTAGCTCCTTCCACAGTCATTATCACTGAGCTTTTGTGGAAGAAGATGAGCCTCTAAATACCCCCATTCAGCCCAGTGCACCTAAGAATCCTAAACTAGTTCTAGTCAAGCAAACTGCACTAACACCCCCATTTCCTCATAGGTTGGAAACTGTGAAGGAAAAGGAAGAAAAGGAGGACAAAAATTTTGATAGTATAGATCAGTTGAAGCATATATGTGGCAAGATACCTCTATTTCAAGCCATAAAAGATGTTCCTGTCTATGACAAGGCAATTAAGGAAGCATGCCTTAAGAAGCTAGGAAAGAAGAAAGACCCCACTACAGTTCATGTGGTGAGACAACTAGCTGACATCATGCTTGGGAGAGTTAATTTTCCCAAATATAGTGATCTAGGGAGTCCTGTTGTAGGAGTTTTCATAAATGGGATCTAGAAAAAAAATTCTCTGATTGACTTGGGAGCAACAATAAATGTAATGACCAAGGATATCCTACAAAAACTAAATTTTGTAAGCATGAGACCTACCCCTATTGTCCTACAACTTGATGATAGTTCAACTATTAAACCTGATGGTGTAGTAGAGGACCTTGTGGTAACTCTAGACTCATGGGAGTACCTAGAAAATTTCATGACTCTTTCTCCTTAAGCCACACTAGGCAGGTACCCTATCATTCTAGGAAGGCCATGGTTATCAACAACCAATGTATATATTGCATGCACGATAGGAGACATGACCATTTCTGATGGAAAGAGCACCAAAAATCTTGTTCTCTACCCTCCTGCTAAGCCATCCCATGATCTGGATAATTCTATATGGACACATGTTGGTGAAGAGGAAAATGAAGTCAATTATGTGGCACAACTTATGATGTTAGGAAGAAGCTCTTTCATGAAAATTCAAGATAAATATGAAGTATTGTCTAACATAATTTAGAATCAATGTGAAGTGGAGGAAGCATCTTCCTCTCATTCTATTGCTCTATTCAAGACACTTCTACCTGCTCTTCCTACAACCACTCTTCCTGTAGTGGAACTTCCTATAGCAATAGGTATGTTTCATACATTATTGCAACATGAACTTAAGGTACCAAACATTAGTGAAATAGCTATGGTAGAGATAACTACACGAGTGCAAGTGACATAAGGAAAATACCTACACATCAATAGAAAATTGAGTGAAGAACAAAAATTGTCATGAAAAACTTACTAAGGACCCATCAACATGCATTTTCATGGGACTATCATGATATGAAGGGCTTGTACCCTAAGCTTTGCATTCATAGAATTTACATAAGAGATGATTGCACCCTAGTGCGAGAGCCACAAAGAATAATTAACCCTTCACTAAGAGAAACTGTAAAAGGGGAACTACAAAAATTGTTAGATGCATGATTCATCTACCCCATCTTAGATAGCCAGTGGGTGTCTCAATTGTTGATTGTGCCCAAAAAAGAATGGAAGTGGTGAGTTGGTGTTGATTACAGAGAACTCAACGCTGCCACCAAAAAAGACCATTTTCCCTTACCTTTCATAGATCAAGTCTTAGATTCGCTTGCAGGAAAATGATACTTTTCTTTTCTAGATGGCTTTAGTGGCTAAAACTAGATCCAAATTGTACTAGAGGACTAGGAGAATACTACCTTTACCTATCCATGGGGAACCTATGCCTACTCAGTACTTCCATTTGGCTTATGCAATGCACATGCAACTTTTTACAGGGTAGTCATTAGCATATTCTTAGATATTTCTCATGATTGCATGAAAAATTATATGGACGATTTTACCACCTATGGTGCTGATTTCATTGAAGCATTGGAAAATCTTAGGAGAGTCCTAAAAAGATGTGAAGACCACAATCTATCTCTGAATAGTGATAAGTACGTCATGATGATGCAGGAAGGTGTAGTCCTTGGCCACTACATCTCTCACAAAGGAATTCAAGTAGATCCTACAAAGATTGAGGTGATCGCAAATCTTCCTACACCTACAAAATAGAAACATGCTAGGATTTTCTTGGTCCATACAGGCTACTATAGGAATTTTATCAAGGATTTCATCAAAATAGCAGCACCATTGTATACTCTTCTCACTAAAGATGCTGATTTTTAGTGGAATGAAGACTATGATAAGGCATTTTCTGATTTGAAGGAAGATTTGACTCATGCTCCTGTACTCAAAGGTCCCAATTGGGAGCTTCCTTTCCACATCCATATAGATGCATCAAACTATGCCATAGGATTAGTCTTATGAAAAAAATGAGCTATTGAAAATGCTATTTATTTTGTTAGCAAAAACTTGCAAGGAGCTAAATTCAATTATATAATGATAGAAAGAGAAATGCTAGCAGTAATCTATGCCCTCAAAAAATTCAGGCACTATATAATAGACTATCAAATTTTAATGCAAAAAAATCATGTATCCATTAGGTATCTGATGAATAAACCTCTGATATCAGGTAGGTTAGCAAGATGGATATTATCGATGCAAGAGTATGACATAACCATTGTAGATAAACTAGGAAAGACCAATGTTGTTGGAAAATTTCTTTCAAGGCTAACTACATCACATGATAATCAGGTCATAGATGACTCTTTCCTTAATGAGCACTTATTTTCCATCAGTGTGCAAACACCCTGGTATCCTAGCATAGCCAACTATCTGGTCATAGGGAGAGTTCCTCCTCACTTCTCTCCAATAGAAAAAATTATTCTCATTGAAAAATCATTTCCTTTCTCAGGGATTGCAGGATGCTTGTTTTATATTGGACCAGACCATGTCATGAGGAGATGTGTGGGGGAAGATGAGACATATGATATTTTGCATGCATGCCACAACAAACCATGTGGAGTACATTTTGCAACCAAGAGGATAGCAATTAAAATTCTAAATATAGGATATTACTGCCAAAACTCCACACGGATGCAGGGAGATATAGAAGAAAGTGTGATAAATGCCAAAGAATGGTAGGCCAACCAAATCTAATGAGATTCCCCTTTACCCTTAGGTAGTAATCACTCCATTTGATAAGTGGGGATTAGACTTTGTAGGACCCATTGATCCTCCATATAATGGTAAGTCTTATATCTTAGTATGCACTGATTATGTAACTAAGTGGGTAGAAGTTAAGGCCATGAAGCATGCAAGACATAATAAGATTGTTGAATTTTTTTATGAGGAGATTTTCACAAGGTATGAAGCTCCAAGAGAGATAGTGACTGACCAAGGGGCTCAATTCACATCAACGCTTGTTGCAACACTAGTCAATGAGTACAACATAAGGCATAGGAATTCCACTCCTTATCACACCCAGGCCAGTGGAAAAGTTGAGGTGACTAACAGAGAAATTGAAGTCATTCTAACCAAAATGGTGGATTTTCATAAGAAGGATTGGAAAAACATAGTGCCAGAAGTTGTCTAGTCCTATAGGGCAACCTGGAAAACAACTATTGGCTTCACACCATTTGAGTTGTTGTATGGAAAGACTACTATGATGCCCATTGAATTTGAACATAAAATTCTTAAGACTATAATGGACATTTCTAAAGCACAAAAAGATAGAATCATGCAACTCAATGAATTGGATGAAATGAGGAAAGCAACCTTGTATTATATAGAGGCAGTGCAGAATTAGAGAATCAAGTGGCATGCAAAATTTATTAAGGACAAGAAATTCCAATGAGGAGATTGGGCCCTGCTCTATGATTCAAGGTATTAGGATAATGCAAGAAAATTGTAGACAAGGTGGCTAGGACCATATGAGGTTGTTGAAGTATTCCCTAATGGTTTTTTTTAGCTCACTACTATTGAACCAATCAAATTTAAGTTGCTTTTCAATGGTGATCACCTTAGATTGTATCACAAGCCAATTTCCAAGGAGGAATTCCTATAGTAATTCACTCAACATGCAACACCCAAAATTCTTGCAGCTAAAGGAAGCGGACCTAGTGTCCCTCATTCTAGCTAATTAAGGTATATAATTTTTTATAATAAATAATTTCACTCCTATGGGGGTCCACTTCTTCATCCATCCACCCATCCATCTCCACCTTTCTCTAAGTTCCATCATGCCTCCATAATCTCACTTCATTCCATCATCATTTCACTTTATTCCACTCCACTTTCATTAATTTCTCAATTGACCTCTCAAAAGGTGACTAGTACTTTCTTCATAATCTTTGTAGTAGATCTTCCAAGAATCCTAGTATGTGCACATCAAGTTGTTATCTCTTAATTATCATTTAGTATGTTCATTTAATTACCAAAAAATTGATATAGACGTTCTCCATAGCATGTCATTATTCCTTTCCCTGTCAAATTGTCATAACTCTCGCACATGTGAGCACACATGATCAAATTTATGTTGGGGGGAAATGTGAATGCTATTTCCACATGTTTTTCTATGTTGGCTCACGTTAGCAAAGTTTAAATTGAGTCAATTTGAATTCTAAGTAAGATGACAATTCAAATGTGTGACGTGATATCAATTGTCACCATTTTTCTTGATCATAAGCCTTCATTGATTACTCCTTTATTTCCTTTATTACTCCTATCATAATCTTAAGCCAAAAAAGGTAAAATTCAAACAACACTAATGTTTGAAATTTAGTAATGTTGCAGGAAAGAGAAATTGGGCTTTCAGACAGAGATTGTAGGAAGAGAAACTTTGTGGAGTGATTATTTTATTGTAGAAAAATGAACAATGGGAGGTGGGTTAGTCAGGAATGAACCCATCGTTCATGATGTATTACTATAGGTTGCACCTTCACATGCTAAATTCAGAAACTACGACTGGTTAGATTATTTCCTAAAGTTTAATTGTTTTGATGAAAATGTTGTGTTGGAATTTTCCCAGACATTGTATGAAGGAAAAGCCATAGTAAAAGAGCTAGAAGTATTGGCTATTCAAGAAATAATTGTAGAAGTTACAAGGTTGCCTAGCGATGGTGAAAATTACCCTGCTTCTAGAGATGTTGGGTTAGCTAGGGCCGAATTTATAGACACTAGTGACCCTCCATTGAGTGTGGAAAAAAAAGGTGCAAAAAAAACCTCTTTGCCCAAGCCATGGAAGAAAGTAGATGCTCATGTTGTAAAGTACATTACCTGCGAAGGTCACCATTTGAACCTACACTTTGTGCATTTCAAACTTCTAAATCAATTGAGGAATAAGAGAATAATGAATGTGCCAGATGTGTTATACCACCTTCTCACAATCATGGTGACCGAGACCCAGAAAGGTAGGGATAACTTTATTTCACACCATTTTTTGATCAAATTGTTAGTTGAAAAGTGTCTACATGATGTGTCTGACATGACTTGGAATTTTCCTAGACATTGTATGAAGAAAAAGCCATAGTAAAAGAGCTAGAAGTATTGGCTACTCAAGAAATAATTGTAGAAGTTACAGGGTTTCCTACCGATGGTGAAAATTACCCTACTTCTAGAGATGTCGGGTTAGCTAGGGCTGAATTTATAGACACTAGTGAGCCTCCATTGAGTGTGGAAAAGTAAGGTGCAAAAAGAACCTCTCTGCCCGAGCCATGGAAGAAAAAAGATGCTCATGTTGTAAAGTACATTACCTACGAAGGTGGCCATTCAAACCTACACTCTGTGCATTTCAAACTTCTGAATCATATGAGAAATAGGAGAAGAATGAATGTGCCAAATGTGTTATAACACCTTCTCTCAATCATGGTGACTGAGACCCAAAAAGGTCAGGATAACTTCATTTCCCACAATTTTCTGATCAAATTGTTAGTTGAAAAGTATCTACATGATGTTTCTGACATGACTTGGGAAGAATTCTTAAAAATTGATCAAATTAGATGAAAACATTTGTGACCTAGGGTTTTGCCTCAACCTTCTAGGGCTAGTATTAGATTGACCATGGCTGAAGCTACTCCTAGTGTTTTAACTTTTGGCGTGGGCTCTAGTGCATTCCCTCCTGCAGCTTAACAAGCCATAGATATTAGCTCTTCTGAGGTAAATAATTTAGACAAAGAAAGTTCCTCTTTAGATTCTAATGATAATGTTCCTCTTGGAATCTTAATGAGAACTAGGGCACAAAAGAAAGAGGAAGAAATAAGGAAAGGAAAAGCTAAAAAGTAAACTACAAGAAAGAAAGTGCCAAGCTCTAAGAAATTGAAGGTTGACACTATTCTTCCTGAAGCTAAAGGAGAACATGAGAGCCCTCTTAGGAAATCAAGATTAGTTGGGCCAGCCTTTGGTGTGTCTCTATAGAGAAACCCTAGGAATAAAGAAACATCACAAGATGACACATAGGCTCCAATGAGGCAGGAAAATGTTGAGGAAAAGGACATATTTGAGGAAGCAGCAAATGTAACATTCATAAACCTTGCTACCATCATTGAATGAGTTGAAAGTCAAGAGTTTGAAAAGAATCAGGAGCTCCTACAGTAAGAGCAAAAGCAAGAGTTCTTGTAGCAAGAGCTAGAGAGAGAACTAGAACAAGAGGTCCTATAGCCAAAACTAGGAGAATAGTCAACACCCCTGTAGTTAGAATTGGCTGAACATTCAGAATTCCTATAGTCAGTTCTATAGGAAGATCAAGCATTTGTGCCAGGAAAAATTCTTGTAGGAATACATAGGCCCTCTGATTTTTCAATGCACATGGAAGCTATGAATTTATGGAAAGAGATACAAATAAGCAAAGAGGGATGGATGAAGAAGAAACACAGGTTGAAGAAAGAAATTCAAAAGAGAGATGAGGAGATTGAAGAAAAGGATGCAGAAACTATTACTTTAAAGAAGAAGGTGGATGATATGATAGCCTTCATGCCTTAGATATTAGAATGTAGGAATCCTCCAAGGTTTTATGCCCTCTATCTAAAGAAGAAGTATCTTTCTTTTAAACAAGCAAGGATTGTTGCCCTCTATCTAAAGAAGAAGTATCTTTCTTTTAAACAAGCAAGGATTTTTTTAGGTTTGAATCCTTTTATTGAGACTCCTCTTGAATTTTCCAATGCTTATAGGATTGCTCCTTTTGAAATGAAGAATTTGTTGTGTGAATTTTACTTACATAATTATGTTGTGACCTAAGACCATGATTGGAATCCATTGTTGTATGTTGGGGATATCCAATTAACAACATTCATGTCTTGGATACAAAATTAAATTAGTTGGAGAAAATAATTCAAGACTTATCAACAAAATGAATCCAACACTTGTTTGTCCATCAGGGCTGAATCTAGAATTCCAGGGAGCATTTTCATGGATTGGCACAAAATTATTTACAAACCAAGCTATGGTGAAAGGATCCTTTTTGAGAGAGATGAAGTTTATAAAGAATATGAAGAGGTAGCAAAAACCAAAGGAGAATCCGTGATGGGATACATATCACAAAGGTGGAACAACCTAACTGATGAGTTAAAACAAGTTGTGCCTCACTCTATGTAGAACTATGCTACAACACTTAAGAGAATTGATAGATATATATAGATTGGAAGGACAAAGAAATGGTTTTAGCTCCAACTAACTTTTTAGCCACTTATCCTATTGTGGCTTGTGCCAAATTTCAGATTTTACCTATATGATATAGCTACAAAGAGACAAAGATGGAGTAGATTGGACAAACAATAAGGGTTCCATTGGGACCATAATCTAAAAACAACAGAAACTGATGTAGAACAGATGGAATTTGAAAAATTCACGACATTAACAAAGCAAAGGAACAACCGTCCTTCTGCTAGAGGACCAACAAAGTCTTAGGTTGGGGGGAGTGACAAGTCCAGTTTATGACTAAATTTTGATAGGATTTTATTATCTATTTGTCATATTTTTCATAGACTTTCATGCTTGTATTTTAATATTTTTATGATATTTCCCCAAAACCATAGACATTGGTCATGAGTTTATTTCTACAATATTTAATGACATTGACATGCTATGTGAACTATCTGTGGTGATTTTACATGTGGATTGATGAATACTAATTTAAGATGGTTACAAATATGCAACTTTTTTTGCATACTAATATTGTCTTGCAGATATAATTAGCCGCCTACACAATTAAAGAAGATTTTTCTAGTTGGTCATTCACCATAACGATTAACAAGGTGGTCATGCAAAGGTAAATGAAGGGAAGACAATTGACAATGGGAGATTCCTCATTCAAATAGAAGTTTTAACCACCTTGTAAATGGTATTAATTGTCTATTGAGCTAATATAGGCATTACTGTTGTGCTAAATCTATGTTGAGGAAAGCATGTCTAACCAAATTCCACACATGTGTAACCGCCTCTCCACTTTTCATGCTTTCTCTAAAGTGGCATCCTCCTAATCTGTTGGAGTTGACTGCCTTGCTAGGTGATTAGTTAGTAGCTTTTCTCCCTATAAATAAGACTTGGATGCTCCTTCAAAAGAGGTTGCTTAATCTGATGATGTACTCTCATGATGCTTTATTGTACTTGTGTTTTCCAATGAATGAAATGAGTGTATAAGTTTTTGCATATAAGTTTAAATTAGTCTTAAGATATACTCATCCAAGGGGGTTCACTTGGTGAGCATTCCATCCTTTATCTTAGTTCTTACTTTATGTTCAATAATTAGTTAAAAATTTGGCACTGAATATTCATGTAGCCACTAAAATTCCATTTTGTGACTATTCCTACAGCCAAGGTAGACAAAGTAGTTTCTTGTTTATTTACTAGATTTTCATTTATTTCATTCATTTTGTTGTACTATAGTTTTTGGGTGATGCTCAACACTTATATTAATTACTTCAAAGTAATTTACATTTAGCATTGTATCTTTATTAGCAATAGAATTAATATGGCTACTCTAAATCCTTAGTGCACATACTGTGTTGACCCATTTCAAGTTCACATTCCTGGGTTGAAAAAGTTAAATGAAACTTCATGATGATTGAAATAGATATTTAGATTAAATGTCCAATCTATGAATCACAACTGTAAGGGCTTAGCTATTAGATCATTGTAGGAGGCCAACAATGCTTTACAAAATGTTTCTATCCCTTCTAATGTGCAACCAAATGACATAGAATCCATGATTCAATGAATACATGCTAACATTCTTTTCCACCAAAGCGATCTCCCTCCTTTGGAAGTGCAAAAAACAATATAAATCTTTCATGATAATAGCTAACTATGATGGGTGTGAAATAAAAAGAACCCTTTTTTACAATGGCTCAACCCTTAATGTGTGTAGTGTGACCCTTTTAGATAGAGTTGGCATGGGTAAATCAATAATTTAACATGCCTCTTTATCTATTCAAGGGTTTGGAAATGTAGGAAAAAACCACTTGGAGTGATTAAATTTCCTATTATAGCTAAATAGACCACATTACTAAAACAATAGAAATAGGTGGAGGCCTTCTCTTTGAGGAGATAGGGCATAGTGAGGGGTTCCTCCTATTTCACACTCTTGTTTCATTCAAGGAAACCATAGATATCTCAATCCAAGGATGGAATGGGGGAAGATATCTAATAAAGGTTGTCCTGGGGTGTTATTAAAGATAATAAGAGGGTTTACCAAAAAGGTAGGGCTTGGAAAGACAAGAAATGATTTTAATATGAAATGTACCATGCAAGATCTAACTAAATGACCCAGGAAATGAAATTAAAAATAAAGATAGAAAACTAAGAATGAACAGAGGTGCACCTAGAAGAATAACGAGATCAAAACAAGCTCTAAGACCTTTAAATCTTCTCGTTTTATGACCACTAGGACTCATATGCCAGTCTAGGTGATTTCATCCCAGACTAGGGTTTCTAAGTCAAATTTGGAATATGCTAGTGTATGATCTAGATGAACACTAAAATATAGAAAATGTGTCGTACTAGGGCTCATATACTAAAAGTGGTGTATCAGTCCCACTTCGCTTTTTCAAAGGGTCAAGTTTATAATCAGGTCTCCAATCTCTGCTCTTCCTTCCACACTTTGTTTTTGGATCTAAACTTTGAATTTGGAATTGTATATGACTTTTCATGAAGATGAAAACATTGTGACAATCTTATGACAACTTGACAACTTCTCTCAACCTTGAAACTTTTTATTCAAAGGATATTCAAACCTCAAAGCCACCTAGATCTTCAATCACACATGTAGAGAGAGGAAAATCTTATTGAATGTTAGGAAATAGGGGTTCACCTAGGTCAAACCCCATTTAGGTGATGAAAACTTGTGATAAGAAAATGAAATATGAACATGAGATATGAACAATGATACCTTGAATGATGTCTTGAAATGCAAATCAACAATCTAATATGAAGTGGCCATGTAGAATGTAGATCTTGATCCTAATATTTTATATGAAATAATTCTTGTAAATGGATCTTCAATGCTACATCTCAACACTAGCTCAATAATATGCTTGATGTTCGATGATCTTGACATGATAATGGATCTTGAATTTTTGCAACAAATGATGAATAATCTGACCTTGAATGCCTTAGAAATTGTTTTGTAAAATCTCTTGACACTCTTGTGAAGTCTTCAAATGATTAACTCTTGATAGCTTATGTTGATATCATGTCCAAGCTTAGGTGAAATAATGATTTCAGCCCTTGTTTATATAGGAAATTGATCCAACTTACCATTTATTAGATCCCAAAAGCTAACATTCATGAAATTTGAACTTAAAACCTTGATTTCCCACTCAAAACCATAAAAAGAGGCCAAATGGGACTCATACACCACAAGTGGCATATAGGTCCCATTTGGATGGGACTCATATGTCCAAGGTTGTGAATTGATCCCACGAGGCCTTTTTAGCTTCAGGAAATGTTAGGGAGTTGGAAAATTAAGTTTATTTATTGATCTTCTCAAGATTTTAGTTGAAATAATCCCCAGGATACATAATATAGGGTATTAGGGGCCTATTAATGATGATATGGTCATTAAAATAAGAGGGACCAAAACATAATGTGAAGGTTTAAATAAATTCACTTTCAACATTAAATTAAGGAAAAAATAGTTCTATTTAGCTTAAAAGGGCCCTAAATCCAATGTGAATGTGGAAAACACATTACTGTTGGAAAAAAAGGGATAGACAACTAAGAGGGGGGGTGAATCAGTTGTCAATGAATATTTAAAATTTTCAACTTAACTTAACTTAATCTTAGATCTGATGAATGAACAATAAACTATGAACAATCAGCACATCAAAATCACAGAGAACACCAAGATTTTTTATGTGGAAACCCTGTTAGGGGAAAAACCATGGTGGATGTTAGTCCACAATATTATACCCTATTAAAAGTATAATGAAAAATAATGGGAATGCACATGCATTTAGGAACACTCCCTAAATCTCACTACTCAAATACAATAGGGCTCACTGCCCAAGAATACAAGATACACTCCTTCACACTTTGCTCAAACTTCTTTACACTCTTCTCTACAATCAAATGAATAGGTCACTATTTGCACACTTGCACTTTGTATGGCTCTTCCTCTCTTCACACACACTAACTTCATACAAAAAACCATTATTATATATCTGTAACCTATATTTACATCAACAACTTTGTCATCCAAAATATAAAACATATTTACAATGTCAGCCCAAAACATAATGTGAAGGTGTAAATAAAGGTCATTAAATAATTTGGTGTTTTTTCTATAAAAAACTAGCTGAGAAACTTATTGTATGGCCTGGTACAATCCAATACAAAATTTATGGTGAAGTAGGAAGTTGAAGAAGTGTGTTAGCCTCTAAATTATTTTTGTTTAATCAAATTTCATTCTATTTTGTAAAAGATATTGCAATTTTTGTGAGGATAGGTATAAACCCAAGGAAATTTGAGCATGGAAAAAGTTTCGACCATCTAAAATTCATGAAAATTTATAGAAAAAATTGCCCTATGTGTATCCACACTCCTAAAAAAGGGAGAGTCATGAATGGAACGTGTGAAGGAGATATCTTTGAAAAAAAATTCAGATTTGTAGTGAAACAATCCCAATAACCCTATGTTCTTTGTGTCTTTGAATAATCATTGCATTGTTTGTCAATGGAGGATTAAAGAAACATGTTGGCATGATGTTAGAATCCTACACAAGTCCAGGAATTTTTATTTCAAGAATTCTTCCCCTTTCATTTGAAGTCCTTTCCTTATTGCATTGTGGGGCAGCAATATCCAATTTGCACAAAGAATTTTATTGATCATTTTTTTGGGGCTATGTATGTTGGGAAACCATTGGAGAATGTTGAGACATTTCTGAGTACACCATTTTTCCCTTTATTCATTTTTTTCCTCAAGGGTTGAGTGAAACAAGGCTATTGTCCCATGCCTAAGGCTTTAGGAACACATGGCCAAATGGACAAAGAAGTACTTGTGCCCTGGTTGCTTTGAAATCCCATTTTAAAGTGTTTAAGTTGTTGCCCACGAGGTGAGAAAAATTAAAACAAGTCTTTATGAAAGGCTTACAATAGTTGAGAAAAATTAGAGAAAAGGTGTGATTGTAGGAGATTTGAGTGATCAAGAAGAAGATATGGATGAAGAAAATCCACAACAAGAAGAACCCCATGAAGAAAGAGATGTGGAAGAGTTGACGATTGAGAGATTGGTGAAAGTAGTTAGAGGTGAGGGTTCCAAATTGAAAATGGAACTTTCAGTGTACTCAATTATCCTAAACAATAAGGAACTTCTTGAATGGATTGGAGAACTAGATAAATATTTTGAATTTGAAGATATGCTAGAGGAACAAAAAGTGTTAGAACAAAATTCAGGGGCCATACATCGCTTTTGTGGGATTTTGTGCATGAAGAGAGAAGGAAGAATGAAAAAGAAAATATCACCTCTTGGGATAGAGTGGTGGAAAATTTGAAAGGTAAATTTTGTTGTAGTGATTATGCCACACAATTATACATGAAACTCCAAAATTTGAAACAAAAAGACATGGATTTAAATACCTATATGGAGGAATTATAGAAACTAAGTATTATATTAAGCCATATGGAAGAGGATGTTGATAAGGTTGTAAGGTATTTGAATGGAATGAAATATATTCTACAAGAACTATGTCTCACAAGTCCTAGAATGGTAGAAGAATGCTACCAACTAGCCATAAAGGCTTAAGACAATATGAGAAGGAGACAAGAGAAAAAAATTAGAGGTAGGGGAAGGACCTTTAGAGGAAGAGGTCCATTTGCTAAGAGATGAAAAATTTGAAGGTCTCAAGGAGAGACAAGTAATGCTCAAGAAAAAACTTATGATTCAAGGGGAAAATTTAGGAGAAGAAGATCAAATTTTAGGGGAGGAATTGGGAGTAGAGGATAATCAAGTGGATTCAATGGAAAGCGTTATAAATGTAATAGATTTTTAGGCCACCAAGCATGAAAATTCCTTGAAGAACATCCATCTACTTCTTTTAGGAGTGAGAGGAGAAATCAAGTAACACAAGGTGGAGATGCTAAAAGTTTAAATTCTTCACCAAACATTGAAGAATGAAAAGTTTGGGATTCTTTTCTAATTAGGAGAACCTTGATCAAGGTGCCTATGGACAAGGAACCACCCCAAAGAAATAACTCTTCCGGACCACTTGCAAAATCCAAGGTAAAAATTGTCATGTTGTCATTGATTCTAGTAGTATGGATAACTAGGTTTCTATTAAAATGGTAGATAAGTTAAAAATAAAAGCATTACCCTGTGCCACTCCATATAGGGTCTCATGGCTAAACAAAGGGCAACAATTTTTAATAAATGAGAAAATTTGGATAGAATTCAAAATAGGGCTCAAATATAAGGATAATGTTTTATGTGACATCATTCCCATGGATGTTTGCCATATACTACTAGGTAGACCATGGAAATATGATAGGAAGGAAGTCCACAATGGTAGGAAACAATCCTATGTCATGGAGAAGGATTGGGTCTTTTACACTTTGATACCTTAGAAAAATGAAATCCAAGAACAACAAGTAGGATCTAGTGTGATGGTGGTAGGAGAGAAATATTTCATCAAGACAATGGAAGAGGAGAAAATGGGCTTTGAAATCATAGCCAAACCTAGAGCTATTGTCACAATAGCTATGATGGATGAGCTTCCTTTGGAGATCCAATATTTTCTCAAGAAACATGTTGATATAGTGGTAGATGAGATCCCAAGTTTATTGCCTTCAATAAGAGATATAAGTCACCACATTGAATTCATACCAGGGGATAGTTTTCCTAATAAATTTGAATACAAAATGGTACCACAATATAATGAAGAGATCAAGAAGCATGTGCAGGAGTTGCTTGATAAAGGGCTAATAAGAGAAAGTCTCAGTCCTTGCATGGTTCCCACTATCCTAGAACCCAAAAAGAGAGAAGAATGGAGGATTTGCATTGATTAAAGAGCAAAAATTAATATCACAATTAGGCATAGTTTCTCAATTCCAAGGATTGAAGTTTTGATGGATTGTCTAAGTCCAGAGCAAGCTACTTTTCCAAGATAGACCTTAAGAGTGGGTATCACCAAATCAGAATAAGGCAAGGTGATTTGTGGAAGACAATATTTAAAAAAAAATGAAGGGCTCTATGAATGGCTTGTAATTCCTTTTTGTCTCTACAATGCCCCTAGCACTTTTATGAGACTAATGAATGAAGTTCTCAATCCTTTTATTAGTAAGTTTATAGTGGTTTATCTTGATGATTTTTTTTTTCAATTCTAGTAAAGAATATAACTTACATCAATTGGATTTGGTATTAAGGAGATTGAATGAAGAGAAAATAATGATTAATCTAAAAAAGTGTGAGTTTATAAAGAGAGAGTTGTTATATCTTGCATTTGTGATAACAAAGGGCACATTAAAAATGGATCCTAGGAAATTGGAAGCTATCTTGAATTGGCCTTCTCCAAAGTCAATTGATGAGGTAAGGAGTTTTCATGGATTGGAAAGCTTTAATAGGAAATTAATTAGGAGATTCAATCATGTATGTGCACAAATAATAGACAACCTAAAGGGAGATAGGAGAATGAAATTTATTTGGAATGAGGAGGCAAAAAAGATTTTTAGTATTTAAAGAAAAGGGTAGCAAAGCAGCCTATACTAGCTTTACCATATTTTAATAAGGTCTTTTCCATTTATTTTGATGCTAGTGGCTATGCTATATGTGTTGTATTGAGTTAAGAGAATAGACCCATTGCTTTATTTACTGAAAAATTGAATGAGGATAAAAATAAATACTCTTCCTATGACCTAGAAATGTATGCTATGATACAGTCTTTGAGAAAATGGAGGAATTATCTACTTCCAGAGGAGTTTATATTCTTTACTAATAACCATGCTCTCCAATTTGTAAACACTCAAGAGAAACTCAATCATAGGCATGTAAAGTGGGTAGAATTCTTGCAAGGTTTCACTTTCACCATTAAGCATAAGAAGGGATAATCCAATTTAGTTGTTGATGCCTTAAGTAGGAGAGCTCTTATGGTGCAAGAAATTAAATTGAAAAATATGGTAGTTGAATCATTAAAAGGTATGTATGATGATGATATAGATTTTAAGGAGATATATGAGTTTTGTTTGCAGCCTCATAACAACACCAATGAAAAATGGTTGGATTTTCTTATTCAAGATGGTTTTAAATTCAAATGGACACAAATTTTTATACCTAAGTGTTTGATGAAGGAAATTTTGGTAAAGGAAAAGCATTGTGGTAGTCTTGCAGGTCATTTTGGCCTTGATAAGACCTTGGAGTAGTTAAGAAGGAATTATTTTTGGCCTAAAATGCAATTTGATGTAAGGAATTTTGTTGAGAAATGCACTATTTATCAAAGGAAAAAGGGAATTCGCACCAATATAGAGTTGTATCAGCCTCTTACTATTCCTCCTAGGCCTTTGGAGTCAATTAGCATGGATTTTATAATGGGGCTACCAAGAATACATAGAGGTTTTAACTTAGTATATGTTGTGGTTGACCAGTTCTCAAAGATGGCTCATTTCATCCCTTATAAAAGCACCAATGATGCATCATATATTGTAGGTCTATTCTTCAAGGAATTTGTGATAATTCATGGTTTTCCTCTCTTTATTGTTTTAGATAGAGATAGTAAGTTCATTTGGCATTTTTAGAGGACCTTGTGGAAGAAACTTGGAACCAACCTTAGTTCCAATTCTACCTATCATCCCCAAACTTATGGGTAGACTAAGGTTGTTAATAGAAGCTTTTGAAACCTCTTAATATGCCTCTCTAAAGAATATTATACTCAGTGGGTTCTTGTCTTTCCTCATGAAGAGTTTTCCTACAATGATTCCATGAACATCCTTTTCAAGTTTTTTATGGTTTGTAGCCTAGAGGGGTATTTGATTTGAGGGATATTATTTGAATGAATAGGTTAAGTCCTAAGAGAGAAAAAAATTTTGTTGGAATGCAGAAGATCCAACAACAAGTTATCAAACAACATCAAAGTAGTGTTGACAAGTATAAGAAAAAGGAAGATATGAAGAGGAGAGAAGTTGATTACAAAGTTCAGGATTTGGTTTTAGCCCATCTTAGGAAAAAGATATTTCCAAAGGATCAATACCCCAAGTTGGAGGTGAAAAATATATGGCCTTGCAAGATTGTGCATAAATTTGGAAACAATGCTTATGAAATTGAGTTACCCCCAAGTGTTGGAATTTCTCCCATATTTAATGTTTTTGATTTGCAACATTTTGAAGGGGATGTTGTTGTAAGTGATGGAAGATGTTCATCTTCATTATCATATGCTAAATGAGTTCAATATCTTCCACCTAAAAATCCTATGGAGTTGGAGTGTATCATTGATACCAAAGAACTCAAGAAGATAAGGAATAAGGAATATATCTAATATTTGGAAAAGTGGAAGGGTCTTCCAATTGAATATACAACATGGATGACTGAAGGATAAATTCCCAAGCATGGCTAAACTCTTTTAGACATTAATTCAAGTGGATCTTGAATTTATTCTCTAGGGAGTATGGTGCAGGGGCACCCTGATGCACCTATTGAGGAAAATTGTTACAAATGGTGATAAAATTAGTTTTTTTGGTTTCATTTTAGTTAATAAGTTCAATTTATACCATTTTGAGTCATCTAGAGTCTTTTTAAGAGGTTCTAGGATGTTTTAGATTCATATTGCAAAAAAAGTTGCAAATTTTGCAAAAAAGTTGTCAAAAGTACAAATGATGTAATTAGAGTTAGAAAAAGGGATGTTGGTCAGTTTATTTATTTTGAAATCATTGGAGAATTTTAAATAATAATTTTAATATCGATTCCAATGTTTATAATAATTTTTTTATGAGAATATCTTCATTTTACATGTCTAATTTGGTGTTTTTTCTATTAAAGCTAATTGAGAAACTCATTCTACAGAATGGCACGATCATATATGGCCTTGATGGGGAAGTAGGATGTTGAAGAAATGTCTTGTCCTTCAAATTATTTTTGTTTCATAATATTTCATTGCATTTTGTAAAAGATATTGTAGTTTTTGTGAGGACAAGTATAAACCTAGCCTAGGGTTTCGAACAAGGCAAATTTCAGCATGGCCAAAATTTCTACAATCTAATATTTTTGAAAAATTTATAAAAAAATATATCCTATTCCTATGCACACTCATACAAAATGAAACTTCATGAATTCCATGTGTGAAGGAGATCTCTTTGACAAAAAATTTAGATTTGCAGTGAAACAGTCCCAAAAACCCTAGGTTCTTGGTGTCTTTGAATGATCCTTACATTTTCTATCAATGGAGGGTTAAAGAAACATGTTTGTGTGATGTTAGAAGCCTACAAAAGACTGGGAACTTATATGAAAAGAATTATTTCCCTTTTTTTTAAGTCCTTGCCTTATTGTATCTTGAGGCAACAATATCCAATTTGCACAAAGCATTGGACTGATCATTTGTTTAGGGCTATCTATGTTGTAAAATCCTTAGAGAATGTTGATACTCACATCTAAATACACATTTTTTACCTTTACTTAATGTTTTTCACAAGGGTTGAGTGACAAAAGTGTGTTACCCCATGCTTAAGGATTTAGGAACACATTTCCAAATGGAAAAAGAAGTACTTCTACCCTATTTGTTTTCAAATTCTATTTGCAAGTGTTTAAGTTGTTGTTTGAGTCCTTCCCCTTAGTATGAGACAATACTGAGCCAAGATGATCGATAAGAAATATTCTAGAGTGAAAATCAATATCAATTAGATGAATTAGGTGCCCCAACATAAGGAAGAGCACCACCCTCCTTAAGATGTTGAATTCTATCACTTAAAGCCATACATTCATTAGTCTAATGAACACATACTCTATGATATTCACAAAATGAACTCTTGTAGTAAAATTTATTTCATGTTCTTAGAGGGAGGGATATCAAAGGATCTTGGAGGAGTCTCAAAAAGATACTCTCTTGATTAATAGCATAATATTTTCCTTTATTTTCAAAAGATTCCATACATACACTAAATGATAAAGCCTTAGATGAAAATGGAGATAAAGGTGGTAAACCTAGATCCTTCTTGAAAGAGTATGGTTATCAATTTTCTTTGTGTATTCATTGTATCCATGTTTAGGAGGGATTTTTTCATCAAGATCATAACAATCTCTCAATTTAGATGAAGGGGATTTGTGCTTTTGAGAAGGATTAGCTTCTTCAAGAAAACACAAATCATTTTTAGGTTTCTTAATGTTATGGATCATCCTCTCATGAGGGATGGGAGATAAATAGTCCCCATCACTACCATGGGGTAATGTTGTTGATGTAGAACCAAGTTGAGCAAATGAAACACAAGGTTGTTTTGGTTTAGATTGTGAGATTTTGTACCATCCCATGAAGGGGGGTGTAAAATCTAATGAACCCCAATCATAACTAGGACTTGTGTCTGAAAATGAATCATTTGTATATAAATCTTTGGACTTTGAGGCTAATATTTTAGATTCTTAATTGAAACAAGGAATAGAATCTAACGATCACCAATTATTACTAAATTTTTTCATTGTACGTGAAAGACAATTAGAATTAGCATCAACTTGTGTAGGTTCAAATTTTGATTTTGGAATGAAAGTACTACGGGAGTTGGGAGTGTTGTGATAATATGATTTATAGCTTCTTTCATCTTCTTCAACTATGTATATCTTGTTGTATTATTCAAACTTTATTGCACGGTGAAGAGTAGATGGGACTGCATTCATAGCATGAATCCATGGTCTCCCGGGGATAAGGTTGTATGAAATTTTTCCTGACATGATAGGGATAGGGGTAGGAAACACTATAGGTCTGACCTCAATAGGTAATATGATCATTCCTAGTGGTTTCTTATTAACATTATCAAATCCATAAATATTAACATCATTATGCTGAATAAGCCTCTTTTCCTTACCAATTATATCTAGGAGGTCAATGCCATGGACATTAAGATCCACTCCATTGTCTATGAGATTGTTCCTAACTGCAGTTCCATTAAAAACCACATTTATCATCAAGGCTTCATTTTTGTTTTGAGTCTCAAGTGTGGATTGTAGACACTAAAATTTGGTCTAATCCTGCGACTTCAATATTCTTCATAATTCATATTCTTCTATTGATTAAATAATCTTAATTATTTAATTAATTCATCTTAACATTAATTCTTCTATTGATTAAATAGTTTTAATTATTTAATTAATTCATCTTTTGTTTATTCTATTTGATTAATTAAATAAATGTTTTTTATTTAATTATGTTACTAATTAACCTTATCCTTCTTGTTAAATTAAATAGATCATTATTTAATTTAATCTTTGTCGTATTTCAACTATAATTAAATAAATTCTTTATTCATTTAATTATTCATTTAAAATCCCTTCATCACTTATTTAAATCAATCTTATTTATTTAATTATTCTTCAAATATCGAGTCTTGAATTAAATGAATTATTCAATTCATTAATTCTATTTTAACGCATTCCTCTATATTTTAGATAATTATGTGAGTTATCTAAGTATTCACTTTTACTCGACTCAAGATATATTTTAATCATTTAGTTAACTATTGATTTGATGTGTGAGTGGCGTCTTTGAGTAATCTCTTTGTCAAATCATTTGGTCATCTAGTTCTAACTCATTTGCGTGTACATGCAGATTAATTAAATATTCTTATTTAATTAATTAAACCTCATGCATGCATTCGAATAGAGAGTCATTATAATCAATCTTCATCTTTGTCATGCAAAGATATTTCTTATGTTTTCAAATGCCAAACTGAAGATTAAATCATTTATTTAATCTTTAATCCTATTTCTAGTTTGCATCACTCATGGCATTACTAACAGTTATCAGAATGCATGTCTAATATGTCAATCTCAATCGTTCGTTGATCTTTCGATCCTAACCTGTCATTCAAATAATCAATTTTCTATAAATTGATCTATCATTCTTCATTCCAATCTCTCTTGAAAACTAGCGAAATCTTATGACTTTTGAGAGCACTTAATCTTGAATCTTCGATATTTTTCTAATCACTATCTTAGGCTATACTTGCACGAACTCTTGAAAATCTGAGGGCAATTATACTACACAAGCAAAATGGAGAAGGGCAATCGAGATGAATCATGGAAATACGTTCAAAATTGGTGAGATTGTTTTAGTTTGTTTACATTTTACTTTCCTTTGTTCTTTGTTGCTTAACATTAGATTTGCATTCGTAGATTTTAGTATTGCATGTTTGCTTCTAATCTGTTTCTTGTGCAACTTTTCTGGGATGTTACATTGGTGAACCTGACGTGAAGACACCATCTTCATGAATCCATAGAATTTCATTTTGATTTTTGTAGGTTTTTCGTATGGAACGACGCATCAGCTTCACGAAACAACGCAATTGAATTCTTGAAATGCATCTGACAGAATAAACAACACATCTGAGAATATACGATGCATCTGACAATTCCTGAACCGAAATTGACTGGTAATTACTGAGCGGAAATTGAAGAAGAAATGACACATCTGACTGGTAACACAGCGATGCAATTGACTGGTAAACTTTATTTTAGTTTTCAAAAATCTGAAATTTTCAATTGATTTTTGTGTTACTGATATCTGGTTTTCAACGTGTGGCCATTTGGAGTTAACAAGCTTTTGCATGATGACTTACGAAGACAATATTGAAAAATTACTAACGAGTTTTTCTATGGGAAGCTTGTCAAAGACCCTAGTTAATTTTGAAACAGATTGTTTGGTAGCTTAGAAAATCTTTTGTTTGGTTAAAATTAACAAGTGTCTACTATGTTTGGTGTGAAAGCACAAGTCTGGTTACCCTCACGATTTGGTACATCGAAGTATCCTCTCCCCTTGTGCATCCATGCGATCCTGAGTGTAAGAGAAATGGTTACCAACTCTAGAACTTGGGCCTATTCTGGTGGAAAAAAGTACACACCCTAGGACAACTCAGACCAGTAGCACCCTGAACCCAAGGGACTTCCAGCCGGTATATAAAAGAGGATTCTTGGGGAAAGTTCAAGAATCACACGTATGATTCTAATGAGATGGATCCGAAAGGGGACTCACGACACATGGATCATGCCCTATGAATGGAATGACCGCACTAAATGCCTTTTGTTTTTAGAGACCAACCTATTTGTGGCCGTTGCTTGGTATAGTGTAGGGTACAGTATCATGCCTGAAGACACTCACTACTGATCCCCTTGTGTAGAGATAGCAGTTCTTTGGAGGTCATTGCCCAAAGAATTTGAAATTGGTGTGCTCAAAAGATGTTAATGAGCCATGGAGGGGAGACAATGCCACCAAATTTCTAAGCTATCCACTCTCGAGAAGGAAAGGTGTTTATCACCAATCTGGGGTATTTCAGTGGGCTATACCAAGTATACAAACCCTAGGCCTTTGGCCTATTAGGATGTGCTTGTCTATTATCAATTTAAACGTTCTTTGAAGTCCAAAATTGAAACTAAAAACACTTTGTCTTATGATTTTCTTTGATTGTCAGAATTTGATCACGAAAAATGAAATCAATTTAAATCTTATCACTGAAATTACACAGAGAGTCGCAACTGTTCACCAGAAACTCACATTTGTTATCACGAGTCGCATCTGTTATCAGGAGTCACATCTATTAAAACTTTAGTCGCATCTATTAAAATTTTGAGTTGCATATGTTATTAGGAGTCGCATCTGTTGAATTTCAAGTCGCATCTGTTATCACGAGTCGCATCTATTTTAGCTGTGAGTCACATCTGTCAGTATCAGTCGCATCTGTCTAGAATAGAGTCACATCTACCAATTTAACTCACAATTGCTTTTCCAAAACCGCATGCATTATATTATGAGTCACAATTTTCAATATGAGTCACATCTATTAGAAGGTTAACTGCATCTATCAGAGTCAAACTGAACTTTACCAGAGAAACACAGTTGATCACTGGAAAACTGCATCTGTTAATTTTGAATTGCATCTGTTAAATCCTGAGACACATCTGTCTGATTATTTGAAAACCAAAATTCACAGTCACTGTCCAGTCAACACAATTACACCAGTTTCAGTTGTCTTCACACAAATAGTCCTTGAATAGAAACCTGAAATGATTTTCTCAATTTTGCATCCTTTAGGGTCATTTAGTCATTACCATAGTTGTCTTCATTCAGAGTTTAGCTTCATCTTAGGGAACATATTACCTTGCATTAGACTTCTAGAAGGGTCACTTTTACATACTTTAGGACTAGTTCACCATTTACACTCTAGAAAAGTCATAGCATCAACGAAATCTGTCATTGAACCCAGTTTTATCAGTATATCTTTTGTCCTACATAGAGTCCTCCTAGCTCATCAGTCTAGTTAGGAAACTCAACTTGTCTTTGACCCTTGTCCTGCAGTGGTTCTTTGACATAACTAAATTGGCACCTTGGTTAGACTTTAGGTAGTTGGTACCCTCTTCTTAGGTTTACAAAATTGATTACCTTAGAAGCTTGCTTAGAATTTTCATATTTAGATATTGTCATCCTAGACTAGTGTCATATTAGACATATTTTACTTGCATAGAAAATACCAAAAAAATAGTTGCATTCATTCCTTATTTGCACCTAGAAAATCCCAAAAAACATAGCTTAGGTTGCATACCTTAGATTTAAGTCACTCTTTTCATTGTCATATCTTAGACCTCATATCACATACCTTAGTCATTCTCCATCTTTCATCATAACCTTACCACCATGTCTGCAATTTACCTTGATATGTGTGCTAGTCAAGTTGAATACCAGTTACTCTGTAATGGTCAATTCCAACAAGCCATAGACTTCAAAAGACAATATATCCAATCCAAATGCCAATCAATGTCAACCCATGGTCAACTACCCACATATCATTCCTACCAACAATCCATAAGTCCTAGTCCTCCATCCATCTACCCTCATTATCAAGAGTCCCTTAGCATAATCCATGCCATGAATCAACAAAAAATGTCCACTTATCACCCTTATCCTAACCTTGACAAGGGAAACCAACCTTCCACTAATCCCTTCCAAGTTTCCATGTCCTACCCTAGTCCTTCATCCACTAATTCCTTCCAAGCCTCCATGTCCTATCCTAGTCCTTCATCCACTAATCCCTTCCATGCCACTCCATCTCACTCTACATTTAGTCTTGACAATACATCTATTCATGGTCTCCAAAGTCACATCCCATCTACTAAACTTGAGGATACATGTCAAATCGAAAGTCTAAAGCATGACTTCGTGGCTTCACCTTCATGTCAAGATGAAAGTAGTCTATCCCACAACCCTATCTTTAAGTCCATCCAAGAAGTCCTTCTAGATAACCATGGCATCCAAAGTACACCTATCCTTGATCAAGATTTCATTTCCAACCATATCATTCAAGACAAACATGTCTTTGATTAAGACACTACTATTGAGCAAGAAGTCCAAAATGATCCACTCCTTGACCTTTATGCCATTCATGATCAAAAATTATAAGATGACCCTATCCAAGTATCAAATGCATCAATTTCCCAAAATGAGAAACTTGCCTCCTTTGGACACATAGATGATATTCCTCTAGAACAAGAGTCTCCTACTATAGACATATTTGCAAATGATCAAGCTATAGTTGAGTTCATTGGACTCTATGACAATGACCATAAAGATGGTTTCGACATCGACTTGGAAGCATGAGCAAAATCCTCTGAATTTGATATGTCACAAAATCACACCAAAGATATCCAACATGTCAATGAAGATAAGAGATCCTATCAACTAGGATCATCCACTTTTATCAAATCAGGCTTTCTTGTAGATGAGGAGATTCCAAGTAATAGTTTCCACAAACACAATGATGGGTTAGCATCTTGCTTCCAAAATGAAAAATACCTCATCGAAAAGAGAATTTGTCAGAGCATGTAGTATCAAGGAAAAGGACTAGGCATACACGAGCAAGGAATTCTAGAACCAATAAAGTTTCAAAAAAATCCTAGACATCAAGGTCTTGGTTATCCTTCAGTAAATAAATCTAATGATGTTAATGGTACCTCCTTGATATTAGGGGCAACTTTATCTAATACAAACATCAAAATGGAGGCCATGAGTAATTCTTACCATAAGGTTGTTGCCAACACTCCTTCCATCCATACCATAAATTGTCATTCCAACATGAATAAACCTTCCATTTGGAACCAACAAAAACAAAAGTCTTACAAATTCAAAATTCAAAATCAAATATCAAAGGCCATTGAATCAATCAAAAATCCAAGTGGACAAATAAATTAAAATGGATCCCAAAGAAAAATGGATCAAATAAAGAAAATAGTTCAAAAGTAAAAGTCAATCAAAATGTGGAGCCACAAGAAAAGAGGACTCCCACATATAATAAATTTCCACCTCCTTCAAAATGGTCATCATACAAGGCATATAAAATTCATGGTCCCAAACATTATCCCAATCTGAAACCCAGTCTCCATCATCCATCACCCCAAGTTTGGAAAATGAAAATTCCTACTTCTAAATTGCCAAACATGTCTCCCATCATCCATCATAATCCTACATATCGTCTAAAGTCTAAAAATCCTACGTCACAAATTCGTCGCATCTTGGCAGCAACTCTTTATTGTAAGGACTCCCATGGCACTCTATTGCGATGCGTGTATTTTGATAAGGCCAACTCTAGTGTCAACAAGGATCACAATGACATCAATCAATTGTATGCAAGTGCTATGATCCTGACAAGGCAACTACTTCATCAAGGTTATTATTAGCATATCATGGCACTAGTCTCTACATCAACACCATCAATGGATTTGACACAATCAGTGATCATCTAAAGCATCAAGGCCATTCAGAATTTTTTTTTTTTAAAATTCACTTTGATGAAAACTTGGCAAATAGGCATCTTGGTGACACCAAAAAGAAAAACAAAAGTCAAGAGAAAAATTTCATCCAATAGTGAAAACCATTTTTATGGCACTTTGGATAAGTACCATGATGAAAACTTGGCAAACAGACGTCATGTGTAAGAGATTATCTATGTGGACTATCACACTTGGGGGCAAGTTGTCTCATCTCCCATACCCTTTGTATGACCTTTCCATCTATCCATCTTAGCCCTACCACTCACATACATTTTCCCACCTACTTTGATCTTAATAAGGATGGGTACAAACATAATTTGTGCTTTGGAAAAACTCTTGACATGTCTATCCTTTGGTCATACACTATCTATGAAATATCATGTCATAGCCTTCATAGCATTTTTCCAAACGAGTCATCCTTATACAAAATACCTATCACATGCCTTGGTTTTTCCCTTATAAATGGTCTAAGAATCTTCCATCATACCATCTAATCCTGAAAATTCATTCCAAATGCAACAAGCCCAATCCATGTAATATTTCTATGTATCCTAATGCATCATTCAAAACATTCACTGGCTTTGTTTCTAGCCTGGCTGCACACCTTGATCCTTCAGTCACATTATCATCATCCTCACATTGTTTTGGGATGTGTCCTTCCCATGTCAAACAACATCGTCACCATCCTCATCACCTGCCAATTGGTTTTCAACTTGACTAGGGGCAAGATCATGGTTGCCCTTGGATTCTTGTGCATGTTTGCTTGCCTACTTGTAGGAATCACTTCCCTGTACATAGTCCTTATCATTGTATATAATCTATTATCCTTGTACATAGTCCACTTCCCTGTATGTACTACCTATCCCTATACATATCCTTTATCTTTCATATCCATCGTTTATATATATCATTCCTAATAAGCGGTAGTCTTTCCCATAACTTGGAACGATTGACATCTAGTGCATTTCATATCCCCCCGTTTTACCCTATTCCTAATCGATTGGTCTTATACTCGACTGGGGGAAAACACTTGACGTGCGTCATATTGGTTCTTACATTGGCTATGTTGAAGACGTAAAACCATAGAAAAATCCAAAAACATCACAAAATGACCTGAGAAAACACAAAAGCATCAAAAAACTTCAAAAGAATAAAAAAATCAAAACATTTGAAAATCCAGAAACAGAGTCAAAGTCAGTCGCACTTGTCAATCTTTGTCGTTTGTTGAACTACGTTGCCTCTGCGACTAGACGTAGGCAAGGCCATCTGCCGATGTGCCCTTGAGGCATTAGGTCAGTTTGTTTAGGTTTTTCTGTATAAATTCATGATTTAATACATATGTCTATATGACAAGGTCATTCGTCATGTCGAACTACGAGGTCTCTACATGTACAACATAGGCAAGGCCATCAATCGATGAGCCCCCAAGGCTGCACTAGATCAGTCCATTAGGGTTCATCACATTCACAAGCACACACATCTTCTATTTGTAGTTAGTCTCGTCACTCCAAGTCAGGTCGAACTACGAGGTCTCTGCATGTACAACGTAGGCAAGACCATCAATTGATGAGCCCCTGAGGCCGCACTAGGTCAGTCCTTTAGGGTTTGTCATCACATGTAGTTAATTTTCCACGCATCGTCTCAAGTCATGCATCAATCTGGTGAACAAGTCAGCAATGTCTCTAAGTCAAATCAAACAACTTGCCAAACAAAACAATCAAAACAGATCAACTACAGTCTGCTACAGGATGTGCCCTTCTTGGAAACAGACGTTATCAAAATAGTCCACCTATGTCTTATTCAGGATGAGTCCTTCCTGCATAATCGACAAGGTCAAACATGGCCTTACATAGGTTATCACATCAATGACATCTGACTCAATGTCTTATACGATACATGTCTTTCTGAAACCAAGCTTTGTCATGCCTTATACAGATAGTCATAACATCGAAACTAGACTCATAGTCTAATCCGGTATGTGTATCTCCTCACATCAGGATCTATCATTCAATCCTTTTATCAATCAAAACAAATCAAACAAACAGATCAAGTTTTGGCAAATATTTTACTAGCTTTTTGACTTTATGGCTTATTTATCTTATCATTTATCTTGAATTGATGACTGGGATTCATGTTACTAGCTTTCTCAAGGATGTCCCATGAAGGATTTAGAGAAGCAACGATGTATCAGAATTCTATTTTCTTTGACTGTTGTCTATCGATTGTCTTTTAAATTTGATTTTGAGTCATGTGACTAGTTTCCTCAAGGATTTCCCATGAAGGATTTAGAGGAGCAATGACATCTCATGACCCGTCTTTTACTTTGTTTGCTGTCTGTGGTTTGTCCTGACAAAAGGACTGGGGCAACTTGTGCCCTTAGTATGAGTTAACGACACTCCTTGTCTGCGACTGTCTGTTATTAGCAAGTGGGTGACCTTGCACACCTTGATTTATGTCATATCATGGTGTTTATCACCATTTGTATTAGTCCTTCCCAATGATGATAAAGTGCAATACCTTTTGTGATAAAGCGAAACATCGAAGATTGCTAATACTAACATCTATCTCCTATCTTTCGTTCTTTCTCGATCTTTCTTTATGCACTAACATTTCTTCTTTTCTACATCTTCACCACCCTTATCTACTTTCTTCTATCCTTTTTTCTTTCATCTTCTAGTTCTCTCATCAATTTCAAGAGCACACTCATGTTCTTTGAACTCGCCTGTCCTCCCGAGGGGGCATACCTTCACTTGTTTTACACTGGGGAATTACTGGGGCATGTTTTTATCGATTTTCTTTGACACAATGCCAAAATGACATTGTATCAAAGAGGGGCAAATGTAGACACTGAAATTCTGTCTAAGCTTGTGACTTCAATATTCTTCATAATTCCTATTCTTCTATTGATTAAATAATCTTAATTATTTAATTAATTCATCTTAACATTAATTCTTCTATTGATTAAATAGTTTTAATTATTTAATTAATTCATCTTTTGTTTATTCTATTTGATTAATTAAATAAACGTTTTTTATTTAATTATGTTACTAATTAACCTTATCCTTCTTGTTAAATTAAATAGATCGTTATTTAATTTACTCTTTATCGTATTTCAACTATAATTAAATAAATTCTTTATTTATTTAATTATTCATTTAAAATCCCTTCATCACTTAATTAAATAAATCTTATTTATTTAATTATTCTTCAAATATCAAGTCTTGAATTAAATGAATTATTTCATTCATTAATTCTATTTTAATGCATTCCTCTATATTTTAGATAATTATGTAAGTTATCTAAGTATTTACTTTTACTCGACTCAATATATATTTTAATCGTTCAGTTAACTATTGATTTGATGTCTGAGTGGCATCTTTGAGTAATCTCTTCGTCAAATCATTCGGTCATCTAGTTCTAACTCATTTGTGCGTACATGCAGATTAATTAAATATTCTTATTTAATTAATTAAACCTCGTGCATGCATTCGAACAAAGAGTCATTATAATCAATCTTCATCTTTGTCATGCAAAGATATTTCTTATGTTTTCGAATGCCGAACTGAAGATTAAATCATTTATTTAATCTTTAATCCTATTTCTAGTTTTTATCACTCATGTCATTACTAAAAGTTATCAGAATGCTTTTCTAATCTGTCGATCTCAACCGTTCGTTGATCTTTCGATCCTAACCTATCATTCGAATAATCAATTTTCTATAAATTGATCTGTCATTCTTCATTTCAATCTCTCTCGAAAACTCGTGAAATATTATGACTTTTGAGAGCACTCAATCTTGAATCTTCGATATTTTGCTAATCACTATCTTAGGCTATACTTGCATGAACTCTTGAAAATATGAGGGCAATTATACTACACAAGCAAAATGAAGAAGGGAAATCGAGATGAATCATGGAAATACGTTTGAAATTGGTGAGATTGTTTTGGTTTGTTTACGTTTTACTTTCCTTTGTTCTTTGTTCCTTAACATTAGATTTGCATTTGTAGATTTTAGTATTGCATGTTTGCTTCTAATCTGTTTCTTGTGCACTTTTTCTGGATGTTACAAGGATAATTCATGTTTATGGAATGAGATTTCTAATAGTGTGACTTGCATATGATCAAAGGAGGATATTACATCATTCAATTTTATAGAAGATTGGATCTCCTCCTATTTTATTTGTAATATTTCTCAAAATTACCAATTGTATGTAGGTAATGTTTGAATAAGACTCCATAAGGATATATTACCGGGAGTATTTTAAGGTCTTCTACTAAATTATTTATAGGAAAAGGAGGAGCACTAGGAAAAATATGTTGAGGAAATGGTAATAAAGTGGGAGTGGTTTATGTTTGTCTAAATGTTTGAGCAACTATATTATAACTTGGTCATTGCAAAACATTGTTACTATCAAGTTGCATTGTAGATTTCAAGAAATCCCTTATTTTATTTTTATGTGGTTCACTACTAGGAGGTGACTTAGAAGGCTCAATAATTAGAGGGGGCCCAATTTGTGTTGTCATAACCTCAACAAACTTTTCCCTATTTTCATGATATCTTAGTGAAGAGTCTAATTTCACTTCATCATCTTCATCTAAGGAAACCTTGTTGTTAGTGTTTGAAAGACATGTATCAATGTTCACATTTTCTTGTACTGGTCATGATATCCTCCCTAGGAGGAGATTTTTTAGGAGAACTAGAAACTACATGTTCATGACATTCAAAGGTTGGTTATTCTAAAATGACTTCATTATAATTAAGGGAGTTATCAATGGTTGGATTTTCTTGCTTATCAATGATGTCATTTTCTTGTTTAATAATGTTTTCCCCAGGGGAAGAAAGGAAAATGAGGTTTTCATTACTTTCATCAATTAGATTTTTTAAATTCAATGTATCTTCCTCACAACTAAGAGAGATTATAGGAGAAGAAAAAATGTGATCGTCATGTTTATCTATGATTTCATCCTCTTTCACTAAGACATTCTCACAAGCAAGGGATGAATAGAGACTATGTAAGGTGATTTTTAGAAATGTTTCTATGATCTAATTTTCTTATGCTATAATCTCTTGCCAAGGGGGATGAGGAGAAGGAAAAACAAGACCTTCATGATTCTTAATGATTGCAACTTATTGCACCAAGATACCTTTGTCACTATTAGTAGAGGTATCAAGAGAAGAAAAATTATGATAGTCATGATTATCTATGTTTGTATCTTCTTCTACCACATCATACTTGTTAGAACTGGAAAAATCTCACATTTTTCACTAGCCTTCACCCACCTATCTCCCATGTACTAGATAAATTCACCACACCTTAATTTCATGATCAATACAAATTGTTGAAATTTGTGTGTAAAGATCCATTTTACAACCCATGTTAACTAGTGATCTAATTAATATGGGATTTGAAATATTAGCATCTCTTTGATAATTGTTGAGAAAAAGATTTGAGAAAAATTGGTCCTTATCAGGAAGATCATGTGCATGTATTTATGATCAATAAGTCATAGCCCTTCATTTGAATAGTTTCTGCATATCGGGAAGAGGCCAATCAAGTTGTAGCGATAAAAAACCACGAAGATAACATGTGTGCATAATCAGGAAGAAAATGCCTAATGTTTCATTGATGAAAACCTATTGAAAAAATAAAGGTAATCAGAGTGAGGTTTTTAAATCATACCAGTCTTGAGTGTCACACCAATGAAAACCTTATCAGGAAGAAACATATATACTTTCACTGATGAAGCAAGAGAACAACTATATCAGAGAAACATGCATGATTAGAGTAATTCCTTTAGATCTCTCTGACCATGTGGGTTACGCTGATGAGAGAAGCTTTCAGGGAAAGTCTCACTGACTTATCCCAATGGATGAAGTGGTAGAGGAAATACATCGGGGAGACCAAAAACATTGGAAGGGAAATTTATTCTCTCAGCAATAGTACATGTCAGCTCGATGGTAACATGGAATGATAACAATTTTTTAAAAAGATGTTGAGTGATGATCAAAGGGATTTGTAATGGTCTAGACCACCTTGATATTAGGAGAACTTCATATTTTTCTCCTAAAATAATAAAATTTTAAAAGAAAGAGAAAGGGATGTTGTAAAATATCAGTAAGATTATTAAGGGGTCTTCCTAACTAAATATGAGAAATAAAAGGACACTTCACATTATGTCTTGGAAATTAGTTATGAATGTATAAAAAAAGATCGCACTAAATAAAACATATATTTTTTCCTAATACTAAAAAGGTTCTACTGATGCAATCTTCTTGTATCGCTCTAAAATTTTTAAATTTGAAAAACCTATTGCATTCATTTCTAGTGGTTGACATTAATGGCCACACAAATGAACATTATGTGAATATTTTTTGATTGAAAAGAGATTGAACCAAAGGAATTTTTTAGAAGTTGTAGCAGAGGACACTAGATTGAGTAGAAGTCAAGGAATTCAATGCACCTAGTAACAGACAAGTAAGCATACAAAGTTTCCCTACAATTGATAAATTACAATTCAATTATGTCACCTTGTAAAGAATCAGAATGGAAGGTTCAAGTTCTATAAAAACAAAAAATAGGAAGTGTAATAAGATTAAAGTATTCAATCAAAAAGTAACAAATAGAAAATTGAAACGAGACTGGAATTAAAAGCAAAATAACATAAATTAAACCAAGACCTCATTAATCAATTATCTGGTTCAAGGCAAAAATCTAGAAGGCATGCACAATTGGTGGTTGATTTAGAAAGGTTAGAAGATAAATGAAAACATATAGGTGATGTGTGGACTCCCATTAGGGGATATGAATTGTTCATGTTTCATTATTTTTAGAGAAGTAGACTTGAACCAGTCTGCAACCCTTGGAATTTCAATTTGGGAAAGCTGGTTGTTCCTAATGTCTTTGTGAATGTAGAGCTCATAAAACTTCTGACCAAGAAAATTTATAACCTAAACCTTAAAGCCATATGCAACCCGCAAGGAGAACCTTTCATACATATATCCAAAACTGCACTTGGTGAAGTTTTCAACCTAGATGATTCATGTGCTCAACCCATAGTGCGTGAAGATTTAGAGGAGTACTGGAGAATGGATACTACATACAAAGGATGGAAGTTACCATTACACATGCCTAGGAAAGATGGAGACCTAGTACTACTTGAAGATAGTGATGGACCTACCTTTCATGTTGATTTGTCTGAGCCTTATCTAAAACACACTTACTTCTTAGTGGGCCAAAATAATGGGAATAGAGGTCTCTTAATTCATGTCTATAGTGCCAATGGTAATTGTTGCAGACATACAATGCCACAATGCAAAACATTTTGATTATGCTTCACACATTTGTAGAGGGATTGAGTCATGACTAATGGTCATCAAGAATGGATGTCCCACAATGTGATTAAAACATTATTCTATTTTCATGCATATGATATTATACTATGGACAAGATTTAGGAATGTGGCTAGATGAACTGAGAATCATAGAGCTGGATAAAGAGAATTAGCCAGTACACATACAATTATGGAACTTCATATAGAACAATAGGTTTATCAATTCCAATTATGTTTATTTTGAAGAATACTTTGTCAAGACACTCTACAGTTTTTATGATCACCCTTGTGATTATTCATTGTCTAATGAGATCAAAAGATTCTTAAGTCCCAAGGATTTCAATGGACCACCAACTGTAGGTCATAATTAGGATGACTGGTATTTCTATATTTATTCCACTATGATCACAGTTTATAGTTTTGAGGACACACACCTTTCCTATTACCCAAAACTGTGCCAGATATTATTGCATATCTAGAGATTGTTAGGAAATTGGATTAGTCCAATGTCATCAACTTGAGTGGATATGAAAAATAGTCATTTATTCCTAGTACATTGCATTTTGGAGATTTCATTATGGTTTAAAAGGAAGAATATGATCTTATTTTAGATAAATTGTCACATTTAAATATGAAGAAGGATGCACCAAGGAAGGGATTTGATCTTGAAGGTTTTATTGATTTTCTAAGGAAAAAACAAAATTTAGGTGGATATGTTCACATACAATACCCTCATGATGATATTATCAGGAACATGGAAGAAGCAAAAGCTGAATTGGCAATTGATAACTACAATAGAGAAATTGAACAAAAGATGAAGGAGATACAAGAAGCAAAAATTTTAACCTCTGGTAGTGAGGAATCTTTTAATGAAAATGAACCCCAAGGCCAACCTGATAAGATCCCCAAGTTGAGGATTGAAGAGTTCAATCTCCAAACAAAGAATAGGAAGTTGGGGAATCATCTGATATGGATACTAGGCAATTGGATTATAATTCCTTTGTCTCGAATGATCAGTTCATTAAATCTCTTAAATTTAAATATTTATTTTACAAGGAAAAGGGAAAAGAAATAAGGGAATCAATTGTACATATCACACTAAGCAATGAAGATTAGTTATTCAACACCTTGAAAGTGGATGTGGAGAATGATCTGAAGAACATGACTATGGAGAAAGGAAGGAAGTTATTAGGGGAGTATGGTGTGATGATCTTTCCTAGGTTGGATTTAAATGTTGCTCTTTTTTTTTATAACTTTCTTACATAATAATGGTGCCAAACACAAGCTTAGTCTAGAAGGGGTAATAGAGGTATACACTAGGTCAAGATGCAATCCTGATGAGAATTCTCTTATGTTCTAGGCTTTGTACCCCCCACATAAGAAATATATGATTATTGATACTGAGAAGGAATTTGGCCATGTGATGACATTAAAATTATGAGAAAATTATCCTATGGTCACAATTGAAATTGGCATAAATGTATCCAAAATAAATAAGGTTCAGATTCAAATGTTGATCAAAGAATGAGATATGTACAAGTTGAGAAGTGAAAGAATGCTTAAAGAAAATGATTTCTTGAGATACACAATCAATCACACATTCAAAGGAGCCACTAGAATTTTAACTCAAGGATAAGGTTCCCAATAAAAGGATAAAAGTGAGGAATCACAGATGTGTAGTCAGGAAATACACACTCATGTGAGCAAGGCTAGATTTGACATAGTTTTTGCAATATTCTAAAAGAGGAATACTAAGCTAATGATTTGGATGAACAAGTTCTAGGTAACCCACTCCTAGAGTCAAATTTTCATTTAAGAACATAAGTCGATAAATGACAGGATTCAGGAAAAAATCCAAGAGATACAAAGGAGAAGCACTTCTAATACTAGAGCCATTGCAGTTGTTGAGGACTTGATAGGGATGAATAATAACTATTATAAGGAACTTCAAGCAAATGCCATTGAATTTATTGATGCTTCAGAAGATGGTGTTCCTGCATTATTCAAAGATGATGGAGAACTAAAAAATTTAGAGTGAATGGATGAAAGAGTGCCAACTAATACTACAGGGAGGCTTGGAAGCAACTAAGAATGAAGGTCCATCATTAGAAGATGGTTGTGGGTATGTGTAGGATCATCATGGAAAAAACAGTCCCTTAAGTGGCAAAAAAATCAAAAAAATCAGAGTTAGGCAACTTGATGTAAAAATTTGAATAAGTTATCTATATTATTTCAAAAATATGTAAGAATAGAATCTATAGAAAATTGAATGTAGTTTCTAAACTACTAGGTTTGTTTAAAAAAAAAGAAATCTATTTGGTGAAAATTTGAAATTTCAATGTAGTAGTACTTAAAGTTTAGGGAAAAAATAAGAAGTAGGTGTCTGTCTGACCACCCTAACCACAATAAAATGATAATATTTTTTTATAAGGTTTTATAAATAAGTAGATGACTCATGTCTTGATGCGATGCATATTTTTTTGTAATTTTTTTCCAAGTAAATAATTAATTATGAATTTTTTTATTAATTTTTTTTTTAAAATATAAAAAACTCGTATGTCTAACCACCTTAACTAGGTTGAAACTTCATGAAATTCAATTTTTCTTTTTTTAATCCTATAGTATGCAAAGCATAGAATGTGACACATGTTTTGAACTCAAAAAATGTGATACTTTTTGAAAACTATAGATTTTTTTCAACCAGTCTATCAATTAGGACTTTAGTCGTAATTTGAATAGAAAATGAATAATAATTACTTATTGAATTCAAAGTAAAGCATAATTTATATTGGTGGAAAGATGAGAATCTCCTTTAAAAACCCTTTTCATTTCATCAATTTTGGGTAAAAAAAAAGGCATCAGCCACATACCCATCATATTGCCACTTTTTGGCCCATCATGATCCTGCACATACCCTTGTGCTCGTTTGGAGAAGATAATCATTATAGATATTCCTATGAGGAATGGTATAGATGATGTTGATACACTTGAGTCATGAGTACTTGGATCATATTACACAAATTCATTTGTGGCTCATTAGAGCTTAATTGTTAATGTTTTATTGTTGTTAATTCCAAAAGAGACTTGTGAAGAGGTATACCCTCTTCAATATATTGTTATATAAGTTGGAGATGTGATGATTGAGTAATAAGAGTGAAATGAGAGAATAGAGATATATGAAAGATACTTTCATAATCTTTATCATGTAGACTGTATTGTAAAGGACCATGATGCATGCTTGAATTTTGGAAAAAAATCAATATAAGATCATTAAGGTTGTGTGACTTCATATTTGTGTCGATTGTTTGTTGATTTAAGCATTTATATGGTTGTATCCACATTGTTATTTCTCTGTTATTTGAATTTGTGTATCTAGTTTGATATTCAACTTCAACAAGACACATTTATTGTTATTGTGTAATCAAGTTAATTGGTTTCCATTCAAGAATTAAAATCCTTTTAATTTATTACAATAGGTTGGAAGTAACATTTTGATCAATAAGAAGAGCCCTATAATTGATAAGATTTTCATATTATCTCCAACTTGATATTATCTTGTTATTCAAATTGAGGATGTACTTCATTTGTGAATACACATTTGTAGTCCTTGTGTGATTCTTTTAATTGATTCATTCAAGGAAGGATTAAAATCATTTTAATAAATCATAGTAACATAATAGGATTGATTGGATCAATAAGAAGAGTCTGTTAGTCACATTATTGCATGTTTATATAAAGTATAAACAAACATAAGTGCTAAAAAATTAGAAATATAACCAATAGTAGTCATCTCTAATAAAACTTCATTGATCCCACTTACCCAAAAAGGAACTGGTCCACTTCACATCTAATTTATACTTTTTTATCCACTTTCTTATTCTAAACTTCCAACTATCACATTAGTAGTAGGAGTAGTTAACAAGCCATCATTTATCCCAAAATTTATGCCACTGTGGATAGATCCTTACATTCAAATAAGTTACACAATCTACTTTAGCTATCAAGGTCCACCTACCTAGATTTAGCAGAGATTGAAGTGTAGGGAGTCATCAACCATTTAGGTTAACTCCATTCATTGGTTCAAAAATGTTGCAAGTTTAATCATAGAGCCTAACATCCTCTTAGGATTTGTAACCAACATTTTTGAGACCTAATAGATTGGTGACTCTACTGGGGAGAATTCAATTTTGAACCTTATCCTTCCATCATAGAGTCATTCTAAAATAGTGTAAAAGGGTGAACACTCTACTGTGAAGAAACACAATCATTTTCTTAATTATGAAAAGTAGGTGGCAACTCTAAAGGATTTTTATGACTGATAAGATAAACATAAGATCAGAAAGGATAAATGATAGACACTGGAGATATTTTATATCATCTAGCATGAATGAAAGAATACCTTTGCACTAGGAGTGTCCTAAGAAGGGAAGTTTTAGGTGGACAAGTAAGCATGGATCTCCTCGTGGAAAAAAAAAACACAAATAAGGGTGAGATAGTATCCAAACAAAAAGAAGATAATGTGAACACATCAGAGTAGACCCTCACAATATTTAACTCTCCACTTCACACTGATGGTGGAAATACCTTGACACCACTTGAAAGAAGCAATATAAATGATAATATCCTCAATTTTAGGTTAGACCCTCAAAAATCAAATGAGTTTGAGGAATGGGTGGAAGAAGATAGAAAACAAAGACAAGAGGAATATGATAGGGGATTCTCATTGTAGCAAGGAGAAGAAAACCATGAGGGGTCTATTGATCACAATTCCATTGATTTTGATAGTATGACTTACCAAGAGATTGAACTACATTTAGAGTGGAAAAAACAACAACTTAGAAGGAGACAAAATATAATACAAGAAAGCTAGGAGCTAGATCAAAAATTGGCACAATTAAACATCTAGGCACCAAAGTGACCAAAATATATCCCTCCACATAAACAATGTGGCAATTTCAATTCACAGGGGATATCTCATATTACAGGTGCTCCGGGTATTTCAAGAGTACCTCATAATATTGGTGGTAACCCAAGACAACACACTCAGAATAATGTTCCATTACAAAGGTCCCAAGCCCCAAATGCTAGCAACATTTCCCAAGACTATCCATCACCAGGCCAACAATATGCCCCACAATATCAGCAGCATGTGCCACATCAGAATGTATACCCTCAACAACACATAAAAAAAAATTCTTATCATCAACCTCAATATCAATATGAATACCAACCCAATCCACTACCTCTGAATTTTCATCCACAAAATTGAATGAGCACATGTAGACAATTTGATTTAATAGGGCACCAATTATATCCATACCCAATTGATAGCAATTGAAGAAATATAGTCCCCAAATTCACTAGGAATAATGTGATATCAACTAAAGAACATATAAAAATTTCAATGCCTTTATACAAGATATTGGTATGGAGTATGAGGATGTAAATATGTGATTATTCATGATGTCCCTAATTGAAGAAGCAAGGGATTGGTTCAATGGTCTACCTAATGCTTCAATTGACTTTATAACAGAATTTTTGAATCAATTTCTAGAATAATATGGGAACAATTGTGCCCCTAAATTTTACCTTCATGAGTTGATAAGTATTCAAAAATACCAAAATGAGTCAGTTTATGACTTCAATCAGAGATTTTCCAACTATACAACAAAATACAAGGATCCAAATTGACTGATCTGACAACCTCAAGTATTTATTTAAAGGCCTTTGATCCAAAAATGGGGTATGAACTCAAAAATAGATGCCCTAGAGGTTTAATTGAAGAAAAATAGACAACATTAACCATTGAGAACAATAGAACAGTTGTAGGGATGACTGGAAAAAGGGACAATCTTAGAGTTCTTCAAAACTCTAATAATCCCCAAAATAAACAAGAGAATTTATATAGAAATGAAAGAACGAGATTGCATGATATGCCATACAACAAAAAATGGAAAGATGGAAAACCCATAACTGATAGGCCTAAATATAAAGAAACCCCTGATACCTTACAGGAAAAAGGAGCCTACATGGTTAATAACAACCCTTGGTCTCAAGTTTTCAAGCTACCTCATTCCCTAGATCATTGTGTTGTAGCATACAAAATACAAGAAGAAGACATGCCATATGAAATGAAGAGGAAGATCATACAATGTATCTAACTTGACATGCCCTTCATCCATTCAAACAAGAATGTAGATCCTTAAGAGATGAAGGCTATGAGTATGATGTAAATAACTAGAGGTACAATATTCACATGGCAAAATAACAAGTATTCTCTAATCAGGATAATGAAAGAATGGTGAATCGCATCCTCCTTATACACCACCTAAGTCAAGTAAGTATAAATTGAGGAGGCCAACTAAAGAAGAGATCAAAGAGCTAATAGTTGTTGTGGTAGAGCAAGCAAAACCAATTATAGGTTAATAAATAGAATGACAAATGAAAATGAAGGAACTCCAAGAGGATTTTTTGTGAAAGATAAAGAAACAATATAGGAAAAACCAAGGAAGGTAGAGAATAAGGAACTTAATAAGAATGAGAAAAGGCATGCTCCCAAAGAAGAAGACAAGGAATTATACAAAAGCAAATAGAAACATGATGAAACAAATAAAAAGGAGAAAGAAGAAACTAAAGGAGATCCACTAGAACAAAGGAGATAGTCAAAATAGAAAATGCTCCTTCATTTTATTTCACACAAGAATTGTCTTAGGTGAAGATGTCTATGCCACTAAATTGGAAATGATGATGATAAGAGAATATAGAGATAGTGTTATTCAACTAATATCCAATGGAACTAATAAAAAAATAAACCTAGAAAATAGAGAAACCATCAAAATTAGTGATGGTAGGCAAAGAGATATAAAAGTCCCTAAGGTTTGTCTTGGTGATACATTGATGAATCCTCCACGGGTTGATCTATTTTTTACCACATTTCTCATAAACAACAAATTGGTTAGAAATTGCATGATTGATTGAGGATCTTCTATTAACTTCATGCTAGTAGGGGTCATGAAACAACTTGGCATGTGGGTGGACACTAGTGGTGGTAAATGCTATGTTATGGATAGTAGGCATATCCCAATGGTAGGAATCGTGAAGGATGTAGAACTGAAGTTAGTTGCTTATCCACAAGAAACATACACAAGTGAAATAATTATAATAGACACACCCCCCTCACTTTAGGATGCCTATGTCAAGACAATGGATTGCTTCAGTGGTAGGAAATGTGCAATTTGACTTATCCTATGCCATAATACCAAGAAATGGGGAAGAGGTTAAATTGTATAGAGAACTAAGAGTTAGCCAAATTGTGGAATATGTTGATCAAAATTAGATGAATTTCTTTTGTGATGTGGAATTAGGAAGCTTTAGAATAGAGCATTCACAGCCCCAATAGTTGAACATTGATCCAATGGATAGAGATGTCTCCACGAATGAGCATGGTGTATGGCGAATGTATTTTTATGGAGCATGCAGTAAATAAGGTAATGGAGCATGAGTGTTTTTCATCTCACCTGAGGGTGCAACATTTAAATGTTCATTCTTGTTGACATTTGAATGCACAAATAACAAATAAATCTAATTGACCTTCCATCTTCATAACAATTTATTTCTAAATCATTTAAACATATTAATCTATTGAAATATATCAATTTATTTTTATTTTTTTTAATAATTCAAACATATCAATATATTTAAATATAATCATCTAAACAATTTCTATAGAATTATTTATATAGGAATATTAGAAATCTAATTTATCTTCCTCTTTATAAACTATTAACATGTTAGCTTTTTAAATTATCTAATTTTATAATCTAATTTATCTTTATAGATTAATATATTCAAAATTATCTAAATTGATTAATACATTTAATCATCCAAATAGATTAATAGATTGATAGATTAAAACATATCAATAGATTTAAATTACTAAATTGATTGATACATTAAAATAGATTAATACATTAATATATAATTTTATTTTTTTGGTAATTTCTTTCCTCCCATCTCTTGGACCCTGGGCCATCTTTCCCTCTTTCATCTTTCTACCTCTTTTTATACCTGTTGGGTCTGCAACAAACTACTTTCATCTCCTTGAGCTCTCTATCCTGATGATGGATCATGGAGTGTGATCCAAAATGTTATCCAAAAAAGCTTACACAATCTAATCCAGAAATATGCTTCTCTGATTATTATGGATTGTGGAAATTTAATAACATTGATATGAGGTCCTGCTGATTGGATTGAACATGGCTTTCAAACACAAAATTAAACTACTTACTATTTTTGGAGATTCTGAGATGGTTATTTCACAAGTGAGATCAAAGTGTGTTACAAAAAACAAAAGGCTAAAGTAGTACATCAATTTTGTATGGGAAACCATTTAATTGTTTGATGCTTTCTATATTGAATGAATAGATAGGTCCAAGAATTTAATGGCAAAATTCTTGGTGAATGTAGCTTTGAAGAAAGATGATGTAACTCTAGCAGGAATCTCAAAATTTGATCTCAAAACAAGACCTACAATCCTTGATAATATTTATAGTTGGAAATTTTTTAATTATGATACTGATTTGATTAAGTTCTTACATTGCATTGATTAGTATGAAGCCCAGTAAATTGATTTTATTGCATTTGTGGAAGAAGTAGATGGAAAAAAAACTATATTTGGAAAGGAAGTCATTCAACTCAAGAATAATAAGATTCCTAAGGGACTTGTGGCATTAGAGAGGGTGTTTGATGGAAATGACCCAAACCTTATGAAAAAAAACCATTAAAAAGGGAAGACATTGAAGAAATCAACCTTGGAACTAAATTAGCCCCGAAAAAGGTGTACATTTGGAAAAAGATAAGCCCAACAATTAAGAATATGTTGATTGCACTATTGAGGAAATATAAGCATGTATTTGCATGGTCTTATTATTATATTAAATCATATAGAGAATATTTTTTCCAACATGAGATCACATTGAAACCAGATGCAAAACCTTTTAGACAGAAACAAAGACCCATAAATCCTACCTTAGATCCTAAAATGCATGAGGAACTTATGAAGCTTAGGGAGGGGGTATCAGCATGCTTATCAGACATTCATCATGGGTCTCTAATTTAGTACCTCTCAGAAAGAAGAATGGAGACATAAGGCTTTGTGTAGACTTCCAAAACTTGAATGTATCCTCTCTTAAGGACAACTACCCACTCCCAAACATGGAGGCTATGTTGTAGAGGGTCATGGGATGTGAGATGCTATCTATGATGGAAAAAAAATTTAGATTATAACCAAGTGAAATTTAAGAAATTAGAGAAATACAAAACAATGTTCACCACACCATGGGGGACATATGTATATGTAAGAATGTCATTTGGATCACAAATGTTGGTTCAACCTTCTAGAGAGCTATGGATGTTGCATTTTCTGATCTAATTAATGTAATAATGGTGGTATACTAGGATGACTTAACTACATATTCAAAGAAATTAGAAGACCATGTTGAGAATTTGGAATTTTTTTTTATCAAAGCCATTGAATATGGCATCTCTTTAAATCCTAAAAAGTGTCATTTTGTAGTATTAGAGGGAAAGTTACTAGGGAATATAGTGTCCAAAGAAGGGGTAAAGATTGATCTATAAGGGGTGGAAGCCATAGATAAGATTCTCATTCCTAAGAAAATTAAAGCCATCCAGTCCTTCTTTGGGAAAATTAATTTTGTGAGAAGATTTATATTGAACTTTGTTGAGATAGTGAAACCAATATCAAAGATGTTAAAGAAGGGTGCAAAGATTGAATGGATATTTAAGGCCATAGATGCAGTCATATCCATCAAGAGAGAAATTAAGGAGGCCCCAGTGTTGAGTTCCCCTAATTTTAGTAAGTCTTTTAATATCCTTTCATTTGCATCTTATCATACAATTGAAACAATGTTGATACAATAAAATGATGAAGGGCATGAAAAACCTATTTCTTTTCCAGCAAATCCCTCCAAAATGCAGAATTGAAATATGACATTGTAGAAAAATAGGCATATGCATTAGTAAAAGTTGTCAATGCATTTAGATCATATCTGGTGGGAGCTAAAGTAATAGCTTATGTGCATAGTGCTGTAGTAAAAGATGTGTTTGTACAATCTGATGTAGTAGGCCATTGATGTAGATGGATAAACAAAATCCAAGAATTTGAAATTGAGTTTCAAATCACCAAGCTTATAAGAGGACAAGGATTAGACAAATTAAAGGCTGAAAAAAATATTGAAGTTGGCCGAATATGCAATTTTAATGATGAAAACATGATTACTAGTATTGAACACACACGTTGGTTCACTAATATTGTGTATTATATTAAACATATAAAATTTCCTAAAGGATTTAATGATAACAAGAAAAGATGCTCAAGATGTAGGATTCAAAGTATGTATTCATGAAAGGAGACCTTTATTGGAAGAATAGGGATGGTGTTTTTCTATTGTGCCTAGATAAAAATCAAGAAAGGCATGTTTTGAAGGAAATGCATGGAGTGTGTGGAGGGAACTTCTCAGTGAAGACTACTATACATAAGGTGTTAAGGGTAGGTTACTATTGGCCTAGAGTTTTCAATGATGCCTATGATTGTACTAGGAAATGTGAAGCATGTTAGAAGTTTTAAGGGAAAATGAACTATCAAGGGGCATTTCTTTAAGACCTTTGCAAGTTGAGGCTCCATTCCACCAATGGGGAATTGATTTCATAGGAGAGATTGTAGAAAAATCAAGTGGAGGACATAGATGGATATTAGTAGCCACAAACTACTTTACAAAATGGGTGGAAGCTATACCTACCAAACAAGCAACTAGTAAGGTGGTAATAAACTTTTTATTGGAAAACATCATCACCAAATTTTGGGTTCCTACAAGAATTATAACTAATAATGGGATGTGCTTTAGGTCAGATGAATTCAAGGGATTTTTCCAATCCTATGGTATAGTGATCTCATATTCTTCACCATATCATCCACAAGAAAATACAGGTTGAATCAAACAATAAGAACATCCTAAATATCATAAAAGGAATGATGGATAATCAAAAAAAGGCTTGGGATTCCAAGTTGAGACTAGCCTTAGGGATGATAGAATCACTATAAAGAAGGCCATCATAAAATCACATTTTGAACTTGTGTATGGGACTCAAGCTAGGATCCCTTTGCATAATTTATTACCAATATGTAAGCTCATCTTGAAAGAAGATTTAGATGTTGCTAAACCTATGGAAAAGAGGATAGAAGAGTTAATGGAACTTGATGAGGTTAGGAACCAAGCTCAACAACACAATAAGAAGAAGAAATTATAGATGAAATACCTATATGATAAAAGGGATAAAAATAGAAAATTTGAAGTAAATGACATAGTTCTCATGTGGAATTCCAAGAGTTAGGACAAAGGGAAGCATGGGAAATTTGAAGCTCTATGGTCAGGACCATTTGTCATTTTTGGCAAGGCTGATGAAGATTCATATTACCTCTAGAACATGACAGGATAAGAAAAGGAATAGCTAGTGCATGGACAATTCCTAAAACATTTATTTTCTTAATATTCCATGCACACTAGTCTAGGAGAAGATCAAGAAATGCCAGTGCATGGATTATTTTTGAGAAACCTCTTAAAATAATTATTTTCCATGCACAGTAGTATAGGATTCCACTCTACCTCCATTTCCCACCATTCCTAAATTCACTTCCATTTCCATACCATATAAATAAGACACTTGGTCTACTTCCCCAGAGACTTGGATTCTTGCTAAACCCACAAGGGGTATACATCCCAAATTGGAGCCACTGTTAAAACTAGAAAAATCTCACATATTTCACTACCCTTTACCCACCCATCTCCCATGTACCATAGAAATTCACCACACCTTAATTTCATGATCAATACAAATTCTTGAAATTTATGAGACAAGATCCATTTTACAACCCATGTTCACTAATGATCCCATTAATATGGCCTTTGACATATAAGTATCTCTTTGATCAATGTTGAGCAAAATCTTTGAGAGAAATTGGTCCTTATTGGGAAGATCATGTGCATGTATTTTTGATCAGAAAGTCATAACCCTTAATTTGAATAGTTTTTGCATATCAGGAAGAGGTGAATTAAGTTGTAGCTATCAAAAACCTCGAAGATAACATTTGTGCGTAATTGGGAAGAAAAACCCTAATGTTTCACCAATGAAAACCTATTGGAAAAAGCAAGGTAATTGGAGTGAAGTTTTCAAATCATATTGAGCTCATGCATCACGCTGATGGAAACCTCATTGAGAAGAAATATATATATTTTCACTAATGAAGCAAGAGAATAACTATATCAGAGAAAAATGTATGATCACAGTAAGTCCCTTAGATCTCTTCAACCATGTGGGTTACACCGGTGAGAATTTTTTTAGGGAAAGTCTCACAAAATTATCCCAATGAATGAAGCAGTAGAGGAAATGCATTGAGGAGACCCAAAAAATTGGAAGGGCATTTTATTCTCTCAGTAATAGTACATGTCAATCTGATGGTAACATGGAATGATCAAAATTTGTTAGAAATATGCCAAGCAATGATCAAATGGATTTCTAATGGTCTAGACCACCTTGATATCGAGAAAAGTTCATAATTTTCTCCTAAAATAATAAAAGGTGAAAAGGAAGAGAAAGGGAAGTTGTACAATATCTGTAAGATTATTAAGGGGTCTTCCTAACTAAATATGAGAACTAAAAGGACACTTCACATCAAAGTTACATTCAATTATGTCTTCGCAATCAGTTATGAATGTATAAAAAAAAGTGTCACAAAATAAATCACATAGTTTGGCCTAAGACAAAGGGTTCCACCAATGTAATCCTCTTGTTTCACTCCGACGTTTCAAAATTTGAAAAACATGTTGCATTCATTTATAGTGGCGGACATTAATAGCCACACAAATGAACAATATGTGAATATTTTTTGATCGAACTGAGATTGAACCAAAATAATTTTTTAGAAGTTGGAGTAGAGAAGGATGGGAGATTGGGCATAAGACAAGGAATTCAGTGTCTCCAGAAACATACAAGTAAGCATAAGAAGTTCCCCTACAATTGATAAATTAAATTTTAATTTTTCCACCTTGTAAAGAATCTGAATGGAAGGTTCAAGTTTCGTAAACACAAAAAAATAGGAAGCAACAATGTGAAAGTAGCTAGTCTAAAAGTAAGAAACAAAATACTTGAAACATGGCCAGAATTAAAAACAAAAGAACGTAAATTAAACCAAGACCTCATTGGGAAATTATCTGGTTCAAGGCCAAAAGCCAAAAGTTCTACACAATTGAGGGCTGATGTGGAAAGGTTAGAAGAAAAATGAAAACATATGGGTGATGTGTGGACTCCCATTAGGGGATATGAATTTTTCATGTTTCCTTATTGTCTGAGAAGTATATTTGTACCATTATACAACCCTTAGAACTTCAATTTGGAAAAGCTAGTTGTTCCCAATGTCTTTGTGAATGTAGAGCTCATAAAAATTCTATCCAAACATTATAACCCATACCTTAAAGTGATATACAACACACAAGAAGAACCTTTCATACATATATCCAAAAACTACACTTGGTGAAGTTTTCAACATAGATGATTAATGTGATCAGCCCACAGTGCATGTAGATTTAGAGGACTACTAGAGAATGGATACTACCTACAAAGGATGGAGGTTACCATTACACAGGCCTAGGAAAGATGGAGACCTAGTACCACTTGAAGATAGTGATGGACCTCCCTTTCATGTTGATTTGTTTGATCCCTATCTGAAACATACTTACTTCTTAGTGGGACAAATAATGGGAACAAAGGTCTCTAAATTCATGTCTATAGGGCCAATGGTAATTGCTTCAAACATACAATGCCACAATGCAAGACCTTTTGATTATGATTCACATATTTCTAGAGGGATTAACTCAATGCTAATGGTCATCAAGAATGGATCTTTCACAATGCACTTTAAACATTATTTCCTTCTCATGCACATGATATTGTACTATGAACAAGAGTTGGCAATATGGCCCGAGGAATTGAGAATCACACAATTGGATAAAGAGGATCAGCCACTACCAATACAATTATGGACCTCTATATGGGATAGTAGGTTTATCAATTCCAATTATGTTTATTTTGAAGAATGCTTTTCAATACAATCTATAGGTTTTATGATTACCCTTGTGATTATTCATTATCTAACAAGATCAAAAGATTCTTAAGAACCAAGGATTTCAATGGACCAACAACTGTAGTTTATAATTGGGGTGATTGGTATTGCTATATTGATTCCACTATGATTAGAGTTTATGGTTTTGAAGACACACCTTTCCTATTAACCAAAATTGTGCCAGATAAGATTGCATTTCTAGAGATTGTCAGGAAATTGGATTAGTCCAATTTCATGAACTTGAGTGCATATGAAAAAAATTCATTCATGCCTAGTACATTGCTTTTTGGAGATTTCACTGCGGTGTCAAGGGAGGCATATGATCGTATTTTAGATAAATTGTCACATTTGAATATGAAGAAGGCTACACAAAGGAATGGATTTGATCTTGAAGGTTTTATTGATTTTCCAAGGAAAAAATAGAATTTAGGTCAATATGTTCACATACCATATTCTCATGATCATATTATCAGGAACACGGAAGAAGCAAAAGATGAATTGGAAATTGATAACTACAATAGAGAAGTTGAAGAAAAGGTGAAGGAGATGCAAGTAGAAATGTTATCCTCTGGTAGTGAGGAATATTCTAAGGAAAATGAGCCCCAAGGCCATCCTAATAAGATCCCCAAGTTGAGGATTGAAGAGTATCAACCTCCAAATAGAGAATAGGAAGTTGGGGAATCATCTGATATGGATACTAGGAAATTGTCTTATAAGTTCTTTGTCTCAAATGATTAGTTCATTAAGTCTCCTAAATTTAAATCCTTCTTGTACAAGTAAAAGGGAAAAAAAATAATGGAATCAGTTGTAGACATCACACCCAACAATGATGGTCAATTACTGAACACCTTGAAATTAGATGTGGAGAATGAGCTGAATAACATGACTCCGAAGAAAGGAAGAAAGTTATTAGAGGAGACTCATTTGATGATCTTTCCTGGTTTGGATTTAAATTTTTATCTTTTTTTGATAGATTTTTACATAATAATGGTTTCAAACACAAGCTCAGTCTAGAAGGGGTAACATAGGTATACACTGGATCAAGATATAATCCTAATGAGAATTCTCTTATGATTTGGGCTTCATACCACCCACATAATAAATCTGTGATTATTAATACTGAGAAGGAATTTGGTCATGTGATGACATTAAAATTAGGAGAAAATTATCCTATGGTCATTGCTAACATTGGCATAAATGTAGCTAAATTGAAAAAGGATCAAATTCAAATGTTGATCAAAGAATGAGATATGTGCAAGTTGAATAGTGAAAGAATGCTCAAAGAAAATGATCTCCTGAGAGACAGTCAACGGCACATTCAAAGGACCCACTAGAATGTTAACTCAAGGAGAAGGTTCCCACTCAAAGGATAAAAGTGAGGAATCATGGATGAGTAGTCAGCATAATACGCACTCAAGTGAGCAAGGCCATATTTGACACACTTTCTACAATATTCTAAAAGAGGCACACTAACTTGATGATTTGGATGAACAAGTTCAGGGTAACCCACTCCAAGAGTCATACTACCATTCAAGAACATAAGAGGATAAATAACAGGATTTAGGAAGAACCCCAAGAGATACAAAAGAGAAGCACTTATGATATTGGGGCCATTGCAGCTGCTGAGGATCTGATAGGGAAACAAAATAACTATTATAATGAACTTCAAGGAGATGCCAAAGAATTTATTGATTCTTTGAAAGAGGATGTGCCTACATTATTCAAAGATGATGGAGAATTGAAAAGTCAGAGTGAATGGATAAAAGAGTGCTAATTAATACTACAAGTAGCCTTGGAAGCAAGTAAGAATGAAGGTCTAGCATTAGAAGATGCTTGTGATTGTTTGGAGAAGATGATCATTATGGAGATTGTTGTGAAGAATTTTGTAGAGGATGTTGTTACACACTTGAGTCAAGAGTACTTAGATCATATTACACAAATTCATTTGTGGCTCATTAGAGCTTAATTTTTAATGTTTTTATTGTTGTTAATTCCAAACGACACTGATGAAGAGGTATACCTCTTCAATATATTGTATATAGGTTAGACGTGTGATCATTGAGTAGTAAGAGCAAAAAGAGAGAATAGAGATATATGAAAGATACTTTCATAATCTTTATCATGTAGACTATATTGTAAAGGACCATGATGCATGCATGAATTTTGACATAAATCAATAGAATATCTTTGATGTTGTGTGATGTCATATTGGTGTCTATTGTTTGTTGATTTAAGTAATTATTTGGTTTTATCCACATTTTTTATTTCTCTATTATTTCAATTTGTGTGTCCAAGTTGATATTCAACTTCATCAAGAAACATTTGTTGTTATTGTGTAATCAAGCTAATTGGTTTCCATTAAAGAATTAAAATCCTTTTAATTGATTAAAATAACTTGGAAGTTACATTTGGATCAGTATGAAGAGCCTTGTAATTGATAAGATCATCATACTATCTCCAACTTGATATTTTTTTTAAAGAAAAAGTGACAAGCCACTATATTATATTATATATTTAAAGTTAAGTAATAGAAAAAACTAATTGGATAGAGCATATCGGTAGGAAAGAACTATGAAGAAAACCTTCGATTATAGATCAATTAGTTACATAATACAGACAAAAATTGTCCCTATCTTCTATGATTAAGTAACACTTTATTTTATACATATCCAAACCTACTTTCAGTATTTTGATATTAATAATCTCCATTATTTTCCATTGATGTAGACTATCCTTATCCTATTGTGGAAACCTGGAATGAACTTTTGCAAAAAATTGTGGTTATTAGCTCCATAATACTGACTACATTTGATCAAACCAATTACTTTTGAACAAATGCTTTTGAACACACCAGAAAGAGACTTCTGGAGACATGTCATTTTTTTGTAGCAGAACCAAAAAATCACACTTTACCTACTCTTTAGTCTTCTATTTTCATAATTTCCACTTAATTCTCTCCTTGCTCTTCATTACCTGCATCCATAGTCATATTTTCTTGAACTTACTATTACAAACATTTTTACAAACTTGTCTTGCAAAATTAGTCAAAAAAATTAGGCAAAAAACCTTTATATTTCAACCTAAGAGCTATTAAGTTTCATAAAAGTTAAATCTCCATTGGTACTAATTGATCATTCTCATCTTGAACTTCTTCTATCATGCTCACAAGCTACTCTTCTTCCACACTAGGTATAGACTGAAAAGTTTTGGAAAAGGCTCGAATATTTTGATCATCATGCTCTTTCATATTGCCAAAGCGCACATACTGAACCATGTTATTAGGAGACTCTTCATTATTTTGAAAACCAACTTGTTGCTCCTCTTCCACACCAAATACATTCTAATAATTTTTGATAAAAACATCAATATTTTTATCACCATGTTCTTCAATATAATAAATTCCTACAAATTGAGCCAAGTTAGAAGAAGATTCACCAATATTTTGTGCACCCACATGCAGACAATTAGCATCTTTCTCTTCCACCACAACCTCTTCCAAAAATTGATATTGAGGCTCTTTATTAAGATTGAATTCATTTGAGATTCAAACTCCAAACAACTGAAACTGAACACCCATAGGTTGGTCCTCTACCTTTGTCATTTCTCGAACAATGCATTGCACACTTTCCACTTTGGCTTCATGTTCACCCATAGATTGATGTAGATTGTTCACATTTGAAAGATATTGTACTTTACAAGACACAAACACAGGTAGCCTATGAACATGTGTGAGAAGGACCAAAATGGCATGTGCTTTCATTTTTACTTTATCAACAAAATTTGGAGAAAACCCTCAAGCATAATTTCTAAGAACATTCAAAATAAAGCTTGAATTATGAAGTGAAAGATTCTTGTCAATTGCAATATATAATTTTTGGAAATTTGTCCTATGTAGTAGAAAGTGCCTAGGGAAAATACCTCCTACATAACCATGCCCTTTCCAAAAATCATGCCTTTGATAGGATTTTTAAAGAACCCCATTATGCAAATAAACCTAATTTACAACTTTTCTTGTGACAATCTCCACCAAATTGTCATCTTGCAACAGGTCCATAAGATTGGATATAAAAATGGATAACGGTTGAGAAAGATATATTAACCTTTTCACTTTTGGCTCTAGAATTTCCACTCCAACAACCATTTTTGTGTGTTTTACAAAGATTGAACAATAATCTTTAAACACTAGTTGCAACTCAACATCTCCAAATTCTTCTGATATCAATAGCTCCCAATCATTGACCAGTATGAAAATTCTATAATTTCATGGGTAGAACTCCATTTGCCTCTTCCTACTCTTTGGACTAAAAAGCTTAGGAATTCTAAGGTCACCACTATTGGAACTATTCAAAGAAAAAGTACACCCTATTCTCCAAGTCATTCACCTAGACAACAATTTCATTTGTGATATTTTGAACACCATTCTTTATAATTTACTTCTCATTCCTTTGATGGAGTATCCTATCAAATCTTGATCAAAATGTACTCTCGTACCAAAGGAAGTATTTATTAGCATTCAATGAATAACTGCTAACTAGATTGTGATAAAAAATAAACTATGTCCCTCACTTAGTAGAGCGAAATGACTACATAAACTTATCTAAATTTAGATAGGATTCCTTTGAATTTTCCTAATCAATTTGTTGCATATGGTACCAATCATGATTAATTCATACTCCTAGTTCACACACTTTGAAAGAATGTGCAAAATCACATTTCTTGACACTTGTAGCCTACACAAGACACATAATATTAGAGAAAACAATTGTTGTGCATACATCATAAATTTTGGCTACCTTTAGGAATATTGAGTAGCATATTCTATTTGCTCACTTTAAGAACTAGAAGGCAGATTTTGCTACATATTTCACACATGACTCCTGAAGCTTCACTGCATGCTAGAGAATTCACATGAACTTGACAATACTACCAATGGTACCAAGATGTATAGACTAATTCTTTCAGTTTATTAGTATATGATGCAGGCTTAATACACATTGTACCTGATTGATGTCATTAGTACCAACCCACATTTATTTACATGTGTTGATACATTCACACCATGTGAAGTAATGTTGATTTGAGACAATATAGCTGGCCTCCTTGAAAACTCACAACTGTTAGAATTTTTAAACACTTGGCATTTACTCCTAGCATTTACACTTGGAAAGTTCCCTGACTCAAACATGAAATTGAAGTCAACATATGTTTTATGGCCACCACTACTCTTACTATTGCAATAATGCAAATAACCCTTGCACATACTTTTTTATTTTTTATTTGTTATTGCAGCTTAGACATAATTGAGCCATATAATAAAGTTTGACAGTTGCAACAATGGGTTTAGGAGTAATACTTAAATTGCCTCTTTTGATAATAAAACTTCTAGTATTGGATGAATTTTACCCAACTCAGGCACATGAGTAATTTCATTATCTACTTGATCACACCAATAATTTTCCAAAAAATCTACCACCATATTTCCTTCTTTGTATGTGTGCAAGATTTGATAATTACCTATCTTATCAAGCAAGGACTAGATCTATTTAAAAATATACCCCAAATTCCAATTTTGAATCTTATGATCCTTGCATGCATTTATTAAGATTAGTGAATCCCCTTCTAATTGGATCATTAGGGGCTTAAAACTAAGAACTAAATTCAATCCTTGCAAAAGTGCTTGAGCCTCAACTGCATTGTTAGTCTCAAATAACAACTTAAAAGATTTAGCACATAAAACTAACCCTTTATGATCTCTTATAATCACCCCTGCTCTAGATAAACCTAGATTCCCCTTATAGGATCCATCTATATTCAACTTAAAGATGCCAACTAGAGGAGGTAACCCAACTATGGCATCTTTGTTTACTTTATGGGTAGATTGGTGGAGATTTCCTTTGAAAAGAAGAGATAGGAGTGACCATGAATACATCACCTTTGAGTCCCAATCAGTAAATAGTGAGCCAACATACTTAGCATTATACACCTATGCATTTATAGTTTCTGATATTGATCTTTCCAATAATAGAAAAACCCGATCTAGGTTCAATTTCTCTTTCCCAAAAAAAGCATCTATTTCTTACCCACCAAATAGCCTAGCCAAGTGAGGACGAAATAATACACCAAATACTTGCAAAAAATGAGTATCTATACAGCTGAGGCCAATTAATAAATAATTTCCAGATAGTATTTGGCAAAATTGACTGCCAATTCATTTTGTCCACAACAAACAACCAACAATCCTATAATATAGAAAACATAAGGAAAAGGTGATTGATATCTTCTAGCTCTTGATCACAAAGCACACACTTGAAAGGTTCTACAATCCTTAGTTTTGCTAACTTATCACTTGTAAGAATTTTATTTTTGATTGCTAGCCATGAAAAGTAGTCTACTTTAGGAAAACATTTTGAATTCCAACAAAACTGATAAGCTCTTTGTGTTGTTATTTGTGAATTAGCTTGAGAAATTGATTTTTACCCCTCTTTAACTATATAGCAACCTAATTTTTCTTTAGAACAGATTAATCTATTTGGCTTAGATGAAAAGTAAATTGCTCTTTCTTGGAGGATAGTTGAAAGCTAACATTTGTGATCATCATCTATTAACTAATTTGAAAGATCCTTCCACTTGAATTTTCCTATCAAGGAATCCACATGCAAAACATAATATTTGACTTTTGTACCCCAAAAATTGCACAAAACTTTTACAGAATTTTCAAAATTATAAAAAACATCTAGATTCTAATAACCATTCCATGAATCTTTCCTGAATAAGGCTTCATTACCATCATTTAGCTCCCAAGTTAAATGAGGTAAAATTATTTTTCCACATGGAACTAAACAATTCCACATTGCTGACCCTGATGTGGATTTGACACAGTAAATGTTCTCGATGGACACATATTATCTAGATACTTATTCTACATAAAGAAACACAATTTTAGGGAAGGTTTTGCATACATTCACCAAACCATTTTAGCTCCAAGTACCATATTCCTTTCAATCTAATTATGAAGACTTACTCCCCCTTTTAACTTCTCTAAACATGTGGTTTCCAATAATATCAAAGGGATTTTCTTTTTACTATCCACATTACCAGACCATAAAAATTTTCTAATCATCTTTTGAATTTGAAAAATGGACTTTGGAGATTTTAAAATTTCCATAAAATAATTTGGAATTGAAGATATCAGAGATTTGACCAAAAAAAATCTTCTTGATAAAGATAACCATCTCCCTTTCCAAGATAAAATTTTAGCTTGAATACTTTGAATGATTTTTTTCCACTAAAACATCTTGTTTTTCCCTAAGAAAAATAGGATCCCAAGATATTTACTAGGCAACCACACTTGTTGGAAACCTAGCAGCTTCACAATACGTGTCTCAATATCTAGTATTGTATTAAACACATATTTTTTATTTTCCTTCATTTACTTTTTGACCAGAAGCTCTAGTGTACTTACCCAATAATGCCTTTATATGCAAAGCTTCTAAAATTACAACTTTACCAAATAACAAAGTATCATCAGCAAAAAGAGAATGGGTCATTGATATATTTGTATTTGGAATAGGAACTCCCTGAATGATACCTCATTCATGAGCTTTAATGAAAGACCCGCTCAAAGCTTCTGCTAAAATTATAAACAAAAATTGAGACAATGGATTACCTTGTTGAATCCCTTGGGCAGAACCAAAAACCCAATTGCAGATCCATTAATCAACACTGAAAACTTGGCACCTAATAAACACGACATTATCCACTTGCACCACTTGGAGGAGAAACCAAACTTCAATAACACCTAGTTCAATAAAGAACAATCAACTCTATCATACACTTTTTGCATGTGATGTTTAATAATCATGGAAGACATTTTATTTATAGCAATGGAGTGCAAAGTTTCATGAGCAACAATTGCTCCCTTAGATGTTTCTCTACCAAGAATGAAACCCCCCTATTCCTCATAAATAATTTCCAACACAAGAGGATGTAATCAAACATAAATGGCCTTTTAAAAAAAATTATAAATTGCATTACAAAGGGAAACATGCCGATAATCAAAGAAATTGATTGGGGAATTTATTTTTGGAATGATAGCAATATTAGTCACATTGAACTTTTTTAACATACCTCTTGTTTTTCTTGATTCCTCCAAAGCATTAAGAATATCAACCTTAATGAATTACCAACAATTTTGATAAAAAGTGATAGAAAATCCATCAAGTCCTACGGCTTTGTTAGGATGCATGGATAATGCCATCTCTTTTACTTCTTTACGAGAAAAAGGAGCCAACAACCTAACATTGTTTTCATGCGAGGGGTAAATGCAAGAAGATGAGTCCATGAAACGTGGATGTCTTTTCCTTAGGCAAAAAGACAAAATCGGCTTGCAAAAAATGGGATCCCAAGCCTAAATTTAAAAAATGGGACACTATTATGAAAAATTTCCATTTTTTTGAAAATTTTTAAAATGGGATCTCATTTTGAAAATTTTCAAAAAGAAAAATCTCAAAAATAGAAATTTTTCAAAGCGAGATCCCATTTTGAAAACTTTCTATTTTGAAACTTCAATTTTTTAAAAATTTCCATATTGAAAGTTTTCAAAATGGGATCTCATTTTGAAAACTTTCCATTTTGAAACTTTTCGTTTTTGTTAATTTTCAAAACGTGATCTCGTTTCGTAGAACCATGAAAAAAACATTTCTTTATGAAACAGGATCCTGTTTTTTAAAATACAAATTTTTTGTTGGGTTTTTGGCTTGTTTTTTGGTTCGGGAAATGGCTTGGGAACCTGAACCTAAGCTTTGGACCTAGTTTGACCTGCAACTTGAAGATCATGTTAATGTCACAAGAAATTAGTGACTCTGGACATATGTCTGAAGACCTATTTTACAGAATTTTTTTTACCAAATTAAAACCCACTATAGATGAGATAGTGCAGATTCCAAATATGTAATTTTTTATATAATTTGATTAATTTTTTTATTTTTCAATTAATTTATAATGAAAATGGTCCATAAACTTAAATTATCAAGGGTTTTTAGTATGTTAATAACTTTTGATTAACATAACATTTTGACGAACAAATTGCACAAGAAAAAACTTCAAACAATTCTTGTCAATTTAAAAAAAACAAAAAAGTGATAAGTTTAGGTCATCTTATGCATGTACATGATGATTTTTCAAAATGACAAATATGCCTAATAAAATTTAAAAAAATAAAAAATAAAAAATTACAAAAAAATATCGAAAACAAGCTTCAATGAGTCACAAATATTTTCCCAAAAGGATTTAGAAAAATATGATAATTTAGGTCAAAATATGGATGTCGTACGCGTGCATGGTATGGTAAAAAAAAGTGACTTTTAAATAGTGGTTTTTAGAAATGCCTATTGGAACTCAACATGTACAATCTGGGTATTGAAATAAATTACATATTTGGAAACTAGACTCTGAGTACTACATTTTATGATTAGTGACTTTTTCAAAGATTACATCTCTAATTGCTTTAAATTTTAAGGTCAAATGTGTGAAATTCTGAAAATCAGGGAAAACACTTCCACTTTTTGGCCAAAAAGTGAACTCAACTTCTTGCCAACACCCCGAGACCAACTCAAGGATATTTTGAAGTTCTTCTCTTTCCCTTACTAAATGTGCACAATCATTATTATTTTCAGTTAGTAAGGAAGAGAAAAATTTGACCCCTTCATTCTAAATGTCTTTCGCTTTTGTAAGCGAAAGTCCTGTTACATTATCTTGAATTGAAAATATAGTATTTTTAGCCCTTTTGATTTGAGCTGAAATGTGAAAGAATTTTGTATTCCTATCATCATATTTCAGCCATAACTCCCTTGATTTTTTTCTCCAATAAACATCCTCTCTCAGGGCTGATGCAAGAAGTTGGGTACACAAAAAGCTCAGAAAGTGGAAGTGTTTTTGCTATTTTTCAAATTTTGTCACACTTGGATTGAAAATTTGAGGCACTTACACAATGAATCTTAAAAGAAGTCAATAATATGAAAGTTATCATTTTTAATCTAGTTTCCAAATATGTAAATTATTCAAATACCCAGATTATAGAAATTAAATTTTGATAGAGATCTATAAAATCCACTTTTTAAAAGTCCCTATTGTTTTACCATACCAAGCACGTGTACAAACACCAGTTTTTTACCCAAATGAAAGTATTATGATAATTCCTTTTTGGAAAAGAGAGCTAACAACATGAAGATTGATGTGGAAATTTTTTTGTAATTTTTTGTTGATTTTTTTTTTAATTGAATTTTTATCAGTCTTAATTGTTGTTTTTAAAAATCAACATGTACAGACAACATAATTGGATCTAAACTAAAAAAATTTTGAATATTTTTTTTTTCATTGCATCTAGAGAATTGTCTGAAGTTTGATGCCATATAATTTTTTTTACAAGAAGCTTAACCAAAAAAAATTATTAAAAAACAAAAATAGCTTGATATTTCAAGTTTAAGGACTAGTTTTCTTAGACATTAATTAAAAAATAGAAAAAATAATCCAATATTAATAAAAATTATATATTTTGAAAGTAGACATCATTTTCTATAATGGGTTTTAATTTTATAGATTGATTCAAAAAAAAAGTCCATCAGCCATATTGCCAAAGTTGGACATTCTTCTTCAATCTACCTTAGTTTTTAAATTGCAGGTCAAAGGCTAAGGGTTTTTTAATTGTAGGTCAAAGGCTAAGGGTCAGATTGCCAAGCCTTTCCCAAGCCTAAAAGCAAGGCAGCATTGGGGTTTGGAATTAAATCTTTAAATAATGTATATGCATTTTAAAAAAATGTGTATGCGTTACAAAATACATGCATTATTTATTTTCTAGATTATTTTAAAAAATAAATACTTTTTAGAAACATTTACCCAGTTTGTGTTACAAAACACTCAATAAAAATTCTTTCCATTCCTCTTGAAGTTTACTCTATTCTTCAAATAATTAATGCAATGTCAAGGCCATTAGCAATAATGCTTTCATTTACCTCTTCTATCCTTTTATAAACCAAATCTTTCTGCAAAAAAACATTCTTAAAAACATGTTGATTCCAAAATTTTAATTGTTGCTTAACATGATCCAGCTTCTTACTCAACTGAAATATTCTAGAACCATAGCAAAAAAGGTGCATTAAACTAGCATTGCTTTAAACAGGCGATAAGGTCTAGATGTCTAAACCACATTGCCTCAAACCTAAAGGAAGATTGAAACATTGACTTTACTTCTTTTTTCCATCAAATCAAGTGAAATAGAAAAATGATCGAAGGCAACAAAAGAGAGTATTTCAAATGACAGATCAAATCTAGTTAAGACCCAATTCGGAGATGTTAAAAACCTCTCTAGCCTCTTTGTAATTTTGAGAAAATTTACCCTCGTATTTGTCCAAGTAAACCCCCCATGTTGTGGAATTACATCCACCAAAGCATTATCTTGTATAAAAGCTGCAAAGTCCTCCATGTCTTTTTTTGGAGGGCATATTCCTCCTTTTTCCCCTAATAAGCTTGTAATTACATTGAAATCCCTTGAAAGAACTGCTTTGTCTTGTCCCAACCCATCTAATTTTTGTTTCAAAGTCTCCCACAACAACTTCTTACCTACTATATTATTAGGACCATAAACATTCAACAACCAACATGATAAACCAAAATGACTAACCTGCATTAGCTGCCAATTATGATCATAAGAAACATTGGAAATGCTAAATATTTTTGTATTCAAAATAGTAATCAAACCTCCTAAAGCTCCTTGATAAGGAGAATGACAAACTTTCCATTTATTCCACTTCTTACTAATAACTTGAAAAGTCTCTTCTAAATTTTTAGTTTCTTGAACAACTATATCTGCCCCACAAGCATCCAGTTGATGCTTAACTTGGGACCTTTTGTTAGAGGCATTTATGCCTCTAACATTCGATGATATTATCCTCATTGTAGCCTGGGAGAGTAAAATTCTCTCCTAGGTCTTTTTTGCTTCACACCTAGATCAATTTTTCCATCTAATGTTTACTGTATACCTATTGCTATTTCCTCTTGTAGCTTGGTAGCTAAATATTTCCTACCCCTCTTGGTAGGAGATTTTTCTTGGAGGAGACAATGGGGACTAGGATATTGACAAAATACCTAGATCATCTAAAAACTCCTCTTCCCAAAATACCTCAGAAGCAATTTCATCTATCATTTGTTCACCTACACATACTAAGGCTTCATCAATAAATTTCTCAAGCTTCGGCTCAAAAGGAATTTTAGAGAAATGTGAATTGGAGCCATCAAGAACCAGTTGGGATTGAAAAATGAGACTACCATAATCATCTTGACAAACCAAGTGTTAACATTGATGTACATTGATTAAATTATTGAAAACTAACAAAGTTGATCCGAGGAACTAAAATCTTGAGAGAATGAAGAAATTTTTTAATGGGATACTACAAAAGTTTCTCCCAACCAGGTAGAAAGGAAATAATAGTAGGCTTGAATTAAGAATCATAAAACTTGCTAATTGTTCCTTCATTACTCAAACCAAATAGTGATGGATTGCTACCCTGTAGTAGAGGGGAAACCAAAAACCTACTATCATTCATAGAATTATTTTTTCCAACAGGAATTGAAAATGTAACCTTTCTTTTTTGGAATAGATAAAAACTCTCATGATCATATATTTCTCCAATTGAAGAGCAATTTTTCTCAAATTCATCTTTCACCAATGATAAAGGTCTACAAAAATTTCCCCCATATGAATTTGAAACAATAACATTTGTAGCCTCCTAGTTTTGAAACACATTACCAGAAGACATTTTATCCTTAAAATGATATCTTAGAGAAATGAAATTCAAATACCATTTATAGCATGTATCAAGAACTTTCAGAAAAATATTGAAATCTATTTAATTTTCCACAAAATCTTCAATGGGCTTAGAAAGAGGGACAATAGATCTATCAAGCATGTGACAAGAAGGATCATTGGATGAATCCCTTGCCCCTTCCTTGTTCAATGTTGAATCCAACACAAAATTCCTCAAAGGATGAGTTGGGAGATGACATTAGAAACATATGAGCTTTGGATCCTCAAAAATCACCTTCTAGCTAATTACCAAGAATCTCAATAATTTTGGACTCTCTGTACTCCAACAGTAACCCTTGAAGCTGAATCCAAAATGGTATAAATTTGACCATGGTTTGAGAAGGAAAAAAATTGGAAGACCGTAAGGTAGAAAAAAGACCATGGCCCTCACAAATCCAAGACTTTTTTTCTAAATATGACATTCCTTAAATCTTTATCAGAGAATAAAACCAGAAAAAATCCCTACATCTTATCTAAAAATAAAACTTGAATAGATCCTTCCCATGTTTGAAAAACCCAACATTGTAAAAAGGCCAGATCTGGAGTGAAATTCCAAAACTTACAGATGAGGGCCATATCCTTGAAATCCTTGATCTACGGCTACAAAATTGCATTCCTAAGTGTGACATTCACATGATCACTCATTCCATAAGATGGATTCTTTTGTTGCTTAGAAACCCAAACCTTACCAATATGCCTAGGACCATAGATCTCCCTATGAGAAAAATCATGTTTAGACTGCCCATTACACAAAAAATCATCAACACCAACATCCTTTAGATCCGAGACCCATCTACAACTTCATATTATCTTTTTATTCAAATTGGGGATATACCTCATTTTTCAATACAAATTTGTTGTCATTGTGTGATTATTTTAATTGGTTCCTTCAAGGAAGGATTAAAATCCTTTTAATAAATAATAGTAACCTAGTAGGATCGATTGGATCAATAAGTAGAGTTTTTTAGTCACATTCTTGCACATTTATACAAAGTATAAAAATACATAAGTGCTAAACAATTAGAATTGTAACCAATAGTAGTCATCTCTCATAAAACTTCATTGACCCTGCTTACCCAAAAAGGCATTAGTTCACCTCACATTTCATTTATACTTTGTTTATCCACTTTCTTATTCTAAACTTCCAATTATCACATTAGGAGTAGGAGTAGTTAACAATTCATCATCTATCCCACACCTTATGCCACTATGGATAGATCCTTAAATTCAAATAAGTTACATAATTTGTTCAGCTATCAAGGTCCACTTGCCTAGGTTTAGTAGAGCCTAAAGTGTAGGGAGTCAACAACCATTTAGGTTAACTCCATTTGTTGGTTCAAAAACATTGCAAGTCTGATCATAGAGCCTGAAATCCTCTTAATATTTGTAACCAACATTTTTGAGACCCAATAGTACCGAGAAATAGGATAGATAAGAGGAGTTTTAGGTTTAAGGAAAGTGTCAATGTCTTCACTCTCTTGCACTAAGAGACTCTCAGAACTAGGGAATGTATTGAATGAATGACTAACATGGTTATTGACTAACTTTTTCTTTGCAAACATGGAAAATATAGATACCAACATTTGTGAAAACTAATCTATTCCGACTTAAAATGGAAAGAGACTTGAAATGCAACACAATGTCCTAGAATGAAATGTGTAGATGCAATTTTTAGATTTTAATCAAGGTAATTTATTGATTACACTATGCAACAATCTAAAAATGATTTTTTTTTAAATACAAATTTGAAATTAATTAATGCATAAAATGAAACAAATTAAGCTAGATCTAATGAAATGCATGTAATAGAAACTCATCCAATTGAAACGAATAACTAATGATAGCAAATGAAAGTGTAGAAACAAGGTTTTCTATGTTGTAAAAGGTTGTTTAAGGGATGATATAGGACTAATTCACCTAAAGGGGCATATGATCCCTAGTAAAAAATTTTCAAGGGTTCAAATAGTGAATAACAGTCACCATAGAGTACCTAGAAACTAAGAAAACAACCTGTACTAGGATAAATCACCCGCAAGGGGTGTATGAGTCCTAGATTAGGGTTTTTCGACAGATTTTAGAAAATTTTGAGAGAAATTTATGCTTTCTATTTTGGATGATGTCTAGAATAAGTGTAATTGTAGTTTTCAAATGAAAATTAATGTTGAAAGATGCAAAAATGTAGCATATATACACTCTCTCGAATCCAAAATTTAGAAACCCTAGATTCAAATTAACTAATATAAAACCTAATGCAAATTCAATGCAAGCTATATCTAGGACTATGATGCACTCTAAATCAGAAATAATGTGTTCTAAGTGTAGATTCACCAAAATGAAACAACAAAAATAGGGTAAGGCCTTATCTTTGAGGAGATAGGTCACAATGAGGAGTTCCTCTTATTTCACAATCTTATTTCATTCAAGGAAACCCTAGAGATCTCAATCCAAGGATGGAATGGTGGAAAGAGATCTGCTAAAGTTTTTCCTAATGTGTTTAAATAAAATAAGAGGGTTCACTAGCAAGCTAGGGATTGGAAAGACAAGAAATGAATGTAATATGTAGAGTACCATGCAAAACCTAACTAAATGACCTAGGAAATGTAACTAAAAATCAGGATAAGAAACTAAGAATGAACAAAGGTGCACCTAGAAGAATGATGAGGTCAAAAAATGTTCAAAACCTTGAAATATTGATGTTTGATGCTCACTATGACTCATACACTAGTTTGGGAAATTTAGTCCTAGACTAGGGTTTTTGTGTCAAAACTGGAATTTATCAGTGTATGATATGGAGTCTCTAAAATCTAGGAAATGTGTTGTACTATGACTCACACACCAAAAGTAGTGTATCAATCCAACTCTCCCTTTTTAGAGGGTCAAATTTTCAGTTAGGTCTCCAATCTTTGATCTTCCTTCTACACTTTCTTTCCAAGATTGAAACTTTGAATTCAAACCAATAGATGACATTTAGTGAAGACGACAACCTTATGACAACTTGAAAACTTCTCTCAACCTTGAAACTTTTTATTCAACGGATATTAAAACCTCAAAGCCACCTAGATATTCAATCACATATGTAGAGAGACAAAAAAATTGTTGATTATTAGGAAATAAGGGCTTTCCTAGGTCAAATCTCATTTAGGTAATTAAACCTTGTGATGAAACAATGAAATATGAACATGAAACATGAACTATGAAACATGAACATTGATACCTTGAATGATGTCTTGAAATGGAAATCCACAATCCAACATGAAGTGGCCATGTAGAATGTAGATCTTGATCTTGATCTTTGATATGAAACAATGCTTGTAAATAGATCTTCAATGTTGCATCACAACACTACCTCAACAACATGCTTGATGCTTGATGATCTTGATATTTTAATGGATCCTAAATTTTTGCATCAAATGATGAAGAAATCTCTTCTTGAATGCCTTAGAAATGCTCTTGTAAACTCTTTTGACACTATTGTGAAGTCTTGGAATGATTAAATCTTGAGAGATTATGTTGATATCATAAAGGATTAGGTGAAATAATTATTTGAGACATTTTTTATATAGATAATCCAACCAACTTACCATTTATTACATCCTAGAATCTGAGATTCATGAAATTTGAACTTAAAACCCTTATTTCTCACTCAAAACCCTAAAAACGGGACAAATAGGACTCATACACCACAAGTGTCATATAGGTTCCATATGGATGGGACTCATATGCCCAAGGTGGTGTATGTGTCCCACTAGGTCTTTTTAGCTTGAGGAAATATCAGGGAGTTGGAAAATTAAGTTTATTTATTGATCTTGTCAATATTTTGGTAGAAATATGTGTCAAGATGCATAATATAGGGCCTTAGGGGCCTATTAATAATGATACAATGGCCATTAATGAAAGAGGGTCTTAAACATAATTTGAAGGTGTAAATAAATACACTTCACAACATTAAATTAAGGAATAATTAGGTCTATTTAGATTTAAATGGACCTAAATCCAATGTGAATGTGGAAAAAACATTACAACACTAGATCAAGGTGAAATTATGTTCATTTCAATGTTAACCATTCCCATATTAAGGAAAAGGGATACTTTTTATGTTTCCACAATTACAAACTTATGTTCATGTTATGCCTTATCATCTTGCATACAACCTCCTTTTAGGAAGACTGTGGATTCATGAGATGAAAGTAGTGCCTTTAGCCCTTCATCGTAAAATTTTGTATGTCTACAATAAAAAGGTGTATACAATCGATTCTAACCTTCAACAAAATATTTGTTTGAACATTGAAAAAGATAAGGAAAATCCTTTGAAAACATTGACACCAACTACACAAGTAGAACCTGTGCAATAGAAAGATAAAGAAAAACATATTGAAGAAGTCACAAAGCTATTAGAATATTATTTGTGTTCCTTCGATTTCAAAAAATTCATGGGTGAATACAAGATCATAAAAAGACTCTAAAAATAAAAAGACCCTTCAAAAGCATCCATCTCAACCACTTTAGAAAAAATAAAAAAATTGATGAAGCTGATTATGAACAACCACCAACTCTAAAAGAAATTAAAAATATTTACAAAAAGGTTTATGAAATCATGAAACAACTTGTATATGTTGGAAAAGGATGTGGTGCTAGAGAAAAAGGTATCAATGTTCCTATAAAGCCTAACACCCAAGAAATGACTAGTGGTATTGGTCATTGTCCCTCAAAAGAAACAAACAAGACTTCACTCAATGTAAAAACTATTACAAAATATTCTTCCTAGGAAACTTTAAAATTAATGCATCTTAAACTCATAGATAGTAGTGGTCTTGATTATTATCCTTTGAAAGAAATAAAATAAATAGAGAAACCTTCACTTAATATCAATGTCATCACACAAAACACTAATATTCAAATTTGATAGGTTTTACACCCTCCTATAAAGGAGAGTATATAATATTGAAGTATAAGCATGAGATCATGTACTAAGAAAGAGATATATTTGTCACAAAATAAAGAAACATCTACTTTTGATCAAGAGGGTATTTTGTCGATACTCCTCCAAGATCATTTGATATCTCTTCTTGCAAGAACACGTAATAAATTCTATTACAAGATTTTATTTTGTGCATACCATAGGCTTCATAGTCATTATTCTAATAAATATAAGGCTTTGAGTAAAAAAAATCAACATATTAAGGATTGTGGTTCCCTTCCTTATGTTGAAGCACCTAGATCCTCTAATTGATATTGATTTTCATGTTTTCAATAAATCACCTCAACTCACCCTTGTCTTGCACTAAGTGGGGGAAAGGGGATAGGTTGGCTTGTCCTAATATGTCACTTTTCATTGTCTCTTTTGGCTACTTTATTACCTTTCATGTATATATAAGAGAAATCTTGGGATGTGGACGACATTCCTTATGTTAGATCACATGTGAGATACTGAAATATCTTTAATTGTTGCATTTTGAGAGGCAGCCCCTTATCCATGATGTAGTTTCATTTGAGAACATATGACTTGGCATAGTAATTTTTGAATAACCTCTCATGTCTTCTTCTAATTTAAGTAAATTTATCACTGTAATGGTGTTAGCAACCGATTCAAAGTGGGGGCATACATTAACACTCATGTTTCACTATGCAATTTTCTTCTTGGGATGCATCCTTTTATTGGTGGTGTCAATGTGTTTGGTTTCCTTTGAGAGAGTGATATTTCTTTGACTTTTCCTCTCTTGGGGAAATTAGGCATGATGTTCCCTAAGAATATACCTTACCTAAACTAAAATATATCCCTTTGAATGTACCTTACACTATTTTTCATTTACAACATCTATTATATGGCCACCTTGCATATCACACTTTCCTTGCCTGTGGTGTCATCTTTTTGTTTAATGATTTTAAAGCATACGAAGATTTACATGCCTCATGAAGATCAAATTTCATTTTTGTGTGGCACCTTATCAAATATATAGGGAGGTATAGCTTTGTTTGGTCATACATATGGAGCCAAACTTAGCCACACTTTTTTGATACTTACCCAACAGACAACTTGAAGTTTCATTTCCTTAGAGAGAGCGTGTATTTTTTGGAATATAACTTAGGTCTGATCCATTACATGAAGTAAAAAAAATTGAGGCTTGATTCATCTTTTATTTCTTTTTCTTTCATCTTTATATCTTTGATATTGTAGGTTTGTGTACCTTGATGTTGCATATCATACTCCTTATGTGTGTCCCTTTGTGCATTTTTTGGTTTGACATAGGATTTTGGATCTTTGGGCTTGACCACCCCCTTGATATTTGTCATCCTAGAGCATATACATCATTACACTTGGACCCCTCTTGAATTTCTACTTTAGTGTGAGTTTGAAGCAAGTTCCTTCTCTCACTAAAGTGGGGGCTAAATGTATTGTAGAAAAAAATTGTTCTTTACATTTTCACACTTGATTTTAGGATGATTAACATTAAAATGGACGTAATGCTTCCTTGATTTATTTTTGTAATGTTTTTACACATTCACATTAGGTTTAGGGCCTTTTAAAGATAAATTGACCTAATTTTTCCATAATTTAGTGTTGTAAAGTGTATTTATTTACACCTTCACATTAAGTTGTGTGACCTCTTGCATTTATGAACTTCATATCATCATTACTTGGCCCCTAAGACCCTTTATTATGCATCCTTAGGCTTATTTAAATAGAGGTCCTAACATAATCAATAAATACACTTAATTTTCAAACTCCTTGAAATTTCCTCTATCCAAAAAGACCTGTTGGGACCCATACGCCACCTTGGGCATATGAGTCCTACCTAGATGGGACCCGTGGAAATAAAAAAAGTATGCCTTTTCCTTTCTTTATTTTGGAATAATTAATGATAAATTGGACTTGATGTTGCTTGATCTAGTGTTGTGATGAGTGTTGACAATGATTTTGGGTGTCCAAAGTTCTTTAACTCTTCTAGGTTTTTCACCTAAAAGGAGAGAAATGGACCCAAAATGCTAGTGTCTACACTCCAAATTAATGTAATGATGGATTCAATATGCCTAAATATGATTTCTAAATATGATAAACTAAAAAAGAAACTATTTATTGATGTTAAACCTAAGAAATGCAAAGTGCTAGAAAACATAGTGATGTATCCAAAAACACCTAAGAATGCAAGTAAATGATGAAAGAATTAAACAAAACTAGAGAGGTGTACCTAGAATAAGAGTTTTGATGTAGAGAGGCCATGGAAATGGGACTAATTTTCCACAGATGGCAACTTATTCCACCTAGGAATTTGTAGAATTTCAAAACAAAATTTTGTAGCTCTCCATCTATACTTCTCTTATTGATAGGTGTTTGAATCTAATTCTATAGAAAATGGGTTGAAAGTGGTATCCAAGTTTCAATTAGGAATTTTTTGACTTTGATGACTTTTCAACAACTTTTTGACACTTTCCTCTTTAACAAATCTACATACAAGACATACAATCACACATGAAAACAGGGGAAAAAGGGTTAGGGGTTAGAGTATAGGGGTTTTCCTTGGCCAAACCCTAATTTGGTAATCAAATCATAGATAATGAAGTGACCTAAGATGAGAATGATAAATAAAAAACATGCAATCTCATAAACTTATGAAACCCTTGATGTAGAAATCTAAAGATATAAAATGAAGTGCTCCAATGACTAACTTGATAGTGCTTAGAGTGCTTGAATTCTTTTGTATGATTAAGAGATTGAGTGTTTGAATGACATATGAAATTAGAACATGAAAAATGAGGGGAAAACCCTTTATTTATACTTTATTTTTTATTATTTCCCAAAAATAACACATCACAAGCCGACCTTAAGGATAAGTGAATAAAATCTCACCAAGAAATTCAAGTTATTTTTATTTTTGTGCCTAGTGGGACTAAGTCACCCTAGGTGGTGACTTGGTCCCACCAAGGCAATTTCACTGGGTTTCAAAAATTAAAGTGCATTTGTGTATATGTTAATATGTTAATCTAAATGAAAACAATAAACACAAATGATAGAACTTTAAACTAAAGAAATTTGAAATGCAATTAAAATAAGTAGGAAATCTTCAGAAGCATTCCATTTTTTTCTATCTCTAGAGATTTGTTTGAAGCTACTGCTCTCAGATTGTGTAAGCTCAGCTTCTCCAAATGGCAGTCTGCAGAATGAGTATGCAAAGGAAATTCTATCCTAGATGTTGGTGAAGGTGAAAATGCTGACGGATATGCACAGGGGCTGTGGATTATGCACAGAGGTTGTAAATGGAAGATGCTATGAATTGAAGTGAATATGCCATGATTCTATGCTTATGAAATGGAAATGCTAAAAGGCTTATGAAGGCTATGCTATTGCAAATTGACTATAATTTTCCTGCTGAAAGCTTCTATATCAATTCAAAGACCCGACAGTCTTATTTATAGCTTTTTGCAGGCACAATCTTGGCTGGCAAGGATCAACAGTTGTAAGGTTGTCTGGTAGATTTGAAAGGTGAGAGATGAAGAGGTTGAGAGGAAGATGGAGAATGTTGGGAGGTCGGAGAGAAGAATGGAGCCTTGTCTTCAACCCACGGGAACAAGCTTGCACAGAAACAGAGAAATTTAATTTTCTGTTTTGGCAGTTTGTTTCACGGCTATTGAAGAGAATCCCCAAATTTATTAAATAAAATAAATTTATTTAATTTCATTTATTGAGTTTGATTTTTTGATTTTAGTACTATAGAAGATTTAATTAAATATTTTGAAATATTTAATTGTGATGTGACTTTAGAAGAATATAAGATATTAGAAGAATTAATTAAATATTTAGAAATATTTAATTGGAAATGGATATTAGAAGAATATAATTAAAAGAGAGGAAATATTTAATCTTTATTTGAATAAAATATTCAATTTCAAGATTATTGATAATTAAATAAATCATAATGTTTATTTAATTAATTAAGAAATGAATAGGAAAAAATGATTAAATAAACTTATTTATTTAATCTAAATGAAAGAATGAACAATATAAATAAATTATATAAATTTATTTATACACAGATGGAATTCAAAGATTTAATTAAATATTAAAAATATTTAATTAATTACCAGACTATGTGATGTGACCATTTTTAGGTGTATACATTTTGCCCCTCTTTGAAGTGATGTGTTTTACGAATTGCTTCAAAGAATTTTGAAATTTGCCCCAGATGTTGATTGTCGAATGTTGATAGGTATATGCCCCCTCGAATGATGAATCGATAAGATTTTGATTTTTGTGAATTTTTAGAATTTTGAGATTTTTTTAGAATTTTTCAATTTTTATGATTTTTAAGATATCGATTCATCGTTTGAAAATGATGATATGAAGAAATTGACGTGGAAAAGATGTAAGATGAAAAATGATGATCTAAATTGCCCCTACTGTGATAAAATATGATAAAATGCATGACTTTGTATTGATTGTTTGCATATTGCATTGCCCCGATTTGATGATGTTTGTTTGATAAATTTGTTCCCAAGGTTGTTGGAAAACAAATAGTAACTAATAAATTTGCTTTTAAAGTTGTTAAAAACAAATAGTTGTTTGATAAGTTTGCTTCTAAGGTTGTTAAAAACTAACATGATTTTTGATAAATCTGCTTTTCATGATGATGAAAAACAAATAGTTGATTGATATGTTTGCTTCTAAGGTTGTTAAAAACAAACATGATGTTGATAAATTTTCTTTCCATGATGATGAAAAACAAACAATTTGATAAGTTTTGATAGATTTCAATTGATAAGTTTGCTTCCAAAGTTGTTGAAAACAAACAGTAGATTTGATAAATTTTCTTTCAAGGTTGATGAAAAACAAAGAGTTGATTGATATGTTTGCTTCTAAGGTTGTTAAAAACAAACATGATGTTGATAAATTTTCTTTCCATGATGATGAAAAACAAACAGTTTGATATTCAGATTTGATTGATGAGTCATGATGACTTGATATTGATTTTTCTTTGATGATGTGTCAACAGGAAAGATTGGGCATTTTCCAATTACAAGAGCGATTCCCCAAAGACATGGAGGTTGATTCCGCAGCTTGGACAGGCGGATAGAGATGTGATCGAGGCATGTGGACTGATCATTTATTTGGAAAGATATGAAACTTTGATATATTTGCTTTCATGATGATGAAAAACAAATAGTTGTTGATAAGTTTGCTTCTAAGTTTGTTAAAAACAAACAAGAATTGATATATTTGCTTTTCATGAAAATGAAAAACAAATAGTTGTTGATTTGATTTGATAAGTTTTGATTGATAAGTTTTCTTCCAAAGTTGTTGAAAATAAATAGTAGATTTGATAAATTTGCTTTCAAGGTTGTTGAAATACAAATCGTAGTTTGATAAATGTGCTTTCAAAGTTGTTGAAAACAAATAGTCGAATGATGTATTCTGATTGGATTGATTTGATGATCCATTTTGATTTGAATAATGGTCTGATCTTCTGATGTTATTGATGATTTGATCTTCTAATGTAGGAGCAGGTGGTGTGAGATCAACAACATCTAGGGGTAACACCTCATAGTGTTTTCATGTGATCAACTTTGATTTTTTTATTGAGACATTGTATACTTTGCCAGCTTTTGGGAAAAATCTATAAATGCAAAATGCAGATTCTAACATGAATGCAATCTATACTAACCATGTGGGTTATCCATACAATATTGCCATTCTGAGAGCTTATTTGTGCTTTTTGTGTCATCATAGAGCATTGAAATGTTGAAAGTTAATACAAGCATCAAAGGGTATGTTAGCACCAGTGATGACCTGAGTATTGCTTTCTTGATTTTTGATATAGCAAGATAATACAAGCATCTAGGTATAATTGAACCGAGATGACCTTAGTATTGCTTGCATAAACAGACAACAGTTAATCCATTTCCTATGCAAATTCTGAAATGTCATCAATGATACTTAGTAGAGCATGTCTTGTGACCAATTTGCATAGTACTAATGATTTCCTCACAAACAGCAGACAAAGAAAAATCATACTCCTTCCTTGCTTTTCTAGTTCAGTACATCATCGAATTGCTCTAGAGATATGATAGAAAAATCAAAGAACCATTCAAATCTTGCCTAAAATATTTCAAACATTATTCAGATTAAGATCATCCAAATTAGTTATCAACATTGATATTCTCATTTTGATAGTTGTTTGGATCATGTTGTTTTGATTTCAATTGGCATTGAATAAGCATATTGTGGTTGATTTAATGTGGCAATGTTTGTTGTTTTTTGGTGAACCGTCTTGTGTCTGTTTGTGATGTTCGAAAAGCTCATTGCCCCTCTCTTGTTTAGTCTATATTTTTGCATTTTTCCCCCAGTGTAAACATAACCTAAGGAGTATGGATATGTATAAATTTCATCAAGCCATGATGAAACATAAGGATTCCTATCATATGAGATGGATATGAAAGATATGTACAGATGATAGATATGAATAGATGATGCCGAAAATGAATGCAAGACATAAGCTAATAGATGAAGGAGTCTATTTAGATCACAAGTAGTGCATGTTTGCTAGGTTTTCATCACTTGTTTTTATTGTACTTTTTCAAAACTTTTCTAATTTTTATGGATTTTCTGATGTTTATGATTTTTTTCAGGACTTTTAAGATGAAATGTGATGACCAATTGAAGAAACAAGATTCCCCACAATATAAGAGAAAATGCATGACAAAGGATATGGTATGGAAGATTTGGATGAAGTGAATAGGATAAGATGTATGATGTTCAAGAAGATCCTTAACCTTGTCAAGATCAAAGGTGGAAATGTAAGGAATGGGCATAGAAAGGAAAATGACCATGAATGATAAGATGGATGAAAAATAGGGAGATGGAGGAAGGACTTAAGCATCAAGTTTCACAACTAAATATCCCTCTAATAAACCATGGCAATGGAAATTAGAATCCTAAATGTTGGTAGATTAATGATAGAAGAATCTAAGGACTTATGCAAAAGTTTGGATTAAAGGAGAATGATGGGGGATGAATGTTGGATAATGGATAGGAGGTTGGAAAACCTGTTGATGGATAGATGGAAAGGTTGAAAAGATCAACATTGGCACACACCTTGAAGGGTGGTGGAGTGATGAAGGAAAAATGGATTTGGAAGGTGATAGGTTATTAGATGGAAAATTGGAGGAAGCTTTTTGGATTAGCAAATTTGGATGCCAATTTAGATTTTATTGCTTTTATGAGACTTTTAGGAATCCACATGAATTTTGACTTTGATTTTTGCTTTGTGGGCCTTTGTGGCCTTTGATATTTTTCTTTTTGATTCATGGACCTTTGTGGCCTTTGAAAATTGCCTTTTTGCTTTGATGGGCCTTTGTGACCTTTGAAAATTGCCTTTGATTTGATGGGCCTTTGTGGCCTTTGAAAATTGCCTTTTGATTTTTGGATTAAATTTTCTTTTATTTTTGCATGACTCTTCGAGGAGACATGTTGATCCTTTGATACATGTGGATTTTGATATAGAAGCTTTTGACATTCGGCACCCAAATTGCTTCCAGGAGAAATGGGAGGGGTGGATTGAGATGAACGATATGGAGGTATGATGGACGAGTTAATGAAGGAAGAATTTTGAAAGTGAATCAAGGATGTGTGCCTTTGTTGTTCTTGAAGAATAGGAGATAGAGAAATGTGGGACCCTAATATGGATGGAAGGGTTGATGAGCTAGAGTTGGGATCATAAGGACCAAGGATAGATGGAAGATTTGATGAACTAGGATAAGGACCTAGGATAGATGGAAGGTTTGATGAACTAGGATAAGGACCTAGGATAGATGGAAGGTTTGATGAACTAGGACACTTAGGTGTATAACCAAGGCCGTGGTGATATGGGTGTGCTTGGATAGAAAGGGGTTCTAGGATACCTTGCTCATCAAGGCCTAATCCTTTTCCTTTGTAATTCATACTTTGACACATTTGTTTACCAATGGGATATGTATTGTTTGTAAAACAAGATGCGATTCCATTTTGAGGAGGATATGATATGGATGAGAGGATAGGTGTTGGAAGTAAACTAGAATGGATAAAGGTGGAGGATCCCAATTTATAGGTGTGGGGTTCATGGATAACTTGAATAGGTGTGATAGGCTCTTAACATGGGGATGGTAGGGTGTTTTGATCTTGACTTGGAAAAGGATTCTGAAGTGGTATGAAAGGCATATCTTGATCATGAGAAGAATAATCATCTTCATGGGATGAAAGGGTATCCTTGAATGGAAGCATATATTGATCTTGATGAGGAAGGGAATTGTGAAATTTTGTAGAAATAATATCTTGATCATCAATTGGTAAGACATCATTAGATAGGATGAAAGAACTATCATTCTCTTGTGATGCAATAGAATCATGGGATGGTATGGATTGATTAGATGATGTGGAAGAAGAACTTGGAAGAACATTTTGTTCTTGAGATGGAAGAGGATTATCATGGGTGAATAATGAAAGGAGGGGATCATCATATGGTCCTTGAGAGATGGGATCTTGATCAAAGATAGGAAGGGTTTGTAGAATGTTTTGATTGAGATGTGTAGATTGAAATGAATCATTGGATGTAAAGGATATGATAGAAGAAGGTGATTTAATGGAATCATTATCTTGAGTGAAAGAATCTTGAGGTTCATTTTGAATTATGGGGGATGAAGATAAATGCATGATATGACAGGATTGGTCAATTTTATTTGATGGCTTAGATTTGGGCTTCTTATGTAACCTTTGCAAAAATTCAAAAACATTGAATTTGGATGATGTTACTTTTGGAGGAGAAGAGGTTACCTTCATATTTCTATCAAAAGACTTCGTAGTTGTGCCCCCTTGTATTTCCTTGATTTTCCTTTGGAGTGCTCTTGTTTGTTGGGGAAGACTACTAAGATTATTTAATGGAGTTTTAGTCTTTTCAGGATCTTCCTTAATTTTCTCCATATTGTAGTTAGAGGGAAATTTGGCACCTTGGTTTGCTAAGAAAAGAAAATAGCCTTCTTTATCTTGCTCTAACATCTTGTCCAAAATTTGGTGAAACTGTGGATCCTGTTCAACTTCTTGAATCATTTCATTGGTTATTTCCTCATTTGAACTATTCCCAGTATGAAACCTATGAAGAGGATTTTCTTCCCTATCACCCATGTTGTAAAGTGGACAACAGGCATATGCTTTTGAAATGTTTTTCTAGACTTAGATCATAGTTTTATAAGTTCAAAAATGATGATGTCTTGATCTGATAAGATGAAAATATTATGATATGATCAAATGACATTTCTAACTCTTGATTGTGGCTTCCAAGATGAAAGGATATCATAATCCTGTTGGGGAAGTTGAATCAATAATTAAAAACTTGTTTGAAAATATGCACTTTTTTTTTTTTTTGAGATTTGATCCTAGTCTCAAAAAAAATGATAAGTGTAATCAATGTAATTGTGAGTTTTGGATGATCTTTACTGAATTAATGTTTTGAAAACACATCAAGTAAGTTGTAGAATAGTTGTCTTTAAACATTAAGTGTATGACCAAAATGTTGTTCAAAAATTATTTTAATAGGTTTTACACATGACAAATAGTTCAAGCAGACTCATTCTTAGTACTCAAGTAGGTCATCATAGTAATCAACAGCCCACATCTTAGAACTACGTCGACTCACACAGCCATGTCACCCCCGAAAGGGCACCCGTGTTTTTGTCTTTTCTAGGTGCGTACTCAGAGTGACCGAAGTGTCCCCTAAGCAAACAATCCTTGGCAGTTATATGGTGAGTATTTTTGGGGTAGATTCTTCCCTCCCCTGCACTATGATTAATATGATGTTTAGAAACTGACTCGGTAAGATACTACACTAAGTTTTTAGTAAGTGTTTCCATTCAGTGCGGCAAATGATAGACTCCCTCGAGAGACCTCCCTACCTTTAGAACAAAGGCTTTGGGGATGGTTATCAATGCACACTACCATCGAATGGGATTTTCATCAACCATCCGCATTTGATTAAAGTGGGTTGGAAAACTTGGCTTTAGTTGTTCCCAGATGGAATTCAAAGATTTAATTAAATATTAAAAATATTTAATTAATTACCAGACTATGTGATGTGACCATTTTTAGGTGTATACAACATTAAATAAAGTTTAATAGGAATATCATAAAAAATATACTTAAGTATGGTCAAAAAGTGAATTAAGGGGTTAATTAAATATAAGAAAGGGTTAAATTAGTGATGAAAATTCTAGAAAAGTGTGAGATTTTGTTACAACTCCTTACAACACTTTGAAATAAGACTTGTAAGTGATAAAAAGGGGTTATTTAGGTGAATTATAATGAAAGGGTGCTCAAAAAGTGTGAAAGTGGGTTACAACACTTCACAACACTTTTACAATACATCCTAGAAGTCTTAGTGATTCTCAAGAGTTGAAGACCTAACTTTAATGTGTTGGCCACATTACAACATTAAATCATGGAAAAATCAAGCCAAAGTCCATAAGAAAGACTCAAGTGAGCATAAAAATTTAAACTATACATTTTTTGGCGACACAATGATTTTTACATATCCACATTAAGTTTTGGGCCCTATGAAAGCTAAATAACCTAACCTTTCCTTAATTTAGTGTTGTAAAGTGTATTTATTTACACTTTCACATTAAATTTAGGAGGGTTGTAAAGAAAGTGGACCTAATCTAGTGTTGTAATGTGTTTTATGCATTCACATAGGATTTAGCACTCTTTTAAGCTAAATTGGCCCAAATTTTCCTTAATTAATGGTCTAAAGTATATTTATTACACTTTCACATTGAATTTGGGGCTTTCTTGCATTTATTACCTCAATATCATCATTAATAGGTCCCTAATACCCTATATTATGCATCCCAAGGAATATTTCAATCAAAAACCCAACAAGATCAACAAAAAAGCTTAATTTACACACTCCCCAACACTTTAGCAACCAAAATAGGCCTTGTGGGACCCATTCACCAAGCTTCCTGAATGATTCCCATTTGGCCTCTTTTCAAGGTTTTGAGCAAGAAAAAATTGGTTTTATGTTCAAATTTAATGTATGTCAGCCTTGGGGATGTAATACATAGGATATTAGATGGATTGCCTATATAAATGAGCTTTCAAATAATTATTTCATTAGGAATTCATTATATCAAGTCAATGAATAAAGAGCTAAGCATTCCAAGACTTAACAAGATCATCAAGAGAACATTGAAGATCATTTCTATGGAATTCAAGAGTATAATTCTTTGTCAATTGTTGCATAAATTAAAGATCCATCATCATGTCAAGGATATCAAGCATCAAGCATGTTATTGATCTATTTTTGTGATGCAACATTGAATATCTAATATCAAGCATTGTTCTACACTTATTATCAAGATAACAATCTACATCCTTCATGGAAATTTCATGTTGAGTTGCAAATTTAAAAGACATAATTTACAAGGCATCATTCAAGGTATTATTTTCCACGATTCATGTTCTTTGCTTCATGCTTCATACCTTCATTTCATTGTCTCATCATTTTGTTAAATTACCTAAAAGGGGTTTGACTAAGGAAATCCCCTATTCCCTAAAAATCAACTCTCTCTCTCTCTCTCTCTCTCTCTCTCTCTCTCTCTCTTTGTAATTTCAGATCTAGGGTGCTTAGAAGACTTGAAGGATCATTGAAGATTAGGTTACAACCTTGGAGAAAGTTGTTGGAGTTGTCTCCCCATTTGCAAGGTCATAATCTTCACTAAAAGGTCACGCACAACCCCAAAATAAGGGTTTCAGATCTACAAACAAAGAGAAACACAAAGAGTAGACATTGTGGACCATATTCAAAATTTAAAGTTCTAGAAAACCCTAACTAGACTGATTCACCACTTCTAGTGAATGAGTCCTATTTTAGGTCAATTTTGAGAATTTTGTAGTTTCAGATACCCTTTTTCTAGAAACTTATTCTTGTGCAGAAACCCTAATTTGGGATTGATTTGCCTAGATTGGAAAATGAGTCCTAGTAGCCCTAAATTTCAAGTTGTTCAACATTTTACACAACCATTCAACCTCTCTCATATTTCCAGGTGCTCCTATGCACATTTCTAGTTTTTTGTTATGATTTATTTGCATTTATAGTTCATTTAGTGAAGTTTATTTTTTCATTGAGTTCAATCATTAGATATTACATTTCATACATTTCTCTAAGCCTTATTTTGGTGGTGAAACCCTCATTAATCTTATAACATACCCTAGCACAACCCTATTGTCAGGTCACTTTCCCCTTTCTTCTTTGGATTGAAATCTCTAGGGTTATCCTACTGGAATAACTGGAAAGTGTGTGTGCTCCATGTCCTAAGCCATATGATAGCACTCATCCAATATTTTCCATTGTTGTAGGACCTATATTCCACAAGTGGCATATGAGTCTGATTTGGCCCCTTTTTAGGGTTTTGAATTCAAATTTCATGAATGTCAGTATTTGGGATCTAATAAATTGTAAGTTAGATGGAATGCCTATATAAACAAGGTTTCAAATAATTATTTCACCTAAGAAATCATAATATAAACTAGGAAATCAAGATTCAAGTATCCTAAGACTTCACAAGATCTTCATAGAGCATTTCTAAGGCATTGAAGGGAAGATTTCTTCATCATTTGTTGTAGCAATTCAAGATCCAAAATTAAGCATCATTATAACCTAATTCGAGATCAAGATCTAAATTCTTCATGGCCACTTCACGATTAGATTGCATATTTAAACTTCAATATATCATCCAACATATCATTTTTCATGTTTCATGTATCATTATTTCATCATAGGGTTTAATTACCTAAATGAGGTTTGACCTAGGCAAACCCCTATTCACTCACAATCAACATGTTTTTCTTCTCTTTGATGTGTGATTGCAAATATAGGTGTTTCAATACTTGAGGACACTTTGAAGGAAAATTTGCAATATTGGATAAAAAATTTCAACTTGTCATCTACATTGCAAGATCACAAAAAGTCACCTACATGCCAGAATTCAGTGTTTAGAACTTAGAGATTTGGCAATAAGGAAGCTAAAAGAGATCACCAAATAATACTAGAATGTTAGACAAACCCTAATATTAGGACTAAATCACCACTTTTGGAATATGATTCCTAGTACTATCATTTTCTAGGTTTTAGGAGATTCATAATAGTCCCTATGAAATCCTAGTTTCTACCTAGAAAACCTAGTCTATGACTAAATTTCCCAAACTAGTGTATGAGTCCTAGTGAGCATCAAACAATAGGATTTCAAGATTTCAAAGCTTGTTTTGATCACATACTTATTCTAGGTACCTTTCTATTTCATTCTCTTTTCTCATTCCGATTTTAGGTTTTTAATCTTCTAGGTTTCATAGCTAGATTAGTACATTGCATTCATTTTCTTTCTTTCCAAGTCCTTGCTTGGTGGTGAACCCCATTTTAGCTTTAATCACACCCTAGGACACCCTTCTGGTAGATCTCTTTCTATCATTACATCCCTTGATTGAAATCTCTAAGGTTTTCTTGAATGAAACTTATAGAAAATTGGTTTATGTCCCTAAATCTTGGTTTGTGTTCCACCTCTAAAAAGGTGGAACACCTATTTTCTTCATTTCACCCTCATACCAATTATTATGACTAGAGTCACTAAAGGAAACTTAGAGGTTTTAGTAAAAATAGAAAGAGTAGATTTGATCCCTATAGTACTACTTAATATAGAGAAAATAAGCTAGCAAGTAAAGAAGGAAAGGTGAAGAATTTTAGAGTCTATACTGCAATTGATTTGTGTCTTATCACGGAATTATGAGCTACACTTAAATTATAACATCATACCATTTCTTATAGTTGTAAAATGTTAATAGAGAGTTAATATGATAAGGATAATTGAACCTAGTTATAGTTAGATTAATCTATTGGCAATATTATTGTCATTGATGTCACAAGGGCATCTTGTGGATGTAGAAGGAAAGGTTGTTTGAAATGAGGTTGATTGATGGTAGAAGGGGAACCTCTTTAAAGTTAGAAGGAGATATGAGTGATATCAGATTAAGAATTATTATTTGAGGTCAAAACGGCTTCATAAGGTTGTTAGGGAGAAGGATTCATTGGCCTTAGGGTGTTATTAAGACAAGCTTTGGAAAGGTACAAATGTTTGGGCCTTAGGCCTCATGTGTACCTTGTATTTATTGCTAAAGGATAAAAGAGCTATTAATTTTCTTTCAAATAAGTTGGATTAGGCTTTGAACTTCAAGCTTAACGCCTACTCTTTGCTACAAGAGATTAGACTTTGGTCTTCAGTCATGTCTTATATGAAATCCTTAAATAAATAAAGAATTTTGAGTTAAGTTCAAAAGGTATCACACTTAGGGCTTTAGTCATATATTATATGAATTACATTAAAGAAATACATACTTATGAGTTAAGCTCAAAATATATCACACTTTGGGCTTCAGTCATACCTTATACTGAATGTCTTAAATAATTAAAGAAGTCTGAGTTAAGTTCAAAAGGTATAAAAATTTAGGTTTTAGCCATACCTTATATAGAATTCCTTAAAGAAATAAAGATGTATGAGTTAAGTTCAAAAGGTTTTGGACTTTGGGCTTCAGTCATACCTTATAATGAATTCCTCAAATTAATGAAGAAGGATGTAGTTAAGCCCAAAATGGCTTGAGACAATAGTGTTAAGGATTAAGCCTTACCTATTGCGTGTTGGAGATTGATTGTAAGGATTATGCCCTAACATAATATTAAGTATGAAGTAAGTTAGAGTAATATCTGAAAGGGAATTGGACATCAAACTTTGACATTAAGGCTTACACCTTGACTTAAGGTTAAGTAAGTGGTAAAATTTATCAATAAAGGTTGACACCCAAATTTTTTTTGAGGATCAGAGGTTTGTAATGGGTATGTGCATGATCATGATGGGCCAAAAAGTGGCAATATGATGGGTATATATACAGTATGTGGCTGATGACTTTTTTTTTACCCAAAACTGATGAAACGAAAATATGCTTTATTTTGAATTTAATAAATAATTATTATTTATTTTCTATTTGGATTATGACTAAAGTCCTTATTGATAGGTTGATTGAAAAACATCTATAGCTTTCAAACGGTATCACATTTTTTGAATCTGAAACATGTATCATATTATATGCTTTACATACTTTAAGATTAAAAAAATAAAAAATGAATTTCATGAAGTTTTGACCAAGTTAAGGTGGTCAGACATACAAGTTCTTATATTTTTTAAAAGTTGTAATAAAAAAATAATAATTAATTATTTACTTGGAAAAAAATTATTAAAAAATATGCATCACATTAGGACATGAGTCCTCTACCTATATCTAAAATATTATAAAAAAAAATTATCATTTTTTTGTGGTTAGGGTGGTTAGACAGATACTTACTTTTTATTTTTTCCCTAAAATTTAAGTACTACTACATTGAAATTTCAAATTTTCACCAAATAGATTTTCGTTTTTTAAAAATAAACCTAGTAGTTTAGAAACTACATTCAATTTGCTAAATATTCTATTCTTACACATTTTTGAAATAATATATATAATTTATTCAAATTTTTACATCAAATTGCCTAACTTTGATTTTTCTGAATTTTTTGCCACATAAGGGCCTATTTTTTCCATGATGATCCTGCACATGCCCTAATAAGTCTTATGAATTATCTAAATGCTAAATTAATGAAAGAGGTATGGATGAATCCCAATGCCCAAAAATGTTTTGAGAATCGTGGGTTCAAGATAGGGCTTGCACCTTATTGTATTGGTAAGGAAGGAAAAAAAAGAAAAAAGAGGTAAACAATAAGAAGAAAGTTTGAATATTCACTCCAAAAAAGGTTTCAAAGGTCAAAGATCAATGTTAAGGCTTAAACCATTTGATCGTTAGAGATCACCCTTCAAACTTACACCTTAACATAAATTTATGAGGGAGGGATGAGGGAGACCCAAACTCTAACACCTAAAATGGTTTTTGAGTTTGTGGGTTGATATTAAGGCTTATCCTTACTATGAATGTTAAGGAAAAGGGGGTAGGATGACTAGAGCAAGGAGGTACACAACACTAAATTTTGTTCCATTTTCTAACACATGTGACTTTTGTACCTTATACATCCTTACCTTAATTAAAGGATACACGACACTTGTATGTTGTTTCCATTACCTTGGGAAACTTTAGGAATGACACATCAATCAAAGATCAACTTTCCCCTCCCCTCACTAAACTTTTACAAATCATAATATTCCATAAATTATGACATTTTTTGTTCATGGAGGCTTTAATAAAAAAGGTTCTATTAAGCATTTGAAAGGGGTTAGATAAAAACCCAAACCGCGACACCTAAAATGACTTTGATGTTCACAAATTCAGCCTTAAGGTTTATGACTTAACCATTTGTTAAATATGCAGCAAGAAGAAGCCAAAAACCTCAACATACAAGATTATTTTTATGTTCATGGGTTGACTTAGAGGCTTACTCCTTATCAGCTTGTCATGTATTCATTAAGGAGAAAGCTCGAAGGCCGACACCCAAAAAGGGGAGGTTAAAGCTTGTCAAGCGTGGATAAAGCACATGAAGTTTTTGGAACAATCCTCAATAGAATTTTTTATACCATTTTACCAAAAAATTTGATGATTCCATTATTTATAAGATCAATATTTAATCCATAAACACATTGGATTCAAGAAAGTGAAATAATCATTCTTAAACCCAATACTAGTTAAATATATTTTTAGTTATCTATGTTTGGTATGTGGGCATGGATGCATATGGATAGGTGTATACATAATTGGATGGAAAAAAATGTAAATGGTACACATACAAAACCAACCTTTATTTAATCATTGTTATCAAGGGCTTGATATTGAGTGATTTTAGTGTAGATAGATGTATCTTATTAGTCAATCTAGATGCAATGTGTGTGCATAAGTAAATATGTATTTGAGTTTTTTTGAATCACTCATTATGGTGTGGGATGCAAACAAGTTTGATTCAACAAGTACAATTACTTGAGTAATAATTTGGTAATAAGGATGTAAAATGGATTAAATTTTCCTTTTCTTCATTATCCATGATGTATGTCCATAATGATAAGTCTATTAGGAATGATTACTTGGTAGGAAAGCTAATGCCTTACCAAAAGGAAGGCAAGTGGTAAGAGGTAAGGGAAAAACCTGAAACATGAAATAGTTTCATTGTTCGCATGCGAGTGTTAAGTATTATTCCTTAACATGAAAAAAATAAAGGAGTAAGAGGTATCTAAAATGAAGAAAAATAGGTGGGGGTAATCTAAGATGGATTAACCAAATGGATTCACCCTATATTTCTCTATTTTCATTTAATTATGAGGGTAATAATGCATAAATGAATATCTTAAATCAAACCTAACCAATATAGCAATCAAAAGGAAGGTTTTAGGAGGGTCAAATGTTGTGTACTTATTGCAAAAAGTACCTTTTTGGGCCTCACTAAGGATTCATTCGCCTAGTGGCAAATGAGTTCCTACTAGGGTTCTAGAAAATCAGTTTTAGGGTTCTATTCTTCAATGACTACACTCCCATATCCAAGTGTTTATCTCTTGAAAGTTGGAAATGAATTTTGTAGAAGACTTTGCATGATTTTGTAAGAAAGATGACAAATTTGAAAACTTTGAAACGTTGAAAAATTTTTCTCTCCAATTGATCTTCAACCTAAAACACACAATCACACGTTAAAGGAGAAGAAAGATGTTGATTGTTATGGAATAGGGGTTTTCCGTGGTCAAACCCCATTTTGGTAATTAAACCTTGGAATGAAACAATACACAAAAGTAAAGATGAATGAACAATGTAGTGTCACAACCCACCAATCCTCAATTTAACCTTGGAATGCAAATCTGAAACTTAGCATGAAATGGACTCAGTGAGTGTAAATCTTGATCATGAACTTGACATTAGATAATGACTTTGAATTCTTGAATTTGATTCCGAATGCTACATAATCACATTAGCTCAACACCATCTATAACTTTCACATGATGAAATAGATCCTTGATTGTTACAATAAGCTTAATAAATATACCTTTGAATTCCTTCTTCAATTCTCTTGAATACTCTATAATGCTCTTATGAAAATTTCTTGATCTCATGAAAGTATTAGCTAAAAAAAATCAAAGTGAAAATGAGTGAAATAGCTTCATGTTTATAAATAATTTAAGATTAAATACAAAAATTCAAATAAAATTAGCCGACATCAAATCTAGGATTTGAAATCATTAAAATGCCACCAAAAACATATTCGAAGGAGGGTTCCTAGGGTAAAGTGAATACCCATTTGCCATGGAGCGAATGGATCCTAGCACACTCAACTAGGACACACTTTAGGAGATATGAAACGTTATGTAAAAAGGGTGTCCTAGGACCTAGTAAGGGCCCATTCACCAAGTGGTGAATGGGTCGTAGGTCACTAACCTAGGACACATACCTTATAAAATTAAGTGTTGTGAAATATCATTCAAGAATATTAGGTTTTATCACTTAGAATCTGAAATTAATTAGACTTGGATTTGAATTTGAGGGGCCAATTAACCTCAATTAATTAATAAAGAAATAAATTATTGTGAAAGTGTAAAGATACACTTTACAACACTATAAATAAGGCTCAATTAAGTCAATTTAGTTAAGAAAGGTCCTAAACTTAATTTGAATGTGTAAAACAAATTACAACACTAAACCAAGGCATAATTAAGCTCATTTTAATGTTAAATATGAACATTCCCAAACTAAGGAAAAAGTCATACTTTTTCCATTACTATATTTTTCCCTAACTTTTGTGAGAGTATGATCCCATGTCAAACTCACACTAAAGTAGACATTCAAGACACTTATGTATGTAGAAATGAAAAAGATACACAATCATACACTATCAATGAAGAAGAAGAAAAGGGAGAAGGATCAAGCCTCCACTATCCAACATGATGTGGAATATGTCTCAACAGTTTGTCTAAAGAACATTCCCAAGTAGAACTTGATCTTCATGCCTGTGTGTTGGCTCTCACTGTACTTACCATACAAAACATATCCCTCCAATAAATTTGATAGGGTTCCACTCACATTGCTATATCGTGCTTTACAAGCTATGTTATGTTAAGCACCCATGCAAAACAATGTATATAGGTTGTTCAAAGGGATCTTGATTCATTCATCTAATGTCTTTTTCTTAGGGATCATCATACCTAATGTCTCCAAGAGAGGAAAAATAATGAGTAATGGACTGTAACTTAGGGGATGCCTCATGTTGCATTGAGCCACTAAGTGAAATTCGTACACTAAAAAATACATCATTCTTAGGAGACACCAAAATCTATGAAACCACCATTAAAAGTACACATCAAAAGAAAAATAAAATCACAATCTCAAACATGCAAATTTTGAAAGATATCATGGATGTATGTATACACATTGAAGAGGTTGCTAACATCATTGGTGTGATAAATCATTTTAAAGTATCCAATTTTACTCCTAATACATGATATCTTTCCTCAGAAAACCCTATACCAAGTCATGTGTTTCTGAAATAAAGCTACAACACAAAAAAGTAGTGAGGGGTTTCCCCAAAAAAAACATAAGGGATCTATGGATTTAAGGTCAGTATTCCTTTTCTACAATATTGTTATTGAGCTGAAAAAATTCATCATTCCCCAAATACTTATAGAACTGGAAGAATGACACATAAAGAGTGAAAATAAATAATTTTTTTTTTTGGGTCAACATGGAAGAGAACTAGATGTGTTGATGCCTTGTGTCATCCTTAAGAGGTAAACAAAAGAGAAGAAAAATGATAAAATGTTTACAACATATACAAGAATGTAGGTACATATAGAGCAATGCACAAAAAGAGATATAGATACATGAAAAAATAACACAAGGGATCACATTATGCATGTGAAATCATATAGAATAAAATGAAAAATAAAACAAAGCAAAAGACTAGTAAGGCACATGTGAGTCAACCTATAATAGATCATCCACATCCCAATCTTGATCAGTATTTACAAAAGGTAGAAAGCTAGCAAAAGGGAAACATCAAGTGCTGAACTAGGACACATACCATACTCAACACTCTTATTAGTAGATTTTTCATTTAAGCTCATAGAAGATGAAAACAATGAACTCAACTCATTATGCGCTTGTTTAGCAATCTTAGCAATTTTAATGTAATTATCTAGATTAATCACAATAGGAGGTTGAATTATAATGTCTCTAGAATTTTCTTGTTTACATTGAAGTGAGGGTATAGAATCATCATGGATTTATTTACATGAGTTGAATTTTTATTCTCAATGTTTCTCTTTTTTTCTTGATTTTGTAACAAATGAGAAATATCACGAAATCTATACCTATCATCTCTAACATTGTGATTTTATTTCAATCTATTTTTAATTTGGGTTTGTGTAGAAGTAGGTTTATTAACCATAGGTTTATTAACCATAGGTTTATTTTATTCCCTTAGGGGAGAAATGGAAGGAACCATAGGAGGTTGTTCAACCACTTTTTCTTTAGATTATAAACTTTTTCTATTTTAGGAGGTAGAGGGGAATTGTTTTTTTATTTTCTCATGGTCTCTTATAAGAAATTGTAGGATGATTTGTCATAGGTTTCTCTTGCATATTTGGAAGGGATTTTTGTTCAATCATCCATTTATCAAGGATAGGTGGCTCAATCATGGGTTGAGGCATATTTATAAGGGAAAATTTTGCTATGCATTTTTCCTTAAAATTTTGATATGAATTGAAAAAGTAGTCATCATGAGGTCTAATAGGTTTAATAGGCTTTGGGCAAAAGAAATCTAATTAAAATTTTCCTCATGAATACACAAGATTAAAGCCACTATGATGCATAGTAAAGATTTCATTTCCAAAGGGAAGCTTTAAACATTTATGCATGACCGATGGGAGAACATTCATGGAGTGAAGCCATGGGTAGCTTAACTTCACACAAAATTGGTCTAACAATGGGATGATGGTGAATGAGACATTTAATATTTTGCGTCCAACTTTTAGAGGAAGATTTATCAAGCCCATCATAGGACAAGAAAAAACTATTATGCATTTTGATGCATGCTTCCATTTGTAATATGTATCTTGAAAGATTTCATACACAAATAGAAATTCTTCAATAATCACATTCTCCACACAGATGGGATCAATTAATATCCCAAATTAGTAGGCTTGTCATTGATTCTTCTATCTATGTAAAGAGGACCGTCATGTGCAGTTTTAAGTATATCTTTTTGTGAGAAAGCAATATCAAGAGGTATATTAGTTGAGCCCTTATGACGTTGAGTGTTAATAAAGTTGATAGAGGCATGTATGTTGCTATTCTCTTGGTTTTTTATGTTCTTATGAAAGAATCAACTAAGGATATTGAGAATTTGTGCTCCATTTTAAGTTTTAACCACTTTCCTTAGGTTTTATAAAGTGGAAATTGTACTAACATCCATAAAGTCTTGTAACTTATGTAGGAATTCATCTAGTCTTTTTATTTCTTCTAGTGAGAAATGAATAACATAATTCACATTGGTTGTAGGTGAGAAATGCATACTTTGATCCATAGGGGGATGATTATCAACACTATTAGTAAGAGAGCTAAAGAACCTAGGATCCATAGTGAATGGCATATCACAAGATGAAATGAGTCTTGAACTATGTCTCACAAGAGTATTGCTAATAGGATAAAAAGTTGTAAAGCTCATAAAAATGTCATAAAATTAGTGTACAAACCCAAAATGGAAAGAGGATTAGAATGAAATGCAATGACCTAGAAACAAATGTGTAAATGGAATTCCCAAATTCTAAACAAGGTAATTTTTTGATTACACTATGTAAGAAGCTGAAAATAAAATGTTGTAAATGGAATTTTTAATTTAGGAAATGCACTAAATAAACCAAATTAAGCTAGATCTAATGAAATTGGTTAAATAGAAACTGAGGGAACTAAAACAAAAATTTGATAGCATCAAATAGAAGCATGAAACTAAAGATTTTAATTTCTAGAAATGTAGATCAAGACCTGATCAAGGATTCATTCACCCTAGGGAAAATGGTTCCTAGAGTAGGGTTTTGAAGTTAATTTTTATAGATTTTCAAGTCTTTTCTAATTATTTTTAGATTCATGTCTTCTACAGTAAGTTTTAGGTTCATTTTTTTATAAGTTTAATGTGAAATTCAAGTTGAAAATGTGACAAAAAGATGAACTAAAAGACCTTGTTTCATATGAAATTTTTTGCTTCAATGTTGAAATGCAAGTTAATATGATGTATGTGTTATGCTAGATGACTAATTTTGTGTTTTTTTTAGATTTAAAGAATGCAAATAATGCAATCCTCAAACCCTAGATGAGATGCAAATTTAAATGCAAATTAAAAACCCTAAATGAGATATAATTCAATGCAAATGAATGAAAATGAATGTAAGATCTAATATAAGATGAAAAGAGACTCAAAATTTAGAAACTATAATGCTCAAAAATTTGGGTTCACCAAAATTATAAAACAAAGAAAAATTTCTTGATCACATAAAAGTCTTAGGTGAAAATTGCTAGATGAAACTAAGTGAAATATCCATATATTTATACAAAAGTTTAGATTAAATCTTGAAATTCCAATAACACAAGCTAACTTTAAATCTAGGATTTGAAATCACTAAAAATACTAACAAAAACATATTCTAAGGGGGGTCCTAGGGTTAAGTGGGGACCCATTCACAATAGGGTGAATGATTACTATCACACTTAACTCATAATCACTTGAGGAAATATGAAATGTTATATAAAAAGGGGGTCCTAGGATCTAGTGAGGACCCATTTTCTAGGTGGGTAATGGGTCTTGTGTCACTAACCTAGGAGACAAACCTCATAAAATTAAGTGTTGTGTAATATCATTTAAGTTTGTCAAGTTTTATACCTCAAAATTTTTAAGTAATTAGGAATGGATTTGAATTTAAGGGGCCAATTAACCTCAATTAATTAATAAATCCCTAGGTTAATGTGAAAGTGTAAAGATACACTTTACAACACCCTAAATAAGATACAATTAAGTCCATTTAGTTAAGAGAGGTCCTAAAGATAATGTGAATGTGTAAAACATATTACAACACTAAATAAAGGCATAATTAAGCTCATTTTAATGTTAATTATTCATTTCCCAAACTAAGTAAAAGGGATAATTTTTCCATTACTACAGTATCCTGCAACCTCAATAATGAAAATGGCTTCAATGTTGATGGATTCTACTATAAGGCCTATTTGTTGCTACTTTGTTCATATGCACTAAGAAGTATGTTCAAAGGCTAAAACCCAAGAGAATTAAGTTTGATAATGCTTGCAAAGGATTGTTTTGACTTCAAGGATTGGTAGGCTGGATTATACCATAGCACAAATGCATGAAAGCGATAAAGGGGAAGGAAGGACCCCAACATAAAAAAATCTTATGGATGTCTTTGAGTTCATACTTTAGTGGTTTGGAGGTTGGTGGGAGGTTTTTTGATGGACTAAAGGAAAGAAAATTATAAGGGGTAAAGCTAATAGTCAAACCCTGATAGTTAAGAAGAGATTTGGACATGTGTGTTTGGGTTGGCTTGGTAAGCTATACTTTGCACTTCAAGAATGAGGTGAGAGGGATTAGTAATCACCGACCTCCAACAATTGAATTCACTATTTGGAGTTTCAATCTTTGGAATTTTGAAGGTTAGTGTGTTGGCTTGTGATGGTTCACAAGAAAGAAAATGGTAAAGTGTAATATTGTTGGCCGAACTACAATAGGTATAAAGATAGTCATACATCACAATTTGACTTATAACTTGAGGCCTTGAAAGCATATCAATCTTTAGGCCTTCAGTATTGTCTCGTGTGAATCAATAGAGATCTATGACTAAAATTAATGGAGTTCAAATCATATAGTGGTGTTTTAAAGCAAGTAAGGTAATTGAGATGTACTTGATCATGGCACAAATTTGAAAATTGATGGCCTTTATTGAAAGGCTAGATTCTATTAGGGGGCTAGGTGAATGGAGATTGGGCATATAAAATGATATATCAAGTCCAAGAAACATTATTTCAAAGGAGTGAAGGAAATGGACACCAAAATTAATTGGAGAAGGATGGATAAGTAATCTGAAAGTGATCAAGCAAATAGTGGGGATGAAATTCAAATGGTAAACAAACCATTGATTGTGGAATTCTAGATATTTTAGGTGCAATGAATTTCAGAAAAGGTGCACGAATCAAGGGGAGAAGCTTGTTGATGAAGAAAAAAAGGAGTGGTGAGGTCAATCACTCTCTCTCCAAGATACATAGGATGGAAGGTTAGAGTCATGTGGATGTTTCAAACTTATCATATGACTGAATTTCTTTATTTGGGTTTTCATGGAGGAAAATGAATTGTGGAGAAAATGAAAATCCTTAATACCCATCTCAAGCCAAGGAAAATATTTATGCTATAGATGATTTTCAACATACCCACCTTGTCTTTCATACAGGTTTATGCATTTCCATGTTGTACCCTATCATGTGTTTTTGGGATGTAGCTATATATTTAATGTACTATTCTAGTGGGGTTAGTATCTAGAAGTTCTATTTAAACCTTATTCATAAGCCATCGCATGGATATTTTAATGTTATCCCTAAATGAATAGAACTCAGACTTCTATGTCCTTATTGGTCTTCATACATTGGTAAAAATAATCTATATATAAGTTTTTGATACATGATAACTTGTAAGAATAATGGGTGTTCAAAAATTTTGTTCAACAAAATTTTATCATCACACTCATGGCACTATTTCATAGTTTCTTAGATAAATATTGTCTTGAAATACCATTTTATATTATCTAAATGGAAGAATAATGTAGGGCACGATAGGTCCTTATGCAAAAATGTTGCAAAATGTTATATTTTTTGTGATGCGAAGTCAATTTTGGGTTAATAAGGTCTTTTAAAACCATTTTTTATGTTTTTGGAGTCAAATTAGGTTATTCGTTGTTTTGGAGTCATTTTGAATTTAATTGGTAAAAAATTTAGTTGCAAAAAAGTTGCAAAAAGTTGTCTTGCAACTTTGTATTTTTGCATTTTTGGGAAGTTGAAAGGTTGGAAAGTTGAAATTTAGTTGTATTTAGTTGGTTTGGGTTTTTAAAAGCTTAAATAAGCCTTGTGAATTTGAAGACGAGGTTCTGGAGATCATTTTGAAGATTGAACATCAATGAAACACTATTTTCTGCATTTGTAATGCATAATTTGCTGCTACACTGACTTGTATGGATTGGTATGGCATGAAAATGGTTTTAGTTTCATTGAATTTGATTTGGAATTGAATCCTCTAACTAATGTTTTTGGTTTCATTTTATTTCATTAATATTTGAGGATGTTAGAGTAGATTTATTGAAAATTGGTTAAAACCCTCATTTTTTGTGAGTTTTGATAGAAAATCATGGATTTCCCCTCATTCCACTATTGAATAAATCATAAATCTAGTTGAATGAGGGTAGAAATATTTTTTTTTTTTGTTCTTGAAGGTCTCAAGAGTAGTGGAGGAAGATTAGTGAATATTTGTTGATGCCCTAGGCTGAAATTTCATGTTTTGGGGGTATATAATGTGCAAATGAGATAGGGTTTGTAGAAAAGCTCTTGGGAAATAGTTTGTAATGGTTGAAATTTTTTAGGAAAGCTATTTGTGAGATGTATGAGCTATTTTCATGGATTTTTGTGGTTGGAGTTGTGAAAACCTAGTTGTGAGTCATTCAAACAAGCCTAATTAGGGCTCTTTTGAAGCATAAAAACAAAAATTTGAAGGTTATGTTTCAAAACACCCCCACCTAAAATTGATGTATGTTTTTAAAGAGGATAATGGGTATCCAAAAAAAAATAGTTCTTTTTTTTTAGTTTTTCCCTTGAAATTATGTCAAAAATACCCCATTTGTTGCTCTACAAGACATAGTGGAAGATTGTGTAGAAAAATCACTTTGTTTGGTGTGTTGAGGTTCTTGAAGTGAAAAGAGTGTGTGTTGATATTTTCCCAACCTTCTTTGCATAAAATTGGTATGAAAGCATAGGTCTGATATGAAGAAGAGAAAAGGTTTAGTTGAAGAATGAATAAAATGCCTTCGAAAGGGAAAACCATTGTAAAAGAAGTGAATGAGTTGAAGGAAAAGCATGCTAGGGAGATGAGAGAGTTGAAGGAGAGGCGTGTTTCCTTGGAAACAAGTCAAAAGAGAGGTATGGTCATGGGTGATGAGAGTAACTCTGAAGAAGAAGGGGAAGAGGAGAATGAAGAAGAAGAGGAAGAGATATTGGATCTTGATGAGCAAAGGATGGCTAAGCTATTAAGGGCAGTCAAAGAAGATTAACACAAGGTAAAGATGGATTTCCCTATGTATTGAGGTAATTTGAATTAGTAAGAAATTTTAGATTGGATTGCAACACTTGATAGTTATTTTGAATGTGAAGATGTACCTGAGGAACAAAAGGTAAAGATTGTAAATACAAAATTGAAGGGCGATGCACTATTATGGTGGGATTATGAGCAGATTGAAAGGAGGAAGAAATGAAAGTCCAAAATTGTTCCTTGGAATAGAATGGTGGCTAAGCTTAAGGGTAATTTCTTACCAGATGATTATGCAATTGAAACGTACAAGAAACTTCAAGGTTTGAAACAAAGAGAAACATATGCTAAAGCTTACATTGATGAGTTCTATAAGTTGAGTATAAGACAAAGTCACATGGATGATGATGTGGAGAAGGCAGCTAGATATATTAGTGGGTTAAGATTCAACATTCAAGATGAATTAATTTTGGAAAATCCATGATTGAGGAGTGTTGTCAAATGGCAATTAGGGCTAAAGAAAAGGTAAAGATAAGGAAAGAAAAAAAAACCAGGGGAAGAGACAACACTTCTAGAGGAAGAGGTTCATTTTTATTCCAAGACAATCATATGAGATCCAAGAGCATAAAAGAAAATTCCAAGACCATGTTGTTGATAAGAGAGGTGGATTTAGAGGAGGTAGATAAGGGTTTAGAGGAAAATTTGGAGGTCAATGAAGAGGTTCACAAGGAGAGTGTAAACTCTCCATCACAACATGTTGCTCAAGATGTTGGTGAATCACTAATGGTAAGGATAACTCTCATTAAGGAATCATTAGAGAAGGAACCACCATAAAGGAATACTATGTTCAAGACAACATGTAAGTGCTTGGGTAAGGTATGTAAAGTTGTAATTGATTTGGCAAGCACATATAATATGGTTTCAGTTGAGATGGTTTATAAAATAAAGTTTTCTAGAATACCACACAATACCACTTATAAATTATCTTGGTTGAATGAGGGTTAATATGTTTTGGTAAGTGAAAAAAGTTGGCTGGAGTTCAATATACGAGGGTATAAGGACAAAATTTTATGTGATTTACTACCCATGGATGTGCGCCATTTGCTGCTAGGTAGACCTTGGAAATTTGATAGGCATGCCATGTATGATGGAAGTAGAAATACCTATGAGATAGAAAAATATGGAATCTCATATACCTTGACACCATTGAAAGAGGATGATAAAGGGAAAAATAAGGGAGCTAATGTGTTGATGGTAGGAAGAAAGGAGTTTATAAAGGTAGAGGAAGAAAAGTACATGGAGTTTACAACTATTTCTAAACTTCTAGGTACTAAGATAGTAGACTTGAAGAATGATTTGATTTTGGAGGGAAATGATGTTGAGTTGAAGGTCAAGGATGAATTTATTTTGGAGATTCAAGGCTAGCTTAAAAATAATCTTTCTATTATGGTAGGAGAAGTGTTCCATTCATTGCTTACACAAGGGGATGTTAGTCATTCTATGATAGAGGTTAGTATGCATGATCAAGAAGTAGTTATGGGGATACAACAACCAATGGATGAGATGGGAAGAAAATGTGAAGAGATCAAAGGTGAATTGCAAAGAAATATTGGAAATTCCAAGCATACACCAAAATTAAAGAAGAAGAATGTTCATTACAAGGACGGAGGAGGTCTGATTGGAAGTAATGATGTAGGTTCAACAAAATTCTCAGATGAGGAAGGAGTGAAAGGTCAAAGGTCCATTGGAAAGGTTTACCAGATGGATATGTAACTTGGAGGTTAGAGAATGACATGGAAAAACATAAATTTATTTTCGTAGCACTATCCTCAAGGGGACTTGAGTCTATTTTGCCGAGGAGTATGGTGCATGACACCATAGGTTTTTATGCAAAAATGTTGAAAAATGTTATTTTTTTTGTGATGTGAAGTCAATTTTGGTGTACTAAGGTCTTTTAAGACCATTTTTTATGTTTCTAGAGTTGATTTAGGTTATTGGGTGGTTTGGAGTCATTTTGAAGTTAATTTGGTAAAATTTGTAAAGCTGCAAAAAGTTGTCAAGCAACTTTGCATTTTTTTCAGTTTTGGGAAGTTGAAAGGTTGGGAAGTTGAAATTTAGTTGTATTCAGTTGCTTTGGTTTTTTAAAATCTTAAATAATCCTTTTGAATTCAAATACAAGGTTCTAGAGATCATTTTGAAGATTGAACATCAATAAAACAGTGTTTTCTGCATTTTTAAAGCATAATTTTCTGCTACAATAACTTGTAAGGCCTAGTATGGAATGGAAATGGTATGAGTTTCATTGAATTTGATGTGGAATTGACTCTTATAACTACTATTTTTGGTTACATTTTATTTCATTAATATTTGAGGAAGTTAGAGTAGATTTGCTAAAAACTAGTTGAAACACTCATTTTTGTGAGTTTTGATAGAAAATCATGAATTTCCCCTCATTGCACCGTTGAATAAATATTAAACCTGGTGGAATGAGGGTATACATATTGTATTTTTTTTTTTTGAATGTTGTAGGAGTAGGGGAGGAATATTAGTGAATATTTTTTGATGTGCTAGGCTGAAATTTCATGTTTTTGGGGCATAAAATATGCAAATGAGTTAGGGTTTGTAGAAAATCTCTTGGGAAACAGTTTGTAATGGTTCTAAATTTTTAGAAAGGATATTTTTTAAATTTCTAAGCTATTTTAATGGAGGTTTGTGGTTGTATTTGTGAAAAACTAGTTGTGAGCCATTCAAACAAGCCTAATTAGGCCTCTTTTAAAGCATAGCAACAAAAATTTGAAGGTTCTGTTCCAAAACACCCCAACCAAAAATTGATATATATTGTTAAAGAGGATAATTTTTGATGCGCTAGGCTGAAATTTCATGTTTTTGGGGCATAAAATATGCAAATGAGTTAGGGTTTGTAGAAAATCTCTTGGGAAATAGTTTGTAATGGTTCTAAATTTTTAGAAAGGATATTTTTTAAATTTCTAAGCTATTTTAATGGAGGTTTGTGGTTGTATTTGTGAAAACCTAGTTGTGAGCCATTCAAACAAGCCTAATTAGGCCTCTTTTAAAGCATAGCAACAAAAATTTGAAGGTTCTGTTCCAAAACACCCCAACCAAAAATTGATATATATTGTATCTTTTATTTTTTTTTTACCTCATGGGTTTGAGTTGTTCCCTTCAAATTATGTCAAAAATACCCCATTTGCTGCTTTATAAGGCATAGTGGAAAATTATATACAAAAATCACTTGATTTGGTGTGTTGAGGTTCTTTAAGTGCAAAGTCTATTCGATTGGGTGTGTGTTGATATTTTCCCACCCTAGTCTACATCAAAGACCCCATTTCATCATCATGGGGCTAAATTATTTATTTCTCGGTGCTTTGGCTAGAGTACATGAGTCTTCATGATGCCAATATGGTCAAGTGGAGAGCAAGTCTAATTATTTTGCATTATAACATTGTTGTTATTTATCTCATGGTTATAAATTTTAATTGAACATCTCACTTAACTAGGATTGTTTCCTTGAAGAGAAAAAAATATTATATCTAGAAATTAAATTTTCATGTAAGCGTGATGTGCACTATTCACGAATAAACTATCCTTATTAAATTGTGCATGTCCTTAATGAGTTATTTGATCCTTGACTTCACCTAAGTGGGTGGTAGTAAATTATGAAAAATTTTGGGGTAAAGGGACCTTAGAAAGGATTTCATACCCACTTTTATAGTTTATAATTAATGGAATAAAGACATAAGATGCATTAGAGTAGACAATTGGGTTTAGTGTATTTCAGTGTCATTGGGTTATGAGTGTGATTGAGGTAGAGTCACCTTTGAACCTAAGGGTTATACCCCTAGTGTTAGTCAACCAAGTGTGTGATGGTTGAATTTTCTTGAGGAATTAATATGTGAATTTTCCTTATAACCTTTCTCTACATAATATTATTCATGTTATATGGTGATCTTGTATAGTTTAAATTGAACCATAAATTCTAATATAAGCATATATTGAAGATAAGATATGGTTAGATTCTTTCTTGAACATTCATGGTTATCTAGTTTGTCAAGTGGCTCTTATAGGGCATTGTTATTAGGATTGTTAACTACTACTCCTCATAGTAAACAAAGCCCTTATAGTTTTACTATTGTGGATCATTTTATATACTTTCTACACAATTGTGTGTTGTTATGATTTAAACCTTAGTCAAATTTGTGATTACCAAGAAATGAAATATGATTTGGGTGAATTCAAGTTGTCAAAATACAAAGTCTTTGCTTAATATGTAGGCAAGGTCATCAAAGATTATCCCTAGATGACTAGGTCTTGTTCTTGGTCATGTTCTTTTATTATTACCTTGAAGTTACTATTGATATAAATTTAATTTCTTAACATGTCCCTAGAATTATGATGTGTTTATTATGGAGTTAGATAAACTCATTAAGTCTATTTTGGTGATGTGGATTCCATGTCACCATTTGAACTAAAACATAATTGGTTACAAAAGTAGTTTACATGATCAAGTTCTTATAATTTATTGGTAAAATGTTGCTATTCTTCCATGAATTACATGCGTAGGGAGCATAATTTTGTGAATTATGCAAGTGTTTGGGATTAAAATTTGGAATTTGTGTGTTGTCCTTAGTTATAATTTGGTTGAAAATTTTGGGCATAACATTTGGTATCAAAGCATGGTTATAACCCTAGGATTTTTGGTTAGTGTTGTTTCTCGTGTGTTTTTATTTTATGAATTTTGTGCACAATTATCTCCTTGTTGTAATTGATGGATGGAATAACTTTATGTTGTCTTTTCTTTCCTTATTCTTTGATAATGGAACTATCAAATTTAATCATGTACTATGTACCTCGATGTGAGTGATGTAATTAATTGTGAAAAAATGATACTATGTTCATATTATTTGTGCGGGAAAATAATTGTGAAATACTAATCTCTTAAGGGAATAATATATTTTATTGAAACCTAAAAGCAAATAGAAAATGTAGTGTTTAAACTAGGTTTGAGATATGAGATCTTTCTCTATGTTTCTGGAAGTTATTTAAAACTGCAATTCCCTTCTTGTGTGTGGATTAATAAAGTATTTCCTAAAAGTGCATACTTTCTTAGAACTAATTAAATTCATGCTTTGTGTAAGGTTATAATGTAAATATAAAATAAATCTCTTTGATTAGGAAAAATATTTGGGTAAAAGACCTTAGTCTGAAAACTATAGTCCTACCATAGGATGCGTAGTAACGAAAAGAGTATCCTTTTCCCTTGCTTGTTTGATAATTGTCATTAAAGATAAATTAATGGTGTCTTAGAGTGGTGTTGTAATGTGCTATACAAATTCACACTATTCTAAGATATTTATTTAACTAAAACATGCCTTAATTGCTTCTTTGCAAAGGTGTTGTAAAGTGTTGTGACACACTTTCACACTTCTCTAGGACTTTTTTGATTAATTAAGCCTTACGGGTCCCTTTCTAAATAAAATGTATTTAAATGTGTACCTTTTTTAAGTGTTGTAAAGTTTTATAAAACACTTTCACATTTATCTAGGTGATATTAATTGTTTGTGGTTAATTGGAGTTATTAACCCCCTCTTTAGGCCTTAATTTTGACACCTCCCGAAGATCTATCCCAATAATCAAAATTTAAATAGAAAATTATTTAATTAGGAAAAACTTGGTCCTGGTAAGTTGATTTAAGATCCATTCACCCTTGATGGTGAATGGGTCCTCCCTTAACAAGACCCCCCTTTCTTAGTTGATCTTCAATGGGTTTTTGGCCTTCTTTCAGTCCCCCAAGCTTGGTTTTGGAAACTTAGCAAGGACCCATTCGCCTAAAATGGAGAATGGGTCCTCCCTTAATGAGACCCATACTTTTTAATTTTATTTTGATGAGAATTTAATTATCTTTCTTTCCAGATCTAGTGTTGGCCATAGTTCTTTAAATTTCAGAATTAATCTCCTAACTTAGTATAAATAAGGTGTTAATTCACATTGTTTCTACTAGAAAGTTTATTAAGAAATCCTATAACTGTCAAGCATTCAAACATTCAAGTCATAAAGTATTATAGTTCATTTCAAAGGAATTCATAAGGCATTTCAAGACAAATATCAAGAGTATATTACATAAATTCAAAGGTCATATCAAGTGTTGCATGCATTCATGTTGTTGAGCTAAGAAGTGGATGTAGCATTGAAGGTCTACTTGTAACTATTATTCACATAATTCTCAAGGATCATATATCTATATTCTTCATGGTCACTTCATGATAGTTTTCACATTTTCTTCACAAGACAACATCCAAGGAGATATTATTTACATATTTCATGTTTCATGCTTCATTTCCTTACTTCATCATTTGGTTTAATTACCTACACGGGGTTCGACTTAGCCAAACCCCCATTCACTAAAAAATTAACAACTTTTTCTACCTTTGAGTGTGTGATTGCATATTTATAGGTTAAATCTCAAGTTGAACAAGATTTAGAGCAAGATTGTCAAAGTTGAAAAGTTTCAAAAGTTGTCATTCAAAGTGTAAGATCATGGAAAGAGCTCTACAAAATTGCATAAAGTCTTACAAAACTCTATAATTGGGATTTCAAGAGTGCAAAAATCAAGGAACAAGATCCTAAAATAAATTTTCCAAAAACCTAAAAGAACCCATTCACCACTGAAGGCGAATGAGTCCTCCATAGCTCAAAAACTACAACTTTTTGGCTAGGTACATAGATTTTTATGATCTAGAAACATCCCCCATAGTCTCTATAACAGTTAGGTTGAATTTCTGGTTGTTATTAGCATCTTATTTTACACAATTTGAGGTGCTAATGGCCTTGAAAAATAATAGGTCTCACTTTGTTTATTCATTGTGGTTGACCCTAATTTTTAACTTAATCTTTTTTGGTGAACCTGACATATTCAATTTTCTAATTTTTTGAGTCTTTCATTACATCTTAAGTTAAAATACTCCATTAAATGCATTTATATTTAAATTCAATTGGGGTTTCTTCTTTTGCATTGAAATCTTGCATATCATATAGGGTTGATGTTGGTTGTTTTCAATGAACCAATCAGGTCTCACTAGCTACCTATAAGTTTTCCAAACTCAATTCTCGAATACTTGTGAGACAAGTGGCCAACGAACAAGCTATAGCACCAATTGCTAAATCTCCTCCACTTTAGGCTCTACAAAACCTGGGAGGGTGGTCCCACAATGTACATTATACAATTATCTCAGACAATTCACATATACATTGCAAATTGAAGTAGATATATTCTCTCAAATGACTAATAAGACAAAATTATTCAAGAAAGTGGAATTTCTCTAAATGAATTATATATCCTAAGTCAAGAATATAAAACAACAAAAATTACCACAAATCAAAGATAGGTCAATGATGATTTAAAATATTGTTCTCAAGTCAGGTAACTAGATCCATGAGAAATACTTTAAGGGGTTAGGATTAGTGCCATTATCTATGGGAGAGGAGTCTAAGTAAACTAAAATATAAGGTATATTTAATTATCAATACCCATGACCTAAGTGATATTACTTTGTAATTCATGAATCTATATCCAAATTCTAAATACTACTCATCATATCCAATGACCCTACACGCAAATTTATGGTTTGATTCAAGCATTTTAACTCATTCTATGAACCAAAGCTAAAACCAAAACACATATCAAAGTATGAAAATGATGACAATTAATGAAATAATCTCTTATCAAAAATTTCATTAATAATTCAAGTAAAAATCCAAAATGGAGAGACTATAGGTTTCAAAAATATCCATTATCATTTAGATGTTCTCATGAGCCATACATTTGAAAAAAATTACCATCTAGACTCAAAGAATTAGATGCAGACTTAGCATATTCACTCTTTGTTCTTAATTTTCACAATTGAGTTCTAGAATTCAACCAAAGACGCACACAAATGGCCCTGAATTCCCTTTTATAAAACAAGGGAGAAAAAACAAACTTCAAGATGGATGTACACATGTCACATTCTAATTGGATAGTTAAAAGAAATATTTCCTATTTTAGTTATATTTGCAATCTTCAAAATGGAGGGAATACACATGAGACAAAGATTATTTACATTTGTTGTAAGGAGAATTTTTTCCTTCCAAAAAGCACATGTCAAAAATAATAATCTTATTTGTTGTAGCACATCCATTTCGTTGTGAAAGATGAAAAAATGTTGCAAAGAAAAAAGTGAGTTAACATCCCGTTTAGCATTCCACATCATCAACAACTCATACTTTCATGTGAAACATATATTTTATACACTATAACTTCTGAGGCTAGACCTGTACAATACTTGACAAATTATATGTTTCACATTCAAGATTACCAACCCAATCAACCAACCAATAACCTTCCCCATTCCTCATATTCTTCATTAGATGGCCAATTGAAATTGATGATTTTATCTAACTTCTTCTTGTATGGGGAATACTTGGTTATTATAGAGTTTGATTCCTTGTCCAAATCCTCTAGAAAGCTAATAATAAATTTCAACTTTCCCTACGTTTTATGAAAGGTATTGATGTCAACTTCCTTACAAATTTCATTCACCTAGGAGTCAATAACTCCATCCATCTCCCTTTTCCATAATTGCAATGGTTTCAATACATCATTAGTGAGTTGAATGTCTAGCAATAGTGACAAATCTGCCAAATCATAATGAGCCTTTAATTATCTTATCTTTTGCTCGAGTGGGGCTATGTATCCCTAAGAAAAATTCTCACTTAGTTTAGATACAAATATATAGGTTGGAAGCACATTAGGGTACTTATCCTTATGTTGGATAGCTCCAACTGCTATCAACTTCAACCTCTCAACCCTTAGGATCCACTTATTCAAGATTGGCATGGCCAACTCCTTATCTCTTTGGGACAACCCTATTGCTCGCATCATCAAGGTGTAATTGTCATGCACACTATTTAGTTTGGCCTAAATCTTCTCATTTAGATGCCTCAAGAAAGTAAGAAAAATCTTTGATATATTTTCATACATTTTATCCTGATCCTTTTCTAGCAAATTCTTATATGTTGCAACTTGCAGAAGAAGTTGCTCCCTTCTAGGTTCATCAGATGAGCTAGGACTTGGTTTGCTTGATTCCTCTACTGAAAGTGGCTCTTGTCCCAAACTATATCATACCATTTCTAATTCTAAACTTAAGGTGAAGGTTGGTAAGATGCAATTGGAGAAGATGGAGGTGGGTGACTTGAGTTGGCCTTGCCCTGTTCTCTTTGCATTTCTCCCCTCTGCTTATAGAATGGTAACTTAGTTTCTAATACAACTACCCTCTATTAACTATTATCATACTCACTGAGTAGCTCATGATACTTGTTTTTAAAGTAATCCCTTTTGAGGGTAAGATTTTCAACAGTTGCTTAAGTAAATCTAGCAACATTAACAACCATGTCAGCTACCTCCAAATTGGGGGTATTAGTAAATCTCCTCACAAGTAATTTCCCATGGAAATTTGATGAATCAACAAGTATCAGTTTCCTAGATCCCATGGATAATGATCGCATTGGTAATGCATCCCAATCTTCACTAAATGTAGAACCTCAAAGTTCCATTTCCAATTCTTCATTAGTTTTCACTAGAGGACTTTCAACCCTCCTTATGGCATCTAGGACTATAGAATCAACAATGTCCCATTCAAGTAGCAATAATGCACCACACTTTTTTACAAGTTCTCTATCATCATGTGTGGTAATCTTTTGAAATTCATTCTTCATAATACTCCTCACATTGGCCTAGATGACATTCTCAGGCAACTCTAGATGCAAACTCCTTTCACTGGCCACTTTCTCTACATATTCTATAGCCTTGGATCTCCACCCAAAAAGTTTGAATGGAGGAATGACAACAAAGGATTCATCTTCCATAAACTCCTTACAAGCTTCTATTCTCAGGTCATCTACACTATTCAGACCACTGATGTCAAGTTTTCCCAACCTAAGGCTATTTTTTCCTGAACTCAAGGAAATTGTCCCTACAGTGGGAGGAATTCGTTGGTACATATCCTCAGAAGCGATAAAGATGTCATCTTCATCTATATCAAAATATTCAACCTCTCCTCTTGCCTTAATTCTTTGCTTCTTAAGAGGTGGCTGCTCAAATGGAGTAGAAATTCCTGAGGGTGAATCAAGATATATTATAGATAGAGGAGCCTATCTTGGAGGTGGTGGTAGTGCACTCTAAGGATAATTCACATTTGGCCCTTCAGAAGTGATAGGGGTTGGAAAGCTTTGTTCTTCATCTATTTCTTTCCTCCTCCTATAGTAGATTCTTAGTTACTTGGGTGGTTAGTAAGTAGGCCTTTCTTCTAATGTCACTATATTATCTTCTTTAGCCAAGTGCTCTTGATTTTCCTTTGTCTATCACCTCATGTTGCTCCCTCAATATGCCAACCACATCTTCAAAATTATCCATAACATACATGACTTTACTATTTCATTAGGTATGTTTGGAAAAGGGTCATATTGGGGATCCTTCTTCCATTTTGCTTCTACCATCTTCCTATAAGCAAGATACTTAGTTTTCCTTTCATCTTTTACTCAATTTCTTATTTTCTTTCAATTTGGAACTAGAGCCCTCAAGATCATGATTCCTTGGGCGCATAGTGTCCAACTTGTAAGGCACTAGCAGATGTACTAATTTCTTCCATGTCCCTTTCACTAGAACATAATTGGTGAATGTTTTCCATTATGGAAATAATGAATCTTTCCTTGCTATGTCAGGTAAGTGCACTATTTGTGAAGCTCCTAATTGCCTCATGATTTCAAGGAATCATATCCTTAACATCACATCTCTTGACAAGACATATGGATCTAGACCATTGCCATATAATCTAAAAATTGTTTTATCATGATATAAAATCAATTCTCCCCAATTATGACTCAAGTTTAGGTCTGGCCTCATCTCCATGGGTCTCAAGAATTCGTGAATTTACTTTGGAATTCTTGGTGGTTAATATATCAAGGACCTACTTATTCTTTATGCAAAAGAATTTTGAAACATCACAATATTGTATTACTTGTCATCCTTGTCCAAAATGCGGGTCCAAGATTGAATAGGAAAATCAACCCCTTCCTCCTTCCTTCTCAAAGTTATATCCTTCTCAAAAACCTTCTTCTGTTTATGCAGGAACATGTGCATTAATATTGAACACCACTAGAACTTCACCCATTTTTTTCCTTCCTTTAGCTAAACAAAACCTTTATGGATATGTTCTACTAGATAAGTAGCATAATCATAGACTATGCTACAAGCTAGGTGTTGCAAATGTGTTTACAGATAGATGTATTCTTTCTGCAATGTGTCGAGTGGAGAAAAACAAATGATTTGGCACAAGGAGTAGATAGTCTTCCTAAAATAACTCACAAAATAACTCATTGGGAAGGGCTCAAGCTCCCTCTCACCAATCTTGGCATGCTTTCTATGCTTCCTCTTAACAGTGTGTAAAGGAAACATCTTTTTCCTGATGAACACCTTGGTGTTATTATGTTCCTTCATAATTTCATCCATATCTAGAGGAACCAAATCTTGACTCCATTCATGCAAGTCAAAAATATCTTCAATTTCCTTCTTGGTTATCTTTACCATATGCCTCCCATCAAATGTCCTAACCACCCTAGAAATTGGGTCATACATTGAGGCAATATCTTTCAAAAGATCAATATCCATATGCACATTGGGAAGAATTAATTTTCCCATATCTAACCTATAAGGATTATAGAGAGTAACTCCATGATTCCTATTCATGAATCAATGTTGAAAAAGCTACCATCCAGTATAGGGAAACTCAACATCCTCTATGAAGCATTGTTTATCCATCACTCCCTCTCTCATAGTAGGGCCATAGAACAAGACCTTTCCTTTGGGTTTCTTATTTTTAGAGGAAGGTAACAAGTAAATTACATCCTAGGAGAGTGTTTTGGACTGCATCGATGAGGTGTCAATTTGTACTTTGGGAGCCATAAATTTTATGTATACTAGGGTTCTAACACGAAGAATTTTAACTACCAACTTCCTCGTTGAAACCTATGACTCAAAACAAGTGCTAATTCAAAATGGTTTTACAGGGCTATGACCTTTTAAAGGCATAACTAACCCTAATTCAAAGTAATTAAATTAAAGCAATAAAGCACACTCGTTTGAAAACAAATTGAGAGTGAGCCCTAATTCAAAAAACTGAAAAAAAGCATAAAACTATGTTTGTTGTATTTATGGATTTCAATTGCAATAAACCCTAATACCAATTGGGAAAAAATCTGCAAACCACTTCTTTCAATTCTTGTATCACTCTAGACACTTCTTCAAATCCCAAATAAGCAAGAACATACCGTATACACATATTTTGAAGGAAATTGAATATATTTATGGGTCACCTCTACCATTACTCCCCACTCACATGAAGTGAATCAATTAAAATGGGTGTACTTTATAGCTTTGAATTTGCATCGTCGATCTTCATCTAAGATGGACATCTCAAATGAATTAGATTGAGACAATGACATTTGAATTTTCATCATTGTTCCAACTTGGACAAATGGCCAATAGAAATATTTAGATTGGGCCTTCTTCACCTTAAAACCTTGAGCGTTAGAATGGAAAGTAATGGTTGGTCCCACACACCCAATCAAACATGTGTCAACATCTCATGGACCTCACAACAATTAAAATTTTCACACTTGGGATGTGAAAGCCAGCAGGGAATGACTCAGATTAAATACCACAATTTGGTGATCTTAAAACCTACACATGTGAGGAAGTTAGTCATAAAAGTGGTCCTCGACTTGGATGATGATAGTTTACCCTTGAAGACAGATGACTTAAATTTAAGTCACTTATGAGAAAAATATTAGAACTTGAATTTGGGAATATTGAAATGCTTTGTGGTTGGAAGTGACCAAATAACCTAAGCAAAGCGGCTGGTAAGGAATGAAAAACGATGGCTTGGAATACAACTTATATCACTGACAACTAGGGAAAACAAGTCTTAAAATGCCCAAGGATTGTACATGGAGAAATTGAAAACAAGGTTACCTAAGTAAAACCTTCCACCCTTCCTATGGGAAACATGTGGCATGCTAGTACCATGCACAAAAGTGTTGGATCTCAGTTGTGTTTATGGTTTGTCCTTGATGACAAAATCTCTGATCCTTATGATTTACAATGGCACTTCTTTGATGTCTCTTGGCTATTACAGAAAGTTATTTGTTATGTTTCAATTTCATGATGATGATAAGAATTCTAGTTCAAGCTATGAATACTATTTCTGTGACTGACAAAGCTTGTAAGTTGGTTTCTTTGTCAAGATGGTTCTTTTTGCATTTCACAGGCTCTCACATTTTAGCATGAGTATGGCAGGGTATCCCCGAACCACTTTGAAATGTATGAGTTTCCTATCGGCAAGAAATTTTTGATGTTATGTCGATTGAATTTAACATTTTGGTAGCTTTCAGTGTGACATTGTTTGTTGTTTCAACGACAATAGTTATATTGGCATAAGTTAAATCTGTCGGTATGTGGTCTCAACGATATTTGCTTGTCACACTGACTGGCATAGGAAAGAATCATATCAACATGAGTAATTCCATTGGGATAAGGTCTTACCGATTCCCTTGTGTCTCCCTAACCTACTTCAGAATGAGCTTAGTGGCAAAGGAAATAATCCTTGGAGTGATGTCATAACGAGTGAGCAAAGTCACATCGACCACCGCTGGAATTTCGTCAGGACTTCTCTTTGGCTTTTGGCAACAGAAAAAGTGTTCTCTATTGGCATGAGCTTGGCTGTCGGGCTGAGGTCATAGTGAAAAGGTTATGTCTCTCTGACTAATGCATGTGGATGTCTTTTGGCAGGAGTGTTGTAATAGGCATATGGTCTCTCCAAAGATATATTGTCTTACCGACCGTGTTCAAAAAGGTCATATCGGCAAAATTTTTTGTTCTGTATAATGTCATAACAAACTTTGCAGGTCTCGCCGATATAAAATATTAAGGGCTCTTGGTGAAAAATATTGTGTTTGATATAATATCTCTCTGATAGTGGAAAGTCATGGCGAAGGCGAATGAAAGGCTTTTGGCGAAAGGTTTGTAAAGTCTTAGCGACTCAGAGTGAATAAAGTCTTTCGGTGAAAATTATTGTATTATATGAAAGGTCTTCCCGATAGCATTAGGTTATAGTGACAATCTAAAAACAAGATAGAAGGCTTGTTGGTAAGAAAAACCATTTTTCACAATGACCAATGTGTATCATGTGGAGTATCCGTGAAACATAGAGTAGTCTATATAGTGTCTCCCTGACTAAGTATAGTCTCGGTGACTTGGAAATGAGAAAATCCTTTGGCATAGGTGTTGAATTGTCAAGCGACATTGTGTATCGAATGTCTTTCAGAATGAAAAAGTTTGTTCTCCAAGAGGTCTCCCCAAAAGTTGTTTTTTACAACGATTGTGAATGAAACAAAAAGGGCATCTCGGTAAGAAGTTTCCTCATGTCTCAGTGAAAGAATGATATACTAAGGAAGACCATCAGCGTAGCAAGTTGTATTCAATATGTCTTCTTCTCTGACTCTACTGGTTTTTGGTGAAAGTGACAACCATAAGGTTGTCTGGCAATGTTAGAGTTGTCTATGACATAACGTGTCATTGATTGAATAAAAAGGTTTAGGGAAAATATTTTGAGCATATTATTTTTGGCTGGGCATTGAACCCTAGCCTGGCCACCATCATGAATGTTTACGCTAACTGTAACAGTCTCTACAGAGGTTTATGGAAGGTTTGTTTGGTGTACCTCTCTGATTGGATGCTCGACAGTGGTTGATGGAGCCATGGGAGTTACAGTTTCGTCTAAGAAATGATCTCACAAGTTTCAGAAGTTGGGTGAAATGACTCTTGTTTTGGTTGGTTGCTCTGCCATTACTTCTGATGACTGTTACTTTTCTAGCATTTATTTATAGAAGCAAAAAACTTAGTTTTCTATTCGACTATTATTTTAATTCTGAGATTATCATTCTTGGGCTGTATGAAAATGTATGATAAAACTCTGCAATAAAAATCTGAATAAAAATGCAAAGATTGTAAATTTCTTTTCTACGTAGTATTTTAGGGATTCAATTATTGAATCTTTAAGGTATTCTGTAGATGAGAAAAATAGAGAGATATGTGCTTAACTGAAAACAGTGAAATCCTCTGAATCATCACTATTGTTCAAAAAGTAAACTAAGGGGTTGGTACTCCTTGAGATAGATATCTCCAAACGAGGGGTTGGTGCTCCTTGAGTGGGTGCTCAAAAAAACCTATAAGGAATTGTGAACAGTTGTTTAAAAGATTAAGCCTGGAAGGAATTTAGGGAGTGGTTTTTACACCCTAGGAGTGTTTTCCACTCAGCAAAATATTGTGCCTCTTTGTTCTTCTATGTTCTCTCTGGTTTACTTTGCTGTTGTTGTTTTTAGTTCACTATTAAGTCATTATTTTTCTCAATTCTATTTATGAATGATTACATTCAACTCATGAATGCTTTAATCAGAATGATATTGAGATCAAATCTAAGCTGGGTGTTAAAATATTTTTTAAAAAAAAATAGTCAAATAGTTAAAACACTGATTCACCCCCTCTTAGTGTCTTTTTAACTCCAACAATTGGTATCAGAGCGTAGGGTCCTCTGATAGGTTTTAAATTACCTTAGATTGATCTTGGTCTTGGAGTTTTTTTTTTTAATGGCACATTCTCAAGAAGGTGCCTCTATAACCAGAGCTTCGTTATTTGATGGAATAGATTATGTGTTCTGGAGAATTTAAGAATGGAAGCTTTTCTTGTTTCTTTTGATGTTGATGTTTGGAGCATTGTTTTAGAATATTACAATGTACCTGCCACTATTCCCACTGATGCTGCTGAGAAAAAGAAGTATGAAACTAATGCCAGAGCTAAGCATTCCATCTTGTATGGATTAACTAAAGATGTGTTCATTAAAGTCATGCATTGCAAATCTGCTCATGGAATCTGGGAAAAACTTGAAACTATATATCAAGGGAATGAGAAAGTCAAACTATCAAAAATCATTACTCTCAAACATCAATTTGAGGAGTTGAAAATGAAGGATGATGAGAAAGTGGCTGAATATTTCCTAAGAGTTGATGAAGTTGTCAATGGAATGAAAGGTCTAGGTCAAGAGGTTAATGAATTTGATGTGGTCACAAAAGTTGTTAGGTCCTTACCATCTAAATTTGAATTTAAGGTTTCAGCCCTAGAAGAAAAGAAACACTTTGATAAACTTACCTTAGACAGCCTACAAGGAATACTTATTACCTATGAAATGAGAACTAGCAAAAACAATTCAATTGGGAAAGAAACTGCCTTTAACTTTGAAAAGAAAGAAAAAGTTGAAGTCAGCAAATCAGACTTGTCTGATTCTAAAGAATCCCATTTTGTTAGAAGATTTAAAAGGGGATCAGGAAAATATAAGGGAAAACTTCCCTTTAAATGTTTTAACTGTGGAAAAATAATTCACTTTGCTGCAAAGTGTCCCTATGATGATCAAATCTATGACAATGAGACAACTGAAATATAGCCTAAGAAGAAGGCTTTCAAACCTAAACAAAATTTCAATTTTAAAAAGAAGAAAAGTCTATTTAGTAAGGATGAATCTGATATTGAGTCTAAAGACTCATCAGCTAATGAAGTTGAAACTTTGTTCATGGCTGAATTTACTCAATAAAATGATTCTAACACCATTGACACTAAAGAAGGTGAAGTAGATCTTGAAAGTGAGCTGAAATGTGCTCTTCAAGAGGTCAGAAAACTTCAAAAACAAGTTCTTACTCAAGAACATAAACCTAATCAAGAATTGATCTCTCTGAAAACTCAGCTTGAAGAAGCTAAAAGAGTTGAAGTCTGCCTTAGAGAGACTGTAAGCTGTAAAGATCATGAAATTCAAAAACTAGAACAAGAAGTAGTCTTTCTTAGGAAGGAAATTGAAAAATATGAAAGCACTCTAAAACTGAATGAGATGCTCAGCAAGCAGAAAATGTATAAAGATAAAACTAGTGTAGGTTTTGAAAAGGGTGAATGCTCATCTGACAAAGCAAAACAAAACCCCTCTTCTGAAGTCAAAAGCTCTGGTTCAAATCACTCAGAATCTGAGAAGGGTCATGTAAAGTTTTTTAGAAGTAATAGACCTTCATACAAGGATAATACTTTTTTCTATGGTTATTCTTTTTTTTTGCAACAAATTTGGTCATAAGGTGAGCACCTGTAGGCTTATGAATTCTAGAATACCCAGGTTTGGTCTTAGGAAACACTATGGTTTTTTTAGACAGATCAGATGTTTTAAATGCAATACTTTAGGACATTCTGTCAAATAGTGCAGAACTGATCTACAATCTAAACATCAGAAAATTAAAAAGGTTTGGAAACCTAAGACTGTCAACAACATTGAACAAACTATGTTGGTTCAAACTGCCTTTCATTCCAAGAAAAAGGACTTATGGGTCCTGGACAGTGGATGTTCTAACCATATGACTGGTGATAAGGACAAGTTTATAAAACTTGAAGATTATGTAGGTGGATATGTCAAGTTTGGTGATAATTCTGGTATTCAAATTAAAGGTAGAGGTTCACTTCTTCTAAATGAAGACACTCCTATCTATAATGTGTACTATGTGGAAAGTCTCAAGCACAATCTTCTAAGTGTTAGTCAAATCTGTGATAGTGGTTATCATGTTCTTTTTAATTCGTAGGTATGTGAGATTAAGAAAAAGCTTGGAAAGGTTGTTGCTGCTGGAAGGAGGACAAAAGGAAATGTGTACAATCTCCTTGACTCATCTTGCAATGACAATATTCAAGGTATGTGTCTAATGGGCCAAATTGAAGAGAGATGGTTATGGCATAAAATATTAGGACACATAAATTTTGAAAATCTGGTTATAATCAATAAGAATCAGAATGTTAGAGGTTTACCAATTCTTAACAAGCCAGAAAATTATGTGTGCAAAGAATGTCTAAGTGGTAAACAAACTAAAATCAGCTTCAAAACAAAAGAACACTCTTCATCAAAACCTCTATAGCTAGTGCATACTGATTTATGTGGACCAACTAGAACTAGGTCTATTAATGGTGAAAATTACTTTATGCTTTTTGTAGATGATTATACTAGAATGATATGGGTCACATTTCTTAAGCACAAATCAGAAGCCTTTGAAAGGTTCAAAATCTTTCAAAAAATGGTTGAAAAGGAATATGATCCGAAACTCAAATGCCTTCGATTAGACAAAGGAGGTGAGGTCACTTCTCAAGAATTTATTGATTACTGTGAACAACATGGTGTTAAAAGGCAGTATGCTGCATCAAAAACACCTCAACAAAATGGGGTAGTTGAACGTAAGAATAGAACTGTAAAAGAAATGGCTAGAACCATGCAAGATGAAGCTAAATTGTCTGACATGTATTGGAAAGAAGTTGTTCATACAATTGTATACATTTTAAGCAAAGTGCAGCTTAGGGTGAAATCTAAACACACTCCTTATGAACTTTGGTATGTAAAAACTGCTTTTGTCAAATACTTTAAATTTTTTTGGAAGTAAGTGTTTTATTAAGAAAAATGATGATAAGCTTGGGAGCTTTCAATCAAAGAGTGATAAGGGTATCTTTTTGGGATACTCAACTCACAACAAATCTTACAAATGTCTTAACAAAAGGATTAATAAGATTGTTGAAGTTGTTAATGTAAAATTTGATGAAAGCCACATTTGAATGCAAAATCTTTGCAAAAGAATGAGGAAGAAGAACTTGAATTTGAAATAATTTATGAAGGAGCTGGAATAGAAAAGTCTATTGCTAAATTAGCAAGCCCTAAAAATGAAAATGCAAGTCCTGAAAGGATTGCATCAAATGCTCCTTCAAAAAATCTAGCTATATACCACCCCAAAGATTAGATTATTGGGGATAAAAATGCAGGAGTTCAAACTAGAAGAAGGGCTGCAAAATCTGATGAAAAGGCACAAATTGCTTTATGTCTAGTTACTCTGTTTGAGCCTAAAATTTTTAATGAAGCTCTCATAGACTCATGCTGGCTTAATGCTATGCAGGAAGAAATTGATCAGACTGAGAAAAATTAGACTTGGGAGTTAGTCCCAAGACCAGATGACAAGAATGTCATTGGAGGCAAATGGATATATAGAAACAAGGTGAATGAAAATGGTAATGTTATTTGCAAAAAAGCAAGATTTGTCTGCAAAGGCTATGGTCAACAAGAAGGTATTGATTTTGGTGAAACCTTTGCACCTGTAGCTAGACTAGAATCTATTAGAATATTCTTGGCTTATTTTGTTTACAAAAACTTTACTATTTATCAAATGGATGTCAAAATTGCTTTTTTGAATGGATATTTAGAAGATGAGGTCTATGTTGAACAGCCTGAAGGTTTTATATGCAAAGATAATCCTAACCATGTTTACAGGTTGAAAAAGGCTCTCTATGGCTTAAAAAAAGCACCTAGAGCTTGGTACTCTAGGCTAGACAGTCACTTAATCTCTAATGGCTTTGTTAGAGGAGGTGTAGACAGTAATATTTATGTTAAAACTGAAGGTTCTGATATTTTAGTTGTTGAAATTTATGTTGATACTATCTTTGGCTGTAATAATGTCACTTTGAGTAAAAAGTTCTCTCAGTTAATGGAATCTGAGTTTGAAATGTCAATGTTAGGGAATTAAATTTCTTTTTCGGTCTTCAAATCTCTCAATGTGAGACTGGAATATTTCTTTCTCAATCCAAATATGCTAGAGAGATGCTTACAAAATTTAAAATGGATGAATGTTGTCCTATTAGCACTCCAATGGCTACTGGATGCAAACTTACTAAAATTGATGATTCTCTTGATTCAAATCAAATAGAATATAGATCAATGATCGACAATCTCTTATATTTTACTGCCTCTAGACCTGACATTATGCAGGTAGTTTGTACTGTTACACGTTTTCAAGAATCACCTAAAGAATCTCATGTTACTGCTCTCAAACGAATCTTTAGATACATTCAGGGCACTCTTGATTATGGTCTTTGGTATCCTAGGAGCAATGATTTTTCTTTGATTGCTTATACTGATGCTGACTGGGCTAGTTGTTTGGATGATAGGAAAAGCACCAGTGGTGTTGCATTCTTTCTTGGTGATCGTTTAGTGGCACGTCACAACAAGAAACAAGTATTTGTCTCTCTCTATTGCTGAAGTAGAATACATTGCTGCCACTACATGCTACACTCAAGTACTGTGGATGAGTCAGACTCTTTTAGATATGGGTATTGATGTTTCAAAACCTATTTCCATTCTTTGTGATAACACTAGTGTGATAAATATATCAAAAAATTGTGTTATGCACTCTCGAACTAAACATATTGCTATTAAGTTTCATTTTCTGTGAGAAAAGGTTTTGGCTAATGAAGTCTACTTATAGTTTGTTGGATCTCAAGATCAGGTGGAAGACATTTTTACTAAGCCCTTAGCAAAAAGAGATATTTGAAAGGCTGAGACTTTGATTGGGAGTTGTCTCTCAATCATTATTTCACTGAATCTCCAAGCAACTGCTTAGGGGGAGCAAGTTACATATTTTTTTATTTCGCTTATAGCTCTCCTACACTCTTGGTTGCTGCACTACTACCTTTTTTTTTTTTTGCAGCTGTTTCTCATCATGTTTTGGTTGGCTTCTCAGTTGTGTTTCATGGAAATGCATGATCTTCTCTTCTACTCTTTGTCACTGAGGCAAAAAGGGGGAGAGTCATTTGTGTTTTTCCATCAAGGACAAAAGGGGAGTTTGTTGGATCTCAGTTGTGTTTATGGTTTGTCCTTGATGACAAAATCTTTGATCCTTATGATTTATAATGACACTTCTTTGATGTCTCTTGGCTATTACAGAAAGTTATTTGTTATGTTTCAATTTCATGATGATGATAAGAATTCTGGTTCAAGCTATGAATGCTATTTCTGTGACTGACAAAGCTTGTAAGTTGGTTTCTTTGTCAGGATGGTTCTTTTTGCATTTCATAGGCTCTCACATTTCGGCATGAGTATGGTAGGGTCTCCCCGATCCACTTTGAAATGTCTGAGTTTCCTATCGGCAAGACATTTCTCATGTTATGTCGATTGAATATAATATTCTGGTAGCTTTCAGTGTGACATTGTTCATTGTCTTAGCAACAATAGTTATATCGGCATAAGTTAAATTTGTCAGTATGTGGTCTCAATGATATTGGCTTGTCACACCGACTGGCACAGGAAAGAATCGTATCGGCATGAGTAATTATGTCAGGATAAGGTCTTAGCAATTCCCTTGTGTCTCACCGACCCACTTCAGAATGAGCTTATTGGCAAAGGAAATCATCCTCAGAGTGATGTCATAACTAGTGAGAAAAGTTACACCGACCATCGTTGGAATTTTGACAGGACTACTCTTTGGCTTTTGGCAACAGAAAAAGTGTTCTCTATCGGCATGAGCTTGGCCGTTAGGCTAAGGTCATAGCGAAAAGGTTATGTCTCTCTGACTAATACAAGTGGATGTCTTTTGGCAGGAGTGTTGTAATCAACATATGGTCTCTCTGAAGACATTGTTTTACCAGCCGTGTTCAAAAAGGTCTTATCAGCAAAAGTTTTTCTTCGGTATAATGTCATAATGAACTCTATGGGTCTTATTGATAGAAATTATTAAGGGCTCTTGGTGAAACATATTAGGTTCGATATAATATCTCTCTAATAGTGGAAAGTCATGGCGAAGTCGAAGGAAAGGGTTTCGGCGAAAGGTTTGTAAAGTCTTAGCGACTCAGAGTGAATAAAGTCTTTCGGTGAAACTTATTGTATTCTATGAAACATCTTCCTGACAACATTAGGTTACAGTGATAGTGTTAAAACAAGATAGAAGGCTCGTCGGTAAGAAAAACCATTTGTCACAGTGACCAATGTATATCATGTGGAGTATCGGTGAAACATACAGCAGTCTATATAGTGTCTCCCTGACTAAGTATAGTCTCAGCAACTTGGAAATGATAAAGGCCTTCGACATAGGTGTTGAATTGTCATGGCGACAATGTGTATCGAATGCCTTTCAGAATGATAAAGTTTTTTCTCCAAGAGGTCTCTCCGAAAGTTGTTTGTTATAGTGATTGTGAATGAAAAAAAAGGGGCATCTCGGTAAGAAGTTTCCTCATGTCTCAGTGAAAGAATGATATACTAAGGAAGACCATTGGCGTAGCAAGTTGTATTCGATATGTCTTCCTCTCTGAATCTGGTGGTTCTTGGCGAAAGCGACAACCACAAGGTTGTTGGCAACGTTAGAGTTGCCTAGGGCATAACGTGTCATCGATTGAATAAAAAGGTTTAAGGAAAACATTTTGAGCATATTCTTTTTGGCTTGGCATAGAACCCTAGCCTGGCCGCCATCATGAATGTTTACGCTAACTGCAGGGTATGTGCAAGATCATCATGGAAAAAATAGGCCCTTAAATTGCAGCAAAATTCAGAAAAATCAGAGTTAGGCAACTTGACCTAAAAATTTGAATAAGTTATCTATATTATTTCAAAAATATGTAAGAATAGAATCTGTAAAAAAATGAATGTAGTTTCTAAACTACTAAGTTTTTTAAATCTATTTGGTGAAAATTTAAAATTCCAATGCAGTACTTAAATTTCAAGGGAAAAATAAGTAGGTGTTGACCACCCTAACCACAATAAAATGATAATATTTTTTATAAGATTTTTTATATAAGTAGAGGACTCATGTCGGATGTGATGCATATTTTTTGTAATTTTTTCCAAGTAAATAATTAATTGTGATTTTTTTATTAGAACTTTTAAAAACTATAAAAACGTGTACGTCTAACCATCTTAACTTGGTCAAAAATTCATGAAATTCAAATTTTTTTTTTTAATCCTATAGTATCTAAAGCATAGAATGTGATGCATGTTTTAGATTCAAAAAATGTGATACTGTTTCAAAGCTATAGATGTTTTACAATCAGCCTATCAATCAAGACTTTAGTCATAATTCAAATAGAAAATGAATAATAATTATTTATTAAATTCAAAGTAAAGAATAATTTATATTGGTGGAAAGCTGAGAATCTCCTTTAAAAACCCTTTTTGTTTCATCAATTTTGGGTAAAAAGAAAGTCGCCAGCCACATACCCTACAAATACCCATTATATTGCCACTTTTTGGCCCATCATGATCCTGCACATACCCTGCAACGGTCACTACAGAGGTTTATGGAAGGTCTATTTGATGCACCTCTCTTATTAGATGCTTGACAGTGGTTGATGGAGCCATGGGAGTTACAGTTTTGTCTGAGAAATGATCTCACAAGTTTCAAAAGTTGGGTGAAACGGCTCTTATTTTGGTTAGTTGCTCTACCGTTACTTCTGATGACTGTTACTTTTCTGGCATTTATTTATAGAAGCATAAAACTTAGTTTTATGTTCAGCTATTATTGTAATTCTGAGATTATCATTCTTGGGCTGTATGAAAATGTATGATAAAACTCTGCAATAAAAATCTGAATAAAAATGCAGAGATTGTAAATTTCTTTTCTACGTAGTATTTTAGGGATTCAATTATTGAATATTTAAGGTATTCTGTAGACGAGAAAAATAGAGAGATATGTGCTTAAGTGAAAATAGAGAAATCCTCCAAATCATCACTATTGTTCAAAAAGTAAACTGAGGGGTTGGTACTCCTTGAGATAGATATCTCTAAATGAGGGGTTGGTGCTCCTTGAGTGGGTCCTCAAAACAACCTATAAGGTATTGTGAATAGTTGTTTAAAATATTAAGCCTAGAAGGAATTTAGGGAGTGGTTTTTATACCCCAGGAGGGTTTTCCACTTAGAAAAATATTGTGCCTCTTTGTTCTTCTGTGTTCTGTCTTGTTTACTTTGCTGTTGTTGTTTTCAATTCACTCTTAAGTCATTATTTTTCTCAATTATGTTTATGAATGATTACATTCAACTCATGAATGATTTAATCAAAATGATATTGAGATCAAATCTGAGCTGTGTGGTTAAATATTTGAAAAAATAGTCTGATAGTTAAAACACTGATTCACCCCCCCTCTCAGTGTCTTTTTAACTCCAACAAAAAGGACCTTAAAATGTCAAGCATTTTAGTGGCTCTATTAGTGGCTCATGCTTGAGAACACATACCCTAGTGGGTATGGCAAGAAATATATCTCTGGTGGAGTAGACCAAACACATAGGAACTCAGAAAACTAGGAGCTCACCCAGACAAGGAAAGCAAACACAACAAAAAGAAAACACACCAAACCATATGCACAAAATTTATAGGACTATACAATGTACATGGAAATGTAACTTATTTTAGGAGAAATAGGGTTTCAGGAACTATGCATGTACTAGAAGTTCTAAAAATTCACATGTGAGTGATTATAGGAAGTAGGAATCTTCCCCATGAGTGTCTGCAATCAAATAAGGCCCAAGCCATAGGGGGTCAAAATTCCCATGCTTTCCTTTGTCTTCAAATCTTGCATTCCACATCAAAACCATACACCCTACTTCAAATTTCCTCTAAATAGCTCTTTTTTCATACAAATATTTGGCTTGGAGTTGTAGCCTCTCATTTCTCTTGTAAGCTTCTCCCCTCATCTCATCAAGCTCAGTCAACTCATCCATCTGAGTTTGCTTCTCATTAAAGATGTCAATATCATACTCCTAAATGAATTTATACATTTTCATCAGATTATTATGTGGTATTCTGGCTTCAACCCCATACACCAAGTTAAAAGGAGATTTTCCAATGACTTTCTTAACTTTGGTTCTATCTTCCCACAATGCCAACTATAGTTTTGAATCCTACGTCTTCTTATTTTTCTCAAGGATCTGTTTAATGATTTTCATAAGGCTCTTATTACTGGACTCATTTTGTCTACTCCCTTGGGGATGGTATGGGGATGAATAAGATACATTTATGCCATGCTAATTACAAAAATCTATAAATTTCTTAGACATAAAGCACATAATATTATCAAAGATGATTCTCTCAGAAATACCAAACCTCCTCAAGATATTATTCATTAGGAAATAAATGACAACTTTACTAGTTTCCTTCCTGGTAGGGATAGCTTCAACCCACTTGGTGAAGTATTCAGTTGCAACCAGGATCCAAGCATGTCCTCCACTAGACTTCACCACCATTTCTCCAATAAAATCAATACCCCATTGTTGTAAGGGGGTTGGTGTTGAAACTGGTCTAAGTTGTACGTTACTTGAAAGCTTTAGCTTACCAGTAAACCTTTGACATGCATCACATTTCTTTACAAACCTGTGTGCATCTTTGAACACTATGGGTCACCAGAAACTAGCTCTCAATACCTTATTTGCAGTAGTCTTATCCATGTAGTGACCTCCACACACTCCCTTTTGCATTTCAATTAGGAAAACTTTTGCTTTGTCACCATCCACACATCTGAGGAGCACACCTTCTAGGCTTGTCCACTAGAGTTAACCATGAATGATGAAATATCTAATTGCTTGTAGTTTTAAAATTTTCCTCTCATTGATTGGCATGCCATAAGAGCATTTCATAGTCTACAAATATACAACTATCCTTATGTACCAACCACATGTTTGCATATCATAGATGGGAGCGTTGATTTCTTGTTCAACTTCATTGATTTGGTTAGCCTCCAAATTGGTTTCAGCCATGAGTTTGGGAAAACCTTGGCCTCTCACTAGCTTCATAATTTAAATATCTATGTTGAACTCTTGGATTCTATTAATCCATCTACATTTCCTACATGTCATTTCTTGTTGAGAAAAAATTTCCTTAACTACCACACTTAGAACATAAGCCACTATTGTTGCATCAGTAAAATATGTTCTAAAATTTTTAACAACCTTAACTAAGGCATAAGCTTTCTTTTCAGTGGTTTCATACTTGATCTCAATTGCTTGCAAGGATTTTCTAAAAAAGGAAAATAGTTGTTCAAAACCCTCATCATTTTTCTGGAACACTCCCACAACTCTATGAAAAGAGGTAAATGTAAAAAAATGGAATGGCTTAGAATAATCTAGAGTTTTCAAGATATGCACAGCTTTAATAGCATCCTTAATGGCTTTGAAAAGCCTTGAGATGATATTATGACCATATCACCTTTTCTCCTTTCTTGAGCATTCTTGAGATAGGCCTAACTATCTTTGCAAAATTAGTCACAAACCTTCTTAGAAATTTTATCTACCCAAAGAAGGATTGAACCCTTTTAACATTCCTTGGTGGTGTAATTTTATCTATGGCTACTACTCTTTCAGACTCAATCTTGATTCCATCTTTCGAGACAATATGCCCTATAAATTTACCTTCTTTGACTCCAAAGGAACATTTCTTAGGGTTCAACGAGATTCCATACTCCTGGGCTCTAATGAAAATATTCTCAAGATGTGAGAAATGATCTTCTTCCTTCTTACTATTAGCAATAAGGTCATCCTAGTAAATAGAAAGAAACAAATCTAAGAAATAAAAAAAAGACACATCCATAACTCTCTGAAAAGTGGCACAAGCATTTATGAGGCCAAAAATCATTCTTACATAAACATAAGTCCCCCATGGTGTGGTAAATGTTGTATTGCTATGATTACCTCACCATAACCTAGTTATAACCTAAAAACCCATCCATCATAGAAAGAAATTCACAACCTGTTACATTTTGTAACATTGCTTTCATGTTAGGTAAAGGGTAATTGTCTTTCAATGAGGAAACATTGAGGTTCCTAAAATCAACACATAATCTAAAGTCACCATTCTTTTTTTCTGAATGGAACCAAATTGGACACCTATGAGTAATTCCTTATAGGTTTGATGATTCCTGCATCACTCAACTTTGCAAGATCCTCTTACATTTTAGGTCTCAAAGTAGGATTAATAGGTCTCTACTTTTTCCTAAAGGGATTTATATCAAGCCTCAATGGGATATCATGCTGGAACATACCTTCTCTATGCACTTTTAAATCATCATAGGAGTATGTGAATAAATTTCTATATTTTCTTAACAAATCAATTAGCATAGTCCTCACATGTGGCTTCATTTTTTCACCAATGTACACTTTCTTGGGGGAATTTTCTATTCCCAAATTTATTTCCTCTACGTCTTCTTTATGTATAGTTTCTTGTTTAGTATTTGATCTATCTGGGCCATAAAAGACCCTTTCAAGTGCAACTAATCCATTGGTAATTTTATTTGTTTTCAACTAAATTACCTCATTCCCAAACAATGTATCATTTCCATCAACTTCCACCACAAAATAACTAAATTCAATCTCTTGACTTTCATACTGGTCAATGCATTGCAAGAACTTCAAAATTTCATAATCATCCTCAAACACCTACCAATTACAAATGTTGTCAGGCACTGTAGGTCATGTTTGTACCTCAATTATCAAGACACCATCGAGAGTCACATCATCCAACTTAATTGCAATGTTAGCCAATAAATCTTCCCTGACATTATATCCTCTCTCTATCCATTCTATCCCAAAGGAATCAAATACCTCAATGGTGTCCCAAAATTCATTCCTATACTATCTCAACCTTTTGTCCATAGTGATAAACCTAGATATGACTTGGAAAAGTGCTAGCTTAAAATCCAAAAATACTTTTAATGATTTTATCCGATGTTTGGAGGCTAACTTCAAACCAAGTAATAAGGCTTTGTGTTCAACAACATTATTGGTACATGAAAACTACAGAGAAAAGGAGTACTTGAAAGTCTCATCTAGAGGAGAAATAAGAATTACCCTAGTGCCTGAGCCTTCCTTTGAGAAAGCTCCATAAAAATATAGAGTCCATAGAGTATCCTCCTATGGTGTCTGCAAGACCTCTCTAACAATTGGTGGAGGCTTAGCTTCCTCTTTCTCTTGCTTCAACTCTTCCACATGAAAGGTATGTATACCAGTATCCACAAAACTAATTATTGGGGGTTCCTATGGTTCTTCAATATGTTGAATCATATGCTAAAATCTTGATTCTCTGGCAATTTTGACATCCTTTTGATCAATCGAGAATGTAGCAAATGACATATCACATTGCATACTTCCCCCCATAGAAGCACACCATTGTATTGAGAATAACATTCCATAGGTTGGTCGAATATCCACCACTATGACACTCATGACCAACTCTTTTTCAAGAAATGTAGCCAGTTTATATGGGACCCTATGAATTACCCCGATAACAGGGACCTCTCTAGGATCCATAGCATAGAACTTTCCATAGGTGATATCAACCTTCAAGTCCATCTTGTCCATTATCCTAACTAGAATGACATTATTTAAAGCACTAGAAACTATCACACAATTTTTGAGTAATTTCCCATCAATGATTAGGCTCAAAAAGAAAGGATTGACCAGACTAGGATTCGTAGTGATGGTGGTTCCTAGATATATCTCAAGGTTATCATTAATTACTACTCCTACCTTAGTTTCCTTACCTTTAATATTACTATTTTTGGGTACATCAGCCTTTATTTTATGCTTGTTGCTACTGGAAATGATATTAATGAGAGCTACCATTTTTTCTTTATGCTAATTAATCCTCATCATTTCTAGAAAAGGGACCGTGACTCGGACTTGAGAAAAAACCTAAAATATATCAATGGGGGAGTAACTTGGTATTTCAGGAAGTATTATTTCTTGAGGAACTACCTTTTCAACTTGCTTATCAACCTTTTAAATGGTAGGCTCTAAATATTTTACTTTCAGATCTTGGTGGGTGGACTCAGTAGTAACCTTTGCTTTACCACCTTTCTTCAACCAAATTCTCACTTCTTTAGCTTCTTTAGGCTTGGTCTCTTCCTTCTTATTTTTTGTCTTAGCACCTTTACTGCCTGCATTGTTTTCCTTAATGAATATGCCTCTAGGGTGGCCTCGGTTGCCACTCACTATCCTATTCCTCAAGTGGAGGTCACTTCTTGCTTTCAGAGCTCTAGCAGCCAATGCAATTGTATATTTATATATTTCCTCATTCGAAGGTCTTCTCAGAGAGACGTTGCAAGACTCAAGATTACAATTGGTGTGTTCATCTTTTCTTTCCCCATCATAAAGCACCTCCACATCATGTCTTTGCACATCCACATCATTTGTGTCATCATCATCACTAGAAGAGTAATCACTACATTCCAAATCTAACCTAGTCATGAACACATTTCTAGTATCATCTAAATTATGGGGAAAATCCAAATATTTTTTATCATCTTTAGTTTCCTCCAAGGACCTTGCAACTGAAAACTACTGCGATGAATGAGGCATTTCACACACTCCACACCATGGTAATTCTTTAACAATTTTTTTAGTATTTTATGCAGAGGGTCTGGTGTTGCCAGAAAATTCTTTTGATTATTTTGAACTAGCTTTCCATTATGAAAACTGGTATGTTAAGGGTAATATTGAAGTATTGGAGGCTTCTCATTCCTCTAGAATTGAGGTTTATCATTCTCTTCCTATTTCTACAAGAAATTTAGGACTTGATCCAACTTTTCATCTAGGTCTATAGCTTTAACTGTTTTCTCACTTTGAGCTTTTGGGTTCCTAGAGGGCCTAGGGTCATCCCTTCTACAAACTATACTAGATTCCCTTCTATTTTTTTGAATGTTTACCGCCATCTTGTTGGATTCCCTCAGGGACTATGAATTCTTGTCTCTAGGAAAATAACACATCTTAGAGTCATATGCATTATAGTACAAAACTAAACATGCTCTTTCATTGGGCCTTAGGCATCCAAGAACTTTATACATCACCTTATAGAATTTCACATTAAAATCAATAGCCATTTGATTATGCCCCTTTGTGATATTATTAAAGTCATTCAACCTAAACTATGGGTTGGTTTGGTCTCTGTATTGGTCTCTAAAGATTCAAAAGAATGAATACCTGGAGTCAATGATTGCATTTGTCAAGCTCTTATACCAATACCTATCATCCTTTGTTAAGGAATGCGTAAAGTACTTCGTAGCTACATCCTCATCCCATAATTGAAATTCTTCTACAAAGCTCTGAAAATCCTTGAGATGGTCCTCACCACTGAGAGAATTGTTGCCAGTAAACTTGGGCACATGTTCCCTAGCATTATCTGGCACTAGATTTGGATATCCTGGGATATTTTCAAAACATAGCTTCCTATACCTATCAGTGTGCAACAATCTCCTACCAGTAGGTCCTTCCTCCTCATCTTGGTTATCATTATCTCTCCTTCTATCACTATTGTGTCTAGACCTTCTATGTTGGAAATCATGCTAATAATTGGAATGAACTATTCTATATTTTTCTTTAGGTTGTGAGGAAGAACTAGAGGGATTACCAGTCAGTGAATTTTTATCATGGGTATGAGGGATTGGGGAGGATATGTCACCTTGAGGGCTCTAGGTCTCGAGCATAGGATCCTTCAATATGGATTCTAGGAAGCTAAGATTATTTTTCATTTCTTTGTTTACAACAAGTAATTCCATTTCCTTCATCTTCCTATCCAGTTCTTCACTTTCTTTCATTAATTTATCTAGGAATGGAATAGAATAATCTTGTGATGTATCTTTCTTGGAAGCACCCCCCTCATTAATTTTTACCCCTTCATTATCTTTTCTCTCTCCCATAGGTCATTTCCATTTATCAACATCATGGTATTCACGCTTAGTATTTTTGTGAGGGGGGAGTAGATGGGATATAAGTCTTTTCAGTAGTGTTAGTTTGTGGACCTGCAACAATATTATCAACTAAGGAGTTTACATGGATCTTTCTCATAGTTTCTTGCACAATTGGGTCATCCTCTTGATCAAATTGAGCTGCCAATTTTTCTAATGCCTCCATCTCCTCAACCTTCCTTCTTAACATATCACTTTTCACCAGAGCATCCTTAATTCTCTTCTCCTTCTTTGCATCCCTCTTCTTTCTATTTTCATTGCACTTAGAAGCTCTCTAATTGAGCAACTACATATCATTCAACATTTCTTCTTCATCTAGAAAAGTCCACTCTCTATTAGATACTATTGTCATCTCAACTTGGTGAGGATCAACATTATGAGAATATTCCCCTCTAGTTAACAAATTAGGAGGGACAAAGGTATATGTATGGTAATTTGGGGTGATATATCCTTTGGCTCTAGCATGCCTAGCACTAGCATTATCCTTTTGTATTGTATCCATTTCTATTCTATCCTTTTCTCTCTACTTCATGGCTTGCATGCTAGGGTCTGAGGAGTACTCATTTACAAAAGACTTCATAAAAACATCTCCCCTCTCATTAGAAGTATTATCACTGAATGCCAATAGATTCCTTTCACATTCAAAACTAGAATTGTAATGCATTTCATGTTTAGGGGTGGGATGAGTGGTAGGCTTACCTTTTCCTACATCTTTTTCCTTTATCCATTTCCTACATAAGTTTGTGTTCTTAGGTAATTCACCTTCTAGATTTTGTTTTGGATGATTCTTCATGTGGCCTTGTGTTCCTCTCATTTGTAGTTGAGTATTATTTGTGTTTGTCTCCTCCTTTAGTTTCTTTATAATTTTCTTCTTTACTTCTTTAATAGCCTTAAATATTGGCTCAAACTAGTGCATAGACATCAAAGTCACCAGCCAAATTCCTTGGGACAAATTAGTAGCAATTTTGTTATGCTTTATGCAAATTTCAATAGATATTTAGAACCTAAAACAAAATTTTACACATACAATGTACATTTGCATGAATTTTCAATGCAAACTTTGAAGACAAATGGGCAAGAAGCCTATCAGGAACTTACATGAAAGATTTGATAAAGATTTGAGCTAAACTTAGAAGACACTTCTATTTGAATGACTCTATAAGTAAATATCACCATTACATAGTGATCTATGATAAGGAATTCTGGAGAACTAATAATCATAAAACTTATATCCCAAATGGAGTCACCATTCTATTCATTGTTTTCAATGAACCAATCAGGTCTCACCAGCTACCTATGAGTTTTCCAAACTTCAATTCTCAAATACCTGTGAGATAAGTGGCCAACGAATGAGATATAGCACCAATTGCTTTATCTCCTACACTTCAGGATTTTTAAAACCTAGGAGGGTGGTCCCACAATGTACATTATAAAATTCTCTTAGATAATCCATGTATACATTGCAAATTCAAGTAGATATATTCTCTCCAATGACTAATAAGAAAAAATTATTCAAAAAAGTGGAATTTCGCTGAATGAATTATACATCCTAAGCTGAGAATATAAAATAACACAAATTACCACAAATTAAAGATAGGTCAATGATGATTTAAAATATTTTTCTCAAGTCAGGTATTTGGAACCATGAGAAAGACATTAAGGGGTTAGGATAAGTGCCATTATCTATGGGATAGGAGTCTGCGCAAATTGAAATATAAGGTATATTTAATTATGAACACCCATGACCTAAGTGATATTAGTTTGTAATTCATGAATCTATATCCAAATTCTAAATAATACTCATCACATCCAATGACCCTTCATATGAATTTACGGTTTTATTCAAGCATTTTAACTCATTCTATGAACCATAGCTAAAACCAAAGCACATAAAAAGTATGAAAATGATGATAATTAATGAAATGATCTTTGATCAGAATTTTCATTAATAATTTGAGTACAAAGCTGAAATGGAGAAAATATAGGTTTGGAATATCTCCATTATCATTCAGATGTTCTCAGGAACCATACATTTGACAAAATTTACTATCTAGACTCAAAGCATTAGACAAAGACTTAGCATATTTGCTCTGTGTTCTTCATTTTCACAATTCAGTTCCAAAATTCAACCAAAGACCCACACAAATGGCCTTGAATTCCCTTTTATAGAACAAGGGAGAAAAAAAAGCTTTAGGCCAAATGTACACATGTCACATTCTAATTCGACCACTAGAAGACATATTCCCTAATTCAGTTATATTTGCATTCTTCTAAATGGAGGGAATACACATGAGACAAAGATTATTTATATTCATTATAAGGAGAACTTTTCCTTCGAAAATCCACATGTCAAAAAGAATAATCTTCTTCATTGAAGGACATCCATTTCATTTAGAAAGATGACAAAATTATGCAAAGAAAAAAGTGAATCGAAATCCTAGTCAACATTCCACATCATCAACAACTGATACTTTCCTATGAAACACATATTTTATACATTGTAAATTCTGAGGCCAGACTTATACAATACTTGACCAATTATATATTTTGCATTCATGTTTAGCAACCCAATCGACCAACCAATACCCTTTCCCATTCCTCATATTCTTCATCAGATGGCTAGTTGAAATCGATGATTTTATCTAACTTCTTCCTGTATGGGGAATACTTGGTTATTACAAAGTTATATTCCTTGTCAAAATCCTCTAAAAACTGATAATAAATTTCAACTTTCCCAAAGTGTCATTAAAGGTATTGATGTCAACTTCCTTACAAATTTCATTCACCTGGGAGTCAATAACTCCATCCAGCTCCCTTTCCCATACTTGCAATGGTTTCAATACATCATTAGTGATTTGAATATCTGGAAACAGTGACAAATTTTCCAAATCATAATGATCCTTTAATTCTCTTATCTTTTATTCCAGTGGGGCTACGTATCCCTAAAAAAATTTCTCACTTAGTTCACATACAAATGTATAGGTTGGAAGCACATTAGGGTACTTATCCTCATGTAGGCTAGCTCCAACTACTATCAACTTCAATCTCTCAAGCCTTGGGATCAACTTATTCAAGATTGGCATGGCCAACTCCTTATCTCTTTGGGACAACCCTATTGCTCGCATCATCAGGGCATAATTATCATGTACAATATTCAGTTTGGCCTAAATATTCTCATCCACATCCCTCAAGATAGTATGAAAAATATTTGATATATTTTCATACATTTTATCCCAAGCCTTTTCCAACAACTTCTTATATGTTTCAACTTGAAAAAGAAGCTTCTCCCTTGTAGGTTCATCAAATGAGCTAGGACTTGGTTTGCTTGATTCCTCTACTGAAAGTGGCTCTTGTCCCAAACTATATGGCACCATTGCTAAGGCCTGACATTGAGGTGAAGTTTGGGAAGATGCAATTAGAGAAGATGGAGGTGGGTGACTTGAGCTGGCTTGGCCCTGTTCTCTTTGCATTTTTCCCATCTGCTTATAGAATTCTTACTTAGTTTCTTGTACAATTACCCTCTATTGACTATTATCATACTCACTAAGTGGCTCATGATACTTGTTCTTAAAGTCATCCCTTTCAAGGGTAATATTTTCAACAGTTGCTTTAGTAAATTTGGAAACACTAACAACCATGTCAGCTAGCTCTGAAGCTGGGGTATTAGAAGCTCTCCTAACAAGTAATGGCCCACAAACATCTGATGAGTCAACAAGTACGGTTTTCCTGGATCCCAAGGATAATGACCAGATTACTAATGCATCCTAATCTTCACTAAATGTAGAACCTTGAAGTTCCATTTCCAACTCTTCTTCATTTTGCAGTAGAGACCTTTCAGGCCTTGATATGGCATTTAGGACTATAGCATCAACAATGTCCCATTCTAGTAGCAATAACACACCACACTTCTTTACAAGTTCTCTTCCATCCTAGGCATTATATCTTTTGAAATTAATTCTTCATAATACTCCTCACATTGGCCTAGGTGACATTCTTAGGAAACTATGGATGAAAACTCCTTTCACTGGGAACTTTCTTTGCATATTCTATAGCTTTGGATCTCCACTAGAAATGTTTGAATGTAGGAATCACAACAAAGGAGTCATCTTCCATAAACTCCTTACAAGATTATATTTTTAGGTCATCTGCACTATTTAGACCATTGATGTCAAGTTTTCCCAACTTGAGGCTATTTTATCCTAAACTTGAGGATATTTAGACCACTCTTGCTTTACCTTTGTCTGTGACCTCCCGTTGCTCCCTCAATACACCAACCACATCTTCAAAATTATCCATAACATATATGAATTTACTATGTTCATTAGGTATGTTTGGAAAAGGGTCATATTTGGGCTCCTTCTTCCATTTTTCTTCTACCATCTTCCTATAAGCAAGATACTTAGTTTTCCTTTCATCTTGTTCTTTAAAGATAAAAACATTCCTGATCACATCCTTGGGATAATCAAAGATATTCACAAAATAACTCAATTTATTATCTTCTTTCAATTTGGCAATAAAGCCCTCAAGATCATAATTCCTTGGGTGCATAGTCTCCAACTTGTAAGGCACCAAAACATTTACTAATTGCTTCCATTTCCCTTTCACCAGAACATAAACAACGAATGTTTTCCATTCTGGAAAGAATGAACCTTTCCTTGTTGTTTCAAGTAAGTGCACTGTATGTGAAACTCCTAATTGTGTCATGATTTCGAGGAATCCTATCCTTAACAACACATCTCTTTGCAAGACATATGTATCTAGACCATTACCATATACTCTGCAAATTGTTTTATGAGGATATAAAATCAAGTCTCCCCAATTATGACTCATGTTCAAGTTTGGTCCCATCTCCATGGATCTCACAATTCATGAATTTCCTTGGGAATTCTTGGTGGTTCATATATCAAGGACCTCCTTATTCTTGGTGTAAAATCATTTTGAAACATCAAAAAAATGTATTTCTTGTCATCCTTTTCCAGAATGCGGGTCCAACACTAAACAAGCAAATCAACACCTTCCTCCTTCCTTCTCAAAGTTATATTCTTCACAAAACCTTCTTCCCTTTATGCAAGAACATGTGCATTAATAAATAATATCACCAAAACTTAACCCATTGTTTTCCTTCCTTCAACTCAACCAAACCTTTGTGGATATGTTCTACTAGATAAGTAGCGTAATCATAGACTATGCTATAAGTTGGTTGTTGCAAATATGTTGCCAGATAGCTGTATTCTTTCTGCAATGTCTCAGGTGGAGAAAAACCAATGATTTGACACAAGGAGTAGAAATTATTGCTGAAATAACTCGTAAAATTACTCATTAGGATGGGTTCAAGCTCCCTCTCACCAATCTTGATTTGGTTTCTATGCTTCATCGTGCCAGTTATAGCAATGTGTAAAGGGAACATATTTTTCTTGATGAACACCTTGGTGTTATTGTGTTCCTTCCTAATTTCATCCATATCTAGAGGAACCATATCCTGACTCCATTCATGCAAGTCAAAACAATCTTCAATTTCCTTCCTCGTTATCTTTACCATAGCCCTCCCATCAAATGTCCTGACTACCCTAGAAATTGGGTTATACCTGGAGGTGATATCTTTTAAAAGATCATTATCCATATACACATTGGGAACAATTAACTTTCTCGTATCTAACCTCCAAGGATTATAGAGAGGAGGTCCAAGATTCATGTTCCCAAACCAATGTTGAAAAACTTTCCATCTAGTACAGGGAAACTCAACATCCTTTATGAAGAATTGTTTATCCATCACTCCCTCTCTCATAGTAGGGCCATAGAACAAGACCTTTCTTTTGGGTTTCTTATTTGCAGAGGATGGTAAAAAGTTAATTACATCCTGGGAGATTTTTCTGGACTATGTTGATGAGGTGGCAATTTTTAATTTGGGAGTCATGAATTTTATGTATACTATGGTTCTAACGAGAAGAATTTTAACTACCAACCTCCTAATTGAAACCTATGACTCAAAACGAGTGCTAATTCCAAATGGTTTTACAAGGCTACGACCTTTTAGAGATAGAACTAACCCTAATTCAAAGTAATTAAAGTAAAGAAATAAAACACACTCATCTGAAAGTGAATTGAAAGCGAGCCCTAATTCAAAAAATTAATAAATGCATAAAACAACACGTTTTTCATACTTATGGATTTTAATTGCAATAAACCCTAATTCCAATTGGGACAAACTTTGGAAATCACTTCTTTCAATTCTTTGTATCACTCTAGACACATCTTCAAATCTCAAATAATAAAGAACTAACCTTATACACATATTTTGAAGGAAATTGAATAGATTTACAAGTCACCTCCACCATTACTTCCCACTCGTGTGAAGTGAAACAATTGTAATGGGTGTACTTCACAAGTTTGAATGTGCATCATCAATCTTTAGCTAAGATGGCCATCTTGAAAGACTCAAATTGAGTCAATGAAATTTGAATTTTCATCATTGTTCCAACTTGTACAGATGGCCAATAGAAATATGCCGATTGGGCCTTCTTCATGTACTTGTTAGATCCACCTGCCAGTAGCCATACAACATATGTGGTAGATTCTTGTGGAGTACACTACTTTTAATGTTTGAACCTGCATCTTATCTTCATGAGTTGATGGGGAATGGTAGCAATCATCTTTTACCTTTCACTCATCACTATTAATCTTAAAAAACCTTGAGCATTGGAATGGAAAGTAATGGTTGGGCCCACACACCTAATCAACACATGTGTCAACATCTCATAGACATCACAACAATTAAAATTTCAAGTCTTGGGATGTGTGAGAAAGAAAGGAATGGATTAGAATAAATCCCACAATCTAGTGATCTTCAAACCTACACATGTGATGAAGTTAGTCATAAAAGTGGGCATTGACTAGGCCAATGATAGTTTACCCTTGAAGATTGATGACTTAAATTTAAGTCACGTATGAGTGAAATATTAGAACTTGACTTTGGGAAGATTGAAATGCTTTGCAATTGGAAATGACTGAATAACCTAAGAAAAGGAGCTAGTAAGGAATGCAAAATAATGGCTCAGAATAGAACTTATATCATGAGCAACTAGGAAAAACAAGCCAACACAAAATTAAAATGCCCAATGATTGTACATGGAGCATTTGAAAACAAGGTTACTAAGTAAAACCTTAAACCCTTCTTGTGGGAAACATGTGACATGCTAGTAGCAAGCATAAAAGGAACTTAAAATGTCAAGCATTTTAGGGGCTCTATCAGTTTAGATTTTCATTATTTTGCATTTCTTAAATATAAAAATTACAAAAATAAATTAGTGATTTTGCATCTCATTTAGATATCATTCAATTTCATTTAAAAATCAAAACAAAATTACATTTCAATCTAGGTCTTTATTTCATCTTTTCATTTCATTTTTATATCGAATTTATCGAAAATATTAACATAAATTTCACTGTGTCAAACTTGGAATTGAAATAAATAACTAAGTCCTTGAAAATCATTAAAAAATAATTTAAAAAGACCTAACCAAGAGCCATTCACCTTTACTGGTGAATAATTCCCTGATAAGGTCTAGTCTTTACCTTCTAGCATATGAAGAGGCATTAAAATTGACTCTGAATTCCATAGAAAATCCTAGTAACACCTAACCAGGACCCATTCACCCTTACTAGTGAATGGACCCATTCACCCTTACTAGTGAATGAGTCCATGTTATCTAGAGATCTTAATTTTCAAAAAATTAAAATCTCATTTTTTAGCTTCTGTTTGGTGTTTCTATCTTGCTATTTTAGTTTCCTAATTTTCTATTTCATCAATTTCATTGCATTTTAGCTTAAATTTCTTTATTTTAGTGCATTGTTAAAAGTTCAAAATTGCATCAAAACATTTCATTTTTAGCTTATTGCATTGTTTAATTAGTAAATTACCATGTTTAGGTCTGAAATTATATAAATGGAGAATCTTTTAGGCAATGTGTGGAAGTCTTTGTTCTCTTTGGTTGATGTTTCATATTGTGTTTTTGGAAATGAACCTAATGACATTGAACTCACTCATTCTCACACAACTCCTAATTCATCTCCTCCTTGTGATGTTGAAATAATTGGAGAAGTTTATGACAACATGAATGGATTCATAAATTATTTCCTGAACAACCTTGAGTCCAATGCATCCTTCTATCCTTCAATGAAATAACCAACACAACTTGAAATGTTTGATCTTTTACATCCTAAAACTGAATCAAAAGTTGAACCTAATTTCTCTATGAAAGGTAAACCTAGCACCTCTAAACAAGAAAACATTCAACCATCCTATGTCAAAAGAGTAACCAACACATCAATCAACCTTAAAGAGATATATGGCAAAGGATTCATGATCTTACATAAACAAGGATGTGATACAAGTGAACATACAATTCATCAAAACCTAGAGAAAATACCAACTAAAGAAACCAAAGGGGTGGGATGTAAAGATCCCCCTCACAACATAAGTTCTCCTAAAGAATACCTAAGGCTTCATAGTGATGGTATGATTGTATTAGATCCTCCTAATAAAAGTGTCCTCCTTCCTAAAAAGCAACCCATACCTCCTAGGGATAAGGATAACAAAGACAAAATCATCTTGGGAACTCCTTCCATAATCCCATCTAGAGAAGTTGTTGAATCTATTAAATGTAAGAGGTCCTACATGCTATAGAAAATAAAGTTCCCTTTTCTACCACTTGAAAGTGACAGGAAACTACAACTACTTCTAAACAAAGAAATTATAACATTACCACCAATGAAAGATAAGCTAATACTATATCCTAACGATGCAACTATTCCACATTGTCAATACACAAAACTCTTGCACATAGTACTGATGATTATTGCCCATTCAAATTAGTATTGAGAAAATTTCACTTTGATGGAAATGATTTCCATCGAGTGATTGCATAGCATAACCTCCCCACTCATTCCCAAGTAATAGTTTTAGAATCTTAAGAAATTATCACTATTACATGTTTTATACTTATTGCAAATCATTTTCTCTAATGCAAGGAGCTCATTTTTCCTTACCTAGCTTAGCTCATTATTTTCTTGCACAAAGTGGGGGAAAGAATTTGATAGCCTTGTCCTAGTAATGCATTTGTCTATGTCCCTTTGGCTAGTTTCTTGCCTTCCATTAATACTGACCAAGATTAGGAGGTGAACAACTTGCTTTAGGTCGACTCACCTGTGGCTTACTAAGTATTTTCCTTTTTCTTTTTTCTTTATGTGATTGCATGTGTGTAATGTGATCCCCTGTGATGTTTCCTTTTATGTTCCTCTCTCTCTTTTGTGCATTCTTCAATATGTACCTTCATTCTTCTCTATGTCATAATTATTTTTCATTTTGTCGTGCTTTCCTTTTGGGGATGACACGAGGCATCGAGAAATTTATGTCTCTTCCATATTGACCCAAATTATTTTTCTTTATCTTTTTCATTTGTCTTGTGTTTTCCTTTTGGGGATGACACAAGGCATTGAGACATTCACATTTCTTCCATGTTCACCCACAAGGTTCTTCTTTGTTTTCTCTATCTTTGTTTCATTCTTCTAGTTTTGTGAGTATTTCGGGAATAATGATCCCTTATTTTTTGTGGGGGTAACCATTCCTTCCTATTTCATGATGTATCTTACTTTAGAAACATATGACTTGGCATAGGGTTTTCTAAGGAAATCTCTCATGTATTAGGATAAAAAAAAAATTGGCTTCTTTAAAGTGATTTCTCAGAGTAATGGTGTAGCAACCACTTTAAAGTGGGGGCATAAATCGATGAAATATTTTGGAAAAATTTCATGCAAATGTTATTTTTTTTTTCTTGTGATGTATCCTCTTCTTGGTGGTTTCATTGGGTTTGATGTCATCCAAGAGTTTCCAATCTACTTTCATGGCATGATACAAACAAGGCATTCCACGAGCGACTATCTGATACTTTTGACTTGTCCTATATTGGAGACACTAGGAAAAATGCTCCATAAGAAGAAGACCATTACATGAACAAAGAAAAATCCCCTTTAAGAATTTTTTTTACATGACATTCAAAAGAATTTAGAAAATAATTTTAATTATGTTGCCTTATCAAAGTTGTTAGGAGAATAAGTTCAGTATGGTATGAGTCCACCATCTTGGGATAACTCACCCATTGGACATACTGAGGTTCCGCTACCCTAGACTGAGCATACAAATTTTGGGACAACCCACCTGGTGGATAGACTGAGGTTCCAGTATCCCAGAGTGAGCAACGTATGTTATGGAAAAAACATACATCACCTCACATTGTGTTTTATTGGTTGTGCTTCATCATTTTTTATTTTTTTTCTTGGCCTTTGATAGGGTATGATCATGTATCTTTGTTATTTTTTAATACTTAAGTGTCTTGGATGTCTACTTTAGTGTGAGTTTGGCATGGGGTCATCCTCTCACTAAAGTGGGGGAAAAATGTAGTAATGGAAAAAGTAGAATTGTCCCTTGCTTGTTTGATAATTGACATTAAAAGTAAATTAATGGTGTCTTAGAGTGGTGTTATAATGTTTTGTACACATTCACACTTTTCTAAGACTTAGTTTCTTAATTAAGCCTTATGGTCACCTTTCTAAATAAAATGTACTTAAATGTGTACCTTGTTTAAGTGTTGTAAAATGTTATAAAGAACTTCCACATTTCTAGGTGGTATTAGTTTATTGTGGTTAATTGGAGTTGTTATCCCCCTCTTTAGGGCTTAATTTTGGCACCTCTCAAAGATCTATCCCGATAATCACAATTTAAATAAAAAATTATTTCATTGTGAAAAAAATGGTCATAGTAAGTTGAGACAAGACCCATTCACCCTTGATGGTGAATGGGTCCTCCCTTAATAGGACCCCCCTTTCTTGGTTGATTTGGAATGTGTTTTTGGCCTTCCTTCAATCCCCTGAAGCTTGGCCCTAGAAACTTATCCAGGACCCATTCCCACAAAATGGTGAATGCATCCTCCCCTAATGAGACCCATAGTTTTTTATTTCATTCTAGAAAGAATTTAATTATCTTTCTTTCTAGATCTGGTGTTAGCCTTAGTTCTTTGAATTTTAATGATAATCTCCTAATTTAGTATAAATAAGGGTTAGTTCACATTGTTTCTCCTAGCAAGTTTATGAAGCAATCCTAATACTTTCAAGAATTCAAGCATTCAAGTGATCAAGCATTATAGAGCATTTCAAAGGAATTCATAAGGCATTTCAAGGTATATTTCAAGAGTTTATTGTACTAATTCAAAGATCATATCAAGGCTTGCATGCATTCAGTTTATTGAGCTAAGAAGTGGATGTAGAATTAAAGATCTACTTGCAACTATTGTTCACATTAGTCTCAAGGATCGAAAATCTACACTCTTAATGGGCACTCAATGATAGTTTGAAAATTTTCTTCACAAGACAACATCCAAGGTGATATCATTTACATATTTCATGTTTCATTCTTTATTTCCTTATTTCATCATTTGGTTTATTTAGGTACAAGGAGTTTGACTAAGGAAAACCCCCATTCACTAACAAATTAATGAATTTTTCTTCCCTTGAGTATTTATTACAGATTTACAGGTTGAAGATCAAGTTGAGCAAGATTTGGAGAAAGATTTTCAAAGTTGCAAAAGTTGTCATTCAAAGTGCAAGATCACATAAAGAGCTCTACAAAATTGCATATAAGCTTCCAGAACTTGGTAATAGGGATTTAAAGAGTGTAGAGATCCTAAAATTAGTTTCTTGAAACACTAAAAGGACCCACTTTCTAGTGAAGGAAAATCATTCTTGCATAGCTCAAAAACAACAACTCTCTAGCCAAATACATAGCTTTTTCTGCTCTCAAAACATCCCCCATAGTTTTTTGTGGCATTGAAAATTGGGCACTCTTGAGAAAAGAGACAATTTCATGCTTAATTTTTCCATACTTTTGAACACCCCTACATTATTGATTATTCAAAACATCATTTATAGGCCCCTAAGACCCGTTATTTTTTATCTAGAGGTTCGTTTGACTTAAAAATCATTTAAATCCTGGCAAACAACACTTAATTAATTCATATTCTGAAAACCTGCCTCCAAAAACCACTAGTGGGACCCATTTTCCACCTTGGGCGAACGAGTCCCCTCTGGTGGGACCCATTCATCAGAGGTGGTGAATGAGTTCCTTTTGGAGGAAAATTCAATCTTGAGTGGAAATTCAATCAATTCAACTTAATTTTTTAGTGGATGTCAGCCTCTTAGGTATAATAATGGGAAAATTCTATGATGATGCCTATAAATACACATTTTAGACCATTTTTCACATCCCTTAGTCATTTTTACAAAGAAAAATCAAAATTCAAGTATTAGGAGTCTTCCACAATAAGTTTCATTTGCATGTTCTACAACAAAGTTGAAGCTTTAGGGTAGCAAACTAGGGTTGTTTGCAGGTCTTCAAGCTCACTTCTCATTCAAAATCCAACATTGCAAAGAGTTGATGGAGGACCCCTATGGTGAATCATGGAGAAATCTAGGTTGAGGAGATGCTACTAGCCATCAAATCAAACCTAAAGACTTGTTTTCAAAGTAATTCCATCTTCTATTTTATTTGTATCTTAAGAATTAAGGTTTGCATGAATATTGCATGAAATTTACATTCATTTGATATGTTTTAGGGTTTCTAGGGTTGAAGTCTTGCATCATTCAAATCACATTTGTTCATCTTATTCTAGCATATTAGAATAGGGTTTTGTCATACTTTAGATTTTCCTAGTCTTTGACACACTTAAGGCTAAGGTTTTATGTAGATTTTATCCATTCAAGGTTTGATAACCTGATTATGTATTTGACCAACATAAACCTCCCATTAGACAACAAATTTTAAGCTATTTTAGAGGTATTTTCTGAGATCGCAATCTAGATTCTCGTAGAAAAGGTACTACATAGGTGAGAAGGTGTAGGTCTGAGATTTGAATTTGCAAAAAGTTGAAAAAGGATTGACCATTGATGATGAATGAGTCCCACTTGATATGGATGTCAGAGTTAAATACAAATTCCAGTACCCAATGAGCAGGAATCAGTTTCTAGGCATAAAACCCTTACTTGGGATTGATTCACCCACGGTGGCAAATGAGTCTCAATCAGCCAAAAAGTTAACTTTTCCAAATTTTCAGAGTGGTTTACAATCCTCATCAGTCTTCCAAGTGCACACATTCAGTCTTACAACTTTCTATTTAATTCTATTTGCATTTTTGTTCATCTTTTTAAGTCTTTTGTAAACCTCACTGTGTTTTCAAAAATTGCATATTTCATTAGTTTTGCTTTAATAATCAATCAATTTCATCATCTAGTTGCATTGAGATCATTGAATTTAGTCTCAATTCCATCTTATATACCATAATTTGAGTGAACCACCTCAATTTTAGGGTTTTATCTCTCTCCTTTTAGGTGAAAAACCCTAAGAGTGCAAGAAGCATATAGAACACACCATAAAATTGATGGTTCGTTTTGGTGAACCTACATATTGAACATTATCTCTCTCTAATTTTTGATTTTCATTTGTATACTAGGACTCAATTGCATTATATTTTTCATTATTTTAGCATCCTTAGGCTTCCTAAAATTTACATTAGTGAAACTATCATTTAGAGGTCATTATTGAATTTGATTTTATCAAATAATTTCAAAATTATGCATTTCTAGTATTTATCTGCATTGCACAGATCTAAACATACAAAGAAAAGTAAAAAAATTCAAAGAAAACTTAAAAAAGCTCTTTGGGACTCATTCGCCACCTTGGGTGAATCAATCCTAGTACACTTTTTTCATCATTATTTCTAGAATTCAGTTTCCTGCTTTGCACTTTTCTGCTTGCTATAGTTCATTTTCTATTTTAGTTTAATTACTTTCTGCTATATCTAAATCATTTGCATAATTATCATTTCCTTTCATGGCATTTATGGATAGTATTGGATTTTTGTAAGTTTCCTTTTTAGCATTAGTTCCTAGTTTCTTTAAATCAGATTCATCAATTCATAAAAAACAACAAATCACAAAAATCAAACCAATCTTTTAAATAAATGATTCACTTTAGAAACACTCTCTCATCCAAGCCTCTTAATACTGATGATGTATACAAGTTAGATGAAGCCCTTCAGGACTTCCTCTCACTCACTTCATCCTATAAAGCTTTCCATGAAAATTCTAAACCAATTAATAATAACTTAACTCCCAAACTTTTTAGTAGTGATGACCTTGACTTGCTAGATGAAGTCATTTAGGACTTCATCTCACCTAAGTCACCCACTAAGGTTTCTTCTGACAAACCTACACCAAAGAACTTTAATGCCTATAAATTTTTTCATGAGAAGCCTAAATCAATTGATGACAACTTACTCCTAAAACCTTTTAGTTTTCATTAACTTGAACTATTAGATGAAGCCCTTCATAACTTCATCTCACTTAAGTCATCCACTAAGGTTTGTTGTTATCAATCTAAACCTAAATATGCTAATGTGATTCAACCTCAACTCATTCTTTACCCACCCTCGTATAAAATTCATCCTTCCAATAAACCAGATTTTAATCTTTACTCACCTAAATGTGATGTGTTATAGCAACCTAGTAATATTACTATTGCTCATACATATAATACCTGAAACAATCCACAACCACTAGAACCAATCCCACCCTTTTAACCTTTACCTAATTTTCCTAGTGCTCTTTGCTTTCCCTCACACACAAAGGAGTAGGATCTTGTTGAACAACTAAAGAATACTCCTGCAAAGATAATTTCCTTTTTGGATTCACTTTAGAATTCACCAAATTACCACACTATTCTTCAGACAACATTACAACACATTGTTGTTCCTCCTGGTACAACTCCAAATGATGCGGTAGCTTTAATACATGGAATGAACAAAGTTAATCTAGACATTACTTTCCATCAACATGAGCTCCCTTGTTTAGAGTTGTGAATAAAAAATGAAGGCTTTATGATAATTTATCAAATCAATCAAATAGGTATCAAAAAAACCATTATTGATAATGGTTCTACCCTTAATTTGTGTAGTGTGAATCTCCTTGATAGATTGCATTTTGACAAGTCACAAATAAAACCCGATTCCTTATCCATTTGAGGATTTCACAATACAACAAAGGAACCACTCAATGTAATCACTTTTCCTATTACATTTTGGGTGGCTATTATGAAAACTCGTATTTATGTCATGCCATATGATCTTTCGTATAATCTTGTTTTAGGTAGACCATGGATTCATGAGATGAATGGAGTGACTTCTACCTTTCATCGCATCATGAAATATGTCTTTAACAACATCATTTATCAAGTTGAAATAGACCCTAAGCCTAAAGTTTTCTTGCACCTTGAAAAGGGAACCACAAGTCCTCTGAATACATTAATTCCAACATTTAATATAGAACTTCTCAAAATTGAAAAGCTAGATGAAGAATCAGTATCTAAATTATTTGGTGATGATTGGGGATCCTTAGAATTCACACCTTCATTTATGGGTGAATACATAATCACAAAAAAAAAGGATGAGCAACATGAACAACCAACTATCATGTCAACTTAGAATTCACAAAAATCTTTTCAAACATCTATCTCCTCTACTTTGGAAGAAACTACAACATACACAACAATTTTTGATGAGATAGATTATCAACATCTGCCTAATATGAAAGAAATGGAAAGAATTTATGGAAAAGGCTATGAACTTGTGAACCAATTGGGATATACTGGAATAGGCTATGTAAAGCATGAACAAAGTATTCAGGTTCCTATAGAACCTAATACACAAGAGACAAAAACTGGATTGGGATATTCATTTTCTAAGACAAAAAAATCCACTCAATGACCATCTTTGAATATCAACACTATTACATGTCAACCAAAACACAATATCACAATCAAAAATCCTAAATTTATTGATATGGACTTATCACCATCATGGAATTATGTTGATAGTGATGAAACTCTCAAACCAAAGTTAGGAGTCTATGATAACACATCCTCTACTACTCCCATGAAATAGGTTACTTGTGTTGTGATAATTAACAAGAAAAAATATAGTGATATCACTAAAGAACCTTAAGATCCTAAAGTTCCTAAATCTATTGCACTCCCCTTAGGAGATAAAATTGATGTGCCAATGGAAATAAATGATAAATACAAATTTATTAAGATTGGGAAGTACCTTGATGATAAAGAACAAGAGGACACTATAACTTTATTTCATGATTTTCCTAAACTGTTTGGTTGCAAATATTGTGATATGCTATGAATTGACTCAAAAATAGTGACACACAATATCGTTCTCATTGAAAATGCTAAACCTATTTGCCAAAAGATATGAAAAATGCATCCTAACATAGCCTTGCATGTTAAAGCAAAGCTTGAAAAACTCATTGATGCAAGTTTCATTCGCCCTATTGATTATTCTCCTTGGATCTCAAACATTATCATAGTTGCTAAACCTAATAATCATATTAGGATATGTACAGACTTTCATGACTTGAATAAAGTCTCTTTAAAAGACGATTTTCCACTTCCTAATATTGACATGATCATGGATTCAACTACTGGACATGCTTTGTTGTCATTCATGGATGAATTTCCTGGTTATAATCAAATCCTTATGAACCCTCAAGATCAATACAAAACCACATTTACATTTTTTTGGGGAATGTTTTGTTGGGTTGTGATTCCTTTCAGATTAAAGAATGTTGTCACAACTTATCAATGAGCAATGATATTGATATTTCACGATTACATACATTAAATCTTAGAAGATTATGTTCATGACATCCTAGTTAAATCCTCAACAAGACAGGACAATGTAAATGTTCTTTGAAAAATATTTAAACGAATACATAAATATAACATGCACTTAAATCCAAAAAAGTGCATCTTTGGCATAGATTGTGGGAAAATTTTGGGGTTTTTCATATCTCACAAAGGCATTGAGGTGGACAAACAATAAAATTTATGCCATTATTAGCATGCCACCTCCTAAGAATATTTATCAATTATGCACATTACAAGGTTGAATTCAAGCTATCTGTCATTTTGTTACATCTTTAACCAATCACACGTTACCCTTCACACATCTTCTCAAAAAGGATGTGCCCTTTTTTTGGAGTGAGGATTGTAAATAGGATTTTGAGAGTTTAAAGGAATACCTTGCAACTCCACCCATTTTACAACCTATTGTGCAAGATAAACCATTTTTCCTTTACATAGCTGCATCGGCCCATGCTCTTGCAACATTGTTGTTTCAACAAGATGATCATGGAAAAGAACATCCTATTTATTACATTAGTCAAACTTTAAATGATTATGAAATTTGATACTCACCAATTGAAAAACAATGTTTAGCTCTTGTATTTTCTACTATTAAATTGTGACATTATTTACTAAATGTTGAAATACAAGTCATGACAAAATTTGATCCCCTTAAGCATCTTTTTAATAAAATAGACCTATCTAGACACTTAGCTAAGTGGTGATGTTGTTAACTAAGTTTGAATTTAATTTTGTTTCCCAAAAATAAATCAAAGGAAAACCCTTAACCTATCACTTAGCTAATGCCCCTTCTCCTCTTGCTTTACCTAATCATGACTCCTTTCCTGATGATAGTGTCTTGACCATAAATATTAAAACATGGGAATTGTATTTTGATGTATCTAAGTGTAGAACAAGTTCTAGTGTTGGAGTGGTCATAATTTCTCCTGATGGAAATCCTATTCCATTCTCTTATTGATTAAATTTCCTATGTACAAATAACACAACTAAGTATGAGGCATTAATCGCAATATTGTGAGATGCTTTAACCATAGGTGCTAAAGATATCAAGATCTTTGGTGATTCACAATTAGTAATCAAACTAAACATAAAAACTTATCAAAATACAAGGATATTACAATGAAATTGTTAGAGAATTTTAAATCATTCACCATTGATAACATCCCATGAAAATAAAATTGGCATGCAGATGCGATGGTGAGTGCAGCCTCTCTTATATCCCCTCATGATTGTTCAATTGACTTCACCTTTGTTATTCACCCAATCATGAAACCTTCGATTGATACCCAATTTGAAGACATTTTAACAACTCAAGATGACTCATGAGAATGGTATGACACAATATACAATTATTTAAAAGATGGTACCATTCTCGAGCCCACAATGAAAAACACTCGAAATCATTTACGCAAACTAGCAACCAAATACGTAATACTCGCCGATGTGTTGTATAGAAGATCCTTCAATGGTATCTTACTAATGTGTCTTAGGGACTTTGAAATTACCATAGCCCTTGAATCGGCTCATGTTGGTGCCTGTGGATCAATGGAGGATGATGATTAGTGAAAAAACTCATTCGTATAGGATACTATTGGAGGCATATAGAGAAAGGCTACTTTACTTATGTTAAACGATGTCACAAATGTCAAGAACATAGCAATCTAATGCATGCCCCTGCCTCTGAGCTCTATTCCCAAATTATCATTTGTCCATTTTCAATATGGGAATTGGATCTTATTGGAAAAATTTCACCACCCTCTTTTGTTAGACATACATTTATCATAACCGCAACAGACTATTTCACAAAATGGGTAAAAGCTATTCCTCTTCGATATACAACTATTGAAGTAATTTTCCATTTAATAATATTGGAACACATAATTTTTCACTTTGGACTTCCTCCTACAATGTTTTAGACAATGGAACCCATTTAAGAATAATGATGTAAAGAAATTTCTTGAAACATTCAACATTCAACATTGATTTTCTACATCTTAGTATCTGCAATCCAATGGACAAGATGAAAGAACTAATAATATTATTGAATGAATCCTAAAGAGAAATGTTAAAAAAAATCATAAGGAATGGAATAGACAATTACATTATGCACTTTGGGCTTATTGAACAAGTGTTAGACTATCCATAGGAACTACACCCTATAACCTTGTTTATGGTACTATCGCGATCATTCCCTTGGAGTTAGAAATTCCTACACTATGAATTTCTCTTCAAGACCTTACTGATAAATCCACTTATAAAGATCAATGATTGCACCATCTTGCAATGCTCGATAAAAAGTGTAACAATGCTCTTGAGCATCTTCGGGCTTACATTAAACAATTACAATGAAAACAAAATACTCATGTCATTCCTCGAATGATTCATAAGGGTGATTTTGTTCTCTATGAGAATCAATGTAATACTAATGTTGACCATGAAGAAAAAGATAAATTCAGCCCTAATTGGTTAGGACCTTACATAGTCAACACTAGTTATGGGTCAGGTGTTTACGTATTAACAGAGCTCGACAAAACACCCCTTACGGAACCTATTAATGCCATGCATCTACATTGGTATTACATCTAATCTCTTTGAATAGTATGATTGATAAATTAGTGTTGCCTAAGTTATTTGGTTACATTATAAATAACTTTCACATTGCTTTGTTCTTGAAAATTGATCTTGTGTTTGTCTTTAACACTAGGGTAATTATTTAAGTCAATTTTATAATTACTTTAGATTTCATACTATTCACCCTTGTGTTATGTTAAGTTCAATCCTTATATGAATTATAGGTGTATCTAATTGAACATACCTTCTTTCAAATAAATATGTTGTGTCTGAAGTGAAACCGAAATATGTTTTACATTACATCACATCAATCATCTTAAATCATGTAGACATTAATTAAATAATTTTACAAGTTATTTAATTAATCACATTGTCATTTAACATTCAAACATATTAAGAAAAATTATAACATCAAATTCTCATGTATATACATATATAAAGTTTTATGTACATATCGATATCATATATAGAATCACCAAGCTTTGTGAGAACTAGACCGCTCAAGCTCTAGCACCCATGATTCGATCCCTCAATATCATGAGATGGTCATGTGTGATTGTGATCGTGACCTGCTGACTCTGAGTACATACACCAGGCCTTGTACTGACCCAAGAGCTACAAGACACTCCTCTACCTTCTGATCCCTCTACATACAGTCTCTCCACCTCTGCTAGAGTCTGGGATGAATATCTTATGCTCTCAACTCGACAGAGTCATCTCCTCAGGCTATCACATGCTGCCTGTAGCTTTGTGAAAGGTCTGAGTGACTCTGGATCCTCCTCCATGATTGGTGGGGACACATAATCAGGGCCCATCTCCTCCTCGTCGATGGATGTAGGTATATTTACGATAGCTTGATGAAAGAACTCTTAGTAGTTTCTTGTTGCTCCTACAAGATTGAAACTACACACAATCAGTAAACATCATCACAATATATATAAATATATATCTATATATATATATATAAAGCATAAACACTAAAGTACATGCACAAAATAAAAAATAATCACTTATATCCCTTGTAGGCTAAGGGATATCAACCTCATCCTCTCTTGGTGGAATGGATGATGTGCTAGCCTCTCTCTAACTATTGACACTAATGTTTGTTGTAGCTACTACATGTGATCTGGTCACATGAGTGTGTGAAGATTCTCCTCACTTGTTCCAATCCTCAATTGCTACCTCATCACCCTCACTCAGGGATGGCTCCTCCTCATAATCCTCCTCATAATCCTCCTCCTAATCCTCCTCCTCCTCTCTTCCATCCTATCCCTCATAATTAGGATCGACACCTAAATCATACTCATCATCAGTAACATTAGTAAATATATTTTTCAGCTTGTATCGTACATCCTTGGCCTTGTCCTCTGGCTAATCTCCATCATCTAGTGTTGGTCCTACATCACCTTTAGGGACATCCATGGGAAATATAGGAGTTGGTCATGTCACTAACCACCACTCCTCATGCTCATCTATGTGACCGATGTCATCAAAATTAGAGACTAGTGGTTGATCCTGATCTGAATCATTGGAGTCACTCTGGACAACATGATCTAGTGTGATCCAAATGGTATCCCCTAGCCTCTGAGCACGCCGCACTAATCTCCTAATGAAGGGCCATGCCCTCGATGGTGTTTGCATCTTCCCAAACTATCACATGACTTGCCCATAATAGAAAGGTTGTACAACATGGTCATGCCAACCAGGTAAAAATGTATCCATCTGCATCCTCCTTTAGCCACTCAAATCTCACCCTCCAAAAATGTAGATCTCTATACAGACACAAGCATCATAGAGGATAGTTGAAGGCTTATGGATATCCTATGCTATAGCACATGGGAAATTGAACTTCCTGGTGCATGTAATACACTTGAGGCACCACACCTATAGAAGCGTGTAGTGCACCATACTGTTGATCTCTCAAAACAAAAATTGACCAAGATCATAATAAAGATGTGCTAGGATGCAATGTCCCCAAGCATAGACCATCCTATGCTCTGCCATCCCATGAATCAGATGAACCAATCCTCCATCCAAGTGTGTAACTTTTCCATCAATATTGAGAACAAGAGCCAATGTATGAATCATAATCCATCTAACAATGGGGGCTCACGAATATACAAGCATAGGAATCCTGATTCACACTCTAATTTTCTCATCATGAATAGGTCCATCCAAGCAGTACTGTATGTATTCCTTCTTCTCAAGGAATGACTAATCTCCTTGGAAATATACCTGCTCTCCCTGAATAGGAACTCAGAGAATCTAGTGTATATCCTCTAGAGTGATGGTCATCTCCTTATTCAGAAGGTGAAACATACATGTGTCGGCATCCTAGCACTCACATAGGGCCATCAACATGGCATCATGGTATCTCATAGGTGGCATTAGATATACCCAATAGATGCCCACTACATGTAGATGCTCTATCTCCACTACGGATTGTTTTGGAGCTAAGTTTCTAAGAAAAATAATCTATCTCCCCCTAGCCATTGTCGTGACTAGGCAGGTACCTATCACAATCAAAACAATATGCTCTAAAAATTTATCTAATATCTTCAATTTTTACTTTATTCATCATGCAAGTGTGCTAAGTTTCATCTAGTTTTCTTTTGTAAAGGACCTAGACACTTTAGAACCCTTTTAGGACACTTTGTGAAGAAAGGGACACTTTGTGAATAAAAGGAACACTTTGCAAACAAATGGGACACTTTGCAAAAAAAGGGGATACTTTGCGAACTTTTTTTCCAAGACCCTAAATTAACCTATAAATTCATTAAAAATCATTAAATCATTACAAAATCACTAAGCAAAAGTTGTAGAATTGACTCACCTCATAGTATAGCTCACTGCATGCCACCTGCTCTCTAGGCTCATCCAATTGTGAAGGTGTGTAATCCTGTCTACTCAGTATCTTCTCATCTCACTCATCACTCTCAAGCTACAAGAAGGTAAAATGCAATAGTAAGTGACAAACTACTCTCCTTTACCTCTTTTAACTTATTTTTATCACTTTTACTCTTATGCATTAAATTAGGGTTATTTTCTTCAAAAAAACATAGTAGGAGCTACAAAATACCATTTTCAATGCCATTTGATGTGTTGGAATTGTGATTATGCACCTGACATCATCAATCATCTATCATTATGTGGTATGGTAGTTGGAAATTCCCTACTATATGATGTTCTCTATTCAACATGGCTAGATTTCTACCTTGATTCCACCTCCATAAAGCAAGTGGAATCAAGGGGAGGCATACATCTACCCTTGAATTGGATTCTTAGGAGTTAGATAAAATGATTTTTGGACAATTAATGAACTTGTGTTGCAGGATGCAGTTCCTAATCTTATGGTTTTGCATATAACTACACTAGGGGATTCATTCTCCTGACTTTTGAATTAGTATCCTTTTATAGAAAAAAGTCTAATATTTAGATTCCTTTAGCCCACATATACACAAAGAGTCATTTGGGAACTAAAGTGGGGGCTAAATGTGGCATAGAAAATTAGACACTCTTAAGAAAATAGATAATTTCACACTTAATTTTGACCTACTTTTGAGTACCCCTGCATTATTCATTATTTAAAACAATATTTATAGGCCCCTAAGACCCATTATGTTTGATCTAGAGGCCCGTTTCACTTAAAAATCATCTAAATCGTGACAAACAACACTTAATTCATTCATATCTTGAAAAACCCACCTCCAAAAACCACTAGTGGGACCCATTTTCCACCTTGAGCAAATGAGTTACCTCTAGTGGGACCCATTTTCCACCTTGGGTGAATGATCCCCCTCTAGTGGGACCCATTTTCCAAGGATAGCGAATGAGTCCCTTTTAGGGGAAAATTCAATTTTGAGCAGGAATTCAATCAATTCAACTTAGTTTTTCAGTACATGTCAGCCTCTTCGGTCTAAATAATGGGAAAATTAGGTGTTGATGCCTATAAATACACATTTTAGGTCATTTTTCACATACCTTAGTCATTTTTATAAAGAAAATTCAAAAGTCAAGTATTACGAGTCTTCCACAAAAAAGTTTCATTTGCATTTTCTACAACAAAGCTGAAGCTTTAGGGCACTAAACTATGGTTTTTTGTAGGTCTTCAAGCTCACTTCTCATTCAAAATCCAACATTGCAAAGAGTTGATGATGGATGCCTATGGTGAATCATGGAGAAATCTAGGTTGATGAGATGTAACTAGCCATCAAATCACAACTAAATACTTGTTTTCAAAGTGATTCCATCTTCCATTTTCTCTCTATCTTTAGAATTAAGGTTTGCATTACTTTTTCATGACATTTACATTCATTCGATATGTCATAGGGTTTCTAGGGTTGAAGTCTTGCATAATTCAAATCACATTTTTTCATCTTAATTTAGCACATTAGAATAGGGTTTTACCATACTTCAGGTTTTCTATGTCTTTGACACACTTAAGGATAGGATTTTATGGAGATTTTATCCATTCAAGGTTTGATTACCCAATTAGGGGTTTGACCAAGGAAAAACCCCCATTATACAACAAATTTTAAGCTATTTTGTAGGTATTTGTCGAGATCTTTATATGGATTCCCATCAAGAAGTGGTGCACAAGTGATAAAGTGCAGGTATGAGATCAAAATTTGTAAAAAGTTGAAAAATGACCGATTCACCATGGATGGTGAATGAGTCCCACTTGAGGTGGTTTTTTGAGTTAAATGTAGATTCTAGTAGCTAGTGAGCATAAATCAATTTTTGGGTAGAAAACCCTAACCTGAGGTTGATTCTCCCATGGTGGTGAATGAGTTGTAGTTAGCCAAAAAGTTATCTTTTCTATATTTTTAGAGTGGTTTATAGTCATCATCAATCTTATAGGTGCACACATTCAGTCTTACAACATTCTGTTTAAAATTTTGTAGATTTTTAGAGTGGTTTACAATCATCATCAATCTTATAGGTGCACACATTCAGTCTTACAACTTTCTACTTAGTTTTATTTGCATTTTTATTCATCCTTTCAAGTCTTTTGCAAACCTCACCATGTTTTCAAACATTGCATATTTCATTAGTTTTGCATTAATAATGAATCCATTTCATCATCTAGTTGCATTTATATCATTGCATTTAGTCTCAATTCCATCTTACATACCTTAATTTGAGTGAACCACCTCAATTTTAGGGTTCTATCTCTCTCCTTTTAGGTGAAAAACCCTAAGAGTGCAATAGAAGCACATAAAAGATACCATAAAATTGATGGTTCATTCCTATAATAGTTAGATTGCATTTCTGGTTCTTATTAGCTTTTTTTTTGTGTAGTGGGACAAGAAACGTCTACAAAAATATTACATGCATAATCTATCATCCTTTACCAATTTGGATGTAGTATTTACCCTCTTAGGCTTAGGAGTCCTCTAAAGTAGTTTTCTCACTATGTCCTGTTGTACGATATCCAACTAAACTATTTTTTTTTTTTGATAGTGTATTCTCCAAATAGGTGGAGGTAGTAGGAGCAAGAACACATTTAGGACTAGAAAAATCATATAATGTCCTCCTTAAAGGATTAGCAGTAGTTTTTCTATCTTCTATAGAGAAAAAATGTGATAAATCCATAGGGGATCTTTGAATTCCTTAATAGGGGATGACCTATGTCATGAAGAAGAAGTACCAATGGAAATATTAACTATTTGACCCTTCACCTTAACTTATTGGGGTAGACCAAGAATATTTTCTCCACATGATTTTTTCTAATAAACTCCTTTTAGGATTCTTTTCATCACCATGACCTAGAGCTCCTAAAGATACCTAATATGAATTTGAAACTAAAGTTCCTTAGACTACAAGAGGTTAATTACTCCAAACTATAGGTTGAATGTTCTGTGATCTAGTTTGAGGATGTTGATATTTTTTTTTCTTCTTGGAAACCCACTCTTCTATTCTTTTAAAAAAAAAATCAAATTTTGATTCAATGGTTTCAATTTACATAAAACTTCAATCCATAATTGGAATAGGTTGAGCAGCTATATGATCAATAAAAATAAGATCAACCAGATCCAACTCATGATCTTCATTTCCCTTAACATCAATCTCCAAATCAAATATTCTTATTTGAGTTTAGGATAAACCCATGCAAATTCTTCTTCTCACCTCAAACTCATCAAGATAATCTACCAAGTAGTCTTATAGGTGGTGTATGTGATAGAAACATGGAGTAAGTTGCAAGATATTTCTCACATAATCCTTACTATCAAAAGGGAAAATATTATTGTAAAATTTCAAGATATATTTAGCTAGGTCCCTTTCAATGTTAGGAGCATATAACAATGAATTGTAGGTGTAGTAGTCAAAATCTACAAGAATTTGGACACCTATTTCCTTTCATTCTTGACATATTTTATTTACATTAGCCAGTTATTTGTAGATTTTTATAGCCACAAATTTATCTTTTGTATACCTTGGAAGTTTTAGAGGAAAGCCACTGAAACCTCCAACTTGAGAGTATGGAAAATCTCTTAAACTAATTAAATGACTTCCATACATGGTAATAAACTACATTAACTTAGGAGTGGTCCTTAAATTAATTCTGGGCTATATCTCTCGAGTCACCTTCATAGTAAAAGTATCAGTGATTCCTCTATGATGAAGGTAGCTTTTAATAAATTATAACTTATCTAGATACATGATAATTGGGACTTCAACAAGTGGAAGAAGACTCAGTGATAAACTTGGGCAAGGCCTAGTACTAGAAATGGAAAATATCAAATATGATGACATATAAAAAGATTGATTTAATGCGGAGAAGGAAAATAATTCATATATTTGATCACTAATGAGTTGTGCAAAATCCAAAAACCATTTTCCTATAAGCACAATTTAGATAAAGAAATAAATCTAGTCTTCATAATCATGTTCTTTTTCATTTCCTCTCAACCTATGCAATAGCATGATGATTTCTTATATCTCCTTGACAAAATTATTCTTGTGTAACCCTCAAGTTAATTGGGATTTACCTCTTCTAGTTGCAGCTAGCTAATTTTTTTGCAATGATATTATAGTAAGAACACTTTTTCATGGAAAACTTAATTTGTGAATTATTAAAGTCCAAACCAAAAAATTCCTTCTTTTCTTGAATTCATAGGTATGAAGAAAAGGCGGTTCTTTGATTTTTTATGACTATCCTATTGTCATTGGTTCTAACTTAATGTTTGTTAGAATCATAATGTCTAATACATTATGTAACCAAGTCTAGGCACTGAATTTCAATAAGGAAAGAGGTTTCTTATATTAGCTCACTTGCAATTACTTTCAGTGTGATAGGCGTGTGATTTGGTTTCTTGATTTTCTCCAAAAAATTATTTAGTTTTTTCTACCCTTGTTTAGTATTCCCAATTTCTAGCATTGTACTAGTTAAGATCAAAATGAAGTCAAAACCCTAATATTTTTGTCATCATGAATAAAAACCTAGGGTTTATATGTGACTTATGTAGAAGGTTTGCAGTGATAGGAAAAATTGCTTAAATTTTAAATGCACTCAATCAAGAGCTATTGAAATCCATAGAAAAGCAGTACCTCAATGGTTTTGGGCTCTATAAATTGATAACCACACCAACTCGCTCCTTCTCTTCTTTCTTCCTATAATATCAACTAGAAAATACTATACTCACTAGCTCATTTCATTTTTAAAACTTTTTTAATTAATGTGGGAGTATATGGGAAATTAATTGTCCCCTCGTATAATTGGTATGCGTAGCCTTTCACAGATCATCACTTCGAAATAACCACTTTTTAATATTTGAAAGGAAATAACTACTTAATTGTGAAAAAAGAGGTTCACATAGCCTTGTCAAAGATTGAAAGAGGTTGTAAAACCATAGTGAAACACAAAAAGGATTTAAATGCATTTCTTGTACTTCACTAAAAACTTCACCACCTTGAAGAGGAAAATGAATAATTTTACAAAAGTTTGTCAAAGTTTGAAAAAACTTTCAAAACTTGAGAAAAAATCTAAAATGACTTGGACTTAAGACACAAAAAAGAATTTTGAATTTATGACTTCGATAATGAATGGTGATGCACCACTGTAGAATATAATCTTAAGTGATGTTTCAAAAAAAGAAAAAGTTATAGTAACTATAGTAGGGACCGTTGGAGTTACAAGAACCAACAAAAATACCAATAGTTTATAGACTTAACAAAATTTTAAATAGGTTGGTAATTTTTTTGAGGAGAGTCAAAAACTACAATCAAAATGTTAAAAGATTGCCTCCTAGACTCCCACCATGAAATGTAGGAGAATTTTATATCAAAATTATTTTTTTCAACATCTTAAGCAAAATGGTGAGGTCCTTTTAACACCAAAGTACACCAAAAATTCACCAAATAAAAAAACAAAAAATATTGAAGGTTTTATATTTTCTCTTATAATCATAGTTGAGAAAAAAACTCAAAAATGGAGGAGTTCATTAAATCCATGCTTTGATAACATATTACAATTATAAATAACATGACATAAAAGATAACAAAACAAAAAGAAACCCCTTCCAAGAAAGATATATACTAACAATAATCTAATATATGCTCAAATAGAAAACCTTATAGAATGAAAAGCTAGCTTGAACCTCAAGAGTCATCAAGAGATAATATAATGGAGATTTATTATAAGGGAAAACCATAAAATATAAAGAAAATATATCATTATAGGTATCTATTATAGTTTCCAATAAACTCCACAAAAACAAGATCACCTACAAAACCTAGATTAGCCTTCTGCAAGGAGAAAAACAAAGATGTAAGAGAAAATCACAAAAGATACATGCAAATACTATTATTGAGAATAATGAAATAAATGAGATGACTTTATTTTATAAATAAATACACAAAACCCTAAAGATAAAACCTAATTAGGACTTATGTAAACTTAATAAAGTCTAGTTAAATATTTAATTACACCAACACACCCCCCCTTATGTGTAACTTAACGAGACTAAGAAACATGAAAACAATTCAAGGATGGGTCCATGAAAGCATGAATAGGTTCTGGCTACAAGGAAATGTTAGGTACCAATCTACATATGTAATGTAAAGCATAATAAATTAGAACCAAGGAAAATGGGTGAATGAAAGATGATGTATTCACAACCACTTTCAAAGATGATTCGACTTAAGGATAACCCTAGAGATATCAATGAAAAAAGAGAAAGAGATCTTGCAATAGGGTTGTCCTACAGATTGAATGTGATCTAATGAGGGGTTCACCACCTAGTTTGGAAAATAAAATGAATGAAAGATAAAATGAAAAACCATAATATGATGCAAACATGAACTAAATGATGTAGAAATGAAAGAAGAATAAAATAGAAAGATACATAATCGAATGTGTGCACCTAATAACTTGTAGAGGCATCAATGAAGAATGGAAATTCTATAAATCCTAAAAAAAATTCCTACTCAAACTCATTTTCCATTTTGGGCGAATCAATCCCATACCTGGTTTTCTACATAGGAGTGGGTTTTAGGAAAATGGGTATCAAAATCCACAAAAATATCTAAAAATAAACTATAGTGGGACTCCTTCACCACTTGTGGAGAATAATTCTAGTTTGTAATGTTTAGAAATTCAATGTCTAAATCTGCTCTTCTTAGTTTTCTCAATTTGCTTCTCTAGGTTTTTGAATATGAAACTCTAATTTCGGGGTTGTATATGACATTTTTGTGAAGATTATGACCTTATAAATGGGGAGACAACTTCAATAGGATTGTAACGTAATCTTCAATGATCTTAAAAGCACCTAGATCTATAATCACACAAAAAGAGATATATATATATATATATAAACTTGTTTATTGTTAGGGAATAGGGGTTTTGGCTTGGTCAAACCTCTTTTAGGTAATTAAACCAAATGATGAAACAATGGAATATGAACATGAAACATAGAACATAGGACATGAATCATGAACAATGATGCCTTGATTGATTTCTTTTAAATCTACAACTCAATATGAAATGGCCATTAAGGATGTAGAACAATGCTTGACCTTGGATCTTCAATACTACATCACAACACTACCTCACTAACATGATTGATGCTTGAAATTCCTCACATTGTGATGGATATTGAATTGTTAGAACAACTGATGAAGAATTCTACCCTTGAATGCCTTAAAATTAATCTTGAAAACTATCTTGATGACCTTGTGAAGATTTCAAATACTTAACTCTTGCTTGCTTGAATTGATAACATGAATGCTTATGTGAAATAATGATGTGAAAGCTTGTTTATATAGGAAATGCACTCAAATGACTATCAATTTGATCCCAAAGGCTGACATGGAAGAAATTAAAACTTAAAACCCAATTTTTCCCACACAAACCTCAAAAATAGCTCAAATAGGACTCATTCACCATCTTGGGTGAATGAGTCCCACCTGGATGGTACTTATTCACCCAAGGTGGTGAATGGGTCCCACATGGCATATTTTTCCTGATAGAATGTTGGGGAGCCAGGAAATTAAACTTATATGTTGATCTTGTCAATTTTTTGATCAAAATATTCCTTTGGGATGCACAATATGGGGTCATAGAGGCCTATTAATGATGATATTAAGGTTATAAATTCAATAGGGCCAAATATTCAATGTGAAAGTGTAAATAAATAAACTTGATAACACTAAATTAAGGAAAAATTGGGTCTATTTAGCTTAGAAGGGCCCTAAATCTCATGTTAATGTAAAAAAAACATTACAACACTAGATTAGGTCCACCTTAGTTTATGATCCTACCAAATATAATGTGAAGACATACATAAATACATTTTACAACACTAAATTAAGGCATAGTTAAGTTAATTTAGCTTTAAAAGGGCCCAAGACCTAATTTGGATGTTTAAAACATCTCACAACACTAGATCATGGCAATATAATGTCCAATTTATCATTACTTATTCATGAACTAACCAAGGGATGCATTTTTCTAGACTACACAAATAAATGGGGAAAAGGATAAAACAATGTGGAGAAAGCTCCTCCCAAAAATAGGATGCAATCAAGTGATGAAAGATGGAGGACTCCATGAAAACCACCAAGTACACCATCTATCAAATAAGAGACCACATAGACCCACATAATGAAGTAGCTCCAAAACCAAATGAATAAACCTCATATCCTAGAATAAAGAAGAGGGAATAAGCCTCAATTAGGGAACAAGACAAAGCATGTGAAGACTTGAGAGAAACCTCCAAAGATGAATGATAAAAGAGTCTATAGAAGAGGAATGAAAAACCAAATTAGATAACCTAACATGAAACCATCCTGGAAAGGAAAATTTGGAAAAGATAAAATAGCTTATTGCACTAAATCACAAGAAGCAATATCTATAGCAATACAAGCATCAATATTTTCAATAGTATATGGAGGAGATGTAATACATGGCTTGATAACTAGATTATATGTGAGAACACCAAATTTCAAGAAGAAAAATGTTGCCTATGAAGCATGATGCACATTAGAAGTGTAATGAACAACCGAAAGAATAGATTCACCAGAAGAAGAAAAATATACAAAAGAATACAATCAAGATGAATGATCAACCATCCCAATAGAAATAATCTCTCAAATCTCCAAGTCTTGGATGATAACTAAATTAGGAGTGAACTTCATAGTCCTACCAACTACACCATGTGTAATTTAATATATGGAAATAAGGTTGTTCGTTAAATGAGGAACACACAAAACATCTTGAAAAGTGTTTTCCCAAAAACTAATAGACCCCTTGCCATTAACACTAATGTATGCATCGTTTCTCATAAAATAAGAGACATAGTGCAAGGCTCAAAAGAAGAGAATATATATTGTGAAGATGCCTTATGATGAGATGCTCCTGAATTTAGAAGTCATCTCCTTGATCCATGTCTTGTAAAAGAACAAAGAGCGTTTCCTTTCATTTTTTATGAACTATGGAAACCAATTGTGCTCCTATTAGAATGTTGTGAAGAAGAAGAAGAAGAAGGAGAAGGTGATGCAGACATTCTAGAAGCAAAATCAATTTGATTCCTTTTTAGAAGATATTTCAACTCATCTAGATATCCTTCATATAACAATTGTGTTTTGCATGTCCAGGTTCCTTCTTGCAATAGGCACAAGGAGGCTTCTCCTTCTTAGATCATTTCCCCTTAGAAGACGATGAAGGTGAAATTACAAACCTATGTCACACTTCATAAAGGAATCGACCAAGAGAAAAAAAATCTTAACTCCGACCACATAAAAGTGGTCTTTATGTTTGGAATTTCAAAATGATGTAAAATAATGAAAAGTAGAAATATTGGTTAATTTTAATCCTGTAATTTTTTCAATTTTTTTAAAAATTGTTTTGATTATTTTTTTTCAATTTAAGAGTAGATTTTGGAATGCTAACATTTTTAGGAAAAAGTGATGTTCACTTGATGTGAAGAAATAAATAGAAAAACTTCATTTTCCCCTAATTTTGTTTCTCCAAATAGGTAACTTCAATATCTAGTGTATGCGAAAAAAAATAGAAAGATTGATGTAAAGTTTTCTCATAATAGCATTTTAAAGTAAAACTTGCCAAGATTTGAAAATTTTCATTGGAAATAAACTATTGTCTATTTTGTAATCATTTAAAAAAAAGTAATATACCCTTTTGAAGAGGACTCTCTCCACAAGTGCACCATATGTTTCCCAAAAAAAATTTATATGTTTTACTATTCTTTTTTTAATTTCTAATCAGCCTCTTTTCTAACTTTAACAATCATATTGCATTATTTTAAAAATAAAATATATTAAAACTAATCTAACTATTAAAAAAATTACATATTCATATGCACCACTATGAGATCTACAAAAGGGTATTTTATTTTTTAAGAAACATCATTCTAACTGAAGAAATAATTAGTTGAAGTTGAAAGTTTTAGAAAATTCTAAAAAAAGCTTAGTTGGATGCCAACTAGGATGCCACATAGATAGTTTCAATAGAAAGGGTTTCTACCAAAACCCCACACATAAAATAAGCCACATTTTTACAGTAATAGGAAAAGTAGCCTTTCCCTCTTACTTGGTTCAATAATTGACATTAAAACTGAACTAATGATGCCTTGGACTAGTGTTGTAATGTGTTCTACACATTAACACTATTCTAGGACTTTTATTTGACTAAAACATGCATTAATTGATCCTTTACAATGGTATTGTTAAGTGTTCTAACACACTTTCACACTTTTTTAGGATGTATTTTGTTAATTAAGCCTAATGGGCCCCTTTCTAAAAAAATATACATGATGTGTACCTTGTTTAAGTGTTGTAAAGTGTTATAAGGCACTTTCAAACTTATTTATGTGGTCATTAATCAATTGTTGGTAATTGGAGTAATTAACCCCTTTTAATTAAAATTTAAGCCTTAATTTTGACACCACTTGAAGATCTCTCCCTACACCCATAATTTAATTAATAAAAAATTTCATTAGGAAAATTTTGGTCCTGGAAAATGGTGCCAAGACTCATTTTCCCTAGGTGGTGAATGGGTCCTCCCTTAATATGACCCCCCTTTTTCAACTAATCTAGAATTTTTTTTAGCCTGCTTTGAATCTCTTGGGGTTAAGTCTTGGTAAACTAAGCCAAGACCCATTCGCCCTAGGTGAAAAATGGGTCCCCACTTAATGATACACCCCTTTTTGAATTTCATTATGTTAGGAATTTAATAATGTTTTCTTCTAAATCTAGTGTCAGCTTTAATTGTTTGAATTTCAGGGTTAATCTCTTAATTTAGTATAAATAAAGGGTTGATTCATATTATTTCACCTAGAAATTTTGAGAGAGAATCCTTATAGAAAATTGGAGTTCATAAGATAATTACAAGAGAATTCACAAGGCATTATAAGGAATATTTCTAGAGTCTATTGGAGAAATTCATCATTTCAAGGGTTTAATGCATTCATGCATATGTTTGAGCTAAGATAGTTAATGTTGCATTGAGGATCTATTTACAAGAATCATTTCACATCCTAGATCTTCATTATTCATAGCCACTAAATGTTAGATTGCAAATTTTCATTACAAGAGATCTTTCAATGTATCAACAATTCCTTATTTCATCATCTAGTTTAATTACCTAGAAGAGGTTTGACTAGGGAAAACCCCTATCCACTATCAATAAACAAGTTTTTCTTCCCTTTAATATGTGTTTGCAGATTTATAGGTTGAAGATCAAGTGGAGGAAAGATTTGGAGAAAATTTGTTCAAAGTGCAAGAACAAAGAAAGGAGGCTACAAAATTTATTTCACTTTCAAGAGCTAATAACTGAAGATTTAAGATTGTAGGAATCAAGGAACAAAAGTGAGATGTAAATTTTTTAAAACCCTAAATGGTCCCATTAACCATTAAAGGTGAATGAGTCCTAAGTAGGGCTTGAAGCAATGAAAATCTAGCATCTGAGAGTGCAAGGTGAGAGGAATCAAACCCAAAAGTTAGTTTTGAGAACCCCCACAGGGACAACTTCTCTATTACTTACACCATTAGACATTATTTATTGTAGTAGTCCACAGATCAAAAATCAAGCATAGACTCACAAACTTCTCTATTACTTACACCATTAGACATTATTTATTGTAGTAGTCCACAAATCAAAAATCAATCTTAGACTCACCAACTTCTCTATTACTTACACCATTAGACATTATTTATTGTAGTAGTCCACAGATCAAAAATCAAGCATAAGTTTTAAAGGAGGTGGAGATTCCTAAAACCAAACACAGATTCTAGGACCCATTTGCACCTTCTAAAAAATAATTCAAACTTGGGGTATGTTTTTGAACCATATACTTTGATGGTTTAGGGATATTGTCTCTTTTACTCAATTAGGGTTTATTCACCTAATGGAAAGAGATAGATCCCACACAAAAAATCTAGGTGGTTCACTAAAATTAATGTATGTATTATGTAATTATGACTAAATGAAATGATATATATGTAAAAAACTAATAAAATGAATTAATTATTTATGCAAAAACCTAAGAAATATGAAATATTTGAAAACACAATGTGATATGCATAAATGGATGAAATTGAAACTGTGCACCTAAGATTTTGATGGAGATTGGAAATGGATTTTATAATGCTATTGATGCTAATTTTTAGGCCTGGTGGGACTCATTCGTCATTCTGGGTGAATTACTCCCAAATTTGGGAAACTATTCTAGAGCCTACTTCAGACAAATGGGTATCCAAAATTGTAGGAAACCAAAATTAGGCCTAGCAATGGGTCTCATTTTCCACCCATGGTGAATGAGTCCACTTTTGAATTTATGAAAATCCAATGGTGGAAACTAAAGTCTCTAGTATGCACTTCGGCTCCTAACAGGTGTACACCTTCAAAAGTCTGATATTCAGGTCTGAAAGTCATTTTTATTGGTATTTTGACTTGGTCAAGAAAGATATGTCTTCAAAAAAAATTCAAATTAATCTTCAATGATTTCCAAGCCTTCAATATGTCTAAATCTACAAACACACTAGAAGGGGGAGAGAAATGTTGGATGTTAGGGCATGGGGGTTTGCCTTGGTCAAACCCCTTTTTAGGTAATTAATCAAAAATAAGAAAAGAATGTAATGAAGAATGAAATAATGGATTTATTACCTTTCCATGATGAAGATTCTACCCTTGAATTTATTTTAAAGCTTTCTTGATGACTTAGAGTGATAAAACCCTAACTTGCTTGACTTGAAATGAAATACCAATGATGAATGAGTTAAGAAATTGTGAATTAGGGTTTAGAGATTTTATTTTATAGGAAATTCACCTATTTTTCCATTAAATTGATCCCCAAGGAAAACATGAAGATAAATTAAACTTAAAACCTAATTTTTCCTACTCAAAAGTAAAAAATGGCCCAAATGGGACTCATTTTCCACCTAGGGAGAATCAATCCCACCTAGTAAGGACTCATTCACTACAAATGGTGAATTAGTCCCAAAGGGGCCCATTTTCTAGTTGGGTTGCTAGGAAGTAGGGAAATAAGGTTTATATGATGATTTTGTCAGGTATTTGATCAAATTATGCCTCAGGATGCACAATATAGGGTAATAGGGGTATGTTAGTGATGATGTGAAGGTCAATTAGGGACCGAGACACAAAATTTAATGTGAAAGTGTGATTAAATACACTTTACAACATTAGAATGAGGTCCACACAACCTAGAAAGATACATCATCTATTTTGAATGTGTAAGACACATTACAACACTAGATTAAAGTCAAATTTAGTTTACAAGCCTTCTAGATTGATGTGAAGATGTAATTAAATAAAATTGATATTGTTGAATTAAGGGAGAATGGATTTATTAAGTCTAGAAAAGTGTGAAAGTCCTTTACAACACTTTACAACACCTTCACAAGACATTATTAATTACATTTGAAAGCATTCAAGACTTAGTATGGATGTGAAAAAACATTACAACAATAAATCAAGGCCTCATTAAGTCCAATTTATTATCAATTATTTCCCAAATCCAGCAAGTTGCCTTTTTTCTATGGTACAATTGTTTTGGAAAGTTGAAGCTTAAAATTGACTTTCCCACAGCTTTTAAGCCCCAAATAGGACTAATTTACAAAGCAAGCACCAACCAATCAACTCCTCAACCTCAAATAACTATAGAAAGACCTTCAATAGGGTATAAAACTTAAAAATCAACAATCTTTATCAAAGGAAACACTCACCAATGTAGTAGATCTTAAAACCCTTTCCTAATGCTAAAATTAAGATCAAGCAATGAGGATTTACTGAGAGTATACATTCCATACCTCTAATTACCTAGTTTTTGTTTCATTCATCTTTAATTAGGTCTGTACAAGCTATAGGAAATATCTTCTAACCTTCTTGAAGGAATTTACAATGGATTCCAACATGGAGCCATCAATTTCATGGAAAAACTTAGAATTTTCTGTGAGGGCAGCAATAAGAACTTTGTATCTTTACTTTCCCTACATCTAACAACATACACAACACTAAAAATACTCTACATTAACCCATTCCGCCCATTTACAAATCCTAAATTGGTGGAATGGTTCTTAAATTCAATTTAGACTATCAAAACCCTTGATTTTAGGGTTTCAGGTAGTTTTCTATAGAATTTCTCTTATAAACTCTAAACTTAATTAAAAATATTCAAATCTCTTTGAAATAAAAGCTAACACCAACTACTATGAAAAATGATTAATATTGAATTCTAAGAAATACTGTACAGTCCATACAAGGCCTAAAAAATGAGAAGAAAATGTTATTTTAGCATAACAAAGTACTTTTATTCACAAAATTGTTACTAGATACAATGATCAATCCTTGGATCTCCTTCACAAGGCCCTTAATAGATGTTTACATCAATTTTCTTGACTTCCCCATCAGTTACAACCAACCCACTAACTCTTTTTACAAAGATGACTCTTCATCTTCCTGACTCTTGATCTTACAATTTTGTAATTTTGCAATTTTGCATCTTTTGCAACAAAAAGACAATTTATTTTTTGCAATTTGACTCTTTTCACCTCCTAGAAACCTAGTAGTGACTCAATTACATTTGAAATGGTACAAAAATGACCTTTTTACATGCATTACATGATTGAAATTCAAGCTTTACATGATTTCCTATTGGAGGCATAACTTCATTTGGTGCTCCTACACCAAACAATCAGCTTGAAAAAGACCTCAAATCCCTTTGAGGAATGAGTTGCATCAATCCTTTTTCTTTAAACCTTTATACAATTATTAATTCTATCTCAGACTGCTTCCTTCCTTGCTCTTGAAATCATTCACTAAATTCCTTTGTCTGTCACCTTGATTCATTCCATATTCTACCTTCATTTTTCTCTTCACTTGTCTTTGTCTTTTTCCTTGTCTTTCTCTACCCCAAAACTATCTTGTGCCATCAGATTCACCAATCATCATGCTATCAATATTTAACTTTCCTCTAACCTCTTTCTCAATAAAATGACACATGACTATCCTTAGTATTCTTTCACCATGCTTTTCTAAGCAATCTTGCCTCTCTTCAATCAATTCATCCTTGAACTTCTCTTAACTTGCTTCTCATCATCTCTTCATCTTTTCCAATCACTAAATCACTCTTCAAACTGACTAACATCTTCAAATTTTTTAATGGATACAAAATCTTCAAGTGCTTTTCAGACAGATATCCATCTCCCTTGCTGCTTCATCACACAACCTCATCATACCATCCAACTTACCCAATAGTAGATCCTAGAAGACACACCTACCCAATCTTTCTCTCAATGGTGTAACTTTCTTTGCACCTTATCCCTAGGTTAATTCCTATTGGAGGAAAGTGAACATAGACCTCTTCCTTTCTATAGCCAACACACCTCACAACTCTTTCTCTCTTGCAACTTTAAGATGGATCAAGCACCTGTAACCAACAACTTAACAAACCACTAGATCAAATAGCTCTGATACCAATTGATGCAAAGAATCTACTAATTTTAAGGGTTCTTAAGATCCCAAAACACAACTTGAGAAGATCACTTAAAAATTTCACCAAAATCTGCTTCATTAAAACTTGATTTGACAAGGTTATCAATACACCAAAACACCCAATCACAATTCCAAACTCACATCAGACCCCAACACACCTTAAACATAATTATTTTGACAGGTTCAAATCATTAACAATATTCCATAGCATAGACTCATTAGATTCTCTATTACTTACACCATAAGACATTATTTCTTATAAAAGTCCACAGATCAAAAATTGGGCATAAATTTTAAAGGATGTGGAGATTCCAAAAACTAGACAAAGATTCTAGGACCCATTTGGGCCTTCTAAAATATAATTTAAACTCAAGGTATATTGTTTTGGAAATTTTAACCTTAAAATTAACTATCCCGTAACTTTTAAGCCCCAAATAGCACTAATTTACAAAGAAAGCAACAACCAATTGACTCCTCCACCTCAAATAACTATAGAAAAACCTTCAATAGGGTATAAAACTTAAAAATAAACAATATTCATCAAAGGAAACACTCACCAATGTAGCAGATCTTAAAACCCCTGCCTAATGGTAAAACTAAGCTCAAACAATGAGGGTTTACTAAAAGTATACATTCTAGACCTCTAATCACCTAGTTTTTTTTCATTAATCTTGAATTAGGTCTGTACAAGCTATATTTAACTATCTTTTAACCTTAATGAATGAATTTACAATGGATTCCAACATGGAGCCATCAATTTCATGGCAAAACTCAATTTTTTGTATCGGCAGTAACAAGAACTTTGTATCATTACTTCCCCTACATCTGCCAACATACACAACACTAAAAAACTCTATGTTAACCCATTCAACCAATTTAAAAATCCTAAATTGGTGGAATGGTTTTTAAATTCAATTTAGACTCTCAAAACCCTTGATTTTAAGGTTTCAGATAGTTTTCTGTAGAATTGCTCTTAAAACCTCTAAACTTGATAAAAACTCTTCAAATCTCTTTCAAATAGAATATAACACCATATATTATGAAAAAAAATTGATATTGAAGCCTAATAAATATTGTATAGTCTGTACAAGGCCTAAAAAACAAGAAGACAATGTTGTTTTAGCATAAGAGAGTACTTTTAAATTCATAAAATTGTTACCAGATACAATTATCAATCCTTGGCTCACCTTCACAAGGCCCCTAATAGATTTTTAATCAATTTTATTGACTTCCACATCAGTTTCAATTGACCCACTAACTCTTTTTTACAAAGATGACTCTTCATCTTCTTATAATTTTGCAATTTTGCATCTTTTGCAACAAAAATACTTTTTTTTTTCGCAATTTGACTCCTTCAACCTCCTAGCAAGCTAGCAGTGACTCAATTATATTTGAAATGATCCAAAAATCACCTTTTTACATGCATTACATAATGGAAATTGAAATTTTACATGATTTCCTATTGGAGGCATAACTTCACTATTGAGATTATGGATGCACAGGGTCCCTGAAGCTGTGGTCTTCAATGGAGGACCTTTTCCAAGAAAGATAATCAACCACAAAGAAAGTGTTGCAACTAGGCATGGAAAATTGAGATTCTATTATGATCTACATTATGAGATTGGATGATTACAAATGTACAAGATGCCTTGAATATATAGGCATGAGAGAAAACCTAAAATACATGAGATGTTGGCATGTGTCTTGATCCAAAAACATGTGACAACATGTGAATGCTATCTAGAAAATTATTAAATGTTGAGATAAGTTCTAGAATGACAACTCATCTTCTAAAAGGAATCTTATCCCTACAAACAAGGAAGGGGACATTACAGGAGCACCTGAGGGGCTAGTGCATGAAGTTGGGTACCAATTTTGTGGCCATTTTTGAAAAAAAGAAAAGAAAATGCGCTCACATTATAGCGTGCTCACATTATTTCACATTAAAAACAAAGAAAAATTTGAAATTATTTTCCTTGGGATACCAACCCAAAGGCTTGGAGGGCATTCCCAACAATGCTAGAGACGTGTTTTTGCAAATTCTACAATTTTTCACATAATCGAGTCCATGCTCACCATCAAGATTGCATCTAGTTCAATATCGACAAAATAAAACACATGGGTAATGTTAGGTTCTCTCTTAGGTATCCAATGATGTAATTTTTTTCACTTTTTGACAATGTTAAGCCTTTCATCCATAATTTATTTTGTTTGTATGTCTATTTTTTGCTAAAAAGCAGTGTTTGGTGTTTTTTTTGTTATAAATTAACCATTCATCAAAATTTCAAATAAATTACATTTTTAGAAAATAGACTCCATTCTATAAATTTTGTTAAAAAAAAGAAAAAAATCCAATTATTTTCAAAAATTTGTAGCGGGAGCACGGCCAAAATTCTTCTTTTTAAGGAAGTTCCCACTTAGAAAATTAGTAAAAAATCAAATATTCATTAAAAAATTATTAGAAAACTTGTGCATCAACTAGATGCTATTAGCTAACTTCTGACCATAGTGATTTTAAAAATACTAAAAAAAAAGTTCACCGTGCTCAAGTCATACAAGATTTGCTATGTGATGTTTTTCTGACAAAACTAGTACTAATTTGTGTACATCCCTCTTTTGAACCCCTTAATGTCAACCATTTTCAAAATAAATTAGTAGTTTAGAAAGTAGACTTGGAGCACTTCGATCCTTGTTTTTGTTCCATCTCAAAATTTTGAGTGTAACTATCCTCAATTTCACATCCAAGGTCAGCATTTCCTGATTTCAGAAAAAAAGTGGCCACTTAAGCCCCCTTTTTGGGAACCATCTTGTACTTACCTCTCATTTATTAATTGATTTATTAAACTCTAACCTAGGACTAAATGATGCATGACCTAAGTTAACTTATGCTAGTGTAATAATTAATTTAATTACACTAACACTCCCCCATGAGTTCAACTTCGGGAGGAAAATGCAATGATTATCCAGAGATGATCGATGATGGGTCACGACTATGAGGCCATGTTAGGTGCCCATGTACATGAAGATGCATAAAATATACCACAACTAGAGAAAATGGGAAAAACCAGTGGGAATAAAACCCCTCTCCAAAAAGGAGATGAAAATGAAAAAAAGAGGATGAGAAGGACAAAGGACTCCCAAATACCCCCCAAGTACACCATCCATCATATGGATACAATAGAGAGACTATATAGGCCCCCCACAAGATGATATCACCTAAAAATATGGTAAGTGTCTGAAGACAGAACATGATCCAATGTCGACAAACAACTTGTCTTCCTTTCAGAAGAAACAAAACCAAATTCAAGTGCAGTGATGCTTCTCATTTTAGGTAGGAATTTAAGGAAGGAAGGATGTATGTTGATGGTGTGTTTAAACTTTTCTCAAGTGTCTCCTTTCCTAAAGATGAAGATGCCACAATCATTGAAGAGAGTGACAAACTAGGACGATGCAAAAATTGATGTTAAACAATATCCAAACATAGTATGATGGATATGATGGAGACTTGAATGTCCCCCCTAAATGAAGTGTCCACAAAACCATTAAAAGAATTCTAAAGAAACAAATGTGTCCAAACCACAAGTCTCATGCTAGGAAGAAGAAAATCCAATGGTAGATGCTAAAGAAACCTCAAATCTTGAATGGAATGACAGGGAAGAAGTCTCATACATGAAATTGCTGAAAAGAAATAAAGTGCCTCTAAGATAGTCTCTAGATCCCCAATCAAGGTTGAGACAATGGAATGAGGAGACTCAAGAAAACTATCCAAAGTGTGATCTGAATAGAGGAGTGATATTCCCTCAAGAATGTCCTCCAAACCTATAGAAGTAGCCAAGTTAGTGATACGTGAAACAAATCCATCATGTGATGTCAAGGCTGGAAAATTGAATGTGTCTTGATGAGTGATGATGATGGAAGCCTCAATCAAAGAATTTTGGCAAGGAATCACTAAATGTGAAGGGATACCAATAGTCTCTGATGGAGAAGAAGTACCTAAATGAACCTTGTCAACCTCTTCAAAAGATTGAAGGCATTCGACTTCCTACACAACAATAGCATCATAGGTTACTTGATCTAAAGAATGACATTCTGAATCATGACCATCTGGGAAGGGTGGAGTGTTTGATCCTCCATAGATCTCCCAAATCTTAGCCAAAGGATACGAGGACAATCACAATGATCAATAGAAATCAAAATATCACAATCAACATGCATTGAAATGATCTCCAAAATAGTGTATTTGCTGCAACTCCAAGCAAATTCATGAATACCTTCACTTGGATGGGGAACTATACCATATAGATGATGCAATAAATCAAGTGATTGGAGATGGTGGATGATCCCATCCCACCATTGCTTATAGTTTCCCTTATGCAACATAAAACAAGGAGTATATGCAAGCCCCATAATGAAATTTCTCCAAAAAATACAAAGAAAAATAACCTTCAATAGAAAATAGAATCTTCCAAGTATGATGTGCAACTGAGGTGATGCTACCCAGATAAAAAAAAAAAATACCAAGCTTCAAGATGTCTAGGTTATTGAACAAATGAAGCAAACTAAAAAAATCAATGCAAGAGTACTTGGAGCTGAAATTGATCAAGGGGTCTAGACATGAAAAAAGCTCTAAATCACCTTCTTGATGCCACTGGAATCACTGAAATTCAATGAATAGTTGTGAAGATATGAGCCTTTATGTCAAAATTAGGGTTTTGTCTTCAGTTGACTGTATAATTTTCTATGAGAAAAATTTCATATAACTAATGTCACCATTGGAAATTTCTTGGAATTACCTTTTTGATGGTATCTCGTTTGCCAATTTTTGATATTGTGGGTGAAAGTTATGATAAAATGAAAAAAATGCCAAGATGAGGCACTTCACAAGCTAACTAGGGGAAAAATTATAGCCGCGTGGGCATTGGAACCTAGTTTGTAATATGACCAAATAGTGTTTGAATGGAAAAAAAACTGCTCCATATAGCGAACTCCATGGTTATTGATGTGACCAGGTGAGGAGAAGGCGGGATGGTCGGCGACAATCAGGCCAACAAGGTTGACTGACTGGCATACAAGGTGAACAACCAAAGGTAGAAGAAAGCCCAGTTGGTGAGACGAACACTGGCACTGATGAAGGAAGGGTACCGGTCAATGGAAAAAAATCACAGCGGTTGGCGGTAGATGGTCCATGGAAAGGTTGGACAGAGTACATGCGACGTAGCTGGAGAAAAAATAATGGACAATACAGGTGGGATCCCAACAATGAATGACCAATAGACATGGCGGGATCAAGTCGTTTGTCAGTAGTGAAAGGACTGGTCAGATGTACCCTCCCTACAAAAATTAAAAGTAGTTGACCAACGAAATTCCTTCTATAGAATTTGAATTGAATGGCTGACAAGAGAAAAAAAAATGATTTGATTTTTAATATTGTCAATTGACAATTAAAAATAAAAAAAGAACATTAAAATAATTATGCCAACAAATAAAATAAGCCTAGTTATTATTATATAATCTGCATAATATATTTAATGCTGACAAATAAAATAAGCCTGGTTATTATTATATAATCTGCATAATATATTTAATGCCGATTGAATATAGTGCTGATGGGATATATAAAAAAGTCAAACCCTTATTTGCATGCCAATAAATAGATGTCGACTATTGATAAAAATAGCAGGTCGTTCCAAATTGATTTTTTCTGCAACTATACAAAAATCCAAATATATGTATTTTTTCGAAAATAGATAAAATAACCAATTTTTTGAAACAAAAAATGGCCTGCGATTAAATTTTTTTCCTTAGAGGACAACTAATTGGGGTGAATTTTTACTACAAATTTGTACAGATCGTACCAGTTGATTTTGTAAACCCAAATAGCTCTGATGGCTCCCGGGTTGATAAATCTGATTTTGATGAATGGATAGGTGATCCTAGGGTTTTGAGGCCTTCTAAAGACAATGGTGAGCTCAAATCTAACTCTATCTACTTCAGAAATCAGCTTGGTCTCTTGGTGGAGTCAAGTAGCCTTCAATGGAAACCTTCAGCCTACAAAGAATCTCACACACTAACTTTCTTGATCAAGGGTTAACGTTTCACTAGACAAGCTCTGATACCATGTTGAGATTATGGATGCACATGGTCCCTAAAGCTACAGTCTTCAATGGAGGACCTTTACCAAGAAAGATAATCAACCACAAAGAAAGTGTTCCAACTAGGCATGCACAATGGAGATTCTATTATGATCTACATTATGAGATTGGATTATTACAAATGTACAAGATTCCTTGAATATATAGGCATGAGAGAAAACCTAAAATTCATGAGATATTGCCATGTGTCTTGATCCAACAACATGTGACAACATGTGAACCCTATCTAGAAAATTATTAAATCTTGAGATAAGTTCTAGAAGGACAACTCATCTTCTAGAAGGAATCTTATCCCTACAAACAAGGAAGGGGACATTGCCCCATTTATTAAATGATTTATTAAAATCTAACCTAGGACTAACTGATGGATGACATAAGTTAACTTATGCTAGTGTAATAATTAATTTAATTACACTAACATTCACTAGGTGTTCCTACACCAATCTCATTAAGGGTTTAGAATTGCATTTTTTTTGCATTTCTTAAATCTAAAAAATACAAAAACAAATTAGTTAATTTTCACGTCATTTAGATCATATATATTTTTATTTAAAAATAAATAAAATTGCATTTCAAAAGGTGTTATACAGGTCATCATTTACGCTTCATTTCACTTGTATTAACTCATCAAATTCTAGAAATTTATCTTATAAGAGTTGCAATTTGAAGCAAGGCACCAAAGGCACAAAAAATAACTTAAAAATTGCATTTTCACCTCTTTAAAACCCTAATTTAGGACCCATTCACCTTTACTAGAGAATTATTCCTTGATCACGCAGATCTTGCACCTTTTAGCATCTAAAAAAAATCAAAAATCACTTATAAATCACCTAAAACATTTCAAAAATACCTAACGATGACCCATTCTCCTTTACTGGGGAATGAGTCCCTAATAGGTCCTAATCTACATTTTCTAGACTTTAAAATCTTAGTTTTAAGCTAGATTTTGGTGCTGTTAATTTCTTGTTTCAATTTACTAATTTGTTGTTTCATCAATTTCATTACATTTAGCTTAATTTTCTTAATTTTAGTGCATTGTCACAATTCAAAATTTCATTCAATTTATTGCTCATTTCGACAAATTTTCCAATATTGTAAAAACATTTTCTTTCATATTTCACTTAAAAGTAGTGATAGATGTCTTTATTTTTCTTTCATTTTCAGCATCATTGCAACATTAGATAGATTAGTTTACATTTTTCAATAATCAAAAAATGAAAAAAAAAACCAAAAAAATCAAGGGAAATAAACAAAAAAAATTATAAGCCTTAGAGAAAGCATATCCTTGAAACCCTTTAGTTGTAATGACTTTGAAAAGTTATTTGAATCCCTAGAATACTTCATCTCACATAGATCATCAACTAAATCTTTGATGTAAGAGGTTTCAAGCATATACAACCATGACAATCACAATTTTTCTTTTCCCGACACATCTCTTATTAGTGACAAAGGTATCTTAATGAAAAGAAGATAAATAATTGACAATCATGAAATTATTTTTTGTCTCTCTTATGAATATAGTATGAGAAAAGAAGATTAAATCCTTAATAATACTTTACCTAGTCTCCATTCATCTCCCAAAACCTCCCCTAATTGTCATAATTGTTTAGTAAAAGAGGATACAATCAAGAACGATCATGAAAATCACATTTTTGAGGACATTTTGGTCTTAAAATATCCAATGATTGAAATTTATAGCATCATTTATCTCCTTCCTAATATCCCTAACATTTGGAAAGGTCTATTTGAACAAAAGGATTCAACCATTATTAAACATGAAAATCATAGTTGTCCTTCCCTTGATGCCTCCCCTATCTGTGATGGAGTTACTTTAAAAAATATAACCATGCAATGTGATAGGTATCCTACTAGGGTATATACCATGGTACAAGAGAATGAGACGTTAGAAAAAAGGATTAAATAATGGGAACTAATAACAGTCAAATTTGGCCTTCTCCTTATATCTTTCCTATTTATGACGAAGATGTTTTTATCTTATAAGATCCAACTGATGAGAGTTGTGAAAGTCCTATTTTTCTCTCTTCCCTTAGGAAGGACATTATTGAACAAGAGAATTTCATAATTGATAAGCAAAAAAATCCAACCATTGGTCACTTCCTTACTTGTGATGAAGACATTTTAGAAGAACCAAACAATGAATTTCATGAACATCTAGTTTGTTGCTCTCCTAAAAATGCTCCTACTAGGGAAGATATCATGATGCAAGAAAATGAGAACCTTGACACATTTCTTTCAAGTAATAGTGACATAACTTCCTTATATGAAGATATTGAAGTAACATTACATTTCCCTTTGCTAAGAGATCATGAAAATAAGGACAAGTGTGTTGAGGTTATGAACATTAGAGATCCTTCAAGTCCACTAATTATCAAACCATCTAAGTGTCAACTTATCATTCATCCACCCTCACAACAACCAAAAGTTCACAATAAACCCATGCTCATCTTAAAACCACCTCAAAAGAAAATTGATGATGATGATTTTTCACAACTAAGTTACAATGAAATTTCTCACATATATAACAAGGTGTATACAATCAAGACCGATCCTAAACCCAAAATTTTTTTGCATGGAAAGAAAGAAAAAGAAAAGCTTATTGAAGAGGTCACAAAATTATTGGAAGATGCATTGAGTTCCTTTGATTTTATACCTACATCCATGGGAGAGTAGAAGATCATAACAAAAGTGTCTACAAAGGGATATGAAAAATTGATAATGTCAATACAAAATTCAAAAGCATCCACTTCAATCATTCTAGAAGAAAAGACTAGATGAAAAACTTTGATAAAGGTGATTATGGGAAACCTCCAAACTCAAAACAAATGAAAAATATTTAATGAAAAAATTACAAACTTATGAAACAAGTTGGGTATAGTGGAAAAGGATGTGGTGCTAGAGAAAAAGGTATTCATGTCCTTGTAGATCCTAACACATAAGAAATGACTCGTGGTCATGGTTATTGTCCTTTAATAGAAATAACACCATCAAACAATCCTTCACTTTATATCAACAACCTTACAAAATATGCTTCCAATGCAATTTTAACTTTGATGCATCTTGAACTGATAGATACTACATGTGGGAACATTTTATTAGACAGGCATCAAGTTTATACTTTTTTTACTCATCATAATCAATAGCATTAGTTGTTGCTCCTTGCCATGTAATACTTGTAGGATGATATCATGCTCACTATTGGATGTTTTACATTCATTTCAATTCATTTCCTTTTTACAAGGATTGGCATACCATCATCCATCCTTGGCTCACCCTTGTCCCACACTTAGTGGGGGCAAGGGGTTAGGTAGCTTTTTCCTTGAATGTCACGTGTCGTTGTCTCTCTTGGCTAGTTGACTGCCTTCCATGTATATTTAAGAGAAAGCTTGGGATGTGGATGACATGCCTTAAGTTTTCTCACATGTGAAATACTTTTATTTCTAGGTTTAGCACTATATGTTGAGGGAAACCCTTCCTATTTCATGATGCAACTTACTTCAAAAGCATATGACATGGTGTATGGTTTTTCAATGAAATATCTCTTGTATTAGGCTAAAAACATTGGCTACTTTAAAGTAATTTCTCATAGTGATGGTGTATCAACCACTTTAAAGTGAGGGCATACATCGATGAAATCTTATGGAAAAATTTCATGGTGTGATTTTTCTCTTTTCTTGTGATGTGTCCTCTTCTTGGTGGTGTCATTGAGTTTGATACCGTCCAAGAGTGTACGATCTATTGTCATGGCTTGATGTGAATGAAGCATCCCATGGGTGATGATCTGACACTTTTCACTAGTCCTCTCTTAGAGACGTTAGGCACAATTCTCCCTATGGAGAAGACCTTTACATTAACAAATAAAAATCTGATTTAAAAAAAAATTACATAACAAAAGCATTTACAAAAGCATTACATTGTCATGCCTTATTGAAGTTATTGGGAGGATAAATTTGGTATGGTTACTATGATGAGAAGTGAATACAGTGGCATGAATTTCTCACTAAATCTCTTTTATGGGACAACTCACCTAGTTGACAGAATGAGGTTCCAGTACCCTAGAGTGAGAAACATATATTACGGACAAGCAGTCCCATTTCACATCGTGTTGAAACAAATGTGCTTGATCCTTTTTTTTGTTTATTCTTGGCCTATTATAGGGTATTATTATGTATCTATTTTATTTCTTCATACTTAAGTTTCTTGGATGTATCCTTTAGTGTGAGTTTGAAATGGGGCCATCCTCTCACTAAAGTGGGGGAAAAATATAGTAATAGAAAAAGTATCCTTTTTCCCTTACTTGGTTTGATAATTGACATTAAAACTGAACTAATGATCCCTTGGAGTGGTGTTGTAATGTGTTGTACACATTCACACTATTCTAGGACTTTTATTTGACTAAAAATGCCTTAATTGATCAATTACAAGGGTATTGTAAAATGTTGTAACACACTTTCACACTTTTCTAGGACGTATTTGGTTAATTAAGCCTAATGGGCCCCTCTCTAAATAAAATGTACAAAATGTGTACCTTTTTTAAGTGTTTTTAAGTGTTATAAGGAACTTTCACACTTATCTAGGTGCTCATTAATTAATTGTGGATAATTGGAGTAATTAACCCCTTTTAATTTTAATTTGAGCCTTAACTATTACACTCCCAACGATCTATCCTGAAACCTATAATTTAATTAATAAAATATTTCATTGGGAAAATTTTGGTACTAGAAAATTGTACCAAGATCCATTAGCCCTAGGTGGTGAATGGGTCCTCCCTTAACATGACCCCCATTTTTTAATTGACCTGGAATGGATTTTAGCCTTCTTTCAATCCCCTAGGGTTAGGTCTTGGTAAACTAAGACAAGACCCATTTTCCCTAGGTGGTGAATGGGTCCTCCCATAATGATAACTCCACCTTTTAATTTCCTTTTGGTATGAATTTAATAATGTTTCTTTCTAGATCTATTGTTGGCCTGAATTATTTGAATTTTGGGGTTCATCTCATAATTTAGTATAAATAAAGGGTTAATTTACATTTTTGTCCCTACAAATTTTGAGAGAGCATCATTATAGAAAATTAGAGTTCACAAGAGCATTACAAGAGGATTCACAAGGCATTATAGAGCAGATTTCTAGATTCTATTGCAACAATTCAAGATTAATTCATCATTTCAAGGGTTTAATACATTCATGCATGTGGTTGAGCTAAGATAGGTAATGTTGCATTGAGGATCTATATACAAGCATAATTTCACATCCAAGATATACATTCTTCATGGTTACTACATGTTAGATTGCATATTTTCATTATAAGACATCTTTCAATGTATCAACACTTCATTATTTCATGTTTCATACTACAATTTCCTTATTTCATCATTTGGTTTAATTACCTACAAGGGATTTGACCAAGGAAAACACTATCCACTAACAATTAACAATTTTTTTCCTTTGAATGTGTGTTTAAAAACTTATAGGTTGAAGATCAATTAGAGGAAAGATTTGGAGAAAAATTGTCAAAGTTGTCAATATGCAAAAGTTGTCATTCAATGTGCATGAATAAATAAAGGAGGCTAGATAATTTATTTCAAAATTTCGAGAGTTGATAAATCAGGATCTAAGAGTGTAGGAGTCAAGGGAAAAAAACTAAAAGTCAATTTTTCAAAACTCTAAAAGGACCCATTCACCACTAAAGTAAAATGAGTCCTAAGCAAGGCCTGAAGTAGTGAAAATCTAGGATCTAGGAGTGTAGGCTGAGAGGAATCAAAACTAGATGTTAGTTTCTAGAAATCCAACAAGGACCCATTTTCCATTGAAGGAGAATGAGTCCTCTGTGGCCTAAAAACAACAAGTTTTCTACAAGGTACACATTATTTCAAGCTCTAAAAACCCCCCTTTTCATTCATATAATAATTATCATTAATTTATGATTTTATTTGCATGTTTTGACCCTCATAATTGAATGAAACATCCACCCAATAAAAATTAGGATCATCAATTTATGCTGAAACTCTTTTTCTATGTTTCAATTTTGATGCGACATAGCAAAAAGTAAAAAAAAATCAATTTTTTGAGTTTTGGGTGAAAGGGTTTCACTCGAAACTATATGTGCCATATATAGGCCACATGGTTTTGGGTGAAACTTGTTTGACCAAAATTGTTTAGGTCAAAATATTTTCACTCAAAATTATTTAGTTGGTTGAAGGTGTGAAACAACTTTGTGCTTTTACCCATGAGTTTTCAATCAAAGCATATGGTTGAGATTCCCCATGTTGCTCTTGTGATCTATATTCATTTTCCACTGGAATCCTTCTGATTTGTAGTTCCTGGAGATGCAATAAGTTTTTTTGATGTAAGAGATTTGAATGAACCCATTTTTACCAACTTTGCTTGCTCACAACTGAGTGATTTATCCAAATCATCATGTGAAGGTATAGTTAATGTGGTATTAGAGCACTAATCAATAAGCCCATTCTCAAATCTAGATGAAACAAAAATTGAATAATCATGACCAAGCTTGGCAAGGATAGAAAGAATCAACAAGGTTCCATTCTTCTAAATACCACACTGATTTAACTATAATCTAAGAGACTTGAGTTTGGTCAAGAAGTCCTGAATTCTATCAAAATCTTGAGGAGACAAACAAATAAGCTCATTCTCCAACTAAAATCCTCTCAATATCTTTCTTCGAAAACAAGGACTCTAATTGCATCCAAATTTTATTGGTGTTGTGCAAGATTCAACATGAAAGAGAAGGTCAAGAGACATATACATTCATAATGAACCAAAAGCATCATCACTTCTATTAAACCACTTTCTCTTCTCAGCAGCACTTGCAAGTTCAAGTTTTGTACCCATGGTAACTCAGCGTATCCTTGCTTTCTTTAGATTTATCTCAATTTGTGATTTCCAACTATAATAGTTGTATGGAGTAAGTAGAGAAATATGGGAAGGATCCATGATGAAAAAATACAATAATAACTAATGCAACAACATAGATCTCTTTGTAGAAAAAATCCCCTTTTGAATATAAAATAATTCACCTATTTCGCACATTTTCCAAAAAATATCCAAAAAAGGAAGATCTAGGCTTTGATTGAAATAAGAAATACCTAGTTAAGTTTCTATAAAAAAATAGGCCTAAGATCTATGTAGAGTTCTAAATAATCTTTTTGATTCCATTTGAATCAAGGAAAACAAATGAATGGGGAGAAGGAGAAAACCTAGTGGAATAAAACATCCTCCCCAAAATAGGATGCAATCATGTGATGGAAGATGGAGGACTCCATGAGACCCTCTATGAATTCATGACCTCTTTCTTTTAATAGGATGCTTCATCCAATCATGCGAGGACCCATGAATTGAGCAATAATGATATTCGTAACATACTCAAATATGGCATTCTTCTGTATTTATCCAAAAATAAATATTCATTTATATTTTCTCATTCTATTATTCATAAAAAAACTAAGTGAACTATTTATTGTGATTTGATTTTTTAGATTTTTTCATTATCTTCATAATTATAGGTCTCATCAGATAACAACAAAGAGGTTTCTTATCAACTAAATCATATACATCTCCAAGTTTGTCATATTTAAACTAATTATCAATGTTAAATGCTATATGTTTTTAATATATAATTAAAAAATCATAATTCTAGAAAATTGATATAGTTAATTTGTTCAATATATATTTACTAATGTTATTATTTTATGGAATTAAGTTGGAATCTAGTAGAGATAAATTTTGTGTTTGATGATTATATTTTTTAATTATGAGGAATGTCTAGTAAGAAATATTATTTCTTTGCAGCAATTTTTTTGTTCATAATGAATAGCCTTTATATGCTTTTACTTTTGATTTATTTTATAGTTTTACTATTATGATGATATAAAAATAGTCTACACACTTTTTACCTATCTAGGACACTCAAAATACATATTTTTTGAAACAAAGAAAATAGGGATAATAGGGTTGTGTATTGCACCTTTTAGGAGATATAACACACAAGAGGGGTTTTCCTATTTTTGTCTATTTCATTCAAGGAAACCCTAGAGATCTCAATCCAATGGTTGAATTGAGAAGAGAGATCTACTATAAGGTATCCTAGGGTATGATTAAATATAAAAGGGGGTTCACCTTGAAGCAAAATCTTAGAAATACAAGAAATTAAAGTAACATGAAAAACCTAACTATATGACCTAAAATGAAATTAAATTGGAATAGCAAACTAGAGTTAAATGAGTTGCACATAGAAAAATGAAGATGCTTGAAACAAGGTTTGCAAACCTAAAATTATTAATTTTGAATCACACTAGAACACATACACCATTTGCGGTGATTTAATGCTAGTTGAGGATTTTGGGTAGAAACCAAAATCTACAACTAGTAAAGCATTGGTTGATGAAGTTGTTGCTTCTTCTCTAGTTGGTGCCCCATTTTTTGAGTTTTCTACTCCTTTGGCTATTGCTCTTCTTCTTACCCCTAGAGAATGACCCTGCGATGGCTTGTTAGATGTTACTCATATCCAAGCTGAGGTTTAAGGGACTCATAGGGTACAGTACCTTTCACTTTGGATTCCTGATGTTGTGGTGGAAAATTTTATTGTTGCTATGGAAAATGCTCTTATTGGGAGGTTCTCAATCCCTCATAAAAAATATTGAATCTATTTGCAGTTGGGCTTTAGTTAAGTTGAAGGATTTTGGTCTAATATAGGTGGGTGCAATGTGCATTTTTTTTTCCTTTTCTCCTTCTAGTTCCTTGAGAAAATTAAGAGTTCCTTACTTGGGGTGCCTTGGTTCCTTGGAAAATATATCATCCTTCTAAAAAGTAGGTCTAATGGGTTTGTTTCTTGTAAGGAATTATTTTGTTGGGCTCCTATTTGGACTTTCAGGATGAAGAAATATTTCATGGTATTGGTAATAATATTGGTTCTTTCTTATTTTTGATAGGATGACAAAAGATAAAAAATTCTTCATTTATGAAAGATTTTGTATATGTGTTGAATTTAGCAAGCTTCTACCAAACAAATTTAAGATTTTTTCTAAGCTGGGTGATTGGGAGAAGGGTATCCTATTTGATTCTTCCTCTTTGGTGTGCTCTCGTTGCCTTAGAGTTTGTCACTTTTCCCACTCTTGTTAGGATTTTAATCCCTTGATGATTTTTATTGTTTAGAAGGCTTTGGGCTCCTTTGTTGTTAATCACACATGGAATAATGACTTTGTCAACCCCTTGTCTATGGATTTGGAGATGGATGACCCTGTAGATGTCTTAATGAGAAGTTGTTGCAAGAATGAGCTAGTTTGGTGGTGTTGTCATTAATGTTGTAATTGATGTCAACACAGTTCATTATGTTATAGATTGTACATGTATAGTTGAGATGTTGCTTAGATGTTGTGAGCACATGGAGCTATCTTTATGAAATTGAAAATGTATTGAATTGGTGTGTTTCCAAATGATTTTGAGAAAATTAATAAAGAAGAGAAGTCAAAATGTTGAATGTGTTCAGAATGTGCTCTGGTATGTGCTCTACATTTCTCATGTTTTGATACTATGCTTGTGTTGATCTAAATATTTTATAATGGTGATCTTTTGGTGATATCTCCTGACTTTTAGCTTTTGGGTTGATGGTATGTGGAAGTTATGTTCACCGGTATGTGAATTGTTCTATTATAGTTGGTCTTCTATGGATTGGGAGAAATGTTTCTACTCCATAGTCCTCTGCTATTCTATTTTATATCTTGCAGATTTGGGATATGTCTTGTGAAGGTTTTCTCTGGGCTGTGACAAGGAAGTTTGAGGTTTGGTGGGCCATAAGTCATGTTTCAGTTTTATTGTGTTTGTACATTCTGGATGGATTGGTGGAAGGTCTTCAGTGTTTGATTTTTTTTGCACTTACTACAGATGTATTTGAAGCAATCTAAGATGTGTTCTTGTGTATAATGAAGCGTGTTGTGGCATCCATGTGTCATATTCTTGTTGGGAAGCATGAACATCAATGTCCATTTGTGTTGTCATTAGGTTTGTCCAACTTGGTGTTTACACTTCATTCAAATAATAAAATTTAATTAAGGAAGCGTGTGGTTGATCCAAGAAATTTTAATTCCTTTCCACCATAGGAATGTTGACTTGGTGACCTAATTTTAATTTATGAAATAAAGTTTATGTGGACAACCTTGGAGAAGGGTTCTAAGGTTGAATATGGTATAAATACAAGTTGAATTGTATAGAGTTGTATCATAGCAATGATGCAAAGTGATGAAGTAAGTCACAAATCATAAGAGAAAAAGTGTTTGAAAATGTGTTGATGCAATAGTTCTTCATTGTGTTGGATTCCTTATGGTAGTGAGCTAAAGGAATTTTCAATCCTTTATTCAAGTCTATGGATGTGTGTTAATTGTTGTGGTGGATTTTTGTTATCTTTTGTATCTATAGGAAGTGAGCCTCCCTATTGGAAAGTAAGTCCTTTTTGTAGGTAGCAAGCCATTGTACTTGGATAGTGAGTCCTCTTCTAGGTAGTGAGCCCTTGGTAGTGAGCCTTTGTATTTTTTTTTATAATATCTTTATATTGTGAGTTACCCCTAATTGTGGTTTTTCCCTCATTGGGTTTTGTACATAAGACTCTGGTGTTCATTGTGTTGATTTGCTCTCTATTATTTGTGTTTCATGCTCATACTTTATAAAATAATAGTGTGGTTGTGCAGTTGATGTGTTAATGGTTGAAGTTGGAATTTTGTGACAACTAATTCACCCTCCTCTTAGTTTTCCTATGCCTATTTAACAATTGGTATCAAAGCTTTGGTTCCTTGGTGTAGACCTTGACCACTTGAGGAAGATCCAATCTCACATATGTTGGAAATCCCTATGTTTTATGGATCTGATTATAATGATTAAGAAGTGTAGATGAGAGGATATATTCTTTCTCTTGGTTACAAGACCTGGAAGGTTGTTGAGATGAAGTATATTGCTCTGGAAAATATTCCTACTTCTACAGATGAGGTTTCTGCTTATGTGGAGAATGAGAAAGTGAGGTGTGCTATTTAAAGTGCTTTATCTAAAACTAAGTGTACTAAATTTTTTCTTTAGATACTACTTATAATGTCTAGAAGAAGTTGGAAGAACTATATGAAGGAAATGAAAGAGTAAAATTGACAAAGAAGCTAGCAGAAAAGAAAAAGTTTGAGAATTTGAAAATGGAAGAAGGTGAAGAGTTTACAAGCTATTTCCAGAGGGTTGAGATGACAACAAATTAAGTTAAGAATCAAGGGGGAAATTTGACCAATGGAGATATTATTGAGAAGATGCTAATCACCCTACCAAATTGCTACAGTGATAAGATCTTAGTTATTGAAGAGATGTATGATAATATAAAGTATACTAAAGAATAGTTGTTCGACACTCTACAAGCATTTGAAATGAAAAAGTTCAAGAAAGAAAATAGGAAAGAAGAAAAGAAAAATAAAAAATTGAAGGCAATGAATATTAAAGATGATTTGGAGAGTGATGGTTCAGATGAGTAGGAAGTGAACTTCACCAACAAGTTGAAGAAAGGTATCATAAAGTATAAAGGTATTTTTCCTTTTAAATGTTTCAGTTGTGGTAATATTGGTCATTATAAATCAAGATGTCCAAATAGAGTTGTAGATAAGAAGAACAAGGATTATAAAGATAAGGGTAGGAAGGATAATAAATACAAGAATCTGTATTATGTTAAAGAAGCCAAAATATTTGATGATGAATTTGAAAATGAGGTTCATGATATTCAATGGTTATTATTAGCTTTGGAAAGTAAATATGTATCTGCTAACCTTGGAAAATTTTCAAGAAAGAAGGCTCTATAGAATAAGTGGAATATGATAGAAGGTACTTTGATTACCGCATTTTATACAAGATAGGACAAAGACTACTAGGTAATTGATAGTGGATGTTCTAATCACATGACTAGAGATAAGAGTAAGTTCACTAAAATTGAAAAGTATGATGGTGGTTTAGTCATGTTTGGTGGTGATTTAGGGGCTAAGATTTGAGGAAACGTTCAATTAATTTTGATGGAGTACACAAAACTAATGATGTGTATTATGTGAAGGGTTTGAAGTATAATCTTTTGAGTGTTGGTCAGATGTGTAGCAATGGTTTTAAACTTGTGTTTTAGAATAATACCTATGAAATTGAAAAAGGATTTGGATATGGAGATATGGTTGTTGCTTGAAGCAAAACTCATGGAAACATCTATCAGCTTAAGGGAGTTACAGGTCAATTCCTTGTTTCTCAAGTCAGTGAAAGTTAGTTATGGCACTAGAGAATGGGACATGTAAATTTTATTAATCTAGTCAAAATCAATTCAAAAGAAATTGTTTGAGAGCTTCCTAGAATCATAGGAACTGCTAATACTATTTGTAGAAGTTATCAATTGGGGAAACAAACAAGGTGTAGCTTTAAGGGAAAAGAGCACTCTATTGCTAGAATGCTAGAGTTAGTTCACACTAATCTTTGTGGTCTAACTAGAAAAGGAAGCTTGAATGGTGGTAGGTATTTCATGCTTCTTATTGATGATTATACAAAAATGAAATGGGTTGCTTTTCTTAGTTAAAAGACTTAGGCTCTGGATAGGTTTAAGGTATTCAAAGCAAGACTCGAAAATGAAGTAAATTTTAAAATCAAGTGTTTGAGCTCTAATAGAGGTGGAGAATTCACTTCTAGTGAGTTTAATACATTTTGTGAACAACATGGCATAAAGAGACAATTGTTTGCTTCAAGAATGCCTTAGTAGAATGGGGTAGTTGAGAGGGGAAATAGGATAGTATAGGAAGCTGCAAGAACAATAATGAAAGAATCAAATGTAATAGAAGTGTACTAGAGAGAGGAAATACACATTGTTTTTTATGTTCTTAATAGAGTTTAGATTAGAAGAAACAACACATAATCCTCTTGAGTTATGGATTGGTAAGACTCCTATTGTGAAGTACTTCAAGGTATTTGGAAGTAGATGTTACATTAAAGGAGATGATGAAAATCTTCGAAAGTTTGATACTAGGTGTGATGAAGGAATTTTTCTTGGATACTCTATAACTAGCAAAGCATATAAATGCTTTAATAAAAGATTGAGAAATATTTTTGAAAGTTATAATGTGATAGTTGATGAAGACATACACAGACCTATTGAGATAAGTGAAGTTGAACCTAATGATCCTATCTATGGACATGTACTTGAGGAGAACAAGGAGAAGGAAGAAGAAGAAGAAGAGAATGAGATGAAAACTGTTGTTGAGACTCCTAAGTATGTACAGAAGAATCATCTAGAGGAATAGATAAATGGAGATAAGAGTGAAGGTTTCAATACAAGAAGTAAAGTACCAACTAAGGCAAATATGTGTTTTCTTTCTAAAATTGAACCTAAGTCAATGAATGAAGCATGTGAAGATGAGAGTTGGATGAAAGCTATGAAAGGAGAGTTGCAATGGATAGAAAAGAACCAGACATGGGAACTAGTCCCTAGACCTGTGAATAAGAATGTAATTGGTTCAAAATGGGTGTTTCAGAATAAGTTGAATGAAAGTGGAGAAGTTATAAGGAATAAGGAAAGACTTGTATGCAAGGGATATTCACAAGTTGAAGGAATAGACATTTAAGAAAAAATTCCCCCTATGGCTAGAATGGAATCTATTAGGATTTTTATGGCATTTTCGGCCCACAAGGATTTCAAGTGTATCAGATGGATGTCAAGTCAATGTTTATGAATAATGAATTGGAGGAAGAAGTGCACATGGAACAACCTAAAGTGTTAGTTATTTGAAAAACCTGACATGGTGTGTAAGTCAAACAAGGTGTTGTATGGATTGAAGCAGGATCTTAGAGCTTGGTATGCAAGATTGGATAGATACCTTAAAAATCAAAGATTTAGCTAAGGATTTGCTGACAACAATCACTACTTCAAAGTGCAAGGTAACAAAATTTTGATAATATTTCTATATGAGGATGATATCATCTTTGGTGGAAATGAATTCATGTGTAAAAGGTTTACTAAAGACATGCAAAAAGAATTTAAGATGTACATATTGGTGAATTGAATGTCTTCCTTGGTATACTAATGAATCAAAATAATAAAGGTATATTCATTTCACAATCTAAGTATGTAAAAGAACTGTTGAAGAATTTTTGGGATGGATGATTCCAATTAGGTTAGTACTCCTATGGTAACTAGATGTAAACTGAGCAAAGATGATGAATTTTCTAAAATTGATTAGAGTAAATATAGATGTATGATTGGTGGACTGTTGTATCTTACTACTACCAGACTAGATATTATGCATGTAGTATGTTAGATAGTTTCCAAATTTCAAGCAGATCTTAAAGAGGAAAATGTTATAACTATAAAGAGGATATTTATATATTTTAAGATGATATCCTAAGGGTGTTGATTTCACCCTGAGTGCGTATACTGATGCAAATTGGGGTAGTTCTTTGGATGACCGGAAGAGTACTAGTGGAGGTTCTTTCTTTCTTGGTGGTAGATTGGTCTCTTGGTTGAGTAAGAAACAAGACTCAATTTCTTTATCCATTGTAGAGGCATAATATATTGCTACAACATGCAACTACTAGAGACACCCAAAAATTTCTTCTTACAACACTTTGTCACAACATTGCATCATTTAGAAATCTTGTAGTGTGTTTTGGCCTAGGTACCCATGTCATCATCTAATTAGGTAAATAAATATTATTTATTTGACTAATTTCATTTATTCCCTTCCTATGAACAATCCATCCATTCCTCTAATGTTAATTAAATAATTTATATTATTTAATTAATTAACTCATTTCTATTCATTCTTCTAATGTTAATTAAATAATTTATATTATTTAATTCATGAAATCATAAATCCAACATTAATTAAATAAATCAAATATTTATTTAATTAATAAAATCCTAAAAAGATCTTCTCACTTTCTTTCCAAAATTGAAACTCATGCACGTACCTAATTAATTTATTTAATTAGATAATTCATCAATTATCATTCTCGTCTTTTTTAGGATTTATTTCTTTTAAAAGATAAAATCAAAATATTTGTATCTTTTTAAAATATTATCTCATCTTGTTTTATTTACTCTTTTGTCAAAAATCAAATCCTTATCAAATCTTATCTCCATCCACATCAAGGCTCTATAAATACAACCTCTCACAATCTATTTGGGGGGTTGATTCTTAAGTATCCTCACTCTATCAAAATCATCCTTCAGTCTTCCATCTATCTCTATCATTCTCAATTTTTCATTTTCATTAGGTCATTATGGTATTGAATTGAGCAACCAACATTTCTCCATTATCAATCCTTCAAAATCTCACATTCTCATGTAGGTGGAGAAGAGCAATGGGGATAGATCAATTTTAGTGTGGATTTTGGTTTGCATTCGTTTGTTTATTGTGATTTTCATGCTTGCTCGTACTCTATTGTGCTAGTTAGGATTTGATATATTTATATTTTAGTTTTATATCTAATTTTCTCCTAATTACAACTATAAATAGGTTTTGTGGATGAAGCAAATTATAAAATACATTGGAGTAATATGTGATGAGCCTATTCCTATTTTTTATGACAACAAAGGAATAAATTATAGATATATTTACTAAGGCTCTTCCAATGGATATTTTTGAGCATCCTAGGGAGAGGTTGGGGGTCATTGGGCCTCTGAACTAGGTGCCATGAAGATGCATCAATCCAATGAATTCATAGATTCTTCATTTATCTAGATTTATGAATGGGTCTACTCCATAGGGGGAGTGATCAGAGTTGTTGATCTTTTCCATTGATGTCAAAGGGGGAGAGAAAGTCATGTGAAAAATAGTTGCAGAGGAAGAGAAGATGTTATCTTGAATTATTGTGTAAGATGTTTTCTTTGATGGTTTTTCACATCATGTGTTTCCATCAATGAGAAACAGAGAGGTTGTTGCAAGTATGAGCTAGTTTTGGTGTTGTCATTAATGTTTTTATTGATGTCAACATAGTTCAGTATGTTGCAAATTGTACATGTATAGTTGACATGTTGCTAAGATGTTGTGAGTACATAGATCTATCTTTATGACATTGTAGATGTATTGAATTGGTGTGTTTCCAAGTGTTTTTGAAAAAATTAATAAAAAAGAGAAGTGCAATGATCTAAGTGGAAATGTTGAAAATTGAACTAATCAAAATTGAACTAATAAAAGGGAATTTTATATTTATGCAATCCATTTTTAACCAAATCAAAGCCACATCATTTGAAAGAAAACATGCTATGATGAAAAAAAAAGTGCAGTGCAATGATCTAAGAGGAAATGTTGAAATGCAATTTTTAGATGTAAAACAAGTAATTTTTTTATTACATTACTCAACAAACTAAAAGATGAAATGTTGGAAATGAAAATGTAAAATCAAACAATGCATGAAATGAGCTAATATAAACTAGATCTAATGAAATGTATTTCACAGAAACTCAACCAACTGATACAAGTAGATAATGGCACCAAACAAAAGCTTAAAAATAGGGTTTTCAATTCTATAAAAGGTAGTTTATGGGGTGGAAATAGACATATTCGACCAAGGTGGAAAATGAGTCCCAATGGGGATGTTTTTCAAAACTTTCAAAAATTTATGAGTGATTTTGATGTTTTCTAAGTTCTATGATGCAAAACTAAGTTAAAAATATAGAATTTTAGAAAATTTAAATGATTTGAGATGAAAAAATGCAACTTATATGCACTTTCACTAATGCAAAATTTGAAACCATAGAATGCAACTTAACTAATGTAAAACACAATGCAATCTAATTCTAGGATGATGATGAAATCCAAATCAGACAAGAAAGTATTAAAAAAGTGGGTTCAGCAAAATGAACCATGGATTTTAGGGTGTAGGATGCTATGCGTCCTCTCTTTCTCCATTAGGGTTTTTCACCTAAAGGAAAAGAGATAGATCCCACACAAAATATAGGTGGTTCACTCAAAATAATGCAAGTACAATAAAATTACACCTAAATGAAATGATCTAGATGTAGCAAACTAGTAAAAGCTATTGATTATTAAGTGAAAACTATTGAAATGCAACTTGTCAGAAATGACATTGTGTAATGTAAAAACACCTAGAAATGAAAGTAAAATACAATATAAATGAATAAAACTGAAGAAGTACACTTGTAAACTTTCTAGATACTTTAAATTACTTTTGAAATGTTGTTGATCCTAATTTTTAGGCTTGGTGGGACTCATTCACCATTCTTGGAAAATTAGTTCTAGATTTGGGAAACTATTCTAGAACCTGTTATGGGCAAATGGGTATCCAAACCTATAGAAAACAAAAATCAGGCCTGGTAGTGGGACTCATTTTCCACCCATGATGAATGAGTCCAATTTTTAATTTCAAAATATTCAAAGGTAGAAACTAAAGCCTCTTGTTTATTCTTCAATTCCTGACAGGTGTCTGCCTCTGAAAGTCTAATTTTTAAACCTAAAAGTGGCTTGTTTTTTATATTTTCCCTTAGAAAATGAAGAGAAGACTTAAACGACTTTGCAACTTGATTCTTAATGATTTCCAAGCTTCCAAGATTCCTAAACCTACAAATGCACAAGGTGAGAAAGATAAATGTTCGATGTTAGGGCATGGGGGTTTTCCTTGGTCAAACTCCTTTTTAGGTAATTAAACCAAAATGACGAAAGAATGTAATGAAGCATGAAGTAATGGAGTCAATATCTTTCCATGATGTTTTATCATCAATTTATGCAGCAATGGATGAAGATTTTTCCCTTGAATGTCTTTGGAAGCTTTCTTGATGACTTATAATGTAAAAACCCTAACTTGCTTGACTTGAAGGAGAAGATAGATGATGCATTAATGATAAGAGATGTGTGAGTTAATTAATAGATATTAATTATGGTTTAGATACTTGATTTTATAGGAAATAGACCTTATTTTCCCATAAATTAGATCCCCAAGGCTGGCATCATAGAATAATAAACTTAAATCCCAAAATTTCCCACTAAAAAGTCAAATGTGACCCAAATGGGCCTCATTCACCACCTTGGAAAAATCAATCCACCTAGTAGGGACTCATTCACCATAGATGGTGAATTAGTCCTAGAGGGGCCCATTTGCTAGTTGGGTTGTTGGGAGATAAAAAAATTAGGGTTATATAGTCACTTTGTTAGGTATTTCATGAAATTATGCCTCGGGATTCACAATATGGGGTAATAGGGACCTATTAGTGATTATGTAAAGCTCAATTAGGGCTTGGGATATAGAATTCAATGTGAAAGTGTCATGAAATACACTTTACAACATTAAAATGAGGTCCAAATAGCCTAGAAAGGCACAACATCCAATGTGAATGTGTAAGACACATTACAACATTAGATTCAAGTTAATTTTAGTTTAAAATCCTTCTATATTAATGTGAAGATACATTTAAATACATTTTATAATGTTGAATTAAGGGAAATATAATTTAATTAAGTCTAGAGACATGTGAAAGTCTTTTACAAAACTTTACAACACCTTTACAAGACATCGGTAAATGAACTTTATTCAGTTTGCAAGGTTCTAAGACCTAGTGTGGATGTGTGAAACACCTCACAACACTAAATCAAGGCATCATTAAGTCTAATTTATCATGAATTATTCCCAAAATCAAGCAAGTTTCCTTTTTTCTATGGTACAAGTTGTAACACAGTAAAATAGTTAATTGTATAGAGTTTATGTTGTTTTTGAATAGGGCATTATTGAGTGTTGTTCTCTAGCTTTGGCTATATTGTTTCATATTCGATTCGTAATACAATAGTAAATTTTATAGAGTTTATGTTGTTATCAATAAGGCATTGTTGACTGTTGGTCTATAGCTTTGGCTATATTGTTTCCTTTCTGATAGTGTGCTAATGAAAAAAGGAATTTCCTAGGTTGTTGAAACCATTATTGTTCCATTTAAGGTGTGGGTATGTATGTATGTATATGTATTTTCTACATGTATCTTTCAAGTTATGCATTTATCTATATATCGATATGTCTATTTTTCAATATCAATATAGTTATTTGCTTTTTTCCTGGTTTGATTTCCACATACTCTTATATCTCCACAATTGGTGTTCATTATTTTGAATGTTTATATGTATGTGTGGGTGTGTATGTGTGTGTATGGTCATTTTCGATAAGGTGCTATTCAAAAAATAATTTTCAAGCTTGATGTTGAAAGCATTATTATTTCATTTAAGGCTTCCATTTTATGGTTATGGTTGTAACGTTGTATAGTTTATGTTGTTTTCCATAAGGCATTGTTGAACATTATTCTCTAGCTTTAGCTATATTGTTTCAGGTTTTATACACAATTAAATAGTGCATGTTATAGAGTTTATGTTGTTATCCATAAGGCATTGTCAAATGTTGTTCTATAGCTTTGGCTATATTGGTTCATTTTTGATAAGGTGTCATTGAAACCAATATTGTTTCATTTAGGTTTATATGTGGTGTTGATGGTTGCAAGGAAATTTAATAGATTATGCTCTTGGGATTGTTTCTTTCCCCCCTTGCATGTGTTTGTTGCTATGAATTCTTTTGTTTTGTGGTTATGCTCATCTAATCCACTATTTTTAAAAAATTGTTGTGTTGTGGGATGTTTTTATGTTTTTCAGGCATAGCTTCATTAGAATAAAATATCCTATCAAAATTTATGCATGAACTAATGCATTATAGAAATTAATATGTTAATTTTTCCCATTGTGACTAATTGTGGTGCAAGAAAATTTAGCACCTGAATGAATCATACCTTTGAATTTAACCAAATGTATTGAATGAGGCATGTTTACAAACCTCAAGATATAATAGCATGGTTATGCACTAATAAACCAACAATTAATTCACAATAACTTCATCATAATCAATAACCAACCAATAATAAACACAATCCCATGTCATCTCTAGCTTCAAAAAGTAACAACTTTAAAATGTTCGTCAATACTTTCACTATTTATTGGTATTTGAAGAATGATCTTCTTTCAATGGTCATCAAGAAAAATATTTCTTAGTTTTGAAGCAATTTGGCCTGATGTTCTTCTTTTATTATTTTTGATAAAGATGTACAAGTTGGACATAATCCCACATGCCATAAATTCATCATTTTATAAGGGGAAACCCTCATACATGCGATGTGAGAATATAAAATATAGAGAATGCAGACCTTGTTGAGTGTAAATGTTTTGTTTACTTATTTAAATAATGTTTCATGATTCATATGATACTTAATTGGTATAACAAGGCGCTAAGGGTCAAAGATTTAATCACAAAAATTGAGAATAAGGACCATAAGGTTCAATTAAAAATATATTATTAGTTTTACTTATAATAATATTTTCATGATTCAATTATTGCATAATAGGATGACTTAAAGGTACATACCTATTTTTCTTATTGATTGATATATTTCATTCTGGTTTTTTAGAACTTGCATTTAAAACTTGTCAAGGTCATAAAACAATTTATGCTATTTTGTGGTAGGCCTCTATACATTTTCCACCAATGTATTCAAAGGTTAAATCAATGTTTTTTGTTACACTTAATATAAAGGCTATCATACATATGAATGTTGTCTACATCTAATTTCACAAATATACATATCCGCACATAAGGAAAATTAAATGGCACACAAAAAAATAGGGGAAAAACAACATAAACTGTATAACATTAACTATTTTATTGCATTTCAACCATCACCACAAAACAGAGGCCATAAATGAAACAATATTAAAATAGTTTATGCTAAATTGTGGTAGGCCTGCATACATTTTCCACTAGCATAGTCAATGGTGGTATCGATGTTTTTTATTACACTTAATATATAGGATGTCATACATATGAATGTTGGCTACATCTAATTTCACAAATATACATATCTTCACATAGGGAAAATTATATGGCACACAACAAAAGAAGGAAAAACAACATAAACTATATAACATTAACTATTTTATTGTGTTGCAACCATCACCAAAAAACAAAGGCCATAAATGAAACAACATTGGTTACAACAGTAGCCCAGATAGGAAAACCCATAAAACATAAAAAAATATAGTAACAAACCCATGCAAAACCATTGCCACCAAATGCAAACCAAGCAACAAGATACATTGGCCACCACTATCCCCAATGGTGAAATAATTGTTTCTTATTGTACTTAATATAGTTTGGAAAACCAATATAGAAGGCCAATGAAACTAAAATGGCAGTTGGCATCAACATTAATTGTTGTATGGTTTTTGTGTTGTGGCAATGGTTGTAAAGTAAAAAAATAGTTCAAGTTATTATCAATAAGGATTTAGTGGTTTTTGACATTTGGCTTTAGTGATACTACTACTCCATGCATATATGCATACAAATGCATTATAGACACATATATCTACACATGTTTGTATGAACATGTTGTATGAACTCATAAAATTCAATTGAATGCATTTATGTTTATGTATATGCATATGTAGATGTATAGATGCAAAAGAAAATTTCCAAAAGTATATATAAGAATAGCTGAAAATACTAATACATGTTTTGAATAGCGCGATCGAACTTGTACCTTTAGAAAACATCGTCGTCTTGGCTCATAGCTCTGATAGTAGGAAAATCCACAAAACAATACCCAACAATGTCTTATTGAAAATTGTGTAGACTTTCCCTATATTTTTCTAGGTTTAAGATGGCAGGTGTTATTACAACCATCACCACTACACAAAAACCATACAAAAATTAATGTTGATGCCATAATGGCGAGCTTCTATACAACCATCACCACAACACAAAAACCATACAATAATTAATGTTGATGCCACAATGGCAAGCTTCTATGAAGGTGCAAATTTGATCACCCATTTTTTGGCTTCTGTGAAGGTGGTTGGAGGTTATTTTATTTTTTTGCATGGGGTGATGGTTGCAAAATCAATACATGAAAGCCATAAATCAAACAATATAGTCTTTTCTTAATAGTTCATTATTGAAAATTGAAATAATATAGCCCATTCAACAACACCTTATCAAAAATGAAACAATATAGCTTAAGCTATAGAACAACAATCAACAATGCCTTATGGAAATCAACATAAACTATATAATGTTGAATATTTTATTGTGTGGAAAACATAGCCACAAAAAATAAGCCATGAATCAAACAATATTGGTTTCAACAACGACTCAAATGGAAAAACCCACAAAACACAAAAATTCACAATAATATACCTATGAAAAAATAAAGTCTTTTCTCAATAGTTCCCTGGACAAGTACATACATTCTCCACCATTGTGATCCTTTGTAAAACCAATGTTCCTTATTGCACTTAATATAGAAATAATCTGCACCACACAAAAACCATAAATGAAACAATATTTAATTTAATAATTTCATACACAATAGTGCAATTCATAGTAAATCACAAAAAAAGGCGAACCATAAATGAAACAATATTGGTTTCAATAGTGACCCAGATGGAAAAAAACACACAAAACAAAATAATTCATAGTAACTAACCCATGCACATGGACAAATTATTTTTCCCAACAGTAGCTTATCAATAATGAAACAATATAGCCAAAGCTAGAGAACAATAATCAACAACTCCTTATGGAAAACAACATAGACTATATAACATTAGCTATTTTATTGTGTTGTAGCCATCACCACAAAACAACATATACATACATATCTGCAAGTAGGGAATGATAGGTTGTATTTTAAGTGTTATATGGAACATTAGTCACCATTGATTGTAGTCATGAACAATGCCTTATTTTATTGTGTTTCACTTTATTTCCCTATGTATAGATATGTATGTATGTCATAGTAGATGCAAACAACATTGATAAATACTAAGAAATTCTTGGAATGATAAGTTGTATTTGAAGTGTTATATGGAACATTGATGCCGCCATTGATCGTAATGATGGACAATATATTTCCCCTATGTGAAAATATGTATGTATGTCATAGTAGATACAAACAAAATTAATACATAGTGATCCCTATGTTTATTTTGTTGGGACATTCTTGGAATGATAATTTATATTTTAAGTGTTATATGGAACATTGATGCCACCATTGATCACATTGATGGAAAATGTATGTTCTTGGCTGGTTACTTTGTAAGAACATATAATGTTTTCAAAATTATATAAAAACAGTTTTCTAAATGTGCATTTTTCATATTATATTTTTTTGCTCATATTGTTAATGTCTCTATAGAAAACTGGAAATATAAAAAAATTGAAATAAAAAATTGGGAATAGAGCTCATTAGCCTTTGTTGCTTTAATTGAACCTTCAACCCTTGTGTTGTTGTGGTATAGAACTCATAGTCAGCTTCCAATGTCGTAGCTCTCAACTTTTTAAAGAGTAGCCCCAACAATTTCAGTGCACTCTAGCTCTCCCTAGGTTGCTGGACAACCCTCGGGCACCAATTCCATATGTCTATTCCTTGTTTCCTTTTTGCTGCTGAGAATTGTATTCACTCTTTTCCATGTGCATCCAATGAACTATTAAATGCTTTGTTTGAATTAGAAGTCCTTGTAATATATAGTCTAACTTATTTATATTTGAGCTATTTATGTGTCCTTCACCTTTTTGTTTGCTAGCCATTTGGGAGTAGCCTGTGTTAGGAAAATAATGGTTCCAATTTTGAGATGTGTCAACATTAACATGTTATTCCTTGTTTATATTCAGTAAAAATCTAATTTTGTTTGTTTACTGCTCAAGTTTTCCCTCCTTTCACATTCATCTATTATATGCACTTTTGATGTCAGTGTGATCTTGTAACCATGTATAGCTATCTATGTGTCTACATATCAGATGCCAATAATTGGTACATTTTATGCTACCTCTTTCCCCCAGTTTAGCTTCTGGAGTTGTGTTGTCCTTCTAGAGTCGTGTCATAGTCTTCAAAATCTCATTGCTTTGGATTAGTTGAGCAAAACTACCAGTTAAAACAAAAGAAGTGTAGGTGACACCATTGATGACATACTAAGTAGTCATTACACCAAAAGACTCATATTGCAACATATAAAATTGTTTTTTTTGCATCTACAATAATCTTATAGCAGCCTCATCAAAAGCAGTAGCCCAAATCTCACCCATGTGGAATTCCATCTTTAGCTGTAACAAATACTGAAAGTCACAATCAGCCAGAATTTCTTGACATTTTGGACAATACCATATATTTTTTACAAAGTCTTCACACTTTATCTTACATTTTTTTCCATTGGCTTGCAAGGGACATGTGGCATAACAAAATGTATTAGTTTAAATGTATTTCACTATTTCCTTGATAGTAGTTTTCTAAGTGCATACAACATATTGATATAGATCTATGTAGATATATATGGCTGTAATGCATTTGTATGTGTATGTGCATGCAAATTTGATAGTTTATATGTATGTGTCATTGCATGTGTGGGTATGCATATTCCACATGTATTTATGAGGTCATGTGTTTATCTATATATAAATATAACCAATTTTAGATATCAGTATAGCTGTTTGCTTTTTGTCTATTCTTATTGTCACATACTTTTATCTTTTATCTCTCCACAATTGTTGTTATAATATTGGCATTATATAGTTGCACATGGTTAAAATACATAATGCAATAACAATTTTTTTATCTCATTTCTTCGATATTAATTTTCTTGTGTTGGTTGAGTGTAGAATATTATGATATATGTTCTTTATAATCTTCTTATGCTAGTTAAATGTGGTCCCACCTCTATATTCATAAAGACATGTCACATATGGCTATCTTTCATTTTATTAGAGTTGCATAAAACTTCATTTTTTTTATAAAATTTCCTATGTGACATTCAATCATGATTGTGGTCTACCTACACACATATATATCTACATTTATAATTGTTGATATATGTAATTGCATTTAAGAACATACATACATACATACATACATACATACACACACACATACATACATACATACACATACATATATATATATATATATATTCACATGCATTGACAAGTATAGGTGTGGATAACTATGTATGTTGTGCAGCTCAAGCTACAACTCAACACTGAACAATGCCTTATTGAAAATAACATAAACTGCTCAATTATTGTGCTAAGTTTTGAATGCAACCTATTATTGCAACCATCGCCAATATATGCAGCCCATACATGAAGCAATGTTGTCATCACAAGTTGTGCCAAGTGATGTTTATTTCCTCTGCTCAGGAAACAAACATATATATCTAGATTTAAACTTATCTATATTTTGTTCTTGCATCTATTGACAAGTTTAGGTGTGGATATCTATGTATGTTGTTTGCAAAAACACTTGTCATAGTGGTGGCTCACAATCTTCATAGCACCTGAAGCTATAGAACAATAGTCAACAATGCCTTATTGAAAATAACATAAACTATTTAATTGCTTTGGTGACTTTAGAATGCTAAATATTATTGTGGTCATATATGTGGACTATTTTATTTGCTTATTGTGGCTATATATGTGGACTATTTTATTGCTTTGCAACTATCACCACTACATGGAAACCATAAATGAAATAATATTTTCAAGCTATTCAACAACAATCAACAATGCATATATATGTGCATCTAACTTCATAATATATATATATATATATATATATATATATATATATATATATATATATATATATATATATATATATATATATATATATATATATATATATTGGTTTTAGAGTTGCATACATATGTATTGCATGCATTGGATGCATATGTAGGAATCTATTGCTTGGGAATATATAAACACAAAATGTTTGTGTTTCTTTTGTTGTGTTTCATTTCTCTTTTACTATGTGTAGATATGTATGTAAGTGAAATTAGATGTAGAGAACATTCATATATACTGCTCGCCATGTTTATTGTTTAGGGAATCAGAAGTTAAATGCACCTTTTTAGTTATTATTTATTTTAGCCTCAAAAAAGGAGTTGTTAGAATGATAAGCTCTATATAGTAAGTGTAATAAGGAACATTCATTTCACCATTGATCAATATGATGGATGATGTATGTTCTTTCTCAGGGGTTTGGTGAGAGCCATGAGGCTCCATGACCCAATATGGTAGGGTGGAGAGTAGGCTTCCTTTTTTTGTGTTTCATTTTATATTTCCTATGTGCAGATCAGTGTGTTTCTAACATTAGATGCAGACAACATTCATATGTTTGAAGTCCACCTATGGATATATATGTGTGTTGTCTACATATAACTTTAGATGCATATATATATGTACAAATATTCTTTTGTAAGTGCATATATAGACTCTTTTATTGCTTTCCACCCATTGCCACTACATGGAAATCATAAATGAAACAATATTTTTTAAACTATTCAACAACAATCAATAATGCTTATATATGTGTATTTAACTTCAAATGCATATATATCGATGTAGATATTTTTTATAACTAAAAATATATGTATTGCATGCATTGGATGCATATGTAAGAATATTTTTCTTGAAAATATATACACAAAAAAAAGTATGTCTCTCTTTTGTAGTGTTTCATTCTTCTTTTCTTGTGCATAGATATGTATGTATGTGAAATTAGATGTAGATAACATTCATATATACTACTCCCCATGTTTATTGTTTTGGGAAGATAATTTTTTTATTTGTTTCATCCTTAAAGAGGCATCCTTACAATAATAGGATTTATATTAAGCATAATAAGAAATATTAGTTTCACCATTCATCATAGTGGTGGACAATATATGTTCTTGCTCAGAGGTTTGGTGAGAACCTATGGGGCTCCATAACCCAAAAAGGTAGGGTGGAGAGCAAGCCTTCTTTTTTTGTTGTTCATTTTATTTTGCCTATGTGTAGATATGTGTGTTTGTGAAACTAGAGATGGACAACATTCATCCCTATGTGTAGATATGTGTGTATGTGAAATCAGATGCAAAAAAAATCCATATATACTCCTTCCTATGTTTATTCTTTTCATAAGATAATTACTATTTTTTTTGTAGGCCTATACTTAAAGTTCTCCACAAAAAATTATTGTTTCTTGACATGGCTTGGTCATGTATCCATTCATCCAAAAAATTTGCAACAATTGACAAAAGAATGGTTACATATTTTTCGATTGACGGTTATAGTTACCCTATTCAAGAGAAGCGTAGTATATTTATTGAAATTGTTCTTGTTTGTCGAAGTAATAAAATAGTTCATTCTATTATCCATAAATACATTGTTTATTTTTGTTCTATGGCCTTAAATAAATTATTTGATCTATGTTTTATGTGCAATGGGAATGGTTACAAAGTAATAAAATAGTTCATGTTCTTTTGGATAAGACGTTATTGATTGTTTTTGTATGGCTTCAAGGATAGTCATTATTTTCTAGGCCTTAATAAGGATTTCACTAATATTCCATCTAACACTCAATATATAGCCTCCCATTGTAATAAATCCTTATTGAGGTAAAGACAAATAAAAACTATCCTTCAAGAAGAACATGGACAATTTTGTTAATTTGCAAACATTGTCACCATAGAGAAACCATACAACAATTAATGTTGATGCCAACCAACATCTAATTTCATTGGCCTTCTCTATCAAGATGCCAAATGATTTTAATTTAAAAATAAAAAAATCCACCACCTTTTTCCCAACTGGAATCTGAGTTCTGGAAGGGTTAAAAATTAGGAAGGCTGATGAAAATTCTAGCCAAAGTTCACACAATAGGGGGAAACTACACAACTGGAGGTTTCCATAATTTTTCCATTTGATTTTTGTAGTTTTAATCTTCTTTTATTGGCTGAGTGTAGATTATATTGTTGCTACATGTGAGTTCCTAAGGTTAGATCAATGGTGGCATCAATGTTCCATATAACACTTAAAATACAACTTATCATTCAAAGAATGTCCCCTCAGAATAAACATAGGGATCACTATGTATCAATGTTGTTTACATCTACTATGACATACATACATATCTACATATAGGGGAAATACATTGTCATAACTGTGATCAATCATGGCATCAAACAAAAATCATAGTAACAAACCCATGAAAAAGTATAGTCATAGTACCTTATCATAAATGAAATAATATAGCCTTTCCAACAATACCTTATCAAAAATGAAACAATATGCCCTAAGCTAGAGAACAACAATGAACAATGCCTTATGGAACCAATGATGTTTGTATCTAATATGACATACATACATATTTGCACATAGGGGACATACATTGTCCATCACTCTAATCAATTGTGCCATTACCAAGAATTTTGTATTGCTTTTGGAATCATTGCCCCATGCAAAAAATAAAAAATTCCCTCCAACCACCTTCACAAAAACTTCACAACAAATGATCAGACTTGCACCTTCATACAAGCTCACCCTCCTAGCATCAATATTAATATTGTATGGTTTTCATGTATTGGTGATGGTTGTAATAACACCTTCCATTTAAAACCACATAAGAGGTGATGAAAAGTCTTTGCAATTTTCAATAAGGTATTATTGGGCATTCTTTTGTGGCTTTACCTGCTATTAGAGCTATGAGCTAGGATTACAAGTTTCTCTGAAGGTTGAAGTTTGATCACCCTATTCAACACATGTATCAGTATGTATGTATATCTACAAGTTTCCATTCATCTATATGTATATTTTCTAAATCTAAGGCCACGTGCATACATTTCTACACATACTTTTTTAGTGTGTATATTTTTGTAGCATAGAAAATTGGAAACTCTTGAGAAAAGAGACAATTTCACACTTACTTTGGACCTACTTTTAGATACCCCTTCATTATTCATTCTTTAAAACAACATTTATAGGCCCCTAAGACCCATTATTTTTTATCTAGAGGCACATTTCACTTGAGAAATCATCTAAAACCCGACAAACAACACTTAATTCATGCATATCCCAAAAACCTACCTCCAAAAACCATTAGCAGGACCCATTCACCACCTTGGGAAAATGAATAGCCTCTAGTGGGACCCATTCACCAAGGGTGGTGAATGAGTTCCTTTTGGGGGGAAATTCAATTTTGAGCAGGAATTTAATCAATTCAACTTAATTTTTCAATGGATGTTCACCTCTTAGGTCTAAATAATAGGAAAATCAGGTGTTGATTCCTATAAATACTCATTTTAGGTCATTTTTTCACATCTCTTAGTCATTTTTAAAAAGCAATTTCAAAATTCAAGTTTTAGGAGTCTTCCACAATAAGTTTCATTATGATTTTCTACAACAAAGTTGAAGCTTTAAGGTAGAAAACTAGGGACTTTTTAGGTCTTGAAGCTCACTTATCATTCAAGATTCAACATTTCAAAGAGTTGATGATGGATTCCTATGGAGAATCATGGAGAAATCTAGGTTGAGGAGGTGCAACTAGCCATAAAATCACACCTAAAGACTCATTTTCAAAGTGATTCCATCTGCCATCATCTCTCTATCTTCATACTTAAGGTTTACATTTCATTTACATGTATTTTGATATGTTGTAGTATTTATAGTGTTGAAGTCTTGTATCATTCAAATCACATTTACACATCTTATTCTAGCACATTAGAATAGGGTTTTGTCATAATTTAGATTTTCCTTGTCTTTAACACACCTAAGGCTAGGGTTTTATGTAGATTTTTGTCCATCCAAGGTTTGATTACCCAACTAGGGGTTTGAACAAGGAAAACCCCCAATTAGACAACAAATTTTTTGTTTTGTAGGTATTTTTAGAGATCATGATCCAAATTCTCATCAAGAAGCAGTGTACATGTGACAAGGTGCAAGTATGAGATCTAAGTTTACAGAAAATTGAAAGTAGGATAATTCATCATGGATGGTGAATGATTCCCTCATGAGGTGGCTGACAAATTTATCTGCAAATTCTAGTACCCAGTGAGAAGAAACTAGTTTCCAGGAAAAAATTCTAACCTGAGATGGATTAGCCCAGGGTGGCGAATAAGTCCCAGTCAACTAAAATTTCAATTTTTCCATATTTCTAGAGTGCTTTCTAGTCTTCATCAATCTCACAGGTGCATACATTCTAAGTTACAACTTTTTTTTTAGTCCTTTTTGCATTTTTGTTCATCTTTTAAGCTTTTTGCAAATGTCATTAAGTTTTCAAACATAGCATATTTAATTAGTTTTTCATTCATACCCATTTAATTTCATCATTTAGTTACATGCACATTATTTCATTTAGTCCTAATCACACCATACATTCCTTATTTTGAGTGAACCACTTCAATTTTGGAGTTCTATCTCTCTCCTTTTAGGTGAAATATCCTAAGAGTGCAAGAGAAGCACATATTCAACCACAAAATTGTTGGTTCATTTTGGTGAACCTACATATTGAACATTATATCTTTCTATTTTACATTTTCATTTGCATCCTAAGACTCAATAGCATTGTCTTTTGCATTGTTTTCACATCCTTGGGCTTCTTAAAATTGCACTATTGAAAGTATCATTTAGAGTTCATTATTGTATTTCATTTCATTAGATAATTCCAAAATTCTACATTTCTAGTCTTTATTTACACTATATGGGCCTATACACATCCAGAAAAGTAAAAAAAAAAGGAAAAAAAAATTAAAATACCTCTCCTTGGACTCATTCGCCACCTTGAGCAAATCAGTCCCAGTGCACTTTTTGTATCAGTGTTTTCAGAATTCAGTTTCCTACTTTGCACTTTTCTTTTCTTTGCAATTTCATTCCTATTTTAGTTCAGTTACCTTCTGTTATATCTAAATCATTTGCATAAGCATCATTTCCTTTCATGGAATTATCGATAGTCTAATATTTTTTCATGTTTCCTTTTTAGCATTAGTTCTTAGTTCTTTAAAATCATATTTGTTAATACAAAAAACCAACAATAGAAAACCAAAAACATGAAACCAACCTTTCAAACAAATGATTCAATTTAGAAATACCATCTCATCCAATCCTCTTAGTAGGGATGGTGTAGAAAAGTTATATGAAGTCCTTCAGGACTTCCTCTCACTCACTTCATCCTCTAAAGCTTACAATGAGAAGCCTAAACTAGTTAATGATAACTTACCTCTCAAACCTTTTGGTTATGATGACTTTCACCTATTAGATGTATCGCTTCAAGACTTCATCTTGCCTAAGTCATCCACTAAGGTGTTTTGTGACCAACCTAAAACAATGAATGTTAACACCTCTAAAGTTTACCCTAAGAAGCTTAAACCAATTGGTGATAATTTACCCCTCAAACCTTTTAGTCGTGATGACCTTGAATTGTTAGATGAGTCCATCCAGGACTTCATCTCACTTAAGACATCCACTGAGGTTTGTTTTGAACAATTTAAGACTAAGGATGTTAATGTGAACAATATTTATTAAGTTGAAATAGACCCAAAGCATGGAAGTTCCTTGCACCTTGAAAAAGGAACTGCAAGTCCTCTAAAAACATTAATTCCAATTTCCAATATAGAACCTCTTGAAATTGAACAAAAAGATGAGGAATCAATGGCTAAATTATTTGGTGATGATTGGGGATCCTCAGAATTCATACCTTCATTTATGGCAAAACACATAATCACACAAAAGAAGGATGAGAAACAAGAACACAACCATCATGTCAACTTATAATTCAGAAAAATATTTTCCAACATCTATCTCTTCTACTTTGGAAGAAACTACAACATATACAACAAACTTTGATGAGATAGATTATCAGCATTGGCCTAATCCAAAATAAATGGAAAGACTTTATGTAAAAGGCTATGAAATTGTGAAAAATTAGGATATACTAGAAAAGAGTGTGGAAAGCATGAACAAGGTATTCATGTCCCTATTGATCCTAATACACAAGAGACAAAAACTGGGTTGGGATATTCTTTTTCTAAAATGACAAAAGCTACTCAATGACCATCTTTTAATATCAACACTATTACATGTCAACCAAAACAAAAACTCACAATCAAACATCCTGAATTTCTTGATACGAACTTATCACCATCATGGAAATATGTGGACAGTGATGAAACTCTGAAACAAATGTTAGGAGTTTATGATAACACATCCTTTACTACTCCCATGAAATGGGTTACTTGTGCTATAATAATCACCAAGCAAAAAGATAGTGATATCACTGAAAAACCATATGATCTTGAAGTTCCTAAATCGAATGCACTCCCCTTAGGAGATACAATTGATGTTCCAATGGAAATCGATTATAAAGACAAAGTTATTAAAATTGGGAAGTGCCTTGATGATGAAGAACAAGAGGATACTACAACCTTGCTTCATGATTTTCCTAAAATTTTTGCTTGCAAATATTCTGATATACCAGGAATTGACTTGAAACTTATGACACACAACATCATTCTCACTGAAAATGCTAAACCCATTTTCCAAAAGATAAGAAAAATCTACCCCAACATAGCCTTCCATGTTAAAGTAGATCTTGAAAAACTCCTTGATGTAGGTTTCATTCACCCTATTGATTATTCTCTTTGGATCTCAAACATTTTTGTTGTTGCTAAACTCGATAATTGTATTAGGATATATACAGATTTTTCATGAGTTGAATAAAGCCTCTTTAAAAGATGACTTTCTAATTCCTAATATTGACATGATCATGGATTCAATTGTTGGACATGCTTTTTTGTCATTCATGGATGTATTTTCTGGTTATAATCAAATCCTTATCAATCCTCAAGATCAATACAAAATTGCATTTATAACTATTTGGGGAATGTTTTGTTGGGTTGTGATGTCTTTCGGTTTAAAGAATGTCGGTGCAACTTATCAACGAGCAGTGACATTGATATTTCATGATTACATACATAAAATCTTCAAAGATTATGTTGATGACATCCTTGCTAAATTATTAACAAGACAAGACAATGTAAATGTTCTTTGAAAAATATTTGAACGAATACGTAAATATGACATGTAATTAAATCCAAAAAAGTGTCTTTGGCATAGATAGTGGTAAAATTTTGGTGCTTGTCATATATCATAGAGGCATAGAGGTGGACATAAGGAAAATTGATGCCATTATTAACATGCCACCTCCTAAGAACATTTCCCAATTGTGTACATCAAAAGGCCAAATTCAAGCTATCCACTGTTTTGTCACATCTTTAGCCAATCACACTTTACCGTACACACATCTCCTCAAAGAGGATGTACCTTTTGATTGGAATGAGGATTTTAAATAGGATTTTCAGAGTTTAAAGGAATACCTTGCCACTCCGCTTGTTTTTCAACCCACAATTCCAAACAAACCATTTATCCTTTACATAGCCACATCAACCCATGCTCTTGCAACATTGTTGGCTCAACAAGATGATCATGGAAAATAACATTCTATTTAATACATTAGTCAATCTTTAATTTATTATGAAACTCAATATTCACCAATTGGGAACAAAACTTGAGCTCTTATATTTGCTAGTAGTAAGTTGCATCATTATTTACTAAATGTTGATATACAATTCATGAAAAAAATTAATCCCCTTAAGCATCTTTTTAATAAAACCAACCTATTTGAATGCTTAGCTAAGTGTGTGATGTTGTTAATTGAGTTTGACCTTAATTATTCTTCACAAAAATCAATCAGAGGACAAGCCTTAACCGATCACTTAGTTGATTCTCCCTCTCCTCTCACTTTAGCTAATCATGGCTTCTTTCCTAATCATAGTGTCTTGATTGCAGATGTTGAAACATGGGAATTGCATTTTGATGAATCTAAGTGTAGAACAAGTTTCGTTGCTAGAGTGGTATTAATTCCACACTAAGGAAATCCTATTCCCTTGTCCTATCACTTAAATTTCCTATGTAGTAATAAAACAACTGAGTATGATGCATTAATTGCAGGATTGTGAATTGCTTTAACCATGGGTACAAAAGGTATCAAGATCTTTGGTGATTCACAACTAGTAATCAAACAAATCACTAGAACATATCAAACTAAACATGAAAAATTATCAAGATACAAGGATCTTACAATGATACTATTAGATAAGTTTGAATCATTCACCATTGATAACATCCCATGAAAAGATAATTGACATGTAGATGCAATGGCGAGTGTAGCCTCTCTTATATCCCCACACAATCCTTCAAAAGACTTCACCTTTTTTATTTATTCAATCATGAAACCTTTGATTGATACTTGAGTAGATGTAATTTTAACCATAACTCAAGATGGCTTGCAATAATGGTATGACACAATATACAATTATTTAAAATATGGTACCATTCTTGAGCCCTCAATGACCAACACTCAAAATCATTTCCTCAAAATAGCAAGCAAATATGTGATACTGATTGATGTGTTGTATAGAAGATCCTTCAATGGTCTCTTACTAAGGTTTCTTAAGGATTTTGAAATTCTTATAGCCCTTGAGTAGTCTCATGTTGGTGCCTGTGGAGGTCATTTCAAAGAATGGTTGTTAGTGCAAAAACTCATCCATATGGGATATTATTGGAGACATATGGAGAAATAATGATTCACTTACTTTAAACAATGTCACAAATGTCAAAAACATAGAAATTTGATTCATGCGCCTGCTTTTGAGCTCCATTCCCAAATTCCCATTTGGTCATTTTCACTATGGAGAGTGGATCTTATTGGAAATATTTCACCACCCTCTTCTATCAGGCATACATTTATCATAACCACAATAGAATATTTCACAAAATGGGTGGAAGCTAGTCCTCTTCGATCAACAAATACTAAAGTAATTTTTTGGTTTATATTAGAACACATAATTGCTCACTTTGGACGTCCTTCCACAATCATTTTAGACAATGGAACCCCATTTTAGAATAACGAGGTTAAGAAATTTCTTGAAATATTCAACTTCCAACATCGATTTTCCACACCCTATTATCGAAAATCCAATGGACAAGTTGAAAGCACTAATAAGATTCTTGAACAAATCCTAAAGAAACTATTATCAAACATCATAAGGATTGGCATACATAATTACATTATGAATTTTGGGCTTATTGAGCAAGTGTTAGACTATCTATGGTAACTACATGTGTTGGCATCCCAACGCTCACATAGAGCCATGAGCATGGCATCATGGTATCTCATAGGTGGCATCAAATATTCCCAATAGATTCCTACTACTTGTAGATGCTCTATCTCTTCTGCTGACAGTGTTGGGGCTAAATTTCTAAGAAAGATAATCTGTCTCCCTCCTAGATGTTGTCATGACCAGGCAGGTACCTACCAAAATCATAACATTATACTCTTAAAATTCATTTAATATCTTCAATTTTTACATTAGTCATCATGAAAGTATGCTAAAGTCAATCTAGTGTGCTTTTGTAAAGGCCCTAGACACTTTAGAACCCTTTTGGGACACTTCGTGAAGAAATGGGACACTTTGCGAACAAAAGGGACACTTTGCGAAAAAAAGGGACACTTTGCGAAAAAAAGGGACACTTTGCAAACTTTTTTTCCAATATCCTAAATTAACCTATAAATAAATTAAAAATCACTAAATCATTACAAAATCACTAAGCGAAAGTTGTATAATTGACTCACCTCATGGTAGAGTTCATCGCGTGCCACTTACTCTTAAAGCTCATTCAATTGTGAAGATGTGTAACCCCGTCTACTTGGCATCTCCTCCTCTTACTTGTCACTCTCAAGCTACAAGAAGGTAAAATGAAATAGTAAGTGAAAATTCTCTCTCCTCTACCTCTTTTAACATCCTTTCACCCTTTTTACTCTTATACATTAAAATAGGGCTATTTTCTTTCTTAAGAGTTTTTGAAGTACCTTTTCTTCAAAAACACCATAGCAGGAGCTAGGGAACTCCATTTTTTATTCCATTTGATGCATTGGAGTCATGATTCTCCAACTAACATCATCACTTGTCTATCATTATGTGGCATGGTACTTGGAAATTCCCTATGATATGATTGTTCCTTCTTTGACATGGCTAGATTGCTACCTTGATTTCATTCCCATAAAGCAAGCAGAATCAAGTGGGGGCATACATCTACCCTCAAATTGGATTTCTAGGAGTTAGGAAAAAGGGTTTTTGGAAAATTAACATTTTTTTCCTACATGATGCGGTTCCCAATGTTGTGGTTTTGTAGATAACTACACTGGGGGCTTCATTCTCCTATCTTTTCAATGAGTATCCTTTCATGCAATAAAGTGTATTGTTTAGAGTTCTTCAACTTACATATGCACGTAGAGTCATATGGGCGCTAAAGTGGGGCCTAAATGTAGCATAGAAAATTGGACACTCTTGAGATAAGAGAAAAATTCATGCTTAATTTGGATCTACTTTTAGACACCCCTACATTATTCAATCCTCAAAACAGGATTTATAGGCCTTTAAGACCCATTTTTTTTTATCTAGAGACCTATTTCACTTGAGAATCATCTAAAACCTGACAAACAAAACTTAATTCATGCATATCACAAAAACCCACCTCCAAAAATGACTAGTGGGACCCATTCACCACCTATGGCGAATGAGTCCCCTCTAGTGGGACCCATTTTCCAAGGGTGACAAATGAGTCCCTTTTTGGGGGAAATTCAATTTTCAGTGGGAATTTAATTAATTCAACTTAATGTTTCAATGGATGTCAGCCTCTTACGTCTAAATAATGGGAAAATTAGGTGTTGATTCCTATAAATACAAATTTTAGGTCATTTTTTCACATCTCTTAGTCATTTTTAAAAAGAAATTTCAAAAGTCAAGTTTTAGGATTCTTCCACAATAAGTTTCATTATAATTTTCTACAACAAAGTTGAAGCTTTAAGGAAGAAAACTAGGGTTTTTATAGGTCTTCAAGCTCACTTCTCATTCAAGATTCAACATTTCAAAGAGTTGATGATGGATTCCTATTGATAATCATGGAGAAATCTAGGTTGAGGAGATGCAACTAGCCATAAAATCACACCTAAAGACTTTTTTTCAAAGTTATTCGAATTACAACTAAAGTCCTGATTGATAGGCTGATTGAAAAACATCTATAGCTTTCAAAGGGTATCACATTTTTTAGAATCCAAAACATGCGTCACATTCTATGCTTTACATACTATAGGATTAAAAAAAGAAAAATTGAATTTCATGAAGTTTTGACCAAGTTAAGGTGGTCAGACATACGAGTTTTTTATATTTTTTAGAAGTTGTAATAAAAAATTCATAATTAATTATTTAGTTGGAAACAAATTACAAAAAAATATGCATCACATCAGGACATGAGTCCTCTACTTATATCTAAAATCTTATAAAAAAAATATTGCCATTTTATTGTGGTTAGGGTGGTCAGACAAACAACTACTTCATATTTTTTCCCTGAAATTTAAGTACTACTGCATTGAAATTTCAAATTTTCACCAAATAGATTTTTTGTTTTTTAAACAAACCTAGTAGTTTAGAAACTACATCCAATTTTCTATATATTCTATTGTTACATATTTTTGAAATAATATAGATAAATTATTCAAATTTTTATGTCAAGTTGCGTAACTCTGATTTTTCTAAATTTTTTGCCACTTAAGGGCCTATTTTTTCCATGATGATCCTGCACATACCCTATATTAGGTGTAATAAGAAACATTGGTTTCACAAATGATCATAGTGATAGACAATGTATTTTCTTTCTCAGGGGTTTGGTGAGAGCCCATACGACTCCATGACCCAATATGGTACGGTGGAGAGCAGGCCTTCTTTTGGTGTGTTTCATATTTTTTTCGTATGTGTAGTTATGTATGTTTTTAAAATTAGATGCACATAACATTCGTATGTAGAGTAGGCTATATATTAAGTGTAATATTAAACATTGATCTATGTATTTATTAGATTGCTATGTTAGTATACCTATTCTCTATATGTAATTCCACATACATACATTCCCACACATTCTTTTTGTGTGTTTATATATTTGTGTAATAGATTCCTACAAATGCATCTAGGGAATTCAATGCCTACACATGTTCTTATAAAACAAAATGTACACCGATATATAGGTATTTGAAGTTAGAAACACCTTTTTAGTTATTATTTCTTTTAGCCTCAAAAAGGAGTTGTTAGAGTGATAGGTTGTATATTAAGTGTAATAAGAAACATTGGTTCCACCATTGATCAAAGTTGGGACAATGTATGTTCTTGCTCGGGGGTTTGGTGAGGTTTCATGGGGCTCCATGACCTAATATGGTAGGGTGGAGAGCAAGTATTTTTTATTTGTATTTCATTTTATATTTCATATCCACTCTTTAGCTACACTATTGATCTTTAAGTTGGTGTTTGCAAGAAATTTATTGTCTTCGTCGTAATATATGCATATGTATATGTATATGTATATGTGCATATGCAATAAAAAAAGTTAAGTTCTTTTAGATGGAGGGTGGAATGAGGGAAGGAACGATGCATAAGCATAAGCAACATCAACATTACACTCTCCTTTAAAAAATGCACCGTACGTTCCCTTCATTACACTCTCCATCAAAAATTTATTGAATATGCATAAATAAATTTACATATACATATCCATATATGTATGCTTTGGCTATTCTCCATAAGGCATTGTTGAAAAAAAGAATTTGTGCATGGGCAGGTTTTTTTTTGCATATAGTTTTATATTTCCAAGAAGAAGATGCCTACATATGCATCCAACACATGATGTCGGTTGCCAGGGCTTGACTATAATTCCTTTCATCCTCAAAAAGGAACTATTAGAATGATATGATCTATATTAGGTGTAACAAGAAAATTGGTTTCACCATTGATCATAGTGGTAGAAAATGTATGTTCTTGCTCGGGGGTTTGGTGAGAGACCATGTAGCTCCATGACCCAATATGGTAGGGTGGAGAGCAGGCCTTATTTTGATGTGTTTCATATTATTTCCTATATGTGTAGTTATATATGTTTGTGAGATTACATGCACATAAAATTTGTATCTATATACTTAGGTTGTATATTAAGTGTAATATTAAACATTGATCTTTGTATTTATTAGAGTGGTAGATAGTATACCTATTCTCTATATTTAATTCCACATAAATACATTCCCACACATTTTTTTGTATGTATATATATCTACACAATAGATTTCTACAAATGCATCTAGGGCATGCAATTCCTACATATGTTCTTGCAAAACAAAATGGACACCGATATATAGATATTTGAAGTTAGATGCACCTTTTTAGTTATTATTTATTTCACCGTCAAAAAGGAGTTGTTAGAATGATAGGTAGTATATGAAGTGTAATAAGAAATATTGGTTTCACCATTGATCGAAGTGGTGGAAAATGTATGTTGTTGCTCAGGGGTTTTGTGAGAGCCCATGGGGCTCCATGACCCAATATGGTAGGGTGGAGAGCAGGCCTTCCTTTGTTGTGTTTCATTTTATATTTCCTATCTGCTCTTTACGTACACTATTTCTCTTTAAGTTGTTGTTTGCAAGCACTTTATTTTCTTTGCCATAATATATGCATATCTATATGCATATGTAATAAAAAAAGTGAAGTTATTTTAGATAAAGAGTGGAATGAAGGAAAGAATGATGCATAAGCATAAGCAACAACAGTGTTACACTCTCCTTTAAAAAATTCATTGTACCTTCACTTCATTATAGTCTCCATTCAAAAATGCATTGCATATGCATAGATACATGTACATATACATATGCATATATGTATGCTTTGGTTGTTCTCCATAAGGCACTATTGAAAAAAGAATTTGTGCCTGTGCAGGTTATTTTTTCCTTGTTTCTTCTGCATGGTTTTATTACTATAGTTTCTTCTATTTTGTGGGTTTTCCATCTAGGACACTATTGAAACTAGTATTGTTTCATTTATAGCTACAACACAATAAGATAGTTAATGTTATAGAGTTTATGTTGTTTTCCATAGGGAATTATTGAGTGTTATTCTCTTGCTTTGGCTATATTGTTTCATATTCAATTGGCTTGACCTGTTTAGTTATGTCATTTTTCTTTAAGTTGGTGTTTCCAAGTATTTTATTATTTTCATCATATTATGGTTGTAGGATCCTTAGCCTTATTTAATTTTTAGTACTACATCAAGTGTGGACCAAAAAAAGGTAGTATAATGCCAAATAAACCAATTCTATTATGTGTGGCATAGAGACCAAATTTTTTAAGTCGTCTAGCCAAATACTTGCAACAAAGAGTCATTGTACTCCTTTGTTACTTTAAACCACCTAATCAAGTGGTTGCTCTACAAGTACTGCCATAATTGTTGGAAGAACATGATCGCTTCTATAGTCCTGCATGCCCCATCCCTTGCCAGCTTCCACACAACCTTCCCACTAAAGGTGCCTCAACAATGGGTGGTTGTATTCCTCAACAAGCCCTTGTCAAGCATGGATTTCCATCTGCATCATCATCCCACCATCACTTTAGCAGAATTTTTGGATATTCTTTTCATGTTGTGATGTATTCCCTCTACCAGTGCATTGATGCTTTATTTCATTTGAAATTTTGTAGTGTTTGCAAGGAAAGATATGTCAGAATGAAAGTACGAGTATCTAATAGTGACGTTTTCATGTGTTGTGCTTCTGTAAAGGGCATCCATAGATTCAATTTAGAAAACAAGATGGATCCAATACCACAACCTCTTGTCCTTGCAGAGCTTACTTAGGTTGAAGAAATGCTTATAGCTAGAGTTGCTCCAGTTTTACAAGAAACCCATGCTAGAGGAGGCCAATACAAATATAGTGGCCATACTATAAGCTTCCCTCAAGACATTAGGACCATTGCAACTTTGTTACCATGTTGCCTACATGATGTTGAAATGGTGATTGTTCAAAGAACTGGCATTTAGGGGACGAACTATGATTGCTATGTTGACAAAGATAATATAACAACTACATTAATATACAAAATTGAGAATGATCCATACTCTAGTGATGTTGCAATTGATTGTGATGCTTTAAATTTGTTGTCTACTATAAGTACTAACATTTCCAATCTTCTACACACAATGAAAGAACTAGTACATAACATAGTTGAACTAGTGGCAACTTCAAAAAGTACTACTAATGAGGAAATAGAGCTTGAGGACTCATAATTTATTCCATTGATTCCCAACCCCCCCTAGAATTATAGTTAATTAGAGATGCCTTGCAGATTGAACACATTAGTCAAGATACTTTGCCTTGGCCTAAGATAAATTCTAACCCTATCAATGAATACAATACAATTCACTTATATGAATATGCATTGCACTTGATCAAACACAAGGATAATAGATTTGGGAGGCATGTCAAATTTAGATATTACCTTTATAATTTGATAATGAGACATCGAAGCCAATAGTCAACTTTTTTTTTCATGAAAATAAACTTGGAAGAAAGGATCCAAAAGTCTATGGTTTCTTTTTGACGAATACTTCAGGATGCACCAAGCACCCAGATAGAAAACTAGCTTTTTTTCTTTGGTGCATCCTTACAAGGGACACACTCATATTGGGGAAAGTGCTTGAAAGAGCTCGCGGTGATGATCCACTAGCTTGACACATTGACTCTCTTCTTCACTCTGAGCTCTGCAAACATAAAATGGTTTGATTTACATAAGGTAATTTATCCTCATGCCTAGCCACATATTTCATACTCCTAAGGATGCTTCGTAGAAAATATCATCCATAACCTGCACATAACAACCTTGTACATGCACTTGTGGTTCACCATTTTCCATGAAGAGGTTATTGAGAGGCTTTTCCATACAAAGGATTACTGGTATAGGTATGAGTGGAAACATCATGGATCAACACATGTCCATGGTTTCTTGTGGCTTCCAAGTACCCCGAATATGGACATGCTTGATTGGTCCAACCCACATGAGCTTCAGCAGGAAAAAAACTTCTTTGATCTCTATGTTCCTACATGGAATCCTCATTCCCCAAAACAACTAATATTAATAGTCCACCACTCTTCTTTGGAGGACCCATGTTTACTTGATAGTGCACAAATTTATTGCATGGATCCAATGGTGGATTATGATAAACTATTGAACATGGTGCAGAGGTGCACCAAATGTACTCAGTACACTTTCCTAAGGAAAAAAGGCCACAAATTACAATGTCGCTAGAAATCTTTGAGGAATGCACAATCATCATCGACATTGGTGATTGATAGTGAATCTAAAAAATCCTACAAGCCAACAATAAATGATGAGTTTGTTTATATCCACAACCTTGAGATGCTTGAAATTTGGTGAGCAAACATTCATTGCTAACCAGTCTTGTCAAGAAAAATTGTGCTAAACTACATTCGAAATATGCATCAAACTCTGAAAAAATGTCTGAAAGCTATATTGATATCTTACAAAGGCTTGCAAATACAAATTTTTCTAGGGATAGAGCGTTGCTTTACTATTGAAAATTCATGATGAACTTGGTTGCAAATCATGACTTTGGTGCACAAGAAACATGCCATATGCTGCAAAAGTTGCACCTTGTCATCTAAAGTTAGCATTTCCTATATTTGAACATGAGTAGGAAAACATTCCACTGTTTGAAAATAGTTGATAATGGTGACAAGCTTGCAAGTAGTTATATTCATTATTACATGCAAATACTAGCCGAAATGGAGACTATATCCCTTATTCAATTAGTACAATTTTATACATATCGAAAAAATTGCAAAGGTGGGGGTTGGTGTTTGTGGTCACACCCTGCTATCATCATTGTTTACCTACTATTCAAGACTGGCCCCACAGAGTACAGTGACACCTTTGAAAAAAAAAATTCATCAAAATTGCTACTATACAAGCCTTTCCCAAATGTCGAAGAAAACATAGGCCTCACTAGAGATAGTATAAAATAGAACTGGAGGCTATTTCATGTTGTTGGCTATCACCCTTGGCATTTCAATAAAGTTATTGCTTTGCCCAATAGTGGAGAGGAAGGTAATAGTGATACTGACAACACCTAGTCTCTTCCTCCCATAGATGAATACAGATGGGAGCTACTTTCTAGCCTTGGTACTACAAATAATGTTTTCTCTTGACTAGTTGCAGCTATTCGGTAGATGAGACTTCAATTTAAATCACATCTAGGGAGCACATGATGTTCCTAAGAATCTTTATAATGTTTTTTTAGAGTTCATCTCAACAAGTAAATTGCATACAATTGAGGATACTCTTTTCCCACTAGCTATACCCACAATTTTCCATCTACTATCTCTTGCAAAAAATATTTCTCTAAATATCATTGAACAACACCATCTTGGCCCATCTTCATCATCACCATTGGGTATGATTATTCAAGGTAGTGCTAGTACAAGTAAATTATTTATTATAGACAACATTTAAAGAACACTAAATACATCTCCAAATTAGAGAATAAATCCTTTGCTTGCTTTGACACCAATGAGAGTGGCCATTACAATATATGTGCCTCTACATTGCATACAACTCTTTGGATACCAATTAGAGATATGAATCCATTAAAAGGATAGCCATTAACCATATTTCAAGAGGACTTCAAACATATTGAGTACATTTTAATTAATGTAATTAGCATCTTGGGGCCCAAGTTGTTACTCAAAATAGATAGTTGATTGTGGCAACCATTTCCTACTAGACATAGGTAGCCATTTGGTGGTGCCTCTATTATACTTGTGGGTGACCTAGGATAGTTTCCACCTATTTTGGATAGGCATCTATCTATGCTTCTCTCTCCACACATTGATACATTTTGAACCATTTTTTGATGACAGCCCGTCAGAATTTTGACGACATTTGAAACATCAAAATTCTAGCTCGACATCCGATGTCATCGAAAAATGGTTCAAAATGTATCAATGACAACCTTGGCTCTTTGGCATAATTTTAATGTTATCACACTCCACACAGTCTTCCACCATCATGGACAATTCGATATACAACAACAATTCCATAGAGTCCTTTTGTGTATTAGAAATTGTCAAGCATCTCAGGATGATTGGCAGACTCTTATGAATTGAACAAATTCCATTATTTCAGCTAATCAAAACCAATACTTTGATGCAAATAGGTTAGTTTCCTTGCATAATAGAAAAATGTTTCAATAGTTAAATTTTCCCATTGCAATTAGTGCTACTAAAACTACTCAACAAAACACGCTTGATTATGGCAATGATGAGCAACTTCAAGTAGAGCTATTACTTGTAATTGGTGAACAAGTAATGTTAATAACAAATCTTTGGGTGGCAGCTAGCTTAGTTAATGGATCATTAGGTTTTGTTAGGTCTATTGTATATGCTAGGGGTGCTAAACCACCTTAACCACCTAAATATGTTGTTGTCTACTTCCCAAACTACATTGACCCAACATGGGATCAAAACTACCCAAAATCCATCCCCATTCCCCTAATTAGATGGGGCAACCGAAGACAAGTCCCCTTGACAATGGATTGGGCAATAACAATACATAAATCTCAAGGATTGACATTGGAGAGAGCTACAATAGATATTGGAACTAAAGAAAGATAAGGAATAATGTTCACAACTCTTTCCCATGCAAAATTTATAATAGGAATACATATGAATTTGTCTTTCTCTTTTGATAGATACTCTAGATTACATTCCAAGAAATATAGTTTACTTTAAATAAAAGAAGAGGATCATCTCCAACAATTGTGTGCATTTCCATCTTGACGAAATATTTTTATTCTTTATAGTAACTATATCGCTTCTCCTTTCCCTTTTCATTTCAATGGATTTAGAATTCCCACCATTTCTAATTTTGATTTCTTGTCATTACCTCTACAGTGCAGTTGTAATCATTGCTTCCAATCTAGCCAAACTTTTTCTTCTATGGTGATTACTAAGAGAAGTTGTTATTCAATTCTTGCATTATGCTTCTTGTCTCCTCCAATGACAAACATGGATTTAGTCCTCTTCTTTGGTTGACCAAATAACATTTATGTTTAATTTTTTTCTAAATACCTTCCTCTTCTTTGGCCAATGATGTTGCTGCTAGTGCTCTCTCCTAAGAACCATTTTTGTCTAACTATATCAGATTCTAACCAATTTAGATTGCACACATTCTCAGTTGTAACTATAGATCTTGACAATGCTTAATAGCTTTGCTATCACAAGTTTCACATGGTGTACGAGTTGCAACTACATTCCCTCTATATAAAGGTAATCCTATATCTCCTTCATTCCATCTATTAGTTCACAACTGCATCTCAAATTATTTGTCACAAATGATACAACTATATATACTTTTAAAAATGGATAACACTTATTTCAATTGAAAAAATTTCTCAAGTGCCAAAATAGAATTATATGGGAGTTATAATTGTAAACATACTGTATCCTATTCTTTGCACAAGGTATGCATTTGTCTTGCTTATGTGATCTTCTCTATTGTAGACGCATTACATATTATTTGTTATAAAATATAGAACTCTTTCTATTTGCTAATTTAGATATTGTCTACTAATGACACATGTTTTCCACATTAAACTTCACATTTTCCTTGCATCTAACTATATCTAATTGAAACCATTTTAGATTACAAACATTCTCAACTATAACTGGACATCTCTACAATACTAAATAGCTTTGTGATCACATTTTTGGCATGGTGTATAAGCTATAACTACATTATATTTAATATATAGAAGGTAAGGCTATATGTCCTTTATTCCATCTCTTATTTCACAACTACATGTAAAATTATAATTTGTCATAAATGATACAACTATACATAATTTTAAAAATGTATAACATTGATTTCAACTAAAGAAAATTCTCAGGTGCTGAAACATTGGTTTCACCATTGATCATAGTAATGGACAATGTATATTCTTGCTCAGGGGTTTCATGACAGCCCATGAAGCTGCATGACCCAATATGGTAGGGTGGAGAGTAGGCCTTCTTTTATTTTGTTCATACTACATCCCGTTGCACCCACAAGGTATGCCTACATCTTATTTATTTATTCCATTTTATTGCACATGCATTGCATATTATTTGTTATAAATTATAGAACTCTTTATATCTCCTAATTTACATATTGTCTACCAATGACACATGTTAATTGCACTAAGTTTCACATTTTCCTTTGATTTTTGCAAAACATACTCTAGACAAACAATCCTGTTTCACATAAGATAGTAATGTCTTAATCAATGATCTTTCATTTTAGCTTATATTCATAATTTCGATGCATCTTTTCATGGCATTAGATCTTCTATGAATTCATCCTTTCTGCAAGGCTTTTAGCCAGGCTCTATCAACTACTCTTATTTTTGGTTTTCAGGAGTCCCAACATTGATAATGGTTTGACTTTCTATTATGATTCTAAATTTTTTGATTTTTCAAATTGCATAATGGGGATTTTGAGGAAGTAATGTCTTATAAATGACCTTTAAGAATAATTAGTGACTGCAAAATTGGTCAAAATGGTTAGAAATAAATTTTGTTAAAAAAAAGTTAATTTTTTTTTTCTCAATGTTCAGTAGAATTTTGTGAATCCAATTATCTCTTTATTCTTAAGGTTGTGCATGACTTATGTAAATACATTTATTTGACATTTGAATTATATTCTAAGCTTTCACATAATTGTATTATCCTTTTGAGATAATGTATATCTATCTAAATCTCATCTATGCTCCACTGTCTTAGCATAATGGTATCATAAAAGGGTTATTAACATGATGCCATGAGGATTTCTACATGTGGTCACTTGATCTCTCTCAGGCGTTACTATGCCTTCCTATTACATACTTTCTTGTGCTTGGTTGTAGACTAACTTCGATCAGGTTATAGTCTATGTTCTTGCAAAACAACCAAACAAAAACATATATTGTCCATTGTTGTGATCAATGGTGGCATCAATGTTCTATATAACACTTAAAATACAGTTTTCACATGGGTTTGTTATTGTGAATTTTTTTGTTTTGTGGGTTTTTCCATCTAGGTCACTATTGAAACCAATATTGTTTGATTTATGGCTTTCATTTTGTGGCTATGGTTGCAACATAATAAAATAGTTAATGTTATGTAGTTTATGTTTATTTCCATAAGACATTGTTTATTGTTGTTCTCTAGCTTAGGCTATATTGTTTCATTTTCGATATGGTACTGTTGAAAGGGATATATTATTTCAATTTTCATTAGCGTGTTATTAAGAAATGACTATATTTTTGCATAGGTTTGTTACTATGAATTTTTGTGTTTTGTGGGTTTTTGCATTTGTGTTGGTGTTGAAACCAATATTGTTTGATTGATGGCTTCCATTTTGTGGCTATGTTTGTAATGCAATAAAATATTTAATATTATACGGTTTATTTTGATTTCCATAAGGCATTCTTGATTGTTGTTCTCTAGCTTAGGCTATATTGTTTCATTTTCAATAAGGTACTTTTGAAAATGCTACATTGTTTCAATCTTCGATAAGGTGATGTTTAAAAAAGACTATATTGATTGTTAAAACCAATATTGCTACATTTATGGTTTGTGTTTTGTGGCGATGGTTTTGCATGGGTTTGTTACTATGATTTTTTGTGTTTTGTGGGTTTTTCCATCTCGATCAATGGTTGCATCAATTTTCCATATAACACATAGAGATCAATATGTATTAATCGCGTTTGCATCTACTATGATATACATACATATCTGCACATAGGGAAAATACATTGTCCATCATTGTGAACAATGGTGGCATCAATGTTCCATATAGCACTCAAAATACACCATATGATTCCAAGAATGTGTCAATATGTATCAATGTTCCATATAACACATAGGGATCAGTATGTATCAATCGTGTTTGCATCTACTACATAACATACATATATATTTGTACATAGCACAAATACATTGTCCATCACTGTGAACAATGGTGGCATCGATGCTCCATATAACACTCAAAATACGGCTTATCATTTCAAGAATGTGTCAGTATGTGTCAATGTTGTTTGCATCTACTATGACATACATCCAAATGTGCACATGGCATTGTTAGTCACTGCAATGAATGGTGACATCAATGTTCCATATAACACTTAAAATACAGCTTATCATTCCCTACGTGTATATATGTATGTATCATATTCTTAATTCCTTCTATGCGTGTACACATCCCTGCCATCTGGACTTCCCCTCCGCCTATTGACTCATCATTGCATGTCACTACGTGCAACTGCTAGTCATATTAAATTATAGGTTTTATATATAACTTACAAATAGATTTCTTTCAGAAAATAAAATAATTTACTGATTTAAAAAACAAATTATTTCTTTCTTTTAATGTATAGATTAATTGTAAAATTAAAATCATCTGTTACAGTCTAAACCATTTGATATTTAGCAGGAACTCTTCAACACTGAAGATAACAGCAAACACCACTGAACAATGAATCAATCGGCTGTGTATATCGCACATAAGCAATGGACGAATTAAAATCAACGTACAAGTTATTTAAGAACTTCCATTAGAGGTAAAGGAGGGGACGCCATATCCACACGAACTCAAAGACTTTATTTTACATACAACTGACTGGTGCGTTTTGACTGTCTGCGTTGTCATTATCCATAACGTGTATCCACTCATTACTCGACTATGGAAAAGTGAATAATATCTCTATGTTAACTTGTCTTTTCCTCTTTCGTCATCATAATCTGTAAGCATTCGCTGTACTCTCTAATCTCCACTTTGAAGAAAAATGGCAAAACTGAAATGAAGATAGCGATGTGAAAGATGATGGTATATAACATTTTAATGATTTTCTTTATTCTGAATGTGGTGTTTTGGGATAAAAGTAAACCTAATTCATGGAACCTTGTATCAAACTGAATGTGGATAACATGCAAATCGCTTTCCCCTCGGATATGCTAGACAAATAATTTATCACCTCTTTGATCTAATAATATTAAATGAGGAGCCGACTACCAGATGAGGATGAAATGCATAAGCTCAAGAATAACCCTTGTTGACATATGGGCTGGTTAAAAATTTGATAATAATAAATAAGATTAACGTGCAAGACTTACCCAACCATTTCCTCGATAATGTGAGGATATTTGAACATGATCTCATCCTCTTTCAAAGTATGAAAAGAGATGATAATAAAGATAAGGAAAATCGGATTTTCCAATTTCTTTTTATTTGCTATTTTGGTATTGATGTCTTTCAGATGATAATTATAATACTACGTCATAAATAGTAAGTAGATATTTAAAATTTCATAAGAGTAAATGTAAATAATTTAGTTTTATTTGTAGTTTTTATGTGGTAGATATTTATTTATTTTGGTACGTATATTTTGTTTTGAATGATTAAAGTTAGGATTTTGATATTGATTCAATATTTCTTTCATTTTAAGAGATCCATTTCTTAATTTTATATTAAAAAAGGATAGGATTATGTTTACATATCAATCATCTCAGATTTTTGTTGTTGCATGTTTATATCCATTACATTTTATCTCTTTTGTGTTTGAGTGCCTATAGATAGATCTAATATCTAAATAGAGTGTATTGATAAGAATATTGGATAATTTGGCATGTTTAGAAGAAACAAAGATAGCTTCCTTTGCCATTGTTCTCTGCGATTTATTCATTGTTCCATAAGTATATACCACATGAGGATCCAAGTGCCCTAAAAGAAATAAGACAAGATAATATTAGTTTTGATGTAACTATCTAGATTGGCGTTCTTTGATCATGCCTTATGAGTTGACATAAATGAATTTCTCGAATGATTCTTTTTTATGATTGTGAATGAACTATTTCTATTCTCAAATACAAGATTCTAGATGGTAAAATTGTGGGGTTCTAACATCCAAGGTTGTAATAAATGGTCAAATTTCATAAGCATTAGCCCTCCAAGAGATAGATTTAGAGTTTTAAATAAAGCAGGATGGATCTCACATAGATATATTAAGGCAATAGATTAACATATATTATCTATTCTATACTAGAAAGAAAGGTGTTAAGGCTGATAAATGTATTCCATTTGTTGAACTTACACTACTTATGAGTAAACTATTTTATATCCCTATCATGCAATCCTTAAAAAGAAACTAGCATACTTTTTAGGAAGAGAGAAAGTATTTTTTAGCCCTCAAATTCCTCTATTTTAAGATATTGATAAAATAAGATAAATTTATAGCTATATTTTATAGATTTTAAGACAACTATAAATCTTAGCATTGATTTTCTTTAGTGGAATATTTACATATATAACAAAGATATTCAATTTCAATTAAGTGAGCACTAAGCAATTTCATTCTAGAAGTGTTGAAAAAGTAGGGAAAAATAAACAATAAGGACACTTCCTACTCAATATTTCCTTCTTCATGTACAAAAATTTAAAGGAAATACACTCATGTGCATCAAATTACCTCTGATTCCTATGTATGTAATGCAACCACGATAGGAGGGTCCTCAAAGCTAATAGTCCAACTGCTCAACAAGAGTTACACAACAGAAGCAATGCAAAATATGGAGGAAAATGCAGATTCAAACATTCTTATTAACATAAATTTCAAATACAAAAATTTGGAAACATCTGGGCTTACAGATTGGGCTCACAGGCCTGATACAATATGCTCAAAATACCATCTTCCTATATGCTCCTCAATGCGATAAAAAATATTACATATCAAATCTATATTATTCTATATCATCAACTTCTGCAATCCTAACGATCTATTACAAGATTTATATCATGTCCACAGATCTAGAATCTTCTGTGTCGGCCAAAGATCACTACAATCTACAATGAAATAAAATGTAACGTGTGCATGGAATAGGCCGGCCTCAAATTTGAATTACTCCTCGGTGAATGCATAAGATGAAGTGTGGACCTCTAATTAAGGTTGGGGAAACTCCATAGAAAAATTTGAATCACACCATCAAGATCCACAACCGATCAAACTAGCTATTAGGCTTGAAAATTATTTTGGTGTTGGTTCAATAAACTTCCACTTAATCCGGAAGCAATAACTTGTTGAAAAATTATCCAATCGACCTGAAGTCTTGTAATAAGGAAAATGAATATGTCCACAATGAAAACATAGATCCATAGGGTCTAGTGAGCAAATATGATGATATGTTGAATCTATCAATATGAACTAAACTTGAACAAGAACAAAATTGAAATAAAAATATTTTTGTTTGATGCAAGATTGCAAAGAACCAAGGATGCTCCTGCATCAAACACCCCCAGTGAGAAAAAGTGTTCCATGACAGGAACTCATGAACATCTGATAGGACCCGGGATATAGATCCCATGCTCATTCCTAATCCAAATGTCTTCTTTATATGTACTTTTCTTCCTCCTAGTCTCTTTTCTTTCCTATGTCAGACCCTTCAACTTCTTCTCTTCACCTTATTTTCCCTACCTTATATCTACACATGGTGGTAAGGGACATTTATCACCACTCACTATCTTCTGCTCATCTGATCTACCTCTTTTGTAGGACTCCATTTTATCTGCAACCAAAGTCTTCTATTGCATAACTCTAGCCCTACATCCTTTCAATACCATCTCGTTCTCAGATTTAGCCATAAGGTTCCTCTTCAAATTCAAGCCATCCTACAGTACAACATCTGCATCTTTCTTCTCAACACTACAACTCTTCACAAGACTCAAGTTCCTCACTCCCTCCTTTTTATTCTTCAAGGAAGCCAAAGTAAACTTTTCTCCATCCTTCTCTATAGTAATCAAATTTCTCCTACAATCATGTATAGCTCCTCTATCAAACTACCAAGGTTTACCCAATAGAACATGATGCACACTCATAGACAAAACATCACACAAAACTTCATCTTGAAAGGGGCCAATATTAAAGTTCACCAACAATTTCTCTTTCACATCCACTACATGATCATCTTGTAATCAACATACCTTATAAGGACAAGGATGTAAAAACCTCTTCAAACCAATTTTCTCCACCATCTCCTCAGATACCAAGTTATCAGTACTTCCACTATCCACGATAACCTTACAACACTTACCTCCTAATTTGAACATGGTGTGGAAAAGATTCTTCCTTTGTGAAGTCCCAATCTCTTCCATGCTCTGCCTCATCAAGAATTTCCTAAGCATAAGATATTCTCCCTGCTCCGGTTCTATCTCATCTAGTGCTTTAGTTACCTTCTCTTCATGTGCCATGAAATTATTTTTACCAGTTCCTTTACTTGATCCCTTAGAGCACTCAAAAGATAATGTCCAGTTTCTACACAATTGAAACATTTACCCAAGAATTCCTTTCTGCCATTTCCTCTCTGTTGTGCCCTATGATCCGGTTCTTTACTCCACTTACATCTTGATTCTTCTTCACTTGTCTACTTCTCCTTGCTACTTTTCATCTACTTCTCCTTCCATCTGGGGTTATTATGCTATCTTCTCTTCACTTTATCTTCCACCTTAAGAGCATATTGGAAGGCATCCTCAATTGTGGAAATATTCAACATACTCATCTCATCCTGAATGTTAAATTTAAGGCTATTTATATACCTTTCTACTTTATCCCTAGTTATCTCTTGATGCCCAAATCCGATTGTCATCTTGTAAAATTCCTTGTTATACTCTTTCACACTCATGTCCTTCTACTTCAAGTTCTGCAACTTCTTGAATAGTTCCAACTCATAGTCTTCTGGAATAAACTTATCATTTAGCCTTGCAACCATCTACCTCCACCAAGTGATTCTCGTTTCACCATTTTCCATTTTTTCCTTCTGTAACTCCTTCCACCATAAAGGAGCATGCCCTTTCAACTTAGTTTGTTCCATCCTAACCCTTAGTGGGTCTCTAATATCCTCAAGCTCAAAATAGTCTTCCAACTCTCCTATCCAGTCTATCAAGTCTTTCAGATTCAATGTACCAGAGAAGTTAGAAACATCCACCTTGTGACTTTTACTTACTTGTGCCATTGGTCTCAACAATCTCTCTTCTCTCTCATCTGTCGGTCCTTCAGCCTCTTTAGCCGCAAGTTCTTCTGCAGCCTCTTCATATTCATCCTATGGTTCATGATTCCTCCTCAAACCACCCAAGAAATTTTGGATCTCATTCCTCATCCCATTTCTAAATTCCTCCATTATCTACTCTATTCTTCTATGATTCATCCTTCTCGGCAGCATCTCTTCCTTTGCTTAGTGTGAACCATAGATTTTTGGGACCCTAAAGGCTTCTCTTGCACTTCTAGGGTTTTTCACCTAAAAGGAGAGAGATAGGGACAAATTTTTTTATGATTCACTCAAATTAAGATGTATGCAATTTTATCTAATCTAAATGAAGATGACTAAATTCAATTGACTAATCTAAATGAATGAAAATGAATTCAAAACTAAGATTTATGCCTTGTTTGAAAACATAGTGTTGTGTGCTAAAAGATTGAAACAATGAACAAAAATGCAATTTTAACTAAATAGAGAGCTATTTCTCATAATGTGTGCACCTAGAAAGTTGTAGAGACTAAAGAACAATCTAGAAAACTAATGAAATCTGAACTTGGGCTGACTACAACTCATTCCCCACATTGGACGACTTAGTCCTAGATCAGGAATTTTCTGAACATAATCTATTTTAAGACAATCGGGGATCTGAAACTACATCTGACTAAAATTTACACCATAGGAGGGACTCATTTTCCATGCATGGTGAATCAGTCCACTTTCTAATTTTTGCAATCTCAAAACTATGTTCTGTACCTTGACACCTGCACAACAAATTCTGATGGAAACCCAAATCTAGATCTTAGGAAATTCCTACAAAATAGCTTAAAAGAGTTGATCTAATGGGAGGTTTTCCTTATTCAAATCCCTAGATAGGTAATTAAACCTTGAGAAGAGAAAAAACTGCATAAACCCTATCCTTAGATGTGTTAAAGAAAAGGAAAAGTTAAAATGTAAGAAGGGTCCTATTCTATTGCTCTAGAACAATACATGTAAGAGTGATTAATATGATGCAAGATCCCGACCCTAGAAACCTTACAACACATGAAAATGCTAAACAAACACAATAAAAACCTTAATCTAAAGATAGAGTAAAAATGGAAGATGGAATCAATAGGAAACCAAGTCCTTAGGCATGATTTGTTGGCTAGTTGCACCTCCTCACCCTAGATTCCTTCACGATTCACCCTAGGCATCCATCATCAACCCTTTGCAATGTTAGATCTTGACAAGAGAAGTGAGCATCAAAACCTGTAAAAACCCTAGTTTGATGTCCTAAAACTTTAACTTTTACTAATGAAACTTGTTGTGGAAGACTTTTCTTTAGAAATTACTCTTGAAGAATGATAAGAAGATGATAAGAGATGAAAATATTTTGTAAAATGACTTAAAATTAGTATTTATAAGCAACAACGCCTTATTTTCCCATTAATTGGACCTAAGTGGCTAACCTTCACTGGAAATAAAAGTTAAATTCATTAAATTCTTGCTTAATTTTGAATTTTCCCTCAAATGGGACTCATTCGCCACCCTTGGTGAATGGATCCCACTACTACTATTTGAAGGTGGGTTTTGAGGATATGATGTAATTAAATGTTGTTTGTCGAGTTTAATGTGATTCCTCATGTAAAACGGCCCTCTAGATCAAAATTAATGCATCTAAGGGGCCTATAAATATTGTTTTGAAGGGGAAATGATGTAAAGGGACTCAAAAGTGGGTCCAATTATATGTGAAATTGTCTCTTTTCTCAAGAGGGTCAAATTTTCTATGACACATTTAGCCCCCACTTTAGCACCCATATGACTCTATGTGCATATGTAAGCTAAAGGACTCTAAAGGATGCACCTCACTACATAAAATGATACTCATTCAAAAGATAGGAGAATGAAGCCCCCATTGTAGTTATCTGCACAACCACAACATTACGAACCACATCCTGCAACACACATTCATTAATTTTCCAAAAATCATGTTATCTAAGTCCTAGGAATCCAATTTGAGGGTAGATGTATGCGCCCCCTTTATTCCACTTGCTTTACGAAGGTGCAATCAAGGTAGCAATCTAGCCACATCAAAGAAGAAGCATCATATCATAGGGAATTTCCAAGTACCATGCCACATAATGATAGGATAATGATGATGTTGGGTACGGAATTATAATTCCAATGCATCAAACGACATTGAAAATGGATTACCCTAGCTCCCATTATGTTGATTTGAAGAATGGATACATTATAAGTTATTGAAAAGATGATAGAATTAGGTTAATATGTAAAAGTGAAAAGTGATTAAAAGGAGTGGATGAAAGTAATTTGTCACTTACTATTCATTTTACCTTCGTTGTACCTTGAGAGTGACGAATAGGAGAAGAACATGCCTAGCAGATGGGATTACACACCTTCGCGACTAGATGAGCTTCATGAGCAGGTGGCATGTGGTGAGTGGTATCATGAGGTAAGTCAATTCTACAACTTTCGCCATGTGATTTGATGATAATTTAATGATTTGTATGCATGGATAAGTTAATTTAGAGTTCTCAAAAAAAAAATTGGGAAGTGTCCCATTTGTTCACAGAGTGTCCCTTTTGTTCGCAAAGTGTCTTGTTTCTTTACAAAGTGTCTCATTTTTGTGCGAAGTGTCCCTGTTTCTTTGTGAAATGTCCAATAAGGGTTCTAAAGTTTCTAGGACCATTAGAAAAGCACACTAGATTAACTTTAGCACACTTGTGTAATGAATAATATGAAAATTGAAGATATTGGATAAAATTTAGAGCATTTTGTGATGATTTTGATAGGTTCTCACCTGGTCGCGATAGCGGCTAGTGGGAAGACAATTGTCATTTTTGAGTGATCTATCACTAGCACTATCAATGGCAGAGCCAAAGCATCTACAGTCAGTGGGTATCTATTGGACATACATGATGCCACCCATGAGATACCATGATGCCATGCTAATGGCTATGTGTAATCATCATGATGCAGATACATGTCCCTTTAATCTTCCCACTAGGGAAATGACTATCACTCTCAAGGACATACACCGCATTCTCCAAGTTCCTATTTGAGGAGCACGAGTGTATTTCTGAGGGGATTGGTCATTCCAGGGGAAGAAGAGAGATATGTAATATTTTTTAGGAGGACCGGTACATGATGAGAGAGTGAAAGCGTGGATCGAGCTGCCTATGCTATTATACTCATAAGATCCTATGGTGAGATGGATTATGATGCATATAGTGGTACTAGCTCTTAATCTAGATGGATGAGCACCACACTTGGATGGAGTATTGGAACACCTCATACGAGGGATGTATGAGCAGAGGAAAGTCTATGCATGGGGTCACTACATTATAGCACATTTTTATTATGATCTTGGAAGATTTGTATAATGTGAGATTAACAGTATGGTCCACTATACACTTCTACAGGTGTGGTTCCTTGAGCATATCACATGTACCAGGCATGTCGAATATCCATGTACTATAATGGTAGAATACCCATGAGCATTTGGCTACCATTTATGATGACTATGGTAGTCTTGGGATTTACATTTTTGGAGGGTGATATTCGATTGGTTAGAGGAAGACGAGATCCTATGGAAACCTTATCTACTCACTCTATAGTGGCCAGATCCCACTGGGCAGTTACAAAGGATGCATATGGATAGATATCAAGCAAGGAGGCATGACTACGTCATATGACTATTCTATTATGGGCCAGTCATGTGACAGTTTGGATAGGTTCAAAAACCACTCAGGGTATGCCCCTTCATTAGATGATCAGTGTAGAGTGCTCGGAGGCTAGGTGATACTATTTGGCTGACTATAGATCATGTTCATGAGAGTGATTATGATGATTCAGATCACGAGTAGCCACTAGCTTCTGATGTTGATGATGTTAGTAGCACAGACAAGTACGAGGAGTGGTGGGAATATGCATGACCAGCTCCTATGTTCCCCATGGATTTCCCTTGAGGTGATTTGGAGATAGCAATAGATGAGGGTGATGAGCTAGAGGATAGAGCAGAGGATGTACAGTGTAGGCCAACAAATATTTTTACAGATGTGATCGATGAGGAGTACCAGTCTTCTACTGATATTGATTATGAGGACCAAGATGGAGGAGAGGATGACGAGGAGGAGGACTATGAGGAGAATTATTATTACGAGGAGGATCCACCCTTGGGGGAGGGTGATGAGGTATCTATTGAGGATCGATACAAGCATGGAGTGTCCTCACATACTTACAGGACCAGAGAAAAAACAACAGCTATAGTAGAAATCAACACGCAGAGTCAGAGAGTGGCTAGCACATCCTCCATCCGCCTAGAGATGAGGAGGTTGAGATTCCTCATGTATCGACAGACATAGGTGATGAGGTTTGATTTTATGCATGTCCTTTAGTGATTTATGCTTTATTGTGTACATGATCTATCGTGCAGGAGTGGCGAGAGACTAGTGAGAGTTATATCCTTAGGTAGCCACATAGATAGTGTTGGCATCCCTCAAGGAGAACAAGATAGATCCTGACTACGTGCCCCCACCAATCATGGAGGAGGATCCAAAATCACTCAGACCATTCACGAAGCTATGGGCAACATATGAGAGTGTGAGGAGGTGACTCCATGAGGCTGAGAGTGAACTATAGTTAGCACAAACCTTAGAAGAGGTAGAGAGACTACATGTAGAGCTAGTACAAGCATGAGTGGAGAGGGACCAGATCATAAATGAGCGACTTATAGTTGTTGGGTGAGTATAGGGTCTGGAGTATGCACTTAGACTTGGCAATTCATGATCACAGTCACACACAACCATCTCAGGACATCCAAGGACTAGATCGCAAGTGCCAGATCCTGAGGGGTCTAGCTCTCAAAAACCATTATGATATTGTATGTGATTATGAGATGTGTATAAAACTTTGATATATATATAGACATGCACCTTTGATATTATGATGATGTATCTCTTTTATGTGAATGTTAAATGCTATGTGATTAATTAAATGACTTTGGGTAAAAGTATTTAATGAATGGCTACATGTTTTAATAGAATTGATGGGATTTAATGTAAAACATATTTCAGTTTTAGCATAGATACCACATTGGATATGAGAAAAAGGATATGTTAAATTAAATACACTAAGAAGGATTTAACTTAACACAAGAGAAAAGGGGAATAGTATGAAGCTGAAATAAATTATAATGAGCTTAAATAATTACCTTAGTGTTGAACAAAAATACAAGTTTAGTTATCAAGAACAAAGTAATGTGAAAGTTATTTAGAATAGAATCAAATAATTTTAATCAATACTACTATACCAATCATACTATTGAAAGGGGATTAGAGATAATACCAATGCAAATGTGTGGAATTAATGGGTTCCCTAAGGGGTGTTCCATCAAGCTGAGTCAAGAGATAAGCACCAGACCCATAATTGGTATCAACTATATAAGGTCCCAACCAATTAGGGATAATCTTATCTTTATCTTCATTCTCAGCGCTAACATTTCGTTGATTCTCAATAAGAACAAAATCTCCCTTAGTAAACGATTGAGGGATAACATGAATGTTGTTTTTTCATTGTAATTGTTTGATGTGAGCTTGGAGATGCTTGAGAGCGTTAATGCATTGTCCATCGAGCATCTCAAGTCGATGTAATCATTGAGATTTATAAGTGTCATCATCAAAAAGATCTTGGAGAGCAACTCGCAAAGTAGGAATTTCTTACTCCAAGGGCATAAGCGCATCAGTACAATAAACAAGGCTATAAGGGGTATTTCAAGTGGATGATCGAACATTAGTTCTATAAGCCCAAAATGTATAAGATAGTTGTGTATGCAAGTCTTTATGATTATTACTGATAGTTTTCTTAAGGATTTTTTCAAGAAGTTTATTAGTATTTTTAGCTTGTCCATTAGATTGTGGATAATATAGTATAGAAAAGCAATGTTGAATGTTGAAGAGTTGAATAAATTGTTGAACTTCATTATTCTTAAATGAAATTCCTTTGCATGAAATGATTGTGGAAGGAAGTCCAAAGCAAGCAATTATGTGGTCCAAGATGAAATGACAAATTGCTTCACCAGTTGTTGAACGAAGGGGAATAGCTTCCACCCATTTTGTGAAATAATCTATTGTGGTTATAATAAATGTATGTCTAGTAGAAGGAGGTGAAATATTTCCAATAAGATCTAACCCCCATACTGAAAATGGCCAAATGGGAACATTGGCATGGAGCTCAACAGCAGTAGCATGGATCAAATTGCTATTCTCTTAGCATTTGTGACATCGTTTAACATAGGTGAAGTAATACTTTTCCATATGTATCCAATAATAACCCATATGAATAATTTTTTTCGCTAACGAACGTCCTCCAAAATGACCTCCATAGGCACTAGCATGAGCCTATTCAAGCGTTAAAGGGATTTTAGAATCTTTAAGACAACGTAATAGGAGACCATTGAAAGATCTTCTATACAACACGTCTGCAAGGATCCAATATTTAGTTTCAAGTTTATGTAAGTGCTTTCGAGTATTCCTTGTGGTAGGTTTGGGAATGGTACCATCTTTAAAGTAGTTTTATATTGTATTATACCATTCACACGAAGCTTCTTGATTTAAAGCCAAAATATCTTCTAATGGAGTATCGATCAAAGGTTTCATGATGGGATGAATAATGAAGGTGAAATCTGTTGAAGGATCATGTGGGGATGAGAGAAGTTGCACTCGCCATTGCATCCACATGTCACCTATCTTTGCATGGGATGTTATCAATGGTGAACGAGTCAAAATTTTCCAATAGTCTCATTATAAGATCCTTGTATTTTAATAATTTGTCATGTTTAGTTTGGCATGTACCATTAATTTGTCTGATGAGTAATTGTGAATTGCCAAAAATCTTAATATGTTTAGTGTGTAGAGATAAAGTATCTTGCAGACTTGCAATCAATGCCTCATACTGAGTTGTATTATTTATGCATAGGAAATTTAAACGGTAGGATAAGGGAATAGGTTTTTCATCTGGTGGAACTAGTGCCACTCTAGCACCGGAACCTGTTCAACACTTAGATCCATCAAAAAATAATTCCCATGGTTTAATATCAGTGGTTAAGACATGATCATGAGGAAAGGAATTGAGAGTAGGTAATGCAAAAGGAGAAGGAGCATCAGCTAAGTGATCGATTAAGGCTTGACCTTTGATTGCTTTTTGTGAAACAAATTTAAGATCAAACTTTGTTAACAACATAACCCACTTAGCTAAGTGTTTGAAGAGCAGTTTTGTTGAAAATATATTTAAGAGGATCAAATTTTGTGACAACTTGTGCTTCAACATTTAGTAAATAATTTCACAACTTACTAGTAGCGAATACAAGAGCCAATTTTTTTTTCAATTGGTGAATATCATGTCTCATAAGCAATTAAGGTGCGACTAATGTAATAAACAGGGTGCTCTTTACCATTATCATCATGTTGATCCAACAATACTGCAAGAGCATGGGAAAATGTGGTGATGTACAGGATAAATAGTCTATGTGGCACAGTTAGTTGTAAAATAGGTGGAGTAGCTAAATATTACTTTAGAATCTTAAAAGCCTATTTACAATCCTCATCCCAATCAAAAGGGACACTCTTTTTAAGGATATGTGTGAAAGGTAATGTGTGATCGGCTAAAGATGCTACAAAATGATGAATAACTTGAATTCGACCTTGTAACGTGCGTAACTGAGAAATATTCTTAGGAGGTGGCATGTTAACAATTGCATCGATTTTCTTTGTGTCCACCTCAATGCCTCTGTGAGATAAGAAAAACCCTAAAAGTTTACCACTATCTACACCAAAGACACTTTTTTGGATTCAATTGCTTGTTATATTGTTTGATGCATTTAAATATTTTATGAGGGACATTTACATTGTCTTGTCTAGTTAACAATTTAGTGAGGATATAATCGAGATAGTCTTCAAATTTTTTTGTGAATATAATCATGAAATATTAATTTCCGTACATGTTGATAAGTTGTGTCGACATTCTTTAAACCAAAGGGCATCACAAGCCAACAAAATGTTCCCCAAATAGTTGTAAAGGAAGTTTTGTATTCATCGTGAGGATTAATAATGATGTGATTATAACCAGAAAATCCATCCATGAACGACAACAAAGCTTGTCTAGCAATTGAATCCGTGATCATGTCTATATTACCTGAAGTAGAAAATCAACTTGTAAAGAGGCTTTATTCAAGTCTAAAAAATATGTGCATATCCTAATATGATTATCGAGTTTTGCAACTGTGACAATGTTTGAGATCCAAGAAGAATATTTAATAGGTCAAATAAAGCCTGCTTTAAGAAGTTTTTTGAGTTCTTCTTAAACATGCAACACCACATTAGGATGCATTTTGTAGATCTTTTGATGAACAAGTTTAGCATTAGCAACAAGGACAATGTTATGCATCACAATTTTTGGGTGAATACCTGGCATATTAGAATATTTCCAAGCAATTTTTTTAGGAAAATCATGAAGTAAAGTGGTTGTATCTTCGTGTTCCTCATAATCAAGGCACTTCCCAATTTTAATAAATTTATCTTTATCATTAATTTCCAAAAGCACATAAATTGTATATCCTAAAGGGAGTGCATTGGATTTAGGACTTTCAGATTCAAAAAAAACTTTAGTGATATCACTTGCTTCTTTCTTGTTAACGTTCATAGCACGATTAATGTGTTTCATGTAATTAATCAAGGATGGGGTATCATAAACACCTAATATGTGTTTCAAATCCTCATCACTATCGAAGTACAACCATGAAGGTGGTAGGGTTGGATCAAGCAAATCGGGATGGCTAATTGTGAGCTTGTGTTATGGTTGACATGTTATCATGTTAATGTTTAAAAATATAGTTGTTGAGTAGCTTTGGTTATTTTAGAAAAAGAATATCCCAATCCCATTTTCATTTCTTGTGTATTAGGTTCAATAGGGACACAAATACCTTGTTCATGTTTTCCACACCTTTTTCCAGTATAGCCTATTTGTTTTATAAATTTATAGCCTTTTCCATAAATTATTTCCATTTCACACGGGGTAGGAGGGGATTGATAATCTATCTCATTAAAATTGGTTAAATGTTGCATTTTCATCCATACTGTAGGAGATAGATGTTTGAGACAATTGTTAAGAATTTTGAGTGCACATAATTGTTGGTTGTTCTTGTTTCTCATCTTTATTTTGTGTAAGTATGTATTCGCCCATAAACAAGGGTGTGAATTCTAAGGATCCCCAATCATCACCAAATAATTTAGAGACTGATTCTGTATCGTTGCGTTCAATTTCAAGATGGTCAATGTTAGAAGTTGGAATCAATGTTTTCAAAGGACTTGTAACCCTTTTTTAAAGCTATAAGGAACTTTCAGGCTCAGGATCTATTTCAATTTGATATATGTGATTGTTATAGACATACTCCATGATACGGTGAAGGGTTGAAGGCACTGCATTCATCTCATGAATCCATGGTTAGTCTAAAAGGAGATTATATGAAAGATCGTAAGGCATGACATGGATAGGAGTCTAGAAAGCAGCCACCCCAACCATAATAGGTAAAGTAATTATCCCAAGCGGTTTCTTTGTTTTACTATCAAATCCTTGAATAGAAATGGAATTAGGTATTATTTGTGATCTGTGAACTTTTAATCGATCAAGGAGACTCACACTACAAACATTAAGGGTAGAATCATTATCTATGAGAGTGCATTTGATACCTATGTGATGGAATTGAGAAAATATAATAAAGGCATCATGTTGTTTTTGCAACTCCAAAAGAGGGAGCTCATGTTGATCAAAGGTAATATTAAGACTATGTTTTTGGATGAGAGTTGCCACATCATTTGGAGTGGTCCTAGGAGGAATTGTGATTTTTTTTAGAGTGGTTTGAATAATGTTGTTATAATTTGGTGAAGTTTGAAGAAAATCCCAGAGGGAAATTTTGGCAGGAGTATTCCTTAATTGTTCAACAAGATCATACTCCTTTGTGTGTGGGTTGTAACGAGGAGAACTAGGCGAATTAGGTAAACGTAATGAAGGTGGAGTTGGTTGTGGTAGTTGTGAGTTATTTCATGTGTTATATGTATGAGCAATAGTATCATTACTAGATTTATGCGATACATTGGTGTTAGGTGGGTATAGGGTTTATCAGGGTCGGTTAGAGGGGTGAAGTGGATGTGAGGGTGGGTAAAGGATAAGTTTAGGTTGAATTACATTAACATCCTTGATTTTAGAGGTGTCATAATAAAAAAAAGTGGATGAGTTGGATGAGATGAATTCTTGAAGAGACTCATCTAGAAAATGAAAATTATTACTAAAAGGTTTTAGGGGTAAATGATCATCAACTGGTTGAGGATGTTCAAGATAAGCATTAGAGTTATGAACGTTTGTTATAGTGAGTTGGTTACCACAAACCTCAGTGGATGACTTATGTGAGATGAAATCTTGGAGGGCTTCATCTAACATATCAAAGTCATCACAATCAAAAGGTTTCAGGGGGAGTTTATCATTAAGGGGTTTAGGTTTCTCATTGCAAGCATTAGAGGATGAAGTGAGTGAGAGGATGCCCTTAAGGGATTCATCTAACTTATCAACATCATCACTACTAAGTGGCATGGATGATATATTGTTTTGAATTTGAATCATGTGTTTAATTGGATCATTTGATGTGTTGTGTGATTGCTTATGGATATTTTCTAGAGTTTCCTCAATGTAGGGTGATTTAAAAGGACTACAAAATATGACTAAAAATGGAACTTGAAAAAGTCTAAGACTATCCATAAATGCCATGAAAACAGATGAACTTTATGCTAAGAAAACAAAAATATATGAACTGTAACAAAACTATAATGACAAAATACAGAAAGATGCAATGCAAGAAATTAAAATCTAGAAATTCTAATGAAAAACTATAAAGGGATTGATTCACCCTAGGTGGCAAATGAGTCCATGGAGATGAATTTTTTAAATTTTTTCTATTTTTTTGTATTTTCTGTAAAATTTCAACTCTATAAAATGCAAATACAGAATGCAGATGTAGAGATTTGGAATGATTGAATGAAATTCAATGATGTAAACTAAGGAATGCTTTCACTAATGCAATGTTTTTAAATTTTTGAAAATCCAAAAGAGGAAACAGGAGCCCTCAATCTGCACTTCAGTTCCTAACAGGTGTTCTCCTCCAAAAGTCTGATTTTTGAAACTGAAAGTAACTTTTTGTTGATACTTTGACTTGTTCAACAAGGAGATGTTTTCAACAAATTTGAAACTTGATCTTCAATGATTTCCAAGGCTCCAAGATTCTTAAATATGCAAACACACAAGAAGAGAAGGAGAAATGTTGGATGTTAGGGTATGGGGGTTCACCTTGGTCAAACCCCTTTTTTAGTTAATTAAAAAAAATGAAGAAATGAGACAATGAGGCATGAAGAAATGAAGTTAATACCTTTCCATGATGATTGGTCTTGATTTTCTACAGCAAAACATGAAGAATCTGCCCTTGAATGTCTTAGGGAGCTATCTTGATAACTTGAAATGATGAAACCCTAGCTTGCTTGACTTGAGATGGAACAATGATAGATGAATAATGAAGAATGGTTATGATTTATGGTTTAGAGACTTAATTTTATAGGAAATTCACTTTATTCACCTCTAAATTTGATCGTTGAGGTCGACATGAAAGAATAATAAACTTAAATTCCATGTTTTCCAGCTCAAATCTCAAAAATGACCAAAATGGGACTAATTTTCCACCTTGGGTGAATCAATCCCACCTAGTAGGGACTCATTTGCCACAGATGGTGAATTAGTCCCAGAGGGGCCCATTTTCCATCTGGGTTGTTGGGGAATGAGAAAATCAGGTTTATCTGGTGACTTTTTTAGGTATTTCATCAAATTATGCCTCAAGATGCACAATATGGGGTAATAGGGGCCTATTAGTGATGATGTAAATGGTGGATAAGGCCAAGGACACAAAGTTCAATGTGAAAGTGTGATTAAATACAATTTTCATCAATAAAATAAGGTCCATACAGCCTAGAAAGGCACAATATCCAATGTGAATGTGTAAGACACATTACAACACTAGATTATCATTAAGTTTAATTTACAAGCCTTCTAGATTAGTGTAATAACTCTATTAAATACATTTTATAATGTTGAATTAAGGGAAAATAGGTCCATTAAGTCTAGAGAGGCATTAAATTTTTTTACAACACTTTACAACTTATTTACAAGACATCGTTAAATGCATTTTATTTTAGTTTGCAAGGGTCCAAGATCTAATGTGGATGTGTAAAACTTCTCACAACACTAAATCAATGCCTTATTAAGTACAATTTATCATCAATCATTCCCCAAATCAAGAAAGTTTCCTTTTTTCTACGGTACACCTACAATTTTCCAAAGGGTTGACTATCACAATGGGGTATGTGTAGGATCATCATGGAAAAACCATGCCCTTAAGTGGCAAAAAAATCAAGAAAATTAGAGTTAGGAACCTTGATGTAAAAATTTGAATAATTTATCTATATTATTTCAAAAATATGTAAGAATAGAATCTATAGAAAATTGAATGTAGTTTCTAAACTACTAGGTTTATTTAAAAAAAAAATCTAGTCAGTGAAAGTTTGAAATTACAGTGTAGTAATACTTAAATTTCAGGGAAAAAATAAAAAGTAGGTGTCCGTCTGACCACCCTAACCATTATAAAATGATAATTATTTTTTATAATATTTTAGATATAAGTAGAGGACTCATGTCTGAATGTGATGCATTTTTTTTTGTAAGTTTTTTCAAAGTACATAATTAATAATGATTTTTTTATTACAACTTTTAAAAAATATAAAAAATCGTATGTCTAACCACCTTAACTTGGTTAGAACTTCATGAAATTCTTTTTTTTTTAAATCCTATAGTATGTGAAGCATATAATGTGACACATGTTTTGGATTCAAAAAATGTGATACCATTTGAAAGCTATAGATTTTTTTCAATCAGCCTATCAATCAGGACTTTAGTCATAATTGAAATAGAAAATCAATAATAATTATTTATTAAATTCAAAGTAAAGCATAATTTATATTGATGGAAAGCTAAGAATGTCCTTTAAAAACCCTTTTTGTTTCATCAATTTTGGGTAAAAAAAAGTCGTCAGCCACATACCCATCATATCACAACTTTTTGGCCCATCATGATTCTGCACATACCCAATGACGTATATATTGAGTACCTAAGTGTAGTAGGATTGTATCAAATCACTTTGATGTTGGAGATTAGAGAACATAGGGATTTCATGGCCTTCCTTATAGAGAGGTAGTATAGTGAGTAGTATTATTTCATTATTCTAATTGGGGATTTTATGCTCACCCTTGAGGATGTAGGGGGTGTTGAATGCACAAGACAATTTAGAAGGGGATATGTGCATGATCATCATGGAAAAAATAGGCCCTTAAGTGGTGAAAAATTTAGAAAAATCAGAGTTAGGAAACTTGACGTAAAAATTTGGATAAGTTATCATGTATATTATTTCAAAAATATCTAAGAATAGAATTTGTAGAAAATTGAATATGTAGTTTCTAAACTACTAGGTTTATTAAAAAAAAGAAACTATTTGGTGAAAATTTGAAATTTCAATGGAGTAGTACTTAAATTTCAGGGAAAATATAAGAAGTGGGTGTCTGTCTGACCACCCTAACCATAATAAAATTATAATTACTTTTATAATATTTTAGATATAATTAGAGGAATCATGTCCCAATGTGATACATATTTTTTTGTAATTTGTTTCCAAGTAAATAATTAATTATGATTTTTTTATTAGAACGTTTAAAAAATATAAAATATGTGTATGTCTGACCACCTTAACTTGGTCAAAACTTCATGATTTTTTTTTTAATCCTATAGTATGTGAATTATCAAAAAATGTGATACCATGTTTTAAGCTATAGATTTTTTTCAATCAGCCTATCAATCACACTTTAGTCATAATTCCAATAGAAAATGAATAATAATTATTGATTAAATTCAAAGTAAAGCATAATTTATATTGATGAAAAGTTGAGAATCTCCTTTAAAAACCCTTTTTGTTTCATCAATTTTGGGTTAAAAAAGTCATCAGCCACATACCCATCATATCACCCTTTTTGCCCATCATGATCCTCACATACCTAATGATGTATATATTGAGTACCTGAGTGTAGTAGGATCAAATCACTTTGATGTTGGAGATTAGAGAACATAGGGATTTCATGGCCTTCCTAGTAGAGAGGTATTATAGTGAGTAGTATTATTTCATTATTCTAATTGGGGAGGTTATGCTCACCCTTGAGGATGTAGGGGGTGTTGAATGCACAAGACAATTGAGAAGGGGGTATGTGCATGATCATCATTGAAAAAACAGCCCTTAAGTGGTGAAAATTTTAGAAAAATCAGAGTTAGGAAACTTGAGGTAAAAATTTGAATAAGTTATCTATATTATTTCAAAAATATCTAAGAATAGAATTTGTAGAAAATTGAATGTAAGTTTCTAAACTACTAGGTTTATTAAAAAAAAGAAACTATTTGGTGAAAATTTGAAATTTCAATGTAGTAGTACTTAAATTTCAGGGAAAATATAAGAAGTAGGTGTCTGTTTGACCACCCTAACCATAATAAAATTATAATTACTTTTATAATATTTTAGATATTATTAGAGGACTCATGTCCCAATGTGATGCATATTTTTTGTAATTTGTTTCCAAGTAAATAATTAATTGTGAATTTTTTATTACAACTTTTAAAAACTATAAAATACGCGTATGTCTGACCACCTTAACTTGGTCAAAACTTCATGATTTTTTTTTTAATCCTATAGTATGTGAAGCATAAAATGTGACGCATGTTTCAGATTCAAAAAATGTGATACCGTTTGTAAGCTATAGATGTTTTTCAATCAACCTATCAATCAGGACTTTAGTCATAATTCAAAGAACAAATGAATAATAATTATTTATTAAATTCATTTGAGTAAAGCATAATTTATATTGGTGGAAATTTGAGAATCTCATTTAAAAACCCTCTTCATTTCATCAATTTTGGATTAAAAAAAGTAGTCATCCACATACCCTACACATACCCATCATATCGCCACTTTTTGGCCCATCATGATCCTACACATACCCAAGGGGGTGACTGATTTATACCTTAAAACTTCAAAAGACTCACAAACATTTAGATCCACATTCATTCAATTAAACCTTAATCTATTATAATGATTTAGCATGAAATAAAAATTTAAAAAAACTAAATCAAATAAACATGATGTACATAACAGAATAATAGACTTACATGGAAACCAAAGATAGGAAAAACCATGGTGAGGATTACAATATAAAGTAACATCAACACTGAATACAATAGGGCTCATTTCTAGAGGGCTCACTACCTAATGAAAGAAAGGATCACTACTAGAACATATAAGAAGATTGAGAAGAATGTTACTCAAATAAATCTATCTCAATTCAATAGAGAAATCCACTACAATATCTCCAACACCTTTGCACCGTGATGAATAATTGTAGATAACTTTTTCTCATTGCATCTAGTAAACTAACACATGAATGCCCACATTGCACTTCTAAAATTCCCACTCTACCTCTCTAAAATTCACACAATTAACATATCTCTTTTCTATTTTTCCATATTTCAATGACTCAACTCTTATTTATATCTTCTTCAACCTTGAAACCATTTTACAAGGTTGTTTATGCACATCAACCATGTGAATTCAAATTAGGTTAGCACCAAAACACTTTTGTAGTAGCTAAAAGTAAAGGTGGATCACACCACACCTTATCTGGGACCCAAATATATAACACTGTGCACTTTAAAAATACTTCTACAAATAATAAACATCCACTACAATTAGTGTAAACACCAAGGTCAGACATTACCTATGTAAACACCATTAAATATTTAATTACACACTTCCTTTGATCCAAGAACAACTTATAGATAGCAAATTTCACCTGAACACAATCTAGAATATTTTAAAAATACCCTAAATTCCTAAAAACCCATTCACAACAACCTCAACTTGAAGAATGTACACATCCAGTACACTCAAAGATCTCCTTAATACATTGTAACTCAAGAAACCAAACTTTTGAAGCACTAAAATTCAAACCTCCTCACCGAGGAAATATATGAACACCATCACCATACCTTCAAATCCACAAGACTTGAAACAAAATTTTAGAGCAATAAGGAGAAAAGATATTTCTCCTAAACATCTCTATAATACAAAGTTCACATACTGGTGAACACAAATTCTTCTGCACAATGATCCAACACACCAAATCATTAATACAACACTTCTGAACACCTCTCATCAACATATCTAAAATGAATAGTTAGATCTTCAACCTAAAAGAAATGCAGAGAAACACTAGAAAACTATTTTGCAACCTATAACAACACTACAGCTCACTGTTTCCTCTTTTTCTCAAATTTTATCTAAAGAACTTGGAAACCAAGCACCATAAACACATCCTCATCATCTCCATCACTACCTAAACCATAGATAGAATCTTATTAGAGAAACACTAGAGTTTGGCATCAATATCAAACTAATGACAACATATTGCAACTAATCAAAGCATGGATAACACCAACATATTATTGCAACAACCTTCTACTCATCAATTAAAATAACACAAGCTTTTTGATATGAATGAAAAAACCAACTTGCTCATACTTGCAACAATATTCACATTTGTCATTAGTGGCAATACATGATGTGAAAAAACATCAAGGACACAACAACGTTTCCTCATTCCTATTTCCTCTTCTCTTTTCTCCCCCTTGCACAAATAAATCATTACACTGTCTCCCTTTGATAACTTATCTTTTTCATGTATCATTCTCCCCCTTTGCCATCAATGGAAAAGGAAAAATTATTTGCATCATTTATTCTTCCTTGGACATTAATAATACTTTTCCCACTTCTTTGGAACTTCCTTTCCTTTACTAATCTGCATACTCCCCTCAAGGGGAGTACGTGTTGTCAAATGTATCTTTAGGAAGAGCCTTAGTTAATATACCACCAACCTAATACTTTGTAGATACATATTCAAGATTAACTTAATTTTTTAGAACCTTCACTCTCAAAAAGTAGTATTCGATTTAGATATGATTTTTATTGAATATGTTACCAAATTCTTTGAAATATTAAAAGTGTTTATATTGTAAGAGAAGATATAAATTGATTCATAATATACTACCCTAATTTATTTTAATATTTATCTCATCCAAAACACTTGTGTGGGTATGTGCAGGATCATCATAGATAAAACATGCCCTTAAGTGGCAAAAAATTCTGAAAAATCAGAGTTAGGAAACTTGACATAAAAATTTGAATAAGTTATCTATATTATTTCAAAAATATGAAAGAATAGAATCTGTAGCAAATTCAATGTAGTTTCTAAACTACTAGGTTTGTTTTTTAAAAAAAATCTATTTGGTGAAAATTTGAAATTTCAATGCAGTAGTACTTAAATTTTAGGGAAAAAATAAGAAGTGGGTGTTTATTTGACCACCCTAATCACAATAAAATGATAATATTTTTTTATAATATTTTAGAAATAAGTAGAGGACTCATGCCCCAATGTGATTCATATTTTTTTGTAATTTTTTTCCAAGTTATAATTAATTATGAAAATTTTAGTACAAATTTTAAAAAATATAAAAACTCGTATGTCTGACCACCTTAACTTGGTCAAAACTTCATGAAATTCAATTTTTCTTTTTTTAATCCTATAGAATGCGAAACATAGAATGTAACACATGTTTTGGATTCAAAAAATGTGATACCATTTGAAAGTTATAGATGTTTTTCAATCTTCCTATCAATCAGGACTTTACTCGTAATTCAAATAGAAAATGAATAATAATTACTTATTAAATTCAAAGTAAAACATAATTTATATTGTTGGAAATTTGAGAATATCCTTTAAAAACCCTTTTGGTTTCATCAATTTTGGGTAAAAAAATAGTCATCAGCCACATACCTATCATATTGCCACATTTTGGCCCATCATGATCTTCCACATACCCGTGTGTAGCAAGATGTTGTATTCTATTCTACCTATGTAGTAGATAAATATACTAAATTTCATTTCTTTCATAGCCATGAAACTAATCGACATCCTAAAAAGAAAGCATCACAACTTGTGATTTTTCATGTAATCTACAAAAGCAACCCAATTTACTTATGTGTAGGCACTTAGAGTAAAATAACCATCTTTTGGAGCCACAAGCCATGATCTGTAATACCTTTTAAGTATTTGAAATATCCACTTTTATACTACATGTGACTCTTTAGGGTCTCCTTTAAATCTAGCCACAAGACAAACTGCATACATGATATCTAATCTAGGAGCAGTTAGATATTGTAGTCCACCAAGAATTAATCTATACTTGCTCTAATCATCCATAGGTGATTCATCCCTTTTTCTTATCATGCAATAAGTAACCATAGTGATACACACCGATTTAAAATATTTCATTCCAAACATCTTCAACATCGCTTTTACATACTTTGATTGTGAAATGAAAATACCTTTATTGCTCTGATTGATTTGTAGTCCAAGGAAGAAATTCATCTCCCTGAATATAGACATTTTGAAATCTTTCTACATTTCTTCTATAAACTTCTTGCTTATAGATTCCTTTCCTCCAAAGATTATGTCATCAACATATACAACCATGATCAAGAGTTGATCTTTTTCAACTTTAAAGTAAAAATTACTTTTTGTAGTACCTTTATTGAATCCCTATTGTATCAAATACTTATCCAACCTTATGTACCAAAATCTTGGAGCCTGCTTCAATCCATATAATGCTTTCTTCAATCTATAAACCATATCTATTTTTTTCTAATAACTAAAATCCTTTTGGTTGTTCTATATATAACTCTTCTTTCGATTCTCCATTCAAGAAAGAAAACTTCACATCCTTTTGATAAAATTTGAAATCCTTATGTGTTTCAAAAGCCAAAAAACATCCCAATAGCTTCTATTATTTCCATTGGAGAAAATTTCTCCTCAAAATTTCTTCCACCAACTTGTGAGTAGGCTATACACACAAGCCTTTCCTTGTTCCTTACCACTTCTCCATTCTCATTTAGTTTTTTTATGAATAACCACTTAGTTCCAATCACATTTTTATTTGTAGGTCTTAGGAAAAGTTCCCATGTATAATTCTTCTCAAATTTTAATAGTTTTTCTTTCATATCCTTGATCCAATATTCATATTTGCTAGCCTCAATCAATTTTTTTAGGTGAAACTTCAGAAAGTAAACATAGATTTATTTGTTCTTCAATAGATTTCCTTCTTATCAGTATGACTTTGTTCTTATCCAATGATCTAATCTTCAAAATGATTCTTCTTCACATACTTAAGAGTTTTAGGAGTCCTTTCTAGAGCTCCTTCCTCTTCAATCTACACTTCTCTTTGTTAAGATTTTTCTTCTTCTCTATAATAAGACTCATCTAATTTGTATCCATCTATCATCATTGAATTCTTCTATAGTTCTTCATCAACCTTGACACTTTCACTCTCAATAATATTTCTCAATCTCTTGTTGTAGCATCAGTAAACTTTTCTTCTAGTAGAATATCCAAGAAATATATCTTCATTAAATCTTGCATCAAACTTTCCTAAGTTATCTTCATCTCCTTCGATATAACATTTTCTTCCAAACACTTTGAAGTACTTAACAATATGAGTCCTTCTATACCATAGCTCATGGGGAGTCTTTGTACTATTTTATCTTGATTGAACTCTGTTAAGTATATAAACATTAGTATTATTTATTCTCTCTAGTAAACTTCAAGTATATTTGTTTCTTTCATCATTTTCCTTGTAGCTTCTTGAAAAATCCTATTCTTTCTTTCAACCACTTCATTTTGTGGAAGAGTCCTAGGAGTATACAAGTGCCTATTTATGCCATGATTCTCACAAAATATGCCAAACTCATTGGAGGTAAACTCTCCACCTCTACTATACCTCAAACATTTGATTTTCATATCCATTTCATTTTCATCCATAACTTTGAATGCTTTAAACTTGTCTAGGGATACTGATTTTTGGTTGATAAAAGTAACTCATGTCATTCTAGAATAATCATCAATTAATAGCATGAAATTCCTATCACATTGAAAAATCCTTACTCTTGTAGGGCCACAAAGATCTATATGTATCAATTCCAACATTTTGGTAGTGGATTCTTTTTTGGCTTTGAAGCTTCTTCTTTCTTTCTTTCTGATTTAACATTCTATGTAAAAAAAATTGACAGGTTTTGTAATCTTTGGTAGATCTCTTATAGCTTGAACTAGATTGATCCTTATTAGGTTGTCAAAATTGATGTGACACATTCTTCTATTCTACAGTTAAATTTCATTAATCTAAGTCATAAATCAATGACCATCAACACCCTTGAGTTGATAAATATTTCCATTTATCCTTCTTCAAACAAAAACCACGGCTCTAGATCCTTTTTTGATCTCAAATCCATAATCCTAAAACATAAGATTGTATCATTTACTACACATTTTTCCAACTCTCAAGAGGTTATGCCTTACACCCTTACATAGGAAACACCATCAGTATTATTCTTTCCATCCAAAGTGATAGAAATTTTTTCACATATCTTAGTAGATGTATCATCACCAAATCTAACACATCCTCCATCATATTTTTAAATTTAATGAAATTATTCTTGTCACTAGTCATATTATTAGAGCATCCACTATAAATGATCTAGTAGTTCTTCTCTTCTCTAGCATGAATAGTAGATATTAAAGTACCTTCAGTCTTATCCTTTATCTCCAAAGGGGTATCATTCACAAATCTCTCAAAGTTAGTAGAAATAGATTCACATTTTAAAGCCATGAACAAGGATTCATCATAATCATCTCCATAATTAGACTCATCATCATAAATACTTTTATCTTCTCAAACATAATAACTTTTCCTGGTCATCTTACCTAAGTTCTCCTTATTATTGTTATTCAAAACATTGTTTGAACATCTTGAAGCATAGTGACCTATCTTTCCATAGCTAAAACATTTGAAAGGAAACTTACCACTGTACTTAATAGTACCATTCTTCATTCTTACAAATTTATCTTCTATATCATCAAGATCCTCCTAATTTGATTCCTTGATCTATTTTGATTTTCTATACTTAAAAGTACTCTCAACTTTTGTGCCATATTTTTACCAAATTCTCTCATCTCAAAAGAAATTAGAGAACCATATAACTAATCTCTAGTATATTGATTTAGATTTACAAATTCCTCAATAGAAAAACCTTTATGACTATAGAATTTATAAAGAATTCCAAACATACTCTTTACCAATTATAGTTCATTGAGTTTGATACCAAGACCTTTGATAGAGCTAACAACTTCATCTACCCTATGCATATAGGTTGTAACATTTTCTTCTCTATATATCATCAAGTTCTAAAACATGATCTTTAGATTCTACATCTTAAATTCTTTCACCTTATCATCTCCTTCATAAATGCTTTGTAACTTTTCCCAAAAAAAATTAGCAGTTTTTATACTTGTAACATTCACTAATTTAGAATGTGTAAGACTATTTAAGAGAGAATACTTTGATTTAGCATATCTTTCATAGTAATTGATTTCACCATTAGTACTTGGACCATTTAAAGGTTCATTATATGAAGTCTTCATAAAATTCCACACATCATATCAAAGATAAAAAAAAAATCCTTCCATTCTTGTCTTCTACAATGCATAATTCATTCCATCAAACATAGGAATCTCTTTCATGTGCACCATCCTTGATCTATCTCAAGCAAAAAAGCTTTGTTTCAAGGAAACTTACTTGAATAATTTTTTTTGAATGCACAAGACAAATAAGATGGGGAGTGAATCAGTTGTACCTTGAAACATCAAAACCCTCACAAACATTCAAATCCAAATTTATTCAATTAAACCTTAATTTGTTATAATTATTTTGCATGAAAAATGAATAATAGAAATTGAATCAAATCAACACCACAGACAAGATAACACTACATTTATGTGGAAAGAAAAAAATGGGAAAAACCATGGTGAGGATTAGCTCACAATATAAAGTAACTTCAACCTTGAATACAATAGGGCTCACTACCCAAAGAAGGAAAGGCTCACTACTAGAATAGAGAAGATAGATAAGAATGTTACACAAACAAACCTACCTCAATTCAATCAAGAAATCTACCACAATGCCTCTGACACCTTCATAGCTTGACTGCAAAACTATAGTTTCTTTTTGCTCACTACATCCAGTAAACTAACACATGAAATTTTACACTACACTTCTTAAATTTGTACTCTACCACTTTGCAATTCAAATAATTCACATCTCTCTTGTCTATCTTTTCATCTTTTAACAATTCTATAGTATTGAAAAATGTTTTCAATGACATTTTCACACTTTTTTGGGCCTTCCTTATAAAATTGAGCTTAATGTTGCATTGAATTAGTGTTGTAATGTGTTTAACACACTCATATTAGGTATTGGGCCCTTGTAAACTAAATAAACCTAATCATACCTCGTTTTAGGGTGTTGTAAAGTGTTGTAACACAATTTCACACTTTTCTATGGTTGTCACTAATAATTGGGCTGCTTTATGCTTTAATTGGCCTAATTTTACATCCACAAGCCTCATTTAATGCATCTTTTCATGGATAATCCTGGCATAAATCAACATCCAATCATAGTTTAAGCGCTTTTAGGTTGTGTGGACCTGATTTGGTGGTTTGAGAAACATATGCCACCTTGGTTGTATGATTCCCACCTATGGTTTTGGGTCTCGGTCTAGATTTTACACCTCTCTTAGCATTTTTTAAAATGGTCCCATAATTTATGTCTAATGGTACTAATGCAAAACCTTGAGCATATGAGTCTTGTGTGGCCCAAACTCATAATTAATTCAAATTCTTCGTAGGATTTTATCCTCCTAGATCTGATTTCATCTTGTTGTGTTGTAGTTTCGGGATTTTTTTGCATAAACAATTATAAATACAAAGTTATTTCACTCATTTTCACCCCAAGAATTCAAGTATTCATGCATATGGCCATTTGGAATTCACAAGAGCATTCAAGGAAAAATTATCAAGTGATTGAGAGCACTATTCAAGCATCAAGCATCATGTCAAAGTCTTCATGTATCATGTTTGTTAAATTGACCCAGAAATTATGACGTAGGGTTTCATGATTCAAGCTAGCACTCAATTCAAGATCTATCCTATTCAAGCAAGTTTCAAGATCCATATCCATTGGATTCATCTCATACATGTTTGCAACCTCTTGTTACTAAGGTTTGGTGAGTTGCAACATCATATTTTTTTCATTCATCATTCTCCATTCATATTTCATTTCATTTCAAGGTTTGATTACCAAAATAGAGTTTGATCAAGACACACCCCTTTCTACTAACAAATTTTTTTCCCTCTCTTTAGTCTTTGATTTTTAGGTCTAGGTTAAAAATACATTGAAGAGAAAGTTTGGAGAAAGTTTTCAAAGTTATCACCTTGCATTGGATATCAGTGGAAGACTTCTACAGGTTGCAAATCAAGGTTTTAGATCCAGAAATCTATTGGAAAGGATAGACAAGACATTGAAGACCAGATTCAGACTTTGAAATTCCTAGAAAACCTGAACTGGATTGATACACCAATTCTAGCGCATGAGTCCCAATATAGGTCATTTTCTAGATTTTTGTAGTTCTAGACACCCTTTTGGAAGATTTTAGTTTCTACCCAAAAACCCTAATCTAGGACTAAATTTCCCAAATTGGCATATGAGTCTCAACACACTTTAAAATCACTATTTTCAACATTTTTGCCTTCATCCATTCTTCTTTAGAATTCCAATTGTACACCTTTCATCTCTCAACTCTTCATTCTATTTTACACACTTTTCTAGGTCTTTTAGTGAAAGATTGCATTGCATTAGGTTTACGAGTTACATCTTCCATTTCATTTATCTTTTGAAGCATTAGCTTACTAGTGAACCCCTCACTAGTGTAACACCCCGCTGTGCAAACCCCAAAGGAACTAATAACAACGGAACAATTTTTTTTTTAAAAGAACATAAGATTGTATTTAAGTATTCCAATATAACAATGTATTAAGTTGCATGACTAATTCCATTGGTGTACATGAGGTGACATTACTATACTAACCCATAAAAATGATAATAGATTAAACAATAATTAAACAATTATATAAATCCATTCATTCTCATATCATCATTTAAATATCCATTAATAATAACCATATCAATACCATAAGTACATATGACAACAAATGAAATTATAAAGATATAAAGTGTTACATATTTCGATGGATACAACATAACATAACGAACTATTACAAGTGACAGTTCCTGAATAAATACATGGCCTGAATATACATTACATCCATAAGACAGTACAATACAACTGTCTGAAAATACATCACAATAACCACATATAGAAATTACATCAACGTCATCCCAACTCACATAGGAGATGATACATAAATAAAGAATTACATCCAAAGTGTAAACATCCATCTGGAACATAAGAACACTGGATCAACAACATCCGCCAAAACCCTGCAACAAAGATACATCTGCAACTAAAAAGGGAACCCAACGGGGTGCGAAGCACATTCCACCCAACCATCCCCATGCTGGGAGTAGACAAGGAAGGATCCTCGACCAAGCACGCCTAACAATAACAAAGACTAACTCCAAATAGACAACTTAACATCAAAGACCACATAGAAACCAAGCAATGATAAAACCAAAAGGAATAACAACAAACCACTTCTGAACAAAGCAATAAACCACTTTCCAAAATTACAACTAGTCACAAACACAACATCAATGAAACTCAAGACATAATATCAAAGAATACTTCCAACAATAACCAAAGACAAATCAATAAATCACTTCTAGAGGAATTCAGTAAATCAACAAAAATAGAATGTTAGAGGAGAGTGTCATCGCATGGCTTAACATAAATTATCTAGACATCCTATCACAAGGTGCCGCCTCATCTCTACATGGATTCTCCAGACAACCAAGTTAAGGTGCCGCCTCCATCTATGGTTCTCCTAATAGCCTATCTCCAGGTGCCGCTCCATAAGGTTACTCATGCGGAATCGTTAACCTTTCATGAAGACAAGGTAATGATCTTGCCAACCACAACCTTCTCGGTCCTCTTTAGTCTGTGATAGCACTAACAGGCGGACGATGCATCACAATTATCTTGTTAATGTTTAATCCCCACCCGTGGTTTATTACTTAGGTTATCACTGATTACTCTAACTATATGTGGGTTACCCTGAAAACCCCTTTGTGCGTCGGGCCCCACTAGAGCCACTCTCTCCAAACACTCAACACATAAATATCCAAATAACAAGATTGTATCAACAAGGAAAAATTGAACCAATATTGGATCAACTACGAGGCATAACCCTCTCGCCAAAAATCATACGTTTAACATTTAAAAATGGTACAATCTCCATGTACTTTAATCTCACCACCAAAACCAAAATAAAAGAACTATCAAATTACAAGATTGAATATAGATACCAGTATTCCCACCTTTGGAAATCTTAAATACAACCTAGGTTCCTAAAACAAGACAAGTTAACTCTAGGGTTTTCCCGCAAAACATAGCCCAACTAAAAGAAATCAAATTAAATAAGATGAATAAACTCAAGAGTACTCGATATATATAAACAACACCATAAAAATTATCTACAATGAACAACAAAATTCATCAACAACTTGAGAATATACGATTCAAATCAAAACACTTCGTTTATTTATAATTTTCTCAATTAACCTATATCATTGCATATTTGTAAACTATTATCTCATTAACTCAAAATCTCACATATTAAATTCTTATTCAAAGAATCACAAAGTTGTTATGTAAAAATATTTAAGAGTAAAATATTTTTGTTAAAAAAATTATTTTATTAAAAAACATATATTTTAAAATTTATACAGTATCTTCAGAAAATATTGTATACATAAATATATATATCTTTATATATATATATAATAAACCGAATATGAATAAATTAGAAATCGAATTATAAAATTATTTAATAAACCAAAATTTGAGTAAAATAAAATTCGAATTAAAATTACTAATAAACAAAAACAAAACATTAAAAAAAATTAAATAAAATAACTTTTACGTACCACTACCTAGGAGGTCGCAGCCCCACAGGCGGTGGTACTGTGTACCACCATGTGGTGGCCACAACCCCCACAGGCTGTGGTATTATGTACCACAGTCTATGGTGGCCGCAACCCCCATAGCCTGTGGTCACCGCAGCCAACCACGGTGGGGCCGTGGGAGGTACGGCCTCAGTCGACACCCACTCCCACAAAATTTAATAAATATATATATTTTTTTTCAAAATTAAATTTATATTTTTTAACATTATTTTCACAAATATTTCTCTTATGGGAAAACTTGAAATAAACGCCATTAAAATGCACAGTTATATATTCAATACATAATTTTTTTGAAATTCAAACTAAATAAAAATTTATTTATATATATATATATATGAATTTTAAAAGAGTCCAATAAATAAAAATATATACATATAAAGGAATTCAAAACAATCCATATAAATAAATTGTTTTCCCTACAAATTCAAGATAGTTCTGGGTATATAAAATCAAACAATAACAAAAAGGATTTTCTCTTTCAAAATAATGGTTTCATAACTAAATTTTATTGATTAATTTCAAAGGATTTTGCTACAGTTTTCAACTAACAATTTTCAAAAGTCTATAGCAACCAATTTCCAACTACGGAATCCTCTTTCTCAAACATGGACTAATTAATTTTCAAATGAAAAGACAACAAGTTTTTCTTACAGAACAATAAACTAAAAGAGATAATAATTTAAAAGAACCTGGAGTCCTTTGTTTGAAGAAGAATCCCTTATGTAGCCTCCTCTCGAATTCCTCCTGCAGTTCTCTTTTCCAATCTATCTTTTCTTCAACCAATTATTTTCCCCATAAGCACAAAAACAAAAAACTATATTTTCTTTTCTTTTCTTTTCTAGATCCAAAAAAAAGAGAAAACTATGTGTGTGAATGACTCTCTCATAAACATAATAAATAAAAAAATAATCAGTAAAGCTCTTCCGCTTTCTTTTCTCAAAAATCTTCTTCCCTTATTGGTCCTTTTTCCAGCTTTTAAAAGCACAACTTATCTACAATTTTAATTAAAATAATTTATTTTCCTTAAGATATTATCTACACAAGATTTGCTAATTTAATATTACTAAAAAGATAATATTTAATTATTCTCATCAATATTAATTTTAAATAATTATTTACATTTTCAATTAATTAAATCACTTTTTAATTTACAATATATTTAAATTTAACATTTTTCTAACTCGCAATTAAATCAAATAACAATGCAACATTAATTAATTATCTTATCAAATAAGATTAATTAATTAAACACTAACCATAAATTAAATAAATACTCAACAATCAAAATACACAATAACAAAGAAAAAACTTCAGTCATGACGCAACAACTTACAACAGGAAAACGGACTTGGGATGGGGACACTTCTAAACCTACTCCCTTTTTCAACATTTTTACCCGTTGAGTTAGTTTAATGCTCGCCCTGTCCTGCCAAAGAAGGTGGAATCGAGACTTATTCCTACAATCTTGCATCCAAATAACCATCAAGTGGCACATGTATATATATATATAATCAAAACATCCTATTATGAGAAGGAATTGCAGTGTAGTAGGGCACTCGTGAACGAGTAATGCTACACTATCCTCTCACCTAATCTATTCTAACAATTACAATATCAATGACGAACTAACATTTCTAACCAAATTGATCATAAGATAACATGATTACTTAACTATTGCATCATAACTAATTATTAAACCATTGTATTATAAAATAATACTGAATCCAAATAACATGATCACCATAGAATCATCACATCGACATATAAAACATTAATGAAAAACTATTTGAATAAACAATAATCCAATCAACACACAGAGTATCATAAATCATACTAATAATGTCACAAGAAGCAAAAAAGTAAACTACGCATCCACACACACCAAGTTGGTGAATGAATCACCAACACAAACTAGTATCATGCTAACACACAAGAGAAACCAATAGTAGCAAATAGTATCAAAAATATGGGGGTATTATATCCTCCCCCCTAGAATATGGCTTACTCCTGGAAGCCAATAATTATATATAGATAATCCTCTCTAATATGGAATGCATTATCCCATGTCACTGAAGTCTCGTCATTTGGGTTCTACTGAACTCGTAAACACCTAATAAGCTCTACCCGCATCGCCTACTGTTGGATCAGAAGTGGCTGGTGCCTGACTATAACCTGTAGTGTTCCCTTGAGGGCACTTCCTCGCAATATGTCCCTGCTGCCCACATGAGAAGCAACCTGTACTCCGCCCAAAGCCTCTGACTCCAACTGGTGAACTTGATTGTTGAAAGCTGCCTTGTGTCAATGTTGACTGTATACTTTGTGCCAGCTGCACAAAACGATCAGGTCTATTATGCTGCCAACTCTGAAACTTCCTGTTCTGAGATCTATCTCCCTCCTGGGACTGAGAGTGTTGTTGTTGCTCACCCTTAGTGGGTTCTTGATGACCTTTATAGGGCCCTGCAACTACGACTGGACCTCCATGAGAAACAACACCCAATGATGGTGCACTGCTGACCTGAACTCCTATATGTCCTCCCAGTGCCATAGCTAGATTTTCTTCTACCAACCGAGCCTTCTCCACTGCTACCTCCATTGTCTTCGACTCGAAGACTCTCACACCACCACTAATTTAGGAATTTAAGCCTTAAACAAAATGTTGTACTAACATCCCTTCATCATGGATGATACCTACATACTGCTTCAACTCATAGAAGTGTCGCTCATATTGCTCTACTGACATCGACAACTGCCTAAGGTCATGAAACTCATCAGCCCTATGTTGCCTCCAATGATCTGAAAGGAAACAAGCCCTAAACCTGTCTAGAAATAACTCCCATGTGACCATACTAATATCAAGGTGTAACTTTTGTTCTTCAAGATGCCACCAAGTAGATGCAAAACCTCGCAGGTGCATAACTGTGCACTGAGCTTTGGTATTGCTACCATAGGGGTACATCGCGAAGCATCGTTCTAAGTCAATTAACCATGTCTCAGCTTCCAAACCTCCTCTAGAACCATTGAAAGTGGGAGGGTGAGCTCTCATCAAATCTATCATATGGCCTGCTATCACCGCATCCTGATATGCAATTACTTCTCTTCGCCTTGGTGACCTCTCTCTTTCTCTCTCAACCTGTTGCACCTCCTCTGGCTTGGGTCCCAAACAACCAAGAATCTCTCCAAGAATGTGCTACAATTGTCCATCCAAGCTAGGTTGTCCCTGATTATGTCCACCGCCTGACGCATTGTGTTGAGGACTTAGTCGTTCCTCATGCAATGAACCATGGATACTTGGCGTTGATGGACTTTGGCGGTTGACTCTTCAGCCACCACCTTGGCCTCTTCTTTGGCCATGACCTCTACCTCGAAGCATGATCCTGCACAATGATTAGAGTTATCTAAGACCAAGAGTTAACGCAAAGGTTGCCTAACAGACACAAACTAGCTAGAGGACTTAGTGTTAGCAACCTTGCCTCTGATACCAAGCTGTAATGCCCCGCCATGCAAACCACAAGGAACTAATAACAACGGAATAGTTTTTTAAAAAAAAAAGAACATCAGATTGTATTTAAGTATTCTAATATAACAATGTATTAAGTTGCACGACTAATTCCATTGGGGTACACGAGGTGACATTACTATACTAACCCATAACAATGATTATAGATTAAACAATAATTAAACAGTTATATAAATCCATTCATTCTCATATCATCATTTAAATATCTATTAATAATAACCATATCAATACCATAAGTACATATGACAACAAATGAAATTATAAAGTTATAAAGTGTTACATATTTCAATGGATACAACATAACATAACCAACTATTACAAGTGACAGTTCTTGAATAAATACATGGCTTGAATATACATTACATCCATAAGACAGTACAATACAACTGTCTGAAAATACATCACAATAACCACATATAGAAATTACATCAAGGTCATCCCAACTCACATGGGAGATGATACATCAATAATGAATTACATCTGAAGTGTAAACATCCATCTGGAACATAAGAACATTAGATCAACAACATCCGCCAAAACCCTGCAACAAAGATACATCTGCAGCTAAAAAGGGAACCCAACGGGGTGCGAAGCACATTCCACCCAACCATCCCCATGCTGGGAGTAGACAAGGAAGGATCCTCGACCAAGCATGCCTAACAATAACAAAGACTAACTCCAAATAGACAACTTAACATCAAAGACCACATAGAAACCAAGCAATGATAAAACCAAAAGGCATAACAACAAACCACTTCTGAACAAAGCAATAAACCACTTTCCAAAATTACAACTAGTCACAAACACAACATCAATGAAACTCAAGACATAATATCAAAGACTACTTCCAACAATAACCAAAGACAAATCAATAAATCACTTCCAGAGGAATTTAGTAAATCAACAAAAATAGAATGTTAGAGGAGAGTGTCATCGCATGGCTTAACATGAATTATCCAGACATCCTATCACAAGGTGCCACCTCCATCTCCACATGGATTCTCCAGACAACCAAGTTAAGGTGCCATCTCCATCTATGATTCTCCTGACAACCTATCTCCAGGCGCTGCTCCATAGGGTTACTCATGCAGAATCGTTAACCTTTCATGAAGACAAGGAAAAGATCTTGCCAACCACGGCCTTCTCGGTCCCCTTTAGTCTTTGATAGCACTAACAGGAAGACGAGGCATCACAATTATTTTGTTAATGTTTAATCCCCACCCATGGTTTATTACTTAGGTTATCACTGATTACTCTAACTCTATGTGGGTTACCCTGACAACCCCTTTGTGCGCCGGCCCCCACTAGAGCCACTCTCTCTAAACACTCAACACATAAATATCCAAACAACAAGATTGTATCAACAAGGAAAAACTGAACCAATATTGGATCAACTGCGAGGCACAACCCTCTCGCCCAAAATCATACCTTTAACATTTACAAACGGTACAATCTCCATGTACTTTAATCTCACCACCAAAACCAAAATAAAAGAACAACCATCAAATTACAAGATTGAATATAGATACCAGTATTCCCACCTCTAGAAGTCCTAAATACAACCTATGTTCCTAAAACCAAACAAGTTAACTATAGGGTTTTCCCACAAAACATAGCCCAACTAAAAGAAATCAAATTAAATAAGATGAATAAACTCAAGAGTACTCGATATATATAAACAACACCATAAAAATTATCTACAATGAACAACAAGATTCATTAACAACTTGAGAATATACGATTCAAATCAAAACACTTTGTTTATTTCTAATTTTCTCAATTAACCTATATCATTGCATATTTGTAAACTATTATCTCATTAACTCAAAATCTCACATATTAAATTCTTGTTCAAAGAATCACAAGGTTGTTATGTAAAAATATTTAAGAGTAAAATATTTTTATAAAAAAAAATATTTTATTAAAAAACATATATTTTAAACTTTATAAAGTATCTTCAGAAAATATTGGATACATAAATATATATATATATAATAAACCGAATATGAATATAGAAATCAAATTATAAAATTATTTAATAAACCAAAATTTGAATTAAATAAAATTCAAATTAAAATTACTATAACCAAAAACAAAACATAAAAATAAATAAATAAATAAATAAACTAACTTTTACGTACCACTGCTTGGGAGGCCCCAGCCCCACAGGCAGTGGTATTGCATACCACCCTGTGGTGGCCGCAACCCCCACAGGCTATGGTACTATGTACCATAGTCTATGGTGGCCGCAGTCCCCACAGCCTGTGGTGGCCACAGCCAACCACGGTGGGGCCATGGGTGGTACAGCCTCAGCCGACCCACACCCCCACAAAATTTAATTAATATATATATATATATATTTTTTTTTTTCAAAATTAAATTTATATTTTTTAACATTATTTTCACAAATATTTCTCTTACGGAAAAACTCAAAATAAATGCCATTAAAATGCATAGTTATATATTCAATACATATTTTTTAAAAAATTTGAACTAAATAAAAATTTATTTATATATATATATGAATTTTAAAAGAGTCCAATAAATAAAAATATATACATATAAAGGAATTCAAAACAATCCATATAAATAAATTATTTTCCCTACAAATTCAATATAGTTTTGGGTATATAAAATCAAACAATAACAAAAAGGATTTTCTCTTTCAAAATAATGGTTTCATAACTAAATTTTATTGATTAATTTCAAAGGATTTTGCTACAATTTTAAACAGACAATTTTCAAAAGTCTATAGCAACCAATTTCCAACTACGGAATCCTCTTTCTCAAACATGGACTAATTAATTTTCAAATGAAAACACAACAAGTTTTGCTTAGAGAACAATAAACTAAAAGAGATAATAATTTAAAAGAACCTGGAGTCCTTTGTCTGAAGAAGAATCCCTTATGTAGCCTCCTCTCGAATTCCTCCTGCAATTCTCTTTTCCAATCTATCTTTTCTTCAACCAATTATTTTCCTCATAAGCGCAAAAACAAAAAACTATATTTTCTTTTCTTTTCTTTTCCAGATCCAAAACAAAGAGAAAACTTCTGTGTGTGAATGAATCTCTCATAAACATAATAAATAAATAAAAAATCAATAAAGCTCTTCCACTTTCTTTTCTCAAAAATCCTCTTCCCTTATTGGTCCTTTTTCCAGCTTTTCAAAGCACAACTTATCTACAATTTTAATTAAAATAATTTATTTTCCTTAAGATATTATCTACACAAGATTTGCTAATTTAATATTACTAAAAAGATAATATTTAATTATTCTCATCAATATTAATTTTAAATAATTATTTATAGTTTCAATTAATTAAGTCACTTTTTAATTTACAATATATTTAAATTTAACATTTTTCTAACTCGCAATTAAATCAAATAACAATGCAACATTAATTAATTATCTTATCAAATAAGATTAATTAATTAAACACTAACCATAAATTAAATAAATACTCAACAATCAAACTACACAATAACAAAGACAAAACTTCAATCATGACACAACAACTTACAACAGTACGACGAACTTGGGACGGGGACACTTCCAAACCTACTCCCTTTTTCAACATTTTTACCCGTTGAGTTAGTTTAATGCTCACCCTGTCCTGCCAAAGCAGGTGGAATTAAGACTTATTCCTACAATCCTGCATCCAAATAACCGTCAAGTAGCACATGTATATATATCTAATCAAAACATCCTATTGTGAGAAGGAATTGCAGTGTAGTAGGGCACTCATGAATGAGTGATGCTACACTATCCTCTCACCTAATCTATTCTAACAATTATAATATCAATGACGAACTAACATTTCTAACCAAATTGATCATAAGATAACATGATTACTTAACTATTGCATCATAACTAATTATTAAACCATTGTATTATAAAATAATACTGAATCCAAATAACATGATCACCATAGAATCATCACATCGACATATAAAACATTAATGAAAAACTATTTGAATAAACAATAATCCAATCAACACATAGAGTATCATAAATTATACTAATAATGTCACAAGAAGCAAACAACTAAACTACGCATCTGCACTCACCAAGTCAGTGAATGAATCACCAACACAAACTAGTATGATGCTAACACACAAGAGAAACCAATAGTAGCAAATAGTATCAGAAATATGGGGGTATTACAACTAGTTTAAAAATTAGACACTAGGAAAAACCTATTCCAAGATCTCTTTTCCTTTGCATACTTGAGCTTGAGATTTGGGTATGTGCAAGATCATCACAGAAAAAATAGGCCCTTAAGTGGCAAAAAATTCAGAAAAATCAAAGTTAGGCAACTTGACATAAAAATTTGAATAAGTTATCTATATTATTTCAAAAACATGTAAGAATAGAATATATAGAAAATTGAATTTAGTTTCTAAAATACTAGGTTTAATTATAAAAAAAATATATTTTGGTGAAAATTTGAAATTTCAATGTAGTAGTACTTAAATTTCAGGGAAAAAATAAGTAGGTGTCTATCTGACCACCCTAACTACAATTAAATGATAATATTTTTGAATAAGATTTTAGATATAAGTAGAGGACTCATGTCTAGATGTGATGCATATTTTTTTGTAGTTTTTTTTAAGTGAATAATAAATTATGAATTTTTTATTACAACTTTTAAAAAATATAAAAACTTGTATGTCTAACCACCTTAACTTGGTCAAAACTTCATGAAATTCAATTTTATTTTTCTTAATCCTATAGTATGTGAAGCATAGAATGTGACGCATGTTTTGGATTCAAAAAATGTGATACTATTTGAAAGCAATAGATTTTTTTCAATCAACCTATCAATCAAGACTTTAGTCGTAATTCAAATAAAAAATGAATAATAATTATTTATTAAATTCAAAGTAAAGCATAATTTATATTGGTGGAAAGTTGAGAATCTCCTTTAAAAACCCTTTTCGTTTAATCAATTTTGGGTAAAATAAGTTGTTAGCCACATACCCTACACATACCCATCATATCGCGACTTTTTGGCCCATCATGATCCTGCACATACCCATCTCTAGGATTTGTCCTTGAATGAAAGTGTATGAAATTTGTTGTTCTATCTCCCAAGCATAGAATCATACCAAACTCCTCCTTTCATTTTGGTGAAACTACATTTAGAACATCATAATTATGATTTGGAGTGTATCATCATCCTATATTTTCCTTGCATTAACATTGCATTAGGGTTTGCATTAGTTAATTGGCATTCTAGGGTTTATAATTTTTCATAAGTGAAAGTGAACATGGGTTGCATTTTTGCAGGTCAAATCATTGAAAGACAAAATCAGAATTTTCACTTAGGTTACAGATCATACAACATAAAAAGAACAAAAAGTAACTTATATTTTTTTGAAATTTTTGAAGAAAACCCTCACTGGGACTCATACACCACTTTGGGTGATTTAGTCCTAGTGCTAATTTTAAACTGCATTTTCCAAAATTTAAAACTTCATTTTTGTGCTCTTGTTTTCTATTGATAATTTTTTGTTTTAGTTTATAGAATTTCTATTTCATTCAATTCATTGCATCTACTTTACATTGGTTCATCTTATGCATTGCTTAAATTCAAAATTGCATCTTGAACATTTAATTTCATATTATGGAATAGTGTAATTTCCTTGTTTAGAATCTAAAATTTGCATCATCAATATGTGTTTTGGTAAGCTTTGGATGTCCTTGAAGTCCTTAGTGGATGCATCAAGTTGTGATTTTAGACATGACCCTAATGAAATTGAACTTACTCATCCTCACTCAACTCCTAATGCATTTCCACCTCATGATGTTGACATCATTGGAGGAGATGATGACAACATGAATAAATTATTAAATGATTGACTTAACAACCTTAAAGTTAATGCATCCTTTTATTCATAAATTAAACAACCAACACCCCCTATAATACTACCACCTAAGATGTTTGGTTACTTACATCCTGAAACTGAGACAAGAATTGAACCTAAGTTATGTACAATATGTGAACCTACTTCCTCTAAGCAAGCAAACACTCAACCATTCTATGTTAAGAAAGTGACAGAAAATCCCATCAACCTAGAAGAGACATATGGAAAAGGATTCAGAATCTTAAGTAAACACGGATGCTATACAACAAGTGAACATAAAATTCATCAATTCTTAGAGCACATCCCAACAGAAGACACAAAAGGGTTAGGATATCAAGACCCTCCTCCTAATATGAAATCCTTCTTCCTCAAGAACAACCCATACCTCATAACAAGGATACAAAAGATAGGATTTTCTTAGGTCCTCCTCCACATTCAACTCAAGAAGTCAGTGAATCTAGCAAGCAACCAAGGCCTTACAAACTAAAGAAACTAAAATTATCTTCTCCACCATCTACCACTAAAAGAACCTTACAAATACATCTAAACCAAGGACTTATAACATTACCACCCATGAGAAAGAAGCTAAAACTATATCCTAAAGACACAAATGTTACACATTTTTTATATCATAGAGTTCTTGGACATAGTACTAATGATTTCCATGATTTAAAACATATATTTAAGAAGTTTCATATCATAGAAATAATTCCTCAAAGTGGGACCCTTCACTCCTTGCCATGCAATAGTTGTACCTTCACTCCTTGCCATGTAATAGTTGTAGAATAATAACATTCCCACTATTGCATGTTATACATTTATTACAAATCATCTCAATTTGCAAGGAGCTCCTTCTCATCAGCTACCTCGACTCATAATGTCTTACATTAGTTGAGGGAAAGAATTAGATAGCCTTTTCCTAGTAGTGCATTTGTCATTTTTCCTTTAGCTAGGTTCACTCTCATGTGCCTTACTAGTATTTTGCATTATTTCTTTTTCATTTTTCTTTGGTGTACTTGCGTGTGTGTGATGTGATCCCCCATGATGTTCTATTTGATCTCTCTCTCTCTCTCTCTCTCTCTCTCTCTCTCTCTCTCTCTCTCTCTCTCTTTGTGGAATTCCTCTATTTGTACCTTCATTCTTCTCTATGTCATTTTTTTCTCTTTTCCTTTTATCTTTTTCATTTTTCTTGTGTTTTCCTTTTGGTGATGACACAAGGTGTTGAGACATTCATGTCTCTTCCATATTGGCTTGAAAGTATTTTCTTATTTTTTCCACTCTCTTTATGTCATTTCTCTACCTCTATCAGTATTTTGGGAATCATGATAGTTTTGAGCTCTCTAAAAACATTTTATCAAGAACATACTGACCCCAAATCCATAGATCCCTTATGTGTTTGGAGTTTCATTTTTTGGGGCAACACCTCTCTTTTATTTTGCATGATGTAGCTTTCCTAGGAAACATATGGCTTGGCATAGGGATTTTCAAGTTATCTCTCATGTATTATTTATTGTTAGCATTTATCATTTGCTACTTTAAAGTAATTGCTCACATCATGGTGTTTAGCAATTTCTTTAAAGTGGGAGCATACATTGGCATTATTCTTTTGTATTTTTCTTATTTCATTGTGTAGTCTTCTTACTTCATGCAATGTGTCTTTCACTTTTTGGATGGCATTGGGTGCGATGTTGTTCAAAAGTGTGATCTCTCTTAGGATATTATAATCCTCTTAATGGCTTAATGTGACACAATACATCCCCTAAGTTGTGAATCTTCTATTCTTTGATTGGTCCTCTCTTGGAGACATTAGGCACAATTTTCCCTATGTTAATACCTTACATGAACTAAGTAAGACTCCTTTGAATGTTCCTTTTGCATTTACAAATTTTTGATTATTGGAGTCACCGAAAAAATAACCCTTTTACTTTTTATGACTTGTTTGTTCCTTCATTGTTATTTTGGCTTAATGTTGCCTTGATTTAGTGTTGAAATGTTGATAACACATTTAATTGGGTCTTGGGCCCTTGTGAGAAAATAGGATTTTAATGGTGCCTTGCAAAAGTGTTGTGAAGTGTTGTAACACACTTTCACACTTTTCTAGGGTTTATCAAATAAGTTAAGAATTTTAATCATAAACAACTTTAATCTTGCTTTATTTGGAGTGTTGTAAAGTGTTATAACACACTTTAATGTTCATCTAGGATTTTCATTAATAATTTGGCTTTCTTATGCTCTAATTGGACCTATTTTGGCATCCACAAGCCTCATTTATTGCATCTTTTCAACAATAATCTTGACACCAATTAGTGACCAATCATAATTTAGGTGTTCATGGCTTGTGTGGCCCAAATTTAGTGTCTGGGACTCATTCATCACCTTGGGTGAATGATTCCCACCTAGGTATTTTTGGCCCCGATGCAAGTTTCACACATTTCTAGGAATTTTTCATTTTTTGTCCCATACATTATGTCTTATCAAAATCATTCATCACCTTGGCCAAAAGAGTCTTGTGTGACCAAAATTCAAATTTAAGTCCAATTTTTGGTAGGATTTTATTCTCCTAGATCTGATGTCAGCTTGTAGTGTTGTAATTTCAAGAATTCTTGCATAATTGAGTATAAATACAAGGTTCTTTGACTCATATTCTCACCTAGCAAATTTTACAAGCATTCAATAGTTCACAAGAGAATTCAATGCATTTCAAGGGAATATTATCAACCATTCAAGATAATTCTTCAAGTGTCAATCATTATGTCAAATATTTTATTCTTCATGTTTGTTACTATATTAACATTTGTGATGTAGAGTTCATGATCCAAGCAAGTGTTTCGAGTAAGATCCAGCTCTTTCAAGCTAGAGTCAAGAACTAAATCCATTGCAGTCATTTTCAAGCATCATTATAGCACCTTATTGCTAGTGTTTGGTGAGTTACAACATTATCCTTTTATATTTTCTTTCATTTCAAGGTTTAATTACAAACAAGGGTTTGACCAAGGAAAACCCCTATTCACTAACCCCCACAATATTTATCCCTCTTCTTGTGTGTGATTTGTAGGGATAGGTTGTAAATTTGTCAAGAAGAAAAGGTGGATAAAAGTTGTGAAGTCCTCAAAATCCCTAAAGTTGTCATGAAGCCTTGGAGAAGCTTGGAGAAGGTATACAAGTGGCATTTTGTAGTTTTAGATACGAAAACCAATCAAAAAAATAGAGAAGAGTAAGAGACACAGAATCTAGTTTAGAACTTCTAGAAAATAAGAAGTGGACTAATTCACCACTATTGGGAAATGATTCCAACTATACAAGCCTGACATAGATTTTTACAAATTTGGATACCATTTTTGTTGAGAATATTCTTGCACATTTTCTCAAAAATTGGACTGGTTCACCCAACTTGGTGAATGAGTCCAAGTCAGCATCAACAGTAGATTTTTCAGTGATCCAAACCTCCATTCTATCTTCTTCAGTCTTCAAGGTGCACACTTTTAGTTTCATATCTTTATGTTGCATTTTTTTCACTTTCTTAGGTCATTTAGATTTAGTTTCCATATCACACTATGTTTTCCATTTAATTGTCTTTTCCAAGTTTACACCTAGTGGTGAACCCCTCATTATCTATCATTCAGTCTCTAGGACAAACCTATTACAAGATTTCAATCTCCTTTGCATTGAGGTATCTAGGGCTATCCTTGAGTAGAGTCTCTTTAAAAGTGGGTGTGAATCATCAACACAAACCATATCTTTTCATGGGCTCCATTTTCATGAACTTGCATTTAGGACATCATTATTTTGATTTAGAGTGCATTTACATCCTAGATTTAGCTTGCATTAACATCACATTAGGTTTTGCATAGGTTAATTTGCATTTTAGGGTTTGAATTCATGCATTAGTGAAAGCTCATATAGCTTGCATTGTTGTATCTAATTTCATAAAAACACAATAAAATTTTGCAGTTGCATCTCGATTTGCATCAGAAAACATAAAAAGCATAAAATTCAATTCAAAAATTTAGAAAATTTTAATAAAAATTAGTACCTGGACTCATTCACCAGCTTGGGAGACTTAGTCCCTTTGCATAATTTTAACTGCTTTTTTTGGCATTTACAGTTCATTTTTTGAGGTTTTGTTTGTTGTTTTTTCATTTTTGATTCACTTTCTAGAATTTCACTTATAAGCATTTCATTGTTCTTAGCTTACAATTCATTTACATTCGCCCTACATTTAGTAGCCTTTACATGAGTGTTTAGTGTCGTATTGCTAATACCATAGTGAGAATAAGTTCGAGACTCATGTCATCCCACAATAGCACAATCATTGTGGATCTTGGGTTATCTAAAGCTTCCACTCCTAGTATTAACACTAGTACACTAGGCATGGATAACACCCTATGTAACTCCTTTCCTTCAAGTAGAATGTGCATCAAAATAAGGAATGGAAACATCCCACAAGTAAACATAGTTCAAATTCATGAGGACCTAACAAACTTACAACATCAAATAATCCTTGAAAACATTTCAACCACTGTAATTCCTACCATAGAAAAAATTCACCGCATGCTTGAAAGTGCAGATGGCCTTGTCCTTATGAAAAACATAGTTAAAATCTTTGGAAAACATCTTCCCTCAACCACTAGTTTTCCTTTTCCCACAAGAAATGTTGCAAGCCAAGGAGGAACTCAAATTCCTTCTCCCACAATAATTTTCTCAATACCTAAATACACCTACCCTCAAGTCACAACAGCAATGCAACAAGTTAGTAATGTTATTCCTTCCCTAGGTATTCCTGCTAGCATCCCTAGCTCCTTTGTGGCACTGCAAGTTATATCTCATATCTTACCACCTTTAAGTATTTCACTCACTTTTTCTAAAATCACATACAATCCATCACCACTTTCACTTCCATCTCACAACATAAGCAATGACCCTCTCATAACACAACTTTTCCAAATTATTTCATCCCTTCAAAAGTAAATTTCCACCATAAACCAAAATCAAAATGGTCCACCTATATATTAACTTAAAAGCAGTCCATTGTCCTTCGAGATATTGCAAAAACTGATGCCACAAGGTGTAGAGGTGCTTAGATTTGAGAAATATGGAGGGAATGGAGATCCTTCTAACCATGCTAGCTGCTACACAACCTTATGTATTGACTTTTTCCTTGACGATAAACTATTGTAAGAACTTTTTCATAGTTCTTTGAAAGATACTACCTTGGAATGGTTCTCTTCTTTACTGAACAACTCAATTTGTTCATTCAATGAACTTTTTGATGCATTTTTAAACCATTTTCAAGTGCATATGACTCCCAAGATGACCTTGGCTAGTTTGATGAGATGCAAGGAAAAGGAGGAAGAAAAGATAACTAATTTTATCTCATGCTATGAATCGCTTTATTCCCAAATCGATTGCAAGTTCTCAGAATCACACGTCCAAAAGATGTTCATAGAAAATTTGCAAACTAAATTTTGAGACAAGTTGACTATTATGAAATTCCCAACCTTCATGCACTTGTGCATTTTCCTCTATGATTATCAAAATTTAGTTATCATTCAAGATACAAGGTCCACTTCTAGCTGAATCAAGAGATTTGATCCCAGAAACCAAAAAAAATTCCCAACCTTTTAGAAGAAAAAATAAAGGGTTTCGCCTCAACAAAAACTCAAAATGTCAATGACCAAGTAGCTACTATCAAAGCCATGGTACCCTTTAATTATGGAGATCCAAAAATAAAATTCATTCCCCTCCCCAATACCCTTCATAATACCATGTCCCAACTTCTCAACCAACAAATGATTACCTTACCTCCCATCAAAACACTTGACCCTAGTAAGCCTTTACCCCCAAGCATTAAATCAAATGCTTATTTCCACTATCTTCAAAAAAATGGACATGACATAGAACATTACAAGCATCTTAAACATCTTGTGTAATACCTCATTAATTTTGGTCATCTATCCATTGGAGGTGTTGGTTATCAAGGAAATAAGTTTGTTTCCCCTCCTAACCAAAACATACAAATTTTCACCGACCCAATGCACAAACATAATATTTCATTTGTCAAAGTAAGTGAAACTAAAAAGAATGACGTGTTGATTGTTGATATAGATGATGGAAACAATTATTATATTATAAATCATGCTATCAATGTCAATCCTATATATTAACTAGTAGGTATGATAGACATCATCCCTCGTAAGGGCCAACGTAAGAGTTATCTTGAAATTTCTTTCTCCTCTAAGGATATACTTAAATATTTTCTTGATGATCCTCTTTACATAGTCAGTTGTATCTATGCCAAGCCCACTAATGGGATATTAATACATCCCACCTATAGACAGAACGTGATCACCGAGGATTTTTTACTTTTGCATGAACTCTATCAAGATGAATATGATAAACCGAAAGCATCTATCAAGAAACACAATGTTTTTTCTTTCCCTACGATAGGATTGATTGCCTAACCATTGCAAATAGGACCAAAACATTAGATGTCACATTCTCCATCATCTCATAGTTAGACAAATTTTGTGTGATGCTAGGCCACCCATGGCTTCGCTCCATGAAATTCATCCTTGGGTTGTGCATAAATGTTTAAATTTTCCATTTGACAATAAAATATTCACTATGCACCATAGCTACTTTAGCCCCTTTTCTTTCAAAGGAAACTTTTCCCTAGATTCCTTTTGGACCAAACCCATGGAATCTATAAAACCTTGAGAAAAATTCTTTTTCTTGTCCTATCAAATGTTCAAGGAAAATAATATAGCTGAAATATCTATCTGAAACATGTCCCCATCAACCTCTCAACCTGCCATCCTTGAAAAAACCATGCTTGAACCTAAACAAGAAATAAAAAACCAAGAGCAATAAAAAACAAGAACTTCACCTACGTCCTACAAATGACCAAGAGACAATGTAACCATCCCTATAACACCTCCTAGAATAAAAAAAATTACAAAGTCAAAGAGAAAGTGGTTGAACAACCTCTTTTGGTTTCTTCCATTACTCCCCTTAGGGAAGAAAAGAAACCTAAGGTTGTTCCACCCACTCCTACATACATGTAACTTGAGAATAGAACCAAAAGAAATAGAGGTGCTAGAGAGCGTAGGTGTTGACATCATGCCATTTCTCACAAGTTACATGAATAATTAAACAAATAAAATAAAGATCCAAACTTGATTGAAGGAATGCACGATGACCCTTCTGCCTAGCTAAAGCAATAGAATTCAATGTAACCTCCACAAAAAGAGTTGCACTCTTCCATGGACATTATTTTTCAACCTCCTATTGTGATCAACTTAGATGATGATGACGAGGTTGCTAAAATCAATGAAGAGGTGCATAATGAACTTAATACATTATTTTCCTCTTCCATGAGCTTAAGCAATAAATCTCTCATAAAGAGTGTTGAACCAGGTGCTTATCCTAGTTTGACACTTGATCTTGTCCATATGGCTAGTTTCCTACCTTTTGTATACACAGAACATGATTGTGAGGTAGAAGAACTACTTGTAGGTTGACTCAACTATGCCTTACTAGTTGAACCATCAATTTTTTTTGGGGGGGGCTATGTACTTCTCTTGCTCTCTTAGGGTTTTTCACCTGAAAGGAAAGAGATAGCGAAAAAATTGTGGTAGGAACACTCAAATTAATGTATGTATGATGGAATTAAGTCAAAATAAAATGATCTAGATGTAGAAAAATGATAAAATAGATTGATTATTTATGAAAAACCTAAGGAATATGAAGTTTTTGAAAACATGGTGTACTATGCAGGAATGAACTAAAAACATGCACAAATGAAAAAATAACTTAATGAAACTAAAAAGAGTGTACCTAGAGATGAAATGTTGATGTTGAAAGGTTCTAGAATCTAACAGAAATGACTGTTGATGACTAGTGGGACTCATTCACCACTGATGGCGAATCAATCATGCTTCTCGTAAACTTTACTAGAACTAGTTTCTAAATGTTGGGAACTAAATTATGAACAAAACAACTTTTCCAACCTAGCAGTGGGACTCATTCACCACTGATAGTGAATCATTCCTCAAAAAACTATAAATTTAGGGGTCAACTCTGTAGTTCTAGATCTGCACTTGTCTTCTTGTCAGGTTGATGCAACCAAATCTACAGAAAACGGGATGAATGTTGTCTCCAAGATTGAATTAGGGTTTAGTTGACTTGAATAGCTTTCATGAATTGTTGACCACTTTTCAACACCTATTTCTTTTACAAATCTACCTACAAGACCTACAAACACACATGCAAAGAGGAGAAAAATGGTTAAGGGTTAGAGTATAGGGATTTTCCTTGGTCAAATACAACTTTGATAATCAAACCCTTGATAAAGAAATGAAATGAAATAAGTAAAGAATGATGAATAAACAGCATGAAAGTGTCATAAACTCACCAAATCCTTGTTGTTGAACTCTAAAGATATGTCAATGTCTACTCCAAGATGTTTGATAATTGCTTGATTTAATGACACTATGATGGATTGAATGCAAGAATGCTAATTTATGATGAATGAGTGAATGAGATGAATGGGTGAATGAATGGGCTTTAAAATGGATGGAAAAAAACTTATTTATACACAATTATGCCCTAATTACCTGAAACTACAACATCACATGCCGACATAAGGTCTTAATGAATAAAATCCTAAAGGAAATTTGAAATTATTTTAAATTTTGTGCCAGGAGGGACTCATTCGCTACCCATGGTGAATGGATCCCACTCTAGGTTTGCAAGTGGGTGTGAGTAATTAAGTTACTTTTAATGATGTTTGTTGGGTTTATTCTCAAAAATACACTTAAGTAAGGCCTCCTGACGTAAAATGTGGCCAATTAAAGCATAAGAAAGGTATAATTATTGATGAAAAGACTAGAACAACATGAAATTTTGTTACAAAACTTTACAACACTTCAAAATAAGGCTTGGTAAATGATAGAAAGAGGTTATTTAAGTGAATTATAATAATAAGATCCTAGAAAAGTGTCAAAGTGTGTTACAACACTTCACAACACTTTTGTAAGGTATCATAATTTGAATATTTGGGATGTAATGTGAATGTATAAGTTACATTGCAACATTAAATCCAAGAAAAATAAGCCAAACATCACAAGAAAAAGATGTAAATGACCATGAAAGTTTCCAAGATTCATTTTTCTATTGTACATTTATCCCCCACTTTAGTGAGAGGGTGAACTTTCTTCAAACTCACACTAAAGTAGCCATGCACATGGAGAGGGATACAAATGAAATTATGCTAGCAAGATGGAATGACAATGATCAAGAGGGAAGATCAAGCCCCCATGATGAAAGATCCCATTGCAAGCTAAACGTAATAACAAAGGAACAAACATGTGAAAGAGAAAAAGGAAAAGGTCAGATCAAGCTTCGATCATTTGTCCAGCTAGTTGTGAATCAGATCCAGGATATTTTTCCAAAAAATAAAATGCATACTCACTGTGGGGTGACAAAACTCATGGTTTTCTACTAGGTGAGAAATATACACTTGACTAGTATGCACTCACAAACACATAGGTGGCTATGGGGAAATTCATGCCATAGAATGGGCTTCCCACTGAACCATATCAAAGTTATACCTCCTAATAACTTTAATAAAGTGCCACAAAGGAAAATGTCAGTTTTGTGCTTCATGAAACAAACAAAGCTTCATATGCTTAGAACTCATGAAAAAATATGATGGAACCATAGGCATACAAGTTGTGTTATGGAAGGTGACTATGTGAATGTAAAAATGTTAAGTGTGAGAGAAATGTTCAGATGAGTCTTGTTAAGTTCATGTGAGGTCTATAACTTAGGGAAAATTGTGTCTAATGTCTCCATGAGAGGATAAATCAAAGAATATAATATTAAAAACTTAGGAGATGTAGTGTGTTGCATCAGGCCACCAAGAGGAATATAATATGCTAAGATAGATCACGCTTATGAAGGAAATAACACCCAATGTCATCCATAAAGTGACAAACACATTGTATAAAGTACCATGGCTACACTAAGAATAGAAAAATGCAACATGACTAATGCCAATGTATGCCCCCACTTTAAAGGAATTGCTACACAATGTTCTATGAGCAATTACTTTAAAGTAGCCAAAAACAAAAAACAAAAAAAAACAAGACATGAGAGCCAACTTGGAAAGACCCTATGCCAAGTCATACGTTTCTGAGTAAGGCTTTGTCATGCAAATAAAAAGGAACAAAATAAAGAGGGGTTTCCCCCAAAAAGGAAGACACCAAACAATAAGGGATCTATGGATTTGGGGTCAGTATGTTTGTTGCTGCAATGTTTTGATTAAAGAGCTCAGAACTATCATCATTCTTTGAATACATAAAACTAGAAGAATGACACAAAGAGAGCGAAAATAAAAGAAAAAGAAAGTCCATTTTCAGTCAACATGGAAGATACATTGCAGTCTTGATGCTTTGCATCATCCCCAAAAGGAGAAACACAAAAAAAAAAAGGAAAAAAAAGGAAAAAAAAAAGGAAAAACTTTTGGGTCAACATGAAGGAGATATTTTGGTCTAATTACCTTGCATCATCCCCAAAATGAAAACATAAAAAAAGACAAAGTAAAAAGGAAAATGGAACCATTTGGGTCAACATGCAAGAGACATAGGTTTTCTCAACACTTTGTGTCATCCCCAAAAGAAAAACACAAGAAAATACAAAACAAATAGGAAAAGGGATCGATTGGGTCAACATGGAAGAGACATAGGTTGTCTCAACACATTCCATCATCCCCAAAAGGAAAACACAAAACAAGAGTGAAAAGGAAAAGAAAAAGTATGGCATATATAATAATAGAGGTACAAATAGTGGAAGTGCACAAAGAGAGAGAGCATAAAATGCACATTATGGGGGAGCACGATACACACATACAATCACACAAAAGAAAAGGAAAAAGAAAAGGGAAAAATGTAAAAAAGATTAGTCAAGGAAAATGCATATCAACCATCTAACAAGTCATCCTCCTCCCAATCATCTTTAGTGTATTATGAGGGTGGTTGATTGCCCAAACAGGTGATTGCAAGTGCCAAACTAGGGGAGGTACCAATTTTCTCACTTGGTGTAAGAGATTTATCATTTAAGCTCATGGAAGAGGAAAATAAAGAATTTAGATCATTATGCACCTCTTCATCTATTTTAGAGATATCCTCATCATAATCATCATAATGATTAATCGCGATAGGAGGATGGATGGTAATCTCCAATGAAGGATGTATCAGGAGTTGTGGCTGTTGTATCAAATCATTTTGTTGTGATGGTTGTAACATACTATCTTATGGCAGGTCAAGAGGAGGAGGGTTATTAGGTATTGCTTCTGTCAAAGGCAGAGGTTTATTTTCTTTGTTTTCTTCTATTTATAACTACCAAGCAAGGAGAAAATGATGACGCCTACGCTCCCTAGCACCGTTGTTTCATTTGACTCTATTTTGAAGGTATGTAGGTGTAAAAGCAAGTTGATCCACCATAGGCTCCTTTTCTTCCCAGGGAGGAGAAACAGAAGGAACCAAAGAGGATGGGTCAATCAATTTCTCTTTGGCTTTATAAACTTCTTTAATGTGAGGAGTGTGATGGGGTTGGTTTCATTATCTCTTGGACATTTAGACAATGAAGGTGAAGTGTGTATTGTTGGTAGCTCAAGGGATTGCATTGTTTTTTTAGGTTCAGATTTATGTTGAAGCATTCTCTCATCTAGGGTAGGAATAGTAGAAGTGGATGGGGACATGTGGCGAAGAGACAATTCAACTATTTGTTTGGCTTTGATCTTTTGATAGGCAATGAAAAAGAAGTCCTTGTGAGGGGTGATGGGTTCCATAGGTTTAGGCCAAAAGGATTCTAAGGAAAAATTACCTATAGAAGACAATGAATTAAAGCCACTATGGTGTATAGTAAATATCTCATTTTCAAGTTGAAACTTCAAACATTTACGAACAAGTGAAGGGACAACTTTCATTGAGTGAAGCCAAGGATAACCTAGTTGTAGATGAAACTAATCCTACTGTGGAATGATAGAGAATGTTACATCCAATATTTTAGGTCCTATCTATAATAGGAGTATGATCTATCCAATCGTAGGGCATGCAAAAATAGTAGGTGTTTTAATCCATGTTGTTGGTTTGTCATAATAATCTTGATAAAGATCATGTAATACTGAAAATTATTCTATGATCACATTCTCGCCATAGGTGGGATCTATTAATATCCCATTGGTGGGAATATCATAGATGTGGCCAGCTATGTAAGAGGACCATTGGGATGTTTTTTAAGTATATCATGAGAATAAAAAGTAATATAGAGAGATTTGTTAGTTGCGCCCTTATGAGGGATAAGTTCTATCATACCCACGAGTTCATCCATAGAATTAACATGGGTAACATTTGGAGTAAGATCATGTTATTTAGTATTTCTATCAACATTCATCACATCAGTTTTTGAAGGTTCACCTGCTTTGACAAAAGATATATTGTGTTTAGGCATGGGGTTGCTAAAGATTTGTAAGTTCTAATTGGGGGTACAACAGACTTATTGCCCTGATCATTAACACCTGCAATGGATAGACAACCAAAATCAATGAGGTCTTGCACTAACTATTTGAGACACTTACATTCTTTTGTGTCATGTCCATTTTGGCAATGAAAATGGCAATAAGCATTAAGTTTAAAGGTGGGGGGTAAAGGATTGGTAGTATCAAGTGGTTTAACTATAGGAAAATTGATCATCTATTGTTGTAGTAGTTGATTCATTATGTTATGGAGAGTGTCGGGTAAGGGGGTAAATTGTCTCTTTGGGTCCCCATAGGTAAAGGGCACCGCTTCTTTAACAACTTCCACTTGATTATGAACATGTTGAGTTGGTTGTGGAGGAGGGGGGTTGAACTACAAGAAGCCTCTATTTGGTTTTCTAAAGTTTTGTGAGTTGTTTTGGTTGATTTGTTTAGACTTCTCAACTCAGTTATTTACATCGTTACTAGTAACTAAGTTGTGGTAGTCACAAAGGGTTGTGCATAAATACATGAAAGAAGGAAATTTCATCATGGTCAAATTATCCTGGATGTGAGTTTGCAAGTTTTCAATAAACATCTTTTGGAGATGTGAATCAATAACCTTGTCATCTATTGGAGCATACAATGACTGATAACGTGAAATGAAATCAGTTACTTTTTCATCCATGTTTTATTTACATCGCATTAAATCAACCGTTGTCTTTTTGGAAGTCATATGCACTTGGAAATGACTTATAAAGGCATCAACAAGTTCATTAAATGATTGAATTGAATGATTGGGTAAGTTTGAAAACCACTCCAACACAGTGTCCTTTAGGGTCCTAGGAAATAGTTTTATGAACAGTTTATCGTCAATGACAAAATCACTACGCAAGGTTGTATAAGCATTGACATGATTAGTAGGGTCTCTTTTACCTTCGTACATCTCAAACCTAGGCATCTCAATTCCTTTTGGAATCGGTGTTCTTAAGATCTCTAAAGATAATGGGATACTACGGACATAGTATGTGGGTGGTGCAGTTTGATTTTGGTTTATGGTGGATATTTGTTGTTGCATGGAAGAAACAGTGAGAAACATTTTTGTAATGAGAGGGTTAGTGTAAGTGGTATGAGGTGGAAGAGAGAATGGTGATGGATTGTATGTAATGTTAGGAGAAGTGAAGGGGACACTAAGAGGGGTGAAGGTGGTGGAGGATGGAACATTTGATGCCACAAAAGAACTACCAATGCTAGTTGGAATAGTGAAAGGAGTCACATGACTAACCTGTTGCATGGTTGTTGTAACTTGAGGAGTGGTATAGGTGGGTATGGATGCTATGGTTGAAGGAGGAGGAATGTGGGATCCTCCTTGGCTAACCATAGTGTTTGCTGGTTGGGAACTAGAAGGAACATGTCTATTGTATATCTAAACAATTTTTTTCATAACTTTAAAGCCATCGTCACTTTCAATCAAGCAATGAAGGTTGTCTATAGTAGGTATTACAGTGTTGGAAATGTTTTCAAGACATAATTATTGTCGCAAATGTAAAAATCCTCATGAATACTAATGACTTTATCTTACGGAATTTGATTGGTTTGTGTGTCAACATGCATTGTATGTGAAGGTAAAGGTGTACTAGTGGTAGTGTCCATGCCTAATGTCCCATAGTCCATACTAGGAGTAGGAGCTCGAGACAACTCAAGGTCCACAATGAGTGTGTTATGGTGGGATTCCATGAGTCAAGAACTTCTTCTCACTAAAGTATTATCAATAGGGCACCAAACACTCATATAAATAACACAAAAGGTAGGGTGGATGCAAATGAAATGCAATCTAGGAATAATAAAATGCAAATAATAGAAATTTTGTAAACTAAAATAGGAATACAATACTAGAAAACAAAAATGCAAAAATTACTCTAAAAATGATAGAAATTATTGTGCAAAAAGTGCATATGGACTGATTCGCCTAGGGTTCCAAATGAGTCCCAGGGTGGATTCTTTTGTGTTTTTTTCAAAAAATTTAAAGTGATTTTTCTGCTTGTCTGATGTAAATGAAAATTTTTAGTTTTTGTAATGTTTTGAGGTGCAAAAATGAAATATATACGAAACATTCACTAATGCCAAGTTGTAAATCCTAGGATGCAAAAATAATGAAAAGGCCAATACAAAAGCTAATACTATGAGTCTTAGGATTTAAATGCAATGCAAATAAGAAAGATGATGTTCAATATGCAGGTTCACCAAAATGAACCATCAATTTTTGGGGGGGCTATGTACTTCTCTTGCTCTCTTAGGGATTTTCACCTAAAAGGAGAGAGATAGGAAAAAAATTGTGGTGGTTCACTCAAATTAATGTATGTATGATGGAATTAAGTCTAAATGTAATGATCTAGATACAAAAAAATCATAAAATAGATTAATTATTTATGCAAAACCTAAGGAATGTGAAGTGTTTGAACACACAATGTGATATGCAGGAATGAACTAAAAACATGCACAAATGAAAACATAAATTAATGAAACTGAATAGAGTGCACCTGAAAATGGAATGTTGATGTTGAATGGTTTTGGAATATGACAGAAATCATTGTTGATGACCAATGGGAGTCATTTTCCACTGAAGGAGAATTAGTCCTACTTCTCGTAAACTTTGTTAAAACTAGTTTCTAACTATCGGGAACTGAATTGTACACAAAACAACATTTCCATCCTGGGAGTGGGACTCATTCACCATTGATGGAAAATCAATCCTCCTTCAAAAATCTACAAATTCAGGGGTCAAATATGTAGGTTGAGATCTACACTTGTCTTCTTGTTGGGTTGACAGAACCAAATCAGTAGAGAATGAGCTAAATGTTGTCTCCAAGATTGAATTAGGGTTTAGTTGACTAAAATATATTTGATGACTTGTTGACCACTTTTCAACACCCATTTCTTTTAAAAATATGCCTACAAGACCTGCAAAAACACATGCAAAGAGGGGGAAAATGGTTAAGGGTTAGAGTATAGGGATTTTCTTTGGTCAAATCCCACTTTTGTAATCAAACCCTTGATAAAGAAATGAAATGAAATAAGCAAGGAATGATGAATAAACAACATGTAAGTGTCATAAACTCACCAAATCCTTGTTCTTGAAGTCTGAAGATATGTCAATGTTTGCTCCAAGATGTTTGATAATTGCTTGATTTAATGATGTTATGATGGATTGAATGCAAGAATGCTAATTGATGATGAATGAGTGAATGAGATGAATGGGTGAATGAATGGAAATTAAAATGGATGGAGGAAAACTTATTTATACACACTTATGCACTAATTACTTGAAAATACAACATCACAAGCTGACATAAGGTCTTAATGAATAAAAACCTAAAGGAAAATTGAAAGTATTTTAAATTTTGTGCCAAGAGGGACTCATTCACCACCCATGGCGAATGGGTCCCACTATAGGCTTGCAAGTGGGTGTTGGAAATTAATTTTATTTTAATGATGTTTGTCAAGTTTATTCTCAAAAATATACTTAAGTAAGGCCTGTAGACGTAAAATGGGGCCAATTAAATCATAAGAAAGGTATAATTATTAATGAAAAACCTAGAATAGGGTGAAATATTATTTTTGATAAATTAAGTAGCATTTTCAAGGTGTTATACCCTTCACAGAGAGCCACAAGGACCAATAGAGTTCAAGATCAAAAAGCATCAAAAGAAAACACTAAATAAAAAGTAGACATGAACTAACAACACTTAGACCAACAACAAACTAGTAGCAGACTAGCTGGTATTCTCCCATTTCTTTGACAGAAGTTGAACCAAATCATCACCAATCCACTCTTGGTGGTCTTCAGCCTTCTTCATCTCCATCTCTTCATTCATGATAGTCGACAGGGTACTAGTGACACAATGAACTAATTTGACCATGAAACAGGTCAAACCATTGAATTTTTTGTCCATTTTGTCCATTTTTTCTTTCAACACACTAAGCTCCTCCCCTCTTCCCATAGTGTAGTTAGGATCATTTTTCTCAATATCTATTGATTATAAAGAGTAAGAGGTCAAAAACTCTTTCTGAGCTTTACCATTGTCAGGAATGGAAGAGGGACCTCTATCTTTCTCACCTTCTTCTCCATTTGACAACTCTTCAACTCTATTGTCTTTGTTGTCTGACAAATACTCTCCAGTGTCCAAATCCCTTACCTGCACGTTTTTCCTTTTCTTTTCCAACTTTCTAGAACACTGAATAATGGCATCACATCCAATCATCACATTCCTTGCCACCATCGTATCACCCAATGAGTCCTTTGTCACAAAATTTTTCCCTTTATTCGAGGGCTCCTTCTCCTCCTTACCTTTCATTTTTGGGGTATGCTTACTAGGAGTCTTAGCAAGGTAAGACTTGAGGTCACAAAGGCTCATCGCCGCACTAGTTTTGATAAATCCCTCAATACCCTTAAGTTTTTTGGTAGTAGGTTTGAGTTTCTAAGAATCAACGAGGATCACGTGACTTTTCCTAATAGGTCCTTTCAATTCAGTCAGAGATAAGTTGGTCTTGGTGGGTCGCTCAATTTCCTCAATTCGGATGGCCAAAATGGTTTTTGGAGGGCATAAAGCCAGGTGAAAGTGGTAGAGTCTTAGGATAAGACCCTGATGGAGTGGCAGAGGAGTGGGTTCATTGGGGTTTAAAGCAGCAGAATCCACACATTTTTTGACCAAGTTTTCAAGGTCCATGAGAATAAAAAAGGGAAAGCTCAGTAAAACTTTATGTGTAAGGTGATTTAACAAGGGAAAATGGTAGAAGTAATAGGTCTTGTACCTTCCTTCTACCGTGACATATTTCATTAGTGCAAGACACAGCTAGTTCCACCGCTGAGGAAGAGCCTCACATTCAAACCCAAACTCATTGCGCACTGACTTCTCATCTTCCACAAATAATTTTTCCATACTAACATTTTCCTAGGTCTTCAAATGTTTAGGATGCTTCATGCCAGAGCTTTGGAGGCCCATTTTACCCAATCACTTCCTCATCCACCATTAAGGAGATTCCTTCCACAGACACACATCGATTCTTCCAAGAGTTGATGAACTAGGTCGACAAATTAGGGTCATGGCCCACTAGTCTCTCCATCAGAGGAGCAATGTCACCTTCGACACAAATGTGCCAGACTAGCTGGTCTTTGCAGAATTTGTTGCAATTATATAGCTTCATCCGCACCCTATCCCCCCCATGATTCTGCACTGCGCACAGTATAACTAGGAACCCTGCAAAATAGAATATTAGAGATAATTGCAAGGTGAAAAATCACTTGCACAATAAGGCATTTAAGCCATCATCATCAATCTTTGGGAATCAAGCCTAAGGATAGGTCACTCACATGAGTTAATAATTTCCCTGTAACAATCTTAGCATAGGAATTAATGAGGATTTCTTTGCATAAATGGTTAAGCAAAAAGGACATGATCGGCAAGGAAGAATTTCCTCCCATGTAGCAAAAATACAGGAATCTAGGCAGGATAGCCACAAGGCCATATTTAGAAATCTCTAAATTGATAGCAATTAGAGGTTGGTCAATTTTAGTTATACCACAGATAGAAGCTATAAGGCATGAAATCAAAATAGCGGATAAAGAAAAGACAAAAAGGAGCTTTGTCTCATAATTACAAGTCACATCAAATTCAAAAACATAGAATTTGAAACTTCATGATCTTAAGAAAATCCCCATAAGGAGATTATACCAAGTATGGCCTAGCTTAGAGTTAATCAACTTGTACTTGTCACAACAAAACATCATTTCCTTATTCCAAACATACTCCATTCTATAATTTGAAAAAATCCACTTGGTATCCATCCCATCGATACAACTAATCATCCATCTCATCAAAACAATAAGACCACAAAGCCCAATGAACAAGCTTGTGGATCCCCCAAGAATCCAGTTAAGCACATGTTGTATTTCCATCATGAGTCAAGCAAGGGATTTGTTCATCTTAGTGTTCCTAAAGATTCTATCGTTCCTCTCTTTCCATAAGCACAAACATATAATGGGAGGAACTTGGTTCCATATTTCACCAATTAACGGATGGGTAAAGGGGCTAGACCAACTCAAAATAAAGGATGTGATGTCCTTGCACATAATCCACTATATTCCTAATCTTCCAAAAGCTAGCTCCCACACCTCAGTAGCAAAGGGGTAGTGTAATAGTAGATGATCAATCGATTCTTCATTGCAATTACACAAAAGGCATCTATTGGGGATCTTGAATCCCCTTTTCCTTAGATTATCCTAAGCATTCAGTTATGATATACAGTCCACCAAAAGAAGTTAACCTTTTGTATCATGTATCTAGTCCAAACATTTTTCCATATATTATTGACCACACCTTGATTAGTCAGTTGTCTGTAAGTAGATTTAACAATAGGATCACCCTGATTATCATGGATCGAGAAGAAATCATCCCCACAGTGAGAAGGGGGTATCTAGGTGAGAGATCGTAAATCCTACAAATTCTTGGCTAGAAGACACATATTATGGGATAAAAAACAGCAAAGGCTAATGTCATTCCATTTCCTAGCTCTCAATAGTCCAAGAAGATAATCACTAATATATATACCCAACACATGTTGAGACTGACCCTTAAGGAACCTGAACTCAGAAGAATCCAATAGAGAGTCAAGTAACCAAGAATCCTCCTAGAATATAATTTTATTACCATTACCTATCTTCCATTTGATCCCATTCCTCATAAGGTCCTCAAGACTACATATACCCTTCCAAACCAAGGATCCTGTAGGGTGGGCCTCCAAAAGGCAGACAATCAATGACTAGTTCAAAAGGTATTTGACATTCATTATTTCACACTAGTCCTTCCTATCCCTTAGATGATCCCAACCCACTTTGTTCATAAGAGATTTATTATAATTAGAAATGGTCCTTATCCCAAGACCACCACAACTTTTTAGTTGAGAAACCTTATCCCATTTAACCAAGGAAAGTTTATTTTTTTCCTCAGTGCCCAACCAGAGGAAAGACCTCTAGATTTTCTCAAATTTTTTAGCAATAAATCTAGGTATCTTAAATATGGATAGGAAATAGATAGGGATATCTTGAAGAAAAACAGAAAGAAGTTGAAGCTTACTAGCATGGCTAAGAAGAGAGCCTTTCCAGCCAACAAGCTTCCTTTGAATCCTTTCAAGGATAGAATTCCAAAACTCAAGAGTGACATATTTGATATTTAGGGGTAGCCCAAGATAAACAGAGGGGAGAGAACCACTCTGATAGCCCAAAATAATAGTTACCCAATTTTTCAAGTTAGGAGTGTTATTGAAGAAGTAAACCATGCTTTTAATGTAGTTAATGCATTGTCCAGAGCAAGCAGCATAATTGTTGAGATAATTTTTTCATTTCTTAGTTTCCATCATCGAGGCTTTCCTAAATAGAAAAGTATCATCCACAAGTTGTTGAATCACAATTGGCTCAAGGGTGGAAGTAGCCTAAATTCCTTTTATGGACCCCTCCGACAACATGTTAGAGAAGTTTCTACTTAGCACATCCTCCACCATTATAAACAAATAGGGAGATAGGGGGTCTTCCTGTCTGATTCCTCTCCCAGCATGAAAAAACTAAAAAGGGGATCCATTAACCAAAATAGAGTACATAACAATAGTAATACCTTCCATAATAAGATTGATCACTAATTGATTGAAACCAAACTAAGCAAGAACCTTAGGGATAAAATTCTAGATCACCTTGTCATAGGCCTTAGATATGTCCATTTTAAGGGCCATTCCAGCATAGTTACACCTATCCATTGAGTGAATTAGTTCATGTTTTGTAATGGTAGTATCAAGGATATGCCTCCTAGGCACAAACCCTTTTTGAGTAGGGCTGATAATTTTATCAAGAAGAGGTTTGATGCGCTTGACCAAATTTTTTGAGAGGATTTTATAAAAAGTATTGCAAAGGCTCATAGGACAAAATTTTTCCATATGTTGAGGATCCACCACCTTGGGAATAAGAGCAATGGAAGTGTGATTTAGTGAGTTAAGAATCTTACCATATTTGAAGAAATCTCGAGTAGCTAGAACAGGGTCCTCACCAATGATCTCCCATAAGGTCTAGAAGAAAGCCAGAGGGAAACCATCAAGGCCAAGAGCTTTGAAGACCCCCATATTGAATGTGGCCAGCTTAACCTCCTTAGGAGTGACACCATTGAGGATCCCCATATTGTCATTCTGGGAAATTAAATTTGGAAGCGAGTCAACTAGCAAACTGTCAAGAGCCTAGTTAGGAACATCAATAGGGGTCGCATAAGACTTCTGGAAATAGTCCACAACCTCTAAACCAATGAGATAGGGGGAAAAAATAACCTCACCCTCAGCATTGCATAACTTGTTTATCTGGTTCCTCCTCTTATTTTTTTATATCAGAAATATGAAAGAAGGAGGTGTTCCTATCTCCTTCTTTCAACCATTGCACCTTGGATTTATGTTTCTAGAAAATCTCCTCTTTCTTAAGAATTTTCTCCCACTCCCACCAATTCTCCTTCTCTTGGTTGCAAGTGGACAGACTGATATCGCCCTCCTCCATTCTCTTTTGAAACATTTTCAACTTTTCCCCAATGATTTTTTTCTCTTGGAAAACATCCCCAAAGACCCTTTTGTTCTAGCCTTTAACCATACATTTAATGTGTTTTAGCTTAAAAAATATTTTGAATATGGGGCAACCACGCATAGGGATATTCCACCATTCAAAAATTTTCATTTTATAATCAGGGTGGGAATTCCACATGATTTCAAAGTGGAAGGGATAAGGTCCAATAACGGACTGATCACACAAAGTTAACAAAAAAGGATTTTGATCAGAAATAGTCCTAGGTACAGCCTGCAGAGTGGCACTAAGTAGGCTAGACTAGTTGCAAGAACATAGGAAGTGATCTAATCTAACTTGGATTAAATCTTGATCCATACGTCTGTTGGACTAGGTAAAAGCTTGGCCTAAAAAATCAATATCAATAAGGCCTATAGAACTCAAAAAGTGTGCCAGATCAACCATGTTGTCAGAGTAGTCAATTAGACTACTGCTTTTCTCTGAAGGAAAAAGGGGCAAGTTGAAGTCCCCAACTACCAGCCAGTGAGAACCGTTGTTGTTTTTATCCAGTCAGCAAGAGACATCCATAGGGCTAGACTAGTATTCCTTTGATTGGGCACATACACATTGATAAGCAACCAAGAGCCGCCAAGGAAGGTAAAAGAGACATTAACACTATTCCAGCAGCTGAATAGCTTAGTGTCATTTAATCTAGAAGGGTTCCAGAGCACCGCTAGACCTCCAGAGGCCCCTTCAGTATCATTGTAAAAGTAAGAGGCACCAGGCCATAAGTACTTGGAAATATTATCAAAACTATCTTTCTTCATTTTAGTTTCTTGTAGGAGTAAGACATCTATCTTATATTCCATAATATAATTCTTTAAGAAAAGTTGCTTATGGCCCATGCATATTCCAAGATATGACCTTCATTTTTGACTTTACTTAGAAGACACTTCCAATGTCCTCTGCATTCCCAAGGAAATCTCATTTTTGGTTTCCCTTAATCTCATGGATCTTTGGGTTGTCCTGCCTTGGTTAGATTCACCTCCCACATCCACATTTTTCTTCCTCCCTTTTTTATTTGGAGTAATCTAGTTCTCCTCATCATCAACAAAATCTTGTTTCAGATCTTCTGAGATAAAATAAGATGCATCGCCCATGCTCAGATCATCCCATATTTCACCCTTTTCACCAACAGTCTCACTAGTTCCAACTAAGGCCACCTCCAGTATCACACCACTAGTAGGGACCTCATCCCCAAAAGCAATGCTAGAAGCAAGAATATCTACTTCCAACACATTAACACTAGCCATATTCTCAGCTATGGATAGGTTAGCTAGGCCCTCAACCAGATCAATCCTAGTCACAGACTCAGGAATAGGAGCACTAGGATTAGGAAATTCTTCACTAGACACTAACTCGTGTAGAGGAGTCTCAGAGCTAGGAATGTCACAAAAAGTTGTCAAAGATGTAGAATCATCTTTGGTTGGATCTTCAATACCAAGGGGAGAACCAGAAGGAGCAGTAGAGTCTCCCTTAATAGGATCCTTGTTAAAGGTTGACTTGTAGTTAGAAATAGGTTCCAGGGTTTGGCACACTTCTGACAGAAAGTTAAAACATTTTCATAGCACACAGGTTGAACCCATGACCTAAATTTAGAGCTGATCTTAATATAGTTAGGCAAGGATTTGATCACACAAATATTCACATAGAAGCGGGAAAACACTAACCTATTCTTTGATCTGGTAATGGAGTCAGAAGTGATGAAGTTTCCCAAGGAATTACCAATGCTCTTGAATTTTGATTCATCCCAGTATTCTAGCGGCAACCTGGGAAGGAAAATCCATACCAGAGACAACTTATTCAGGTCCACCTCAGGGTTAAACCTTGGTTTCCAATGGCATAAATCCAAACTATGCTTACCATACACCCAAGGTCCTCAAGATAGAATCAATAACAAATCTTCTGGCACCGTGAACTTGAAGAGGAAAATCCCACCAAACATAGTGCAAATTTCCACAATTCCCTTGAGTCACCACTTAATAGCAGCCCATTTCTTGACCATATCTATAGTAGGGAAGAAAGAGAGAATCCTACCGACTATTGCATTCTCCATAGATGAGAGAATCATATCGCTGACAGAATCAAAAATAGCTAAGTCAGTTCCAAACACTAAGACCTCAACCCCATGAGAAGGAGGAGGGAGAGGGCCTAGTTTACTATTGGTTAGAACATCTTTCCACCCAAGGGATTTAGAAGGAATCTCAATCACCGACACTTCAACCAAAGACACAGCTGGCACTGGAACATCCACAGTCAAAAGACTTGTCCTACCAGGAGTGTCTTTTGAGGGACACAAGTATGCAAGAGACAAGACAAGGCTCAGGTCAGGAATGGGTAGAGGGGAGCCATATGGTACCCCAGGGTAGAATCCATCATGCATGCAAGAATTTCAAATGCTGACGAGGGATGGGGAGAGCGGGATAATGATTATATCTAGCGTGAAATTTTGTTACAAAACTTTACAACACTTTAAAATAAGGCTCGGTAAATGATAAGAAAAAAAGGTTATTTAAGTTAATTATAATAATAAGATCCTAGAAAAGTGTAAAAGTGTGTTACAACACTTCATAACACTTTTGCAAGGCATCATAATTTCAATATTGAGGACCTAATGTGAATGTATAAGTTACATTGCAACATTAAATATAAGAAAAATAAGCTAAGCATCACAGGAGAAATACCTAAATGACCATGAAAATATCCAAGATCCATTTTTATATGGTACACTAGCCTTTTGCTTAATTTTTTTATTTCTTTTTTGTGTGATTGCATGTGCGTAATGTGATCCCCGGTGAAGTTTTATTTGATGTTATCTCTCTTTGTGACATTCCACTATTTGTATCTTCATTCTTCTCTATTTCATGCATCTCTTTTACTTGCTATCCTATTTTTCCTTTTGGGGATGACACAAGGTGTTGAGACACCCTATGTCTCATCCATGTTGACTCAAAAGGCTTTTTCGTTTCTTTCACCTTTTGGTTTATCTTTTTCTTTTGTCTTGTGTTTTCCTTTTGGGGATGATAGAAGGCTTCAAGACACCCTATGTCTCTTCCATGTTGACCCAAAATCCTTTCTTTTTCTTTTCCCTTTTAATTTTTTCTTTTGTCTTGTGTTTTCCTTTTGGGGATGATGCAAGGTGTCAAGACATTCGTGTTTCTTCCATGTTGACCCAAAAGTTTTTTCTTTTTTTTCACTCTCATTGTGTCATTCTTCTAGTTCTATGTATATTTTTGGGATGATGAGAGTTCCAAGATCTCTAAAAACATTGTAGCAAATAACATACTAATCCCAAATCCATAGATACCTTATATGTTTAGTGTTTTCATTTTTGGGGAAACCGCATTCTTTTTTTCTCTCTCACATGACATAGCTTTACTTGAAAATATATGACTTGGCATAGGGCTTTCCAAGTTGGCTCTCATGTCTTTTAGTTAGCATTTTTCATGTGGTACTTTAAAGTAATTTCTCACAGTATGGTATTTAGCAATTGCTTTAAAGTGGGGGAATACATTGGCATTATTCTTTTGCATTTTCCTTTTTCTCAGTTTTTATTGTAGCCTTCTTACTTCATATGATGTGTTTGTCACTTTTTGGATGACATTGGGTGTAATTTCCTTCAGGAGAATGATCGTTCTTAGCATATTGCATTCCTCTTAGCGGCTTGATGTGACGCACTACGTCCTCTAAGTTGTGAATTCTCTATTCTTTGATTTTTCCTCTCTTGGAGACATTAGGTACAATGTTCCCTAAGATAAAGGCCTTGAATGAACTAAGCAAGACTCCTCTGAATATTCTCGGCATGTTGCATTTTGCATTTTTTGTTATATGGCCACCTTGCATAAAACAATTTACATGCCTATAGTTTCATCCTATTTTTTCATGAGCTCCAAGCATATGAGGTTTTGCTTGCCTCATGAAGCATGAAAATCATTTTTTGTTGCACCTTATTTAAGTTATCAGGAAGTATAACTTTGGTATGGTTGAGTAGGAAGTCTAATTTGAGACATGACTTTCCCCATAGCCACATTTGTGTGTCTGTCAGTGCATACCACCCATGAGTGTATGTTTCTTACCTTTTAGGACTTGTCACCTAGCAGATAGCTAGAAGTTTGATTTCCTCAGAGTGAGTATGTGTTTTCTAGAAAAACAACCTAGATTTGATCCACATTGGGATGGAAAAATGGTTGAATCTTTATCCAATTCTTTTTATCTCCCTCTTTTCTCTTTTTCATCTTTGGCAATGTATGATTTTCCTTGTCGTTTCTCTGTATATCATTCTCATGTGTGTTCCTTTGTGCTTGTGTTATTTTATTTTGGGATCTTGATCTTGGGGGCTTGATCACCCCTCTTGATCATTGTCATCTCGTCTTGCTAGAATTGGTAAATTGGAACCCCTCTTGATGCATGATTGTATACTTTAGTGTGAGTTTGAAGCAAGTTCATCTTCTCACTAAAGTGGGGGCTAAATGGTGTCACTGAAAAAGTAACCTTTCTACTTTTTCTGACTTGTTTGGGCCCTCCTTGTGATTTTGTTTCAATGTTTCCTTGATTTATTGTTTCAATGTGGATAACATATTCATAAATTAGGTCTTGGGCCCTTGTGAACTAATAGGATTTTAATTGTGCCCTACAAAAGTGTTGTGGAGTGTTGTAACACACTTTCACACTTTTCTAGGGTTTTATCAAATAAGTTAAGCATTTTAATCACAATCAACATTAATATTAACTTATTTGGAGTGTTGTAAGGTTTTGTAACAAACTTTCACATTCCTCTAGGCTTGTAATTAATAATTTGGCTTGCTTATGCTTTAATTGGCCCTATTTTTACATCCACAACCTCATTTGTTACATCTTTTCAAGGATAATACCGACACCAATTAGTGAAAAATCATTATTCAGGTGTTCTTGGATTTTTTGGATTAGATTTAGTGTTTGGGACTCATTTTCCACCTTGGGTGAATGAGTCCCACCTAGGTCTTTTTGGACCTGATGTAGGTTTAACACATTTCTAGGCATTTTTTATTTTTACTTCCATACATTATGTGTGATAGGACTCGTTCACAACCTTGGGTGAATGAGTCCCATGTGACAAATTCAAATTTAATTCAAATTTCCAATGGGATTTTATTCTCCTACATCTGATGTTGGCTTGTAGTGTTATAATTTCAGGAATTCTTTCATAATTGGGTATAAATACAAGGTTCTTTCACTCATATTCTCACCTAGAAAATTTTACAAGCATTCAAGAGTTCACAATAGAATTTAAGCATTCAAAAGATCATTAAAGGAATTTCAAGGGTATATTATCAACCATTAAAGAGCATCCTTCAAGTTTCAATCATCAAGTCAAAGATTGCATTCTTCATGTTTGTTATTGTGCTAACATATGTGATGTATAGTTCATGATCCAAGCAAGTTTTTCAAGCAAGATCCATCTCTTTCAAGCTAGATTCAAGAACCATGTCCATTGCATACATTTCAAGCATCATCATAGCACCTTATTGCTAGGGTTTTGTGAGTTACAACATTATCTCTTTTTCATTCATCATTCTCCTTTTATATTTTCTTTTATTTCAAGGTTTAATTACCAAAAAGGGGTTTGACCAAGGAAATCCCCTATTCACTAATCCCCACAACATTTTTACATCTTCTTGTGTGTGATTTTTAAGTCTAGGTTAAGCAAAGGTGGAAAATAGTTTTCAAGTCCTTAAAATACCTAAAGTTGTCATCAAGCCTTGGAGAAGCTTGGAGAAAGTCTATAGGTGGCATTTTCTAGTTTTAGATTTAGAAACCAATCAAAAAGAACAAAGTAGACCGAGAGACATAGAATCCAATTCAATACTTCCAAAAACTTAGAACTGGAATTATTCACCACTATTGGTGAATGAGTCCCACTGTATAGGCAGGGTATGTACAGGATCATCATGGAAAAAATAGGCCCTTAAGTGGAAATTTTTTTAGAAAAATCAGAGTTAGGTAACTTGATGTAAAAATTTGAATAAGTTATCTATATTATTTCAAAAATATGTAAGAATAGAATTTGTAGCAAATTGAATATAGTTTCTAAAATACTAGGTTTATTTAAAAAAAATAAAAAATCTATTTGGTGAAAATTTGAAATTTCAATGCAGTAGTACTTAAATTTCAGGGGAAAAATAAGAATTAGGTGTCTATCTTACCACCCTAACCACAATAAAATGATAATATTTTTTTATAATATTCTAGATATAAGTAGAGGACTCATGTCCCGATATGATGCATATTTTTTTGTAAGTTTTTTCCAAGTAAATAATTAATTATGATTTTTTATTACAACTTTTAAAAAATTAAAAAAACTTGTATTTCTAACCACCTTAAGTTGGTCAAAACTTCATGAAATTTATTTATTTCTTTTTTAATCCTATAGTATGTGACACATAGAATGTGATGCATGTTTTAGATTCAAAAAATGTGGTACCATTTGAAAGCTATAGATGTTTTCCAACCAGCCTATCAATCGAGACTTTAGTTGTTATTAAAATAGAAAATAAATAATAATTATTTATTAAATTCAAATTAAAGCATAATTTATATTGGTGGAAACCTGAGAATCTCCTTTAAAAACCCTTTTCATTTCATCAATTTTGTGTAAAAAAAAAGTCGTGAGCCACATACCCTACAAAAACCCATCATATCGCCACTTTTTGGCCCATCATGATCTTGTACATACCCGACTTGACAAATATTTTTACAGATCTGGATACCCCTTTGGCTAAAATCTATTCCTGCACATTTTCTCAGAAAGTAGATTGATTCACCCAGCTTGGTGAATGAGTCGTAGTTAGCATCAACAATAGATTTTTTAGTGATCTAGACCTCCATTCTATATTCATCAGTCTTCCTGGTGCACACTTTTAGTTCCATAGCTTTTTGTTGCATTTTGTTCACTTGCTTAGGTCATTTAGAGTTAGTTTGAATATCACACTGTGTTTTCCATTTCATTGTCTTTTCCAAGATAACACTTGGTGGTGAACCCCTCATTTTATATCATCTAGTCTCTAGGAAAACCCTATTGCAATATTTCAATCTCCTTTGCATTGAGGTCTCTAGGGCTATCCTTGAGTGGAGTCTCTTTGAAAGTGGGTGTGAATTATCATCACAAATGATATATTTTCATAAGTTTTAGTTATATGGCCACCTTGCATAATAAATCTTGTGTGCCTTTGGAGCCATCTTGTTTGTTCATGAGTTTCAAGCATATGAAGCTTTGCTTTCCTCATGAAGCTCAAAGTTTATTTTTGAGTGGTGCCTTATCAAAGTTATTAGGAGGTATAACTTTGATATGGTTTGTTGAGATGTCCAACCATGGCATGAAATTACCATAGCCACTTGCATGTGTGTTTTAGTGCATATCGGTCGTGTGTATGTGTCTCAACTCTTTTGAATCCTCACCTAGTAGAGAGCCTAAGTTTCATTTCCTTAGAGTGAGCATGCATTTTTAGAAAAATAGCTTAGATTTGATCCACATTGTGATGGAAAAATGGTTGAAGCTTGATCCATCCATCCATACCTTTTATGTTATTTTTTCTCCTTGTCTTTGGAAATGTATGTTTGTGCCTTCATGATGCTCTTTACAATATTTTCATGTGTGTTCTTGTGTGCCTCTATTGGCTTTCCATGGGATCTTAATCCTAGGGTCTTGACAACCCCTTTTGATCATTGTCATCCTATCTTACTAGCATTGGTGCATTTGGACCCCTCTTGATTTTATTTCATCTACTTTAGTGTGATTTTTAAGAAAGTTCATCCTCTCAGTAAGGTGGGGGCTAAATATAGTGTCAAAAAATGTCATCGATGATATTTATAAACATTTTTGGGCCCTCCTTATAAAATTAAGCTTAATATTGCCTTAACTTAGTGTTGTAATTTGTTGAACACATTCACATTAGGTCTTGGGCCCTTGTAAACTAAATAAACATAATCTTACCTTATTTTAGGGTTTTGTAAAGTGTTGTAACACACTTTCATAATTTTCTAGGGTTGTGACTAATAATTGGACTTCTTTATGCATTAATTGTCCTTATTTTACATCCATAAGCCTCGTTTAATGCATCCATTTTATGATAATATTGACATAAATAAACATCCAATCATAATTTAGGTTTTTTTAGGTTGTGTGGCCTAGATTTGGTGGTCTAGGAGTCATACACCACCTTGGGAGTATGAGTCTCACCTAGGGTTTTAGGTCCTAATATGGATTGTACACCTCTCTAAGCATTTTTTAAAATGGTCCTATAATTTATGCGTAATTGGACACATACACCACCTTGGGAATATGAGTCTCATGTGGCCCAAAATAAAAATTAATTAAAATTCTTGGTAGGATTTTATCCTCCTATATCTTATGTCATCTTGTAGTGTTGTAATTTTGAGAATTTTTGCATAAACAAGTATAAATACTACGTTCTTTAACTCATTTTCACCCCAACCATTCAAGTATTCATGCATATAGAAAATTGGTGTTCACAAGAGCATTCAAGTGTTTACAAGAGTGTTCAAGAGCATTCAAGAGAATTCAAGGGTAGATTAGCAAAATATTTAAAACATTATTTAAGCATCAAACATCATTTCAAAGTCTTCATGCATCTTTTTTGTTTTTGAGCTAACAATTGTGATGTAGGGTTTCATGATTCAGGATAGCACTCAATTCAAGATCTATCCTATTCAAGAAAGATTCAAGATCTACATCAATTGGATTCATCTAATACATGTTTGCAGCCTCTTGCTATTAGGGTTTGGTGGGTTGCAACATCATATTTTTTTCTTTCACCATTCTCCATTCCTATTCCATTTCATTACAAGGTTTGATTAAAAAAATGGGGTTTGACCAAGGTAAACCCCTTTGTACTAATAAAACAACATTTTTCCTCTCTTTAGTGTGTGATTTTTGGGTCTTGGATGAAGACACATTGAAGAGAAATTTTGGAGAAATTTTTCATAGTGTTCAAAGTTTTTAAAGTTGTCACCTTGCATTAGATATCATTGGAAGACTTCTACTGGTTGCAAATTAGGGTTTTGGATCCAAAAATCTATTAGAAAGTACAAAGTAGAAATTGAAGACCATATTCATACTTTGAAGTTCCAGAAAACCCTAGTTGGACTGATATTCCAGTTCTAGTGTATGAGTCCTAGTATAGGTCATTGTCTAGATTTTTGTACTTCCAAACACTCTTTTGCTAGATTTTAGTTTCTGTCTAGAAACCCTAATCTGGTACTAAATCACCTAAACTGGTGTATGATTCATAATAGGATTTAAAATCAATGTTTTTAGAATTTTAGGCATTCATCTATTCTTCTTTAGATGTCGTGGTGCACACCTTTCATATCACAACTTTTCATTCTATTTTCCACACTTTTCTTAGTCATTTAGTGAAAGATTGTGTTGCATTAGGTTTAAGAGTTACATCTTGCATTTCATTTTTATTTCCAATCCCTAGCTTGGTGGTGAACCCCTAATTGGTTTACAATCAGACCCTAGGACAACCCTATTACAAGATCCATTTCCCCTTTCCATGCTTGAGATTGAGATCTCTAGGATTTATCACTGAATGAAACTGTTTGAAGTTTTTTGTTCTATCTCCCAAGCATAGAATCATAGAAAACTCCACCTTTCAAATTCAACTCTTATTTATACCATTTGCAACCATGAATTCATTTTCCAAGGTCAGATATGCACATCAACTATGTAGATTCAAATTAGGCCAACACAAAAACACTTATGTCGTAGATAGAAATGAAAGTGCACCATACCACTCCTTATTTGGGACCTAAATATATAATACCACACTTCAACACACTTCTAAAAGCATTAAACATCCACTGTAATTAGTGTAAATACAAAATTTAGTCGTTAACCATGTAAACACTATTAAAATTTTAAGTAAATGCTTCCCTTGATCCAAAAACAACTCATGGACAACAAATGTCAGCTAAACAAAATCTAGAATATTCCAAAAACACATTGAATTCCAACAAAATCCTTCACAAAATCTTCCACCTGAAGAATGTACACACCTAGTACACTCACACAACTCTACTATACATTGTACCTATATAAACCAACTTCTGAAGCACCAAATCTCAAACCTCTTCAACTAAAGAAAGATACCAACACCATCAACACACCTTCATATCTGCAAGACCTGAAACCAAACTAAAAAGAAACACAAAGAAAAGACATTTCTCTAAGGCACTTATGTAATACACTATTCACATACTAGTGAACACAACTTCTTCTACAAAATGATCTAGCACACCAAATTTTGAAAGTAGTACCTCTGAACACCTCTGATAAACATATCCAAAATGTATAGTAAAATGTTGAGCCTACAAGAAATTTGGAGCAATAGAAGAACACTATGCTACAACCCAGAATAACACTACAACTCACTATTTCCTCTTTTTATCAAATTTTCTCAAAATCACTTAGAAAGAAAGAGCCAAAAACACATCCTCATCATCCACATCACTACCCTATCCATAGATAAAACCTTATCAAAGCAACACTATAGGTTTACATTAGTAGCTTACTAATGAAAACATAATGGAACTAATTAAAGCATGGATAACACCAATGTACTCTTGGAACAGTATTCTCCTCAACAATGAAGAAAACACAAGCTTGTTGATATCAATGAGAACACCAACCTATCATTACTCAACCATTGAGAGAGGTTACTCATTGAGATAGACATTTGTATGTATACAATTATGAGGCCATTTTGACTCACTATTTTTTAGGAGATGTAGACTATTGGTGTTGATTTATTGATGATATGGATTCATTCATATGGATGCAATGGATACTACATGAGAGTTGTGATGATGATGATGTGAATCTCCCATTATATAGCTATAATGGATGGTTGATTAGATGGACTCCTCATATTATAGAGATATATCTCCAAGAAAGAGTCATTAGACCATTTGGGGAGACTCAGGGTGTCCCACTACAAATGGCCATGTTTGGTACACCCACAGAGAGATAGGTGATCAGGGACCATGGCCATCCCCAAGGTCATAGTATGGATTTTTTTTGGATTGGTGCTCATTGAATGGGTATCTATGAAGGAGGGTATTCACTACCCCAAGTCCCAAGAAAATTAAGTTCTAAAGGGAGTGAATTACCCTTAGTCACCTAAATGGAAAAAGATCAAGTGACAGAGGTTACAAGAATAATGATATTGCAAAAGTGTACTTAAAAGGGATTTTTTGATATATTTTTTGATGAAGTACTTCATGGATAGAAAGATTAGATTATACGGGACTCTAGGAAAATATAACAAGTTCTCAACCAAGGTATGCTAGTATAGGACAATAATGACAACGTGTCACACTTTTATCTGAGGGAAAAGTTGGTGCCTCATATGTACAAAGAGCTAAACTTATACATAGAAGCTCACAAAACCTACTATCTATCCAAAATTCAAAGTCTAAATATTTTAATAAGTTAAGAGAAAGCTAGAAAGAAAGGAAAAATTAAGGAAGATGTGTTAACTCACTGAAGGTCATGCACTATGAAGCCTCATGTAGAGCTCCACATGAATGACCTGCACAAAAGGAGGATGTGGAATAGTGTTGGGGTTCTTTTAGGGATTTCTTTAGTCAAACCCCCATTTTGGTGTTTCAACCACCATGGATATCTATATAGATAGAAAATATAGAAGTTTTAAAGTAAAGTAGACAAGACATGTGGTAAAAGAGAACCCCACTATGGAGGATAACTCATATCACAAATAAATAGAAAAGATATTCAATATGCTAGAAATAAGATAAGATAATTTCAACAATAGAGCTTTAATAATAGTTTCAGGCTACCTCTTCGCTTGATATACGTGACCTTGAATGCTTGCTAGAGATCCTTGGCTATTTAGATGACATGGATCTAATAGAGCTTCATTTAGAGAAGAGAAAGAAGTCAAGGAGAAATTTTTTGATAAAAATGGTAAGAATGAATTAGAATGAAGTTCAAATAGAGAGTTTTGTGAGGGTCCATGGGTGGGAAGATACATTAAGTGTTTCTTCAATAATGAAACATGGCATGGAAAAAGGTCACAAGATTCCTCCATTTAAGCTCAAAAATTTCAGTGACAACAGGGCACCACACAGACATCTGCATGTCGCATAGGTGTCCAACTCAAAACTTCCCATAAATGAGGTAGTGGACTACTATCACATTTTCATTGGCCCTTATGGAGTAAAAAAGATGAAATTTTTACTCATAAGGTTCTCGTCATAAATGTGACTAGGTGCCATAAAAGCGGTGGGCTAAATGTATAAGTGTGAAATTGAGATGGGGTGCAATTTTATTCTACTACAATATCAAAAATAATTGTTAACAATGTGGGGACAACTTCTGACTATGAAATATGGTGGGAATTTTGGAGACCTTAGAGATTTACACATCTAAATAGTTGGTTGTTGAGGAGATCTAGTTAGGAGGTTGAGCCATCTAGGGCATGTAGAGTTAAATAATTCTTAGAGGTATCTAGTGGTAGTTGTTGTAGTGCGGATGTAATTTATCAAGTGGGGGTTTGAATTAGATGGGATGATAGGTAGTGGAGATTTGTAGCTTCAAGAAATGGTGATTAGATTAGATACTTTTAGAGTGGGACCAAGACCCAAAGGAGAGGGATGGATATCAAGTGGAGAGGGAAAAAATCTTGGTCCAACTAGTTTAGTAGATAGAGAAGAGACTAAGGCATAGACACAGTTGGATCAAATAAATACTAAGAGGAAAAATTAGACAACACATCATGAGGTAGATAAGTACATACATGAGGGGGTGGAGGAGTAGTTGTAGGAGCACATGTAGTTTTCTCTATGGATAGATACATGGAGTATATGAGGAGACTGATTTAGGAGGCCACATAATATCACACAATAAAAATGATGAGTTTGATAGGGAAATATGGAGGATAAATTTTAAAATTAGATTGAGCATTAGCGGGGCATTATCCTCTAGTTTAACCATCCATAGTGTAGCTACTAAAACTGGTTAAACAAGACACAAGAGCATAGTAGGAAAGTCATCAAGGTGTTCATCCAAATCTGACCTCTTTTATTTGAGAGGAGGAGAGAGGGTGTTCTATTTAGATATTATCTACAAATGTTATCTATATTTAGTCATATTTTTTTTGAAATACCTATGAGTGTGGACTATGGAAATGGAGTCACAACTTCCCTTATCCACGCCTAAAAGGGGAATGAAGGAAGAGGAATATAATTTCACAAAGGTTACACTCAAGAACATTTTTGTGAGATTCCAATGAAATAGAGATTGAAATATTTCAAAGGATATTGTTCTTAAGGGTAGAAATGGATAAAAAAGATGAATTATTAATGCAAAACTAAGGAAATGCAAATTGTTTGGAAACATAGTGTGATATGCAAAATGAACTAAACATGCAAACAAACTGTAACAAAAATTAATGAGACTAAAGAGGTGCACCTGGAAATTGCAAAGTGATGGAGAGGAGCTCTGGAATCTTGTAGAAATCACTGTTGAAGCCCACTGGGACTCATACGCCAACCTGGGTGACTTAGTCTAGTTTCGGGGAAATTCTACTAGAATAGGTTTCACACAAAAGGGTACTTAAAGCTGTAAAAATCACTTTTCAGGCCTGGTAGTGGGAAAAATATGCCACTAATGGAAACTTAGTCCACTTCCAAATTTTGGGAAATTCAAAAGAGCAATCTGTGGCTCTCGGTTTGTACTTCAGCTCTTGATAGGTTTTCAGATCCGAAACTGCAGAATCTGACCTGTAGGTGTTCTCCAAGATTATTTTAGGGTTTTTACCACTTTGAATTAATTTTATGAATTTTTGACAACTTTTTACACCTTTCTTTTTGACAAATCTGCACACAATACCTACAAACCACATTAAAAGAGGGGAAAAAGTATTAAGGGTTAGTGAATAGGGGTTTTCCTTGGTCAAACCTTGGTTTCATAATTAAACCCTTAAAAATGAAATGAAATGAGAAGAGAATGATGAATGCACAATATGAAATTCTAGAACTCACCAAACCCTTGAAGTAGAAATCTGAAGATATGGAAGTAGAAGCTCCAAAGTGCTTGAATGCAAAACACTTGATTGCTTGATTGGAAAATTAGGAGAATTTAGGAGATTAAGGAGATGAAATTGAGAGGAAAAACCCTATATTTATACACAATTATGTAAAATTTCTTGAGAATACCACATCATAGGCTAATCTCAAGTCTTAGAAATAATATCCCACAAGAATTTTGAAATAATTTTCATTTTTGAGCCAAATGAGACTAATTCACCCCTAGTGGCAAATGGGTCCCACTTAGGCATTTTAAGTAGGTGTTAGAAATTAAGGTGTATTAAATGATGTTGAACGATATTATTCTCAAAGATACACTTAATTAGGCTTGCAAGTGTATAATGGAGCCAATTAATCATAAGAAAGGGTCAAATTATTAATGAAAATCCTAGAAAAGTGTGAAAGTTTGTTACAACAATTTGAAATAAGGCCTGGTAAGTGATAAAAAGATGTTATTTAGGTGAAATATATTAAGAGGACCCTAGAAAAGTGTGAAAGTGTGTTGCAACACTTAAGTAAGGTAATACTTGAATTCTTTTAATTTGATAGGGCCCAAGAACTAATGTGAATCTGTTGTCCACATTGCAACATTAAATCAAGGTACAACTAATCCAAAGTCACAAGGAGGACCTAAATGAGACAAAAAAAGTAGAAGGGTTACTTTTTCAGTGTCTACATTTAGCCCCCACTTTAGTGAGAGGATGAACCTACTTCAAACTCACACTAAAGTAGACCAAAGTGCAATCAAGAGGGGTTCCCATGAACCTGTTAGAACTGTAAAAGTCTAATGATTTTACATATTGATCTTACTCATAAATTTTCAGATTGGTCCTACCTTGATCGCATTTTTTCTCTCTTCATGACATTTTTCTTGCAGTTTTCCTTATTGCCCCTTTGAATCCATTGAGTTATGCATTTTTCATGTTGTGGTCCATATCAACATTGGTCTATCATGGTCTCGCTGACCCATGTTGCTTGTGTGTTAACATATGTTTGCTGCAGGTGGTCAGTAGAAATTTTTCATTGTCACAGTGATTGGCATCCACATCTGGGTTCATATCGGCATGAAGAAAGTAGGGTCTCCTCGATCCATTGTGTGCTTTATATTGGTAAACATCTGAGTTGCCTATCAGAAAGATGTTGTCACGGCGACCAGAATTCATCTATTGTTTCATATCGGTGTGAGTTTAGTCCTCGGTGGATGCTCTTACGGAACTCATCATGTCTCGCCAATCGGAGGAATAGGATACAACATATCGACATGAGTTGCAACGTTGATATAATGTAATGGCGAACTCTTGTGCTCTAACCGAATAACATGTAGGGGTTTCGTTTCGGCCAAATATAAAGTCTTTTGTGAGAAGTCATAGCAACTTCACATTGTCTCACCGATCAGTGGCAAAAGGATGTGCATATCAGTATAAGTTGGGGCTATCACCGTGAGGTCTCGATGAGTGACTTTCAGTCTCGTTGACACTTTGTTTGAGTCTTCGCTTCGGCCAAACATTGGGTCTTCGGTGAAGGGTCTTGGCGAAGTGTATATGTCTCACCGACGGAGCATAAAGGTTCTTTTCAAATGGCTTTCAGTGTGAGAATTGCATTCGCTTGGCGAATATGAAGGATCTTGAGGCTTTCGATAAAACAAGGATCATTCTATATGAGGTCTCCCCGATATCAATTGTTCATAGCAAAGTATTTTGGACTGATGGTGCATCAGTGAGAAAGAAAATAAGTCACAGTGACACACAAGATTAGTAATGGGCTTTCAGTATGACTTGATGAACTATGTGGGACTTCTCCCTGATTTTGAGTTGTCTTGGCAAAGGCAAATGAAGGATGCATTTTAGCCTGAGTGTGCTTATGTCACGGTGACATACATGACAGATGAAGATTTTTGGTGAAACTTAATGTGGTCTACATGGTTTCTCCTAGAGAGCGATGGGTCATGGTGATGAACAGAGGAACATGGGATGACTAACAATTGATGACGGAATTTCCTTCGGCATACTGCTGGATTGTCTTGGTGACTGGTTCACTGATGATTAATAAAATTCAAATACTGTGGCTGACATGTGAATTTCTAAAATTCTATTGTAGGTTGACATGAAATTTTCCCGAATACTAAGGTTGGCCGACATGAATTTGAAGCAATATATTTCTTGATGTTGGTGTATAAATAGGCACTACCGATTGTAATTGAATCATCAGATTTAAGATCAAAATAGATACAGTAGATTAGGAATGGACACAGTAGAATAAAGTCTCATTCTAGAGACTATGTTGCATGTTTTCAAATGGTGATTTCAATGAAATTCAGCCAGTGTGGTAATTTACTCCTAGTGTCAATTGTTTGTTGAATTTATTGAAAAGTATTGCTAAGTTGTCTCCAAGTTGATTCTTTTTGGTTGTTTAAATTGATATAACAATCTTATTTTTAGTTTATTAGTGCACATTTGTTGTATCTGTGTGGTTAATTAATTGGTTCTCTCAAGAAGAGATTAAATCCTTTTAATTGATCATAGTAGTCAGGGAGATTCATATGGATTATTAAAGTAGAGATTAGTAGTCATAATCCTGCTTGTTTATACAAGTTGTAAATAGAACATATGCCAACAATTTGATTTTCTACCAGAATAGGTTACCCAATTCTGTTTCATTTGACTCCGCATACCCAATAAGGAACTAGTCTCTGCACTTCATCATTTTGAATTCATTCAATTTCTTTACATTTATTAATCTAGCATTTCAGGATTTAGATTTAGAGGATTGCTATTTATATCAAGTTTGAATTCATTTGTCCACTCCCATTTGCCATTGTGGGAAAAATATTTCAAGAAAGATAAGCACATCAAGTCTGCCCAATTCATATAGGTACACCCAGCTAGGTTTAGCAGCGCCTGAAGAGTAGAAGGTTGAGTTCTCTTGACCTTGTCTGTTACCCTGAAACGTATCAAGAGATTGGTAGCCTCTTGAGGTATCTTTACCTGCGTTTTGGAGAGCTAACAAAATGGTGACTCTACTAGGGATTACATCAGAAAATTCAGTTGAAGACCATCATATAGAATCAGTGAAGAGAATATTTGTAATTTCAGAAGTTTCCGGTGATCCTGCTAGGGAAAAGATAAGAAATAATTATTTTCCTACTTTTGGAAAAGTAGGTGGCGACTCTAGAATTTTTTTTGATGAAGGATGGAATTTGTGTATGGAACGAATGATTACACACATGCAGGAAGTTATTGGGCCCCTCAAGTGCCTAATAATACAATTAGAAATTTCTACAATGGTGGCAGTACATATCATGCACAAAATAACACTTATTATCCACAACCATCAGAGCAAGTAAATGTTTATCCAGTCCTTCCTAGACAAAGATTGGAAAGTTATCAATATTGGGGTGCCTTTCTTGACATGAGGAGATATGAAGGAGAAATTTTCACTTCTCTGTACAATAGAATGACAAAGATTTGTATGCAATTACCTTATAATTATAGGCCAACAAGGGGCCTCTTTGTTGAATAGTTTGTAAAAGAAGCGAAGATAGAATCAGTTTATTGGAAGGATAGGAAACATACCTTTGATCAAGTGAATAAATTTATCGACACCATGGAGAGGATAAGGTATGTTGAATCAAATAGTTGTGTTTCTGATAAGAATAGTGACATTGATCAAACAATGCATCTAGTAGAAGATGAAACATGTGCAAGTCAAGATGAATCCTGTGATTGCTTGCATAATGAAGATGAAGGTACAAGACATCCCTCTTGCATAACAGATTGTACATGTTGTGAGGAATCTAGTGAATATTCAAATTGTAAAGATGCACCTATGGATTTTGATCTGCAGCAAGGGGATTCCTTTACCTCTTATGAAGATTAGGATGAAGAGGAAATGAGAAATGTTGATTCATTTGATACTGAATATATAATACTTCCAGTTGCAGTTGAAAGCTACAAAGATACATTTGATGAAGAGGAGGTTTGTAAATTTGAGAATAGTTTCAAAAAAATTTCAAGCCCATTGCGTGATGAAGATTTAAAAGAGGATCAGATGATGTTTTGCAAAGGTTTGCCCAAGAAAGAATTTCAGGTATTTTCAGATCTACTTGATGTTGAGAAAAAGGTATTTTTGGATAAACAAAGGGATGTGTCAAGTTATGGAACAAATGACTGTGCTGGTAATTTTTCATTCTCTGATGATCCTGGGCCTCTTTTTGATGATGACAAAAGTGATGAGTATGATTGTAATAATGAAAATATGGAAACTTTTTTACTCAGTAGTGAGCAAATTTTAGATTTATTAACTCTTGATTATCAGAGATATATACATAAGGGTGATCTTGAAGCTCTGTGTCCACTTGATGGTGAAACTTTTGAAGTTAACCAAATGCATGTGCATGTTCAAGAAGAGGTATGTGATTTTGAAATTTCTAACTCATGTGGAGAAGAAATTTGTTTTCATACTAAGTATGATAGAGGTCCAGATTCGAGTAATTCATATAGGCTTGATATTGATGATGTGAGTCATGATCCAGTGTTGTATCCAAATTGTAGTATCAAAGAGGTGCAAAAGGTTTTAGATTGGTTTGCCTCAAACAACATTGATATGACATAATTTTTTGTTTCTCAAGAGAAGCACTTTGATGATGAATTTTTAATACAGCTAGGAGAGTTTCATAATTCATAACAGTGAGAGAGATAATATAAGAAGTTGTATCAAATATGCATGCATTTTGTATGTTGAAAATAGCAGAGGTTTGTCTCATGATGATGGAGAATTTGAACTACAAAATGATGTAGGGAATTTGGGCCAAGCTAAACATGATGATACTCTAAGAACTTGCAATAACAGTGACAAGAAAATTTGCATGAGTATCTTCAAGAAGAATCTGATGAACTCAAGACAAAGCCAGGTATTTGACAGGGGAAAATATGGTTGGATTTTTAGATTATAATAGCTCAGAACAGGTGATGATGAATCACAGAGGATTAAGGGTTTCCAGTGCATGGACAACTCTTGCTTGTCCTCTTTAAAATTATTTTCCATGCATAGTAGTTTAGGGTTTTCGTTCACCTCCATCTTGCTGATGAGCCTAAAATATGTTCATAAGTTTGGATATTATGATGAACTTTTAATATCTTTAATTTTGTTATTTGTGGCTGTTTAAACTATGTTGAAACCTTTTATGAGAATATCCTGTAGCAAAATACTTTCATATTCCTGCAACTTATTATGTTGACTTGATTACATTTATTGCCCTATTGACTCCCTAAATGATTGGTATATCGCATACAATTTTTGAATGATGAAATAGATTTGAATGTGTGATTAATGGACGAATATTGTGTATGTGCCATACGCCTTTTCTTTCGCATATGTTACCTTTTGTTTCACAGGTTGTTAAAGAATGATCGAGTCAAGCGCAGTCAATCTCGGCCTTGTAGTAAATTCCATTTCCTGCACGACTTCGAGGAAGCTCTGATGAAGACTCTTTGACTGAAACCGTTGGGAAAGATTTTTAATAACAGTCAATTTGGAAAGAGTTGAGCGCTAGATTCTCTCTGGATCGGGTTGAACGCATAAATTCATTTATGAAGTTTGTTCCTTGATTCGGGGATACACTTTACTTCCACATCTTTCTTTGATTGGGTTAGTTAGTTAGTTAGTTGCTCTCCTGATTTAAAAATAAAGGTTCTCCTCCTACGCGAGAGAGACGATAGGTTAGGGTAAGATAGAAGATAGCAGATATCATGTAAGAATCAGTATGATAATGAAAACCAGAATCTGTTTGACAAGAGATAGAGTTTGTTGTTAGTTTCCATTTCAACAGAACAATGTATATCATTCTGTTTTTATGAATAAAGCTTGATGAAGTTCTGAGTTCAGCATCTGTGTAATCAGTAGATGCTTGCTAAGGGGGCCCACTTAGTAAGTATCTATAGCTAGTTAGTTAGTTGTTCTTTCCTATTGATCTTTAGTTAGCTTTCATCTTTGAAGTTTTCATGCAAACTCAATCTTATATTGCTCCTGCATTATAGAGAATCCATCCCTGTTACCTACAGCATAAGGCCAGTCCATGGTTTGTGTTTCAGTCGTAGTTGTTATGGTTTCTATCATAGTTGAGTTAAAGAATTTTGCATTACCTTCCTGTGGCGTAGATAGAATTCCTTTCCAGTATTTTTTTTCTGCTAAGATTTGACCGAAACTAGTTCTTAGTGCATATATTTTGCTGCGCCATTTAAAGTATACGTCCCTTGGTTTGACAAATAAATGAACATCCACAAAGAGATGTTAGTCACCTTTTAGAATGTCTAATTCCCAGGAAAGGTTCTACTGTGATTTTCATATCCTTTTGTGGGTGTGGCCACTTGCATTCATTTTGCATTCATTCCATCATGTTATTTTCCCATTTCCATTTTGCTCATTTTGTGTCTAGTCTGCTCACCCAAAGATTCTAGATCCTTGCAATGATCTTACTATCATTCATCCCTAGATAGAGCCATTGTTAGAACTATAAAAATATGATGATTTTACATATTGATCTTACTCATAAATTTCTAGATTGGTCCTACCTTGAGTGCAATTTTTCTCTCTTCATGACATTTTTCTTGCATTTTTCCCTATTGCCCCTCTGAATCCATTGAATTATGGATTTTTCATGTCATAGACCATATCGACATTGGTCTATCTTGGTCTCCCTTACTCATGTTGCTTGTGTGTTAACATATGTTTGCTGTAGGTGGTCTACAGAACTTTTTCATTATCACAGCGATCGACATCCACATTTGGGTTTATATCGACATGAAGAAAGCAGGGTCTCCCCGATCCATTGTGTGCTTTATATTGGTAAATGTCTGAGTTTCCTATTGGCAAGATGTTTCTACTATCACAGTGACCAAAATTCATCTATTGTTTCATATCGGCATGAGTTTATTCCTCGGTGGATGCTCTTACCAAACTCATCATGTCTCACCAACCGGAGGAACATGATATAACATATCGGTGTGAGTTGCGACGTCGATATAATGTCATGGTCAACTCTTGTGGTCTCACCGAATAACATGCGGGGGTTTCATTTTGTCCAAACATAAAGTCTTTGGTGAGAAGTCGTAGCGACTTCACATTGTCTCACCGATCAGTGGCGGAACGATGTGCATATTAGTATAAGTTGGGGCTATCGCCGTGAGGTCTTGGCAAGTGACCTTTGGTCTCACTGACACTTAGTTTGAGTCTTCGCTTCGGCCAAACATTGGGTCTTTGGTCAAGGGTCTTGGAAAAGTGTATATGTCTCACTGACAGAGCATAAAGGTTCTTTTCAAATGGCTTTCGGTGTGAGAATTGCATTCTCTTGATGAACATGAACAATCTCAGGGCTTTCGGTAAAATAAGGATCATTCTATATGAGGTCTCCCTAATATCAGATGGTCACAATGAAGTATTTTTGACTAATGGTGCATCGATGAGAAAGAAAATAAGTCACAGCGACACACAAGATTAGTAATGGGCTTTCGGTATGACTTGATGAACTCTATGGGACTTCTCCCCGATTTTGAGTTGTCTTGGCGAAGGAAAATGAAGGATGCATTTTGGCGTGAGTGTGCTTATGTCACAGCAACATACATGACAGATGAAGATTTTTGGTGAAACTTAATGTGGTCTACATGGTTTCTCCCCGAGAGCGATGGGTCACGGCGATGAACAGAGGAACACGGGATGACTAACAATTGACGATTGAATTGCCTTCGACATACTGTTGGATTTTCTTGGGGACTGGTTCACTGATGATTAATAAGATTCAAATACTGTGGTTGACATGTGAATTTCTAAAATACCATTGTAGGTTGACATGAAATTTTCCCAAATACTTAGGTTGGCCAACATGAATTTGAAGCTATATATTTCCTAGTGCTGGTGTATAAATAGGCACTCCTGATTGTAATTGAATCATTAGATTTAAGATCAAAATAGATGCAGTAGATTAGGAATGGACACAGTAGAATAAAGTCTCATTCTAAAGACTATGTTGCATGTTTTCAAATTGCGATTTCAATGAAATTTATCTAGTGTGGTAATTTATTCCTTGTTTCAATTGTCTGTTGAATTTATTGAAAATTATTACTAAGCTATCTCCAAGTTGATTCTTTCTGGTTGTTTAAATTGATATAACAAGCTTATTTTCACTTTATCAGTGCACATTTGTTGTATATGTGTGGTTAATTAATTGGTTCTCTCAAGAAGAGATTAAATCCTTTTAGTTGATCACAATAGTCAGGGAGATTCATTTGGATTATTAAAGTAGAGATTAGTAGTCATAATCCTGCATGTTTATACAAGTTGTAAACATAACATATTCCAACAATTTGATTTTCTGCCAGAATAGGTTACCCACTTCTATTTCATTTGACTCTGCATACCCAATAAGGCACTGGTCTTTGCACTTCATCATTTTAAATTCATTCAGTTTCTTTACATTTGTTAATCTAGCATTTTAAGATTTAGATTTAGAGGATTGTTATTTATATCAAGTTTGAATTCATTTGTCCACTCCCATTTCCCATTGTGGGAAAAATATTTCAAGAAAGATAAGCACATCAAGTCTGCCCAATTCATATAGGTAAACCCGCCTAGGTTTAGCAGCGCCTGAAGAGTAGAAGGTTGAGTTCTCTTGACCTTGGCTGTTACCCTAAAACATATCAAGAGATTGGCAGCCTCTTGAGGTATCTTTACCTATGTTTTTGAGAGCTAACAGAACAAATTCTAGCAATATGGGACAACAATGATCAAGAGGGATGATCATGCCCCCAAGATAGAGATCTCATAACAAATCAACATAAGCACAAAGGGAACATGCATGATATCAAGAATAATGACAAGGCATCAGACACAATGCCAAATATGAAAGATAGAAAAAGGATAAAGAAAGAATGAATGAAAGAATTGGATCAAGATTCGATCATTTGTCGAACATGATGTGGATTAGATCTAGGTTGTTTGTCTAGAAAATTACATACTCACTCTGAGGCGACAAAACTCATGGTTTTCCACTAGGTGAGAAGGCCTAAAAGGTGAGAAACATACACTCATGGCTGGTATGCACTCACACACATGAAGGTGGCTATGGGGAATTTCATGCCTCAGAATGGGATTTTTGCTCAACCATACCAAAGTTATACCTCTTGATAACTTTAATAGGGCATCACAAAATAAAATGACTTTTCAAGTTTCTTGAGAAAAGAAAAACTTCATATGGTTGGAGGTCATGGACAAACATGATGGCTCCACAGGCATGCAAGCTGTGTTATGCAAGGTGGCGATATAAAAAATTCAACATGCAACGAATTTCCAAAGGATTCTTGCTTAGTTCATGTGAGATCTTTAACTTAGGGAACATTATGTCTAAGGTCTCCAAGAGAGGACCAATCAAAGAACATAAAATTTGCAACTTAGTGGATGCAATGTGTTGCATCAAGCCACTAAGAGAAATGTCATATGCTAAGATAGATAATTCTCATGAAGGACATTATACCCAATATCATCCACAGAGTGAAAAAAAACATCATATGAAGTAAGAAGACTTCACTCAGAACCAAGAGAAGGAAAAAATGCAAAATGATAATTCCAATGTATGCCCCAACTTTAAAGAAAATCCTACACACCATACTATGACCAATTACTTTAAAGTAGCAAATGAAAAATGCAAAGAAGACTTGAAAGAAATGAACGGCAACTTGGAAAGCCCTATGCCAAGTCATTTTTTGAGTAAGGTTAGGTCATGTAAAGGAAAGGAAAAATAAAAGGAAGAGGTTTCCCCCAAAAAGAAAACACCAAACACATAAGGGATATATGGATTTGGGGTCAGTATGTTCTTTGCTGCAATGTTGTTTAGAGAGCTCAAAATAGTCATCATCCCCCAAATACATAGAAATAGAAGAATGACACAAAGAGAGTGACAAATAAAAAGAAAGAACCTTTTGGGTCAAAATGGAAGAGACATAGGGTGTCTCAATGCTTTGCATCATCTCCAAAAGGAAAACACAAGCCAAATGAAAAAGGAAAGTTGTTCAAAGGAAAAGGAAAATACTTTTGGGTCAACATGAAGGAGACATGAATTTCTCAATTACTTACATCATCCCCAAAAGGAAAGCACAATAAAAATAAAAAATAAAAGGCAAAGAAAAAGAAAAATCCTTTGGTGCAAGAGCACCTACACCTTAATGATGAAATTGAGGTCTTGAAAGACATTTAAGGAGGGTAGTAAGTAGGATAGTGTTAGTATTTGTTGTTTTCCATTTAATAAGGTCCATCAAGACCATTTTTAATGTAATAAGGGGCTTGGAAAGTTATTCTTGTTGAAAATGCAAAATTGCATACTAATTGTAAAGTTATAAACTTGTCAACTTTGGGGATTTGAGGAGTCATTAATATTTTAAAAGTTGTTAAGGGAAGTTATGCACATTGGAGGGGTTAGTTGAAGTTGAAAATATATAAGAACATCTTGCAATCTGGAATCAAGGATTAATGAATGCATTTTTTGTGGAGTATATGCTCTGTTCAATGCCAAATCTGTGTTTTTCTAGATTTTTCCTGAGTTTTTGGTCTCCGGTATAGACCCGTACATGTGTGGTATGGTCTAAAAACTTTCATGTTTTCAAATTAAATGTGTTTACACATCTTTTTTTTGTTTTGGAAGACTAATCTATTGTTTTGTAGAAGAAACTTCAAGAACATAGGGTCTGCCCTGTTTCACAGCCTTAAGGGTTTGAAGGTCACATTATAATGATTCTCACCAATCCACCCACTATTTTTGCAATGTAACTCAATGGATTGGTGTGTAATATGGTAGTGTAGATTTTTCTAAGATTTGGAAGGCAAGGATAGTAGTTAAATTGACAATGGAGTGATGCCCTAGGCTGGGCATTGATGATTTTATCATGAAAATGAGAAACTTAAGTAGTGATTTTCAAAACCAATGAAGATAATGGTCTTGTGAGTGTTCATTATGTTTTTGCAAGGGTATTAAAAGGTGTTTCGACCAGTGGTTTAATTTTGGAAGCTTTGGAAGTGTGAATTCCAACAAAACCCTTAGTTTTTGCATGGTTTAGGAGGGTTTCTTGGGGAAACATGGTAATGACCTTGTATGGGAAAAATGATCATGGAATTTGTGGATTTGCATCATGATTTATGAATTTTTTGGGTGTTTTAGAGGATATCCTACATCTAAAAGGTACTTTCTTTAGAAAAGAGGGGTAATTTACTAGCCCTAGGCAGTGGCATGTTATTGAATCTCTGACTTGGACCAAAAGAGTTGATATTGGTTTTCATGTATGTTATATAACTTGAAATTTTTTATCTTAATCCACAATTTTTTTGATTATTTTTTTGGCAAGTGTTGGAGTTAAGGGCCTAAAACCTGGTTTGCACTGCTACTAGGGTTGCAAGGGTGAAAGTGGGAAATTACACTTCTGTTTGTTGTAAAACTTTGGGAGTTGTTTGGATTGGTCTAATAGGCCCCTTTTAATATTTTTAGATGCCTCTTGAAGGCAAGTTGACACTTTGAGTGACTTTGGATCTCCTAGGTCTACATCAGCCTTTTGGGTCAACATGAAAGAGACATGAATGTCTTAATGCCTTACATCATCCCCAAAAGGAAAACGCAAGAAAAAGACAAAAGAAAAAAAATAAAAAATCCTTTTGGGTCAACATGAAAGAGACATGAATGTCTCAATGCCTTTCATCATTCCCAAAAGGAAAACACAAGAAAAAGACAAAAAAAATTTAAGGCCTAGAAAAAGAAAAAGCCTTTTGGGTCAACATGAAAGAGACATGAATGTATCAATGCCTTGCATCATCCCAAAAAGGAAAACACAAGAAAAATACAAAAGAAAAAGGAAACTAAAAATAAAAATCCTTTTGGGTCAACATGAAAGAGACATGAATGTCTCAATTCCTTGTGTCATCCCCAAAAGGAAAACACATGAAAAATAAAAAAGAAAAAGGAAAAAGTGATATACGACATAGAGAAGAATGAAGGTACAAATAGAGGAATTCCACAAAGAGAGAGAAAATCAAACAAAACATAACAGAGGATCACATTACACACATTCTAACACACAAAAGAAAAGAAAAATAAAATGCAAAAGACTAATAAGGAAAATGCAAGTCAAGCATCGAGCAAGTCATTCACCTCCCAGTCTCACTTGGTATAAGCAGAAGGTGAATAACACAACTAAGGGACAATGAAAAATGCATTACTAGGGCAAGGTTAACAAATTCTTGCCCCCACTGGGTGCAAGGAAATAATGAGATGAGGTAGGTGATGGGAAAGGTCATGTAATAGCGAGAAGGGAATGTTCGACAACTATTGCATGACAAGGAGTTGGAGGGTGTTTTTATGGGTTCACTCGGTAGCAATTATTGCCATCGAAATGATACTTGCTTAGTATTTCTTTCAATTGATGACACTCATCACTTTAATGTCCAAGAGCATGATCATATGCACAATGTGGAACATTGGCATATTTAGGATACATCACCAACTTGTTCATAGGTTGTAATAGTATGAGTTCTTTGTTTAAAAGTATTTGTAATTTCCTTTCATATTCAAGTGGTGGACAAGGAGGAAACTTTAGTTTTTGTAACTTGTAAGGTCTCTTGCATTTCCTAGATTCACCCTTTTCTCAAATTGAAGGAGGAGGACCCAAAGTGATCCTCTCATCCTTGTCCTTGTTATCGGGCAAGGAGTGCTCTTGAGGAAGGACATTTAGATCAGGAGGGGAATCAAAGATCATTGTACCATTGTCACGAAGTCTTAGATATTCTCTAGGAGGCTTGTTATTATGAGAGAAATATAGATACCCTAACCCCATTTTGTTTTCATCTTTTGTATTTTTCTCTAACAATTGATGAATGTCATGTTTAGTTGTTGTGTCACATCCTTGTTTGCTTTAAATTCTAAAACTTTTTCCATCTGTTTCTTCAAGGTTGATTGGATTATTGGTGACTTTGTTATCATAAAATGGTTGAGTGGTTGTTTTTTTAGAAGAACTAGCTTCACCTTATGTAGGGAACTTGGTTCTTCATTTGTTTCGAGATGTAAATAACCAAACATTTTAGGAGGTGGTACTGTAGGAAGGTCTTGTTGTTTCATGGAGGGATAAAAGGATGCATCGTCTTCGAGGTTGTCAAGGAAAGTGTTTAGGAACTTTTTCATGCTATCATCTTGTCCAATGATGTCAACATCACAAGGAGGACATGCATTAGGAGTTGAGTGAGCACAAGGAAGTTCAATGTCATGAGGATCAGTCAAAAGGCACAACTTGACATATCAACGAATGATTTCAATGACATCCAAAGTTTATTAAAACACATATCCACGATGCAAATTAATGAAAGTAAACTAGATGAAAGAGATTGAATAAAACAACAAATCTAGAAATAGTAAAAGAAAGGTAATAACAGAAAACAAAAATGCAGAGAATGAATTGGAAATGATAGAAAATGCAGTGCAAAATGTGCAACTGGACTAAGTCACCCAGGGTGGTGAATGAGTCTAGGTATTGATTTTTTTGAAAATTTTCAAAAAATTTGAACGAGATTTTATGCTTTCTATCTTTTGAGATGTAGATATAATATGAATATGCAGAATTTTTGTTGATTTTTAATGAAATACGAATAAAAAATGCAAGTTATATAAGCTTTTCACTAATGCAAATTTAAAACCCTAGAATTCAATTTAAACGATGCAAAATGTAATGCAATGTTGATGTGAGCTATTCCTAGGATGTAAATGCACTTGAAATCAAAAATATGATGTTCAAAATTCAGGTTCACTAAAATGTGGACTATGGAAATGGATTCACTACTTTCCTTATCCACTCCTAAAATAGGAATGAAGGAAGAGGAATCTGATTTCGCAAAGTTCACACTCAAGAACAATTCCATGAGACTCCAATGCAATAGAGATTCAAATATATCAAAGGAGATTGTTATTAAGGCTGGAAATGGATAAAGAAGATAAATTATTAATGTGAAACTAAGGAAATGCAAAATGTTTGAAAACATAGTGTGATATGCAAAATGAACTAAAAATGTATACAAACTATAGCAGAAATTAATGAGAATAAAGAGGTGCACCTGGAAACTAGAAAGTGATGGAGAGGAGCTCTAGAATCCTACATAAATCATTATTGAATCTCACAAGGACTCATATGCCAAGCTAGGCGACTTAGTCCAGTTCCGGGGAAATATTTTCAAAACAATTTTCAAATAAAAGGGTACTCATAATTGCAAAAATCACTTTTCAGGCCTAGTATTGGGACTAATATGCCACTAATGGTGACTTATTCAACTTCCAAATTTTGGGATATTCATTAGTGCAATCTATAGCTCTTGGTCTGTACTTGAACTCTTGACAATTTTTCGGATCTGAAACTATAGAAGCTAACCTATAGGTGTTCTCCAAGCTTCTTCAAGGGTTTTTACCACTTTGAATGACTTTGATGAATTGTTGAAAACTTTTAACACCTTACTCTTTGACAAATCTCCACACAAGACTTGTAAAACACATGCAAAAAGGGGGAATAGTGTTAAGGGTTAGTGAATAGTGGTTTGCCTTGGTCAAACATCGGTTTGGTAATTAAGCCCTTGAAAATGAAATGAAATGAAAAGAGAATGATTAATTAACAACATGCAATGCTACAACTCACCAAACCCTAGAAGTAGAAATCTAAAGATATACAAGTAGAAGCCCCAGAGTGCTTGAATACAAAACACTTGATTACTTTGGAAAATTAGGAGAATTTAGGAGATTAAGGAGATGAAAATGAGAGGAAAAACCTTATATTTATTCATAATTTTGTAAAATTTCCTGAAAATACCACATCACAGGCTGACCTCAAGTCTTCAAAAATAATATCCTGCGAGAATTTAGAAATAATTTTGATTTTTGAGCCAAAGGGACTAATTCGCACTTCATGGCGAATGGGTCCCAGTTAAGCATTTTAAGTGGGTTTCAGAAGTTAAGGTGTATTAAATGATGTTTAACGGGATTATTCTCAAAAATACACTTACATAGGTCCTGTAAGTTTATAATGGGGCCAATTAATCATAAGGGTCAAATTATTGGTAGCAAGCCTGGAAAAGTGTGGAATTTTGTTACAACACTTTACAACACTTTGAAATAAGGCTTGGTAAGTGATAAAAAGAGGTTATTTAGGTGAAATATATTGGACCCTACAAAAGTATGAAAGTGTGTTACAACACTTTACAACACTTGAATTCTTTTAATTTGCTAGGGCCCAAGACCTAATGTGAATGTGTTGTCCACATTGCAACATTAAATCAAGGCACAACTAAGCCAAAGTCACAAGGAGGAACCAAATGGTAAAGAAAAAGTAGGAGGGTTACTTTTTCGGTGTCCATAGCAAGTATATGTATATGTATATTTATGGCTCTTGGTACCACATGTACATTTTTTTATATATATGCAATCTATATCTTGACATTTTTTTGATGTATATATGAGATGATATGAAATTATAATGTGAGTATAATTTTGTTGCCTTTATGTGATGAAATTCTATATAATTTGATATATGCATCTAACGATTTATTTTTTATTTGATGATATATGATGGATGGATATGAAGATGCTTAGATTAGATGGTGGCATAATATGACTGATTTTTTTAATATAATTTTATTTTTTATATGATGACTATATGATGATGTAATTAATTATGATACAATGATTGATGATGTTATTTCCGAAGTATGTTATGGTAATGGATACAGGATTTATTGTTTCATGTGTTAGATGCATATGAAAACTAAGAGGGAGGAGGCTGAAGTAGTTGTGCATTATAAACATTTAATCCCTCATAAACATTCAAACCCTTGTTAGCCTTTAAATGCTTATCATGTATTAGAATAATGTAGACATATGAAACTACAATGCAAACACATCCAAACACATAAGAAAACTAGATTTACATGGTAACCCTAAGAAGTAAAAATCCATCATGAGTATTACATCACATATATATGAATAACAACACTAAATATAATTAGGCTCAGTGTGAAAGGCTCATTGCCTATAAAAAGAAGAAAAGGATCATTTCCAAGAAGAAAGAAGAATAGAAGAAACTACTATACAAAGATTTACTATCTTAGAGAAATAGAAAAATCTACTAGTACAACTTTGCACCATCCACAACCTTCATCTCACTACCTCAAGAAACTTCAAGTACACTATAAAGGTAGAAACCTTCTTCTCACTGCATTTGAAGTCATAAGAACTCAATCTAACAACCAGATAACCATACTTGATCACATTTGAATAAACACACTTTCCACACAGATCCACACACCTCTCCAATAATTCACCTTGGATTTCTATCATTCATGACTGTAAAAAAATATTTTGGCTTCCAATGGCTTTCTTGCACTTCTATGGTTTTTCACCTAAAAGGAGAAAGATGGGCCAAAATGGGTAATGTCTACACTCAAAATCAATGCATGGATGGATGGAATATGCCTAAATGTAATGTCTAACTGCAAAAAAATGATAAAATAAATGAATTATCAATGAAAAACCTAAGAAATAGGGGATGTTTGTAAACACATTATCATATGCAAAAACACCTAGAAATGAAAGTAAATTGTAACAAAAATTGATGAAACTGAAGGTGTGCACCTAGAGGCTGAAAGAGGATGAAATGAATGTTCGAAATCCTATAAAAGCTGATGCAGAAGCCAACTAGGACACTTGTGCCAATTTGGGCGACTTAGTCCCAAATCTGGAAAAAACTGTTTTGGAGCCCGTTTTAGCCAAATGGGCGTCCAAATCTATAGAACGCACTTTATAGGCCTAGCAGTGGGACTAATTTTCCATTATTGATGACTTATTCCACTTTTAAATTTTTGAAAATCTAAAAGTGGAAATGGAAGCCCTCGATCTGTTCTTTCTGTTCCTCAAGCTGTCTGATTCTGAAAATGTCAAATTTTGGCCTGAAAGTGACTTATTGTTGATATTTTGACCTTCCAAAGAGGAAGATGACTCCAACCAATCTTCAACCTATTCTTTAATGATTTTCAAACCCCCAGGACACCTAAATATATAAACACACAAACAAAGAAAGAGAAATGTTGAATGTTAGGGCATGGGGGTTTTCCTTGGTCAAACCCCTTTTTAGGTAATTAAACCAAAATGAAGAAATAATGTAATGAAGCATGAAATAATGGATTTAAAGACTTTCCATGATGAAGAATATTTATTTTTTGTAGAAATAGATTTAGATTCTACTGTTGAATGTCCTTGGAAGCTATATTGATGACTTAGAATGCTAAAACCCTAACTTGCTTGACTTGAGGACATGATGAATGATGAATGAATTATTATGAGTTATAAATTAGGGTTTATAGGCTTATATTTATAGGAAATCCACCTAATTTTCCTATTAATTAGATCCCTAATGCTAACATGAAAGAAAATTAAACTTAAAATCTAACTTTTCCTGCTGGAATGTCAAAAATAGCCCAAATGAGACTAAGTCAGCAAGATGGGTGACTTAGTCCCACCTGGATGGGACTAAGTCACACAAATGGGTGACTTGGTCCCACAGGGGGTATTTTTCCAGCTAGATTGTTGAGGATTCAATAAATTAAGATTCTAGGTTGTTCTAGTCAAGTTTTTTTAATCAAATTATGCCTCAAGAAGCACAATATGGGGCCATAGGGGCCTATTAATGATGATGTAAAGGGTAATTATGGCTAGGAACATAAATTTCAATGTGGAAGTGTGATTAAATACACTTTACATCATTAAAATGAGGTCCACATAGCCTAGAAGGGCACGACATCCAATGTAAATGTGTAAAACACATTACAAGACTAGATCAACACTAAGTTTATTTTAAAATCCTTTTATATTGATGTGATAATGCCATTAAATATATTTTATAACATTGAATTAGGGAAAATAGGTCCATTAAGTCTAGAGAAGTGTGAAATTATTTTACAACACTTTACAACACCTTTACAAGATATTGTTAGATGAGTTTTATTTAGTTTGCAAGAGTCCAAGACCTAATGTGGATGTGTAAAACACCTCACAACACTAAATTAAGGCCTCATTAAGTGCAATCTATCATCAATTATTCCCAAATCAGGCAAACAAAAAGGGATACCTTTTCTATGTCCATAATGACCTAAAAAATTTCAATTAGGTCAGCCTTAATGAAAGGTATGCACCTCAAACATGCATCACTAAGATAGATCAACATCAAACACTTCCATAGTGGAAATAAGTTAAGGTAGACCGCACAAAGGGTTAACTAGGACCCAAATATATATCACCACACTACTCAACACATCCATAATCAATGAGGTACCTATGCAAATAGTGCTAGCACTCCAACTCATCCAAGCCTAAACTAACACTACAAGAAACCACATACACACTTCTCCAAGTCTGAAATCAACATGTTGAACACACACCAACACTTCACAACATCCACATAGTACCTCAAAATATTCCAACATCATTAGAATATTCTAAAACTCTACCACAACAACTTTAAACTAAGAACATCATTCTATGCAACAAGAAATACTACCATATAACACAACTTATGACTCTAGGCTTGTGGAACAACTCAACAACAAAAACATCAATGGAAGGTGGATACAAAATATATAAGCATGTTCCCAAATCTGCAAGGAAAGAAAACCTACTATAGATAAATATAGAGCAATCTCATTTCTCCTAGATAACCTTCAACATAGATAGGAAAAATATCAAACACAACTTTCACTAAAGAATTATTAGTTATTTAAAAGAAAACAAAAATTTTTCATTCATATAAATACTAATTAAACTTATAATAACTTTTGACAAACAAGTTGCTACTGCAAATATAAATCCATATCAGGTTATCTTTATTTTGAAACATATCATTTCCATGGGGCTTTCCAAATAAGATCTCATGACCTTATAATATTTCATTTATCATTTTATTCTACCTTAAAAATTTGCTCGCAGATGGGTGTTTAGCAATTACTTTAAGGTGATGGTATACATTCCATTATGTGAATCACTTTGTTCACATATGTTGGACTTAGTGATGCACATGCTTGGAATTTTGGTCATTTTTTAGTTCCTCATTATAATTATGGGAACTATAATTATTTCTATGGTTGAAATGGGTAAACAACTACTAAATACTAGTCCTTACTAGCCCTTGTGTGTTTCTCATTTTCTAAACTTTTAGAAGGCTCACCTAGTGAATATCAGACATCACTTACTTGTGATGCCTTAGTTCATGGTCTACATAGAAATTATTAGAATTTGTTATCCCACGAGTCATTAATATCATGGGTATGGATTTTAGTAAGATTTATGTGATGCTTGGTAGTCCATGATTTTCACACCTACCTTTCTGCATGTTTTCATATTATTTGTATTATTTTTTCATTGTGCTTGTATCATTTGTTTGTTTCTTTGTATCTATTTTATATTTAAGTTGTGTGTGTCTTCATTGTGTATGCTTCATGTTGTCATTCTGCATTAAATTTCATACATATGTGTTCCCTTGTCTTTATGTTGTCTTACCATGGGATCTTGAATCCTAGGGTCTTATGCACTTCCCTACATTTAATAATATATTATCTCTCAAATATTTGGATAATAAAAACCCTATTAATGTATTATTTTAGTGTGAATAGAAGTGTAAGTTAATACTCTCACTGAAGTGTAGGCTAAATGTAGAATCCTAAATTTTTACTCTTGAATTTTTTTTACTAGGTTTTGCTCCCCCCATGTGAATTATGCACCTAATTTCATAATTATGATTTTAATTTCTAGTGTTAAAACATTTATCAAAAAACAAAACATGGGAAATAAAATTAGGTATTTAGTACATTTCCCCTGACACTTTGGATCCCTAAAAAGGAATCATGGCTAGGGTACATGTTTCCCTAGATTTCCCATTTTTTATCTAAATTTAAATATGTTGATGTTAGGACTTTATTATTTGAAATTCATATTTTGATTGTTAGCTATTAGGATTTACTTTTTAGGAAATTATAATTTTTTTATATAAATACATCGTATTTTCACCACTTGAATTAACAAGTAATTTTTAAGAGAAATTATTATACTTAATCAATTCATGTGTAGTCAAAAGAAGAATTTTGATGATTATTACAAATTTTATCATTCAAGAACCATTTCAAGTTGCATGTGAGGTGCACTCATGTTTTGTATGAATTTTATTTTTAATAACTAGCACTTGTAGGTCATAAAATCAAATCATGAAATAATTGATCCATGAAGGTGATGAGTATGACTTTAGAACATCAAGGAGATCTGATGTAAATGGTGAGTTGCAAAGAATAGTCAATTATTTGCTTGTTTATCATTTATCTTCTATCGCTCAAAAGAATAATCTATCTTTTTTCATCAATTTTTCCATTGTGGAGGTAGGAATACAAACACGGTCTTTGACTTAGGCAAGCCATTATATGGCACAACCCTTTCCCTCTTTAAATTTGTGTAGGTTGCAGATCTAAAGTGAATTTGAGGAATATTGAAGGCTATTTGTTCATCCTTTAACTTAAACCCTACAATTTTTCAAGTCATGAAATCTACATTTTTTGAGCAATGGACAAATTTCTGGCAACCAATCTCAAAAGATAGAAGCTACATGCTAGTGACCTCAAGCTTGTGAAAGAATTTTTCAAAAATCAAGTGTATAGGAAAGAGGGTGCCCTAAACTTTCTAAATTTAGCCCAAATTGAAATTTTAATTTCTTCTATATCTTCCATTTATAGTTCTAGATTCCAATTTTTTCTATTTGTTTTTAGTTTCACATAATTTATAACAAAAAACTACATTTTCATAGTTTGGATAGATACATCCTTTGATTACATCAAAATCCAAATTAAAAATATACTCTCAAAATAATCTAGATCTAGGGTTTATTAACTCACCATTTAGGTTTTTATTTTATCCAATATCCTTGTTCATCTAGATTCACCCATTTTTTTTGGAAAGGAATTAATTTTACTGATCTAGTCTTTAGACCTAGGATCTCCTTAAATTCCAACTAAACAATAATGTTTATTTTTGTTTTGTGTTGTGGATTTTGAATTTTTGTGACTTGAATGATTATGAATTGGTTAATTTATAAATGAAATTATCTAATTATGAAAAATATGCTATTGCATTAGACTAGTCCATATAGACAAAATTCAGGTCCATAAATGTAGAGAGTAGAAATAGAGGAACTTGGTATTAAAATTGCATGCAGATCTATCCAATCTAGGGCATAGTACACCCTAGTTTTTCTTCCTATTTTTGAGAATAAAATAACTAGGCTTGAGGTCCCTAGTCTATAGCTTCTCTCTTCTGAGAATTCATTTCAGAACTTCATTTTTTGATAAGAAATTCCATCTGTTGTGACTTGACAACTTGTAGGGTTAGAGTGCATGAATGATCAAGTAGCCTTCAATATTCATCCAAGTTACTTCATATCTATAACTTGCACGCATAAAAGGAGAGGAATTTTTGTTCCATTTAGGGTGTCGCCTAAGTTAAACCCTATGTTTGGTATTTCTACTACCAAAATAGAAATTTATGATAAAAGAGAGTGTATCCTTTGTTGGATAGGGGCTAATTGTTAAATAATTGTTGAATTAACAACTTTTCTACAACTCAACACTTAGATCTAATCTCCTTGATGGAATAAATTCATAATAATCACCTTCGAGGATAAATTGTTGCTTGATTTTGTAATACCCCTCCTCTTACTATTTGGATTTATTATTTTTTTCTATGCGTTCGTTTGCTACTTGTGACTGTGATGATACTATTATTGTTTGGTTTGGTGGTTCGATTAGTAGACTGTTGGTGATTATGCGTATACACTTGAGGATTTGATTATTTCATATGACATTGTGGTTGGTTAGGTTAGTTGATTTTAAGAATTATATTATGATGTAGTGATTTTATGAATTATGTTATGAGATGAATTGTTAGTTTAGAAATGTTAGTTTATCAATTATATCATATTGTTAGAACATGTGTGATGAAGGACAACATAGCATCACTCATTCGCTAGTAACCTGCTATGCTGCGATTCCTTCTCACAATGCAATGCTTCAATTTAATGCTTTGATTTTATATATATGTATGCACATGTACACGACTTCATTTGTATGTAGGATTTGTAGGTACAAGTCTTGATTCCATCTGCTTCGGCTGGATAGGGCGAGCACCAATAACCCAACGGTATAAGTTGAAAAAGGGGTGACAACGAAGTCATCTTGTCCCATGATGTTAGACCATCTTGTCTAAATGGTTTTGTACGTTCTGGTAGTTGTCGTTCATTGTGGGTCATGTTTGTGTTTTGTCGTATTTAATTGATGTTGATATTTTATAAGTTGTGAATTAGTTAATTAAATGTTGGTATTAATTGTTTATTTTAATGTTAGATTAAATTGTATTTAAATATTTAAATGATTTATTTATTTTTTGAAAGTCATGAGTTTTATTGTGTGATATTATAATATTAAATTGTGTGTTATTTATTTTAATTAATTATCTTGTTGAGGATAATTATTAGAATAAATTATTTAAATTAAATAGATAATGTGATGTGCAAGTAAAGTGGTAAAAATAGAAATTAAAACAATGAAACAAATAAAAGAATGAAAAAGTTGTGAGAACGAATAAGAATATAGATCTGATTAAAAAGCTTGCTTTTAAAGAATTATTTTCTTTTATTTTTTGGATTTTTAGAGTTTTTGGATGAAATGGACAAATCTTTTATTTAATGAGTAATTTTGTGAGTTTGCTCACACACGGAAGATTAGGGATACAGAAGTTGCACAAGTTATTGATTATGTATTTTTGAATCTAAAAAGAATATTTTTTTCAATCTTTTGCTATATTTTGAGGAGAATTTTAGAAAGGGACTGGGGAATCAGTTATTGGTGTTGCTTTGGGGAAGTTTTCTGAACAAAGAATCGGTTCGAGTTTGAGCATGAATAAGGAGCTCTCTGAGGCCGTCCGAAATCAGCTTCATCAGATTCTCAAGAGCGCAGGACTCTAGGTTCCACTCTTTTCTCATAATAGTTTTAAATCTATAAATGGAATAAAGAGGTGTGTTAAAATCAATCTCTGGTTGAAAAAGAAAATCTTCTATGAATTAGATTAAAATGATTTCTTCAAAATAAGAAAAAGAATAAGATCTTCTTTGAAAGGAAAATTCTTGTTGAATTTGGAAAATCTTGTTTTGCAAACAAACTGAAAATAAACTCTTCAAATTTTGTTTGGATATACTCAATTTCTCTATTATTCCTGTGGAAAAGAACAATCCTTGCATTTTAATGGAATTGAAATATTATTTTGAAAATAAAAAAATATGTATTTTAAATTTATGGTGATTCTATATGTTACACAGAAAATTGTGTTCCCTGTGTTTAGATAACTGTATATATATTTGTGTATATTATATATATATTAAATATATATACATATTTCGTATATATATATAATATATATAGTTTATATCTATTTTCTTCATTGAAATCGTTTTGTTTTTTTTTAAAATTGGAGTAAGATCGAATGAATTGTTTTCTTTCTATACAAATTGGGATTTTTGAAATTCTTATTCTGTACCAGGCAAATGAATTTTGTTTTTGTTTTCTGTGCTTATTGAAAAATTAAATAAAATATAAAAAAAAAGAGTTTGAAATCAAAATTTTATTGTGATAAAAGTATTTGTATGGGGATTAGGGAGGGGACGGCTAGGCCATACCGCGCCCCTATCCCAAGTAGGCCGCGGACTGGCCACAGCAGTCCTTACGAACTGCTATGCGCGACTGCTGTGTACAATAGCCATAAGGGCTGCTGTACCAGCTATGGCAGGCTTTATTAAGCCATGGCAAATGTATTTTATTTTATGCTTTTTTTTTTAACTTTTTTTTTAATTTCTGTTTTAAATTTTGTTTGATATGTATATTATGATTCTTTATAAAGTTTTTTTTTTAAATGAAATTTAATTTGTTATAAATAATTTTATATATAAATGTTAATTGGTATGAATTATTTTTATTATTATATATATTTAGTGTGGCTATATATATATATTTTTATATATATATATATATATATATATATTTTAATATATATATATATATATATATATTGTTTTATTCTATTATAATTATTTATTTTACTTTATTTTAAAAGGAATATTTGGTTGTATGGATTATTTTGAATGTAATTGAATTATAGGGTAAAATTATTTTATCATGAAATATTTATGGTAAAATTTTATCGTGGAAACTGAGTGCAAGTACTAGATAAAAGTGGATTGTTTGTGTTGATGAAATGTGGATTATGTTGTTAATTTGTGAAACCCTATGGATTTTTGATCTATCTTGTGCATTTTGATTATGGTTTTCCTTTATTCTAGTGGCAGTGTAGGAACCTTGTGTAATTGTGAGTTCAGTTGTTGTTTATTGAGAACCCTTGTTCCAGAGGCTTGTTACTTTAGAATATTATTCTCATCTTGGTTATGCTTTTGGAGTTGAAACTTATTGGTATTCTGCTTGGTAGGGTTGAATGGATTTGTTGAGTTATGTTTATGAATTATCACGAGATGGGTAATGCCTCGCGTGGCTTGGTTTCAAGTTATTTGCTTTATCTATTTTGGTTCAACCCTTGCCTAGTTTTGATTTATGTTAGGGGTCATAGGGAGAGTGGCTCTTAGTGGGCGCCAGCACCTCGGAAGGAGGAAGTGCTCAGGGGAACCCACGTAAGAGTAGTTAAATAAGTGATAATCTAAAAATAGAATTTAGGGGGATGGGTAGTAAAACACACAAGATAATAAAGTTTGGATTCCTTGTCTATGCATTAGGGCTATCATAGACTAATAATAGACTGAGTAGGTCATGGTCGGCAAAGTTGTAATCTCATCTTCATGAGAGGTTATCGACTCTGCATGAGCTACCCTATGGTGCCAGTGCCTCAAGTAGGACGAAGGGCTAGGGGATCCATAGATGGGTGCCAGCGCCTCAGTTGGAGGAAGTTCCAGGGGATCCCATGAGAGCTATGCGATGACACTCTCCACTTGACACCCTTGTGCTTTGTTTGTTGTTACCTTTGGATATTGTAATCTTTATGTTGTTTCTGAGTCTTGTGAATTTGGTTTATGATTGCTATCTGGTTACTTGTATAATTGGTGATGCTTTGCTTAATTGTGATGAGTTTCATAGTTTTAACTTGTTATGTGATTTGTGAATGTCGATGGTTGTTTCATTGTATTCCTTGAGTTGTATTTGTTTTTTGTACTATGATTTTGTTGAGTCGGTTTGGCATTCATGGTCGGGTTCTCTTCCTCATAACCTCTGAGCACGGGCGGTGAGTTATATTATAATTCAGATGGTTGGGTGGAACGTGCTTCGCACCCATTGGGTTCCCCATCAACATCCTGTCTTCTCAACATTTCCTCAGTGGAGTTGTACCAGTGTTCACCTTGTATTTCAAATTTCATTGTACTTGTATCATCCCACATGTTGGGAAATTCAATGTAATTCATTATCAAGAGATTATAATGTAACATTAAACGATGATGTAATAGTTAAGATCATTTGTATCTTTATTAAGAGATTTATTATGGTTGTTTTATGTAGTGTTTATTATTCTCGTATCATGGTTATTGGATGTATCCTCATTCATGGTTATTATAATATAAATGGTTATGTTGTAGTCTTTATCTTTATTTCTGTTTAGTTGTTGCGATGTAACCTCGCGTGCCCTAGAGAACTAAGTGTGTTAATGTTATGTAAGGTGTTATGTGATTATGGTTTAATGATATTTGTATGTTTAATTAAATTATTTTTAAAAAAAAATTATTTGCATTGTGTGTGTTCTCTGGGGTTTGCACATCACGCGTTATAGATTTTATTTGATTTCATCACATACAAGTGTTAGTACACCTAAAAAAATACATATAAACATGAACACAAACTCACGCAAAAAATGACATGAATGGTTGAATTCTTGAATGGTCTAATGTTACAATAGTCTTGATAACTCTACTCTTGACTAATTCTTAGGATTTCACTTGCTCAGTTGAATTCACTAGCTTTCTTAGGATTAAAACTATGAAAATGATTAGGTATTTATTTTAAATTCTTCTAATTTGTCAAAAATTAAATACTAATAGCTAACATTTGAAATTGGAAATTAAAATAATTAATTATCAACATCAACATATTTGAATTTGGGACCAAATTAGGTGGTCTAGTGTGTAGTGTACCCTAGGTTAGATCCACCCTTTTTGGGGATTAAGAGTGTCAAGGGAAAAATATTAAATGTATAGTTTTATTTCTCATGTTTTATTTTTCTAATAATTTTCATGAAATTGGAAATTAATACATTTAATTAGGTCACAACAAATAGGGGAGCCAAACCTAGTGTGATATTATCAATGGTGATAATTTTTGATGATATAGATTGACACCTTAAAAGAATCACTTATTAACTCATATTTGAGAAAAATAGATATGGAAATTCAAATCTTGCAATTTTAAGATACATTAGGTTCTATAGACATCCAAATTTATCACTTTTCATCTAAACATCCTCTTATCCAAGTTAATTAGTAATATTACTATTATTTAATTAATACCCTTAATTTTTCCAAATCCGTAAGGTATTTAATTAATAATTAAATACTTTATTCTCTTTAATCCTCCTTTCATCAAATAAATTAAATAAATAATACATTTATTTAATTCCTCACATGTAATTTTCATCTAATCCTAATCCATCTCCTAATTTCTTCATTAGGGATGTGCACATGCCTAATCCTTGATTAGGATGTGTCACATCCTCCAACTTTTGCAAGTTGGCTTCTAATCCTCATTTATCTTCTAATTACTGATTAATTAATCTTAATCAATACCTTGGTCAACTCTCCATCCCCCAAGGAATTTTTAATTCCTTTTTATTCCTCCAAGAATCCCCTTTTCCCATGCATCTTCTAGAATCTTTGACTTGTCACATCAAGTCACATGTGACAAACTCCCACCTTTTGGGAACATTGTCTTATCCACTAGATTCTTCCAATCATTGTGAATTTAAAATTTACTTTTATTCACCCAAGATTCTTCCCATCTCCCAATGTACTTGCAAGGTGCTTGTACTTCCTCCACCTCATGTACCTTTTTGCCACCTCACTTACACCTCATCTCCTCTTAGCCACGTCACCATCCACATGTCAAGATGTGAGGTCTTGTGAGTTCCCAACCCACCATAGCCCTTCATCTTGACCTTGTTGGATGAATCTCAACCGTCGAATTCTCTAGAGAATTCAAATTCTTCTATAAATACCCCCTCCTCAAGGGCATTTTCAACACTTTTTGATTTGAGCAACCTTATGCTGCCAATTTGCATTGTCAAGTATTCACTATCATTTAGCCATCCACTTTGATCACCTTGCACATTCAATCTTGTATCTAGCTACATCAAAAGCCATCCAAGGAGCACACAAATTCATCTAAATCAAGGGCCAACCAAGGAGTCTTCAATAGCAAGGAGGGTATAATTGATTTACGTTTGTATTTCATATATTTTCCTTGTTTTATCACTCTTTAGGCTAATCATTGAAGTGTTCTTAGTGTTTTTCCACTTGCATTTTTAGTTATTTTGCACATTAGAGTAGGGTAAAATTCCAAGGTACACAGGTTCAACAAAATATGATGTTAAAAAATGAATATAGGCCTAACACTAACTTAAATCAAAAAATTAAAACTTTTTAACATTTGAGGGACACAATAATGATCACAAAAGATCACTTGGATAGTGTGTGGAAGGAAAAACAAAAATGGATGATAAGGGTGTTGGTCCACTTTGGGTTGTTTTAGGTTGAAATAGTCATATGAGTTGATTTGATGTGTGTTATTTATGATTACAAAATAGATCAAATATGCGAGTACAAAAAAATATCAATACATAAGAGAAACACAAGACTAAAAAACAAAAAAGTAGATATACAAAATAATAGAGTAGGAAATGAGGAACTTGGAATTCAGATTCAGATCCAAATTGAGTGAACAAGACCAAGGGTTCCCCTGACTGAAATTAATGTTTTATATAATCTTATCGTATGTGCATGTGTGTTATAGTATGTAGGTTCTTTTCTATTCGGATTAGTCTCAAAACTTTTTCTGCCAATGAATAATTTATCTTGCTTTATTTTGATGAAGGTGTTTGTCTACTTGATATTAATTTGAGGTATTCCATATTCTCCATTTGTACTTTAGATTTGCAACTTAAAAGGAAGAGAGGAGAGGAAGGGTTGTGTTGTATAGGATTTTTCCTAATTCAAACCTCATTCTCATTTTTGCACATCCACAATTACTATGATAATATTGGATAAATAGTTCTTACCCTTGGTTGAGAAAATAAAAATGGATAATTTAAATAAATGACCATGATAATGCTACAACTTACAATTTAAACATTTATTCCTTGATGGTCTAATGTAACTTCTCACTTCACATCCAACAATAACTTGATAGTTGATTGTATATCCTGAAAGTGTTAGTACTCACATTGACAATGAACATAAAAATTGAAACAATCTTAGTCATGATTTGGCAAGGACATCATGATGAATTCCAAACATAATCTTGAGTAATGGAAGTTTTGTAAATGTGTTTCTTATTTTGTACTTGAATTGACTTGACTAATTTTTAGGATGCTCAAATTTCTTTCCTGACTGATTAGATATTCAAATGGTGAAAATTATATTGATATTCAATTCAATATTTATCACAATAATTATTTAGATGACAAAAAATGATTTTAAATTTGCAAACATATTAATTTCAACAATAAGATATTTAGCTTTAGGCCAAAAGAGTGTAGTCAAGTGTGAGGGTGACCATAACCAGGTCTATTTTAGTTTTTAAATACTTTTTAAATAATTAATTAAATTTAATTCCCAAAATTAACTTGATTTTCTAAAAATGGTAATAAAATTGCCAAATAGTAAGTATGATTAGGCCCAAGCACTTAAGGGAGAGATGAACATATTCTTACATTATCAGGGGTGATAATCAATTATGCTACATTGATATAATATTTCTTGAAGTATATAGTTAATAAAAAATTCTTAGTGATATCAAATTGGCTTGAATTAAATTGGAACACCATTTCTTATTATATTATCTAAAAGGTTACATTAGCCTACTCATAAAGGTCTTTCTTCAATATAGCTATGTGGAGTGCTACAACATGAAATTGGATACTCTATCTATTCTTGATAGTAACTTCATCTTGAATATATTTAACTATCTTGTAAATCTCACTATTGTATATGTATGGTTAATTATGAAGCCCATATTTTGGTGGTTTTCTCTCGAGTACTAGTGAAACGACATGACCCTCACATCTTCTAGGAGTTATTCCTTTATTTGTATCTCCAAAAATACCTAATCATGATGTACAATTTCTTGTAGAATGACAAATTAGGAATATTTGGATGATAACTACTAATATAAAAAATTGAAACACAAATTCATAATTTATTTCATTAAGCATTGTTCAAATTTGATGAGATGTTAAAATTTTATCGGGACTTTCTATGGTATCCAATTAATTTGAATGTAAATAGTAAACTTTGGGAATTAAAGTTAATCCTCTTCAATGGTAAATTTATTTCTATGGTTTTTCCTTTTTAATGAATCATACCAACCAAATCTATAATTTATTTTTGAACTTATAGAGTGAGAATTATAAAAATATTAAGATAACTAGTAATTTCTTATTAATCAATTTTGGAATGCTTCCCAATTATTAGAATTAGTTATCTCTCCCTTTTTAAAGAATCCTTGTGGAAACTTGAGAGTTTGAGTGGTGCTAATTCTAGATGTGTGTGACATGAAATTGTTTCTAGAAAGATCCCTATTCCTCATTTATGTCACTATAAATTACTCAAAAAAATATAAGTTATCTAAAAAATTTACTATAACATACATTGATTTGGAGCTCATCCTACTAAAAAATATCTAATATTTTGACTAATTTGTAGCCTTCAGAGTGAATTTAGTTTAAAATCAAACTATTTAATAAATAATATAAATATACTATGAGTGTCCTCAAATACATATTTTAGTATGTTTTATTTAACATTGAAACATCCTTACAAAAATAAGAAACAACTCACCAATGTGAGAGATTCGTGATTCCCAAGATGACCTATTATTTCATTTTAAAGAGGTTATTCTTTCCTTCATATTACTAAGATTATGATCTAATATACTTGTAATTGTTGGACACTAGGAACACTAAGAGGGGGGGTTGAATCAGTGTTCCACAATATTTAATTTTGAAATCAGATCTTAAACCATCAACAACAATAATTAAACCTTCAATAGCATTCATAGCACATAAATAGAAGGAAACATGCAATCACATTAAAGAACACCATAACACCAGGATTTTTACACGGAAACCCTATTAGGGGAAAAACCACGGTGGAGATTAATTCACAAAGTATACTTTGTTAAAAGTATGATGAAAGGGGATGTAATCCCCCACCATGCAACCCTAGAGGAAGTTGTAATTAACTACATAAATGTACTAATTTTTATTTTATTTTTGTGACGTACAAAATAACATGCAAGCTCACTACCGATTGCAACAACCTCTAAGGTTACGAGACTGAGATTACTTAAACCCAAACAAGAAACATGAATTGAAACCATAACATTTAATTACTTAACAAATTAAATACACATACATTCCATACATGATAAAATTACTTCAAAGGCATAAGAGATACCACATGTTTCAACTAACAATAATTTACAATATAATTACAACTCTCATTCCCCGAATGAGGTAAATCCAATAAGCATGATTACAAATTACACAATTCCACCTCGATAACAACAAAGGGGTAATAAAATTCAATAATCATTGAAAGAATAAAGTATGAGAAGAAACGGATTCCACGAGCTCTCCAACTGTAAATCTCATCCACACGAACAAAAAGATGACCCAATGGATTAAGGTGCACGTTCCATCCAACCATGTGATACTCGAAGGCTCACCCCCCGTTCTAGGAGATAGTAACAAGGAATTACTATACAAGACCATCTACCTCTAGACACAGGCTAATACATAATTGAACTGAATCAAATACGAAAACAATAATACTTAACACAAAGGTTACAAGGCTTCCAGAGAACAATGGTCATCTATACAGTAAAACAAACTGACTTTTGGTTGACATAGAGAGAGAGTGTCACACATCATTTTCTATGAGTTACCCTGGCTCAACCTTCCTAGGCTACCGGACCCCCACTAGAGCCACTCTCCTATCGACAACACACACGGTACAAAACCATAATTCAATGAGTAAACTAGATAAGATGTCCAACCACTCCAATCCTAGGAGGAAACAAATAATGGAAACTCACTCCAAACACTGGAGGAAACAAAAATACATAATCCACTCCTTCCAAAGGAGGCACAACCCACAAAACCACTCCTAATCCCAAGGAGGCACAAACCATCCCTGTTCACAAAAACTGGGTGAAACAACATGATACAACTATACTCATTACCCCAGGATAATTCACAAATCAAATGGTGAACACAATATAAAACATCCCAACCTAGAAAAATCCTCTGGAATACTTACTAAACAATTCACTCCATTTTCCCAACAACGACAATGAGAGAAAACACATAACGAAAGACACTTTTGGCAATTAAATAACCTACTTTAGGATTTCCTAAATCCAAACAACAGAATAACATATTGCAGGTAATCAATTACGATAATTGAAATTATTTGCAATTACTCATAGTAATTAAAATTACATTGACATCATTAAGAAACTTAAACTTAATAATGTAATTCCATTTTCCTCGATTATACTTAATAATCAAAATTAGATTTTTAAATAAAAGTATTTGATTAAAAATCAATTTTATTTCAATCAATTATTCTAAAGTAACCAACTTAGGATCAAAATTTTTAAAATATAAATATATGTTAAACATATATATATATATAAATAATTTAAATATGAATATAACTTTTTAAAGAAAAATAATTTAACTTCTCAATTATTTATAATATAATATATATATATATATATTATATATATAATATATGAATATTATATATAATAATATAATATATATATATATATATATATTATATAATATATAGAAATACATATATAAAAATTTATATATATAAAAAAAAACATTTTTTTTGAAAAGAAACAAAACCTAACCTTACCCTAGGCTGCGCAGCCCAAAATAGGGGATGCAGCCCCCGCTAGGTTGCATAGCTCCCACGCGGGGTTGGCTACGTAGCAGGCTCTCCCTCATGGGGTCGCTGCCTATGGGGGTAGCGTTGGGCACTGCCTCCACAGTCAACGCCTCTATATGGGGGTGGTTGTGGGGCAGCCCCCACCCACAAAAACCACAAATTTTTAAATATTAATTTTTTTTTAAAAGAAATAAAACACACGAATTTCCTAGTAATGACAATTGACACAAAATGTTAATATAAAAACATTTTTTTTAAATGAAAATCTTCCAGCCCAAAGCATATAAGTTTTATATGCAAAATATGTGTGTGTGTATATATATATATAAATTCCATTTCATAGCCCAAATTGGGCAAGTTATCTACATAAAATTACACAACAAAACTTAATTTCTAAATCATAATGAAAAATTCCCAAATCCAACACAAAGTTTTTTGATTTCTTTTTTTTGCTTTCTATTTTCTTTTGTTAAAACTTGGAAATTTCAATTGAAAGAGATTGTTTTTCTTCAAGAACACTAAATTGTTTCAAGATTTTAACTAGGTTTTCAAAATGATTTCTAGGAAAGTTTTCAAATTGAAAAAGCAATTTTCTAAAACAATAAACAAATGGAACCTGAAATCAGAAGCTTGAAAGAGAGTTTGAAGAAGAAAGATGAGCTACAATTTCCAATTCTTCCAAAGCTTTTCCAAATCTTTACCCAAATCCAACAATGCATCCTCCAAACAAGAATACCTTCATTTTTCTTTTAACAACAATTTTTCTTCCAATCATGAAAAACTTCCCCAAATTTAGTCAACTTACCTAGAATATCCCATCCACCATAGTTATTGTCCTTTTTGGGGATATTTTTGAATTTTTAAATTTAAAACCAAAATTGATTTTCAAAAAGGATTTAACACATTTAAAATTTTCTTTTTCAACAAAAAGGAATTTAAAACTAAAATTCTTTTCAACATGACTTTATTATTTATTTTAAAATTTCTATTCCAAATGCATTTAAACATTTCCAAAAAGCATTCAACTTTAAAATTTTCTTTTCAAAACAACTTTAACACTTATCCTTTTTAAATTTTCAATTCAAAATAATTTAACAATTACAATTTCCAAAATAAATAACTTGATTTATTTCAACATAATTAATTTAATTAATCAATAAAATAAATCTAATCCAATATTAGATCATTTTATTAATTAAATTAAATTATTGAATAAATTTATAACATTATAACTAGATAAATTTAATAAACAACTAAATACATAAAGCCATTTATCTACCTTTTTCAATGAAAACAAGAAGGGATGAACAACAACAAAAAGCAACTTAACCTGACTAAAACCCAATGACACACTATGACTAGGGTGATGACTTGGCACAAAAAACCTAGCTACTATCTCCCAATCGAATACCGTTGGCCAATGGACATGCTCAAACCTGTGAACGAGGTGGAGTCGATGTCCTATACTTGTCAACCTGCAAACAAAGAGTATATCAAACATGCATATATACATAATATGATCAAACACACTATGAAGAGGAAATCTCATAATTGTATGGCGCTCGCAAGTGAGTGGTGCAATCTCGTCCCCTTCACCAATACAAAATTAAGCACCGATGATTCTAACATCAATAATATGATCAAAAGCATAAAACATCATTAATTCAATTATCTGCTAAGTTAATCCAAAACATGCCATAATGCTAACATCAGAGTAAAATACCATCACATCAAAATATAACATTCACATCGCTTGACAGTTTGTGATCAAATAGAACCAAGTACCAAAGTCACTAGCATAAACATAAACCACATAACAAAGAAAGACACTGCCAATCAAAGAGCCAAAATGGAGGGGTGTTACAGGGGAATGCACTTGCATTCAGACACACTACCCAGAGTTCACTGCTCAAAAGAGAGAAAGGCTCACTTCCTTACAAAGTATAATTGAAATTACAACAAAATCTTGAACTAAGAGGTAGAATCTACAAATTCTTTGATTCAGTTCCAATTAAGTGGACAATCAGATTCTGGATCTTTCTATGTAGTTTGCACTTTTTCCCTACTCTGCTCTGCTCTGCTCTACTCAACATACAAAACCTTTTCTACCCTCAAATAACCGATCTATCCATTTTTTCTCTCTTCTACACATACACTTCTATCTTTTCCACAACTACTTCACACACACCAAAATGATTTTTCTATCTCCTTTATATACCCGCTAATCAGGAATTCATTGTATGTCGGATTTACATCAAAATATAATATTCTTGCTTGTGTCGGATCAAATCATTAATTAGAGTTGATTTGTGCCCTCACAAATTGGCTAGAATTTAGTAGGGACCCATAAAAAAGTTCAAAACATAAGAAATAACTAAATACATACTCCACATACATCCGCAATATGCCATATAAAACATGTCAGCCACGATGAGAGAATAAATCATGAACCATACTACTGAACCTCTTAACTCGAACTCTGACTAATGCAACACCATAAAAACTCACCAGTAGGATAGTACACATGCTAAGAAGACTTCCCTAGAGATCCACACCACAAAATAATGATCCAGTGAAGTGATTAGATCAGCTTGTTAACCGGATGTCCTGTTCTTCATTTTTTCTATCAAAAGATTGTAGAATCTTACTTCCCTTGCCGGTAGGAGCAATACTAACACTGTGTACCATACTACTGACTCCAATTTCCATCAATGAAAAATACAAGTAGCCAAAAATGATCTCTCAAATCCATATTCCAACAATCTCCCCCTTTGGCATTGATGGAAACACTTAGTGAAAAATTGACTAAGTGTCAAAACCAAAAAAACTCAACAAAACCAAAATTGTTACTCCCCATTGGATGTCAAAGAAATTTTTCGCTGCATTCTCTCCCCCTTTGATGTCAATGAAAAAGATTCTATCTCTTTTGGTCTCCTTGTAATATTTTACTATACTTCTCTTCCTATTCTTTCCCATGCAAAATTGAGAGTTGGATCAAAATTTGAGAAACTATTGCAATAATCAGAAGATTATTTTATACTTAGCTTTAATATCTAGAGGTGAATTTCTTCCAAGAGTCCACCACAATCCTAATAGCTATAATCAAGTTGTTCTTCTTTGATGTTCTATTGATAATCTTGATAAGGGATTTAGGAATGGTGATTACTTCTTCGAGCTTTTCTCCTGTCTTTAGAACTTCAATCATTTGCTCTAGTCTGCCTTCAATCAGGTCTTTTACTCTCCAGAAGGTGTCCATGAGAGTATTTCTACCAAAGTGAACCTTTTCATGCTCATCCTATAGATCATGAACTTTTTTCTTAACATTTTCGTCTATATCCAAAAACATATTATAGTCCTGTCCAATTCTAACAAGCTCTTTTTCAATTTCCTCCAACCTATCCTTGTACTTTCCAACCACATGAGGCCACCTTAGACAGTAATTGAAGACTTTATTGGCTGAATCAATGCACTATCTTAGCACATTCATTTTCTTCTTCAGTTGAGCAAGAGATAGCCTTAACTACATCTTCAAATGGGAAATCATTTCCTCCTCTTTCCTATCCAGAGGCACAAATTCCATAGCCTCCTTAACACACTCAATCAATTCTTCTAGGAGAACATCTTGCAAACTCTCCAATTCAATATTGTTATCAACAAAGTATCTTCCCTATCCTCAATGACATCATGCTCATAGGATGGTCCATTCAACCATATATCAGTTATATTTTTCATTCCATCATCATCCTGAATAATTTGTAATATCTTTGCTTTAAACAGAGCACCTCCATCATCACTCTCTTCTGCAATTTCCACAACTGGTTCAACTAGTTTTGGTTCTTCTCTTGGAGTATATTCCTCAGAGTCTCCATCCTCTACATCTATAGCCAACTATTCTTTTCATTTTTCATCAACTCTTGCTGACTTGGATGTCAAAGGAGTGACACCAGCCATATCTCTTCCTCTCTTCTACTTTTCTCTACCTTTCTAGAGGATGATCGAACTTCAGTTATTTTTACTAGAAGAGGAATAACATTTTCCTAAACTTTTCTAGCACCTTTCTAAAGAATTTTTCATAAACTCGTTCCCCATTTTCAAAAGAGTTGTAATGCACAAATATTTGCTTGCAAACCGGTACATTTTCTTTCCATGCCATATTGTCATTCAAAGGCAAGCAATTCAGAAAATACATCATAATACATATTGCAAGAGTGTAAAACCTAAAGTAGTAGTCAATATCCTTTGTTAATTTTACATTCTCCATCAATTGATCCTTCATTAGACTACATAGGTCAAAGTCTTCATTTTCTATTATCATTTTATGAGTGATATATACAACACCTGCCGAGGTTGATCCTTCTCAGTTTTTGAAGAAGATCTTATATGAGATTCCATGTGCAACATACCTTGTCAATGGATATTTAATTGATGAAATAATTAGAGCCCTTTGATCTCCCCTTATTCCAGTTAGGGCTTTGACCTCAACATTTGGAATCGATTTCATCATCAAAATATTACCAACATTGCATAGACCTATTAGATTCTTGATTACATCCTATGAGATTTGATAGGGTTTATCCAAAGTGAGGATATCACTGTCCAATCTATTTAAGATAAACTGAATCACTTCTGTATTGACAAAATGAGGAAATTCATTCCATATATCCAAATTCTTATGCTTCGATCCTTCAAGCCTCCTCAATTCGGTAGGAGACAACAAATTTCTTTCATCCCTAACTTTTTGACTACTATACTCATCCAAGATTACCATTCCTTTGGTTTGTTTCATTTTTGTGCCGAGTAAGGTTCTACTAATCACCAAATAGATATGAAATTGATAAGAAATGAAGATACCTTAAGAATTCACCTATAGAATGACCTTCACACCTTCAGAATTTTGCTGAAAGTGCTCTCCAACTATTTCCTTTCAACGCACTATGATGAATTAGGGTTTCAAATTCCCTTTTATAACTGCACATACTTAACTTTTTGTCACATTAAATTCATTTCCCTAGAAGTTTCGGTTATACTGAAAGCTCAGATAACAAGTGAATAATCCAACTTCAGACTTTCAACATTTCATCTAACACAACAAATGATTACAATACATTTTTCAAATAATAACACAACTGCTAACAACATCCAATGATTCAAAGCCAATTATACATAGGGGTAAAAGTATTTTTCATGAGAAACTCCCCCTAGGCCTCTGGCCTGAAATCAATTGCCAAAAGAATTACCAGAGGGAGCTTCCTGTACAGCCTTGTTTCCTTCATCAGATTCACTTTTCTTTACCCATGTTTTCTTCATCTGATCTCTTATTTCTTCCTAAGATGATTTTTCTTTTCCTTTGTTGTTTTTCTGTTAATTTCTTCCTTGACAAACCAAGCCTCTTTTGTTCATGTTTCTATTCTTGCAATTTTTTTGCAATGTGCCCAAAATTGTTGCAATTGTAGCATACCGGATTCTTCTGTCTATAACATCGATTCCACTTATTTCCTCCTGATCTGCATTAATTAGAAACATGTCCAAATCTTCCACAGGTATATCATTTAATGTTATTTGCACTAACAAACATATTTCTGCATTTTAATGCCTTATGACCAAGCTTCTTGCATTTAAAACATTGACCAGAAAATGATGGAGCACTAAGATTTATCTCTCTTCTACACTGAATCCATATGTCCAAATTTATTACAAACAAAGCAATATCCATTAAATTTTTGAGCATTGGGTTGCCTTACTAGATGTCTTATGTCTTTGTTCTTCTTTTCAAGGTTCTTCTGTTCAGATCCAGAGCTCTCACCCTTCTCATAGCCAAGACCTCGCTTGTCATTTGTATCCTTTTGTCCTTTGGTTATCTCATCAAGCCTAGCAAGAGCTTATCCTAAATTTCTCCTTGAATTCATTTGTAGTAGCAAGCTCATTTTCGAGGATAACTACATGTCTCTCAAGTTCTTGTTTCAATTTCCAATTGAATGAATCCACTGTTAATTATGCTACATTCTTCAAATTTTTCTTTCAGGGACTAGGCGAGATTCTCCTCATTCTTCTTTCTTTCTTCAATCTCTTTGGTGAACTTCATCACTACAGATTCCATTTCAAGCTTTAGAGATGTATTGTCCTTAGCAAGCTTTTCACATTCTTCTGTTATTTCCCTCAGGGTTTGATTCAAATGGACATCACCCAGACCTTTACTTTCTTTTTACTTCAACTAATCACATAGTTCCTTCCTCTTTTCTCTTGACCCATTTATCGTATCCTTCAGTGATTGAATGAATCTTTCATCATCCACAAGATTTTCTTTTAGTTCCATGACCTTTGCTTTGGAATGATCAAGATCATCAAGTGCCACCATAAGCTATTGTTGAAGACCACCAACATCCATTGTAATTGAAGATCCATCTCAATCTATTAAACTTCAAAAGAGGAACCTACTCTGATACCAATTGTTGGACACTAGGAACACTGAGAGGGGGGGTGAATCAGTGTTCCACAATATTTAATTTTCAAATTAGATCTTAAACCATCAACAACAATAATTAAACCTTCAATAGCATTCACAACACATAAACAAAAGGAAACATGCAATCACATTAAAGAACATCATAACACCAGGATTTTTACGTGGAAATCCTATTAGGGAAAAAACCACAGTGGAGATTAATCCACAAAGTATACTCTGTTAAAAGTATGGTGAAAGGGGAATGCACTTGCTTTCAGGCTCACTACTCAAAAGAGAGAAAGGATCACTACCTTACAAAGTATAATTTAAATAAAAAAAAATCTTGAACTGAGAGAGTAGCATCTACAAATGCTTGGATTTAGTTCCAATTAAGCAGACAATCAGATTCTAGATCTTTCTATCTAGTTCACACTTCTTCCCTACTCTACTCTACTCAGCATACAAAACCTTTTCTACCCTCAAATAATTGATCCGTCCATTTTCGCTCCCTTCTACACATACACTTCTATCTTTTTCACAACTACTTCACACACACCAAAATGATTTTTCTATCTCCTTTATATACCCACTAATCAAGAATTCATTATATGTCGGATTTACATCAAAATATAATATTCTTGCTTTCGTTGGCTCAAATCATTAATTAGAGTTGATTTGTGCCCTCAAAAGTCGGCTAGACTTTAGTAGGGACCCATAAAAAAGTTCAAAACATAAGAAATAACTAAATACATACTCCACATACATCCGTGATACGCCATATAAAACATGTCGGCCACGATGAGAGAATAAATCATGAACCATACTACCGAACCTCTTAACTTGAATTCTAACTAATGCAACACCACAAAAATTTACCTGTAGGATAGTACACATGCTAGGAAGACTTCCCTAGAGATCTACACCAAAAAATAATGATTTGGTGAAGTGATCAGATCAACTTGTCAATCGAATGTCCTGTTCTTCATTCTTTCTTCCGAAAGATTGCAGAATCTTACTTCACTTGCTAGTAGGAGCAATACTAACACTGTGGACCATACTATTGACTCCAGTTTCCATAAATGACATCACAAGTAGCCAAAAATGATCTCTCAAATCCATATGCCAACAGTAATGAGACAAATTCCATAAGAGAATAATAGAGAATTAAATATGCCACAAATACTTGATAGTAATTAATAATAATAGGCCATATTTAGGAGCAATCATCCAAATATTTCAAATATGAATACAATTCATAACATATAACCTATAAGAATATATTGTTTATTATATAAAATGGCTAAGATTTATCATGTTGGCTACTCATAACCTTATGCAGACTATAGGATTGAGAGTGATTAGTAATTTTTGTTGGTAAAAGAAGGTGAGTCACAACACTTTATTTTCCAAGGATTGTTGAAGTGTACTTGCTATGAGAATTTATAAATTTGGAAATTTATGAAATAACAAATACATGGATTATTAATCCTCTAACCACCTAATATAATAAATGGGCCTCCAATAAGTATATTCATGTTATGGGTGTATTATAATGCATCATATGTCATATTATTATAATAATATGTTATGTCCTCATGATGCAATTTAGATGAAAAATAACCAATGAGTTTGAGCTGTAGCATTTGTAAAGTTATTTTTTATTTACTATAATTTTCACTAAAATATTTTATTAGAATGTATATTTATATTAACTTTGTAGGTTTTACACATAGTGTATCATTAAATTTTTTAAACACAAACAATGTAGCAATTAAAATAAATTTTAAAAAAGAAGATACTATTTATTATTTTTAAATATTAATGGATTATAAAATGCTTAATATTTAATTATAACTCTTAAAAATATAAATGAGCACTAGTGAAAAATTCATATATCAATTATCTAAATCCCCACATAAATATTGGGCACCTAATAATCATCATACAAATAATTTAACAGCTAGCATTAAATATAATCATACAAGAAAGAGGATGTCATATCTGCATCACCTCATTTACTTTCAACTATCCAAATTCTACCACAAACAACACACAAATTATAATTAATGAACTTATTTATGTTGGAATTGTGTGTCTCAATCCCACAGGCTGAAAGCTCTTGTGAGCAATTTCGGTGAGACTATGGAGATGTCTGGCTGACCTACTAGCTAATCCTGACTATCGCTATGACCTCCTGAATTTCTTGGCGATCAGCATTTGAAACCTTCGGCGTACCCTTGGATAGTCGGGATGATGTCTTAGTGACGATATGAAGTCTTGCCGATATCGGTGTGACCTTTGGTCTGTTTGGCCGATGTGGTAATCGACATGACTTGCTCCTATCGGTATGAAGTCCTGGCGACTGGGAGATGTCTAGCCGACTAGATAGTCCGACGGGTTTACTTTTGGTGTGACATGGTGTGTTCGATGTAACCCTCTGCCGAGTGGGTTGGTCTCACCGATGATTATACACTAGGAGTATTTGGAGTGACATAAGGGTTCGCTATGAACTCTTGGCGACAGGGAGAAGTCACACCGATGAGCTTTCACTTGGAGTCTTCGGGGTAACACAGAGGCATCGCTATGAAGTCTTGGTGATGGGCGTTTGTCTCACCGACAGTGTGGGATGTGTTCGGCATGACTCCTAGTGAAAGGTGGGCTCGGGGTAACCTGGAGACTTCAGCGTGAAGTCTTGGCGATAGGTGGTGGTCTTGTCGATGATTGTGTGACTTCGCTCTAACATAAGAGTCTTGGTGTAACCTCTTGGTGACAGCGGTATGTCTGGTTGAGAAAGCAACATGTGATCGGGTGTTTTCGATGAGACTCCTAGCGAATGGAGTCATCGGAGAAACACAAAGGCTTCAGTATGAAGTCTCAACAAATGTGGAATGTCTGGCCGAGAGAAGTCTTCGGGGTGAAATGTGAACATCAGTGTAAGGTCTTGGCGAAAGACAAAAGTCTTGCTGACTCAGTATGACATGGTGTGCTTGGTGTGATTTCTTGGCGAAAGACGAATATCTTGCTGACTGTCAAGCACTTCGGTGTGACTTGAAGGCATCGGTATGATGTCTTGGCGAAAGATGATTGTCTTGCCGACTATCGGGTGCTTCGGTGTAACTTGAGAAGTCTCTGTGTAACCTCTTGGCAAGCGGTATGAGTCTTGCCGATGAGGGAACTCTCGCTGATGGTTGTCAGTATGACTCTTGTCGACTGTTCGGTACTTGGTATGACTTGAAGATTTTGGAGTAACATCTCAGCGAAAGCATATGTCTTGCCGACTGTTGTTTGGACTTCAGTATAACATGATGAGCTCGTTATGAAGTCTTGGCGAAGAGCGATAGTCTTGCTGACTGATGAACTCTTCAGAATACCTTGTGATCTTCAGTGTGAGTTCTTGGCGACATGATGAAGTCTCAACGATAGCTTTCTAGACTCGGTAAAATGTCTTGTTGATAGTGAAGACTCTTGGCGATAATGACAATATGGGCTATGTGGCATCGAGGAGACATGGTTAGTGTCTCACCGACATGCGACATAGGTTGAATGCCTTTGACTGAGTGAAAGGCTATCCTACATGGTGTGACCTGGACACATTATCCTCCATGCAAGGAAGTGGAAACATCTACGATGCTGAGCTAGTTGATATGACCGTTGTGATCCGACAATTGGAATCAAACCGTTTCATAGAGGCTGTAGAGAACAAATATATAAATGTATGCATTGGACATCTGTGCAGAAATTCTAAGAGCCAAAGAGAAGAAGAGAGAGAGCCGAGTGGCTGGCTGAAAGGTCGAGGCCATGAGGCCGAAGTAGAGGCAGGGTTATGCTGCCGAACTCTCTCCTGTGTACTGAGTGATCAGTTGCTACCAGTTGTATCTAGAATGAACAAGATGTAATCTTTGAAAAGGCTATAATCCTGAAATTGTATTGTAATCATTTGTTGCAGAATAATACAATGGCTCGATCTTTGGAGTGTGGGGTTTTTTATCCAAAAGGATTTTCCCTACGTAAATCTGTTTGTTCTAGTTTCTATCTTATCTTTCATGTCTATTGATTCTTGTTGTAGAATCTGTTAATGCATGTTGTTGAATTTACATGTGCTTCTCTCAGAAGGATCAATGTGGGAAATAAATTGTGTATATTTCGCTTTAGGACATAGTTGTATGTGTCTTTGAGGCAACCTAATCGAAATGAAAGTTACCAAAGGCACTACTGTTATGGAGGTTTCTATGAGATGCACCATAGATTTCCTTTCAATTTATGTTTTTCCCTTTACTATAAGTGTACTAGAAAGATGATGACATATGTCAACAACTGCATTCACTCTCAACAATCTAAATCTCAACATTAAAAATAAACATACAAATGGTTTAAGTTATTTTCTTACCTATAATCATATAAGAAGGATGATGTCATATCCACCAAACTTCATTTGCTTTGAACTGTCTGAATCCACACATAAATAATTGACACATTCTAATCAATAGACTAATGATTTGAACTATCCCCTTAACCATACTTATTCAAGAAATTGGATACCATATTATTGCAACCTCATTGATTTTCAACTATCTATGTCCTCACATAGATAATAGAAACATTATGATCAATATATGATTTAATTTCATCTTAACTATAATCATATCAAAAGAGAGTATCATATCCATACTACCTCATTCACTTTCAATTTCAAAATACCCATATAAACACTATAATTAACATATAAATCCTTTAAACCCTAATACTTCCAAAAAGAAGAATTTGGGTCCCTTAATGAGGCAAGGGTCAAAGAATGAAACTATTGTAATCCTTGACAAAGGTAATACTAGCCAACAATATGAAGTGGTGTGATGGGTGAGAGATGGTCTACATGGTCATCCAAAGCAAGTAACCAAAATAGAGGCAAGATTATAAAGGTAAAGAGTTAGCCTTCAATGAGGAGGTTGAGGAGTCTTTGGATGAGGAATACTTTTCATCATGTCTAAGGAGGAAAGTCAAGATAATAACATGCAAGATGTGGAAAAGCAATAGGCTCATGACACTAAGGAGGATGATAATAGTGTGGAAGAAGAGGCTAATGAAATTGACACAAAGGAGATGATAGTTATAGGAAATGACAAAGTTGTGAATGGGATGGAAAGATGATAGGAAGAAGAAAATGTTTATAATAAAGAAGGGAGGGAGCATTTTGAGAAAGAGGAAGAGAATGGCCCTAAGCCTCTTCAAACTATTAGAAACTAGATTAAGAAGTCAAATAGAGACACAAACTTCTTGAAGGAAAAGAGAACACAGCTAGATAATGCTATTAGTTGCATTTTATCTATTACTAAATGTATAATGCACTGTGTACCGTGTTTAGTATAGTCACAGGCCAGTCCAAGTTGAGGAAATTGAAGAGAAAGTTGGGCAAGAACGAGGAAAGCGAGGCTCAAAGAAAGGAAACTATGGATGACTCTAAGACTATTTGAAGGACCACCTTGAGGTGCTTAAGGAGGACTCGGAGCATTTTAATAGTCCTAAGGAGTAATGGTTGTTGCTTTTGTCTTTCTTTTTTGTTGTTCCCTTTTTTTTCTACTATCTTGCATGTCTGCTTGTTTATGGCTGCGTGCACTTAATGCTTTAAGGTTTTTTTGTGGCCTACGTGTCACCTCACTTTTTGGTGTCCCATCTATTTGACATCTACAACCCTTTGTTTTTGTTCCGACTTGTCTTAATTGTTGGGATCATAACTCTTTCCCTACTTTTTTTTATAAAAACATATAAATTATTTAATCCTTCAGTTAACTATAATTGTGAGAAACACACATTGTAATTTCTTCCCTTAACAATAATCGTAGCAGAAAGAAAATGCATATCAACACCACCTAAACTGTTTAAATCCCCACGTAAGCAATAAACACATTATAATCTAACATAGAAGTGATAATCCTAGCAGAAAGAGAATGACATCTCCACGCCACCTCATTGACATTATTTTACATACAATTGTCTGATGCGTCTGCACAGTCGACGCATGATGATTCATGGCCCACATTATCTATAACGTGTATGCGCTCATTACTCTTGACTATGAAAAAGTGAATTATATCTCTCTGTTCAACAATCTTTTCATTTTTCTCGCATCATAATCTGTAATCAATGGAAAAACTGAATGAAGATAGCGAAGTCAGAGATTTTGGTATATCGTTCTAATGGTTTTCATTTCCCTGAATATGCTTTTTCGACAAAAACTAAACGTAATATATGCAACCGACTACCAGTTTGGATGTGGATAACATACAAGTCGCTTTCCCTGGGACATTGTAGAAAAATTACTTATCCCTCTTTTATATAATAATATTAAATGAAGAGCCGACTACGAGATGAGGATGAGATGCATATGGCCTAATAGGCTCAAAGGAAACGAGATTAAAGTGCAGACTTGCCCAAACATTTCTTAGACATTTTGACAGTTAAGTCCAATTGTATTATGTAATAAATTGTAAAGAGATGTGAATGGATAAAATATAAATGGATGGAAATAAATGTAAATGATTTAGGTTAGAATTTGATATTAAATCTGTATTGTTTTAATTGTAAGAGGCTTGTTTCAAATTTTATATTAGGAAAGGATAAGATTATGTCAAGTTGTTAACATATTAGTCATGTTGATATTTTGATAGATATGTATATATCTTCTGTACTTGCCTTCTTATAAATACATCTAACATTTTAAATAGTGTGGCACTCAAAACTAAATTGTTGAAATTGATATGTTTAGAATAATGAATTAGAACTTCATTTTTTATGGTTCACCACCTTCTATTGATTGTTGAAATAATAGAAACCCCATAATTATGCAAGTTCCCTAGATACAATGATGCAACATAATATATATTGATCGAATGTAGATTTAAGTCATATTCAAATCATTTTAGAATTTATTAAAATGAACTTCTCTTGAAATTAGTTTCAATGATTACAAATTGATACTAATGTTTGATTATTTTTAAACACATGAAAAAAGGCAATGGTCATAAGTATTGGCCTAAAGCGATATAAAAATAGATCTATCAAAGTGATGTAAAATAGATCTATCAAAGTGGTAGATCAAGACATAAATCTAGCTAAGGTAAATAAATATATATAATCAAGATAACTCTATACCATTAGGTGATATGTGTTAAATTTATAGTTTTTCTACTTTTAAGATAAAGTGTTGATCAAACCATTTAGTGTCACTAGCATGCAATGATTCTCAAATAGCTAGTATTATAGCTAGAAAGAGATTAAGTGTCTATCTAATGCAAAAATTCCTTCATTTTGGGATAATAATTAAATAATAGAAACAATCAATGGTAGTTCATAGATTGTAAGACCAATATAAATATCAATACACATGTTTTCTTAATTTAAATTTGAATGTATGTTTGTGTATTTGATTTCAACTAAATAGAAAGTAACTACTTTGATTTTGGAAATGATTAGAGTAGTGAAATTTAAAAATGATGAATCGTGTTATCTTAAGGCATTAATTAATATGTCCTACATGCATGTGTTGTGAGAGGAGATCTACTTGACATATGCATGAAGCTACCTTGAATTTCTATGTAAGTGATATTCAAAATTTATCTATTTAAAAGGAATGATGAAACAACTGTAACAACTATAGTGTTATATAAGCTAAAGAAATATTTAACCTTTAAATCATAACTTAACAAGTGATTAATTATGATTCGATTAAAAACTCTAAAATATAGTAGCAAATCTATCAACTTTATAGAAATATAAAAAGAAATTAACAACTAAATTAAATGAGTATATGATAAGAACTAAAAGTATTATAGGAACTCTTAAATAAAGGTCTTTGGAAATTCAAGTACAACATGCCATTGAAATAGTAACAATAAAATAAAAAAATATTATTTCTCCTAATTTCTTGTAATTACTAATTTACATTTAAACATAATAAGTTATTGTTCTATTAATCCTTTGCAATCAACTAACATTATCATTGAAGAGGAGATATGGAGGATGAAATTCTACTTGCTAGAATTAGATCTAGTATTTTATAATGATGAACTCCTTTTCCTCAAAAAATTATTAATTTTTTTATATTTTTTTCGCATTATCATTGTTGTTTTGGAGTATCTTAGGTTTGCATAAAGTATTTGCATCAAATTTTTTTCATATTTACTTATTTTAGTAGACATTAAAAAAATGTTCCACTCCTCTTTAGAGATTGTAATTTATGGTTATTTCTATAAAATTATTTAGTCAAATTAATACATATTATTAAAAATATTAGACTTTAATCCTAAGCTATAATTTGAATAATATGGTAAACATACAAGATTTGTGGCAATATTTGGTTAAATTATGAATCTTGCTACTTCCAACAACATTTGTTTTGTGAACCGCCTAAGAATTCATTAAATGTTAAAATCCCCTTAATTTATTCTAAAATATTTCCATATACACATTTCAATATTTTACATCTCATCTTATATTTCTCTTTGAAATTGTTTTAGACAATAAATATCATTGTTAATTCTAGAGGATCACAATAGAAGCACCATAGAAAATCACTCTTGAAGAGAGAATTTGAGGATGGATAATTAGAGGTAAATTATAAATATAGATTGAAAAATATTTGTATTGTAAAATCATTAGAGAATTTTATAATTACTACATATATTGGTTCACTCATATCATTTAAGGACGAGGTCTATGTTGATAACAAGTTTTTTTTTTTTATGCCTACTCAAGATGTGCTAATGTGTGTGTTGAAGATTGTATAATCCTTCGACGCTAGTGGATGTTTAGTGATATAAGCTAGTGCAAGTTAGTAGTGATATATGAGGAAGAATGTTGATTTGTTTGATGTCTATGTGTGATTTGGAGGTGGGTATAATTATTCCAATATGTTTCTAGCATGTCTACATTGATGCTTTACTATTTGGTGTACCACACATAGAGATATGTTGTAGAATTTTTACTAGGGAAATCATAGAGTATACTCTAAGACCCTGTCATGATATTTTGCTCTACATATTTTTAGAGAGAAAGTTTTGTCATACAGTTTAGAAAATCATATGGTAAAGAAGTGAAGATGATATATTCAAGAATTCAAGTCAGAACACCTTATGTAGTGAATGTTACAAATGACATCATTTTGATCTCTACTCTGGCAAAGTAAAGTGTTGATGAAGGTTGATTAGAATGCTCTATATTCCTCAAGTGAGATAGTTATGGTTGTGTAGACTTAGGAGTATGCTCAAAAAGGTGTATAGGTTCATCCTTGCAATTCTTAGTTGTTTTGGTTTACAACAATGTAACATCCTATGTTTTGAAGTGTTATAGTCTATTTAGAATGCTCTATTTTCACTATTTCAATATGTTTATCTTCTTGTGCCATCATATGATGATTAGTTTCTTCAAGAGAAGGTTGAAGAGATATTGTGAATAGTCTACATTGCTCTCATATTGGTCTACATAGAGTTTTTGGTCTCTCCTTAGTGGTGTAAAGTTGAACAATTGGAAAGTTTGGTCATGTTATCATTATTTGGGTTGACATGCTTGTTTCCCTCAAGCTTGTTTATCCCCAATTTTTATTAAAGGGAATTCAGAACCATTTTCTAAGGAACTTAGAATTTTTGTAAATAGAGTCTATATTCTAATTCTATATATGTCTAGTCTAGGTTTTCCATGGAATAATGTTGAATGCAATTGTTAATTTTGTATAATACTACTAGTTATGTTTATGAATATATTATGATAAATTTTCAATCAATTGTCTCCTAAATTGTATACCTCATTTCACTTATGAATAAAAATTGATCAACTATGATTTTATTCAGTAATCTATTTTTTTGCATATGATCATTTCTTTTATAGCTTCTATTTAAGTAATAGATTAATTTTTTGTATTAGGAATCTTGATGGTTTTGAATATATGTAGGTATTATTAAGAATAGTTGATTATAAATTCTTAAAGATATCATTATAAGGAATTGATATACAAGTTTTCATAGAATTTGATTAAAATCTATTATCATAATGAAACTATTAGAAATTTTGATTCGTGTCTTGATTAGTGGCTTGTATATATATATTCAATATGATCTTACAAAAATCAAGGAGTACCTGGGTGGTTTGTGTACAACCGAAGATGGAAATTATAAAAAATCCAATTTCTCAGTATTTTCTTTGTTTTAGAAAATCACATTTTTGGGGGCCTATGTAGTAGAATTTTCCTAGAGGAATTCCATCTATTCCTTGGTGGTTTGTGTACAACCGAAGATGAAAATTATAAAAAATCCAATTTCTCAGTATTTTCTTTGTTTTAGAAAATCACATTTTTGGAGGCCTATGGAGTAGAATTTTCCTAGAGGAATTCCATCTATTCCTAGCAATGGATTTCCATAGGCATGATTTCCAATGAACTAAAAATGTATTTCTTAAAAATGACCTTTTCAATGATTCAAATAAGATTAAATTTAACCAAATGGGATGAAAGTTATGACCCCACCAATTTGGTGTACCACTATAAACAACTTTTTTGAAATTTTAGTTTAGCTAGTTGTTTTCCTCCCATCCAACTATCAATTTTGGCTTCCAAGCATGTGTTAAAATTTGGTATTTCATGAAAGTCTAGTTTTTTAAAGTGAATAAAAACAAATTTTAGAGGAAAATCATTTGATAATTTTTCCATATTGTCTAGTTTTATATTTTCACAATACCATAGGTTTTATCACTAGGCATTGTTACCTTAATTCCTAACTAAATTTGGATACCAATAACACAAAAATTCTTAAGAATAGTATTCAAAATCTAATCTTTCCTCCTAATATATCTTTGTCATCCTATGAAATTACACTTGGTTTTTGTTTAGATATTATATCCCATAGATCATAATCTTCAAAAAAATTCTATATCATATGATACCATATCTCATAGTTAAAATCATAATTATTTCAAATTTTATTCTCTATATGGTTGGAATCTTCTTGAAAATATGATCTACTCCATAAACACTCTAGCTCAAACCATGATTATTCTTGAAATGAAATATTTTGGCACCTAAATCCTTTGTTGCTCCTTTTAGGGTTTTTCACCTAAAAGGGGAAAGATGGGCCAAAATGCATGGGGTTTCATGCAAGATTAATGTAAAGGTGGATGGGAAATGGACGTGAAGCTGGTACAGATATGTTTAAATGCTTACAAGTATAGATATATGAATGTAAACTAATCTAATGTAAGATGTTGGAAAACACAATGTTGATTGCAAATATGAACTAGAAACCTAAACAAATGAAGACATAAATGAATGAGATTGAATAGAGTGCACTTAGAGGCAAATTTTGTTGTTGGAGGGTTCTGGAATGTTTTAGAAGTCACTATTCATGTCCACTAGGACTGATTCACCACAGATGGTGAATCGGTCCTGCTTCTGGTGAAAAGTTCTAGAAACAGGTTTTTGAGTACAGGGAGTTGAATTTTTACAAAACCACTTTTTCAAGCCTATAGATGGGATTCATTCACCATGGGTGGTGATTAGTCCACCTACAAGGATCTACAAAATTAGGAGTAGATTTTGTGGAGCTAGTTCTACACTTCTGCTCTCTACAGGTGTCCTCTTCAGAAATTGTTGGATTTGGGTCTGAAAGTGACTTTTTGTTAATATGTTGACTTGAATGATGAAGAGAGGACTTTAACAACTTTTCACCTTGATCTTCAATGATTTTCAATCTTCCAAGATACCTAAATCTACATAAAAACAAGACAAAAGAGATATGTTGAACGTTAGGGCATGGGGGTTTGCCTTGGTCAAACCCCATTTAGGTAATTAAACCAAAATAATGAAAGAATAGAAAGAAACATGGAACAATGGAGTAGATTACCTTGGCATGATAATATATCTCAAAAGTCTGCAACAAAACATGTAGAATCTTCCTTTGAATGTCTTTAGAAGCTAAATTAATGACTTGCAATTTGAAAGCCCTAACTTGCTTGATTTGAAAATGAGAGATTAGAAGATTAGAAGCTTAGAAGATGATGGATGATAAAAAGATGTGCAAATGAGGAGAAAAACACATATTTATACACTCTTGTGTTATAGTATCCCATTCATACCTCATCACAGTCCGACATCAAGTGATTTTTAATAAAATCCTAAAAAGAAATTTAAAATATTTTGAATTTGGGGTCAAGGGGGACTCATTCGCCACCCATGGTGAATGGGTCCCACCTAGGACCTAAAAACAAGTGTCGGGAATTAAGTTACAATTAATGTTGTTTCTCGGGATAATATGAGGACACCTAATAAAAGCATATGAGGGCATAAAGGGGTCAAATATGAGGGCATAAAGGGGTCAAATAAAGCATGAAATCTTGTAACAAGAATTTACAACACTTCAAAATAGGACATGATGATGTGTAAAAAGGTGATTTTTAGGTGAATTTCAATAAATAGAATCTAGAAGAATGTAGAAATGTCTTACAACACTTCACAACATCTTCACAAGACATCATTAAATGAATTTTATTTAGTTTGAAAAGGTCCAAGGCCTAGTGTGGATGCAGAAAATTCTTCACAACACCTAAATCAAGGCCTCATTAAGTCAAATTATCATGAATTATTCTCATTTCAAGAAAAGGGTCCTTTTTTCTATGGCACATTTAGTCCCCACTTTAGTGAGAGGATGAACCTGCTTCAAACTCACACTAAAGTAGACATTCAAGAGAGATCCACATGTAGGTGAAGCCCCCAAGATGCAAAATCATGCAAAGGAAAGATCTAAAGAAAAGAAAGACAAGATGGAAAAGATGTACTCACTTTGGGGCCATAGAACTAGTTGTCCGTGGGGTGAGAAGGCCCAAAAAGGTGAGAAACATACACTAGTTGGTATGTACTCACAAACATAATGGTGGCTATGGGGAAAAGTCATGACACTAGGTGGGCTTCCCGCTCAACCATATTAAAGTTATACCTATTGATAACTTTAACAAGTCACCACAAAAGAAAAATGCTAATGAATAAAAAAGGCAAAGGATACCACAGTCATGCAAGTTGCGTTATGCAAGGTGGAAAAAATGAAAAATGTAAAAATATGAAAATGTAAAACATGTTCAAATGGATTTTTCTTTGTTTGTGAAATGTTTCTTCTTAAGGAATATCATGTTCAATTTCTCCAGGAGAGGGTAAAGTGCAAATGATCTCATCTTTTTTCATCCTGAACAACATTTTACCTAATTTTTTCAAGAGAGCATACAATAAGAAAAAGAAAATCACACAATGAAATGTGAGTGGTGATGTATGCACCCACTTTAAAGCAGTTGTGAGCACCTATACCAAGAGCAATTGATTTAAAGTAGAAGAAGAGAGAAGAAGACATGAGACCTTACTTGGAAAGCCCTATGCCAAGTCATATATTTTTGAGAAGCTAAGTCATGAAAAAGAGAAGTATATCAACTGTGAGCCAACTAAAGGCATGTCATCCACATCGCAAGCTTGCTCTTAAAATTTCATGAAAAGTTAATGATGAGCCAAAGAAGGCAATGACAAGTGAAATATAAGGACAAGGCTATCAAAACCCCTTGCCCCCACTTAATGCAGGACAAAGGTGAGCTGAAATGATTGATGAAATGTATGAGAGTGAAAATTAATAGCAATTAGAGTAATTTGATGCCCCCATATAGGGAAGCATACCAAAATCTTCAAAATGTTGGATTTTATGACTCAAAACATGACATTCATTGGTGGAATGACCATGAACTCTGATAAGCACAAAAGGAAGTCTTGGAATAAAATTTATTTTGAGTTCTTGGAGGTAGTCTTATTAAGTTATCATCGAGAAGTCTTGACAAAATACCTTCTTGATCAAGAGGAGAAAATGGTTGTGTGATTGGGGTCAAAGAAACATCTTCTTCAGATGTCATACCTATGCAAGACTTTATAGATTGCGAGATTTCATCTTCTTCATAGGAGGATACAAAATCTAACAAATTCAAATCATGATCATTTTGCGAGCTGACATCAACATTAAGCGAAGGGTGATGTTCAAGACTACTAAATGAAGATGGGTAAAGGAGGAGAGGGTTGTTAAGATGTCCTACAGGATATGCATGAGGTTCATTGATAAAAGGGGATCGAATGGACAACTGCATATCCTCAGCAAGCTTGTTGGAATGTATCTCTATAAAAGGACAATCAAGAACTAGCTGTTTGTAATAATCCCATGCCATGATATTATCCCTAGGAGGAGAGTTTTTAGGAGAAAAATAGGCCACATGTGCTTGACAAGTAATGCTTGGTTCGTCCATAATAACCTTGTTTCCAATAGGGGAATGATCAGGGGTGGGATTATGTGAAGATGTTACTTGAATATCCATTTTCATAAATGTCTCATTCTCTTGTTCCATATTATCTACCCTACAAGGAGAGCTTGTAATATGTTCATCCAAGTTTGAGGTTTGTAAAGTAGCTTCATCAAAAGTGGAGGAGGTATCAAGAGAAGAATTACTATGGTCTTCAAAAAAATATTCCCATAGGAGAGGGACAATAGGGAAGGGAAGATTAAGGGTTTCATGATTTTTAATAGAGGTATCCCCTAACACCAACCTATCCTCGTTGCATCGAGGAGGGATATTAGGAGATGAACAAGTTTGTTTGTCATGACCATAGAGATAGGGTAAGGTGATGTTGAGGTATGTGTATGATTTCATGCTCATGTTGTGTAAGGTCATCCAAAGGGGAATAAGGAGATGGTCAATCAAGACTTTCAAGGCTTGTGAATTCTTACACTAAAATACTTTCATCACTAATAGGAGAGGTATTAGAAGAAGAGCAAGCATGCATGTTATGATTGTCAACATTTGCATTCTCACCAATCAGTAATGTAAGATTAAAAATTGAAATAATGGATTCTTTCTTAAAGTCCCTATTATGGTAGTCGAAAGAAAACTCATAAAAGGGAATATTATACTTGTAAAATCCATGTTTAATCAAATCAAGAGCACATATTTTGAAAGAAAATATGCTAAATTTAAGGAAAGTACAATGCAATGCAATTTTTAGTTTATAAGTATGTTAAGTGTCTACAACAACAAGCTAAAAATGAAATGTGGTGAGTGCAAGAAAGTGAAATGAAACAATGCATTAAATGAGCTAATTGAAGAAAAAATTAACAAAATGCATGTTACCAAAATTCAAGTAACTGATATATACAGGTTAAGGTACCAAATAGAAGCCTAAAAACTAATTTCTCAGTTCTGGAAAATGTTGTTTCAAGGGTCAGAAGGGACTGATTCACCTAGGGTGGCAAATGAGTCCCAATATGGAACATTTTTAAAATTTTCAGAAATGTGTAACTAATTTTGATGTGTCCTAAGTGCTTTAATGTAGAGCTAATTGAAAAATGTGGAATTGCATAACTTTTTAATGATGAAAGATGCAACAATGCAACCTCTTATGCACTATTAAACATGCAAAAATGAAATACTAGAATGTAAGCTAACCAATCCAACCTGCAATGCAAGTAACTATAGAATAATGAATGGACTCCGAAATCAGAAAAGATGGGATTAAAATAGCAGGTTCACCAAAATCAAATGAAATATTTTGGCACCTAAATCCTTTGTTGCTCCTTTTAGGGTTTTTCACCTAAAAGGGGAACGATGGGCCAAAATGCATGGGTTTCCACTCAAGAGTAATGTAAGGGTGGATGGGAAATGGATGTGAAGTGTGTGTGGATATGTTTGAATGCTTACAAATACAAATAAATGAATGTAAACTAATCTAATGTAAGATGTTTGAAAACACAATGTTGATTGCAAATATGAACTAGAAACCTAAACAAATGAAGACAAAAATGAATGAGATTGAATAGAGTGCACCTGGAGGTAGATTGTTGTTGCTGGAAGGTTCTAGAATATTCCAAAAGTCATTGTTCATGCCCACTAGGACTGATTCACCACAGATGGTGAATTAGTCATGCTTTTAGTGCAAAGTTGAGAAAGAGGTTTCTAACTGTCGGGAGCTAAATTCTACCAAAACTACTTTTCAGGCCACAGATCAGAATCATTCACCATGGGAGGGAGCTAAATTCTACCAAAACTACTTTTCAGGCCTACAGATCAGAATCATTCACCATGGGTGGTGAATTATTCCACCTACAGGGATCTGCAAAATCAATAGTAGATTATGTGGAGCTATATCCGTACTTCTGCTCTCTATAGGTGTCTACTTCATAAATTGTTAGATTTGGGTTTGAAAGTGACTTTTTGCTGATATGTTGACTTGAATGATGAAGAGAGGAATTTAACAACTTTTTTACTTGATCTTCAATGATTTGTAGGCTTCCAAGATACCTAAATTTGTATACAAACAACACAAAAGAGAGATATGTTGAACATTAGGGCATGGGGTTTTGCAATGGTCAAACCCCATTTAGGTATTTAAACCAAAACTATGAAGAATAGAAGGAAACATGCAACAATGGAGTAGATTATCTTGCCATGATGATAGATCTTGAAAGTCTTTAACAAAACATTTAAAATCTACCTTTTAATGTCTTAGGAAGCTAAATTAATGACTTGCAATGTGAAAGCCCTAACTTTCTTGATTTGAAAATGAGATATTAGAAGATTAGAAGCTTAGAAAATGATGGATGAAAAAAAGATGTGAAAATCAAGAGAAAAACACATATCTATACACTCTTGTGTCGTAGTATCCTGTTCATACCTCATCAATGGCCGACATCAAGTGAGTTTTAATAAAATCCCTAAAAGAAATTTAAAATATTTTGACTTTAGGGCCAAGGCGGACTCATTCACCTCCCATGGTGAATGGGTCCCACCTAGGACCTAAAAACAAGTGTCAGGAATTAAGTTGCATTTGTTGTTTGTTAGGATAATATGCAAAAATAGACTTAATAAAAGTATTTCAGGGGATAAATGGGTCAAATAAGTCATAAGAAGCGAAAAAAAATGAAGTTGTTCCTAGAAAAGCATGAAATCTTGTTACAAGACTTTACAACACTTCAAAATAGGACTTGATGATGTGTAAAAATCTGATTTTTAGGTGAATTACAATGAATGGAATCTAGAATAATGTAGAAATGTCTTACATCACTTCAGAACATCTTCACAAGACATCATTGAATGATGTGGATGCAGAAAATTTTTCACAACACCTAAATCAAGGCATTATTAAGTCAAATTATCATGAATTATTCTCATTTCAAGCAAAGGGTCCTTTTTTCTATGACACATTTAGCCCCCACTTTAGTAAGATGATGAACTTGCTTCCAACTCACACTAAAGTAGACATTCAAGAGAGATCCACATGTAGGTGAAGCCCCCAAGATGCAAAATCATGCAAAGGCAAGATCTAAAGAAAATAAAGACAAGATGGAAAAGATGTACTCACTTTGGAGCCATAGAACTAGTTGTCTATGGGGTGAGAAGGCCCAAAATGGTTAGAAACATATGCTAGTTGGTATGTACTCACAAACATAAAGGTGGCTATGGGGAAAAGTCATGCCACTAGGTGGGCTTCCTGCTCAACCATATTAAACTTATAGCCATTGATAAATTTAACAAGGCACCACAAAATAAAAATGCTAATGAATAAAAAAGGAAAAGGATACCACAGTCATGCAAGTTGTGTTACGCAATGTGGAAAAATGAAAAATGTAAAAATATGAAAATGTAAAAGATGTTCAAATGGATTTTTCTTTATTCGCACAATTTTTCTTCTTAGGGAATATTATGTTCAATGTCTCCAAGAGAGGGTAAAGTACAAATGATCTCATCTTGTTTCATCCTGAACAACATTGTACCTAATGCTTCCAAGAAAGCATATCACAAGAAAAAGAAAATCACACAATGAAATGTGAGTGGTGATGTATGCCCACACTTTAAATCAGTTGCAAATGCCCATACTGAGAGAAATTTATTTAAAGTACAAGAAGAGAGAAGAAGACATGAGAGCTTACTTGGAAAGCCCTATGACAAGTCATATATTTTTGACAAGCTAAGTCATGAAAAAGAGAAGAATGTCAAATGCGAGCCAACTAAAGGCATGTCATCCACATCCCAAGCTTGCTCTTAAAAGTTCATGAAAAGTTAGTGATGAGCAAAAGAAGGCAATGACAAGTGACATATGAGGACAAGGCTATCAAAACCCCTTGCCCCCACATAATGTAGGACAAAGGTGAGCTGAAATGATTGATGAAATGTATGAGAGTGAAAATTAATAGCAATTAGAGTAATTTGATGCCCCCATATAGGGAAGCATGCCAAACTCTTGAAAATGTTGGATTTTATGACTCAAAACATGAAATTCATTGGTGGAGTGACCATGAACTCTGATAAGCACAAAAGGAAGTCTTGGAATAAAATTTATTTCAAGTTCTTGGAGGGAGTGTGATTAAGTTATCATTGAGAAGTCTTGACAAGATACAATCTTGATCAAGAGGAGAAAGTGGTTGTGTGATTGGGGTCACAGACACATCTTGTTCAGATGTCATACCTATGCAATAATTTATAGATTGCTAGATTCCATCTTCTTCATAGGAGGATACAAAATCTAATGAATTCAAATCATGATCATTTTGTGAGATGACATTAACATTAAGCGAAGGGTGATGTTCAAGACTACTAAATGAAGATGGGTAAAGGAGGAGAGGATTGTTAAGATGCCCTATGGGATATGTCTGAGCTTCATTGATAAAAGGGGATCAAATGGACAACTGCATATCCTCAGCAGGCTTATTGGGATGTATCTCTATATAAGGACAATCAAGAACCACCTGTTTTTCATAATCAAATGCCATGATATTATCCCTAGGAGGAGAGTTTTTAGGAGAAAAAAAAGCCACATGTGCTTGACAAGTAATGCTTGGTTCGTCCATAATAGCCTCATTCCCAATAGGGGAATGATCAAGGGTGGGATTATGAGAAGATGTTACTTGAATGTCCATTGTCATAAATGTCTCATTCTCTTGTTCCATATTATCTACCCTACAAGGAGAGCTTGTAATATGTTCATCCAAGTTTGAGGTTTGTAAAGTAGCTTCATCACAAGTGGAGGAGGTATCAAGAGAAGAATTACTATGGTCTTCAAAAAAATATTCCCATAGGAGAGGGACAATATGGAAGGGAAGATTAAGGGTTTCATGATTTTTAATAGAGGTATCTTCTAACACCAACCTATCATCTTTGCATTGAGGAGGGATATTAGGAGATGAACATGTTTGTCTGTCATGAGCATAGAGATTGGGTAAGGTGATGTTGAGGAATGTTTCTATGATTTCATGCTCATGTTGTGTAAGGTCATCCAAAGGGGAATAAGGAGATGGAAAATCAAGACTTTCAAGGCTTGTGAATTCTTGCACTAAAATACCTTCATCACTAATAGTAGAGGTATTAGAAGAAGAACAAGTATGCGTGTTATGATTGTCAACATTACCATTCTCACCAATGGGTAATGTAAGATTAAAAACTGAAATAATGGATTTTTTCTTAAAGTCCCTATTATGATAGTTGAAAGAAAACTCATAAAAGGGAATATTATACTTGTAAAACCCATGTTTAATCAAATCAAGAGCAAATATTTTAAAAGAAAACATGCTAAAATTAAAGAAAGTGCAATGCACTGCAATTTTTAGTTTTTAAGTATGTTAAGTGTCTATAGCAACAAGCTAAAAATGAAATGTGGTGAGTGCAAGAAAGTGAAATGAAACAATGCATTAAATGAGCTAATTGAAGAAAAATTTAACAAAATGCATGTTATAGAAATGCAAGTAACTGATATATACAGGTTAAGGCACCAAACAGAATCCTAAAAACAAATTTCTCAGTTATGGAAAATGTTGTTTTAGGGGTCAGAATGGACTGATTAGCCTAGGGTGGCGAATGAGTCCCACTATGGAACTTTTTCAAAAAAATTATAAATGTGTAACTGATTTTGATGTGTTCTAAGTGCTATGATGTAGAGCTAAGTGAAAAATGTGGAATTGTAGAACTATTTAATGATGAAAGATGCAACAATGCAACCTCTTATGCACTTTTACACATGCAAAAATGAAATCCTAGCATACAAGCTAACTAATGCAACCTGCAATGCAAGTAACAATATAATAATGAATGGACTCCAAAATTAGAAAAGAAGGGATTAAAACAGAAGGTTCACCAAAATGAAATGAAATATTTTGGCACCTAATTCCTTTGTTGCTCCTTTTAGGGTTTTTCACCTAAAAGGGGAAAGATGATCCAAAATGCATGGCTTTCCATTCAAGAGTAATGTAAGGGTGGATGGGAAATGGATGTGAAGTGTGTGTGGATATGTTTGAATGCTTACAAATACAAATAAATGAATGTAAATTAATCTAATGTAAGATGTTGGAAAACACAATGTTGATTGCAAATATGAACTAGAAACCTAAACAAATGAAGACACAAATGAATGAGATTAAGTAGAGTGCACCTGGAGGTAGATTGTTGTTGCTGGAAGGTTATGGAATGTTCCATAAGTCATTTTTAATGTCTACTGGGATGATTCGCTACAGATGGTGAATTAGTCCTGCTTCTAGTGAAAAGTTCCAGAAACAGGTTTCTAACTGTCGGGAGCTAAATTCTACCAAAACTACTTTTCAGGCCAATAGATCAGAATCATTCACCATGGGTAGTGAATTAGTCCACCTACAGGGATCTGTAAAATCAAGAGTAGATTATGTGGAGCTAGATCTGGACTTCTGCTCTCTAGAGGTGTCTACTTCATAAATTGTCAGATTCGGGTTTGAAAATGACTTTTTGTTGATATGTTGACTTGAATGATGAAGAGAGGACTTTAAAAACTTTGTAACTTGATCTTCAATGATTTGGAAGCTTCCAAGATACCTAAATTTGTATACAAACAAGACAAAAGAGAGATATGTTGAACGTTAGGGCATGGGGTTTTGCCTTGGTCAAACCTGTTTAGGTAATTAAACCAAAATGATGAAAGAATAGAATGAAACATGCAACAATGGAGTAGATTACCTTGCCATGATGATGGATCTTGAAATTCTTTAACAAAACATGTAGAATCTACCTTTGAATGTCTTATGAAGCTAAATTAATGACTTGCAATGTGAAAGCCCTAACTTTCTTGATTTGAAAAGATGTTAGAAGATTAGAAGCTTAGAAAATGATGGATGAAAAAAAGATGTAAAAATTAGGAGAAAAACACATATCTATACACTCTTGTGTCGTAGTATCCCATTCATACCTCATCAATGGTCGACATCAAGTGAGTTTTAATAAAATCCCTAAAAGAAATCTAAAATTTTTGACTTTGGGGCCAAGGGGGACTCATTCACCACCCAGGGTGAATGGGTCCCACATAGGACCTAAAAACAAGTGTCAGAAATTAAGTTGCATTTAATGTTGTTTGTCAGGATAATATGCAAAAATACACTTAATAAAAGCATTTGAGGGCATAAAAGGGGTCAAATAAGTCATAAGAAGAGATAAATAGTGAAGTTGTTCCTAGAAAAGCATGAAATCTTGTTACATGACTTTACAACACTTCAAAATAGGACTTGATGATGTGTAAAAAGGTGATTTTTAGGTGAATTGCAATTAATAGAATCTAGAAGAATGTAGAAATGTCTTACAACACTTCACAACATCTTCGCAAGACATCATTAAATGAATTTTATTTAGTTTGAAAAGGTCCAAGGTCTAGTGTGGATGTAGAAATTCTTCACAACACCGAAATCAAGGCCTCATTAAGTCAAATTATCATGACTTATTCTCATTTCAAGCAAAGGGTCCTTTTTTCTACAACACATTTAGCCCCCACTTTAGTGAGAGGATGAACCTGCTTCAAACTCACACTAAAGTAGACATTCAAGAGAGATCTAGATGTAGGTGAAGCCTCCAAGATGTAAAATCATGCAAAGGCAAGATCTAAAGAAAAGAAAGACAAGATGGAAAAGATGTACTCACTTTGGGTCCATAGAACTAGTTGTTCGTGGGGTGAGAAGGCCCAAAAAGGTGAGAAACATATGCTAGTTGGTATGTACTCACAAACATAAAGGTGGCTATGGATAAAAGTCATGCCACTAGGTGGGCTTCCCGCTCAACCATATTAAAGTTATACCCATTGATAACTTTAACAAGGCACCACAAAAGAAAAATGCTAATGAATAAAAAAGGCAAAGGATACCACAGTCATGCAAGTTGTGTTATGCAAGGTGGAAAAAATGAAAAATGTAAAAGATGTTCAAATGGATTTTTCTTTGTTCATGCAATGTTTCTTCTTAGGGAATATCATGTTCAATTTCTCCAAGAGAGGGTAAAGTGCAAATGATCTCATCTTTTTTCATCCTGAACAACATTGTACCTAATGCTTCCAAGAGAGCATATCACAAGAAAAAGAAAATCACACAATGAAATGTGAGTGGTGATGTATGCCCCCACTTTAAAGCAGTTGCGAGCACCCATACTGTGAGCAATTGATTTAAAGTAGAAGAAGAGAGAAGAAGACATGAGAGCTTACTTGGAAAGACCTATGCCAAGTCATATATTTTTGAGAAGCTAAGTCACGAAAAAGAGAAGTATATCAAATGTGAGCCAACTAAAGGCACGTCATCCACATCCCAAGCTTGCTCTTAAAAGTTCATGAAAAGTTAATGACAAGCCAAAGAAGGCAATGACAAGTTACATATGAGGACAAACTTCAAAATAGGACTTGATGATGTGTAAAATGGTGATTTTTAATTGAATTGTAATGAATAGAGTCTAGAAGAATGGAGAAATGTCTTACAACACTTCACAACATCTTCACAAGACATCATTAAATGAATTTTATTTAGTTTGAAAAGGTCCAAGATCTAGTGTGGTTGCATAAAATGCTTCACAACACCTAAATCAAGGCCTCATTAAGTCAAATTATCATGAATTATTCTCATGTCAAGAAAAGGGTCCTTTTTTTCTATGACATAAATCTAAACAAGTTAGAAAATAACATATTACACTAATCTATGGGTGGAGAATGATAGAATATGTGATCTCAAACAAATTCAATAAATAAATAATGCAAAGGAGAACTCACCATATATAACACATTGTACATGGGGAAATCCATTTTTAAAGAAGAATGTATCAGCACAATGTACAAACCAATTGAATTATCAATAATAAATATTATAGTAAAATATCAAGCCATTATTGTACCATCCAATTTATTGTCAAACCTATATGCATTATATATAATATACAAAATTATAAATGGTAAAGAACTAATTGTGGCATAACTCTATTATGTATAAATGGTGACTAAATATAGGTTTTGAATTTTAATTCCTATCTCCATAGTGAGTTGACTCAATTAACATAGTATATTCTCTTACAATTTCATAGGCCTTAATAACTCCATCATAATCCACTCACCAAATTAGGTTCTTGAGTTTGAATCCATGTAATATTGTAAAACATGTATTATGATGTGTCATAATACATCACATCAAATTTATCAAGATTACTAGTAAATTATATAACTCCTCTACAATTATACCATTAAAAATCATAATGTTTTGTATACCATCTTAACCATAGATTCTCTTACACATGGTTTCCTATAAGATATTCTCTTATGCACATTTACATGTCATGAGAAGGCATAAACATGGAATTATTCCAATTAGAATTAGAACACCATCATTGTTGATTGACAACGAATATTAAATAAATATATAATAAAGAAAATATTAATATTATAAGTTGTATGACATATTTATCCACAAATAGGTAGTTCGCTTGAAAATTAAATTTTTAGAAAAATGAAATTGTGAGAACTCATACCTTACATGTTTCTCCATTACTTTTTATCCATTTTAAGAATACTTATTTGAGTGAAATAACTAGAATAGAATTTGTGCATTCTAGAACAAAAAAAAGTACAAAGAATCAAAGCTTTACCTAGATCCTTCAACACATATCCCAAGGGATTATTTTGAATCACCTTTTCAATTCATCCTTGTACTTGTTTTAATATAGATATTATGGAATTGATTGTCATTAGCTCCATAAAATATAAAAAGAACCCTTCACATCAAAAAATTCAATTTCAAATTTAAAAACTAGTCCACTTTCAAGCCTTCTAACTTATAGCCATGTGCTAATTTTATTATAAAATGTATTAATTGGCTTGCTAAGGTTAAGCATTAAATGAAAACCCATATAATATATTTAATAATCATAGATTATGAACATTATTAAAGAATTTCATAATAAAAGGAAGGCGTAATGAAACATTCAAATAGTGTAAAATAGAACATTATCATTACAACATCAATATACAATACATTTAGTAATCCTGACTTTGTGTTTACCAAGCTATTAAACCATAAACATATGTATGAATAAACAAGAACAATTCTTGTCCAATAAGTTACTAAATGGTGTCTATTGATACTACCCCTTTCAAAACAAAGTAGTAGTAGTCATCAAGGAAAGTAAGTTACATATTTCCATTTCTATAAAATTCATACTGACATGCATAGCTTAGGACTATAAGTAATATCCGATCACTAGGCATGGAAGTTAGTTTTACTTGTGGAGAACAGAACAACATCAAACAATATATTTACTGACATAAACACAATAAGGTGAGATGACATAAAATTATAATAGTTTGGGGAATTATACTTGGAAACTCGACACAACAAATCTACAACAAATATGTAGCTAAATATCTTTACTTATTCAAATAATTCTTAAATATGTACTTCAATACATTTATCGATTCGAACTTAAGAATTTTAAAATCAGTTAATTATCTTTCTTAATTATGTAGTTATTTTATCTTGTTTAGAAAGGAGTTATTTATTACCTCTTTTCAAACATGTATGTGGGAGGGTAGTATGGCTTGATTAATGTGTACTTAAAGCCAAGTTTCAAAGACATGTCTTATAAGGTCAAATCATCATAAATGTATTCCAAATGATAAACTCAACATTTTTAATCAATCATTCATTTACCTATTAATATTTATTAAAGATGCATTTTGAAAATGATAAAAATTAGTTGTCATAAAGAGATTGAGATCCTTATTTTCTACCTAAAAGATATCAATATCAAAATCAAAATATACAGTATTTTAAATAGATAAGACGAGATCCACCGGGAAAGAGTTGTGTGCTATCACTTTTCACACACGTATATATAAAGGCATCCAAACTTGTCAAGCTTGAATTATATATCATAGAATGTTGAATACTAAGTATGTCTTTCATATGAGAATCTAGAGTTTTTAATTAATCGTTCGTTTGTCTCTTAATATATAGACCAAACATATATTTTTAATATTGTAAAAATTAGTCGTGCATCACATGATAAGAGAAGGATAACTTTATTTTCTGCCACCAAACAAAGAAAAAGAGTACTCAAAACAGACAAAATTCTAAATAGATAAGACAAGATCCACCAGAACCCAAACTTGACTTTGAAACGATTAAAGATAAAGGAGAAATGACTCTTCAAACCACTCTCAAGGTACTATGCTAAGTACTTATTGTTTTGTCCCAATGGGATTTACCCACCATAAATATGACGAACACTGATATAACTCTTACGTGTAATTTTTTGTTGATCAGTTCTTTCTTTTAAAATAATATTTTCTTACTCTTCATAGGTAGTTCATGTTTTCTTGCAGGATGAAGAATGGTTCGACTTATATTATTGTTTCTCTTGTTCTATTGCTTCAGCTGTCTTGTCTGCTACCTTTCTCCTCTTCTGAGTATCTGATATCTAATGTGAAGATCCAACTGTTTCAGCAAACAGATCGAGCCAATTATATTTTGGAGGAGGAAAAAATTGTTGACATTAATGTGAAACTGAGGAAATTTTTGATGGGGATGAATCCGCAGGACCATAGTCCGGGTATCGGTCATGATGATCCTCCTCCAAAAGCTTCTGCACCGCCTAATCAGGTGACTGTATTAAACTAAATATCAGCATTTTACTTATGTTTCGAGTCAGAAACTGGAGTAAATATGTTGGCAGTATAGTCTATATTAATTCTCCTTGATTACAACAGAGAAATAAGGTTCACCCATGAAAGCACAGTACTTCACAGGGTGGCCACTTAGATGAGATCATAAAAAGATCAAGGTGTAATTTAGTCTCATGTTTTCTTCTATTAAAATAAAATTCTCTTCTAAAAGTCTTGCTTTACTAGAATGATGTTTGGTTTTTGGTGAGTACATTTCTTTCGGCTCATGAATTCTTGTGACTTTTATAAAGTTGTCTGAGTACATTTCTTTCGGCTCATGAATTCTTGTGACTTTTATAAAGCCAACTATATAAATGGTAGACATGGCGTTAACGTATAAATCCTCGCACCGACGTGACATCATATATTTTCTTTTTCTTTTACTTTTAGTGCAGGTAAATTGCACTATGAATCTCCCTTTAATGTTTAATGGGTATGTTGATAATGATGTATAATTGAATGCATTTTTTTTTTTTTAAATTTTCAGAAGAAATATGAGAGTTGTTTTAAAATGAGTCTTATTGTTTATAAGATTAGTAATGTTGAATAGAATATAAAATTATTTTCTTTTACTTTTAGTGCGGATAAATTATACTATCAATCTCACTTTAATATTTATGGGAATGTCAATGATGATATATAATTCAATGTATTTTTTCAAAAACAATTGAGTATTGCTGTTTATAAAGATTAGTAATGTTGAATGGAATATAAAATTATTTATCTTTTACATTGAAGCGATGCGATATTTTGTGATATTGTCAATGGAATAGTTAGTCATCTATAAGTGATATTCCATAGATGTCATGATTGCTTTACTTTTATAGTCTTGTAAATGCATTATTATTCCTATACTATTGGTATGTTTGGGGCACATTTTAAGATTTGCAAGCTAATGGATCCTTGATACATAGTGTATTTGACGATTCAATACATAAGAGAGACATATTCTTCAAACATTTAAGTCATAAATACCTTCCATGCAATAATCTAAATGATTTAATATTTAATAATGGCAATATCAATAAATATTACAATGATAATATATAAGGAAAACTCAACAAATTAGAATTTAGTAGTTAATCCATAACATCTCATGGGCTTAAGAAAAAAGAAGTGAAATTATTGATTTCATAGCATCTATAAACAAAATGAATTACAGAGCTTTGTTGCCCAATTGTGTATACCAACCCTTCTCTTCATGTTTAGTGAGTGCATGGATATACATACTCTTTTCTATGTAGTTATGTATACAATTCATCACTATATGGAACACACAAATAATAACAGGTCTAGTTTGTAACATGAGAATTGAATTTTTAAAGTAGCTATGCTACAATCAGAATAAGCTATGGCCTTGGGACTATAATATGAACTGTTTCTATATGCTCTAGAAAAAAATTACCTAATAATGGATACTAAAAGAAATGTTAGTGTAAGAGTGACACATGATGCTACTAGTTCTAACAATGATACTTTTTCCTATAACTTGACTCTTGGTTTATATTATAAAGTAAGATAATTCTTGATATCAAACCCTTATGCTATAATCCCATAATATTCTATAAATCCTAGAAGATATAGTCTCCCTATTCTCTTTCTCATCCATGAAATATTTTACAATTGGTCTATGTGGATTCAAATGTTAAAAATTTGGATGGAGTTGTGGGTATGTTTGAGTCTTCATTGTCCATTATTTTATGTTGTATGCTTGATTGTGTAACCATTCCCTTGGAGATTCTCCTAGATCAATGGTGGTTGGTTATTATAGACAATAGTTGGGTGGTGAGTACCACCATTGGCCTATCAAGAAGGCATTTGGTTCATGTGTAGGTTGAAGAATCTTGATTACCTTGCAAATTGGAAAATGTTATAGTCACAATCTATCATAAAAATTCCTAAAAAAAATCTTTATGTAGAGTTATCTTATTCTACTAGATAATGCATATGGTAAAGTGTATAAGGAACATAATTCACCTCCTAAAATTACCATTTATTATGTTTATTGTAGATGTAAAGTTGTAAAGTTGAACAATAAATTTATGAATAATAATATTGCTTCATGTTACTTCTACATAATTGTATACATGTGTATTGTTATTGTTCAAATGAATATGTAAATAGAGCATGATCATAAAGGGCTTGTATTATAATTGTTTCCTAACAATAAATACATTAGTTCAATATTTTGAAGGTAAGGTTTTTTCTTGAATGGGTAGATATTGTTTCCAAGTTCTTGTGTGTTATTAATGGCTCTAGGAAAATTCACCACTAACAATTCATTGATGGAAAATTCACCACCAACAATTTACTGTGGGCAAATTCATTGCTATGACAAATTCACTGCCAAATAAAATTCACCGCCATTAATGATTTTGAATATATATTTGGAAAACTGTAATTTTTTTTTTGCAAAAGAAAATATTAATGTGGTTAATTGCAGTGAGGCAGTGAATTTTACTTGGTGGTGAATTTTCCCATGGTGAATTATTATCGGTGAATTTTCCGTCGGTGAATTGCTACCATATGCCATTATTAATTGTTTAATATTTTTTATAAAATTATTGGCTCCTTTCAATTTATCATTGTTTTTCACATAATTTAATAAATAAATATTTATTTGTCTTCCTTTGAATGTAAAATTCAACTTTAGATGTTATGTAATCTAACATATCATTAAAATGACTCTGATAAAAAATGATTTCTAAACTAATTTAAGAAATCCATATCCCTAACATGATTCAACTAAGTAACAATTATATTTGACAAAAATATAACTTTTGAGTGGTTAGTTATAGAACTTTAATAGCATAAATTGAACCTTAACATACAACCCAGTCGATATCCGAGAACGTAGAAATGGAGAGCACGTAAACTAAAGCAATCCATAATATAAACTAACTAATGCAATCTTGAATAGGCCTCTGTTTGTATGTAAAAGCAGTCGACTTAAACAATAGTAGAATTCAAATTCTAAGATAAATTTAGAATCATTGTAAAACAAGATGTAGAACTTCGCTGTATGCACTAATAATAAAATAACAAATATCAAATTTAAGTAATCTGTATTACATTATTTTAGGAAACATGGTAAGTGGAACTTAGTTTTCTTTCGTTCCAATATAACAAATAGTGGATCATAAAGATAAACAACATACTATAGAATCATTTAAAATAGCTAAATAAATAGATCGAATAAATTGCTCCCACTTTCTCTAAAATATCACCAGGCTACCTGTTACTTAGTGCAGGTTTAGCCTCGTTAATGTGTACGGAAGGCCAAATTTCAACTTCATATCTTAGAAGGTCCAATCGTCAAGAATACCTTCACCATTTGTAACTCAACTTCTTAGCTTAAATCTAACTTTCTTTCCAAACAATTGTATAGCACACCTGCCATATTTTTAGTAAGACCATATGCAATTGCATCGGATAGAAACAGTGACAAAAGTGATAGTAGAGTGACGTCAAAGCATAGGTGATATGGCTTACCAAACAGTGTTTAGATTAGTATGCTGCACAGTACTGTTCATTATCGTTTATCCACCATAAAAGGGAGGAACATGCGAAACAATTTTACGTCTGTATTTTTGTTTCTCATTTCTTTCTCTTCAAGTTTTTGTTAGGTTATAGCCTCCATAGGGAATTTATTTTTCCTTGCAGAATGAAGGGTGTTTTGAGTTGTGTTACTGTTTTTGTTATTCTGATGTTACTTCTGTCTTTTCTGCTGCCTTTCTTCATGTTTGTTCCGTCTTCTGTCTTCTTCTCTGTGCATTTCGGAATTGATTCTCTGACCTCAAAATCCTCGTTCACATCCTCCAAATCTGTGATATCTAATGTTAAGATCCAGTCATTTCACCAAACAGATAAAGCGAAGCATGGTGACATTTCTGTAAGAATGAGGAAACAATTGATGGTCGTTAATCTGCAGGATCACAGTCCTGGTATCGGTCATGATGATCCTCCTTCAAAAACTTCTGTAGAGCCGAATCAGGTATTTCTGTTGATTCGAATAAGAAGATCTTGATTTTGCTTCGACTGGGAAACTACAGTACTAATGTAATTCACACTTCTGTGATTAAAACAGATTAATAATGATCATGCGTAAACTCGTAGTACTTCACGGCGGGCGGCTGTAAAGCCCTCATAAAGAAGATTGGCTATTTATTATCGTGTGTTTTCAAGTTTTGATTTGGTTAAGTAAAATACTCTTCTACCGAGATACAAATCGTTTTCTCAGTCTTTGTGCATCTATCGTTATCTCTATTACACTGAAAATGTATGCTTCGAATCTTTTCTCAATATAATGTTTAAAAGTTGTGTTTTCCCGTGTGTTCTGGCTGTGTGACAGTACCTTTTCATGCAACTGTTCGTTGTATCTTTTTTCATATTATCCTTAAACGACTAAAAAGAGAAATGTTAAAAGTTTTTTCGGTTCGTAAGTGCTTGTCAACTTTTACTTCATAAGGACAATTTTAAAAAGCTTTACACGGGCTAAGACTAGAGATCTTCGTAGGTGGTGTTACCGTATGTGCTCGTATGCGTCATAAATATAGTGGTTTATAAATTATTTTATTTAGAAATTTAAATTATAACATATTTTAGGATATGAAGGTGGAACGAATTATGTTTCTAAGTTTACGTAATGGTATGCGTTTTCCATTATTATATTAAGATAATAAAATAATAAGGCAAAAGAGTTATAAATTTAGCTGGGGGTTGAGATATGGTAAATTCGTAAAGCTTGTTTTAGTTCTTACGAAGGTTTTGGTTCTCAAGAATTGACTCCTAATTCGTAATGGCACATTCATCATAAATATATTCTCTCTCTAGTGGTTGAATTTCATTGTTTTGTGAGAGAAATTTATTTTATCTTGGTAACTAGAAGGACCCTTGTCACAAGATTGAAAGAGGATAGATGGTGAACAATATTAAGATAAGCATGAGTAATGTGTTCCCAAACTCTATACTAAGATGCTTGTAAATCATGAGAATCATGACTACAAGCATTTTAAATGCATCCACATACACACCTTTGATGACTAACTATTTTTTAAATGGTCAATCAATCTTTGGCAATAATAGAAGGCGAAATACATAGGGTTATAGCTTGAAGACTTCTTATATTGGATTTGTATCTCCATGGGAACACTAGAGTAAATCATGAATTTTGAATATATGGAAAAATGAATATCACTAATAGTTTTTGAAAAGAGAACAAAGTTTTCAACTTCCCAAATGTTGGAAAAGATTTCCAATCTAAACACAAACTACATCTACATAAAATATATATCAATTCTTGGGAAATCTCGTAAAAGAATCATATGCCAAGTAAAAAACATATATAGGAGAGGACTAAAGAAGTAATGGGTCTAATTACAAGAAAGTTGAGCTTAAGCGTGAAACCAAATAATCAGCTTTAGTGTTTCCTAGTGTCCACAGAGAGGAACATGATGATTGGCAACTCAAAAATAGATCTATCTAGATCTAATAGGAAGACACTAATTGAGAACATACCAAGAAAGTTAAGCAAGTTTTGGTTTAAGAATGATTGATGAAATAATTTAGAACCTTTGTTGCTATGACATACGTAATGAATGTGGTTGGAATCTATCATTGGGGTTTTGCACCATATACAAATGTAGAGATAAATAAACATTTCTTTTGTGAGAATAATATTTATAAAATAAACTATTAGGATACCATTTTAGATCTTTTTAGTAGGGTTTTATTCTCCCCTTTCTAATTTTTTGTATCTTTTATGTCATACTAAAATTAAAAATAATATTGAAAGATTAAAATTTTTGAATAAAGATTCTAGATTTTGGTTTTTCCATGAGCTAAGATAAAAAATAAATGGCCCTTGAAAAAATATATGTAAGTCTTAATTCTATTATGGAGGCATTTCACATTACAAACCCAAGGAACACTAACAATAGATCTATCCTGAGCAATTTATCATAAGGGACCACCATATGGACTATTGGTTGATAAATAATATTAAAAACTATATTATCTTTTTGTATTTGACATGGTTTCATAGCATCCTAATCCTTCAATGTTATTTTGATCACAATTGTGCCCTAGATATGGATATTTTCCTTTGTTATGAGAATATAATAGGGTAAAAACACAAATTTGTGTCACACTTTATAAAGGAAACAACCAACACTGATCCAACTTTTAAACTTGAATCACTAAAAAGTGGCATATATGTTTTGAATTTTTAAATGATGTAAAATAGTAAAATATGCATTTTTTAGTATATTTTATGTTTGTATTTTCTTAAAAAATAAAAAATAATTTTAAACTAGTTTTTAATAATTTAACACTATACTTTAGTTGTTGATAAAATGCTGAAAAATGAAGTTAGTGTGTATTTATCTTGAAACTTTAGTCCATGGATATATTTTTTTCCCAATTTTGATAAATATATATTTTTAAATAAATATTAAAATGTGTGTGAATCAAAAAATAGTTGTTTCCATGGGACGTCAACTTCCATATTAAATATTTATCTAAAATGGAAAAAAATTATACCATCTTGAAATAGATTCTTTTATCTAGTGCATCATATATATATATATATTTAATAAGTTTAAGTATTTTTCCTTGGCATAGTAATGAACCTAATATTTTGTGTTGATAACCTAATTTTAGTAAAAATGAAATATAAAATATAAATAATAATCAAACTATTAAAATAAATATAGTATTGAAAACTACACTTATGGATCTACAAAAGGGTATTTATATATATATTTTTTAAAATATTTACATTAGTAGGAATTATTGAAAATTCAAGTTTTTCAAATAATTTTATTTTTTGATAAATTGGACTCAAAGTGGTTCTCCATATATTTTTAGCCAACAATTTTAGTTGAAAAAGTTGTAGAAGTATCTAACTTAGTTAGAATGAATCTTACTATATCATATGTTTGACCAAAATTAATTTTTAGTTAGACATACTTAAATTCAATTGTGTTGATAAGTTGGCTGAAAGTGTGACACAACTTTTTGCTTTTACCCAATAGAAAAATAGAACTCCCTAGGCTTTATAACCATATTAATTACTATAAGAGACAAAATAAGAAATTAGCATTTTAAAATACTTATTCCCCTATAGGATGCTTATAATCGACATTAAAAAATAATCACAATAATCAATTTGATAATCTACATAGAAAACAAATCTTAACAATAATGGTGAATTTCTACAAGGTCGTGCCCCTTTGAGTCATTAGTGAAACAAAAAATATCTAAATAGACACCATGAAAAAAATTTATACATTCTAAGGGCAAGTCCACAAGATATGACAATATTTTTTGAGTGTTTAATAAGTGTCTTTATATGAAACCTAACAAGATTAATAGTAAACATGTGTGACAAATATAACATTACAATGTTTGGTCATTGAAAAAGTAACCCTTCTACTTTTTTTTGACTTGTTTGGGCCTTCCTTGTGATTTTGGCTTATTGTTGCTTTGATTTAATGTTATAATGTGGATAACACATTCACATTAGGTATTGGGCCATTGTGAACTAAAAGGATTCAAATGGTACCTTAGTTAAGTGTTGTCAAGTGTTGTAACACACTTTCACACTTTTCTAGGGTATTTTTTATAAAGTAACCTCTTTTCATCATTTACCAAGCCTTATTTCAAAGTGTTGTGCCACACTTTCACACTTTCCTAGGTTTTTCATTAATAATTGGGCTTCCTTATTCTTTAATTGGCCCCATTTTGCATCCACAAGCCTTACTTATATGTATTTTTGAGAATAATCTTGACAAAGATCATTTAAAGTATTAAAATCCTAAAACCCACCTTAAATTCCCAAGGTGGGACTCATTTGACATTACGAGTGAATGTGTCCCCTTAGGTGGGACCCATTCACCCAGGGTGGTGAATGAGTCGCCTTTAACTCAAAATTCAAATTTAATTCAAAATTCTCATGGTTTTCTATTCTCCAAGATCTAAGGTTGGCTTGTAGTGTTGTAATTTCAGGAATTATTGCATAACTAAGTATAAATACAAGGTTATTTCTCCAATTTCATCCTACTTAATCAAGCATTCAAGCGTTCATGCAAACAATTTACAAGAGCATTTGAGCATTCATAAGAGCATTCAAGGCATTTTAAGGGAAGATTATCAAGGAATCAAGAGCTTCTTTAAGTGTCATTCATCATGTCAAAGATTGTTTGCATCATGTTTCTTTAGAGCCAACATTTGTGATGTAGGATTTTGTGATTCAAGTAAGCATTGCATTCAAGATCTATCAACATCAAGCTATATTTCAAGTCATCATCCATTGGAGCCATTACTTACATGTTTACAACACCTTATTCCTAGGGATTGGTGAGTTGCAACATCATTATTTGTCCATTCATCATTCTCTATTATATTTCATTTCATTTCAAGGGTTTAATTACCCAAAGGGGTTTGACCAAGGAAAACCCCTATTCACTAACCCCATACAATTTTTATCTCTCTTTACATGTGATTTGTAGGTCTAGGTTGTAGATTTTTCAAAGAGAAATATTGGAAAAGTTTTCAAGTTATCAAAGAAATTTAAAGTTGTTAAAGTTGCAAACAAGCCTTGGGGAAGGACTATAGGCTGAATTTGGTAGTTTCAAATCTGGAAACTAGTTGGGAAGAGAAAAGTAGACTAAGAGCTATTGAATCCACCTAGGAATTTCTACAAAAGTAGAAGTGGACTAATTCACCAGTATTGGCAAATGAGTCCAACTGCCTAGACCTAAATAAGTTTTTTGTAGATCCGATTACCCTTTTGGATAAAACTTGTTTTAACACATTTTTCCTGACACTGGACTAATTCACCCAACCTAGCGTATGATATCTTGTCAGCATCAACAACTATTTCTTAGGATTATAGAGCTCCATTCCATCTCTAGGGAGTTTCTAGGTGCACATTTTTAGTTTCATCGCTTTCTATTACATTCTACTTGCATTTTTAGGTCTTTCTACATATCACACTATATTTTCAAATATTTTGTATTTTCCAAGTTTACACTTGGTGGTGGACCCATTTCTTATCTCTATCATCCCTAAGGATTCCTTGCAGTCATATCTCTCACACCCTTCATTGGATTGAGGTCTCTAAGGTGTCCTTGAGTGTTGATATCATGGAATTGGATCCCTCTCCTTGTATCCATTTTTGCTGACCACATTTTGGTGAACTCAACTTTTGAATATCATAATTTTTATTTGAAGTGCATTTACATCTTAGCCTTAGCTTGCATTAACATTGCATTGCATTTTTTGCATTAGTTAATTTGCATTCTAGGGTTTCCAAATTTGCATTAGTGAAATGTTCATTTAGCTTGCATTATTACACTTAATTTCATTAAAAATAAGTAAAATTTTGCATTTGCATTTCATACATGCATCAAAAAACTTAAAAAAGCATAAAATTCATTTAAAAAATTCTAAAAATTTTCAAAAAAAAATAGTACCAGGAATCATTCACCACCTTGGGTGAATTAGTCCCTTTCCAGATTTTGCACTACATTTTGTGGCATTTAATCTTCATTTTCTTAGTTTTTATTTGTTGTTCCTTCATTTTTGTTTTACTTTCTAATTTTGTTGCTTCAAGAAATTTATTCTTGTTAGCTTACATTGTATATGCATTCACCCCACATTTAGTAGCCTTTGTATGAGTGTTTGGTGTACTATTGCTAATACCTTATTGAGAAGAAGTTTGAGACTCATGGTTGTGGACACGAAAAAAGTAACCATTCCACTTTTTATTTATTTTTCCCTCGTGCTTAATTGGATTTAATTTTCCTTGATTTAATGTTGCAATGTGGCCCACACATTCACATTAGGTCTTGAATCTTTATGAATCATTAATACTTTATGATATCTTGTAAAGGTGTTGTGAAGTGTTGTAACACATTGTCACACTTTTATAGACTCTTCTTATTATAATTCACCTAAATAACCCCTTTTTATTACTTTCCAAGTCTTATTTTAAAGTGTTGTAAAGTATTGTTTAACAAACTTTCATGATTTTCTAGACTTGTCATCAACAAATACACCTTTCTTTTGCTTTATTTGGCCCCTTTATGCACTTCTAGGTTTTAATTAAGTGTATTTTTTAATATAAACCCAAAAAAATCATTTAAGACAACTTAATTTTTGACACCCATTCGCCACTAGTGGTGAATGAGTCCCTCTTGGCAAAAAATAAAAAATAAATTCAAATTACTGGTAGGTTTATATTGCTAAAGACCTAAGGTCGTCCTATGATGTTGTATATTTTGGAAATTAGGGTATAATTGTGTATAAATATGTGGTGTTATATTCATTTTAACCCCCATCAACATAATTAACTCAAGTAATCATTCATGCATTCATCAAAGGATTTTTGGCATCCTTAATAATTCAATCAAGCATTCAAGCATCTTGGGGTAACAAATCTTTAGACCTCAACATTAAGGGTTTAGTGAGTTTATGACATTAAATGTCGTTTTTTCATCATTATCTCCTTATTTCATTTCATTATCAAGGGTTTGATTGCCAAATTGGGGTTTGACCAAGGCGAACCCCTATACTCTAACCCTTAACACTTTTCCGCTCTTTGCATGTGTTTTTTGTAGGTCTTGTAGGCAGATTTGTCAAAGAGATAGGTTTTAAAAGTGTCATCAAATTGTTCAAGATCATTCAAGGTTAGCATAAGCCTATTTGAAGCTTGCAAAACACTTTTGTGTCAAATTTTCTAGATTCAGTTCCAACAAGCTATTAGGCAGAAAAGTGTAGACCCTCAGGACCTACAAAATTGACCTTTGACTTTTCATAAATCTGTAGGAAGACTAATTCACCATTTGTGCTGAATGAGTCCCATTGCCAAGCTAGAAAAAGTGTTTTCTAAGGTTTTTTGTTCCTGACATCTCGAAACTTGTTTCGACAGTTGTTACCAGAAATAGGACTAATTCGCCATTTGTGGCAAATGAGTCCTAGTGGGCTTCAACACTGATCTTTACAATATTCCAGAATCTCTCAACATTAGCTTGCAACCTCCATGTGCACCTCATTCAGTTTCATTAAAAAATTCATTGTTTATTCATGTTTGCATACAACACTGTGTTTTAAAACACTTCATATTTCTTAGTTTTTCATTCTTAATCAATATATTTTGTTCATTTTTTGCATTTATTCCATCTCATCTAGGAATATTTCATCCATTTTACATTAATCTTGAGTGTGTACATTGCATTTTGGCACCATTTCTCTCCTTTAATGTGAAAAACCCTAAACGAGTTCAAGAACCCTTGGACACCAAAATATTTGTTCACAATGGAATCTTGTGATAACACACTCATTGTGGATCTTTGGTTATCTAGAGCTTCCACTCCTAGTATTGACACTAGTACACTTGGAATGGATAATACCATTAGCAACTCTTTACCTTCAGGTAGCATGCAAGTTAAACAAAGGAATGATGATATCTTGAAAGAGAAAATAACTCAGTTTCATGAGGGCTTAGTAAACTTGCAACATAAATAAGCCTTTAAAACATTTCAACTACTACAATTTGTACCATAGAAAACATTCACTACAAGCTTGAAAGTGAAGATGGCCTTGATCTTGTGAAAAACATAGTTTTGATCTTTGGAAAATATCTTCCTTCAACCTTTAATGCTCCTATACCAACAAACAGTGTTGCAAACCAAGGAGGAACTCAAATTCCTCCTTCCTCAATAATAGCCTCAATACCTACCTATACCACTCCTCAAGTCACAACAACAATGCAACAAGTTAGTAATGTGATTCCTTCCTTGGGTATTCTTGCTAGCATCCCTAGTTCTTATTTGGCATCACATGTTCTATCTTCTACCACATTACCACCTATAAGCATTCCATTCACTTGTCCTAATAATACATACACTCCATCACCACTTTCACTTCCATCTCATACCACTTGTAATGATCCTCTCATAATGAAACTTTTCCAAGCTATTTCATCCATGCAAAAGAAAATATCCACCATAAACCAAAATCAAAATGACCTACCTACATATTATGTCAAAAGCATCCCATTCTCCTTGGAGATATTGCGAACACCAATGCCACAAGGTGTAGAGGTGCCTATATTTGAGAAATATGGAGGGAAGGGAGATCATTCTAACCATATTAATTCCTACACCACCTTATTCAGTGACTTTGTCCTTGATGATAAATTGTTGGCAAAACACTTTCCTAGGTCCTTAAAAGATACTGCCTTGCAATGGCATTCTTCTTTATCAAAAAATTCAATGCATTCATTCAATGAACTTTTTAATGCATTTTTAAACAATTTCCAAGTACATATGACTCCCAAGAAAAAATTGGATAATTTGATGAGATGCAAGACAAATGAGGGATAAAAGATAACTGATTTTCTCTCAGGCTATCAATCGCTTTATTAAAAAATTGATGTCAAGATCCCCAAGCCACACCTTCGAAAGATGTTTATAGAAAACTTGTGAACAAAAATTCAAGACAAGATCACTATGATGAAATTCCCATCCTTCATGCACTTGTGTACTGCCCTTTGTGATTATCAAAATTTGGTTAGTAGTCAAGATACAAGGTCCACTTCTAGCCAAATTAAGAGATCTGAGCCTCCCAGCCAAAATAATTCCCAACCTTTTAGAAAATATAAAATAAAGGGTTCTTTCAATTCAACCCTCCTCAAAAACCACCTCAAAATGTCAACAACCAAGTAGCTACTATCAAAACCTTGGTACCCTTTAGTTATGGATATCCAAAAAGACAATTCACACATTTACCCAACACCCTTCATAAAATAATGTCCCATCTTTTACAAAAAATGATTACCTTTCCTCTCATCAAAACACTCAACCCCTAATAAGCCTTTACCCCCGAGCTTTAAATAAAATTCTTATTGCCACTATAATCAACAAAATAGACATGACATGAAACATTGCAAGTTTCTTAAACATCTTGTGCAAGACCTCATTGATTCTGGCCATTTATCTATTGGAGGTGTTAGTGATCAAGGAAATAAGTTTTTTTCCCCTTTGAACCAAAACTTGCGAATTTTCATGAACCCAATGCCCAAACACAATGTTTCATTGTCAAAGCCAGTGAAACTACAAAGAATGATGTGATGAATGTTGATATAGATGATGAAAATAATGATCCCATTCCAAATGGAATCAATGTCAATCCTACGGATGAAATAGTAGGCGCGATAGACATCATCCCTTGTAATGGGAAACCTAAGAGTCCTCTTGAGATTACTTTCTCCTCTAATGATATAATTATACATGCACTCGATGATCCTCTTTAAATAGTTGGTTGTATCTATAACAATGCCACTAATGGGATACTAATAGATTCCACCTGTGGAGAGAATGTGATCATCGAGGAGTTCTTACTCTTGCATAACTTTGTCAATATGACTATGATAAATCGAAAGCATGGATCAAGACACACAATGGTTTCACTTTCCCTATGATCAAATCAATCACCCTTCAAGTGCAAATAGGACCAAAAACATTAGATGTCACATTCTCCATTGTCCTGCAGTCAAACTAATTTCGTTTCAGGCTAGGCCATCCATAGCTTCACTCAATGAAAGTCGTCCCTTAGGTTGTGCAAACATGGTTAAAATTTCCATTTGACAATGAAATATTCACTATTCACCATAGCAGCTTTAACCCTTTGTCTTCCAAAGGAAACTTTTCCTTAGAGTCCTTTGAGCTTGAGCCCATGGAACCTATTAAGCAATGAGAAGACTTATTTTTCATATCTTACCAAAAATTCAAAGCAAAGAAAATAGCCAAACTATTCCTCTGAAACCTATCCCCCTTCTACTTCCGCACCTACCATCCTTGATGAAAGCATGCTTGAACATAAACAAGAACCAAACAACCAAGACCAAATAAAGAAAAAAAATGTACCTACATCATTCAAAATACCAAGAGACAATGAAACCAACTGTGTCACACCTCCTAGAATAAAACAAGTTTACAAAGAAAAAGAGAAAGTGGATGAACAACCTCCTATGGTTCCTTTCGTTCCTCCCCTTAGGGAAGAAAAGAAACCTATGGTTGATCAAACCACTCCTACACAAATGTAACTTGAAAAAAAAACCAAAAGAAACAAAGGTGCTAGAGAGCATAGGCATAGACTTCATTCTCTTGCTCATAGGTTACATGAAGAATTAAACAATGAAAAATAAAAAACCAAACTTGATTGTAGCAATGCATGATGACCCTCCTCGCTAACAAAAACAAAATGAACCAATACAAGAATCACAACAAGAGTTGAACTCTTGGATGGAAATTATCATTCGTCCTCATGTTGTGATTAATTTGGATGATGATGATGAGATCACTAAAATTGACGAAGAGTTGCATAATGTATTGAACACATTATTTTCCTCTTCCATAAGCTTAAATGATAAATCTCCTATACAGAGAGATGAAATTGGCACTTCTCCTAATATGACACTTGCCCTTGTCCGATTGGCTAGCTATCTCCTTCAGTATACAATGAACATGATTGGGAGGCCAATGATTTTCTCAAAGGTTGATTCACATTTTCGATAATAGTCTTTTGCATTTTCTTTGTATTTTTATTTTTCTTTTGTGTGATTGCATGTGTGTAATGTGATCCCTCATGATGTTCTGTTTGATTTTCTCTCTCTTTGTGACATTCCGCTATTTGTACCTTCATTATTCTCTATTTCATGCATCACTTTCACATTTTTTCTTTTATCTTTTTCTTGTGCTTTCCTTTTAGGGATGATGCAAGGCATTGAGACATTCATGTCTCCTTCATGTTGACCCAAAAGGATTTCCTTTTCATTTTATCTTTCTCTTTTTTCTTTTTTTCCTTTTGGGGATGATGCAAGGCATTGAGATATTCACGTCTCTTTCATGTTGACCCAAAAGCCTTTATTTTTCTTTTCCTTTTCATTTGACCTTTCTCTTTCTTGTGTTTTCCTTTTGGGGATGATGCAAGGAATTGAGACATTCATGTCTCCTTCATGTTGACACAAAAGGCTTTCTTTTTATTTTCCTTTTAATCTTATCTTTCTCTTTCTTGTGTTTTCCTTTTGGGGATGATGCACGACATTGAGACATTCATGTCTCCTTCATGTTGACCCAAAATATTTTCCTTTTTCTTTAGCCTTTTCTTTTTCATTTGTCTTTTTTTTTTCCTTTTGGGGATGATGCAAGGCATTGAGACACCCTAGGGTAAGTGCACAAAGTTGATTCCATGAAATGTGGAAGTTTTTTCCTTAGCTAGAAAAATGAAATCGACATTACAAAAATGGGATCCCCATTTTTATAAACGAGATCCCAATTTTTAAAAATTGGGATCCCATTTAGCTTTAGGATCCTGAGCCTAAATGTCAAATGGGATCTCACTTTTTAAAAATTGGGATCCCATTAGTTAAAGTATCTCAAACAGACGAACATGGAACGAGATCCTGATTAGTACAAAATGGGATCTCGATTTATAAAAATTGTGATTCCGTTTTGTAATAATTAGGATCCCATTTTGTAATGGTATTTATTTTCTTAAAAATGAACAAAACTTCGTTTTCACTGACCATGGGATCCAAATTTGGTGGGTGAAAACAACATCAAAACTAGCCTCCAAGTATGCCTCGACCCCCACTTTTTCGCATTTTTTTGCTTTTTATTGAAATTGTTAATAGTAGAATAGATTTTAGCATTTTTTTTTAAAATTTATTTGATGTTTTAAGAATTTATTTCTTGTAACAACTTAGAAATGAGGAATTGTAGAAACGGATGAAAAAATGCAATGAAACTTGAAGATATTGAATAGAAAGGAAAACATGAACCTTCAATTGTATTTTAGAAACAAAATTTAGCTTTTGAAACCTAAATTGTTCAATCAAACCAAAAAAAATTGCATTTTCAAACCCTAATTGAAAGGAAACAAAAAAATTGCATATCAAAACCCTAGAAATTGAAATGAAATAATAAAAATTGCATTTGGAAACCCTAATCAAGCTTTTTGAAACCTTGAAATCAAGTTAAACAAAAAAAAAGGATTTGAGAACCCTAGTTTGAAATGAAACAAAAAAATTGCATTAAAAACCCCAATTTCTTATATTGAAATCCTAAATTGAATTGAAACTATTTTTTTTTGTAAAACCCTAAATTCAAATCAAACAAATCTTTTTTATTTTGAAGACCCAAATTTCAAGCTCAAGAAAATTCATTTGCATTGCTTAAATGTTTTAAATTTCATTTGCATTGTATGGAGAAAAGAATATGTAAAACTTTACTTTCAATGTTAAATTATAATTAGATTAGAAAATAGTATGTTAAAGAATAGTTACAATTCATAAATTTTATCAATGTTTGTTTGCAAATTTAGTTAGCAAATTCCTAAATCCAAGTGTACAATCTATTTACAATTGTCACTTGATTAGATAATGTTCAACATTCACTTCTATTTTATGTTCTGGTCTCTCTTAGTCATGACTTGTTTTAATTTCTTGTTTGCATGTGTTGTCTATTTTCTTTTGACAATATTAACCCTCATTGTAGTCAATTACTTGTTAATTAGGCTTCTAGTTTAGTCTAAAATCTCAATTTGCACTAGTTACCTAGAAACTAAAAGAATCTAAATATTTTTATTTTCTTTCTTTTAGGTTCTTTCAATTCCAGACAATCCAAAATAAAATACTTGCTTCAACATTAACTAATTTTATATTATACATTTTATATCATAAAATTCATTTAAGTGGGAAATATTGATGAAAAAAATGTTAAATAAAATAATCTTATATTCAATTTAAAAAATATCCTCTTAAAATATACATCATACTCAATCTTAATAATAAATAATTATGTGTTTGAATTATGAAAATATGCAATCTATACATAAAATAAAAAGGTATGTGTAGGATCATCATGGAAAAAATAGGCCCTTAAGTGGCAAAAAATTCAAAAAAAATAGAGTTAGGCAACTTAACGTAAAAAAATGAATAAGTTATCTATATTATTTCAAAAATATGTAAGAATAGAATATGTAGCAAATTGAATGTAGTTTCTAAACTAATAGATTTATTTTAAAAAGAAATCTATTTGGCTAAAATTTGAAATTAACCACAATAAAATGATAATATTTTTTATAAGATTTTAGATATAAGTAAATTGTTAATATTTTTTTGTAATTTTTTTCTAAGTAAATTATTAATTATGAATTTTTTATTACAAATTTTTAAAACTATAAAAGATCATATGTCTCAACACCTTAACTTGGTCAAAACTTAATGAAATTCTTCTTTTTTTAATTTGATAGTGTGTGAAGCATAGAATGTGATGCATGTTTCAGATTCAAAAAATGTGATATCATTTGAAAGCTATAGATGTTTTTCAATTAGCCTATCAATTAGGAATTTAGTTGTAATTCAAATAGAAAATGAATAATAATTATTTATTAAATTCAAAGTAAAGAATAATTTATATTGGTGGAAAGCTAAGAATCTCCTTTAAAAACCCTTTTCGTTTAATCAATTTTGGGTAAAAAAAATGTCATTAGCTACATACCCTACACATACTCATCATATCACCACTTTTTGGCCCATCATGATCCTACACATACCCAAAAAATATTCATAAGCTAGGCACTAACTTGAAATTCCATTACTCCAAGGACCACCCAAACTTAACCCTAAGTTCCCCAAACCCTAAACCTGAAACTATAAAATCTAAACCCTTAACACTAGAGCATTCATTTTATCCTAGGACCTTAAAATGAAATTTGATTTCCTTAGGAAACTCCGCCAAATTTTATTCCCTTAAGCCATGTCATTTTTTCGTAAGACCTTACTACATAGATCCCCTTAACCCATCTTATTACCCTAAACCCTAAATCCATAATTTTTTCCTAGGCCCTTAATGAAATTTGGTTGCCTTGGCCAACGCCACCAAATTTTACTCATTTGAGCCATGTCATTTTGTCCTAGGACCTCACTAGACATAGATCCCCTTAAGCCATCCTATCACCCTAAATTGTAAATCAAGGTCTTAAGGGGTCCTAATATGACATTTCTTAAGGGGATCAAAGAAGTTCTCAAAATTTGGTGAAGTTTCCCAAGGCAACCAAATTTAACAATAATAAGATCATGCAAGATTATAATATGAATGAGATTTCATGATCTAGGCTGGTTAGTTGAAACAAGAGCTATCTCAATCAACTATTCCACAAGAAAATGTTTTTCACTAACTTGCAAGTCCATTATATTCCAAGGGACACCAAAAATTCACCCTAAGTTCCCTAAACCCTAAACTCTTAAGCATTGATTTTGTCCTAGGACCTTAAAATGAAATTTGGTTGCCTTGGGAAACTCCACTAAATTTTATTCCCTTAAGCCATGTAATTTTATCATAGGACCTTACTACATAGATCCCCTTAAGCTATCCTATTACCCAAAACCCTAAATTGTAAAATCTAAACCATAAACCCTAAAGCCATCATTTTTTCTTAGGCTCTTAATGAAATTTGGTTACCTTGGGAAACTTCATCAAATTTTATTCACTTGAGCCATGCCATTTTGCACTAGTACCTCACTAGACATAGATCCCCTTAAGCAATCCTATCATCCTAAATCCTAAATCAATGTCTTAAGGGGTCCTAATATGATATTTCTTAAGGGGATCAAATAAGTTCTCAAAATTTGGTGAAGTTTCCAAAGGAAATAAAATTTAACAATAATAAGATCATGCAAGATTATAATATAAATGAGATATATCATGATCTAGGTTGATTGATTTATGGTTTAGGGTGATATGATGGCTTAAGGGGATCTATGTCTAGTAAGGTCCTAGGACAAACTGACATGACTCAAGTGAATAAAATTTAGTGAATTTTGCTCGGACCTTAATGAAATTTGGTTGCCTTAGGCATCTTCACCAAATTTTATTCACTTAAGCCATGTCATTTTATACTAGGAAATTACTACATAGATCCCTTTAAGTGATACTTTAGGATGTCTTAAGGTGTCCTAATATGACATTTATTAAGGGGATCAAATAATTTCTCAAAATATGGTGAAGTTGCCCAGGGCAGCCAAATTTGACAATAATGAGATCATGCAAGATTATAATATGAATGAGATTTCATGATCTAAGTTGATAAATTTATGGTTTAGGGTGATAGGATGGCTTAAGGGGATCTATTTATAGTAAGTTCCTAGGACAAAATGACATGGCTCAAGTGAATAAAATTTGGTGAAGTTGACTCAGACCTTAATGAAATTTGGTTACCTTGGGAATCTTCATCAAATTTTATTCAACTAAAAGCCATGTCATTCTATACTAGGACCTTACTACATAGAACAAAAGCAATAATAAATTTGATAAATAATAGCATCCAACACTAATTTACAAGCTTTGAAGAACAAATAATAGCATCCAATACTAATTTATAAGTTGTCAAAACAAATAATGGCATCCAATACTAATTTATAAGTTGTGAAAGCAAATAATGACATCAAATATATAATTTATAAGCTGTCAAAACAAATAATAGCATCCAACACTAATTATAGGTTGTCTTAAGGAGATGTCTTAAGGGGTGCTAATACAAAGTCTTAAGGGGATCAAAGAATTGGCTAAAAATATCAAGTGATATAAACAAGTATTATAAGTTTTAGGGTGAGTCATCATAACAAATGATATAATTAAGTATAATATTTAGGATATGTGCTAATAAGACACATCTTAAGGGGATATCTTAAGGGGATCAAAGAAGATTATAATTGAGTATACATATTAAGTGATATAAAAAAGTATTATAAGTATTATGGTGAGTCATCATAACAAATGATATAATTAAGTATAATATTTAGGATATGTGCTAATAAAACAAGTCTTAAGGGGATGTCTTAAGGGGATCAAATAAGAGTATAATTGAGTATAAATATTAAGTGATATAAACAAGTATTGTAAGTTTGAGGGTGATTCATCATAACAAATGATATAATTAAGTGTAATATTTAGGATATGTGAATCCACCTCCATGTCTTAAGGGGATGTCTTAAGGGGTCATAATAGAATGTCTTAAGGATATAATTGATTTAACAATAATTTATGCAATCAAATATAAGATAAAGTATCAAAGTAATTATACAATCAAATATAAAGTCTCAAAGTAGGAAAACATGCACATTTAACAAAAAATATATATAGAAAATCAATTTTGATACATAAAAGTAGATGGAGTACATAATTATGTACGTACATGTATTTGTGATTTGTACAAAATGTTTAATTCTGTAAGTATGTATGTACATGTATGTTGTCTCAAAACAATGTTTACAAAATTTGGATATGCCATCTCAAGAACATGTCAAAATCATTCCTAGAATGTAGTAGGTCTTCACACCACCTGATATAAAAAAAGGTACAAACAATATCAATGAAATCATCAAAACATACATGTTTTAATTTATATAAAACTATTTCTATGTACACAACTCAAGTACCTACATTTAAAAGTATTCCACACATGTGTGTAGGTTGAATCCTGGCATCCTCTCCTTTTCGATTCAAATTATGAGATCATTGCAATGATGGATTAAGGATACAAAAAATGATAATAAATCAATTTTAACTATTAAAGTACAAGCAATATCAATATGTAATCAAAAAATGTATTTAAATATAATTTAACTGATAATTACCTATTTTTACCAAGTATTCCATGTTGTTTAGGTTGAATCTGCATGGACTAGATCCTTTTTGTGATTATGAATTAAGGATCTATAAAAGGACAATTTAAATCAATTTCAACTAATAACAAATTTGACCAATATAAAAACATGTATTTAATCTATTTAAAAGGACAATATAAAACTAAAACTATATTTAACAATATTTACTTATTCCATCATACCATCTGCATCCTCTCTTTTTTGCAATGCATCTATGAGTGTCTCATGGTCTTCCATATAAATTTTCCATAGCACTTTATTTGTAGATCTTCCACGATACCAATCTTATTTTATATTTGTTGCCACCGCAAAATGTGAATAATGTATAATCTTTTTATGTGTTGCATAATCTTTGAATGTAGGTAGACCATTCTTCCTTGTCAAGTATTTTCATAGCCAAGTGCCAACAACCACCACCAATCCTATTGGAAAAAGTGAAAACCATCATCAAATATAAGTTCTAAAAAATTTCTAAAGGGGATCAAAGAATTGTTGAAAAAATTTGCTTAAGGGGATCAAGAACTTGTTATCAAAATTTTCTTAAGGGGATGTCTTAAGGGGATCACCATACCTATTGGATAATGATAGCCATCATCATCTTCTCAAGCTACTATTAACTTAGTTTTAGTCTGTAGACAACAAGCGAACCAATATTTTGTTTCCTCTTCATTCCTCTTAGGTGGAACAACAATTGTAATACCCCTCATGTTGTTGTTTGGACTTGTTATTTTTCTATGGTTTTGCTTGATACTTTGAGACTTTGATAGTTACTGTTTATTTGTAATGCCCCGTCATAATAACCTAAGGAATGTTGCAATTGTGTATAAAAGTGTAATAATTTTTTTTTATTAAGTATAATTATTAAGTTAATTAATTGCATACATTCATTAAGATACTAGACTTTACACTACTTTGAGTTTCCATAGACAACTTTAGTATTTTGCATTGCACATATTATTTATCATAAAAATAAACATTGCATAATATTGAATTTCATTCAAGATAAAATTAAGTACAAACTTGTTTCCTTACATTGCATTTGATAAAATATACAATACTCATCCATTATGGTGAGGTAGTTCAATAATAATTACAATTACATTTACATTGTTCTCCTCATAACAATTGAGGGATGTTTTCAAATACAAGAATTACAAATTACAATGAAGAAGTACACATAAATTTCCAAGTGCGAGCTCTCCATCCATGAAGCTCTCGATGGCATGTTCACAAACTGGGGACCCAACGGAGTAAGGTGCACATTCCAACCAACCATGTGGTACCCATAGGTCCACCCCCCATGCTAGGAGATAGTAATATGGTTACCTAGACATAATCTACTAACCCTAGACACTAGTACACACTAACTGATGGTTACATTGCTTCCAGATTTCAGATAATTCAATGTACTATATACACAAGGTTAACTGTTACTTTAGGTGGAGTTTCATCACAATATTGCAAAGGTTACTGTGGTGTTTCTTCCTAGGTTTCGGCCCCCAATCTTGGCTTACCCTAGTAACCTCTTACAAAACCCGGCCCCATTACTAATCATTGCGGAATCGAATGTCTTTTAAAGGAACAAGACATCAATTTTCCATTCCAGGCCTTCTCATCCTATACTCAAGCCTGAACTAGCTCAAGAGTCATAAGCGAGGCATAATCATCTTGTTAAGAGTTTTAATCTTACTACTGTGTTCTTTAGTTATCACTAACTTACTAACTCTTTGCAAGTTACCCTGACACCAGTTTGTGTGTCGGGCCTTACAAAAAGCCACTCCCCTAAACATAACAAAGGAATTCTAAGTTCACTATCTAGGGTAGACAAAGTGCACAAATTCAACATATAATACCAAATATACCACAATGTACATCACAATTCGTTCACAAATTCAAGTGCACTACCCTAACTTGTTCAATCACATGGATCCAAAGTCGAGTTTACTCCCTTAAAAAGATTGCAACTGGAAGAATTAAAATCACATAAAGATAAATTTCCCCCTTTTACCCAATATAAGTTTAAATCAGCTTAAAACGAATGCACGTCTAGCATTGGGATAATTAAATCCAGTCAAACAAATTAAAAGAGAGAAAATATATATTTCTATATTTTTTTTAAACAACAGTTCTCAGAACATTTAATAACTATGCTCATTAAAAACATTATATGCATAACTATCTGAATACAAATAAATTATTTTTCTCATTTTTCCAAAATTAACTTTCCCACATTAATATTTTAATCTAATATTCTCCACATTAAATATATATTCATAATAGATATATATATATAAATAAATATAAATATTTAAATATAACAGTGAAACCCTAATTCAAATTAAAAAAATTGAAATAAAGTAAATTTCATTATTTCTGGTTGAACACAGAATGAATGCCATTTATACAGTCATGGGTTGTGTACATAGTGTACACAACCCGCGACTGTGTCTATGCAGCCCTCCCCGTATGGGGAGGCGGCTATGAGATAGCCGCCGCTATCTATGAGGGCAGTGTTGGCTGCCTCCACAGCCGTCGCCCCATATGGGGGCGGCTGTGGGGTAGCCATGAACCCTTAACATATATCACCGAGGTTTAAAATTTCACATTTGATTTCATATAAAACAAATAAACTAAAACTTGCGAAATACAATTTCGTGACTACGAAAAATTTAATGCATTTTAAAAAAATATATGCCTGTATGGTGACAGATGTGGAATAAATAAATTTTGACAATCCAATTTATATATGAAGCATATATATATAATATATGTACATATATATATATATATATATATGCATATATGTATATATATATATTTATATTTCAAGGGATTTCACAATAAACTATACAGAAGTTTCATCAGGAAACTTAAAATTTTCTTTGGGGTTTTCATAGGGAAACAGGGAAATTATAAAAATTTCAATAGGGATTTTAAAGAAGAATACGCACAAAATTTCCATTCAAAACCTAAATAACCCAGAGGTTTAATTTTCTCTTTCAACAAATATTTTCCACAAAATTTCAAATCTTCCTACAGAAAAGATTCTACAGAGGCTTTCTAAAATCTTCAAATTTTCACACGACAAAATATAATCTCTTTTCACAGACATTCTCTTTCAAAACTAATAAATAATTAATAAAATATTTCACAAGAAGATTACCTATTTTCCTGTGCTTCAGAAAACTGATTGGGAAGAACTTTGCCTAAAGCTTTCACAATTCTTTCTCGAGAAGCACAGCCCAAACAGCATCCAAAATGCAACCAAGAAATCTTTCACAAGTATACAGTATTTCCAAAATAACATAAACAAACAATTTTGCAAAGCTCAGATATTTTTCCTCTGAGGAAATTGAATAACCTCTGTGTTTTTTTTTCTCAGATCCAAATTATCCTTCGTGAACAAATTTCCTCAACAATAATCAATAAATACACTGGCACACATGTCAAGAAGTGCAAAATATCTTTTAACCACTTCTCAGCAATCTTACCTTTCCAAGATTTTGCATGATTTAATTCATTTATTTAAATTTAAAAATCAAATTTCAAATTGCATGCATTTATTTAATTTAATTTAAATTTATGATTTCCAAATACAAAAAAAATTATTTAATAACCAAAAATACCATTTCCACAAATTATTTAATTTAAATATTGAATCCATTCACACACAAATTTTAAAACAATTTAATTTAATTAAATAAATTTAATCTTTTTGATCAAACCCTTTAACCAAACAAACTAATTAATTAATTAAATAACTAACAACTAATTTCTTCAACATTTAAAAATTAATTTAAATAATAGTAAATAAAACACAATTAACTATTATTTAAATTGACATTTTCCTTTCAAGTAATTAAACCAAATAGAAAAATACAAAACAACCAAGACTCAAACTAAAACTGACAATGTACAGTGACCAGGTTAAAGACTAGACTAGGATGAACCTAACTACTACCTCCCAATCAATGTTTCCGTTGAGTCCTGACACGCTCAGACCTTAGTAACTAGGTGGAGTCGGTGTCATGTACCTGCAATCCTACAACCAAGCAAATAACATGCATATATATATAAACCCTTGAACAGGCACACCATGCGGAAAAAATCACGGATATCATAGGGCACTCGCAAGCGAGTGATGCAATTCCATTCTCCACACCAATACACGTCACAACAGACTGACAAATTAAATAATAATTAGTCCATCATAAACATGTGCATAACAATAATCAACTGAAATTAAACATCTATGCTACCTCAAAGCATATCAAAAAATAGTAATCACCATACAATGTATCATCATATCACAGAGTAAATCCACTATTGCTCAAAACCATCGATCAAAATATCCAAACAAATTATCATAGTCTAACAGTGTGAAAACATATCAGCAGAACACATAAGCATAAATGGAGGGGTACTACATCCTCCCCCCCTAGGATCAGGCTTGCTCTTGAAAGCCTGCAAACAGATAAGGATAAAGTTCCCTCATCTGTGTTGCATCCTCCCAAGTAGCAGAAGCCTCATGGCTAGGATCCCATTGGACCCTCACCTAATCAATGTCTTGACCCCTGAGACTGAGCGTCCAACACTGTAGAATGGCCACGGGCTCCAAAGCCAGCTGCCCGTCCTCTACCTGTAATGCATTCCAATCAAGTACATGAGATATGTCGGGATGATATGGTCTAAGAACTGATACATGGAAAACATCATGAATACAAGACAAACTGGGTGGTAAGGTGAGTCGATATGCTACAGGACCAATTCTCTCTAAGATCTCAAATGGCCCAACGAAACGAGGTGCAAGCTTAGAGCCTTTTCCATAATGGATAGGACTCTTTCAAGGTCACACTCGAAGAAACACTCTATCACAAACAGAAAATTGTCGATCTATCCTATGCGCATCAACATATTTCTTTTGCCTATCCTCAGCTACTATTAAATTTTCTCTAATACGGTCAACCTGTTGCTCCATATCACGAAGCATCTTAGGTCCAAGTAACACTCTATCCTCTAGTCAATCCCAACTAAGAGGAGTTCGACAAGGACGACAGTATAATGCCTGAAATGGTGGCATACCTATTGAACTCTGATATCTATTATTGTAAGCAAATTCTACTAAGTACAGATAATCCTCCCAACGTGAATATTGGTTCATTATGTACATCCTAATCATATCCTCTAATATTTGGTTAATTCTTTCTGTTTGACCATCGGTTTGAGGATGATATGCTGAACTAAAGTTCAACTGTGTACCTAAAGCATGTTATAATGAAGTCCATAGGGTTGAAGTAAATACAGAATCTCTATCCGATATAATCCTATGAGGAATCCCATGTAATCTAACAATGTCCTCCATGAATATCCTAGCTACAGATGAAGCATTTTATGATGATCGTATAGGTGAAAAGTGAGCTACTTTAGTCAATCGATCAACAGTTACCATAATGGCATCATGTCGACGTGATGACGTAGGTAACCCTACAATAAAGTCAATGGATATAATGTCCCATTTCTATTTAGGAATGAGCTGTGGCTGCAATAATCCAGTGGGATGTTGATGCTTAGCTTTAACTCGCTGGCATTCAAGACATCTCAATACATAATGAGCAATATCACGTTTCATACCAGGCTAGAAATACAATTTCTGAAGATCGGCATGCATTTTCTTAACTCCTGGATGAGCTAAATACGGAGCTCGATGAGCTTCAGTCATAATTAATGTACGAAGACCTTTGAAATGAGGTACATAAATATGAACTAAATGCCATAATATACCATCCGATTCTAGGACATACCCCACAAATTGACCTTCTAAAGGTCTACCAGATTCAATCTCTGACCTCACTTCCTGATATAATCTATCAGTGGGAAGTGCAGCTAATATTTGACCTCTCAAATCTACTTCAAGAGTAGTAGCAGAGATCTCATGTCGACGATGACTAAGAGCGTCAGCCACTACGTTCTCTTTTCCTTGAATATATCTCACTTCAAAATCATACTCACACAAGAACTCCATCCATCGTCTCTGGCTAGCATTCAAGTTAGGTTGCGTAAAGATGTATTGTAGACTACGGTGATCAGTATGAAGTTCGAAACGATGACCTAATAAGAAATGCGTCCATCAAACTAATGCATGCACTACCACAGCTAGTTCTAGATCATGAGTAGGATAGTTTAATTTGTGATCTTTGAGTTTACGAGACTCATAAGCAATCACACGCCCATCTTGCATCAAAATTGCTCCCAAACCCTCTAAGGATCATCTGTGCATACTACAAAATCCTTAGTAGGATCAAGAACAATCAGTATAGGCGCATTAGTTAACTTTTCTTTAAGTGTCTGAAAAGCCAACTAAGACTACTCTGTCCAAACAAACTTCTTCCATTTTCTCTGAAGAGAAGTAATAGGATGACCAATTCTAGAAAATCCCTCTACAAATCGCCTATAGTAACCAGCTAAACCCATAAAACTACAAACCTCACCTACATTAGTAGGTGCAGGCCAATCTACAATAGCTTGGATCTTTGAAGGATCCACAACAATACCTTTACCAGATATCACATGTCCTAGATATTTAATCTTAGTTTGAAAGAAATCACACTTCTTCAGGTTCGCATACAATTGATTTTCCCTTAAAGATTGCAATACCTGTCTCAAGTGTTCTTCATGTTCCTTCATGTTTCTTGAATAAACTAAAATATCATCGAGAAATACCAAGACAAAGTGATCAAGGTATGTACGAAAAACACCATTCATTAAACTCATAAATACGGATGGTGCATTCGTTAACCCGAACGGTACTACTATGAATTCATAGTGCCCATAGCGAGTTCGAAAAGCAGTTTTATGAATGTCTGCTTCAGCTATATACAATTGATGATACCCAGATTTCAAATCAATTTTAGAGAACAAATTAACTCACTTAATTTGATCAAAAATATCATCGATTCTAGGAAAAGGATAACGATTCTTAATCATAACCTTATTGAATTGACGATAGTCAATGCACAGCCTAAGAGATCCATCCTCCTTCTTTACGAAGATGACAGGTGCTCCCCAAGGGGAAACACTTGGATGAATGAATCCCTTTTCTAATAATTCCTCCAACTAAATACAAAGTTCCTCTAACTCTCGAGTTGTCATTCTATAAGGAGCTCTAGATATAGGCTCAGCTCCAAGAACTAGTTCAACTCTAAAGTCAATATCCCTCTTCGGTGGAATTCTAGGTATGTCATCGGGAAATACATCAGTGAATTCCCTAAGAATAGGATGATCATCAAGAGACACCTCTTGACTCCCACCTTCTTCTAAATCAATAATTGTTATTGCAAATAGTTGACATCCCTTACGAAGACATCTCTTTAATTGCATAGTAGATATCATCTGCAAAGAGATAGGTCTTTGTACACCTATAATTTCCACTTTTGCACATAAATCACTAATGTAACTAGCTGTCTTAATTCAATAGTCAATTATAGCATGATAAGACGCTAACCAATCCATACCTAAAACTATATCATACGATCCTAAGGGTGTAACATATAAATCTACTAAGGTAGTTAACGTACCAATTTTGAGTTCACAATTACGTACTAAGTTTTCTATTGCTACTTTCACCCCTGAGGAAAATTCAACTTGCCACTTACCACCTTGCTTTACCACCACAAGACCACAATGGTCTATGATGGTCGATGAAATAAAGGAGTCAATGGCTCTGGAATCAAAAAGTATAGAAACACTAACACCATGTAACTTACCAGAAGTTTTGACCACTGTGTTCTAGTGACTGGCTTGACATTCATTAACCGCAACATATACTATATGTGATCATCTTGCATCACCCACTGTAGGCTCTGAAACTATAGGTCGAGGCCCAAAACCAGTAGGACCTCTCATCAGACACTACCTAGCTATGTGTCCTTGCTGCCCACATGAGTAACAACCTGTGCTTGTGCCTCTATCGAATCCTTTGCCACCCGAAGGTGCATTGGATTGCTAGAAACTACCCCTAATGACAGTAGACTAAGCACTCTATGCAGGTTGATCCTGCCTATTGTGCTTGTTGCGCCACCAGTTGCAACCCTTTCTTGTTTGAGGACTATTACCATGTTGTAGTTGTGGATTATTGTTCTTTTGAGGTGTTCATTGTTGTTGTTGCTTCCCACCATTTGTGGGTGTTTTTTGGTTCCTAGAGGAACCTCCTGTATGTACCTGTCCACCACGTGGACTAAAACTTGCTATAGGAGCACTACCAATCTGTACTCCTATGTGACCACCTAATGCCATAACAAGGTTCTTCTCCACTATGCAAGCCTTCTCCACTACAACTTCCATAGTCTTTGGCTCAAAGACTCAAACACCACCACTAATGTAGGTGTTTAAACCCCTAATGAAGTACTACACTAGCATAGGCTCATCATTGCCAATGCCAGCATACTTCTTGAGTTCATAGAACCTACATTCATATTCCTCAATAGAAAGAGCCAACTGACATAGATCATGGAACTCGTCAACCCGTCCCTGCCTCCAGTGTTTCAATAGGAACCGTGCTCTAAAGCTCTCGAGAAACATCTCCCAAGACACTGACCCAATATCCAAATGGAGCTTCTGCTCCTCCAGGCACCACCAAGTAGAGGTGAATCCTTTCAAATGCATAATAGTGCATCTAGCACAGGTATTGCTACCATAAGGGTGCATGGCAAAGCATCTACCCAAATCCAGTAGCTAGGTCTCAGCCTCTAATCCACCTCCTGTACCATCAAAGGTAGGAGGGCGTGCTCTTAGTAAATCCCTCATATGTCCTATAGTAATAGCATCCTAATGTCCTAAGTTATGTACTCTCCTATGAGATATATCTCTCTCTCTAACAACCTGCTACTCATCTTCTTGTCTAGGTCAAAGACAAGCTAGGACCTCCTCTAATAAAGGATGTATCTGAGAACCCTCTACTACTAACTGTTTAGGATTCTACCCCTCATTTCTTTGACCCAATTGTTCTACCTGATCACTGTGATGAGGGCTTAGAGGGGGAGTAACCTAAGGGATTAGCCCTCGGCCTCCACCTCGACCTATACCATGACCTCTTCCACCTCGCCTAGGCATGTTCTTACACATAACAATAACGAGTCTTAGATACTATTCAACCAAGGCTAACAATTTGCGACACTACGTACTAGGTCAACCTAACGGGATCGCGATTACCTAGAGCATCCAGTGTTTGTAACCTTGGCTCTGATACCAATTTGTAATGCCCCATCATAATAACCTAAGGAATGTTGCAATTATGTATAAAAGTGTAATAAGTTTTTTTTATTAAGTATAATTATTAAGTTAATTAATTGCATACATTCATTAAGATACTAGACATTACATTACTTTGAGTTTCCATAGACAACTTTAGTATTTTGCATTGCACATATTATTTATCATAAAAATAAACATTGCATAGCATTGAATTTCATTCAAGATAAAATTAAGTACAAACTTGTTTCCTTACATTGCATTTGATAAAATATACAATACTCATCCATCATGGTGAGGTAGTTCAATAATAATTACAATTACATTTACATTGTTCTCCTCATAACAATTGAGGGATGTTTTCAAAGACAAGAATTAAAAATTACAATGAAGAAGTACACATAAATTTCCAAGTGCGAGCTCTCCATCCATGAAGCTCTTGATGCCATGTTCACAAATTGGGAACCCAACGAAGTAAGGTGCATGTTCCACCCAACCATGTGGTACCCGTAGGTCCACCCCCCATGCTAGGAGATAGTAATATGGTTACCTAGACATAATCTACTAACCCTAGACACTAGTACACACTAACTGATGGTTACATTGCTTCGAGATTTTAGACAATTAAATGTACTATATACACAAGGTTAACTATTACTTTAGGTGGAGTGTCATCACAATATTGCAAAGGTTACCCTAGTGTTTCTTCCTAGGTTCCGGCCCCCAATCTTGGGTTACCATGGTAATCTCTTACGAAACCCGACCCCATTGCTAATCATTGCAGAATCGAATGTCTTTTAAAGGAACAAGACACCAATTTTCCATTCCAGGCCTTCTCATCCTATACTCAAGATTGAACTAGCTCAAGAGTCATAAGCGAGGCATAATCATCTTGTTAAGAGTTTTAATCTAACTACTGTGTTATTTAGTTATCACTGATTTACTATCTCTTTGCAAGTTACCCTGACACCACTTTGTCTGTCGGCCCTCACAAAAAGCCACTCCCCTAAACATAACAAAGGAATTCTAAGTTCACGATCTAGGGTAGACAAAGTGCACAAATTCAACATATAATACCAAATATACAACAATGTACATCACAATTTGTTCAAAAATTCAGGTGCACTACCCTAACTTGGTCAATCACATGGATCCAAAGTCAAGTTTACTCCCTTAAAAAGATTGCAACTAGAAGACTTAAAATCACATAAAGATAAATTTCCCCCTTTTACCCAATATAAGTTTAAATAAACTTAAAACAAATGCACGTCTATCATTGGGATATATTAAATCCAGTCAAACAAATTAAAAGAGAGAAAATATCTATTTCTATATTCTTTTTAAACAACAGTTCTCAGAACATTTAATAATTATGCTCATTAAAAACATTATATGCATAACTATCTGAATACAAATAAATTCTTTTTCTCATTTTTCCAAAATTAACTTTTCCACATTAATATTTTAATCTAATATTCTCAACATTAAATATATATTCATAATATATATATATATATATATATATATAAATATTTAAATATAATAGTGAAACCCTAAATCGAATTAAAAAAATTGAAATAAAGTAAATTTCGTTCTTTCCTGTTGAACACATAATGACTGCCATTTATATAGTTGTGGACTATGTACACAGTGTACACAGCCCGCGGCTGTGTCTATGCAGCCCTCCCCATATGGGGAGGTGACTGTGAGATAGCCACCGCTGCCTCTGAGAGCAACACCGATTACCTCCACAATCGTCGCCCCATATGGGGGCAGCCGTGGGGTAGCCATGACCCCTTAACATATATCACCGAGGTTTAAAATTTCACATTTTATTTCATATAAAACAAATAAACTAGAACCTGTGAAATACAATTTCACGATTATGGAAAATTTAATCTGTTTTTATAAAAAATATGCCTATACAGCGACGGATGTGGAATAAATAAATTTTCACAATCCAATTTATATTTGAAGCATATATATATATAATAGATGTACATATATATATATATTATATATATATGCATATATGTATATATATATTTATATTTCACAGGATTTCACAATAAACTATATAGAAGTTTCATCAGGAAACTTAAAATTTTCTTTGGGGTTTTCATACAGGAAATAGGGAAATTATAAAAATTTCAATAGGGATTTCAAAGAAGAATACACACAATATTTCCATTCAAAACCTAAATAACCCAGAGGTTTAATTTCTTTTTCAACAAATATTTTCCACAAAATTTCAAATACTTCCTACAAAAAAGATTCTCCAGAAGCTTTCTGAAATCTTCAAATTTTCACACGACAAAATATAATCTCTTTTCAGAGACATTCCCTTTCAAAACTAATAAATAATTAATAAAATATTTCACAAGAAGATTACCTATTTTCCTGTGCTTCAGAAAACTGATTGGGAAGAACTTTTCCTGAAGCTTTCACAATTCTTTCCCGAGAAACCAAGCCCAAACAACATCCAAAATGCAACCAAGAAATCTTCCAAAAGTATACAATATTTCCAAAATAACATAAACAGATAATTTTGCAAAGCTCAAATATTTTTTCCATGAGGAAATTGAATAACCTCTGTGGTTTTTTTTACAAGATCCCAATTATCCTCCATGAACAAATTTCCTCAATAATAATCAATAAATGCACTAGCACACATGTCGAGAAGTGCAAAATATCTTTTAACTACTTCTCAGCAATCTTGCCTTTCCAAGATTTTGAATGATTTAATTCATTTATTTAAATTTAAAAATCAAATTTCAAATTGCATGCATTTATTTTATTTAATTTAAATTTACATTTTCAAAATACAAAAAAATTATTTAATAACCAAAAATACCATTTTCACAAATTATTTAATTTAAATATTGAATCCATTCACACACAAATTTTAAAACAATTTAATTTAATTAATTTATTTATTTAATTAAATAAATTTAATCTTTTTGATCAAACCCTTTAACCAAACAAACTAATTAATTAATTAAATAACTAACAACTAATTTCTTCAACATTTTAAAATTAATTTAAATAACAGTAAATAAAACATAATTAACTATTATTTAAATTGACATTTTCCTTTCAAGCAATTAAACCAAACAGAAAAATACAAAACAACCAATACTCAAACTAAAACTGACAATGTACAGTGATCGGGTTAAAGACTAGACTAGGGTGAACCTAACTACTACCTCCCAATCAACGCTTCCGTTGAGTCCTGACATGCTCAGACCTGAGTAACCAGGTGGAGTCAGTGTCATGTACCTGCAATCCTGCAACCAAGCAAATAACATGCATATATATATAAACCATTGAAAGGCATCATGCGGAGAAAATCACGGATATCACAGGGCACTTGCAAGTGAGTGATGTGATTCTGTTATCCACACCAATACACGTCACATCAGACTAACAAATTAAATAATAGTTAGTCCATCATAAACATGTGCATAGTAATAATCAACTGAAATTAAACATCTACACTACCTCAAAGCATATCAGAAAACAATAATCACCATACAATGTATCATCATATCACAGAGTAAATCCACTATCACTCAAAACCAGCGATCAAAATATCCAAACAAAGTATCATAGTCTAACAGTGTGAAAACGTATCAGCAGAAAACATAAGCATAAATGGAGGGGTACTACATTATTGGTTGGATTGGTGGATTGGATAGTTTAGAATGCTTGATGATTATGCTACTTTATTTGATGACATGGATATTATGATATGACATTATGGTTACATTTGGTTTGCTAATGTTTAATTTGATTTCAATAGTATATTGTGATGTAGTGGATTAGTAATCATTTTATGATGATATGATGTGATCAGTTTAGTTTAGAAAATGTTAATTTATACTTAATGTTATAATTGTTATTATAGTTTTGGCGAGGGCCCTGCTATGCTACAATTCCTTCTCGCAATGTGATGTTTTTGATTATATATATATACATGTTGTACACACCTCGTTTGTATGCAGGAATTGTAGGAACATAGTCTCAATTCCACCTACTTCGACAGGACAGGGTGAGCATCAAATTAACCCAATGGGCATGATGTTGAAACATAGATGACAAGGAAGTCACCATGTCCCAAGTTTTCCAATCTGTTTTATGTTTAGTGGTATTGTGCGTCTTTGACCTTTGTCATTTTTGTATTTTATAATAGTTGTTTTGTGCGAGTGTACTTTTGATATTTACTTTTACGTTGGTGTGTAGTACGATGTAATTTAAATAATTAAATGATTATAATAAAGGTTGATAATAGTTATTGGAATAGTTTATATTAAAATATAAGTCTTAAATTAAAAGCCATGTAATTTATTAAGGATAAATAAATTTAAAGGTGTAAATTAAATTATTTTAAATCGGTATTTTGATAATTTAATTAAAATAGAATGTTGAGGATATTTAATGGAATAAAATAATTAAATAAGTTAAGATTGTGTGAATTGCAAGTATAATTTGCAAAATCAAAATTAAAACAAAAAGTGTTGTTTGAATAGAAAAAAAATCAAGAAAAGAAAGAAAAGAAGAAAAGGACCAATGAATGTTGACATTTTGGATGAAAAGTTGGTGATGAAATAGAAAACTTCTTTTAATTCTAACTTTTTGAGTTTTCAAAAAAGATGAAGATATCTTTTTTTTAATAGAAAAATTGAGAGGTTTTGGATTCATGGGAAAATTGACAGAAGTATCAAAATATGAGTTCTAAAAAAATTGGATCCTCTTTGGTTTTCTCTATTTAATTGTTTCACTCTTTCATTATTCTGGAAGGTAGGCTTTTCTGGATTAAAATTATAGAATAGAGAATTTATCAAGGAAACTGGTGGAGAAGTTCTGAAGAAAGAAAGTGGAGCTCTTCAAAAAGGTTGTTTGGAATTCAAAGAAAGGCTTTGTCAATTCTTCAGCAAGCGTAGGACTCTAGGTTCCATTCTATTTCTTTTAATTTCTCTGAATCAGTAAAAATAAATATGTATCTCTATAAAAGAAAAGAAATCTCATGGGGTTTTAGAAATCTTTTGGGTAGCAAACAAATGAAAGAAATTTAATTGGGTCTCTGAAATGGCTAGTGTGTTTATAATTTTGTTTTTGGAAAATAATTCCCCTTGAGATAAATGGATTTAAATATAAAGAAATTCATTCGAAATAAATGTGTTTTCAATTTTATGATATTTTATTCCTAATTATATATATATATATATATATATATATATATACAATGATGTATATATATATATATATATAATTAGAATTTATTTTTGAAATGTATTTTTTTGGTATAGGGGCCAAACTTGTGTGTCGACTGGTTGGGGTTTATATTTTAATAATAATAATAAAAAAGGAAATTTGTTTTGGTTGAGGGGAAGGGACGACGTTGGCTACAGCCTCCCCTTGTCCCCTCTTTGCAAATGGGGACTGCCCACAACAGTCCTACAGACCGTCACGCCCAACAATCCTCTGTATAGGCAGTATAAATTGCTATTTATGTTTATTGTCTTTTATGATTTTTTATATTTATTTTTTAAATATATTAATATATTTATAAATATATATATACCTATATATATATATAAAATATGTCATACATAAAAATACATACATATATATGTATATATATGTATATATATTTATGTATGACATATATATATATATATATATGTACAGATTGTGCAGAAAATTAGTCAGTGCATAGTTATTTAATGAATTAAATTAAACCAAATTTATATATAAAATATAAATGAAAGTATATTTTTATTTCTTATATATGACTATAATTTATTCTTGGAAAAATCATATACCAGAATTATTATGTCTTATTTCAAAATTATTTCACCGAAAATTGGATTTTGGTTATATTATTTAATTGTGAGTGGAATAAAACAAATCGTGTTATTTAGAATTGTTTTGTAATATCCATGTGTGGATACTATCATGTTAATTTGCATTGTGGAATTTGGGAAAATTAATTTGATTGTTTTATCTATTGTTATATTATTCTTTTAGCTTTACCGATGTGGGAACCAAGTTTGGTTTAGGAACCCATTTAGGGATTTCATGTACCTTGGGCTTCAAGAGGCTTGATTTCATTGTTAATTGATGTCTCTCTTTTCAAGTGCTCTTGTTGTGACAAGCTATTTGGTATCAGTATTGTGAAAGGGTTGTATGAGATTTTGTTGAGACTCTATTGTGTGCCTTTTAGCGAGATGGTTAATGCCTCACATGTCATCTATTGAGACTTAATGCCTTGTTCTTTATGATACAACCCTTGATTTTGATTATGTTTTGGGGTCTCTAGGGAGAGTGGCTCTTCGTGGGGGTCAGCGCCTCAAAAGGAGGAAGGGCTCAAGATAACCCACGTAAGAGTTAGATGAATAAGTGAAAACCTAATAATAGAATTTTGGGGGATGGGTAGTAACAACATATTAAGATAATCTTGGATACCTTATCTACCCATTAGGGCTATCGCAAACTAATGGTAGAATGAGAAGGTTGTGGTTGGAAAAGTCATTACCTCATCCTCAGGAGAGGTTAATGGCTCTGAATGAGTCACCCTATGGGGTTGGTGCCTCAAGTAGGAGGAAGGGCCGGGATAACCATAGATGGGGGATGGCACCTCATGTTGGAGGAAGGGCCAGGATAACCTATGTAGGTTATGCAATGACACTCTCCACTAGTTTCCCTTATGCTTTTTTTCTTGGCTGCCTCTGGAAGTGTGTTATGATTGTTGTCTTGGGTTGACTTGGTGAGTGGTTATGGTTTTTGGCTTTGACTTATTTAGGATGTGTTATATGGCTTTGAGTTTATTTTGATTGAATCTTGGTTGTTTTCATTTATGATCTATGCAATATTTTGTTGTTGCTTTCAGAGTTTTGTTACAATGATATTATTTATTGGATTTAGTCTTGTCGCATTCTTGGTCGTGGTCATTTCCTTGTCACCTCTGAGCACAGGGGGTGGATTTTTCTAAAACCCATTTGGTCGGGTGGAATGTACTCCACACTTGTTGGGTTCCCCATCAACATTTGTTCTTCATAGTATCCTTAAGATGGCGCTTGTACCATATATTCATCTTGTATTGCAAATATTATTTGTATTATGTATTTATCCCACATATATGGGAGGTTTTATTGTATCTCATGTATTGTGAAGATGTAATGTATTAAAAGATGATGTATTGTAAATGTACCCTTGTAACCATTCTTGATTAATTATGAGATTTATTATGGTTTGTATCATGTGATGTATTTATACTTATTCTTATGGATATATGGATGTTATCTTTTGTAAACGATTATTTTAATGTTTATAATGGATGTAATGATTAGTTAAGTTATTTAGCCTTTTATGTATCTTTCATTATGGGTTGGTTTTATGAGATGTGACCTGGCGCACCCCAAGGGACTTAGATGTTTATGATGTTATCGTGTAATGTAGTTATTTTTCATGATTCATTATATGTTTACTTTTAATTATTTTAAAAAAGAATGTGTGCATTGTTGTTGTCCTTTGGGGTTTGGACGATGGGCATTACAACTTGGTATCAGAGCCCAGGGTTGTGAATGTTGGGGTCTTTGGGTAGTTATGTCCATTAGGAAACCTTTGTGCTTGATTCTTGAGCTCACTTGTACCTTTATGTTGCTAAAAAATATGCCTCAAGGTAGAGGATGTGGCCCAGGAAGAGGCCGTGGTGCTTGTCGTAGAGGAAACTAGAAAAGTCCATTAGCTCCTAGTTCCCATGGTTTAGAGCATGAGGAATGAAAGAGTCCTCAAAGAAATCCCTTAGGTGGTGGTCAGAACCTGAAACAATCTGGTTTAGATGGATAGTTACAACACCTTTTGGGGGAGATTCTTGATCTGTTGGGACCTAGGCTAGAGGAGGAGCAATGGGTTATGATAGAAAGGGAAAGGTCACCGAGTCAAAGGAAAATAACAATAGATTGAGATGCAGTGATAGTTGGTCATATGAGAGATTTGATGAGAGCACACCCACCTACATTTGATGGCTCTAGAGGAGGTTTGAAAGTGAAAACATGGTTAATTGATTTGGATTGATGCTTTGCAATGCACCCCTATGGTAGCAATACCAAAGCTCAATGTGTAATCATGAATCTATGAGGCTTTGCATCCACTTGGTGGTGGCTAGAAGAGAAAAAGTTACATCTAGATATTAGCATGGTCACATGGGAGTTATTTTTGGATAGTTCAGGGCTCGCATCCTTTTAGATCATTGGAGGCAACATAGGGAAGATGAGTTTCATGACCTTAAGCAAATGTCGATGTCCATTGAACAATATGAGTGGTGATTATATGAATTGAAGCAGTATGTAGGGATCAACCATGATGAAGGGATGTTAGTGCAACATTTTGTTTGGGGCTTAAATTATCGAATTAGTGGTGGCATGCGAGTCTTCGAACTGAAGACGATGGAAATTACAGTTGAAAGGCTCGTTTGGTAGAAGATAATTTGGCCATGTCCTTGGGTGGTCACATTGGAGTGCAGATTAGCAATTCACCTACACCTAGTTTTAGTACTCACAAAGGTCAGTCATAGGCTACAAGATCTTCTAGGAACAGGTATGCACCCTTTAAAGGGGGTCAACAACATCAGTAATATCAGTCACAGTCGAAGCATAAAAAACTCTCATTCTCAGTAGGGTGGCAATTCTTAGTTTCATAGGGATCAGAATCAGAACTGAGCTCATCAGGAGTGTTTTGAGTAGCTTGCACCTATTTTTCAGTCAACTTTGAGTTGAGGAAGCTTTCAGAAGTCAAATGCTCCATTAGGGAGCAAAGGATTTGGTAGAGGTACTAGGTGCTACTCATGTAGGTAGCAAAGGCATATTGCTGGATTGTGTCCATAAAAGAGCACCTCAAGATTTAATCAGAGACTAGCTAGGTTAGAGCCAATAGTGGGTGATCTAGGGAGAGCTCATTGTGTCTGTGCGATAGTGGATAATTGATAGGTAGACCACTAGAGCACTATCATTGAGACATCAGATGTGTTGCATAACAATAGCATTCCTATACTCTTTGATTCTGGTGCATCTGATTCTTTTATATCTCCTTCAATAGTTGAGTGATGTAGACTGGTGGCAACTAGTCAAGGCATGAGATGGTAGGTTGAATTGGCCTCAGGGTCAAAGATTGTTTTAGAGAAGCTTGTGCAGGGTTGAAGTATTAATATAGGGGCATTGACAACTAGAGTGGATCTTTGAATCCTACCACTTGGCTCATATGATGTCATTTTGGGAATGGATCGGTTGAGTGCACATCGTGCCATGATATACTGTCGTCGTAAAGCAGTGTGGTGCATTGATGATTTTGGAAAGGAGGTGGAGATTGTAGGTATTCAAAGGCCCATTTCATTGCAAATGATCTCTACCATGCAGCTAAAAAGGTTTTCCCAACAGGGTTGTCACCTTTTTGCCATGTCAGTGAGTGACCTTGAGTCAGAGGATAGTTGAGGGGTGTCATTGGATGATTACCCTCTCCTTGTGAAGTTTTCAAATGTTTTTCTAGGTGAAATACTTGGTATGCCACCAAAATGGGATATAGATTTCAGGATTGATCTGATACCTAGAGCTGAGCTGATATTTTGAGCTCCATATCGGATGACAACATAGGAAATTCAAGAACTTCGTCTGTAATTGGAGGAGCTATTGACTAAGGGTTTTATCCACGCAAGTGTTTCCTCTTGAGGAGCACCTGCGATATTCATGAAGAAGAAGGATGGTTCTCTTCGCTTGTGTATTGATTACAGTAAATTGAACAAAGTAATAGTCAAGAACTGATATCCCTTGCCCAAAATTGGTGATCTTTTCAATTAGATAAAAGGGGTGAAGGTATTTTCTAATATTGATCTCAAATCAAGATATCATCAGTTGTGGATTGTGGATGTAGATATTCATAAAACAACATTTTGCACTCGATACGGTCATTATGAGTTCACTGTGATGTCATTCAGGTTAACAAATGTACCTTCAGTCTTCATGAGCTTGATGAATGGGGTGTTTCAAATGTATTTGGATAGATTTTTCCTTTTGTTTCTCACTGACATTTTGATTTATTCTAGGTCTATGGAATAACATGAGGAACATATAAAACAGGTGTTGCAATGCTTAAGGGACAATTAGTTGTTTGCCAACCTAGAAAAGTGTGACTTCTATAAGACTAAAGTTTAATAGTTGGGCCATGTGATTTCTGGTGAGGGAATTTCAATTGATCCTACAAATATTTAGGCCATTGTGGATTGGCCCGCACCCACAAATGTCTCAGAAATTCACAGTTTCATGGGACTAGCAGGCTATTATCGGTAGTTCATTCAAGGCTTTTCAAGGATTGCACATCCTATCGCCTCTCTCTAGAGGAAGGGAAAGAAATTTCTTTAGTAAGAAGGGTGAGTGATTGCGTATGAATCACATAAACTAAAGAATCATGAACTAAACTACCGCACACATGACCTAGAGTTGGCCGTAGTTATTTATGCTTTGGTAAGATGAAGGCACTTCCTTTTAGGGAATCAATTTGAGTTGCATACAAATCATTATATTCTGCAATACATCTTCACACAACTGAACTTGAATGCAAGACAGAGAAGGTGGATGGAATTTTTGCGTGAATATGATTTTGAAGTAAAGTATATCTAGGGAAAAGAGAATGTGGTGGCATATGCATTGAGTCGACGTAGGCATGAGATTTTTGTCGTGGCTCTTGAGGTTGATTTGAGGAGTCAGATCCTCACATCTCTTCCTTCAGACAATTGGTATCAAGTGGTGAAATCTGAGATTGAGTTGGGTAGAGCTCTGGAAGGAAAATTTGCTAGTTACTTGTTGGATTTTGATGGTGTTTTGTGCTATGCAGGCCAAACGTATGTACCTCCTACAGAGGGTCTTCACACCCTAATCTCGACTGAAGGCCATCAGGAACCTCATGCGATGCACCCTAGGGTTTAGAAAATGTATGCGGATCTTCAATCGCTATATTTTTGGGCAGGATTGAAGAGTGATATCACTAATTTTGTAGCTAGATGTCTAGAATGTCGAAGGGTTAAGGCTGAGCATCATCATCCGAGAAGTTTGTTGCAACCTCATCTTGTTCTAGAATGGAAGTGGGACATTATCTCTATGGATTTTATTGTCAGCTTTCCTATGTCCTCTAGGCGGCACAACGCTATCATGGTCACTATTGACAAGCTGACCAAGGAAGCCCATTTCCTCCTATCCGATCTTCCTATACTGTTTCTTTGGTATCCAAGGTTTTCATGGAAGAAATTGTTCATTTTCATGGGATACCATGAAGAATCATTTATGATAGAGATTCAGTATTCACATCTACGCTATGGACATCTTTATAGTGGTCCTTAGGGACTCAATTGAATTTTAGTTTTTCCTACCATCCTAAGATAGATGGTCAGACTAAGAGATTCAATCAGGTGCTTGAGGATATGCTCTACATGTATGTCATGGACCAACAATCACATTGAGAAGATTATTTGCACTTGGTCGAGCTTTCCCATAACAAAGCTTATCATAGTTCAATCGATATGGATCCATTTCAGGCTTTATACGGTCATCCTTGTTGTACCTCTTTGAGTTGGGATAGATTAGAGGATAGGTTTCTTCTTGGACCCAAAATGCTTCAAGATATGGAGCAAAAGGTAGCTCGTATCTGAGAGCATCTTGTAGCAGCTCAAGACAGGCAGAAGAAGTATGTTGATGCACAAAAAGTTGATTGGCAGTTTACGGTAGGAGATCAAGTGTTTCTTCGAGTGCATCCATGGAAGAGCCCTATTTTTTATGGAAAGGGTTGTAAGCTTGTGCCCCACCGAGTCTTTCATGGATTCACAATTTTTTTCATGTTTTAGTCCTCAGGCCATATTTTCCTGATGTTAGTCATGATTGGAATGCTCTACAGGTCGAGGATGGGTAGCTAGATCTCAAGCCCGTGGTCGTGTTGTAGCATAGGAGACTCACCCTTAGAGGTAGGGATATTGAGCAAGTGCGGGTCTAGTGGGACCCCAATGATCAGAATTCAACAACATGGGAGGATGCCTCCCATATCAAGTAATCCTATCCTTACCTATTTATTGGATTCTAGGAGTAAGTCGAATTCATTAGAGGGGGGAGGATGTAATATCCCTCATGTTGTTGTTTGTACTTTGTTACTTTTCTATGGTTTTGCTTGATACTTTGAGACTTTGATAGTTACTGTTTATTGGTTTGATTGGTGGATTCGATAGTTTAGGATACTTGGTGATTATTCTATGTTATTTGATGACATGGATATTATTATATGACATTATGGTTATATTTTTTTTGGTGATGTTTAATTTGATTTCAGTCGTATATTGTGATGTAGTGGATTAGTAATCATTTTATGATGATATGATGTGATCAATTTAGTTTAGCAAATGTTACTTTATACTTAATGTTGTAATTATTATTATAGTTTTGGTGAGGGGAAAGTGTAGTGCCACTTGTTTGTGAGTGCCCTGCTATGTTGCAATTCCTTCTCACGATGTGATGTTTTGATTATATATATACATGTTGTACGCACCTTGTTTGTATGCAACAATTGGAGGAACAAAGTCTCAATTCCACCTGCTTCAACATGATAGCGTGAGCATAAAATTAACCCAATGGGCATGATGTTGAATCAGATATGACAAGTCACCCTATCCCAAGTTTTCCAACATGTTTTACATTTAGTGGTATTGTGTGTCTTTGACCTTTGTCATTTTTGCATTTTATAATAGTTTTTTTTTGCAAGTGTACTTTTGATATTTATTCTTACATTGGTGTGTAGTACGATATAATTTAAATAATTAAATGATTATAATAAATGTTTATAATAGTTATTGGAATAGTTTATATTAAAATATAAAAGTCTTAAATTAAAAGCCATGTAATTTATTAAGGATAAATAAATTTAAAGGTGTAAATTAAATTATTTTAAATTGGTATTTTGATAATTTAATTAAAATAGCATGTTGAGGATAATTAATGGAATAAAATAATTAAATAAGTTAAAATTGTGAGAATTGCAAGTATAATTTGCAAATTCAAAATTAAAACCAAAAGTGTTGTTTGAATAGAAAAAAAATCAAGAAAAGAAAGAAAAGAAGAAAAGGACCATTGAATGTTGAGATTTTGGCTAAAAAGCTGGTGATGAAATAGAAAACTTATTTTAATTCTAATTTTTGGAGTTTTCGAAAAAGATGAAGATATCTTTTTATTTAATAGCAAAATTGAGAGGTTTTGGATTAATGGGAAAATTGACAGAAGTTTCAAAATATGAGTTCTAAAAAAATTGGATCCTCTCTAGTTTTCTCTATTTAATTGTTTCACTCTTTCATTATTCTGGAAGGGAGGCTTTTATGGATTGAAATTTTAGATTAGATAATTTATCAAGGAAACTGGTGGAGAAGTTCTGAAGAAAGAAAGTGGAGCTCTTCAGAAAGGTTGTTTGGAATTCAAAGAAAGGGTTCGTCAATTCTTCAACAAGCGTAGGACTCTAGGTTCCATTCTATTTCTTTTAATTTCTCTAAATCAGTAAAAATAAATATTTTTCTCTATTAAAAGAAAAGAAATCTCATAGGGTTTTAGAAATCTTTTGGGTAGCAAACAAATGAAATAAATTGAATTGGGTTCTCTTAATTGGCCAGTGTGTTTATAATTTAATTTTTGGAAAATCATTCCCCTTGAGATAAATGGATATTAAATATTTTTGTTTTTCATTTGAAATAAATGTATTTTCAATTTTATGGTATTTTGTTCCTGATTATATATATATATATATATATATATACAATAATATATATATATATATATATTATTAAAATTTATTTTTGAAACGCATTTTTTTGGTATAGGTGCCGAACCTGTCCGTCGGCTAGTTGGGGTTTATATTTTTATAATAATAATAAAAAATATATATATAAAATAAATAAATTTGTTCTGGTTGAGGGGAAGGGATGGTGTTGGCTGTACCCTCCCCTTGTCCCCTCTCTACAAGTGGGGACTATAACGTACAACAATCATGAGGATTGTTTTGCACAGTCATCTATAGAGGCAGTGTAAACTGCAATTTATGTTTATTGTCTTTTATGATTTGTTTATATTTACTTTTAAATATATTAATATATATATATATATATATATATATATATATAATATATATAAATATATATATATATATATATATATATATATATATATATAAATATATACATGTGTATATATATGTATATATATTTACGTATGACATATTATATATATGTGTACAAATTGTGCAGAAAATTAGTCAGTGCATAGTTATTTAATGAATTAAATTAAATTAAATTTATATATAAAATATGAATGAAAGTATATATTTTGATTTTTTATATATTACTGTAATTTATTCGTGGCAAAATCATATACTAAAATTATTATGTTTTATTTCAAAATTATTCCATCGAAAATTGGATTTTGGTTATATTGTTTAATTGTGAGTAATAAAACAAATTGTGTTATTTATAATTGTTTTTTAATATCCATGTGTGGATAATGTCATGTTAATTTGCATTGTGGAATATGGGAAAATTGATTTGATTGTTTTCTTTATTATTATATTATTGTTTTAGCTTTACCGATGTGGGAACCTAGTTTGGTTTACGAACTTGTTTAGGGATGTCGTGTACCTTGGGCTTCTAGAGGCTTGATTTCATTGTTAATCGATGTTTCTCTTTTCAAGTGCTCTTGTTGTGACAAGTTATTTGGTATCAATATTGTGAAAGGGTTGTATGAGATTTTGTTGAGAGTCTATTGTGTGCCTTTTAGCAAGATGGGTAATGCCTCACATGTCATCTATTGAGACTTAATGCCTTGTTCTTTATGGTGCAACCATTTCTTTTGATTATGTTTTGGGGTCTCCAGGGAAAGTGGCTCTTCGTGGGGGCCAAAGTCTCAAAAGGAGGAAGGGCTCAGGATAACCTACATAAGAGTTAGATTAATAAATGAAAACCTAATAATAGAATTTAGGGGGATGCGTAGTAACAACATATTAAGATAATATTGGATACCTCGTCTACCCATTAGGGCTATCACAAAATAATGGTAGACTAAGAAGGCCATTGTTGGAAAAGTCATTACCTTGTCCTTAGGAGAAGTTAACGGCTCTACATGAGTCACCTTATGGGGCCGACACCTCAAGTAGGAGGGAGGGCCAGGATAACCATAGATGGGGGCCATTGCCTCATGTTGGAGGAAGGGCTAGGATAACCCATGTAGGCTATGTGATGACACTCTCCACTAGTTTCCCTTATGCTTTTTTTCTTGGTTGCCTTTGGAAGTGTGTTATGATTGTTGTCTTGGATTTACTTGGCAAGTGGTTATGAAAGCTTCCTTTGACTTATTTAGGATGTGTTATATGGATTTGAGTTTATTGTGATTGAATCTTGGTTGTTGCCGTTTATGATCTATGTAATCTTTTGTTGTTGCTTTTGGAGTTTTTTTACTATGATATTCTTTATTGGAGTTAGTCTTGTTGTATTATTGGTCACAATCACTTCCTTGTCACCTTTGAGCATGGGGAGTGGGTTTTTCTAAAACCCACGTGGTTAGGTGGAATGTGCTCCACACTCTTTGGGTTCCCCATCAATGTTCGTTCTTCACAGTATCCTTTAGATGGAGCTTGTACCATATATTCATCATGTATTGTAGAAATTCTTTGTATTATGTATTTATCCCACATGTATGGGAGGTTTTATTGTATCTCATGTATTGTGAACATGTAATGTATTAAAAGATGTTGTAGTGTAAATGCACCCTTGTAACTATTCTTGATTTATGAGATTTATTATGGTTTGTATCATGTGATGTATTTATACTTATGCTTATGGATATATGGATGTTATCTTTTGTAAATGGTTATTGTAATGTCTATGATGGATGTAAAGATTAGTTAAGTTATTTATCCTTTTATGTATCTTTCGTTATGGGTTGGTTTTATGCAATGTGACTTGGTGCACCCCAAGGGATTTAGATGTTTATGATGTTATCGTGTAATGTAGTTATGTTTAATGATTCATTATATGTATAATTTGTACTATTTAAAAAAAATGGTGTGCATTGTTGTTTTCCTTCAGGGTTTTCACGATGGGTGTTACAACAACATACACATGTCCTACAAACAAAATTTGATTTAATAACTTGTGCATATCCATATACATAATTTAGTATTACAAAATAATTTAATAAAGTGAAATAAATGAAATAAAGAGAATTAAATTAACTTCCTGTACAAGGTCTGAAACATGGTCATAGTCTTTAGATGCAAATGATAATTCTCTTCAATAGTTTTTTCATATTGATCATGTGCTTGTGCAGGTGTCAATGATCTTTTCTCCCACTGTTCAACCCATTATGTATTTTAACATGCTTCCCAATCTCCTAAGATACAAAAATAACAAAAAAATGAAATCTCCCTTGTCCAGATAGTCCATGTGCTTGTTGTCAAACTCCTAAATGAATGCCATTTAGTGGATCCACTGATTGTCTCATAGTCAACTCTAGGTACAATGTTCTCTTCTTCAACCAACCAAAAGACTCGATGAACTGTAGAGTACTCACTCAAACCAGGTGCAGATAATATTATATTACACCAATCCTTAATCCCACTTGCATCTTTAAATTTTACTGCATCCTCAAATTTTAATTATTCTCTAGCAAGAATTCTTTTGACACACGCACCGACTCCATCATGTTCTCCTTTACCATGCTGAGCTTAGAAAAAGCTCCATATATGTTGGAAATTAAGTTCCTTGCGAAACCTAATTAGCCATAGAACATTCTTGAATTACCCTTTACAATTATTTGACCATATGATGTGTTCTTTCATCTGGAATCCTCCTCTTAAATTTTTATAAAATATACTAAAATACTATTGAACAAACTCCAATAAGTGTAATTGGTTGTCACTCAAATAAAAATGATACTCCCTCAAAACTTTTCTATCATCCTCAATTCTATCATTTGCATGTCTATAAACAATATTTACAAACATAGCTACTTGCACTAAATTATAATACTGTGATTGAGTTTCCACTTGTGGAGCTAGAGTATAATTTTCCACAAAATCAACCACTGAAAGTATAGTACCAATTGGAAATGTGTTTCTACATGTGTGAAATTGGCCATCAAGCCATCGAGCATGTTGAGAGTGCATGACATATTTTGGTACAATATTATTCTTAAATGCACTCATGAATGCATGCACACTAACTTTTTATGTAACTAAATCACAACACTTTCGTATTTTTCTATCTTTTAAAGAATAGTGAACATTCTTAAATCTTTTAACATCTACTATTTGTTTTCTCAAATCGTTATCAACACTTTCATGCATACAAATTCTTAGGAATGAAATATTTCCATGATTAATGCATTGTCCAGAAATACAAGAACTTAAATAAAATAATTTACCATTAGATATTTCACAACACAAACCTGAAATAAACTCCCTTATTGCTTTAGGTTGCATATTAATACCACATTCCTGTATAATCATGTTAATATTGCAAGGTGCAATGTATAATATTGAAAAACATCATAAAAAATAAAGAAATTGAACATGTGTTTTACAACAACAAGATATTCATTGCTTATTAATTTTTACATACTAGGGTTTACATTTTTCGAAAGACCTTTCTTTTAATATTACCATGTAAAACTAAATCACCATTCAAAATTTTCTATAAAATTTAGTTTTTGTTGTATCTAATAGATGCTTTGGGTGAGGATTGCAAACATTGGAGCCCACCCTTAATTTTAAAACATCTCTAGCATTAGATGAAACCCTAGTATTATCATGCCAATATTTTTTGATCAAAGATATAATTTCAACATTCAATTTCATATCAAACCTTGGGAGTCAACCACTGAAACTCCAACATTGGTTGATAGGATCATTTTCTATATTTTCTCTTCTTTTTTCCATTCTTAGCAATGTTTTAGGATGCATATTTAAAATTTCACTAATATTGCTTACTATTCTTTTATTCAAAGTTTCTTTATTAACTATAGCAATTGTTATAGCTCTTCTTGCTTCATTTTTATCTTTAGATTGACTATTTTCCCCAATAGATAGAATGTCACTAGCAATAGTAGATATAAAATGTTTTAACGCTTGATCATTTCTTTTTGGTTTAATAAAAAATCCTAACCATTTCATTATTTTCCTCACTTTTTTCATTCTCATCAATTGCATCAATAGTTTACATTGAAATGCAAATTTTTTATGATAAAATAATTTGTTGTATATTCTATTTGCATGTTTTCTTATTTTATTCCAAGAAATTTTATCAAGAAGATTATCAAAAAAACCACTTTCAATTTTAAAAAGAAAAAAAAAGTATTTTCATTAAATTCAACATTTCATCTTCATCTTCATTTTCATTTTCATTTTAAACTTCAAAATGATTTACATTTTCATCTTCATTTTCATCAACCAAATGATTTTCATTTTCATTTTCATCAACAAAACGGTTTTTGTTTTCATTATCAACAAAAGGATCATTCTCATTTTCATTTTCAACAAAAGATTTTTCTTTTTCAATTTCAACAAATTCTATAAAATTTTCATCTCTCTAAATATTATCAAAAAATTCTCTAGAGAATTGAAAGAGGTATTTGAAGGCATAGTAGGACTTGCTTGTATAATCATATTCTTCTCCAAATTGACTTCTTGCAAATTAGCTTCATCTACAACCATGGCCTCCTCAATGTTTTCATATTCAATAGTTGTGGAATTGGATGCTCCACCATCATGCATTGATTTAATTCTCATTCTTTTTTCTCTTTGAATTTGTTTCTCATTCTCTCTATTTGCTTCAATTTATTTAGGAATCAATGTATTCCTCCTCTTATTACGAGCTTTTGAACCCATGATTATAAAATTCTCAAGCACAAATGAATGTCAATAGTGAAATTCTTCAAAAAAGTCAATACAAATTGGAAGTTGAAGACCTATAAGGACAAAATTATTCCACTTGTGTTCCTCAAAGCAAGTAGAAAACTAGCACAATTCCATTTCAAAAACTATTTTCTTCACGCCTCCTTTGAAAAATTCAATCCATATTGAAAGTTGACGACCTTTTGCTCTTCCAAATGAGTACAAAACTAACACAATTCCACTTCAAGAATGGTTTACATGATGCCTCCTTTGAAAAAATAAATTAAAAATGCAAGTTCACCACTTGTAAAGACAATAGTTGATGAAAAATAGCCCAATATGTCGCACTTGGCCATACATGTGAAGTTGCAGACTTCACAGTAAACTTTGCTAGTAAATTTTAAAAAACTATTAAAAACAAACAAGATCCTATTTTATAATTGGGATCTTGTTCCCCAATATTAAATGTGGCAATTGTTGAAAAATGAATGGGATCCCATTTATAAAGTGGGATCTTGTTTCCTTGTCAATGGTCACCACATTTAATAGTGGGGAATAGGATCCCAATTTACAAAACAAGATCCCATTTTTTATATGAGATCTTGTTTCTAAAAAAAATGAAATTTTGGATTTGCTTTGTGGTCAGGTTTTTGGTTTGTGTTTTGGTTTGAGAAAAGCATTAGGAATCTGAATCTAGGCCTTCAACCTCGTTTGACCTACAAGTTGAAGGTCCTAACAATGTAAGAGAAAAATACCAAGTTTGGACATATGGCTGACAACTTTTTTTGTATAATTTTTTAATGAAATTAAAACCTATTTTAGATGACACAGTGCAGATTCCAAACATGTATTGTTTTTACAATTGGATTATTTTTTCTATTTTTAAATTAATTTATGATGAAACTGGTCCATAAACTTTAAATATCATGGTTTTTTACAAATTTAATAACTTTTGATCAAGATAACATTTTGACAAACAAATTACACAAGAACGTACTTCAAAAAATTCTTTTCAATTAAAAGAAAAATCAAAAAATGATAAGTTTAGGTCATCTTATGCATGTCTTACATGATTTTTTCAAAATGACAAATATGGCTAATACAAATTTAACAAAAAAAAAGTCAATAAAAAATTATTAAAAAATATCAAAAACCTACTTTAGTGAGTCACAAATCTTTTCCCAAAAGGATTTAGAAAAATATGATAATTTAGGTCAAAATATGGATGTCGTACATGCTCATGGAATGGTAAAAAAAGTGACTTTTAAAGAGTGGGTTTTAGAAATTCCCATTGAAACTCAATTTGTACCATCTGGGTATTGAAATAAATTACATATTTGGAAACTAGACTCTTAGTACTACATTTTATGAGTAGTGACTTTTTCAAAGATTCCATCTCTAAGTGCTTCAAATTTTTAAGGTCAAATGTGTCAAATTCTAAAAATTAAGGAAAACACTTATGCTTTTTGGTCAAAAGGTGTACTCAACTTCTTGCCAGAACCCCCTATGTCTCCTCCATGTTGACCCAAAAGGCTCTTTATGTTTCTTTCTTTTCACTCTCTTTGTGTCATTCTTCTTGTTTTGTGTATTTGGGGAATGATGACAATTTCAAGCTCTTTTAAAAAAACATTGCAGTAAAGAACATACTACCCCCAAATCCATAGATTCCTTATGTGTTTGATGGGGACAACCCTTTTCCTTTTTTTTTTTTCTCTTACATGACACAACTTAACTCGGAAACATATGACTTGGCATTAGGCTTTCCAAGTTGGCTCTTATGTCTTCTTTCTTGTTTGCATTTTTCATATGATACTTTAAAGTAATTGCTCACTGCATGGTGTTTAGCAATTCCTTTAAAGTGGAGGCATATATTGACATTATTCTTTTGCATTTTGATTTTAATGGTTCTTAGTGCAACCTTCTTACTTCATATGATGTGTTTGTTGCTTTGCGGATGACATTGAGTGTAATTTCCTTCATGATCATGATCTATCTTGGCATATTACATTCCTCTTATCAGCCTAATGCAATACATTGCATTCCCTAAGTTGTGAATATTTTATTATTTGATCAGTCCTCTCTTGGAGACATTAGGTACAATTCTCCCTAAGTTAAAGAGCTCACATGAACTAAGCAAGACTCCTTTGAACATTCTTTACATGTTGAATTTTGAATTTGTTATATGGAAACCTTGCATAACATAGCTTGCATTCTTGTAGATCCATTGTGTTTGTTCATGAGATCCAAGAATATGAAGTTTTGCTTCTCTCATGAAGCTCAAAGGGACATTTTCTTTTTGTGGTTCCTTATTAAAGTTGTGAGGAGGTATAAATTTTGTATGGTTGAGTGGGAAGCCCATTATGAGGAATGACTTTCCCAATATCCACCTACATGTGTTTGAGTGCATACCAACCATGAGTGTAGGTTTCTCACCTTTTAAGTCTTCATACCCAATAGACAGCCATGAGTTTCATTACCTGAGAGTGAGTGTGCATTTTTCTAAGCAAATAGCCTAGATCTGATCCACATTAGGCTGGACAAACGATTGAAGATTGATCCAATTCTTTCTTTATTTTTCTTTTTCCCTTTTTCATCTTTGGCATTGTATTATTGTTCCTTATTATTATTCTTGATATCATTTTCATGCATGTGTTCCTTTGTGCTTATGTTGGTCATGGGATCCTAATCTTGGGGGCTTGATCACCCCTCTTGATCACTATCATCCCACCTTGCTAGAATTAGTACATTTGAACCCCTCTTGATGTGTGTTGGTCTACTATAGTGTGAACTTGAAGCAGTTTCATTCTCTCACTAAAGTGGGGGACAAAATGTGGTCACTAAAAAAGTACCCCTTCTACTTTTTCTAACTTGTTTGGGCTATCCTTGTGATTTTGGCTTAATGTTGCCTTGATTTAATGTTGTAATGTGGATAACACATTCACATTAGGTCTTGGGCCCTTTTGAACTAAAAGGATTCAAATGGTACCTTACTTAAGTGTTGTAAAGTGTTATAACACACTTTCACACTTTTCTAGGGCCTTGATTATAAAATAACCTCTTTTCATTATTTCCCAAGCCTTATTTCAAAGTGTTGTAAAGTATTGCAACACATTTTCACACTTTCCTAGATTTTTCATTAATAATTAGGCTTTCTTATGCTTTAATTGACCCCATTTTGTATCCATAGACCTTACTTATATGTATTTTTGAGAATAATCCAGAAAAATATCATTTAAAGCTTTAAAATCCTCAAACCCACCTTAAATTCCTAAGGTCGGACTCATTTGCAATTATGGCGAAACGAGTCTCCTTAGGTGGGACCCATTCGCCTAGGCTAGCGAATGAGTCCCCTTTAACTCAAAATTCTAGCAGGGTTTTATTCTCCAAGATCTAAGGTCAGCTTGTACTGATGAAATTATGGGAATTATTGCATAATTGAGTAAAAATAAAAGGTTATTTCTCTCATTTCATCCTACCAATCAAGCATTCAAGCATTCATGCATACAATTTACAAAGAGCATTTGATCATTCATAAGAGCATTAAAGAAATTTCAAGGGCAGATTATCAAGCAATCAAGAGGTTCTTCAACTATCATTCATCATTTCAAATATTGTTTGCATCATTTTGTTTGAGATCTAACATTTGTGATGTAGGATTGTGTGATTCAAGCAAGCATTGCATTCAAGATCTATCAACATCAAGCTAGATTTCAAGTCATCATCCATTGGAGCCATTACTTACATTTTTGTAGCACCTTATTTCTAGGGTTTGGTGAGTTTCAACATAATTATTTTCTCATTCATCATTATCTATTATATTTCAATTCATTTTAAGGGTTTAATAACTAGCAAGGGGTTTGACCAAGGAAAACCGCACTTCAGTAACCTCAAAACATTTATCCCTATCGTTTCCATGTGATTTGTAGGTCTAGGTCATACATTTTTTAAAGAGAAAGATTGGAAAAGTTTTCATCAAGTTTTCAAAGCAATTAAAAGTTGTCAGAGTTTGCAAACAAGCCTTGGAGAAGGACTATAGGCTAAATTTGGAAGTTTTGGATCCAAAAACCAGTTGCGAAGAGAAAAGTAGACTAAGAGCTATACAATCCACCTCAAAATTTATAGGAAAGTAGAAATGGATTAATTCACCACTATTGGTGGATGAATCCCACTGCCCAAGCCTAAACAGGGTTTTTTTCAGATTTTAGTACCCTTTTGGCTAAAACTAATTCTAACACATTTTTCCTTAAACAAGACTGATTCACCTAGCCTAACGTATGATTCCAAGTCAGCATCAACAAAAAAAAATTTAGGATTCTAGAGCTCCATTCCATCTTTGAAAAGTTTCCAGGTGCACATTTCAAGTTTCATAGTTTTTTGTTACATTATACTTGCATTTTTAGGTATTTTTCAGATCACACTGTGTTTTAAAAAAAAAATGTATTTTCCAAGTTTATAGTTGGTGGTGAACCCATTTATTGTCTCTATCATCCACAAGGATTCCTTGCAGTCAGATCCCTCGCATCCTTCATTGGGTTGAGCTCTCTAAGGCATCCTTGAGTTTGGAAATCATGAAATTGGATCTCTCTCCTTAGATCTATTTTGTGGACAAGGAAGTGAAGCATCCATTTCCACTATCCACACAATGAATATGGATTTTTCCTTCAAATGCAAGTTGTTTTTTGATATAATGTCTATTTATTATGAACATGACTAATGTTAAGTTTCAATGAGGAAAATGTGGAAATGTTTCCTTTTTGATAAAATTATGTTGCTCTAATATTTGAAAGGTAGTTAAGTATTATGAAATATAAATATAATGAGAATATAAATTATGATTATTTTAAAAAATAGTTTAGATATTATATTTAATTATTATTTGAAGGAATTTTAGTGCAAATTTTTTGTTAAGTGAAACACATTTCTCACATGATTTTCACATAATCTTAAACCATTAAGTTTAATAAGCCTTATATTATCATTTATTTGATTTGTCACATTAAATAATCTTGTTCATATAGCCCACCTCATAATTATTCTTCCACAAAATGATACTTCATATATCAAAATACTTTTCAACATCTAAGTATATCTTGGATTTATTACACTCATAGTTATGGTTCATAGAGATGAAAGCATAAAATTGCATTCTTATCCTTTCAAACTAACATTTTTTTTCAAATTCTATTACTTACCTTTCATCTTATAGATTACTTCAATATATATCCTATTCCATTTGTAAACTATGAATAAATAATAAAATAATTTAGTTATTAAATCATGGGTTGATTAGATTCATACACATAAGGAAATGAATGCAATAACTAAAGACATAGAGGAACATGAAAAAAATAACATAATTTTTGTACACATATTATTTCACTATTGTTATATGTTATTTGATTAATTCATTAATCCTGTTTGAATATTTATAGCCAAAGTATAGCTACCGTAATCACTAATTATATATATGACCATTCACATAGTTTTATATAGGTGTTAAGATTGACTTGTATACATTAAAAGGAATACATGTATTTTATCATCATATTCCAAATCATATTATTGTTGGAGGATATTTTGGTTTACCACCTTAGGGTTACTTATTATTATAAATTATTTTCAAGGATTACTATATTTGTTACTATTTACTATTCAATTAATATATTGTGCAATTTATTTCAATACAAGTGGCATGAGAGCATGATCTTGGGATTTAGAATGCAAGAAATAAGGCTATTTTTTAACTATGGAAGTCATGTTACAAATATTTCTTTTCTTTTCTTCTTCTAAAAACAAGAGGTTTACTTAAGTAAAAAATATTAAGGTTACCATTCTAACCTGAGGTCATTCAAAAAGATATTTATGGAGTGATTATAGAATTAGTTTGTTTACAAATGTAAATCATGAGGCCATATAATAATCTTTTTTTATAATTATTCAATAATTGATCAAGGGAATACTAAGAAACATAAAATTGAAATTTGGATGCATTTAGATTTACTTTTAATAATTTATTTCTTAATAAATTCTCATAAATCTATAATAGAGTGACTACATTTTAGACAATTTCTATACTTTTCTATATTTTCCTAAATTCATTACAAAATAATAATTATTTAAAAAAAAAAAAATTCCCAACATAATCATAATAATTTCCCATCAAGTTTTTTTAAAGAGAAATATGTTACACTATCAAGGCTCAACATGGAAAGACTATAGACTAGAGGTACGACTACAAATTTATACAATACAAAAAGGTGTCTTGATATAAAACAATCTAGCGTTAGAATTTAGATCAAGTTGGGTGTTTAATATAACCCCCTACTCATTTGGAAGATAAAGTGGGAAAGAGGGAGAAATATATTCACAAAGTTTAAGAAAATTTGGCTATCAGAAATGTAAAATTTTCTATCATGTAGGATAGTTTGTTTAATGTATAAGGATATGTATCTAATATCACTAATGAAGTGTAATTTATCTCTTGTTATATCAAGAATAAATTGTTGGTGTCAACCACTAAGCCCAAGATCACAACCTATGAAAAATCTTCACAAAAATGAGAGAAGGGACACAAGGCTATTTCACTAGAGAAAAATATTGAGATGAGATATATTACAATTTAATGTACAAAATTTTCTTATAAAGGTGTGAAAATATGTGATGGGTGAGAAATAGGATTTACTTGCTTAAGTTTACTTAGGCATAATAGTGCATTTAATTATCTAGGTGGTTTTTTCCCATGTTGGGTAGTTTTCTCACCATCACATATTTTCATGCCTTTATAAGGAACTTTTCTACAATGTGTAATATATCTCATCTCAATATTTTTCTCTAGTGACATAGCCTTGTGTCGCTTCTCTCATTTTTGTGAATATTTTTCATAGGTTGTGATCTTGGGCTTGGTGGTTGACACCAACATGGTATCTGAGCCCAATATCAAAATTTGTAAAAAATCTTCACAAAAATGATAGAAATGCGAGAAGTTGTCCACAAGGCTATTTCATGAGAGAAAATTACTAAGATTAGATATATTACACAATGTACAAAATTTCTATAAAGGCATGAAAATATGTGATGGGTGAGAAAACTACCCAACATGGGAAAAAAAATATGGATAATTAAATGCAACTATTATACCTAAGTAAACTTAAGTAGGTAAATTATATTTACCCTAACATCAATCAGGATCATAACTAAATGTTTAGGTTAATAAAAACAAAAATTTTAAGCTGGCCAATATTGATTCCAATTATATAACTCATAAGAGATCTCAAAACATTATACCAAAGTTATATATGTGCATTCTTTTTAAGTATCCACTCACTTCAATGAATAAAATAAAGAATTTTCTTATGTACATCATATTCTAACTAGGAAATTGGTGACAATGGCTTCATTATAAGATATAACTTAAGAAATTTATTTTCCACGAATAGCTATGTGTTCAAAGGAATAAAGAATATTTAAGTTTCACACACTTATTTTTATGTAGGAGCTATGGTTTCACTATACCAAACATGTATAAGATAATTAATTTTAGTAAGAAAAAAAATTATGAATATGATTAGTCAAGAATTACAATAAGAGATTATTGAATTGTTTCTCAATGGGCTCTAAAATATCATCCAACATGATATAGTGAAGACCAAAAATAACATCCTCAAACACAAACCACTTTAATTAATTACTCTTCGAAGATCCACAACACACTTCAACACCTTGTCATCCAAAAACATGAAAAACATGAACACACAAGAGAAAATATTAGATCACAAGCACAACAATCAATGCAGATGTGCAACATAGATAGAGCATGAACTAGAAACATCCACAAGAATAATGAAACATTAGAGAAGCATCCATAGAAACCAAACTAACTGAAATCACATGATCTTCATTCAAGAACACAAACTGAAGTAACAAACAAACTCTCAGAATACAAATCTTCATAACTTGATCAAATCTTCACACGAATCTCTGAAACTTGATGTGGATAAACTAGATATACTCCAAAAAAAACCATTTACTCCATAACCTTAGAACAACAATGAATTGAAAACACCAACAAAAATAACTTCACTTCACCTCTGATAACCTATAACACTTCTAAGTCTGATAACCTATAACACTTCTTAGTACAATTTCTCAATATCCTTGACATATGCAACTTCTAATGCAACAATTCTTATAGTGTTGACATCAATGACAACCACATATAAGAAACACACCACAACATCCAACAATCTCCCCCTTTGGCATTGATGGCAACATATGATGTGAAAAATACCATCAACACAACTATACTTACTCAAATTTTGACTCTTCTTTCCTCAACTACTCTTTACCCACAAATAATTTTTTCACATTGCTCTTCTCCCCCTTTGACATCATTGAAAAATATATCTTCTATGCAAGCTCTGAACCACATATCTAACCACCTAAAATTCTAAACATCTGACTACTCCCCCTAAGTAGCAGGCACCACAACATCAATCAGGATCAAAATATGATCATGAAATGCATGGATTGATGCAAAGAAATGCATCCTTAGTTTTTATTAGGAGGGGTAATCAGTCATAACTTCCTTTTTGAGATACTCAAAACTATCCTTAGGAAACAACTTGGTAAACATGTTTGTAATCTACTGCTTAGTAGGCACATACTCCAGTTTGACTTCCTTTTCACTTACTTTCTCTCTAAAAAAGTGAAACTTGATAGATATATGCTTGGTCTTGGAATGTAGTAGTAGATTCTTATAAATGTTAATAACACTTGAGTTATCATGGAATATAGCAATAGGCTCATCATACACAATTTTGATATCCTTCAACATCTATTTCATTCACAACACTTCAGTACAATTATTAGCAGCAACAATGTATTCAAAATTTGCAATAGACAAAGAAATGACATTATACTTTTTCTTAACCATGAAATCAACTTCTTTCCCAAGAAAAATGCTCCACCACTAGTACTTTACTTGTCATTCACATATCATACCCAATCAACATTAGTAAAGGCACTCAAAGTAAGATAATTATCTTTAGGATACCATAAACCAAAATCAACTGTCCCCTTCAAGTATCTAAAAATCCCCTTCACAACAGTCACATAAGATTCTTTACAATTGGCTCAAAATCTAGAAACAATACATACAAAATTCATGATATCAGGCCTAGTTTGAATCAAATAAAATAATCCACCAATAATTGATCTATATCTAGTCTGATTTTCCTTCAGAGAATCATCATTAATTTTCAACTTGCATTTAGGCACCATGGGTGTACCAATTGGCTTTGAATCTTCCATACCAAATTTCTTTAGTAATTCTTTGACATAATTGGATTGAGATATTAAGATCCCTTTGTCTAACTGAGAAATTTTCAATCCCAAGAAGAATTTCATCTCTCCAATCATTGACATCTCAAATTCATTTTGCATCTCATTATAAAACTTCATACACAAGCTATCGTCTCCTCCAAATATGATATCATCAACAAAAACTTCCACAATCAAATCTTTATCATCATTCTTGAAATACAAATTAGTATCAATAGTACCTTTGTTAAATCCAAGCTTCACCAAGTACTTATCCAATATGGCATACAATGCTCTACGAGCTTGTTTGAGTCCATACAATGCTTTCTTCGATTGGAAAACCATATCGCCCTAATCACTCAACTTGAATGGATTAGGTTGATCAACATACACTTCTTCCCATTCACCATTTAGAAAAGCATACTTGACATTAATTTGATAAACTTTGTAGTCTTTGTAAGCCACATAAGCAAGAAACAATCTCCCAGCTTCAATTATAGCAATAGGGGAAAAGGTTTATTCAAAACAATACCTTCCATATGTGAATATCCCTTACATACCATTCTTTCTTTGTTTCTAACTACTTCACCTTGTTCATTCAGTTTGTTTCTAAAGACCCATCACTAATACATTTTGGTATTTTTTTCGACCACTTTCGATGACTCATCATAAAAAAAATACCAAAATGTATCAGTACATTTAATTCCAATAGCATTCTTATCCTTAGGTCTGGGAATAAGAATCCATGTATCATTCTTTTCAATTTTCTATAATTCCTCTTTCATTGCTTCAACCCAATGTTTATCTTTGCATGCTTCATTCACACTAGTAGGCTCAGTCTTTGAAATTAAACAATGTTCTTCTGCAATTCTTCTCCTTGTCTGTACACCTTTGTTCTTATCACCTATGATCTTATCCTCTAAATGATTCAATCTTACATACCTTAGAGTCTTCTTAGAATTTTCTTCAACTTCAGGCTCTTCTAATCTCTCTTTTGTTCCTCCCCCAATTTCTCCTTCCTCTTCATTCACCAGAATTATTTGGACTTGATTTGAGTTTTGACCTTGCTTTCCTTTGTTTCTACTATCATTGTGATCATCAAAAGCATATCCACATGTTCTAGATAGTGCATGAAAGTCTTCATCAATTTCTCCTTCCTCTTGATTCACCAGAATGATTTGGACTTGATTTGAGTTCTGACCTTGATTTCCTTTGTTTCTACTATCATTGTGATCATCAAAAGCATATCCACAGGTTCTAGATAGTGCATGAAAGTCTTCATCAACCTTAACATTTGCACTTTCAACAATTTTCTTCAATCTGTTATTGTAACACTGATAAGCCTTACTCTTAGTAACATAACCTAGAAAGATTCCTTCATCACTCATGGCATCAAACTTTCCTATATCTTCATCTCTTTTGATATAACACTTGGTTCAAAAGATCTTGAAATATCTAATAGTAGGTTTTTGACTAGTGCATAGCTCAAAAGGAGTCTTACCAATATCACCTTTTATTTGTACCGACCAGTTAAGTGTGTAAAAAATAGTACTCACAACTTTTCTCTAGTAGATATGAGGTACAATTCCTTCCAAAATCATGGTTCTAGCAACATCTAGAACTGTTATGTTCTTTCTTTCCACAACTCCATTTTGTTGAGGGGTGTGTGGTGCACATAAATATCTCTTTATTCCATGCTCTTCACAAAAAGAATTAAACTCACCGAAAGTGAATTCACCACCTCTATCTAATCTCAGACATTTAATCTTCAAACCTATATTTGTCTCAACCATAGCCTTAAAGATCCTGAACTTTTCCAGAGCTTTAGTTTTCTCCCTTAAGAAAGTAGCCCACATCATCCTTGAATAGTCATCAATAAGAAACATGAAGTACCTGTATCCTTGTAAGCTTCTAGTTCTAGAAGGACCACACAAATTAGTATGCACAAGATCCAACAATCCATTTAAATTTTGTTGTTTACTCTAAAATAAAATTCTTATTTGCTTTCCTACCTAACATTCTTTGCATATGCCATTAGTAGGTTTCATCAGCTTATGAAGATCTCTCACAACCTTAGTGGAACTTATCTTGACAATATTATGAAATTTAACATGACACATTCTCCTATTCCACAACTATCTTTCATCAATTTGAGCAATCAAACAAATTTTACTAGAAACACTTAGGTGGAAAATATTACCTTTTGTTTTTGTACCTGATGTAATCACATTTTCAAAATTTCCCAATAATTTGCACTTACCATCCATAAATCGAAGATTGTATCCCTTATCAACCATTTTTCCAACACTTAAAGATTATACTTTAAACCTTCAATAGACAAGACATCATCTGTGCTATGCTTACCATCAAGAGAAATGCATCCTCTTCCACGGATCACACTAGCTATATTATCACCAAATATCATGACAACACCATCATCCTTTTCTTAATTCACAAAATTAACTTTATCTCTTGTCATATGATGAGAACAACCATTGTCAATTAAACCCATTCATCTTTCTCTTCAACTCGAGCAGCTAGGGCTTTCTCCACATTTGTACAACTAGCAACTTTAGTAGACACAAGACTATTTTTCTTGATAGCAATAAACAAAAATTCATCTTCAATTGCATTTCCTTTATAAGATTCATCATTTGTTACACCTTCAACAATAACATAGTAACACCTCTTTTGGAATTTAGGCTTGTTAAATCTTGTCTGTGACATCTCGCTACGCAACCCCAAAGGGTAAGAGCCAAAAGAGGACAAGATATATTTTTTTTATTAACATAAAGAATAGCTTACACAAAAAGAAGTTTACAATACGATATAACAACCACAAACATGGCCAAGCATGGCCAAACATAACCCAAAGGAGAGGACTAATCCACCCTCCAGAGAAAAATACAAACAAGAGCAAACATAATGGCTCTGGAAACCTTGCTACGGAACTCCCAACTATGGAAGTTCTAGATATGGAACCTTTGCTTCGTAACCAACCGCTCTACTTCAAAAGTTTCAACTTGGCTCTAGAACTTCTGCTCCATAAATTTCAACTCAGCTCCAGAACTTTCAGCTCTACTCTGAAACTCTTAACTTGGCTTTGGAACTTCTAGCTCTACTTCAGAACTTACGCTCTAGAACTTGTAGTGCTACTCTGGAACCTATAGCGCTGCTCTGAAACTTGCAGTGCTGCTCCAGAACTTGAAGCACAGCTCTAGAACCTTAATAGCGTTGCTTCGAAACTTACAACGCTGCTCTAAAACTTGCAACACAGCTCTAGAACTTTAACAGCTTTGCTCCAGAACTTGTAGTGCAGCTCTGGAACTTTAAGAGCACTACGCCGGAACTTGCAATGCTCCTCTAGAACTTTAACATTGTTGCTCTAGAACCTTGGCAATACTACTCCAGAACCTTGGCAACATCCACACAGAACAAAGCATAGGAAGCGGCGATGCTCTGGAACGTTTGCAGCCACAACACAAAACCTTAACAAAGGCGGTGTTGCTCTGAAACTTAAGCCGACTATAAACATAAAGGAAAAATACAACCAAAGCTTGGATTTTGCAAGAAACTTGTGAAGGAAAATCCATTATAGTCATCATAATACAAACAAGTCCGATACAAAAATTGAAACTTGTAAACCAAATATAAATCATCACAATTATTCTCATTAAATTATATGATTACATTTTCACTCTCAAGTGAGCAAACTATACATAAAGAGAATATACATGAGATAAAATACATAGCCATGAAATAAAATGCATCAACATATAAGATGAGAACAAGAGGGATCAGCTTCACCTGGTGCTCTAGTAAACTTTACGTCTATCCCCAATGGTGGTGGGAATTCCTCCCTACCATGTGGACTCAAAAGGGGCCACCCCACCGTGCTCAGAGGTAGTCACAAGGTCCAGGAAAAAAATGAAAAAACAAGCCAAGGTTAACCTATGACCAATGCTCACATCAGACATAGAGAAAACATAGACTAGAATGCATTAACCCAATTTCATCACATGAAGATGCACATACAAAACATACTAGAAACTACTCATAACTACTGTGGCATAGAGTAAAAAAGTGTTGACCAAAAGGAATGTCATCATGTGTGCTCGAAGGGATGGCACCATATGAAACTGAGTGCACCTCTCATACAGACAAGGAGATGCAAACATGCCAGTATCAATGCCATGCAGATGGAGAACTCAACGCCCTACAGACGCATAGGCCTTCTCGATTAACCAAATGAGGAATCCATAACAAATGTGAAATAGAAGAAAAGCCACAAGAATTCATTATAAAATCCATTTAACATAGCTGAGCAACCATTGTTGTAAGAAGACACACATAACAGCTGAATTCAATCGTGAAATAGAGGCATGAAAATTACATAAAAATTCAAATTGCTTGGATTAAAATTATAAGCCCGACCTAGTTCAGATTTTGACATTCCAAGTTGGAATCCACCCTCAATTTTCAATTTTAAGACCCGCAATATGGTGCTATACCAGAAAATGCCATTTAAGGCAAGGTTGGGAAAAAATATGAAAAAGAAAAGTGTCCATATTAAAAAATCGGATGAAGACCTAGTTAATATTTTAACATGTCTACATGGAATCCAATTTTATTTTACTTTTTTATCAGATGGTTAAAAAGCAACAAACAAAAACGTCATTTAACAAGAGGGCACAAATTTTTCCCAAAAACGAAAGTGTCCAAACTAAAAATCTGCCAAAGACCCAATTGAGGTCTTGTCATTTCTACTTGGATTCCATTTTTTTTTTTCATTTTTAACAGGTTGTAAAAGAGCAATAATGAAAAATGTTTTAAGAGGCGACACAAATTTTGGCAAAAATGAAATTGTTCGGAATGCGTTTTGGACTCCAACCCAGTTGAGATTTTGGGAATTTTAAGTGAATCCCAAGGTTGGATTTGAGTTTAAGGTAGGAGGATTGAACATATTTATAAAAATATCATATTTCCCAAAAAGAAACAATAACCAGGTTGAAAAGAAAACTCAACCCAAAAGCCATGACAACCCCCAAAGCAACAAATTAAAAATACCCACATACATATCTAACTCAGAAATTCAAGAAATATACAAAAGAATACCTCTAATTTCTGCCCAAATTTTGAACTAAAAAATTGCTCTGCTTGCAAGGCACGTTTAGATTCCAAAATGAAGTAGCTAGACAACATAGCCATGTTGCACCTCTGAAGCCACTGCCCACAAATTTTTTCTAGAAGATTCTCCATGATTCTTCCACAATCAGTTACCTAATTCATGGGGTTTTTTTCTTCTTTTCCAAACATAAATTTTTCTTTCCCCCAAAAAAGATCCCATCTCACCTCAAAACCAAAATGAATAAAAAGTATCCCCCTCTCAAGGACAAGGCTGCCCCTTTAAATATTTTTTTCCCCAAAACAAAATAAAATCCAATAAGTAATTTGATAAAATTAGCTATTAAAGCTCCCAAATAAAATTTAATAAAATTATTTAAATTTTTTGAATGAAATATATCATTCTCTCGAATGATCAATAAAATAATTTAAAATAACATATTTTAAAATCTCATGGGTAAAACCATTTAAACCTCCCATCAATTAAATACAATAAAATACCATATTTAGAATCATGAAAGATGCCATTGAAAATTTATTATAACACTGACAACCAAAATAAATAGCCATATAAAAGATTCACAGAAATCATAACATAATACCTTAATTACATACTAGTAACCCACATACAACAAAAATGTGCACTAAAACATACAACGGAAAGGTGCTCCAAAATTTTATGGTAGGTAACCAGACAGTAAGACACCAATAAAGAAAACACTACCCTAACAGGGTATAGTGGCCTATGGTAGGGAACATTTGGCCTATGGCTACCTCCAGTAACCACCATCGTGGAAGGTACGCTCAAACCTATGAAGCTAGGTGGAGTCGGTACTTGGTACCTGTACCATACACACAACAAAGTACCTATGCATATACATATATACATAGCCGAAGCACATACTACATCCTGACTATACCTAGCTACCATATGGATATGTGTAGGATCATGATGGGACAAAAAGTGGTAGTATTATGGGTATTTGTAGGGTATGTGGCTGATGACTTTTTCTTACCAAAAATTGATGAAATGAAAAGGGTTTTTAGAGGAGATTCTCAGATTTCCACCAATATAAATTATGCTTTAATTTGAATTTAATAAATAATTATTATTCATTTTCTATTAGAATTATGACTAAAGTCCTAATCGATAGGCTGATTGAAAAACATCTATAACTTTCAAATAGTATCACATTTTCTAAATCCAAAAAATGTGTCACATTCTATGCTTCACATAATATAGGATTAAAAAAATTGAATTTAATTTAATGAAGTTTTGACCAAGTTAAGGTGGTTAGACATACAAGTTTTTATATTTTTTAAAATTTGTAATAAAAAATTCATAATTAATTATTTACTTGGAAACAAAATACAAATAAATATGCATAACATCCGGACATGAGTCCTCTACTTATATATAAAATCTTATAAAAAAATATTATCATTTTATTATGGTTAGGGTGGTCAAACAGATACCTACTTCTTATTTTTTCCCTAAAATTTAAGTACTACTGCATTGAAATTTCAAATTTTCACCAAATAGATTTTATTTATTTTCAAATAAACCTAGTAGTTTAGAAATTACATTCAATTTTCTACATATTCTATTCTTACATATTTTTGAGATAATATAGATAACTTATACAAATTTTTACTTCAAGTTTCTTAGCACTTATTTTTCTAAATTTTTTGCTACTTAAGGGCTTGTTTTTTCTATGATGATCCTGCAGATACCCATATATATCAATTACTTGCATCATCATAACCAATCATAAAAACCTTTCATTAAATCAACAATATCTAACCTCATTATAATAACATTTAACATTTAAAATATCAAATCAAGAATTAAAATACTATCTTACTAGCTTGGGTTTAGAGAGGTGTTACATCCTCCCTCCCTAAGATTTGACTTACTCCAAGAAGTCATGTAAACTCAATATGCATCCATGTCACACATTAGTACTCAAAATATAATAGTCAACATTAAACAATTATCCTTCTTCCAAGGATGAGAAACATAATCTACATCGTTCATCACTAAACAAAATAAAGAGGACATCCATTTAACATTCACCTTTCTACGAATCATTTTCAATATACTGACATATTCCTTACTCATAAAATCTTAACACGAGACAAAATAGCATGGTTATTCTTGCTAACATCACATGTGTGATAATTATCATCATAAGCATTTATTTTAACATCCACATTCATTCAAGAATACATTAATTTCCACTAAGAATAGGGTAAGAAGATGCATAAGCACTCAATTCTTTCCAAAATACCATAATTTGCAACAATATTTGTTTTCTACACATTTTTAATCTCACAAATGACAGCATATTTGGCCTCATTTTGAAGAAAATGTAACAGTTTATACTTTCTAAAGCATACTAAGGCAACTTTTGAACTTTTCATATGAAACCATATCCAAGATGAAACATGCATTTATGCATACATACATACTTACATCACTGGGAATCACATCACAAGGCTACACAAGGGTCCATCTAGACACTGGTAATCAACATACTAATCCATGATACATAAACCATGAGACAAGAGCCAATATCCATCTCACATAATCCATACCTCACACTCAGTGGTTTGATGGTGTTAGGCCACACACACATGGTGAGACCATCCAAACAAAACCACAATGACCTATCTCTTGTTGAATAAGGTGGTTAGCCTCCAAGAGATCATCATCACACATAGGTGGGTAGTGGGTCCTAGCTACGTAACAACCTCACATACCCCATCCTCAAGGTTCCCTGTGTCTACTTCCTCATATACACTCAACCGAGTCTAAATCTCTTGTTCTTGATGAGCAATCACATTACAACACAAGACCAACATTTGAAAACAACAATTGGAAATTATTTTAGCCACCAATTATTATAAATAAATGTCAAATAAGGATTCAATTGCAGCAATAAAGCAAGAAATGCGCGCAATTTCAACACTAAATCATATGTAACCACGAGGGCTACCAACAAAGAAATTTCACAATCTGTGGCTAAACCATCACAAACAAGATAAACCAAAATTTTCCGGTCCTCACAATCAAATTGAGAATCATCAATAACCAAAAAAAGATTCACAGTCTTCGAAATGGCACAATACATAACTATGTGACTAACTAGCCACCAAATGAGGAAGGAGGGAACAATGTATGACTATCAAAATAGCCCCTTATGTGTGGCAGAATAGGAACACCAACCAAATGGCATGAAGTGTACTCCTCAACTACACCTCGTATTACGTTGTCATGCGGCATGGACTCACCAAGTGGCCCACACACTGCTAGTCTATCCACATGGGATGTGCACCTCGACCCATCTTGCATTGCATCTCAGTGTGGCATGTTCATATGCTAGCCGGAGAAGGCACGCACTAGTTGTACACCGCATGGCAATGTGTTTGTGGCTCGATGGAAGTAGGCACACATAGAACACACCCCGCATAGCGACACCTTGTGGAAAAGGCACACATAGGTACTCACCATAGCTAGAGGTATACATGGCATCATCACCAAAACTATGTCAGAACATTAGTGTGGTGTGGCATCATATCTATAGCATCATGATAGAGCACGTGCAGATATGGAATAAATAGTGCATATATTAGTATAAAAATATGGGGCTACTCGAGTCTCACCTCTCATGTGGACGAGGTTGACTCACTAATGCTAGATCAACGTCCCTACGAAAGGCCAAGAAATACTAACAAACCAATGCTATTGTACACAAAGTTGTGGGGATTAGGCTAGCACATATGGATCAAGTACCCTGATCCATCATAAGGGGATGTAGTGAGTACTTTCCTCAGGATCGATTGAGCTAAGAATGCTCTGCGCCGCAACATGCATACCCTGCACATTCCACCCAAGGAAATTTATAGCTGCTACTACCCCATGATGGACTGAGGGTCTAGAAAACCAAAAGAAGAGATTCTATGAAACTAACTTTCTATTACTCTTAATATATACATAAATTTCAGCCACACGTGGGTTGGCCCTCAATCAGGTAACAAACATACAAACACAAATAATGGTATGGTTAATCCCACACCCCAAATACAACATATGCTCCATGGATGGGTACATATTCTCGCCATCCCATGGGCACACAAAGCAAGTATGGGGTATTCACAACACTCAACATGTGCACTAACACAAGATGTTCACATAACACAGAGTACCTTTTTCCACCTCTAATTATGCAAGATCAATACAAATTTCCAAGAACATGTACTCCCAAGATCCATACAATACATCATAGTGCTAAATGGATTAAATCAACAAATCCATATAGCTTTCACATGTAGCATAGCCATAGGCTTGAGTGCTAGCTGCCCGTCCTCGACCTGAAGATAATTCCAATCAAGTATGTGAGTAACATCAGGATAAAATGGCCTAGGTACTGAAACATGAAAAACATCATGAATCCATGATAGACTGGGAGACAATGCCATGTGATAAGCAATGGGGCCAATCCTCTCCAAAAATTCAAATGGTCCTACAAATCGAGGCACGAGCTTGGAACCCTTTCCATAATGGATTGGGCTCTTTCACGGTCACACCCTCAGAAAGACTTGATCACCAAAAAAGAACTAATTGTCAACTCTATGTGCATCAATGTCTTTCTTCTGTCTATCTTGAGCTACCACAAGATTCTCTTTGATGTGAGATACTTGTTTTTCCATGTCCAGAAGCATTTCGAGACCTAGGAGAACTCTATTCTCAAGACAGTCCCAACTTAATGAGAGGGTCCTGCAAGGATGACCATATAGCACTTGAAAGGGATCCATACCAATCGAGCTATGATATCCATTGTTATAGGAAAACTCCACCAGATGCAAATAATCCTCCCAATGTGACTGTTGATTCATCACATAAATACAAAGCATGTACTCAAGAACTTAATTAACTCTTTTTGTCTAACCATATGTTTTAGGATGGTAGGCTGAACTAAAGTTTAGTTGAGTTCCTAAGGCACGTTTCAATGATATCCACAATGTAGATGTGAACACTAGATCTCTATCGAAAATGATTCTCCATGGAATACCATGCAGATGAACAATATCTTCCATGAATATTCTAGCAATCGAAGAAGTAGTGTAAGATGATCAAACAGGGGAAAAGTGTGCCTCCTTGGTCAATCTGTCAACTGTTACCATGATAGCATCGACGTTGATAAAATATAGGCAATCCAACAATAAAGACGATAGAAATTATGTCCCACTTCCTTTCCAGAATGAGATGAGGTTGTAAAAGGCCTGTGGGATGTTGATGTTCTACCTTGACCCTTTGAAATTCCAAACATCTAGCCACAAAATCTGCAATATCCGTCTTCATGCTAGCCCAAAAGTACAGTGCACAAATATCTACATACATTTTCTTAACTCCCAGGTGAGCAGAGTAAGGGGCTCAATGTGCCTTAGTCATAATTAGATTCTGAAGACCCTCAATAGAAGGCACGTACATGCAACCCAAATACCTCAAAAGACCATTTGACTCCAGTGAGTACCCTACAAAATTTCCTTCTAAAGCTCTTCCTTATACCGGCTATCTGTAGGAAGCACTACGTGGACTTGACTCCTCAAATCCACCTCAAGAGCTACTACAGAAATATCATGTCTCCGCTGACTCAGAGTATCCACCACTACATTTTCCTTTCCTTGAACATATTTGACCTCAAAATCATATTCACAGAGGAATTCCATCCACCTCCTCTGCCTGGAATTCAGGTTTGGATGAGTAAAAATGTATTGTAAATGGTGATGATAACTATGAAGCTTGAACCTATGACCCAATAAGAAGTGTCTCCATCTCACAAGGGCACGAACCACTGTGGCTAACTCCAAGTCATGTGTGGGATAATTTAGCTCACGATCCTTGAGCTTACAAGATTCATATGCAATTACACATCCTTCTTGCATCAAGATGACTCCTAAGCCCTCCAAGGAAGCATTGGTGCACACCAAAAAATCCCTAGTACAATTAGGAACTACCAATAGTGGTGCACTAGTAAACCTGTCCTTAAGGGTCTCAAATGTTGTCTAGCACTAATCAGACCAAATGAACTTCTTCCCTTTCCTCTAAAGGGAAGTAATGGGATCTGTGATCCTAGAAAAACCCTATACAAATTCTCGATAATAACTCGCTAACCCCATTAAACTATGAATCTATAGAAAATTCTTGGTTGCTGACCAATCAACAATAGCCTAGATCTTTGATGGATCCACTGCGATACCTGCACCTAAGATGATGTGCCCCAAATATTTCACTTCTTTTTTGTAGAACTCACACTTAGCCAAATTAGCAAACAAATAATTGTCCCTGAAACATTGTAATACTTGCCTTAGATGTTCCTCCTACTCCTCCATTGATTTAGAGTACACCAAGATGTCATCGAGAAACACAAGTAGAAACCTATCCAAGTAGGTTCAAAAGAGTCCTTTCATTAGGCTCATAAAAATTGATGGTACATTTATCAACCCAAATGACATAATAGTGAATTCATAATTCCTATAAGGAGTGTGAAATGCAGTTTTATGAATATTAGTTTCAACTATTCACAATTGATGATAGCCAGACATAAGATTAATCTTCTAAAGTGAAAACCTGAGCTCCTTTTATCTAATCAAAAAAGTCATCAATTCTTGGAAAAGGATACCGATTCTTGATCGTCACTTTGTTGGGTTGTCTGTAATCAATACATAATAGGAGTGAACCGTCCTTTTTCACAAATATAACCGATGCTCCCTAAGGGAAAACACTAGGATGGATGAATCCTTTCTCTAAAAGCTCCTCCAACTACAAACGAAGCTCCTGCAATTCTTGTGTTGTCATCCGGTATGGAGCTCAAGATATAGGCTCAGCACCAGGAACAAGATTGACTTTGAAGTCGATGTCACACTTTGGTGGCATCCCAAAAATTTCATTTGGAAAAACATCAGAATATTCCTTAAGAAGGGGGTAATCATCCAATGAAATCCATTAACTCTCATCTGAGTCTAAATCATTAATAGACATTGCAAATAGTTGACAAACCTTTCTGAAGCACCTTTTTAATTTCATAGATAAGATAAAATGTAGTGAGATAGGTCTTTGATTTCCAATGATCTCAACCTCATTACTTGCACCATCAACACAATGCACAACCTTACGTCGACAATAAATTATGGCAGAATGGGAACTCAACCAATCCATACCGAGAACCACATCATATGTACCAAGAGGTAGGATTCAGAGATCCACCATAGTCATGAGTGACCCAATTTTTAAATTACAACCCTAAACTAGTGACTCAACCGCTACCTTTTCCCCAGAGGCCAATTTGACCTACAACTTAATGCCTTTCCTTTCTGCCACCAGTCTACAATGTTCTACTACTAAAGGAGAAATGAATGAATCTGATGCTCTAGAATCAAAGAGAATGGAAATGATAGTACCATACAACACACCTAATATGTGGACACTGTCTAGAAATATGTCCTTGTTGCCCATAAGAGAAACAACCTATACCTCGTCCAAAACCTCTAACACTAGATGGTGCACTTGACTATTGGAAACTGCCTCGAGAAGTTGTCGACTATGTGCTCTTAGTAGGCTGCTCAAAATGATCCTGTCTAATTCACTGCCAACTTTGGTTCCTCCTACTTTGAGATATGTCTCCCTGCTGAGACTATGATTTGTTCTATTTGGGTTGTGACTATTGTTGCTACTATGGACCACCCTTTGAGGGTGCCCAAAAATTCCTGGAAGACCCTGTAGCTTGAGGTTGTCCACCTCTACAACCAAATCCTTACACTGGAGCACTGCCAATCTGAACTCCTATGTGATCTCCCAGTGCCATAGCCAAATTTTCTTCTACAAGGTGAGCCTTCTCAATAGCTATCTCCATTTTCTTTGGCTCGAAGACCCTAACTCCACCATTGATTCAGGCGTTCAAGCCCTTGACAAAATGTTGTACAAGCATTTCCTCATCATTACTGATCCCTGCATATTGTTCGAGCTCGTAAAAATGATGCTCATATTGTTCAACGGACATTGCCATTTGCCGTAACTTTTGCAATTCATCTAGTCTAAAATGCCTCGAATAATTAGAAAGAAAAAGAGCCCTGAATCTCTCCATAAATAATTCCCAAGTCACCATGTTAATGTCAATATGTAATTTATGTTCTTCCAGTAGCCACCAAGTGGACGTATAGCCTCTAAGGTGCATGATGGTGCACCTAGCCCTAGTATTACTGCCATAGGGATGCATAGCAAATCATCTATCCAAATCAATCAACCAAGTCTCTATCTCAAGACCCCCACCAGAACCATCAAATGTGGGAATTCGTGCTCTCAACAGGTCTCTCATGTGAACCGCCACTACTACATCTTGTTTAGTTGCTATTTCCCCACATCTAGGAGATCTCTCCCATTCCCTATCCAACCTCTATTCTTCCACTTTCCTAGGGCCTAAACGACCCAGTATCTCCTCTTGTAAATGCTAAAATTGACCATCTAAACTAGGTTATTCTGGGTTATGACTACCACCTGTCAGATTGCTTTGGGACCTCTATAGTTCCTCATGCTCAAAACCATGTGAGCTTAGAGGTGATGGAATTTTCCGGTTGGCCCCATGACCACGACCTCAGCCTCTTCCTTAGCCACAACCTCTACCCTGAGGCATGATCTTGCACAACAATTGGGGTTATGTGAGTGCAAGAGTTTATGGAAAGGTTTCCTAATGGATTTAAAATATCCAGAGTACCCAGTGTTTGCAAACCTAGCTCTGATACCAAGTTGTAAAGCCCCGTCATGCAAACCCCAGAGGAAAACTAAAAAAATGCAACAAATTTTGTTTTTGAAAGCAATAAGAATAAAAACTAAATTTACTAATGCAACTAACATAACTAATGATTAAAATTCAAACACCTAAGTCCCTTGGGGTACACGAGGTGGCATTACATAATCTATCCAATTACAAAGTTGATACAAGTAATTACTAATTCTATGTATGTAACCCAATCATTCACATAACTTCATTTAAACATTCATTAAAGATAAGAAATGTGACAAGAATGAACCATATAGAAACCATATGAGTATTCATAACAAGTTATACTTGGAAATATAAAGAACACATTTTCTTAGATATGCCACAACCTTAACATTATTAACAACTATGATTCAAGAATGAACTACATAATGTGATTGTACATTACATCAAACTACAAGTACGTCTCATTGAACAATTACTCAAGATTACATCATAAGTCTACCCAATACATGGGAGAGTAACATATCATTACACAAAGTATAGTAGAAGTAAAAGTATACATCTAGAGACATATAAACTCTAGATCAAGTTGTCTCTGCAAAACTCTGCATTGAAAGGTGCAACTGCAAGATAGGGAACCCAATAGGGTGCAAAGCACGTTCCACCCGACCACTCCCATGCTAAGAGTAAATAAGAAAGAGTCCCTGACCAAGAAAATCCAATGAAATACACAAGAATAAACTCCAAGAATGAAAAGCTAAACACACATAAAGTGAAACATAACATCAAAATACCACTTCCAAAACATAACAACAATAAATCACTGAAACATATCAATAGACCACTTCCAGAGGTTAGCAACAAAAGAAACTCAAGGGAATAGTACAAGAGAGGGTCATCGCACAGTCCTACATGGGTTATCCTGACTGCCTTTCTCTAGGTGTCGGCCTCATCTATGGTTATCCTAACAACCTCTCTAGGCACTGGCCCCATAGGGTGACTCGTGAAGAACTGTTAACCTATCATGGAGACAAGGCAATGATCTTGCCAACCATGGCCTTCTCATCCCACCTTTAGTCTACGAAAGCACTAACAGGTAGACGAGGTATCCACAATTATCTTGTTAATGTTTAACTACCCACGCCCTAATTAATTAATGAGGTTATCACTTATTACTCAAAATCTAATGTGAGTTATCTTGATAGCCCCTTTGTGCATCGGTGCCCACATAGAGCCACTCTCCCTAGAAACCCAAAACATAACAAAAAGTCAAAGGGGTTGTACCAACAAGAATGTGACACTAAAAAATCAAATAGAACTGCAAGGAAAAACCATCTCACTAAATTTCATGTAAATAAACTTCCATAAAACAGTATATCCCAAATAAATAAACTCAAAATCGCAACAAAAGTCAAAATAGAGACAAGTATCAAAATAAAAGGTCAAATAATAAACCACCATTTTCCCATGCCTCTTGAATTTTTTAAATGACAACATAAGCTTCTATAGAAGAATAGACTAACTTAAGGGTTTTCCCCACATGACATAACCCAAATAAGTGAGAACCATAATTCACATAGCAATAATTCGATCTACACAATTTTCTAAGGAAAAGAAATAATTGATTTACCCAAAATCATTCATCATAACCTAATTAATAATACTTATCTCCAAATAAAGAAATCATTGTAATATCCAACCTTTGGAAATTTTAACATCATTTGATTGTCCTTAATTTTAGCAAGAATTACCATACACACACACACACACACACACACACACACATATATATACACTCTTTTACACGTATATATTTATATCTTAAAAATCATACATATAAACCACATTATAAAAAAATAGCAATATGATCACTATAGATTTACAACTATATATATACATATATATATATACACATATATATATTATAATATATATATACTTATTATATATATATATATTATCAAACAAAACAATTTAAAATAAAATTGAATTTTTTTTGAAAAAACTTTTAATAAAACAAACCTGTAGTCTGTGGGTACTGTGTACCTCCCTATAGAGAGGCCATAGTCCCCACATCACTGTGTACAACAGTCCTTGGACTGTTGTGTGTAGCATGTAGGCTACGCTACATGGGGGGTACGGTTGTGGCTAACTCCCTCCAAAACAATTTTTTATTTTTTATACTTTTTTTAAAAATTGATTCCGTATGGAAATTACCATTGTAGGTCTAAATTAAATAACAATTTCTTTAGAAAAATTCTCAGACATATACTTAATATATATATATATATATATTTAAATTTTTTGTACATAAATTGTAAAGAAAATTTCTATAGGGGTTTTCAATTTCATAATTTTATCAGAGGATTCCATTGTAACTTACAGAGGTTTTCTATTGTTTTCCTTTTGTAGTTTTCCTATTATTTAACAATAGTTTTATTTTATGAGGCTCTCTGATTTTACTGTAAAAATTTCTACATAGGCAACAAAATAATCACAACAAAACTTCAAACGCCGAGAACAAAGTTTTTCTATAGAGGAACTTTTAACAAAATTTTCTACTCAGAAGCTGTCAACAAACATTTTTGTTGAGGGTTATAACTAATTCATGGTAATTTCCTCTTATATAGACAATTTTAGTGAATCTTTTCAAAGGAAGAAAAAAATTGAATAAATAGTAAAGGAACCTGTTTTCCTAAAGCTTGAAGGAACGAGGGTTGGAGAAAAGCTTCGACTTTGGAATTCAACTTCTAAATCCTTTTCAAAAAATTCACCTCCAACTAGAAGCAAAAGATGAGCGGGTATGTGCAGGATCATCATGGAAAAAAGAAGCCCTTAAGTGGCAAAAAATTTAGAAAAATCAGACTTAAGCAACTTGATGTAAAAATTTGAATAATTTATTGATATTATTTCAAAAATATGTAAGAATAGAATCTGTACCAAATTGAATGTAGTTTCTAAACTACTCGGTTTATTTAAAAAATAAAATCTATTTGATGAAAAATTGAAATTTCAATGCAGTAGTACTTATATTTTAGGGAAAAAATAAGAAGTAGGTGTTTGTCTGACCACCCTAACCACAATAAAATGATAATATTCTTTTATAAGATTTTATACATAAGTAGGGGACTCATGTCCGGCTGTGATACATATTTTTTTATAATTTTTTTACAAGTAAATAATTAATTATGAATTTTTTATTACAAATTTTGAAAAATATAAAAACTTCTATGTCTGACCACCTTAACTTGGTCAAAACTTCATGAAATTCAATTTTTCTTTTTTTAATCATATAGTATGTGAAGCATTTGAATGTGATGCATGTTTTGGATTTAAAAATTGTGATATCATTTGAAAGCTATAGATGTTTTTCAATCAGCCTATCCATTAGCACTTTAGTCATAATTCAAATAGAAAATGAATAATAATTATTTATTAAATTCAAAGTAAAGCATAATTTATATTGGTGGAAATTTGAGAATCTCCTTTAAGAACCCTTCTCATTTCATCAATTTTAGGTTAAAAAAAGTCGTCAGCCACATACCCTACAAATACCCATCATATTGCCACTTTTTGGCCTATCATGATCCTACACATACCCGAGCCCAAAATATATGTTGTAAACCTCATTAAATTTTAATACTAGAAACCCCCAAAAAGCATTCTACAACCCATTTCTTTTCATGAAGAAGCTTCATGTCATTCATAGCATGCTAATATTCTCTCCAAGATATTTTTATACAAGATTTTTTATTAAATTCCCCACTCACTCCCGTAAATACTCTAATATAAATTAACTAATTTTTCAAATATTTTTTTTTAATAACAATAAAGCATTATAAGTTATTTGATTAATTTAAAAATTCAAAAGTCAATACCACTTATGCAAATTTAAAATTCTAATTCACATTATAGCATCTATTATTTTTATTTAAACTATTCACTCAATCACGAACATTAATCAATTAACTTAACTATAATTATCTACAACTAATTATATCAATTAAATAACATTGATTAAACTCACATAAAATAAAAATTAATTAAATAACAAACATTTACATACTAAAATAAATAATCAACACTAACCCAAACATAAACAAAGACAAGGTTGAGAAAAAGACACCATGGGACTCACAACAAAGTGACAAACTTGGGATGAGGATACTTTCTTAACATCTCCCTTTTCAACATCATACCCGTTGGGTTTATATGACATGCTCAAACCTATCAAAGAGGTGGATTTGGTGTCCAATACCTACATACTGAATATAAATAAATTTCAAGTAGCATGTAAATCTCCATTGCAAACACACTATGAAAGGTAATTGCGAGGTAGTAGGGCACTTGCAAGCAAGTGATGCCACTTCGTCCTTTCACCAAGACTCACTAGGAAACACATCAGAAACCATAGTAGCATAGAATCACAACATCACCACATATATTATTAAATAAAACCATAACATAACCATATAACATAATCACCATGAAATGTATCATGAAGCATCATATGTAATGTCAAGTGCAGCAAACCAACCAAACTATGAATCCACACACAACCGAAATAGTGAACTGATCACCCACACAAACCAAGTACAAACTCCACATAAAAGAGTATCAACAACATGAGGGGTATTACAATGGCCGCCAATTTCCTTCATGACCTTATGAAATGTTGGACTAACCTTTTTTGAGTTAGTCATATACATGCGATATTAAGTCATTTTGGATCCTCCTAACTTGGATCATAATATCCCATGCTAAATCAAACTAAGTTCTCACTACATGGAAATTATAATATTTCTTTCAAATCTTCCCTCCATTTATCCTAATCATTTACAAACATTTTGATGAGGGTGCAAACCCAAGACATAGAAAATAACCCACAAACAAGAGAATAATTTTATTATTTAGAAAATGGAACTTCTTACATGCAAAGGATCTCAAATCCTCAAGTTCTACAACACATGCAAGCTACAAAAAGCTACAAAATAACCCTTTCACAATATGTGAGCTTGTCCCAAAAAAGTTACCCAAAAATTAGAAAACCTGACCATAAATAGAGCTCCTCATTTGTTTGGAGCCAAAACAACATTCAATTTGAGTTTAGGTGGTTTGGCGCCGAAAATTTACAACATGAAGTTCAAATTTCAAAAGAGCATTTGCAATGGTATCTTCTAGAAAGTGTGCCAACTTCGCGGGGTCATAACTTTTGATCCAGGCCTTCGATTCGCAAACCGTTTGAACCATTGGAAAGGTCTCGAAGTCAAGAACGTGCTTGAGATTGTCTATGCCGATTTTGGCAAGTTTAGGGGCCATTATGGAAGCTCTAAGTGCCTCAAATCCCACTCAGAAGATTTTTAGATGCAAATATGGGAAACTAAAACTGCAATATCTTTCAACCCAATAATCAAAAATAAAAACCATAAATTGGGAATTTTATTATGATGAAAAGGGTATCCAAAAATGTAAAAACATCTAAAAAACAAGAAACTTGAAATTTAACTATTTTTGGGTGATGCAAAATTGCCCTTACACCACTGGATGCTCCTGCATCAGACACCCAGGGTAATTTGAGAAGTGACCCTGTCACATCTCAGATGGTTGAGGAAAACCCAACTAGTCAACTGTTGCCTTAGATAGCCATTATGAATCTTCCACAGGTTGTCCTCTCCATTTCACTAGATATTCTTCATACTGCTTGTTTCTAGTACTCCTTTCCACATGACTATCCAAGATTGCTTCAATCTCCTCCTTTTCTGAAGTAGGTGCTAGAATCCTACACTGTTCCATCATTGGTACTTCCTCTGTGCCACCTTCATGATACTCTATCAAATCTGAAATGTTGAACACAGGGGAAATGTTGATTCCATCAGGCAACTCTACCTTACATGCATCCCCTGAATCATGCTTCTTCAAAATTTTATAGGGACCGAACTTCCTCATCTTCAATTTGTTATATGTTCCCACTGGAAACCTTTCTTTCCTCAAATGGACCATCACGTCATCACCAATCTGAACAAAGTCCATACTGCTCCAATAGCACAACCACTGGCATCACAATCCACCTGAAACACCTTGTTGAAATCTGGGAGGGCTAGAATAGGTTGTAATTCTCTTTTTTCCACATCTTCCCTCAGTCAGGCGTTTCTAATAAACTTTCTATAGAAACTAGCCAAACCATGGAAAGATCTCACCTCGGTAGCAGTTCTTGGGGTAGGCCATTCCAGAATAGCCTTCACCTTCTCTAGGTCCATCTTGAGACCTTCTGCTGAGACAAAAAACCCCAAGTACACTAACTCCCTCTTCACAAAACTGCACTTCTTCAGATTAATCAATAGTTTCTCTTCTCTTAACTTCTCAAAACTCTCCGAATATGCGTTAGATGCTCATCCAATCTCTTACTGAAAATCAAAATATCATCAAGATCACACAATAACAAAACTTCCCAAAAAAATTTTAGTACCTTGTTCATGAGCCGCATGAATGGCTCGGTGCATTGGTTAGCCCAAAAGGCATGACTAACCACTCATACAGGCCCTCTTTGGTCTTGAAGGAAGTCTTCCATTCATCTCCCTCTCGAATCTGGATTTGGTGATATCCACTCTTCAAATCAATCTTTGTGAAGTACTAAGCTCCACTCAAATAGTCCATCAGGTCATCCATCCTTGGTAGGGGAAATATGTACTTGATTGTTATCTTGTTTATGGCTTAGGAATCTATACACATCCTCCACTCCCCATCCTTCTTTGTTGCTAGTACTGAAGGTACTGCACATGGGCTCAAACTCTCCCGTATAAACCCTTTCTCAACAACTCTTGAACTTGTCTGTTCAACTCCTCATTTTCTGCTGGAGTCATTCTATGAGCTTCCTTATTTGACAAAGGCTCCGGGAATCAAGTCCAATCGATGACTGATTTACTTGCTTATTGGTGGTAAACCCTTAGGTACTTTATGAGAAACAATATCGTGAAACTCATCCAACATCCTAGAAACTTCTTCTGGAACCTTCTCACTATCCTCCTTACTCACTCTAGGAATCAATGCATAACACACATGCTCATGCTTCATACCTTCTAAAAAATTTCTTCCATCTACATAACAAATTCTAGCACTACTGCATAGCTTTTCTTTGGTCTCCTTCAGGGGTTTAAACTTGTGACGAACCCCATCCTTTGTCAAGGAATAAGTGTTTGCATGGCCATCATGTATAGCTCGCATATCGAACTGCCACAGCCTCCCCAACAACATGTGACATGCATCCATTAGGATGATATCACAAAGTACTTCATCATGGTAGCTTCTGATCTTGAACTTTACTGGACACTGCTCATTCACCAAAACTTTGTGGTCTTTCTGCAACCAGGAAATCTGATACAAACGTGGGTGTCTTTCCCTCTTCAGCTTCAACTTTGTGACCATCTCCTCTGAGACCAGATTATCAGTGCTCCCACCATCAATAATAACATCATAACATTTTCCTTCACACTTGGACCTTGTGCGAAATAGATTCTTCCTTTGTTCTGGTTCCTTTTCCTCAGTCACTAGGGTTCTCCTAATCACTAGGGTTTCTCCCCTTTCAGCATCATCTGAATGTTCAGATTGGGCCTCCTCATCTGCATGCGCCACCCTTCCATGACCTTCTGGCCTTTTGTCTATCCTTCCTTAGTGTTGTGGACATTCATAGGCTTGATGCCCTTCTTCACCACACTGGAAACACGTTCCTTTAAAACCACCTCTTCCAGATCCTTGTCCATATCTCCCTCATCCTCTACCTCTTTGATCACCACTGTTTTGATCATGAGGGTAGTAGAAGTTGTCATTCCTTTGGCTTTGACTAGTACCCACATCTTCACTTTTCTTTTCATCATCATTTCAGCTTCCTGAAGGTCTTCCACTACCCCTTTTGCTTTGACCTCCTCATCCTTTTTGCTTGCCATCAAATCTTTTGTTCAGCTTCTCTTCCACCTTTAGACCAAATTGATACACATCCTCAATGGTGGTTATTTTGACTAGGCTTAACTCCTCCTGAAAGCTCGGTCATAACCCATTAAGATATCAGGCTACCTTCTTATTGGCCTCTGTGTGACCCATTCTGATGATTATCTTGTGAAAATCTTCAGTATATTCTTTCATAGATCTACTTCCTTGCTTCAACCGTTGCAATTTCTTCAATAGGTCTAACTCATAGTCCACTGGTATGAACTGCTTCTTCAGTTTCTCTACCATGGGATCCCATCTGGTGATATTTCCTTTTCCTCTTCAATTTCTTTCCAACTAGACCTCTTTCCACCAAATACTTGCATGGCCCTTCAACTTCATATTCGCAAACTTAAGCCGATCTGGGTCCTCTATTTCCTCATACTCAAAATATTCTTCTAACTCATTGATCCAGTCGATCAACTCATCCGGGTTTAGACTTTTGGAATAACTGGGGACTTCTACTCTGGGTCTTTTCCCGATCTTCGAAATGGCCCTTATTAGCCGCATTTGGTTTTGATCAATTTCTTCTTCTTCCTCTTCTACATCTAAACCTTCTTCCTCTCCTTCATCCTCACTTTCCTCCCTTGGGTTTAACCCTCTTCTCAACTGCTCTTGTAACACATCAATTTGTCTCTGGAGGGCTGCCAATGCATCTCTTCCACCAGCATTTCTGCCACCTCGACCACCTCTGGCACCACCACACCTACCAGGCACCACTCTTGGAGGAATATTTATTGACCTCAACCCACAACCATGGTCCTAGTGTGAACTGCCTCACGATTGGTAATCTATCCACACACTCAAGAAAAAAACTCGCTCTGATACCACTTGATGAGGGCACAAACCCGAGACACAGAAAATAACCCACAAACAAGAGAATAATTTTATTATTCAGACAATGGAACTTCTTACATGCAAAGGATCTCAAATCCCCAAGTTCTACAACACATGCAAGCTACAAAAAGCTATAGAATAACCCTTTCGCAATATGCGAGCTTGTCCCCAAAAAGTTACCCAAAAATTAGAAAACCCGCCCATAAATAGAGCTCCTCATTTGTTTGGAGCCAAAAAACATTCAATTTGAGTTTAGGCGGTTTGGCACCAAAAATTTACAACATGAAGTTCAAATTTCAAAAGAGCATTTGCAATGGTATCTTCTAGAAAGTGTGCCAACTTTGTGGGGTCATAACTTTTGATCCAAGCCTCTGATTTGCGAACCATTTGAACCATTGGAAAGGTCTCGAAGTCAAGAACGCACTCAAAATTTGCTACACTAATTTTGGAAAGTTTCAGGGCCATTCCAGAAGCTCTAAGTGCCTCAAATCCCACTCGGAAGATTTTCAGGTGCAAATTTGGAAAACTAAAACTGCAATATCTTTCAACCCAGGAATTGAAAATAAAAACCATAAATTGGGAATTTTATTATGACAAAAAGGTTATCCAAAAATGTAAGAACATCTAAAAACCAAGAAACTTTAAATTTAACTATTTTTGGGTGATGCAAGATTGCCCTTACACCACTGGATGCTCCTGCATCACATTTATTCATATATTCCTATTCCTCATTACCTACCCTAGCTATTTTACTTTATTTTCACCTACAATGGTGCATCACCTTTATATCAATTTTTTTTTGGGCTATATTTTATGTTCTTTTAAATAACATTATTTGAACACCATTTCTAAGAGGGGAAAAATGAAGGCATCTAAATTTGATCATTACATTTGGTCAATTTATCCAAATTCATTCTATTTTAATTCTCATATTAATTAAATAATATTTTAACTATTCAATTAATATTTTATATCATTATTGTCATGCTGATATATTTATTTTATCACCCGTAAGTCATAACATAAGATATATATTTAAATTTCATTATAAACCTATCACTATGCTTACTTCCATTTTTCCCATATATATATATATATATTTATTTATTTATTCCCCCTCACATGTGACATCCTCCAACTTTTTCTATTATCTCCTAAACTCTACCTAATATCTTTACTAATCATGTCCACATTCATAATCCATGATTACGTAGGTTTATTCCAGTTCAAATCTTCCCTCACCCACTCTTTGTATCCTTCATAAATCACTAGTGATTTCAAAAAGACTACAAATCCTTGGACACATGGGTGTTGCTTCTAAAATCACAAAAAAGAACTAATTAAAAAATATTTTATTCTCTTCATTTTGTCCCCTTGGAAAATAATTTGCTTTATAAAAAATCCATCCAAGTACCACCCCTCCTATTATTTAACCCCATTGTTCCACTTCTAAAAATCCCATGAGTTGAGAGAACCAAATCAATCTCCACCCTTGATCTTCATCTTCCAAACTCAACCCTCAATTCATATCCACACCAAAAAATTTATATTATTCCAAAATTAGAATTTTTTAATAATCCCTCACAATTAAATTGGAACTTTATTATGCTACTAAAATTCTATGTGAGCACACATAGATTTGATCACATGGGAATATCATACTCAATGTGAGGTTTAGCATAGTTTAATTTCATAAAATTCTATGCATATTTAAAGATGATTTCACCTTATCTTGAGTGCTTATTTGATCCTCACAGTTTTTTCATTAGTATTATCATTCACATTGACATGATTTTTATCCAAATAGGGTACACCTAAGTTATTTTTGTAAAACCATTTTTTAACATTTCTTTTCCTAATAAATTTTGTAGTGTATTATTTGGGTAGCATTTCAATTTTTATGCTCAAATACATTAAAAATTAATAAAGGAATATTTTTTCATATGCCTAGTACTTGATTAGATTATATTTGGAAGGGATGCATGTCCACAAAGAATTTGTTAAAATGGTGGCTAGAGTATGCACATGATATATAGCTATAGGTCACATAGTTCCATGATTCTATTTGGTTCATACATGTTTCCTTATATAATATGACCTCGTGCTTGTATATACATATCCTTTTTATCTTTAAAAAGATGGAAAAGCTAGTTAGAGAAGGATATATAGAGGAATTATTTTTGATATATTGATTGATTATATCCATTGTTATTATTTTCATTTCTAAATATATATATGATCATTTTGTCAACTTGAAGGTTGTACAAACTCTGCAAAGGTTTTACATAATCTATATTCATACTATTGAAGGAAATGTTCATTTTTATGTATGGATTAATAAGTAGTCACTAAATTTTCTGCATTTTTCTATTTTTCTCACAATGCATATGTAAAAGCTAGTTTCAAATCATGAAGGCTCCATATAAATGTTTCAACCATTATAATTTTTATTTTATTGAATTACTATTTTGAGAAAATTACAAATGCAACTTGTCTACCAATCTCCATTTCTCATTGCCTAACACATTAAATAAAAAAATATGAACACTTTATCTTAGTTATGGTTTTACATTTAGCATTATTCCACATATGTGTATATAAGACCACTAGGTTCTTTTCCAAGTATCTAACACACTTTGCATGATATTTTGTATGATTATATAGAGGTGCACAACATCACATATCCAATCCAGAATAATAAGTATATTATGACACTAGATATTGGGATACACTATGAAATGGAATTTATTTTAAGAAATAAAAGTATTCAATTATTGTTTCCTTAATCAGTGAAAAACCTCATGGAACCACACTTGGTATTATAGAACCAAGAGTGAAGATGGTATTACCCACCTAAATAATTATTCCTATTTTGTGTAACTTGAAAATAGGTTTTGTGATATTATTCCCATTTTACACACCCTTAGAGGATAGGAGACTATCCAAACTTGGGGATTTATGATCCATATCTCAGATTAACAATGTATCACCCCTCCATTTTGGCTCTTTTGATCTAACAGTGTTCTTCTTTGTTATGTTTGTTTATGTTTATAATCTGACTATGCAACTTGGTTAGTATTTGATCACAAACTGTAAAGTGATGTGAATGTTATATTTTGATATGATGGTATTTTATCCTGATGTTATCATTATGTCATGCTTTGGATTAGCTTAGCAGATATTGAATTACTGATGCTTTATGATTTTGATTATATTATTGATGTTAGATTCGTCAGTTAGTAATACTGTATTGGTGAAGGGGACAGGATTGCACCACTCGCTTGCAAGCGCCCTATGATTCTAAGATTTCCTCTTCATGGTGTGTTCTATTATATTATATATGTGCATGTTCGATATACTCTTTGTTTGCAGGTTGATAGATACGGGACATCGACTCCACCTGGTTTCATAGGTTTGAGCATGTCCATTGGCTAATGGTATTCGATTGGGAGATAGTAGGTAGGTTTTTTGTGCCAAGTCATCACCCTAGTCATAGTGTTTCATTGGGTTAAGTTGCTTCTTTGTTGTTCATCTCTCCTTGATTTTGTTTAATTGCAAGTTGGAAAATTGGAAAAGGTAAATAAATGGCTTTATGTATTTAAGTTTTTTATTAAATAAATCTAGTTATAATGCTAGAAATGTTATTTAATTTATTAATTAATTTAATTTAATTAATAAAATGATCTAATATTGGATTAGATTTTTTTTATTGATTAATTAAATTAATTGTATTGAACTGATTAATTAAACTTATTTGTGGAGTGCATAAATTAAATGGTTCATGTGATTTTTTTAAAAATGCATGAAATTAAAAGTGTTAATTTATTTTTGAAAAAGGAAATTTTAAAAGTTGTAAATTTTTTTAAGAAAAAATTATTAAAAATTTAAAATACTTTTGGAATGTAATTATTAAAAGTCTCAAAAGTTTCAAATGCTTTTTGAAAAGAAATTATTAAAAGTTTTAAATTCTTATTGAATAGAAATTTTAGTTTTAAATTTTCAAAAAAAGAAAATATCTCAAAATTCATTGAAGGAAATAAGGAAATAACTATGGTGGTTGTGGGATATTTTAGAGGATATTGACCAAATTTGGGGAAAAAAAGGGGAGATGATTCATTATTGGAAAGAAATTGGCTGTGAAGAAGGAAGGATTTTCTCTTATTGTTGATGCACTTTGGATTGGAGTGAAGATTTGGAATGATTTTTGCAGCTCAACACCAGATTTAATCTTCAAACAGGTTCTTCTTGTTTTTTCTTATTGTTTTGAAAATATGGTTTTTCAGTTTTGAAAACTTGTTGCAAACATATTTGAAAACCCTACGGAATAATGGAAGAAATTTAGATGGTTGTAGAAAGACAAAAAAAACTCTCAACAGAAACGTTCAAGTTTAACTATATAGAAAATTTGAAAAGGAGCAAAATGGAATTAGAAACTTTTGTTTGGGAATTGAGATGTTTGATATCAATTTTGAAATTGAAATTAAGAAACTATGTTTGAAAATTAGTTTTATTTTAAATTTTCTATGGAAAATTGGTTCAATTTGACTGTAAAATTGGGATTTTGTGTTTATATATGTATATATATTCTATATACATGTATATTTTTACATATTGGGTCTATTTTATTTTTGGAAAGATTTATTCCTATTAAAATTTGGCACAAAAATCATGTTTTGAATTTACCAGAATAGAGGATTTTATGTGCTCCGTCTTTATTTAGAAAAAAAAAGACTATTTGAAAGAAAAGAAAAGAAATATAAAATTATTATTTTTATTAGTTTGTTTGGGGGAGGTAGGGGAAGCTATCCCCACAGCCACCCAACCATAGAGGAGGCAGACTATGTGTAACACATAGGCCGCAACCCCTATGGGAGGCAGACTGTGTGCAACACATAAGCTACCGCCCCTGTGGGAGGCAGACTGTGTGCAACACACAATTGCTGCCCCTGTGGGAGGCGAATTGTGTGGAACACACAGTTTCCGCCCCTGTGGGAGGAAGACTATGTGCAACACATAGTTGTCACCCCTGTGGGAGGCAAACTGTGTGCAACACATAGGCTCCCACACCTGTGGGAGGCAGACTGTGTGCAACACACAGGTCATCGCCCTTGTGGGAGGTAGACTGTGTGCAACACACAGGCCACGACCCCTATGGGAGGTGGGTTGTGTGTAGCACATAGGCTGCTGCCCTATGGGGAGAGTTGCATAGAAGCCCCACCCATAGCAGGGTTGACCTGCGTGCCCTATGAAGGGGTTCGGTTATTTTTTAAAACTTCTTTTAAATTTATATATATATATATTATATATAATATGCATATTATATTTATGTATAATATATATTTTATATTTTAAATAATCTAGTTTATTTAGAGTTGTTGGAAATATATATAGTTTTCGCAAAATATTTAAGTAAAATTTATATGTTTAATCATATAATTGAATATAATTACTTTTAGATTATTATTTTTTATTAGAAAGGATGCAAAAGTGGATTCTTTAAGAAAATGATTTTATTTTTTTTAAAGAAAAAAATTGATTCTTATTATTAAGTGTAATTGAGAAAATTACAAGTAAAATAATTGGTTTAGTCCCTTATTTAAATTGTGAATGGAATTAAACAATTAGGGTTTTGAATTACGTAATTTTAAAAATGTAATTTTACTTACCTTGGATGTTTGCAAATGATGTATTATTTTTTTGCTTGGATTTAGTAATCCTATCTTAATGGATTGCATGTAATATGTCATTGCATTGTTTGGATTTAGGAAATCCTAAAGTAGGTCATTTAATTGCCAAAAGTGTCTTTTCGTTATGTGTTTTCTCTCATTGTTGTTGTTGGGAAAATGGAGTGAATTGTTTATGTAAGTCTTCCATATGGGATTTTCATTTAATTGTGTGGGTTGTCGTAATATGTTAGTCAACCTTTGTATTGTCTTGGGTAGTGTGTATAGTTGTATCCTGTTGTTTTACCTACTTTTCATGAATGAGGATGGTTTGTGCCTCCTTTGGATTAGGAGTGGATTATGTGATTTGTGCCTCCTTTGGTTTAGGAGCCGTTTATGTGATTTGTGCCTCCTTTGGCTTATGAGTGGTTTATGTGGTTTGTGCCTCCTTTGGAAGGAGTGGATTATGTGTTTTATTGCCTCTAGTGTTTGGAGTGAGTTTTCATTATATGTTCCTCCTAGAGTTGGAGTGGTTTTATCTTGTTAGTATTCACTTGAGATTCCCTTGGTGATTGGTTTGTATGTGTTTTCAATAGGAGAGTGGCTCTAGGTGGGGGTCCATCACACAGAGGGGCGCCATGGTAACTTAGGATTTAAGTAAGTGATAACTTAAAAAGAATTAATGAAAAAACCTTTTAGACTAATTAAGATAATGAATGCCTCTCTCATGACTCATACACTTATTAAGGCTTGAGATTAGATGAGAAGCACAGTTTGTATGGGGTTTCAGCGGCTAGTAGAGGCAAGCCAGGGTAACCCAGAATGGGGGTCTAGTAGCCTAGGAAGGTTGAGCTAGGGTAACTCATAGAAAATGATGTGTGACACTCTCTGTATGACAACCATAAGTCAGTTTTGTTGTAATGTGTAGTGGCTCATTGGTACCTGGAAGCATTGTAACCATTGTGTTAAGTAATGTTGTGTTTGTATTCAATTCAGTTCAGTTATGTTTTAGCCTATGTCTAGAGGTAGATGGTCTTGTCTATAAATCCTTGTCACTATCTCCTAGCACGGGGGGTGATCCTTTGGGTATCACTTGGTTGGGTGGAACGTGCACCTTATTTTGTTGGGTTTTCTTCTTGTTCATGTGGATGAGATTTCCAGTTGGAGAGCTTGTGGGATCTAGTTTCATTTCATGCCTTATTCATTTAAGTTGAATCTTGTAATTAATTACCGCCCAGTTGTTATCAAGGTGGAAGATGTAATTTATAACCATTATTTTTGGATTTACCTCATTCGAGGAATGAGAGTTGTAATCTTATTGTTAAATGATTGTTATTTGAAATAATGTGGTATCTCTTATTATTTGGTGTAGTGTAACATGTATGGAATGTATGTGTTTTTTAATTCATTAAGTAATTAAATGCTATGGTTTCAATTCATGTTTCTTGTTTGGGTTTTAAAGTAATCTCAATCTTGTAACCTTAGAGGTTGTTGCAATGGGTAGTGAACTTGCATGTTATTTGTACTTCAAAAAAAAAAAATAGTATGTTTGAGTAGTAAATTGTAACTTCCTCTAGGGTTGTGTGGCGGGGTGTTACAAACAACACTATGGAAACAATATTGAATAATTTTTACCCTAGGTATCTTCCTTGATTGGATATTAATTAAGAACACATATTACTTTGAGTGTTTTTTGAATAATCAATCTTCCAATTGTATAATATTGATGTGATTGGAGAGAATTTTAATTATAATCTCCACATCCTTTTAAATGAAGAATTATTCTTTTTGGTGGTTTTGGGATTTTTTAATGTGACATCCCTTTCCTATTACTATAATTTATTAATATGTTAATTTTTGGTGCTACACTTGATCCTGAAAATACAATTATATCTTCCCCTTCTTATAGTCATTATGGTAACCTAGTCATATGAATGAGTTAGATTTCTATTGGTTCCACTTTTCTTGGTGTATTTATTTTCTATAACTTGAGAATTTTGTTATGAATAGGCATATTGGATTTTTACAATGCAATTAGGACATATAATCATTAAAATTTTCATGCAAATAGTACAACTCATCCCTTTTGGTATTGTTTCTTTTTTACAAGAATCATGTACCATTGTAGTAGAGTTTCATGACATATAATATTTAAAAAAAAACATAAGTTAGAGAATTAGGAAGATATTTTTAGATAAATAATAAATTATCCATTATGATAAAAGATACTATTAGCCATATTTCCATTGTGATGTCAAAATATTGTGGAGAGATGTAAGACTTATAAGATTGTGAAGAGTGTTGCTAAGAATACTAAACAATATAATCTATTTCCCATTCTATAGAAACCATATGAGGACCTTTTATAGAATTTATCTTTTAAATACATTAAATTTAGATGATAATGATTCAATTTTCATACAGGTACATTTTATTATGTTCTAAAAGATGAATTACACTTCAAAAAATCTAGATCATTTTTATAAGGTAGTGATATTGTCAGGGTTATCATAGAGCATCACTTCAAATTGGGTAAATATTCCCTTCAACAACCTTTGGCTTCTATAATGGAATTTTATTTCTCACAAAAATAAACTATAACTCAACATGTGATTTATAAGTAAATGGTTATATAGTGGTTGTTAACTAGATTGTAGGATTTACTTTTAAAAATATGGGTGGAGACAAATGAGTATGCTAGGATAATTTGTTACTCCTATCCAAGTTTTTAATCAAAAATTTAGTAAACTTATCTAACTATAAGATTTATTTCAAACTATGTATTTGATAGCTCCGAAGGGACTCATATACTTGTACATGGTGATTTATGGAGAGTGCAATTATTTTTTGATATGTTTGATTATGTGAAACTTATAAAAACGGTGGTTGAATAGGTTAAGGAAATTGTTGAATGGTGTAATAATAAGTAAATAAAACAACTATGGATAAGAGAAAAATAAAAAAAGAGTTACCTAGAAGGTTAGTTGTCCATGGCATATGTAATGGAGTAGAGGCTCACAAGAAATACATATAATAAGTTGAACTTCAAGAAAATTCAGCCTTTCATTGCTTTTTTATTATCTATGATCACTGATATAATATTGAACTAATTAAGAGATTACACATTTCAATTATCTTGAATGTGGTTAGTTTGAATAAATATCAAGCAATAAATGGTGTGGAAAAGGGAATAAAACTATTGGAATAACTGGATTTGAGACAACATGTCATGAAGAGGCCTAGAAATGAGAGTTTTTTCATGGATTACAATTTAAGATTAAAATCAAAGAAGAATGATCATGAACAATATTTTGTTTTGTGTAAATAAAATATGACCAAAATATGATAAAAATGGATATCTAAATTGTACTGTATAAAAATGTACTCTACATTTTCACACTTTGATTAGGCCCTCTTAATTAAATTGGAGTTAATTGTACCTTAATAAGCCCCATTTTGCATCTAAAATCCTAACAAATTACATTTTCCAAAGGGGAAACCTAGTAATAATTAATTCCAACACATAACACTTTACCTTGAGCAATGTGTGTTCCAGGAGTAGGTGCTTGGAACCCATCCATCCATGGGAGAATGGGTCTTCCCTAGGCCTTTGAACCCAAATTTAAAATATGTTTTTGGTGGTAGTTTAATAACCCTAAATTCAAATTTTTATGTCGATTTGTAATATTTAATTTTTAGGAAATTAAGGATACATACCTATAAATACAAGATTAATTTATCAAATCAACTATATGTTTCTCAAGAGATTTTCAAGACAGAATAATTGAAGTTTACAAGAGAAAATATTATTATTAGGGGAGTTCAAGAGAACATATATCAATGATTTATTGTAGCATTCAAGATCTTAAGCATCATGTCAAAGTTATCAAGCATCATGGATTTTTTTGGAGCTAACATTATGATGTCAGTTTCAAAGATCAAGCAAGCATTCATGTTCATATTTCAAGCATCAAGATCCACATCCATTGAAGACATCTAATGTGAGATCAAGACCAATATTGTATATTTCCGAAGGTTTATTAAAGGGTTTGGTGAGTTACAACATTATATTTTTTGTTTGTCATTCCTTTCACATCTCATTATTTTAATTCAAGGTTTAATTACCCAAATGGGGTTTGACCAAGGAAAACCCCCATTCACCAAAAATAAAAAAAAATTATCTTGTGTTTTTGTTTCAAATTTTAGGTTGAATAAGGATTGAAGATCTCTTGAAGTATAAGATTGGAAAAGTTGTCAAAGTTTCAAAAGTTATCAAAGTTGTCATTAATTCACAAAAATCACATTCAGATCTAATTTATAACTTTTATAAAATGCAACCTAGATCAAACGAAAGCTACAAATTCACATCAAAGGCTCACAAAAGTTTTTTGAAATCCCTGCTAAAAGACCCATTCACCCATGGGAGAATGAGTCTCAGAAAAACTCCCAAAACTCCCTTTTGGTGACTAGTAAATAGTATTCTTCACTTCTCAGATCTGGAGAAAGATTTATATCGTTGTTTCAAGTTTGAATAGGCATGATTGAGTTAATTTAATATGTTTATTTTTTCTCCTAAAAGAGTTGTTTAGGATTAAAACCTTATCTTCAAGCATAAGGAAATCAATAGATTCCCTCATTTAGTTTACTCACCTAAGGGTTGTAAGTTAATTCTTTCTGTGGATCTCATTTCCTAATGAAATAATGAGAAATAAGTACATTTTCCCCATTGCATAATTAACCAAACCAATTTCTCTTCATTTCATTTTGGTTAGCCTAACTTTGTACATCAATATTCTAAATTTTGGAGTCCATTCAACCCCTAGATCTAGGATTTGGGTCAGTGTAGGATCATGGGAGTCCAAACTAATCCCTTAAGTGGAAATGAAATTTAGAAAAATAGAGTTAGGAAACTTGACATAGAAATTTGAACAGGTTAATAACATAATTTAAAAAATATGTAAGAACAAAATTTGTAGCAAATTGAATGCAGTTTCTAGGATACTAGTCATATTTTGAAGAAGAACAAATCTATTTGTTGAAAATTTGAAATTTTAATGTAGTAGTGTACCGTACAAAAAAGTATTTTCTGCTTGACATGGGAATAATTGATAATAAATAAGACATAATAAGGCATTGATTTTGTGTTGTAAGGTTTTTTTCACATCCACACTAGGTCTTGGACCCTTTCAAATACATTTAATGATGTCTTGTAAAGGTGTTGTAAAGGACTTTCACACTTTTCTAGACTTAAGTAACCCATTTGTGCCCAATTCAACATTATAAAATGTATTTAATTGCATCTTCACATCAATCTAGAAGGCTTGTAAAATAAATTTAAGTTTAACCTAGTATTGTAATGTTTCCTACACATTAACATTGGATGTTGTGCCTTTCTAGGCTATGTTGACCTCATTTTAGTGTTGTAAAGTGTATTTAATCACACTTTCACATTCAATTTTGTGTCCCAAGCCCTAATTTACCTTTACACCATCATTTATAGGCCCCTATTACCCCATATTGTGCATCCTGAAGCAATAATTGATGAAATAACTAACAAAATCACCATATAAACCTAATTTTCCTATCTCCCAATAGCCTAACTAGAAAATGGACCCCTCTAGGTGTAATTTTCCATATGTGGCAAATGATTCCTTGCTAGGTGGGACTGATTTTTTCAAGGTGGTGAATGAGTCCCATTTGGACAATTTTTTACTTTTCAACGGGAAAAATTGTGTTTTAATTTTAATTTTTCTTCATGTCAGCATTGGGAAACCAATTTATGGGAAAATAAGATGAATTTCCTATAAAATAAAGTCTCTATGTAGTGCCCTCCATTTCGGTCATCGTTGATGTCAAGTAAGTAGTTGTTAGTAATGTCGTGATGATGTGGTGACTTTATTATTTAATTTAATTTTAAGGTTATGAGGTAACACTAATAATATGTTTGGATTTGATTAATAAAATTAATTTAATTATAAGGTTACCTATTTCATTTGGAATTAAATAAAGAATTAGATTCAATGATAAACGTCAATTTAATTATCGTTGGGAGTTAGTTATTTAAAATAATCAGATTAAATGAGGAAAGATAGTTATCATTTAATGATTAAATTCAATTAATAAATTTAAAAGTGATAAAATATTAAAAAAGATTAAAAGGGAACTTAATTTAATTGGGAAGTGAAATTATAACTACATTAGTAAATGATACGATAACTATTTTGGATGGTTAATTATTAAATTAAAATAATAACTAAAAGAAGTATGAGTAATTAAACAATGTGATAAATTTCTTTGTGAAATAAATAATTAATTAAATGTTTTGATATAATTAGAGGTTATGAAAGAATAAAATTACATTGTTAATAGAAATAAATAAAAATAGAATATTGCAAGGTAATTATCATTTAATGTTTAAATTCGATAAATAAATTAAGGAGAAAATATTTATCTGTAACTAAAAGAAAGATTAAATTATTAAATATTTATTGAATATTTAATAGATGACCTATTTGGTTCATATATTAAAGAGTAGATTATAAAATAATAATTAAGGGTTTTCGTTCATTCATAACTGCTGGAAGTTGAACGGTTTCTCGTTGGGAGTGGAAAAAGACTCCGTGAAACAAATTATTAAAATGAGAATTATTCTGGAGATAAAAGGGGGATTGGCGGGTTCGAAGGGTGGCTCCTTCTGTCATGGATTGTTCGGCTCTGGGTTTTCATTTCAGACAACATTGATTTACAACACCAATTGAAATTTCCTGTCAATGCTCTCTAGAAAAGAGTACAATTTTCTTTCCCCTCTCTATATTTTTGTTATGTTGTGTGCGAATTGTAAATCATCTTGAAGATTCAAATTGCATGTGGTGCTAGGGTTTTGATTTAAGTTTTTATGATATGGTTTTCAACTTATAATCATATGCGGTGGTTTCAATCTATATTCATAATTTATGTGAATAATTATAAAGAGTTAGTTACGTATTGAAATCTATTTGTATTCTGGGTAAATTTTACATTTCATATTCTTAAGTGATTTAATGAAAATTCATTTATTTTATTATTGATGAACCTCTAGTTCTTTATAGATTTCTAGATTTATAGATGTGAGATTAGGATTAAAGATCCATTAAAATGTTGATTTAAATTATAATATTTTAAATCTATTGTGATTGTTTATATATATACATATTATATTTTGTTTGTAAAAAAAATAGATAACTATATATATATATATATATAGTTATACTTGGTAAACTATTTCCTGTGACTCTATTCAAACAGTCTAATTGTGTCATCCATAACATTTTTTATACAAACTATTTTGCTGGTAAATTTAAAGGGTTTCTCCAAATTCCAGTGTTCTATTTGCTGTCCAAAAATCTCAAATACCCAGATTATAGTTTTGGCGTTATGCTTAAAATATGAGGCTGCTGTCAAGCTGCTCCCTTATGGTTGCGTTTTGCTGATAATAAATATAATTTATAAAAAGTTAAATTAAATTTTGGTCTGCTAGTATGATAGGTTTTGAGATAAATAGAGAAATAATAAAGATGTTAAGGGTTTATTATAATAATAAGTTGCATTTTGTTAGTTATTAAACTTAGTGGTTAAAATAAATTGATTATTAGGGAAGTAACACTTGGAGGGAAATGATTTATTTATATTAAAAGAATTGAATAAATAAAATATAAAATCAACCATAAGTAAAATATTGTTATTTCTTAATCAATCTATTGAAGAGTTGATCCAATGAACGAATATGCTTGTCTTTGGCTATGGAGTCTTTTATAAATATTTGATAGTTAGAATGTTGAATTTTCCTTTGTAATTAATTCTTGTAAATATGGGGGAAATAGAAGGATAGTGATATATTTTGAAAATTGGTGACACATTAGAATATTGGGAATTAGGGTTATGCTTTTGTAACTAATAGGTTTAAGGTAAATATTGTGCAAGGGGTATATTATTTTATTGCTGTGAAGATATTGCTTTTAGGTAATATTCGTAATATTAGTAGTTAATGAAGTGAATGAATTAGAGTAGATTAACTGAAAATATTAATTTTATTTAGGTTAAGGTTGTGCTGTGAAGAATTAGATTTTTATCCCAGCTAGATAAATGATCTCTTATTATTAATCATTGTATCTAAATTAGGATGGAAAAATAGGTTAAAAGTTTTTAACGTGAGATTTAAATTAAGGAAAATTATAATATAAAGTGTATCTTGAATTTCTTACATGTTCTCTTAATTGGTGATTTAATTTTATAGTATTAATTTCATGATATCTTTTATATTTCTTTTAGAATGAAATAAATGTTATCTTAATATCTAAACTTCTCGCATGCTTTTAGGATTGGCTAATGGATACTCTTGGCAAATAGGTAGTTGGTTACTAGAATAAAATATTGCTACAATTACTTGTGAATTATTGTGCCAAGGAATGAATTAGGTAAATAATTAAAGTAAAAATGGTTATTTCGATAGGTTGTTTAGTAAAATATTATTTAACAAAAGATTTTTACGGAATAAACATTATTGAATTAGGTATTTAATTTTGTTGTAGATAAATGAACTGTGTATTTAGTTAAAGTAAATTGATTTATATGGTTAATTAAGTTTTAGGGTTCACTAAAGGAGATAAGTGATTCTACATTTACATAGTTTCTTTTACTTGAAGGTTAAATGATAAAGTTAATTTTAAGTGAGGATAAATCCCAGGTTCATAGGTTCATTAATTTAAATGATACTGATTAAATGTTAAATGGTTTTAATTACCTTTTTGTTATCTAATGAGTCTGTGAATGATAATTATTTATCAAACTACTGTGTGAAATAATCTATTAGTGTCATCACCTTAGTATTATAATAAAGTTGTAAATTATAGAATTGTCATCTTAGTATTACATTTTAAAGTTATAATTAGAATTCGTATTAAACAGTTGATGGAGTTGGTTATCTTATAAATGATATAGTTATTTTAAATATAATTATTTGTAGTAAATACTCTCTTAATTAAATTAAGTGGATATATTAAAATAAGTGGTAAAAACGTTGAAATAATGCTTAAATTAAAGGAAGGTCTTTATGGTTATAATGTGTGAGTACATGTGTTTTAAACAAAGTGTTGTAATTACTGGTTAAGTGTTATTTAATTGTTTTAAGATGGGTGTTATTTGTGGGATATTTATGGAGATGTCTCAATGGATTGTTCATTGTAAGTGTTTTAAGATAGTGTTCTTAAAGGTTGATGTGTTGATGGTTTCCTTGTATGGAATTATTCCTTAAGACTTTGTGATTAATGTGTTTATGTTCAGAAAATGATTTATTTATAGGAGTTAGAAAATTAGAATTATTAGGTAGTTGAGTTAGGTATTATGTTATTGAGTAGGTTAGTAAAGTGATTAGAGAGGGAGTTTCCTTATGTTAATAATTTGGGTAACATTGATAGATTAGTTTATTCTCAATTTGATTAATTTCAAGTGGGATAGTTAACTTAGAAATAATGAAAAGTAGAGTTTTGTATGTAGATAATATTGGCGATAAGGATTATTTCTGTTTAGGTGGGAGAATTGATTTATAAGATAAATGGAAGTAAATAAATTTGAAAACTTTAAATAGTTGGGTATTACGATAAAGGCTAGTGAATGATTGTTGATTCGATAAATGTTTTGATTAATTATATTTAGTTAAACAAAGGGTTTATGTAAATGAATAAAATTAGATGATCTTTTCTAAGTCAATTTCCCTCATATTCTTTTAATAGTTGTTTTGTGGGATTTCTATAAGAACAGTTCTAGAAAATACTTGTGATTGATATTAGGATCAAATTGTTGGTTTGAGTGGGTTGATCTTCAAAGGGAGATTGTTGTTATAATGTGTAAATGGGAATATAATTGTGTTTGAAAGAGTATACTTGTGAATAGTGTCTTACGACTTAAACCATTAGATTTTATTTTCACTTCGCAATATTGTGCTATCCTTAAATGTTGGAAATGATTGATCTTTAAACTAATGTTCTTTTTAAAATGTTTCAAGTTACTTCTTATTGAATGAATGGATATATTATTAGAATGTGTGGTTTTATGGATTCTTTCAATGTGACTTTTCCTGAGTTGATTTTTGAGTTGGAGTTTTTCTCTCATTTTATTTATGTTGCTATTCGTTGGGAACCAGTATGTGTTCTTTTGTTCTTTACCTAAGTGGAAAATTGGTTAATGTTATCTTTGTCATGATTGATGGTTATGCTTGAGTTGTTAATGAGTCAATTGAAAAGTTCTTTGAGTTATGGGTATTCCGAGAGGAGAAAATAGAGGTTTCCCTTGGATGTCTGATTTAGTTCGTATCGAAGTTGTTGATGTTGTTTAAGGGAGTTGTTGATCTTATTTTGATGTATTCTCTCATCATAATTGAATTGAAAATAGTTCTTTAAGGTTTTTCTTTTATTGTTGTCAGATTTTCATGGGGAAACCCTAGTGTAACTTTATGAGAATCTTCCAGAGGTTTATTTTACTATTGGTTAATGTTCCTCCTTTTATGTGCCCTTGTTGTGGCAAGTGTTTTGGTTTCATGTTTTTGAAAGGGTTGTACATGAATCGTTGAGATTTTGATTATGTATTTATGGCAAGATGGGTAATGCCTTGCATGCTTCTTTGTTGTGATCTAATGTACTTGTTATGTTGTACAACCCTTGGATTTTAGTTTTATGTTTTGAGTGTCTAGAGAGAGAGAGTGGCTCTAAGTGGGTGGTCGGCGCACAAAGGGGCGCTAGGATAGCCCTCGTTAGAGTGAATTTAATAAGTGATAATTTAAATAATTAACTAGGGGGTGGGTAGAATCACATTAAAAAGATAATTGATGCCTCATCCGCCTTTGAGTGCTACCACAGACTAAAGGGGATTGAGAAGGCCGTGGTTGGCAAGATCGTTGCCTTGTCTTCATGAAAGGTTAACGGTTCCGCATGAGCAACCCTATGGAGCGGTTCCTTGAGATAGGTAGCCTGGATAACCATAGATGGAGGCGGTTCCTAGTGCTTGGTTGCCTGGATAATCCGTCAGTAGATGGAGGCGGTACCTTGCAGTAGGTAGCCTGGAGAATCCATGTTAAGCCATGCGATGACACTCTCCTCTAACACTCCTTCTTATGTTGTTACTTTGGAAATCCTCTGGAAGTGGGTCTTTGTCTTGAATTGATGGAACATAGTTGTTTTGAATTGATTTATGGTTTTACCCTATTTGATCTTTGGTGTATTCTTTGGTCTTGTATAAATCTTGTGGACATTTGGGTTTTGACCTTGTACTCTTATGGTACTGTGATATGATGTTATTGTATTGTATCATTGCATTTATTAATTATGATATGGTTTTTAATTCAACTTGATTTGAAAGTGTTTTATGATCTTCCTTTGGTTCCTTGTTTACTGGCTATTGTTTTGATTTATGTGATGAGATTTATGACTCCTAGATGTGGTTGATTATGTCATTTTAATTCCTGAGTGTTATGATACCTTGGTATGTTGTTGAGTCTTGTGGTTCCATGTTTGGATGTTCTTGGTTGAGGTCTCTTTCTTGTTAGCTCCTAGCACGGGGGGTGGGTCTTTAGACTCACATGGTCAGGTGGAACGTGCTATGCACCCCATTGGGTCCCCAGTCGAGGATCGAGATGTGTGGATTGGTGCTATTGCAGCGACTCCAGAGTTGTATCTGTCTTTGAGCCTGTTTTGATACTTGTATTTCTCTAATTATTTGTATCATGGTATCTTGTGTATGGTTTCCATTCATATTTGGAACACTCTTGTATCATTGTACTTCTTAAACATTGTACTGTAATGAAATGTTAAACTTGGTGTGGATATTGACCATGGTAGTTGTTCTTCAATATGTTATGTTAATCATGCATATGTTGTATTTATGTGCAGATGGCTTCTTATCAATGAATTTTTTCATGTATGTGTTATATTTATTGTTAATGATTATATCTTTGGATTTTATTCTTTATTGATGTTGTATGGATCTAAGTCACATAATGACTCTTCGTGTACCCCAAGGGATGTATGTGTTAATGAATCTATTTTATTGAAATTCGTGATATGACTTGATGTGTATTACATGTATGTTATGTGTATTTTTTTTAAAAAAAAATTGTTGTAATTATTGTGTTAATGTCCTTTGGGGTTCGCACGGTAGGGCGTTACACTCTAAGCCCTAATTCATGATCTCTTAATTCATACACACATTGCCTATCATTCATTCATCATCTATCTTCTACTTCAAGTCAAGCAAGTTAGGGTTTTTACATTCTAAGTCATCAAAATAGCTTTCAAGGACATTCAAGGGAAGATTATTCTTGTTTTTCTATAGAAATTCAAGATCAAACATCATGACAAGGTATTGAATCCATTTTTTCATGCTTATTTCATCATTTTTGTTTAATTACCTACAAATATCTACAAAGGGTTTGACCGAGCAAAACCCCCATTCCCTAACATACAACATCTTTACTTCTCTTCTTGTGTGTTTGAATATTTAGGCATCTTAAAGACTTGGAAATCATTGAAGATCAAGTTGCAAAGTTTTTCTAGTCATGTATTCATTGGATAAGGAAAAACATCAACAAAATGTCAGCTTCAAACCTGAATTTGATAGTTTTAGAACCAGACACCTGAAGAAATAGAAAGTGCAAACTGAAGGCTCCTCTTTCAACCTTTGAATCTTCAAAAATTAAAAAGTAAACTCATTCAGCATGGGTGGTGAATGAGTCCCACTTCCAAGCCTGATTTTTGTATTTTGCATCTTTGGATACCCATTTGTCCAAAACGAGATCCAAACCAATTTCACAGAACTGGGACTGATTAGCCAAAAAATGGCGAATGAGTCTCACCAGGTCTAAAAATTAGGATCAACAACATTTAAAAACTCATTTCAAGTCTCCAAAATTTTTATAGGTGCACTTCTTTAGTTTCATTCATTTTTTTTGTAGTTTACCTTCATTTCTAGATGTTTTTGCATATCACACTGTGTCTTTTAGAGACTCTTTGTTTCCATAATTTCCATTCATTAATCAATAAAATTTATCATTTATCTACATTTAGATCATTATATTTAGTCATAATTACATGATACATTCCTTATATTGAGGGAACCACCTATATTTTTGGTGTGTGATCTATCTCTTTCCATTAGGTGAAAGACCCTAATTGAGCAAAAAGAGACATACCATTCCTAACCATTAAAATATTTTATTCATTTTAGTGAACCTTATTTTTTAATACTTATTTTTTCTGATTTGGATTCCTTTATCATAGATCTATCCTTGCATTGACTTTGCATTAGGCTTTGCATTAGTTAATTGGCATACTAGGTTTCAAATTTTGTATTCATAAAAAGTGCATTTATATTGGATTGTTGGAATCTAAATTCATTTAAATTTTCTGAAATTCTACATTTTTAACTGAGATCTTCATCATAGCGCTCAAAAAACATAAAAAATCACTTAGAATTTTTTTTAAATTCTGAAAAAAAATTCATACCCAGACTCATTTGCCACCTTGCTCACTACTTGCCTCTAATTGGCAAAATTGAAAAAAAAATAGTTTAAATTGTAAAATCATGTAAATACTTGTAAAATTTCATGAAGTGGTCATAAATAATGTATTTTAAGTCACAAATAGGTCACTAAGTGGGAAAACTATGGAAAAAAAAAAATGTAAAATTGCTAAAAGTTGTCAATAGTGTAAAAGATGGAAAAAAAGGAAAGAAAATCAAGAATAACAAAGGTCATGAGGTAGTATTGGTAGTTTTATTCAATGGAGTAATTTTTAATGTATTTAAAAGGCATGAAAAAGGCATGGAAGAGACCATACTTTGTAATCTTCAAATAAATTTTGAAACTAAGATCCATGTTCTATATTTTCTGAGTTTTTCTTCGATTTACTAGTCTTGTACGGAATGTAGTAGATTGTTTAGGCTCATATATTGGTTATAATTCATGAATTAATATGTTATCCTTTTATTAAAATAGTTTAGAGGGGTTCTAATTGATATTTGGGTCTGTCTTAATCATTTACACATAAACTAGTCTAAAAACCCAGAATAAGGGTTTGAAAGAAATGTAAGGAATAAATATTCCATCCCACCATTATAGGGTTAGTAGAATGGTGGGATGGATTTTTTTTTGTTAATTTAATATTATTTGTGTAGTATGTGTGATGGAAAGGAACAATAAATGCAAGATTGTAGAGTTTTGATTGCTTCTCCAAGAGGAAAAATAATGGTTTCTAAGCATTTATGGTTGCTACAATCAAGGGTTTAGAAATATAACAATGGCATAGGTTGGGAATTGGTTTCCATAGTTTATGCATACCTTTTGAAATATGTTTCAAGCAAGGAATGCGTAGAATAAGGTTTTGAAGGTTGATTTCCTCTAAGACCCCTCTTGGCTTGTATTAGAATGGCATACAATGAGGGTTTACTAATTTGATGCATAATTGAGATTTAAAATATTTGAAAATGCATGATTTAAAGGTTATGTGACCTGAATTACTGCTTCCTAGGGTTTTCTAGGGATTTGGAGTTAAAAGGAAGGGACTTTCTTTGTTTTCTAGGCCTATTTTGGGCTTGTTTTAGTAGGACAGTCTATTATATTGTTACTTTTTCCAAAGTAACCATATACTATATTTAGATATGTGTTAATGGATTGAAATATGTCTCTTATGGTATGTTTTCTTCATAAAAATCTAGTTTGGATAGTCTGATATATCCGCTTTTGTCTTAAGGCATGGCTACTAGTGTTTGGTGATTGAATATGGCAAACTAAGTTTTCAGTGTAATCTGAGATGTGGAACATGGATGCTATTTTGAATTTGACTAAAAGGAGTTGGTAAAGATGTATAAATTCCCTAGTAAATGTTTAGAAGGATAATTTTTTATTTTTTTATGATTGAGGATATTGGTCCCTATGGGCTAGATGATGTTTTGACTACTAAAATCAAAGGATCTGCTAGGACAGTGTTATGTGACTAAGTTCTTAGATTGTTTCAGTTAAAATAATGATGTTTACTATGACTTGAAATATTGGTATGTGTTTTGACCCAAGAATACTTGGGTTGATATTTTTCCATGTGGAATAGGTTGCAAAGATGAGTAAATTAATGCATGATGAAAGTATGGATTGTTTTTAGAGATTCTAATTAGGTTTTGTATTGGTATAGTCATTTTTAGGATGGTAAAGAATTTTTTGAGTCTGATGATGGTTAAGAGATACGCTTGGTAATCTGATGCTTTGTGGTATGAAGTGAATTTGAAGAGTTTTTGATGAAAATTTAACTAAAATAATGGTTCTTGTTCAATTTGACCTTCTTAATGTGTTTGGGTTAGATAAACCTGTTGAGTTTTGGTTTTTGGTAGATGTTGTTGCATCAATTGGTATTAGAGCTAGCTAATTCTAATGGTTTGGTTTGTTGAAGTTATGGTTGAGTTTAGTTGTAGGTGCTTGATAAATATAAGCTACAAAGAAGAAGGTTTCTGAGAAGTTGTGTGTTGGAAGACAAGGAAAATTATGTGGTCACCATCCTCCAATGGAGATAAAGGTAGGTCAAAGGTGAAGGGAAAGAGAGTGAGGAAAATTCTAGGATCTGTTGTTGGGTAAGATGGATGGTTTGCTGAGTTGGTGAGTTGTGTGGTGAAGAAATAAGAAGGATGGATACCTGATTGAGAAGCATGTGAGTTTGCAGCCTAAAGAGTACTCTACTAATGGGAGTAGATGAGAAGATGAAAAGAAGAATACAAGTTGTTCAAAGAAGATCAAGGATCACTTGTGAAGAAAAGAGGAATATTGATTGGAAAATAAAATTTGTGAAAGGGAAGTCTTGTGTCCTTTTGAAAGAGAAAAAGTGACTATGAACCTGATAGACAAAGGCAAGTGAAGGCAAGAAGAGACAAAGATGAAAATAGAATATAAGGAAAATACAAAGGTAAGTATAAGACTCAAAGAGTAAAGAAGAGGAAGCAATCCAACATAGAATTGAGGTTTTTTTTTACGAACATGCAAATTTGATACAATTTGTTTCCAAGGGACTTAGAAAGGTTTTGCTAGTTGGTTGTATGGTGCATGAGCACCTTGCTCACTAGTTGCATCTAAATGGAAAAATTGTAAACATTGAAATTTCAAGTGTAAAAGAATGTAAATATTTGTAAAAGGTCATGAAGTGGTCATAAATAATGTATTTGAAGTCACAAATAGGTTACTAGCTAGGAAAAAGATGGAAAAAAAAAAATTGTAAAATTGCTTAAAGTTGTCAATAGTGTAAAAGTTACAAAAAAGGCAAGAAAATCAAGAATACCAAAGGTCGTGAGGTAGTTTGGGTAGTTTTATTTGAGGGAGGAAGTTTTAAAGGCTTTAAAATGCATGTTAAAGGTATGTAAGAGACCATACATTGTAATCTTAAAACAAATTTTGAAATAAAGATCCCTATTCTATATTTTATGAGTTTTTCTTCTATTTACCAGTCTTGTACGGACTGTAGTGAACTCTTTAGGCTGATCTATTGGTTATAATTCATGAATTAAGGTTTGATCATTCCACTAAAATATTTTTGAGGGGTTCTAATTGATTTTGGGGTCTGTCTTAATAATTTACACATAAACTAGTCTCAAAACCCAAAATAAGGGTTTGAGAGTCTTGTAAGGATTAAGTATTCCATCCCACCATTATAGGGTTAGTAGAATGGTGGGATGGAATTTTTCGTGTTAATTTAATATGCTTTGATTAGTATTTTTGATGGACAAGAACAAGGAATGAAATATTGTAGAGTTTTGATTGTTGCCCCAAGAGGAAAAATAGTGCTTTCCAAGCTTTTGAGGTTGCTACAATTAAGGGTTGGGAAATTGGTTTCTACAGTTTATGAAGACTTTTTAAAATACGTTTGAAGCAAGGAATGGGTAGAATAAGGTTTGGAAGGTTGATTTCCTCTAAGACCCCAGTTGGCTTGTATTAGAATGGCATACAATGAGGGTTTACTAATTTGATGCATAATTAAGTCTTACAATGATTGAAAATGGATGATTTGAAGGTTATGTGACCTAACTTAATGCTTCCCAAGGATTTTTATGGATTTGGAGTTAAAATGAAGGGAATTGCTTTGTTTTTTGGGCCTATTTTAGGCTTGTGTCAATAGGACAATCTATTATATTGTTACTTTTTCCAAAGAAACCATATATTTCCTTTAGATATGTGTTAATGGATTTAAATGGGTCTCTTATGGTATGTTTGGTTCATAAAAATCTAGTTTCAGTAGTTTTATATACCCACTTTTTTCTTGAGGCATGGCTACTAGGGTTTGGTACTTGAATATGGGAAACTAAGTTTTCAGTGTAATCTCAGATGTGGACCATAGATGTTGTTCTAAGTTTTACTAAAATGAGTTGGTAAATATTTCTAAATTCCTTGGTAAATGTTTATAAGGATAATTTATTGTTTTTGGATGATTGAGCAAGTTGGTCCCTATGGGCTAGATAATGTTTTGACTTCTAAAATTAGAGGATCTACTAGAACAACATTATGTGAGAAATTTCTTATATTGTTTCAGTTAAAATGATGATGTTTACTATGACTTGAAAGATTGGTATGGGTTTTGAAGCAAGAATACTTGGGTTTTTGATATTTTTTTATTGTGGAATAAGTTACAAAGATGAGTAATTTGATGCATGATGAAAGTATGGATTGTTTTTAGAGATTGTAATTAGGTTTTGTGTTGGTACAATCATTTTTGGGATGGTAAGAATTTTTTGAGTCTAATGATGGTTAAGAGATAGGTTTGGTAATTTCATGCTTTGTGGTATGGAGTGAATTTGAAGAGCTTTTCATGAAAAGTTAATTGAAATAATGGTGTTTTTCAATTTGATCTTCTTAGTGAGTTTGGGCTAGATGTACCCTATTGATTTTTGGTTTTTGGTTGATGCCCTTGCATCAATGAATTAGTCCATTTTCACCATCGAAACTTCCATTTACATAAATAAAAACCCTATTTTTAAGCTTTTGTTTGGTTCCATTACCTAGCTATATCAGTGGGCTACATTTTTGTAACATGCATTTTATTAGATCTAGCTTAAATTAGCTCATTTCATTTTTAAAATTTCACATTTTCATTCTCATATTCTTACATAGCATAATCAGTCAATTATTATTATCTAAAACATAAATTTCATTTTAGCCTTTTACATTGCATTTTGAGTTAGCATAGATTGTTATTTCAAAATGTTAGTTTCAATCTTCTCCAAATTTCCAAAGAAAACTCTAGTTAACAAGCATTATAGGCCTTCATGCAATGCATTCCCTAGTTATGATAGTATCTTAGCACAAGAGAATTAAAATGTTAACACTTTTCTTAAACTTACACTTCATCCTATCTCTCCTATTTGTGTAGATGATGTGTTAGAAGGGAATACAAACATAGATAACCATGATGATCATAGTTGTACTTCTCCTCATACCTCTGCTTTTAGTGACAAAGGTATCTTGGAGAAAGAAGGTACAATCATTGAGCGTCATGAAGGTCTTGTTTGTCCTCCTCATTCCCCTTCTGAAGATAGTATAACAATAAAAAATGAATTTATTGCCATCACTTTACCTAGTCTCCATTGATCTCCCAACACCTCCTCTATTTGTAACAATGCTTTTGATAATTATCATGACAAAGACATTTGTGAGGAGGCTCTATTGGTATCAATAAACTCAATGATTGAGAATTATAGCATTATCTCTCTCCTTCCTAATGTTCATAAGAATTGGAAGGGTCTATTTGAACATGAAGAACCAATCATTAATACACATGGAAATCATAGTTGTCCTCCCCTTGATGTCACCCCTCTTTATGATGAAGCTTTTGTACAACACTTAACCATGAAATGTGATGTGCCTCATTATTTTCACTTTCCTAAAAGATCTGATACTAGGGTAGATGTTGTGACACATGACAATGAGATTAAGGACAATAGTCAAATTTTCCCCTCTCATAATATCTCTCTTATTAGTGAAGATGATATTATGGTGTCACATGATCCAATCAATGAGAATCTTATGTGGGAAAACATCATAGAAAAATAAAATTCAACCATGGATAGCTCCCTTACTCACAATGATGAAATTTTTGAAGAACTAATTCTCACAAGTCAATAATATTTGGATTGTTGTTCTCCTACAAATTTTCCTCCTAGGAAGCCTATTATGGTGAAAGAAAATAATGAATCCTCCTTAGATGATAACAAACATGTGATTCTAGATTCCCCTTTATTAGGGATACATAAATCCAAGATGGTTGAGGTTATGAATGTACAATTTTCCATTAGATCCCCTTCAATCAATGAACTACATACATACCCCATCAGACATACTAAGAATCCTCTAATTCTTTAACCAACATCACACAAGCAACAAACTCAACACCAACCCAAATTCATCCTATATGCACCTAAGAAAAATGTTTCATACCAACCAAGTTATAATGACATTGCTCACATATATAAAAAAGTATATACAATCAAATCCAATCAAGAAAAAACTTTCTTTCCTTATCCAAATAAATAACATTAGTTGCTAGTCCTTTCCATGTGATAGTTTTAGGATAATCACATACTCACTATTGCATATTTTACATCCATCACAAGGGGCAGCATACCATCATCCATTCTAGGCTCAGCCTTGTCGCACACTAAGTGGGGACAAGGGGTTTGATAGCCTTATCATTGTATGTCACCTGTTGTTATCTCTTTTGGCTAATCATTAACTTTTCATCAACATTTAAGAGCAAGCTTGGGATGTGGATGACATGTCTTAAATATTGACTCACATGTGACATACTAACTTTCTTCATGATGTAGCTTATTGAAAACATATGACTTGGTGTAGGGAATTTCGAATACACTCTCATACTCTCTTCTACTTTAAATAAATTTCTCAAAGTATTGGTAGTAGCAACCGCTTTAAAGTGGGGGCATACATAGAAAACATCTTTTTGCAAATTTCATGGTGTGATTTTTCTTTTTCTTGTGATGTGTCCTCTTCTAGGTGGTGTCATTGGGTTTGATTTCTTCCAAGAGTTTATGATCAACTAAAATGGCCTGGTGTGAATAAAGCATCCCATGGATAACAATCTAACACCTTGACCTATCCTCTCTTGCAAACATTAGGAACAATGCTTCCTAAGAAGAAGACCTTACATGAACAAAGAAAAATCCCCTTCAACAAAAAAATTACATGACATTCAAAAAATTTATAAAAGAATTACATGATGGTTCCTTATTAATGTTATCAAGAGCATAACTTTGGTATGGTTTGTATAATGAGAAGTTGAAACACTGGCATGACTTTCTCATTATACAATGGGAAGTTGACACACTGGCATGAATTTATCACTAAAACCACTTCTTTGGGACAACTCACCTTGAAGACAACCTTATGTTTTGTGGCCCCAGAGTGAGCACATCTTTTCCACCACATTTTCCATTCTTTCCATTGTATGATTATGTATATTGTTGGTTTGACTTAGGATCTTGGACCTTGGGGGCTTGACTACCTTCTTGATCTTTTTCATCCTTTGTCATTTGCATCTATACACTCGTATCTCTCTTGAATTTCTACTTTAGTGTGAGTTGAAGCAGTTCATCCTTTCACTAAAGTGGGGGTAAAATGTACCATAGAAAAAAGTATTTCTTGCTTGACATGGGAATAATTGATGATAAATCAGACTTAATAAGGCCTTGATTTGGTGTCGTGATGTGTTTTTCACATCCACACTAGTCATGGACCCTTTCAAATACATTTAATGATGTCTTGTAAAGGTGTTGTAAAGGATTTTCACACTTTTCTAGACTTAGTGAACCCATTTCTCCATATTTCAACATTATAAAATGTATTTAATTACATATTCACATCAATCTAGATGGCTTGTAAAATAAACTTAACTTTAACCTAGTGTTGTAATGTGTCCTACACATTCACATTGGATGTTGTGCCTTTCTAGGCTATGTGGCCCTCATTTTAGTGTTGCAAAGTGTATTTAATCATAATTTCACATTGAATTTTGTGCCCCAAGCCCTAATTGACCTTTACATCATCATTAATATGCCCCTATTACCCCATATTGTGCATCCTGAGGCAATATTTGATGAAAGAACCAACAAAATCACCATATAAACCTGATTTTCTTATATCCCAACAACCCAGCTAGAAAATGGACCCCTCTAGGACTAATTCACCATCTATGGTGAATGAGTCCCATTTGAACCATTTTTACTTTTCAGTGGGAAAATATAGGTTTTAAGTTTAATTTTTCTTCATGTTGGCCTTAGGGATCCAATTTACAAGAAAATAAGGTGAATTATCTATAAAATAAAGTCTCCAAGCCCTAATTCACAATCTCTTAATTCATACACATATCTCTTATCATTCATTCATTAGATCTATCTTCTCCTTCAAGTGAAGCAAGTTAGGGTTTTAACATTCTAAGTCATCAAGATAGCTTTCAAGGACATTCAAGGGTAGATCCTTCATGTTTTTCTATAGAAATTCAAGATCAAACATCATGAAAAGGTATTAAATCCATTGTTTCATTCTTCTTTCATCATTTTGGTTTAATTACCTATAAAGGGGTTTCGCCAAGGAAAACCCCCATGCCCTAACATCCAACATCTTTCCTTCTCTTCTTGTGTGTTTACAGATTTAGGAATCTCAAAGGCTTGGAAATCATTGAAGCTCAAGCTAAAAATTCATTTAATTCATCTATTCATTAGATAAGGATAAACATCAACAAAAAATCCCCTTTAGGCCTGAATTTGATAGTTTTAGAACCAGACACCTGGAGAAGTAGAAAATGCAGACCAAAGAGTTTCCACCTTTAAATCTTCATAAATTCAAAAGTGAACTCATTCACCATGGGTGGGAAATGAGTCCCACTTCCAGGCCTAATTTTGTTTTTTTGCATCTTTGGATACCTATTTGTCTGAAATGGGCACCTGAACAGTTTCACATAACTGGGATTGATTCATCCATAATGGTGAATGAGTCCCACCAGGCCTAAAAATTAGGGTTAACAGCATTTCAAAAGTCATTTAAACTCTCTAACAAGTTTATAAGTGCACTTCTTAATTTTCATTCATTTTTGTTGTAGTTTACCTTCATTTCTAGGTGTTTTTGCATATCACATTGCATTTTCAAACAGTCTTCATTTCCTTAGTTTCCATTCATTAATCAATCAACTTTATTAGTTTTCTACATTTAAATCATTTTATTTAGTCATAATTACAACATACATTCCTTAGATTGTGTGAACCACCTAGATTTTTGGTGTGGGATCTATTTCCATTAGATGAAAGACCCTAATTGAGCAAAAAGAGACGTAGCATTCCAAATTCCATAAAAATTTTTGTTCAAGTAGTGCGAAATTTGTAGGAAATATAAAAAGTAGGTGTATTTCTAACCAACCTGAGTATAAGTTTTTTTTAAAACTTTTATTATAAGTGGAGGACAATTTTTTTGTAATTTTTTGCACGTAAATAATTAGTTATGAACATTTTATTTGAAATTTTTAAAAATATTAAAAAATTTGTGTATGACCACCATAATTTGGTCAAAAAATAATGATTTTTTTTTGTTTTTTTCCTATAGTATGGGAATCATGGAATGTGCTCACCTTTCAGATTTGAAACATGTGAAATCATTTGAGAATTATAGATGTTTTTCAATCAGTCTACCAATCAAGACTTTAGTCATGATGCATCTAGAAAATAAATAATAATTATCTATTAAATTCAAAATAAGGAATATCTTATATTGGTGGAAAATTGACAATTTTCTCAATAAACACCTTTTTCCATCAAATTTTTATAAGAAAAAAAGTCATTAGCCAATTTTTTGTCATCTTACCACTTCTTAGACCCCCATGAACCCACACTCACCCATTTGCATTACTTTGCACTGATTTGCATCTTATTTTTGGTTCTTAACTTGCATTACTCTCCATTTTATTTAAGGTTTTAGGTTTCCATTTTTGTATTTTTTAAAATCTGAATAATTCAAAAATTTAATCAATTTTGCAGAGTATTTTCATAACATTGCATGATCAATCACTTAAATTAGAAAATTAAATTAAAATTGCATCTCAAATTAAGTATTTTTTCTTGTCATTTAGCATTATTTTACACTTGCATTTAAATCTAATTTTTGAGAAGTTTGAAACTGTAACTACCTATTTGCAACAAGAATTTGAAAAACATAAGTATCAACTCAAAAATGTATAATTTATTTTTTTCAAAACTCTAAAGTGAGACCCATTCGCCCATGGGAAAATGTGTCCCTGATGAGGAATTATTTTTAAATTTTTGGGCATTAAAAACTCTCAGTTTGCATTATGTGTTTCTACATTCTAATCTTTGTTTTAGTTTCAAAATTTCTTTATTTTTTAATTAAGGTCAATTAGTTAAATTCAAGTGCAAATAAAAATCAAAATTGGACTTAAAAGAAATAATTTTTAGGTTTTCACATAGCATAATTAGAAAGTTATCTTGTTTAAAATTTGGAAATATCTTTTTACATACTTGCATTGCACTTTATATTCTAGGGTGTTTGATTGGATTTTACCTATTCTCCATTTTCGGTGAACCTTGGGTTTGTCAATATTATATGACCTTCACAACTTTTTGTCCTATTTCCAATAGTTTCGTGAGACATAGTTCAAGACTCATGGTATCCGTGATACATCACTCACCATGGATCTTAGATTTTTCAACTCTTTAACTCATAATTTTAACACTAGTGAACCACTATCGACCATACCCTTAACACTTCATTTCATATGACCTCCTTACCAACAAATAATGTTTCTAATGTTGAATTAATGGTTGCTAATTATGTCCCTCAAGAGAACCTAGGAAAAATGGATGAAGAATTTGAGAAATTGTAAAACTTTCTATGTTTTGAACATATTGTTGGTACTGTGATTCCTATCATAGATAGCACGAGGAAAATGCTTAAATATGAACAAGGAATAGAATTTTTGTGTAGTCTCTGTAGTAATGGAAAAAGTATCCCTTTTCCTTACTTAATTTGGGAATAATTAATTAATGATAAAATGGACTTAATTGTGCCTTATTTAAGGTGTTGTAAATTGTTTTTTATAGTTTCACAATAATATATGGCTTTATTAATTAATTGAAGTTAATTATAGTTTAATTTTATCCTTAAATTTAAATCCTACCCTTGTTTATTGTATTTTTTGAAGGATATATCCCAGCACTCATTAATAATGTTGCATAACACTTATTTTACAAGGTTTGGGACCTAGGATAGTGACCTAGGACCCATTTTTCACCTAGTAAATGGGTCCTCACTATGTCCTTGGACCCCATTTTTACATGTTATTTTACCTCCCCAAAACTTAGTTTGTAGTTAACTATGCTAGGACTAATTTTTGCAAGGTAGCGAATGGGTCCTCCTTAACTAGGAAACCCCTTTTTGAACTTATTCTTGGTGGGATTTTAGTGATTTTAAATCCTAGATCTGATGTCGGCTTGTGTTATTTGAATTTTGAGATTAAATTTTAACATAACTATAAATATGAGGTTAATTCACATAGTTTCACCTAGAACTTTTATGTCACTTCATGAGATCAAAATCAATAGAATTCAAGAGAAATTATAGGGCATTCAAATGTAGATTACCAAGGTTTAATTGCAGCAATCAAAGGTCATATCATCATGTTAAAGGCATAGTTCATCATGCATGTTTTTTACCTTATGTGTTGATGTATCATTGAAGATCCATTCACAAGCATTGTTCCACATCCAATTCAAGATCAAGATTTATATTTATCATAGCCAATTCATGCTAGGTTATTGATTTGACATCCAAGACTTCATCCACGGTATAATTGTTTCATGTTTCATGTTTCATTGTTTCATCACAAGGTTTAATTACCCAAATGGGGTGTGACCAAGGAAAACCCCTATTCCCTAATAATAAACAAATTTTCTTCTTCCTTGATTTGTGATTGCAGGTTTTAGGTTGAGGATCAAGTGGAGAAAAAAAGCTCCAAAATTGTCAAGATTGCAAAGTTGTAAAAGTTTTCATCTTTGTTACAAGATCATGAAAAAGAGGCTACAAAATTTATTTCTGACTTTTGGGAGCTGTTCACCTAGGAGCTAGGAGTGTAGAAATTGAAGAATAGAACCCAAAAGTCACTTTTCTAGAACCCTATTAGGGACCCATTCACCATTATGTGAATGAGTCCTTAGTGACCCCAAAAATAACACTTTTTCAACAATGTACACATTGTTCCAACATCTTAAAATATCCCTTACTTTTTTTATAATAGTTAGGTTTAGTTTCTAATATTTATTTGCATAATATAGTGCACATAATTGTGTGTTTCATAGCAAAAACTAGTGGCTTATCATCTTGATAAAACCCCATTTTTATATGAAACATAATGGTGAACCAAACATATTGAACATTGTAGTTTTTTGATCTTGGAGTCTTTCTTTTCATCGTAGGTTAGATCTTGCATTCATTTACATTATTTTGCATTGAATTATATCTCCTTTAGGGTTTCCTATTTTGTATTCAAATTTGCATCTCATCTAGGTTTTTAGAATTGCATTGATTGCATTCTTTAAATATAAAAAATATAAAAAAATTAGTCATCTTGCATATCATTTAGATCACATAAATTTTCATTTGAAAATAAAAAGAAAATTTCATTTCAAACTAGGTCTTTGCATTCATCATTTTATCACATTTTCAACTTGCATTTCATATTGCATTTACAAAAAATTGAACCTAAAACTTATATTTATGGACTCGAATCTGAAACTCATTAGAAAGAGCTTAAAAATTATTAAAAATCAGTTCAAAAACCTTAATATAGGACCCATTCTCCCTAGGGCGAATGAGTCTCTAATCAAGTCCTGATCTACATTTTTGGAATCCAAAATTTCCTATTTTATGCTTTTATTTGTTGCTGGCTACATCTCTATTTCAGCTTTCTAATTTTTTGTTTCACTAATTTCATTAGATTTAGCTTAATTTGCTTCATTTAGTGCATTTTCTTCAAAATGGCATTTCCAAAATTTCAATTTTCATCTATTGCATAGTATAATCAATAAATTACCTTGCTCTAGGTATGAAAATCTTAAAATTGCATTTCATCCTAGGTCATTGCATTACCTCTTTCCACTTTGGGTTTGGACATTAAGTTTTCAAAACTTGTTTGAGGTTCACAACTTGGTTTCCTATTAGAAATACTATTGTAATACGTAGTTTGAGCCTCATGTCATACCATGATATCTCACTCACCATGGATCTTGGGATTTCTAGCTCTCTTTCTAATAGTGTTGATAATGAACCTTCTATTGCTGATAGTTTTCATACTTCATTTCCCATGACTTTCATGCCTATAAAAAATGTGCTCAATGTTAACAACATTTTCCCTACCATCACCACTTGTACTCAAGCTTTGGTGTGTACTCAAAGCGAAGGTGGAACTTCCATTCCATCTTCTACAATACTTATATCCATTCCTACATACACTAATACTCAACCTACCACAACCTTTCAACCTACCACAAAAATTCAACCTACTAGCAGTGTGAATGATTCCTTGGGTATTTATATTAGGAATCCTTCTAGCTTTGTGCATTTGAATACAATATCTCCTCAACAATCCACCTTCACCAGCTTACAATTCACTTTCCCTCAACATACATACACTACTCCACCTTATTCCTTTCCATCTTACAATCACAATGATGCTCTCGTTAAATTTTTTTTGCAAAGCATGACATCCCTTCAACAAAAAGTTACAACCTTACATCAAAACAACAATGGTCAACCTTCACAATACATCAAAACCAATTTTTTATCCTTGGAGATATTGAGAGAAAAAATGCTACAAGGTATAGAAGTTTCCCAATTTGAGAAATATGGTGGGAAAGGAGATATTGTTAGCCATGTTTCTACCTTTACAACTTTGTGTAGTGATTTCATCTTTGAAGACAAGCTCTTGATTAATCCATTTCCTAGGTGCTTAAAGGATACTACTTTAGAGTGGTTCTCTTTTTTACCAAATAATTCAATTTGTTCATTCAATGAACATGTTAATGAATTTTCCAACCACTTCCATATTCACATGGGTCCCAAGATGACCCTAGGTGATTTAATGTTATGCAAACAAAAATATGATGAGAAAGTGATTGATTTCATATCAAGATACCAAACACTTTATTCACAAGTAAACATTAAGATTCCTGATGTCGACCTTCAACAAATGTTTATTACCAACTTACAAAAAAACATCAAAGAAAACTTGATATGTCAAGATTTCCATCCTTTAGATGGTTATGTATAGCCCTTCATGATTATCAAAATACAACTTGTCGTCGTGATGTGAAAAATCCCCCTAGTCATCCTAATTTTTTTGAATCTGTGACTCAAAATAACTTCCAACATTTCAAGAAGTAGAATAGGGGAATTTAACAACTTAATTCCCCTCAATCAAATCAACAAACTAATAACCAAGTGGCTGCTATAAAGAAAAAAAATTATTTTAGGGATATGAATAGATAGTTCATTCCTCTACCCAATACCCTTCATAGTATCATGTTTTATCTTATTCAAAAGAACATGCTTACCTTACCTCTTGTTAAAGAACCTGATTCTAAAATACCATTACACATAGGTTTTCAATGAAACTCTTATTTCCATTATCACCGACAAAATGGACATGGAAAAAAATACTAGAAGAACCTTAAATATCTTTTGCAAGACCTTATTAATAATAATCAACTTCAAATTGGGGGTGTGAGTGAACAAGGTAATAATTTTATAGCCCCTCCTAACCGAAATCTATAAATCTTTACCAATCCAATGCTGAAGCACACTATTTCATTTTTCAAAGCTAGTGAAACAAAGAATCATGTGATGAATGTTGGTAAGGATAATGAAAACATAAAAGATGAACATATAGATGAATCATCTAAAAATATAGAATTTATCTTAGCTAAACCTCATAAGGGCTCAACTAAAATGTATCTTGATATTTCTTTTTCATAAAATGAAATACTTAAACATGCACCTAATGGTCCTCTTTAGATAGCCGGAAGAATCAATAACAAGCCCACAAATGGGATATTAATAGATCCCATCTGTGAAGAGAATTTCATCACTGAAGAATTTCTATTTGTGCATGAACTCTATCAAGATACATATGAAAATTTGAAAGAATGGATCAAGACATTAATGGTTTTTCTTGTCCTACAATTGGCTTTATAGATATCACTTTAAAAGTTGAACCAACAACATTAAATTTCTCATTAACCATCATGCCACAATTATACCAATTTTGTGTGAAGCTAGGCTATCCATGACTTCGCTCTATGAATGTCATCCCCTTTGTTGTGCATAAATGTTTAAAGTTTCCCTTTGGTAATGTTATCATTACTGTGCATCATAGTGGGTTTAATCCTACATCTTTCAAAGGAAATTTTTCATTAGATTTATTTTTTCCTGAGCCTATTGAGCCTATTAGACCTCAAGAATACTTTTTCAAATCCTATCAAAAGTTCAAGGAGAACCATATAGTAGAATTATCCTTTAGAAACATTCATCAACCCATGATTGAGCCACCTATCCTTAATAAAATAATGATTGATCTAAAAGTCCTTCCAACCATCCAAGAGCAGCCTATGAAAAAACCTCTTATGATTTCCTACAACAAACCACAAGAAAATGAGAACAATCTAGTTGTCCCTCCAAAAATTAAACAAAATTTCAAAGGTAAAGAGAATGTGGTTGAACAACCTAATATTTTTTCTTTTGTTCCTCGCAAGGAAGAGAAGAAACCTATGATTGAAAAACTTTCTCCTACACAAATACAAATTGACAATAGATTGAAACAAAATCAAAGTGCTAGAGAGCATAGGTGTATACATCATGCTATTGCTCATATGTTACAAACTCAAGAAGACAAAATAAAATTCTGAACTTTTTTTAAGTAATGCATGATGATTCTATACATTTGTTCCAAGGTAAACAAGAAACTTCCATGGTAATTATCATTTGACCTCCTGTTGTGATAAATCTAGATGATGAAATTAACATTACAAACATTGATGAACAAATTCATAATGAATTGAATGGATTGATTTCCTATTCTATGAGATTAAATGAAAAATCTCCTAAGAAGAGTGTTAAACTTGGTTCTTTCTCTAGTTTAATACTTTTTGTTGTCCCTTTGGCTAGTTTTCTACCTTTCGTATATAGTGACCGAGATTGGGATTCAAAAAAATTCCTATAGGTTGAATCGAATGTTCCTTACTAGTATTTTGATTTATTTTCTCTTTTATGTTCTTGTATGTGATTGCATGTGTGTAATGTGATCCCTTGTGATGTTTCATTTGATGTATCTCTCTCTCTCTTTCTACATTCATCTATGTATCTACAATCTTCTCTATGTCATAATCATTTTATCATTTTCATTTTTCTTGTGTTTTCTATTGTGCCTATAGTACACTCACCCTGTTTTGAATAGGGACCCTCTCTTTTCACCTTCACTGGGTCAATTTTTCCTTCTCATTTTTTGTGCCCCTAATTTTGAACTTAAAGTGGTCAAGAGCCCTAAAGTAATCATTCTTTAGTTCACCAAATTTCACCACTCCAAAATTTTCTCAATCTTTGGCTTTTGTGGGGTTTCCTTGGTAGGTTTCCCTTAGTCTTTCACACTATCATCCTTGAGGTCCTATGATTCTTCCTTTATGGGCTTCCCTCTCTATAGCACAGTCTTGTCTTTGATGTTTCATCAGCAACTGACTTGGGACATCTGCTCACATGCTAGGTTCTGCAATCCTTCCAGTCATTATGTCTTTGTCGCTCATCAATGACAATGTCTTGAGATCCTTTATCCTCATGGGCTTCATGATTCCAACTATGATCCCATTGAATTTCATTCCTAGCTAGCTCACTAGCCACTATACGCATGTTCAATACAGATAATTAATGGACATGTAAACAAATATTTTAGCACATGAATGCTTTAAGCTCCTTCTCAGGTTTATCACCTAAAAGGAGGGAGATTGGGGCTAAAATGCAATGTTAAATTCAAATATTGATGTTATGAGGGATATAATATGCCTAAATATGATGTCTTAATGGAAAAAACAAAACTGATATATGTAAAAACACCTAAGAATACAAATAAATGATAATAGAATTAAACAAAACTATAGAGTGCACTTGGAATAAGAAGTTTGATGTAGAGAGGCTCTAGAATCCTATAAAGTTGACTGGAAATGTTGACTGGGACACTTACTCCAAGATGGGTGACAGTCCATTTTTTGGGAAAATTTTTCCAAATGGGTACACAGAAATGTAGAAATTAATTTTTAGGCCTGACAGTGGGACTAATTCTCCACAGATGGTGATATAGTCCACCTGGGAATTTCTGGAAAATCGAGGTACAACTCTATAGCTTTTGGTCTGCACTTCCTTTCTTGATAGGTTTCCCAATCTAAATATGCAAAAAGTAGGCTAAAAAGAGTCTCCAAGCTTCAATGAGTGTTATGTTGACTTTGATGGATTGTTGACCACTCTTTGACACCAAACTCTTTGAAAAATATGCATACAAGACCTACAAACACACATGCAAAGAGGGGAAAAAAGGGTTAAGGGTTAGAGTATAGGGGTTTTCCTTTGTCAAACCCCACTTTGGTAATCAAACCCTAGATAATGAAATGAAATAAGAAGAGAATAATGTATAAACAACATGGAATTTCAAGAACTTACTAAACCCTTGACATAGAAATTTGAAGATATGCAATGAAGTTCTCCAATGGATAACTTGATTATGCTTAAAATGCTTGAATGCTTGAGAATGATTAATGAATTAGGAGATGAAAAATGAGGAGAAAAACCCTTATTTATACTTAATTTTCCTAAATTTCCCAAAAATAACACATCACAGGCTGACCTAAAGGGTAAGAGAATAAAATCCCACCAAGAAATTAAAATTATTTTCATTTTTGTGCCTAGTGGGACTAAGTCACCCTAGGTGGTAACTTGATCCCACCAGGGCATTAAATAATGTTTAACAGGAATATCCTCAAAAATACACTTAGTTATGGTTGAAAATTGCATTAAGGGATAATTTAAACATAAGAAAGCGTTGAATTAGTCATGACAAGTCTAGAAAAGTGTGAGATTTTGTTACAACTCATTACAACACTTTGAAATAAGACTTGGTAAGTGATAAAAAGAGGTTATTTAAGTGAATTATAATGAAATGGTCCTAGAAAAATGTGAAAGGGGGTTACAACACTTCAAAACACTTTTACAAGACATCCTAGAAGTATTAATTATTCACAAGGGTCGAAGACCTAATGTGAATGTGTTGATCACATTACAACATTAAATCTAGGAAAAATCAAGCCAAAGTCTACTAGGAGGGCTTGGACATGAGAAAAAGTAAAAGTCTTATGTTTTCCATGTCCCCAATTAGCCCCCAGTTTAGTGAGAGGATGGACCTGCTTCAAACTCACACTAAAGTAGTCAATCATGCAATCAAGAGTGGTTTAAATGTATTCGTGTTGGTAAGATGAGACACGAATGATCAAGAGATATTCATATCAAGATACCATGGAAAACCAAATATGAATGCAAAGGAACACACATGAAAATGATGAAAAGGAATGAAAGAAAGAAGAAATTTGGATCAAGCTTCGATCATTTTTCCAACCCATTGTGGATTAGATATAGGCTATTTGTTTGAAACAAGAAATGTGTACTCACTCTATGGTGATGAAACTCATGGCACCCTCCTAGGTGAGAAGGATCGAGTATACTCACTCTGGGGCCATGGAACTTGTGGTTGTCTATGTAGTGAGAAACCCACAACATACTCATTCTATGGCAACCAAACTTCTGGTTGTTCATGGGGTGGGAAATCCACAAGGTGGATATGGGGAAAATTCATGCCTCAAAATAAGCTTTCCCACTCTACCATACTAAATTTATACCTCTTGATAACTTTAATAAGGCACCACAAAAGGAAAATGTCATTTTGTGCTTCATGAGACAAGCAAAGGTTCATATGCTTTGAGCTCATGAACAAATTCAATCACACCACAGGCATGCAAGCTGTGTTATGCAAGGTGGCCATGTAAATGCAAAATGCAACATGTAAAAGAATGTTCAAATGAGTCTTTATTAGTTCATGCAAGTTCTATAAGTTAGGGAACATTTTGTCTAATGTATCCAAGAGAGGACCAATCAAAGAATAGAATATGCACAACTTAGGGGATACAATGCATCACATCAAGCCACCAATAGGAATGTAATATGCTAAGATAGATCACGCTCATGAAATATATCACACCTAATGTCATCCACAAAGTGACAAACACATTCTATAAAGTAACGAGGCTTTACTAAGTACCAAAAAAAGGGAAAATGCAAATGGATAATGCCAATGTATGCCCCCACTTTAAACGAATTGCTACACATCGTTCTGCGATCAATTTCTTTAAAGTAGAAAATGAAAAATACAAAAAAAAAAACAAAACATGAGAGCCATCTTGGAAAGCCCCTATGCCAATTCATTACATTTCTAAATAAGGTTGCCCCGAAATGGAACACACCGAACACATAGGGGATCTATGGATTTAGGTTCTGTATGTTCGTTGCTACAATGCTTTTGATTAAAGAGCTCATAACTGTCATCATTCCCCAAATACATAGAATTGGAAGAATGACACAAAGAAAGTGAAAAAAAAGAAAAAAGTTATCTGTTTTGGGTCAACATGGAAGAGACATTGGGTGTCTCAATGCTTTGCATCATCCCCAAAAGGAAAACAAAAGAAAAAAAGAAAATGAAAAGGTGAAAGAGAAAGGAAAATATTTTGGGTCAACATTAAAGAGACATTGTGGTATCAATGCCTCACCTCATCCCCAAAAAGGAAAAAAACAAGCTAAAGTGAAAAATAAAATAAAAGGACCTTTTGGGTCACCATGGAAGAGACATAGGGTGTCTCAAATGTTTGCATCATCCTCAAAAGGAAAACACAAAATAAAGATGAAAGGAAAAAGCAATGTACACCATATAGAAGAATGGAGGTACAAGTAGAGGAAGTGAACAAAGATAGAGAAAACATCAAACATCATGTCATGAGGGAACACGATACACATAAAAATAGAAAAGAGAAAGAAAATAAAATGCACAAGTCAACCAATGAGTAATTCATCCACCTCTCAATCATGTTCATAGTATTATGAGGGTGGTTGACTATCCAAATCGACAATTGCAAGTGTCGAACTAGGGGAAGTACAAGGTTCTAAACTTGTAGGAGATTTCTGATTTAAGTTCATGGAAGAGGAAAATAATGTATTTAGATCATTATGCACCTCTTTTTATATTTTATAGATTTCATCATCGTCATCCAAATTAATCATCACTGTATGACGGATGACAATTTCCAATGAAGGGTGTATTATGAGTTGTGGTTGTTGTATTGGATCATTTTTTTGTGATTGGGGAGGAGGGTTTCTATTTATTATTTATGTCGAAGGAAGCTATTGATTTTCTTTGTTTTCTTCAGTTTTTAATTAACGAGCAAGGAGACAATGTCAACTCCTATGCTCCCAAGCAGCTCAGTTTGTTTTGATTCTATTTTGAAATTGTGTAGGTGTAAGAGTGGATTGATCCACCATAGGCTCCTTTTCTTCCCAAAGGGGAGAGACAAAAGGAACCATGGGAGGTGGTTCAATAAATTTCTCTTTTAATTTATAAAATTATTTTATGCAAGTGGGCATGATGAGGTTGGTTTCATTATCTCTTGGATGTTTGGATGAGGAAGGTGAAGTGTCTATTTTTGGATGATCTGGAGTTGGTGGTTCCAGTTTAGGTTTAATCATTGTCTCATAAAGGATAGGAGTGTTGGAGGTGGATGGGGATTTGTTGCAGAGGGACAATTCAACAATTTTCTTTTCTTTAAACATTTGATAAGAAATATAAAAGAAATCTTTGCGAGGTGTGACAGGTTCCATGGGCTCAGTCCAAAAGGCTTCTAAGGATAAATTTCCTTTAGAATACAAAGGGTTAAAGCCACTATGGTGAAAAGTGAATATATCATTATTATGTGGAAACTTTAAGCATTTGTGTATGATTGAAGGAACAACTTTAATGGAGAAAAGCCATGGATGGCCTAGTTGCAAATGAAAGTGATCCAATTGTGGAATGATGGAGAATGTTACATCCATTTTCTTAGGTCCTATTTGTAATGGAAGAAAAATCAATCCCATCATATGCACACAAAACCATTATGTTTTTTGATCCATGCTCTTGGTTTGTCATAAATATCTTGATAAAGATCATGTAATACCAAAAATTCCTCAGTGATCACATTCTCGCCATAGGCGGGATCTATCAGTATCCCATTAGTGGGCTTATCATAAATACAACTATCTATGTAAAGAGGACCATCAGGAAGATTTAAAAGAATATCCTTATAAGAGAATGTAATATGAAGAGATTTCTTAGGTTGGACCTTATGAGGGATAATGTCTATCGCTCCTACCAAATCATCCATAGGATTAATAGAAGTGGTATGTGGAATAGGTTCAAAATGTTCAATATCTTTATGAACAATACTCACATCATTGTTTTGAGTTCACTAGATTTGATGAATGACACATTATGTTTAGGCATCAGATTGGTAGAAATTTGAAATTTTTGATTAGGTGGGGCAACAAACATCTTTCCTTTAACATAAATAGTTGAAATAGATAGGCAACCAAAATCGATGAGGTCTTGTACTGTGTTTAAGACTCTTACATTATTTTGTGCCATTCCCATTTTCTTTATGATAATGGCAATAAGCATTGGGTTGAAAGGTTGGAGGCATAGGTTTAGTTGGATCCAATGGTTTAATAGTAAGTAAAGTAATCACCTATTATTGTAATAGTTTGGTCATGGTGTTATCAAGAGTGTATGGTAAAGCTGTAAACTATCTTTTTGGATTTCCATAACTATGAGGTATTGTCTCTTTAACAACTACTACTTGGTTGTTGATAGGTTGATTTGGTTGTTGAGGGGGATTGAACTATCAGAACTCTTTGTTTGGTTTTTCAAATGGTTGTGAATTGTTTGAAGTGCTAGGTTCATATTTTTTATTTCTGTTGAACCCGAATTTGCATCACTACTACTGACCAAATTGTGATAATCACAAAGGGTTGTACACAAGTGCATAAAGGAGGGAAATTTCATCATGGTCAATTTATCCTAAATGTGAATTTGTAAGTTTTCAATGAATATCTTTTGGAGATGTGGACCAAAATTTTTGACATCGAGTTGGGTATAACGTGACTAATAGTGTGAGATGAAAATGGTTACTTTTTCATCCACGTTTTGTTTACATCTCATTAAATTAGACAATGCATTTTTTGGAGTTATATGTACTTGAAAATTACTTATGAATTCATCAAATAATTCATTGAATTAACTAATTAAATTATTTGGCAAGGATGAGAGCCACTCTAAGTTAGTGTCCTTTAAAGTCCTAGGAAATAGTTTGGCCAATATTTTAGCGTCAAGGAAAAGGTCACTACATAAGGTTGTGTAAGCATGAACACGATTAGTAGGATTTCCCTTGCATCCATATTTCTTAAATATAGGCATTTATATTCCTTGTGGCATTGATGTTTGTAGGATTTCCAAAGATAGTGGGCTGCTATATACATTATAGGTAGGTGGTCCATTCTAGTTTTTATTGATGGTGGATATCTATTTTTGCATGGAGGAGATAGAGTGGAAAGGTTTTGTGATGAGAGGGTCAGTGTAAGTGATATGATGTGGAAGGGAAAGTGGTGATGAATTGTATGTTGTGGTAGGGAAAGTGAAGGGAATGGTAATGGATGGTATGGTGGAAGAGTAGAAAACATTTGATGTCATAGAAGAATATTGCTAAAGGTAGGATCCATGACTAAATGCACTATTTTCAACATTATGAGTAGAAGTTTGAGACAACCCAAGGTCCACAACGAGTGTGTTATCATGGGATGCCATGAGTCGTGAACTTCATCTCACTAAAGTATTATCAATAGGGCACTAAAAACTCATACAAGGGCTACTAAAGGAAAGGTGGATGTAAATGAAATGCAAACTAGTAGCAATAAAATGATAATAGTAGAAATTTTGGAAACTATAATAGAGATGCAATAATAGAAAACGTAAATGTAGAAAATGCCCCAAAAAAAATGACATAAATTAGAACACAAAATGTGTAGAAGGACTAAGTCATCCAGTGTGGCGAATTAGTCCTAGTGAGGATTTTTTTGTGATTTTTCAAAAAAATTGAATGTAATTTTATGCATTTTAGATGCACAGATACAACTATAGTACAAAAATGCAAAAAAACATTGTTTTCTAATGAAAGATATGCAAAAATGCTAGATATATGAGCTTTTCACTAATGCAATTTTGACCAACCTAGGATGCAATTTAAACAATGCAACACTTAATGCATTGCTAATGCAAGTTACACCTATGATGCACTTGAAATTAGAAGTAAAAATGTTCTAAATTTGGGTTTACTAAAATGTAAACAAAGATTTTGGCACCCAAATGGTAAAGCAAGTTAAACTATCTCGCCTATTATTGTAATAGTTTGGTCATGGTGTTATGAAGAGTGTATGGTAAAGCTATAAACTATCTTTTTGGATTTCCATAACTATGAGGTATTGTCCCTTTAACAACTACTACTTGGTTGTTGACAGGTTGATTTGGTTGTTGAGGGGGATTGAAATATAAGAACTCTTTGTTTGGTTTTTCAAATGGTTGTGAATTTTTTGAAGTGCTAGGTTCATATTTTTTAGTGTTGTTGAACTAGACTTTGCATCATTACTACCGACCAAATTGTGATAATCAAAAAGGGATGTACACAAGTGCATAAAGGAGGGAAATTTCATCATGGTCAGTTCATCCTAAATGTGAATTTGTTAGTTTTCAATGAATATCTTTTGGAGATGTGGACCAAGAATTTTGAAATTGAGTTGGGTATAAAGTGACCGATAGTGTGAGATGAAATTGGTTACTTTTTCATCCACATTTTCTTTACATCTCATTAAATTAGACAATGTATTTTTTGGAGTCATATGTACTTGAAAATTACTTATGAATGCATCAACTAATTCATTGAATGAACTAATTAAATTATTTCGCAAGGATGATATCCACTCTAAGGTAGTGTCCTTTCCAGTCCTAGGAAATAGTTTGGCCAATAGTTTATCATCAAGGAAAAAGTCACTACATAAGGTTGTGTAAGCATTAACATGATTAGTAGGATTTCCCTTGCATCCATATTTCTTAAATCTAGGCATTTCTATTCCTTGTGGCATTGATGTTTGTAGGATTTCCAAAGATAGTGGGCTGATGTATACATTATAGGTGGGTGGTCCATTATGGTTTTTATTAATGGTGGATATCTATTTTTGCATGGAGGAGACAGAGTGGAAAAGTTTGGTGATGAGATGGTCAGTGTAAGTGATATGATGTGGAAGGGAAAGTGAAGGGAATGGTAATGGATGGTATGGTGGAAGAGTATAAAACATTTGATGTCATAGAAGAATTAGGAATGCTAGTAGGAATAGGTGAGAAAGGAATCACATTACTAACATGTTGCATTGTGGTTGTGACTTGTGGAATGGTGTAGGTAGGTATGGATGCTAATATGGAGGGAGGAGGAGTGTTAAGTCCTCCTTGATGAACCATAATGTTTGTTTCATAACGTTTAAGCCTTTGTTACTTTCAATAAGGTGATGGATGTTTTCTGTAGTAGGAATCACAGTGGTTGAAATGTTTTCAAGACAAAATTTTTGTTGCAAATATGCTAAATCCTCATGAATGGGAATGATGTTTTCTTGTGAAACATGATCACTTTGTGTGTCAATTTTCATGTTACTGGAAGGAAAAGTATTGCTAAAGGTAGGATCCATGACTAAATGCACTATTTTCAACACTAGGAGTAGAAGTTCGAGACAACCCGAGGTCCACAACGAGTGTGTTATCATGGGATGCCATGAGTCATGAACTTCATTTCACTAAAGTATTATCAATAGGGCACCAAAAACTCATACAAGGGCTACTAAAGGAAAGGTGGATGCAAATGAAATGCAAACTAGTAGCAATAAAATGCTAATAGTAGAAATTTTGGAAACTATAATAGAGATGCAATAATAGAAAACATAAATGTAGAAATTTCCCAAAAAAAATGACATAAATTACAACGCAAAATGTGCAGAAGGACTAAGTCATCTAGTGTGGTGAATTAGTCCTAGTGAGGATTTTTTTGTGACTTTCAAAAAATTTTGAATGTAATTTGATGCATTTCAGATGCTCATATACAACAACAGTGCGAAAATGCAAAAAACATGTTTTCTAATGAAAGAAATGAAAAAATGCAAGCTATATGAGCTATTCACTAATGCAATTTTGATAAACCTAGGATGCAATTTAAACAATTCAAAACTTAATGCAATGCTAATGCAAGTTAAACCTATGATGCACTTGAAATCAAAAGTAAAAATGTAATAAACAAAATTTTTGGCACCCAAATGCTTTAAGCTACTTCTAGGGTTTTTCACCTAAAAGGAGGGAGATTGGGGACATAATGCAATGTTACATTCAAAGATTGATGTTCTAAGGGATTTAATATGCCTAGATATGATGTCATTATGCAACAAACTGAAAAGGAAATTATTTATTAATGCTAAACCTAAGAAATGCAAAGTGACAGAAAACAAAGTGATGTATGCAAAAACACCTAAAAATGCAAGTAAATGATGAAAGAATTAAATATAACTAGAGAGGTGCACCTAGAATAAGAATTATGATGTAGAGAGGCTCTAAAATCCTACAAAGTTCACTAGAAATGTTGAGTTTGACACTTATGCCAAGCTAGGCGACTTAGTCCATTTTCAGGAAAAAATTGCTAGACTGGGAATTTTCCAAATGTGTACTCAGAAATGTAAAAATCAATTTTTAGGCTTGGTAGTGGGAGTAATTCTCCACAAATGGAAACTTAGTCCTCCTGGGAATTTTTTGAAATTGGGGACAAAATTCTATAGCTTTCGTTCTACACTTCTGTTCTTGATAGGTGTCTCAATCTGAATCTGTAGGAAACAGACTGAAAAGAGTCTCCAAGCTACAATTAGGGTTATGTTGACTTTGATGGATTGCTGACCACTTTTTGACACCAAAATATTTCAAAAATATGTATATAAGACCTGAAAACACACATGCAAAGAGGGGGAAAACGGTTAAGGGTTAGAGTATAGGGGTTTCCCATGGTCAAACCCCACTTTGGTAATCAAACCCTGGATAATAAAATTAAATTCAAAGAGAATGATGAATAAACAACATGCAATGTCAAGAACTCACCAAAACCTTGATGTAGAAATCTAAAGATATGAAATGAAGTGCTCCAATGGATGACTTGATTATAATTAGAATGATTGAGAATGATTTGAATGCTTAATGACTTAGGAGATTGTATGAGAGTAGGAGATGAAAAATGAGGAGAAACCCCTTATTTATACTTGATTTTCCTAAATTTCCTTAAAATAACACATCACAAGCTGACCTTAATGGTAAGAGAAGAAAATCCCACCAAGAAATTAAAATTATTTTGATTTTTGTGCCTAGTGGGACTAAGTCACCCCAGGTGGCGACTTGGTCCCACTAGGGAAATTTCACTAGGTTTTAGAAATTAAAGTGCATTAAATAATGTTTAACAAGAATACCCTCAAAAATACACTTAGGTATGACAAAAAAATGCATTAAGGTGTCATTTAAACATAATAAAGGGTTGAATTAGTGATGGTAAGTCTAGAAAAGCATGAGTTGTTACAACTCTTTACAACACTTTGAAATAAGAAATAAGACTTGGTAAGTGATAAAAATAGGTTATTTAAGTGAATTATAATGAAAGAGTCCTAAAAAAGTGTGAAGGTGGGTTATAAAACTTCAAAACACTTTTACAAGACATCCTAGAAGTCTTAATGATTCAAAAGGGTCGATGACCTAATGTGAATGTGTTGACCACATTACAACATTAAATCTAGGAAAACTCAAGCCAAAGTCCACAAAGAGGGCTTGAACATGAGAAAAGTAAAAGGGTTGCCTTTTTTGTGTCCACATAAATTTTACTATAAATAGGTCCACCCTACCTATCATTTTCACCTACACTAGTCAAAAATTTCTAGAGAAAACATAGATTTTAACCCCTTTGCCTACACGAGCCTTTGAAGAACCTGAAACATGTTCTTCATCAAAATTATTTTCTCCTTCTAGGTATGTCCAATTGCACTAACTTGAAAAACTTCCTTTTGAGTAGGGTTTTAAAAGTTAATTAAAAATATTAAAAGAAGTATCCCTCAAAGTACCTGGTGGCCACCTTGGCAACCTGTTCTGCATCAAAATCCTCTTGAAATTTGTCTAAAACCTTTGAATTGAGCCATCAAATTGTGATGTAGAACTTCACCCCTTTAGCGTTGTTCTTCATAGAGCCTTGAACATTTTGTGACTCACATACTCCTAGCTGCTATCCCAGTTGAAACCAAAATGTTGAGCTTGAAACAACCAAGCCTAAGTCTTGCCCCTTTATAGGTCCACCTTTGCAGACAACTACATGCGGTGGTCACCTCCTCGCTACTGCCTTGGTTCAAACCAAAACATTGAAATATTTAAGAAAAAATGCAAAGGTTTGAAGTCCTTGCAGGTCAACCCTTGTGGGTCACCACATGTAGGCAGCCCCTGTTTCACAGCTATTCTCAAATGACTTATCCTTTCCAACATTTCACATCACGGGTTCTGTTGAAACCACTTCTGTTGAATGCCAAAAATGCCAAGTCTTAACATGTAGAACATTCCTTATGGGTTGTTGTTCATAAATTTATGCCTCACGGATGCGGTTCCTTCAGTGTCAAAGCCAAGGATCCTCTTTGCATCATGGATCCCACTATCTGATTGGTCATTCACCTTTTGACACGAGCAAATCCTTACCTAAGTTTTGATGTGAGATGTTTAATGGGGACCTCCATCCACCCTTCACCATTTCCTAGTACCTTTCCTCAATGGTGAAACCATTGTGTCTTCCCACTTTGTGGAATCTACAAGCCTCCTCTCTATCTTGAATGATCAAACAAAAATGAAAAGTTAAAACTCTTATGTGGGAAAACATCTGCAGGGGTCTCTCTATGAACTACCCTACCTTTGTCACCACTTCGCACATCAAAGGAACCTTGTCCACCTACATTGTGAAATTTTCCCACACTATGGAATCTTCCTAGACCATTTCCCTCCAAGACCTTAGTGGATCAAAGCTAAGTTTGGTGTAATGTGTACCTTTCCTTGTTGACCAATGCCTACAACTCACCATTATCCAGTTTCCATTTGAGAATGGTTGTTCCCTCTTTCCTAAGGTGAAATGACTAAGACAAATGGTTTGTGCATCGCTCCTTGTGGACCGCCATGCAGGGACCACCATCTACTCAACTTTCTCCTAAATGGCATTTACATAACAAATTTCCATTGGTCCTACCCCATAGCCTCCTAAGCTAATCACACTTTGAAACACCAAGCCAAAACTATCCTAGCTGCTTGTGGGTCCTACATTGCAGAACTCCTCATGTGGGTCGCCATGCTTTGGTTGTCATTTCTCAATGGCGAACCAAACATCCATGAGACCTATTTTCCCCACACTTCTTGAACTCGTACAAGAAAAATGATCAATCAAATGCCTTGAACACTTTATAAATGATTACTCCACTTGTCAAGTGTCTCCCTAAAGATGTTGATCACTAGGTGCCTAATGCAGAAATTTGGGTATGAGTGATTGTCTGTAAGTCATCGTGACTCTGGTATCATCCTGATCCTGATTACTCTTGACACCTCTCATCGCAGGGAAGCCTGCATCCCTAGGTTTTCATTCCTATAATTTAACCAAATGAGCCTTGAATGATGAATGATAATGGATTTTATGATCTTTTGAAGATGAATTGTCAAATTTAACCCATGTTTTGTAGGATTTGACTAACGCCCCCCTAATTTTCATATGAATGCACTTACTACTTCTTTGTGTGTAGGATTTATGGAATCTGTTGTGGGTCCATTAGGGAAGTATGTCGAGAAGGAGAAAAGAAAGAAGCCTACAAATTCACTAAGAGGGAAAGAGGAGAAAGATCAAATGAAGTACTAGTTCCATGAGGTGGAGTGCACCTCCAAAATGACTTCGACCTGGGATTCAATGTTAGACACTAGCCTTGGGCATCTATATATAGATGAATTCTAAAAAAGGGTCATGATCAACCCTATAACTAAAAATGCACAAAAGATAAAAAAGAGTGGCCTCGCAAAGGGATCAGGCTTTCCATCTATGCTTGTAGCTCTAGAACTAGTTATGGTATGTAGAGAGTGCTACCATAGTAGTAGAAAGATCATCAACCATGATGGCAAAGTGTTGGAATATTTTTCTATCAAATCCATGGGGAAAACATTCCATATTCCTACATTTGATGTCATGGAAGAAACAAAGAAGGAATATACCAAAATAATGTGGAAAGTGGACCCCCTAGGATGCAAGAAACTAATCAACCAACATTGGTTGAAGGAAAAGAGGGGTAGTGCTGCTAATGCCCCATAGGAGTTGTTTAGGAGTGACTTCCATGAGGAATACCATGATTTGGTTACCATGTTGGGAAGAGTAATGGGTCTTACTACTGCTACCTTCTTTTAGGAGTGGATGTTCAACTTCATCAAGGAGATTATCCGTGGTAAAACAAAGATACACTAGGCTAAGATGATCACTAACAAAATGCAGAACTAGCTCAAGGCTATGAAAAAAATGTCCTACTTTTACATGACCTCCTACTTGGTGTATCTGCTAGCAGAACCACTTCCATACAAGGGCCTATTCATTACTCATAATCCAAATCCAAGGAGAGGAGAACTCAGTGTATGAATGATATCCTCATTTAAAATATAGAAACTTCAAGAAAGAATATTAGATGGTAAATGATTCCTTCATTGGGAATATCATGAGACTTCTTGGGGGAGACCCTAAGAGAAGAGTCTCACATAGCACCAGGGATTTCATTCAATGCTTTGGGTATCTCTTCATACAGTTCCCAAAATTCACATACATCAGAACAAAATGGTTCTCTCAAAGACTCTATAAGTTGCCACGATATCCCAATGACATAATGATTATATTGGAGGTGTGTAGACAATTGCAAAATTCCTATGGCCTAGCAGAAAAAACACAAAGTAGGGATCCCATAGCCCCTCACCTTTCGACAAGGACTATATGATTTTCTCATTGTGCAGGGTGTAGAATATTCAAAGAAAGAGATAGTGGAGTACAATTTGGATCTTCACATAGCTCAGGCAAGAATGGACCCATCTAGGGAACTAAAGAAAAAAGTTCAGAATCTATATGCTCATCAGCCACATGTTGAAATTTTTTTGGCCAACTGCCAAGATGAAAAGGAAGTGTGAATGGGGCACTATATGTAGATGACAACCTAGTTTGTCAAGTTAACAGATTTTTTCCTAGTTCCTGATCAAATTGTAGAAGAGGAGGATGCCCTAGTTGATGAGAGATTCAAATGTTGTGTCCAACTTGCTATTATCATTGATAGATTGGGATGAAGAAGAGGTCAATAAACTTGATATAGTAGCATGACTAGTTGAGAGTTGAACTAGGAGTGGGTAGATGCCCAAATTTCCCAACTCAAGATATATGGTGTAAACTGACATATGGTGAGCTCGAAGATGAGCTTGAGAGTGAAACTGATAGTGGAGCAACCACTTCCCCAACAGAAGAAACCCCTAAATCCCCTCTAGCAACAAGATCAAAGGAGAGGAAGGATGCTCCCGAGCACCATCCTAAACACAAAGTATATACACAAAAGGATGTAGAGGGGGAATCCTTGAAGAAGGAAAATAAATTAGGAGGATTTTCTAGTGAAATTTTCATAATTGAGAAGGATCTATAGTATGAGGGAGAAGAAGAAGCTGAGCAGATGAAATCACCACATATCATCTCTTCTTTAGCCACCACTGCTACCATTGCTACTCCACCTCTTGCATCTTAGGCTTTTCCTATTTCATCTCCACCTACCAAGGACATTTCAGTCCACCTCACTTCCACCTCACCAACATCCTTGATATTGGTGTTGTATTCCTCAGCCACAACATCCCCATTGTCATCCACCTCATCATGTCCTCCACTTACTACTTTTTCTACTCCAATACCCACAATTGTTATAGTTACTATGCCACCACTCACCTTGTTGGATGCCTTCACCAAATACATGCAAGGAATACCTGTAGAGATCTCTAGAGTGATAATGAATCCTCTTGTCCAAGCCTTAATGGCCAATATTACCACTGGCTTACCCATTCCTCTACCACCTATAGAGCCACTAAAGATGGAGGCTACCATGCAGATATCTAAACAGATGGAGAAATGATAAAGGGTAGCTACAAAAGGAATATTTGAAGAGCTTGAGGACCCCTTTAAACATGACTATTTTGAACACCCAAAAGGTGGATTGAACATTAATGTGGACAAAGAGGGTCTAATGAAGAAAAGTAACACTCTTCAAAAGAGGAAACTAAGGCTCTCAATTTCAAATATATCATAGAAACCTTAGATCAGGATCTTGAAGAAGAGTTGTCCCAGTAGCCCAAGGATATAGATGAAAAGGCTAGTCTAGAAATATTAACCTCTAAAGAAAAAGTTGATACCAATGTCAATGTGAAGATACTCAAAGAGCCTCTAGTGATAGGCTAAGACAAGGGCCCCATCCATGAGGAATAAGTGCCTCCTAAAAAGGAAGCATAAGAGAAATAAGTGGCAAAGGAAGAAGATGAGGTAGAATATGTACCAAGGAAGAGCCCTAAGCCCAAGAACCATGTTGAGCTCGAGCATCCAAAATGGAAAGTGCCTTAGAAAGAAGGTGTCACTAAAGAAAAACTAGCCACCACTGAGTCAGAAAGGGAAAAGGCTATATGTATTGAGGATTCAAATGAAGAAGAAAGAACAAAGTAAGAAGCCCTAGGCCATCATGAAAAATAGCCCCAACATGATCAAAGAGAGGAAGGTGAACATGAATCACCCAAAGGAGAATCTTAGGGCTTGATTGGCTAGAGAGACAACTGCAAATGAAATCCCCTACTCTTGTTGATCCAAAAGTCAAACTCAAGGCAATACTAGCTAGAGTCTAGACAAAAATAAATAAATAAGAGAAGCTAAGAGCTCATTCCCATATCACTATTGATGCCTCTAGATAAAAAACAATACAAATTGCTACCCCCATGGCATACAAAGGTGAGGGATTCATCTATAAAATTTCCACCATCAACTTTTTCCCGACAACTAGAGAGAAAAAAATTGATGAATTTTAGGGGTCAGTGGCAATGATCGCCAACAAATGAACAAGAATCAGTCATCCAAGGATGAACTAAAGGAACAAGTGGCAGATATCACTACCTATATTCAACAATGGATGTCCTTGGAAGAAGAATCTCTAACAACATCATCCATGCCCCCTCTTCTCTCCCAAGAAGAGCTCACCCTAATGGAGAAAATGAAGAATTGGACCAAGGCCACCATAGATTGGTTCCAATCAGTGATATACAATGGTGACATGGGAATCTGCCATGCTTCTCGAATGTTCAACAAATTATGGGACCTAAAAAAGAAGTTTGAATCTTGAGAGAAAACATGCCATAGATTCATTGAGCTATATAGGATCACCTATCATAAGCTTGAGGCCATTCTAAAGATGCTAAAAAGAGATGGGGAAAGGAGTTGGGGCTTGTCAAACATGATCATTGGCTAGTAGAGACCTAGAGAATGGGCTTAGATCAGTGAAGAGAAGTCCTTGAAAGGGTGTTGCATGAGGTTGACCTCAACCTCGAGTGGGTTGTGGAGTATAGGATAGACAGTGAGGACAACCTAAAGATAGTGACTGACTATGACATGCCCACCCTCGAGCTGAATCTAGAGAAAATCAAGCCTTTCTTCCACAAGAAGATGGAGCAAGGGGCGAAATATGCACTAACATAAGATTTCATGGACTTTTCTACAAGAGCATTCACATAGTCTAAGAAGGTAGTCAAGGTGAACTGTAGAAAAAATATTTCTTGCTTGATTTGGGAATAATTGATAATAAATTGGACTTAATGAGGCCTTGATTCAATTTTTTGAGGTGTTTTACATGTCCACACTAGGTCTTGGACCCTTGCAAACTAAATAAAATGCATTTATTAATGTCTTATGAAGGTGTCGAAAAGTGTTGTAAAAGACTTTAACACTTCTCTAGACTTAATTAACCCATTTTCCCTTAATTCAATAGTATAAAATACATTTAATTATATTTCCACATCAATCTAGAAGGATTTTGAACTAAATTAAACTTTAATCTAGTGTTGTAATGTGATTTACACATTCACATTGGATGTTGTGCCTTTCTAGGCTATGTTGACCTCATTTTAGTGTTGTAAAGTGTATTTAATCACACTTTCACATTGAATTATATGTCCTAAGCCCTAATTTACCTTCACATCATCATTAATAGGCCCCTATTACCTCATATTGTGTATCTCAAGCCATAATTTAATGAAATACATGACAAAGTCAACATAAGAACTAGAATTCTTCGTTCCCCAACAATGTAGCTGGAAAATGGACCCCTCTAGGACTAATTTGGCATCTGTGGGGAATGAGTCCTTGATAGGTCATACTAATTTTCCTAATGTGGTAGATTAGTCCCATTTGGGTTATTTTTGAGTTTTGAGCAAGAAAATGTTGTATTTTAACTTTTATTTTCTCCATGTCAGCCTTACAGATCCAATTAATAGGCAAATAAAGTGTATTTCCTATAAATACAAGTCTTTAAACCCTAATTAACATCTCTTAACTCATTCACAAACTATTCTTCATTATTCATCCATCATTCTACCATCTCAAGCCAAGCAAGCTAGGGCTTTATCACTCCAAATCATTAAGATAGCTTTCTAAGACATTCAAAGGAAGATTCATGATGTTTTGTTGTAGAAATTTAACATAAAACATCATGGAAATGTGTTAACTCCATTTTTACATGTTTCATTACATTTTTCTTCATTTGGTTTAATTACCTATGAAGAAGTTTGACCAAGGCAAACCCCCATGCCCTAACAATCAACATTTCTCCTTCTTCTCTTGTGTGTTTGTAGATTTGGGAATTTTGGAAGCTTGGAAATCATTAAGAATCAGGTTACAACATTATTTAAGTCTTCTCTTCCATTTCTAAGGAAAAATATCCACCAAAAGTCACTTTCAGATCTGAAAATCAGACTTTCTGAGACATACACCTATCAAGAACCAAAGAGTATACTAAGGGATTTAGTTTCCTCTTTTAGATTTTCTAAAATTCAAAATTTTACTCATTCACCATTAGTGGCAAATGAGTCCAATTTCCAGGCCTAATTTTGGTTTTCTACATTTTTGGATACCCAATTTTCTATAACAGGCTCTAGAATAGTCTCCTAGATTTTGGACTAATTCACCCAAAATGGTGAATGAGTCCCAGTAAGCCAAAATTTCAGCATCACAACATTTCAAATTTCATTTCTAGCCTCCAATAAGATCTCAGGTGTACACATTTAGTTTTATCCATTTATATTATAATTTACATTCATTTCTAGGTGTTTTTGCATATCATAATGTGTTTTCCAAAAACTTGCATTTCAGTAGTTTTCACTTAATAATCAATAGATTTTATCAGTTTTCATTCATATTTCCATTATACTTACATTTGTTTGAGTTAACCACCTAGGTTTTTTCCCTATCTCTCTCCTTTTAGGTGAAAACCCTAAGAGCTCAAGAGAAGTATGTAGACCCCAAAAATCTATGGTTCATTTTTGTGAACCTTATTTTTGAACACTTTCTTTTCTAATTTCATGTCCTTCATTTCCTATATTTTCTTGCATTATTTTTACATAGTATGTCAGATTGGTTAAATGGTATTCTAGGCTTTCAATTTTTTGTGTTAGTCCAAGTGCATATAGTTTGCATTTTATGTCTCAAATCATTGAAAAGCACCAGAAAAATGTATTTTCATTTATTCTTTAGACCATCTAACATAGAAAACATCAAAACCAATTGAAAATTTTAGAAAATTTTGAAAAAAAACTCTTACTAGGACTCATTCCCCATCCTAGGTGAATCAATCCTAGTTAGAACATCAGAAACATCATTTTTTTGCTTCCTAATCCTCCTAGTATCATATACTATAAGTATGGAAAGTTTTGAGAACATTTGTTTTATGAATCTAGCTCAAAAACATCAATTTAAGGTGGTCATTTTTTGCAATCATTTCAATTACAAACATCATCAGATCTTAGAATGCTTACATTTCTAAAATTTTGCATCACATGGATAAAAGTACTTTTCACTTTTTCTTATACAATGTTTCTTTTCATAAAAATTTGCATAAGTTTGGTAAAAGTGCTTTTCATTCTTGCATATACATTATTTTCATTCTTCAAGCTTTGCATATATTGGATAAAATTGTTTTACATCCTTGCATATACATTGTTTACATTGCTAAAACATTGCATGAAATGGTTACAAGTTCTTTTCATTTTTGGTCAAACTATGTTAGTGTCTTACATATCTAGACATACTAAGAAATATTTCCTATCCCATCCCTATGAGAGTGTTTTAGTGAAAGATAGTACAACCTTGGACATTCCTAACAATCATATTTTTTCTTCTCCTAATATCTATCCTATTGGCGAAGAAGATATTTTGGTAGAAGAATCAATTAATGAGAACTTTGAGAATCCTAGTTGTTTCTCTCCTATCACATCTCTTCATGAACAAGACAACACAACCATTGGTAATCATGAAAATAACATTTTTTCTTCTCCTAGTATATCTCCTAGTTGTGAATAAGATACTTTGTTAGAAAACACAATCCAAGTAGGTCATGAGAATCTTATTTTTTCCCCTTCACCTAGGAAAACTCTTATTCAAAAAAAAAAACAACCACTGATCATTCCCTTATTTGTGATAAAGTCATTTTAGAAGAACCAATCCTTGAATGTCAAGAACGTTTGATTTTTTGTTCTCCTAAAATGTCTCCTTCTAGGGAGAATATCATGGTGCTATAAAATCACAACAATAGTAATGTGTCTTCCTTAGATCATAAGGTGATTATAGATTTTCCTTTATTAGAAGACCATCACACCAAGACTGCTAAGGTTATGAATGTCCAGATTTCCATTAGATCCCCCTCAATTAATGGACCTCATACATACCCCTCGGAACATCCTAATAACCCTCTAATTCTATACCCACCCTCACATAAGCAACAAACTCAAAACCAACCTGAATTCATCCTTTACCCATCGTCATATAAACCTGAGTTTACTCTTTACCCACCTCAAAATAATGTGTCGCAGCAACTGAGTCATAATAATGTTGCTCATACAAAACTAGAAATAATCCACAACCACAACAACCCACCCCAACATACTTACCTTTTCCAAATGCCATTTTTCCTAGAGATTCTTGATTCAATTCACACATTACAAAGTACAATCTTGTTGAACAAATAAAGAATACTCCTACTAAGATATCTTTATGGGATCTTATTCAAGCAACTCCTCACTATCACAACATGATCCAAGTATCCTTGCAAAAAATTCATGTCCCTTCTAATGCACAACCAACTGACATAGCCGCCATGATCCAAGGGATACATGCTAACAGTGTTTCCACGAAAGTGAACTCCCTCCTTTGGAAGTGCAAAAACAAAATGAACCTTTCATGATCATTTCGCAATATAATTGGATAGGTACAAAGCGAACCCTTATTAAAAATGGTTTAGCCCTTAATGGGTGTAGCATAAACCTCTTGGATAGGTTTTGTGTGGATCACTCACAAATTCAACCTAATTCTGTATCTATTAAGGGCTTTGACAATGTAGAAAAGACACCTCTTGTGATCATTTTACCTATTATAGCTGGAGAAGTAACATTAAACACACCGATTGAGGTTATGCTTCATGATCTTTCATATAACCTTCTTCTAGGAAGGCCATGGATTCATGCAATGAATGGTGTTCCTTCGACTCTTCATCAAAAAATGAAATACATCTAGAACAACAAAGTGTGCAAACTTAACATTGATCATGAGCCTTATAGTGTCTTTCAACTTGAGAAAACTAAAGATAACCCCTTGAACACATTATAACCAACCACACATGTGGAACCCATTCAACAAAAAGACAAACAACAACACTTTGAACAAGTCATGACACTATTAGAAGATGATTGAGGTTCCTTGGATTTTGAACATGACTTCATGGGTGAGTAAAAAATCATCGACAAAGATTCAAATCAGGGTAAATAAACAACGCTAATGTCAACACAAAATTTAGATGACCTTTCAAAAGAATCCGCATCAACCACTTTAGACAAAGAAGCAAAGAAGGCAACCACCTTTAATGATGATTATCACCAACCACCACCCAATCCAAAAGTAGTAAAAAATATTTATGCAAAAGGGTATGAGCTTATGACACAACTTGGCTATAGTGGAAAAGGATGTGGTGCTAATGAACAAGGTATCCACAACCCTATAAACCCTACCACACAACAAACCACTCATGGTCTTGGTTATTGTCCTTTCATAGAAATAACCAAGCCTTCCCTCAACATCAATAATATCACAAAGAATTCCTCTAAACCAAATTTAATTGTAAAGCATCCTAAACTAATTGACACTATGGGTCTTAATCATTCTCCTTTGCAAACAATCAAGCAAAAAACTACACCTTCATGTAATGTCAATTTCATCTCACAAAACACTAATGAATTGAATTCGTTGGATTTTAAACCCTCCTATAAAGGAGAGAACAAAATCTTGAAATATAAAGAGTCTTGCATAGATATGACAACTAATACTAAGCAAGATGTATCTTTTCAATGACCCATAGACCTAGCTTCTCCCATTCATCAAGAATATATCTTTTTGAGACTCCTCCAAAATCACTTGATATCCCTCCTCCCAAAACTCAAAAGAAATACTATTACAAGACTTCATTTTGTTCCTATCATAGAGTTCATGGTCATTCCACTAATGAATGTAAGCCTTTCAGTAGTAAAATCCAACATCTTAGGGAGTTTGATTTTCTTCCTTATCTAGGGGGCACTTAATTTCTCTAATTGATACTAATTTTCACTGAACCATGGATTTCATTAATCATTTCAGCTCACCCTTGTCCTACACTAAGTGGGGGCAAGTGGTTATGTAGCCTTTTCCTCGTATGTCATTTGTCATTTTCTCCTTCGGATAGTCGTTAACTTTTCATGAACATAAAAAGCAACCTTCGGATGTGGATGACATGCCTTAAGTTGGCTTGCACGTGACATACTTCCACTTTTCATGATGTAGCTTATAGGAAACATATGACTGGCATAGGGATTTCCATGTAAGCTCTCATGTTCCCCTTCTTCTACTTTAGAGAAATTTATTATAGTACTATTGTTCACAACTGCTTTAAAGTGGAGGAATACATCACTACTCACATTTCATTATGTGCTTTATTTCTTCTTGTGATGTGTCCTCTTCATGGTGGAGTCATTGGGCTTCATTCCCTCTAAGAGCGTGATACTTCTTTTGACACATCCTCTGTTAGAAACATTAAGCACAATGTTCCATAAGATGAGTTCATGAAATAAGAAAAATCCCTTTGAACATTCCTTACACTATCTTGCATTAACAATGTCTATAAGTGTCAAGCATACAAAGTTTTCCTACCTCATTGAGCTCGAAAATTATTTTTCATTATGGTGCCTTATTAAAGTTATCAATAGGTATAACTTTGGTATGGTTGAGCAGGAAAGCCCATTTCAAGGCTTGAATTTCCCCCATAGCCACCTTATGGATTCCTCACGCCACAGACAACAAGAAGTTCCATGGCCCCAGAGTGAGTATACTTTGGATTTCTTACCTCACGTACAACCAAGAGTTATGTCACCTCAGAGTGACTATACATTTTCTTTCTAAAAAAAAAAAAACTAGATCTGATCCACAAAATTTTAGACAAATAGTCAAAGCTTGATCCACCTTTTCATTTTCACTTTTCTCTTCTTCCTAAGTTCTTTCCATTGCATGATTGCGTATCTTATTCTACTACATATCATTCACCTTGCGTGTGTCCTTTTGTGCTTATGTTAGCTTGACTTAGGATCTTGGATCCAAGCTGCTTGATTTCTTCCTTGATCTTTGTTATCCTAGACCATCCACACTGGTACAATTGGATCTCTCTTGAATGTCTACTTTAGTGCAAGTTTGAAGCAAGTTAATCCTATCACTAAAGTAGGGGCTAAATGTACTATAGAAAAAAATATTTCTTGCTTGATTTGGAAATAATTGATGATAAATTGGACTTAATAAGGCCTCGATTCATTGTTTTGAGGTGATTTTCACATCCACATTAGGTCTTGGACTCTTGCAAACTAAATAAAATACATTTATTGACGTCTTGTGAAGGTGTTGTAAAGTGTTGTAAAAGAATTTCACACTTCTCTAGACTTAATGAACCCATTTTCCCTTAATTCAACATTGTTAAATACATTTAATTGTATTTCCACATCAATCTAGAAGGCTTGTGAACTAAATTTAGCATTAATCTATTGTTGTAATGTGATTTACACATTCACATTAGATGTTGTTCCATTCTAGGCTATGTTGACCTCATTTTAGTGTTGTAAAGTGTATTTAATCGCACTATCAGATTGAATTATGTGTCCCACACCCTAATTGACCTTCACATCATCATTAATAGGACCTTATCACCCCATATTGTGCATCCTGAGGCATAATTTGATTAAATACCTGACAAAGTCAATGTAAGAACTAGAATTCCTCATTCCCCAACAACCCAGCTAGCAAATGGACCCCTCTAGGACTAATTTTCCATCTGTGGTGAATGAATCCCTAGCAGGTGGGAGTGATTCCCCCAAGGTGGTGAATTAGTCCCATTTGGGTCATTTTTAAATTTTGAGTAGGAAAAAGTTGGATTTTAAGTTTAATTTTTCTCCATGTCAACCTTGGGGATCCAATTAATAGGTAAATAAGGTGGAATTACTATAAATACAAGCCTTTAAACCCTAATTTCCATCTCTTAACTCATTCACAAACCATTCTTTATTATTCATCCATCATTCTTGCATCTTAAGCCAAGCAAAATATGGTTTTATCATTCCAAGCCATTAAGATAGCTTCCTAAGACATTCAAGGGAAGATTCACCATTTTTTGCTATAGAAATTGAATATCAAACATCATGGAAAGGTATTAACTCCATTTTTTCATTTTTTCATTACATTATTTGTTCATTTGGTTTAATTACCTAGAAAGGGTTTTTATTAAGGTAGACCCCCATGCCCTAACATCCAACATTTCTCCTTCTTGTCTTGTGTGTTTGTAGATTTAGGCATTTAGGAAGCTTGGAAATCATTAAAAATCAAGTTGCAGTGTTGTTTAAGTATTCTCTTCATTGTCTAAGGAAGAATATCCACCAAAAGTCACTTTCAGACCTAGAAATCAAAGTTTCAGAGGTTGACACCTGTCAGGAACCGAAGACAAGACCAAGTGCTTCAGTTTCCTTTTTTGGATTTTTGGAAATTCAAAAGTGGAATCATTCACTATTAGTGGTGAATGATTCCCACTTCCAGGCTTGATTTGGTTTTCTACATTTTTGGATACACATTTGTCCAAAACGGGCTCGAGAAAAAAATCCTAGATCTGGGACTAATTCACCCAGAATGGTGAATGAATCCTAATAGGCCAAAATTTCAGCATCAATAGCATTTAAAATTTTATTTTCAGCCTCCAAAAATATATTAAGTGCACACATTTAGTTGCATCCATTTCTATTATAATTTACATTAATTTGTAGGTATTTTTGCATATCATAATGTGTTTTCCAACAAGTTGCATTTCAATAGTTTTCACTTAATAATCAATAGCTTTTATCAATTATTTTCATTTATTTTATCTCATCCAATAACATTCCATTCATATTTCAATTATACTTCTGTTAGTTTGAATGAACCACCTAGGTTTTTTTCCCTATCTCTATCCTTTTAGGTGAAAAACCCTAAGAGTGGAAGAGTACATAAACCCCAAAAACTATGGTTCACAAGGCCATGCCTAGATGCACTAATCATTGGGAGAAAATAATGGAGAGATTCACAAGGCTGACCTTTCAAGTCCTCCAATCAGACATCATGGAATGGAACAAGCTTCAAAGATTAATTATAAAATTTGTGCAGTATGCCACTCTTCAGAAAAATGAAGGAAAGCCAAAGATTAATGATGAGTTTCTAATAGTATAGCTAAAAAAATAAGGAAGTCACTAGAAGAAAAAACTGCTACAGTGTCAGAGTCACTAGAGGACAAAATAAGAATGAGAAAAATAAATAAATTATAATGTTATATTTTGGGGGTAGGTAAAACCCTGGAATGTAAAATGAATCTTGGCCGTACAATGAAATTAAATCATAGCCATTCATTTCACTTTTGGAAAATTATAAATAGGGGCCTCCTCTCATTTTCAAAGAGAGAGTTGAGTTGATGTGTAAAGGCATGTTGCAACAATTTCAATAGAATCACATTATTTTGGTGGATTCTTGTGTTTCTCACATGTTTCATGATTCATCTTCTCAAAATTAGTAGATTTATATTTTTTTTCCAAGCATTTCAAGTTTCTTTTAGTAGTTTAGTTGATGTTTTTCATTGATAGTGAAGAATTTTATTATGTTGATGCCTTCCATGTTCATGCTTTTTGTTGTTTGTTGATGATGAACAACAATGTAAAGCTAGTTTGAACATTAACTTATTGTTGCACTTAAATTTTATCTATTATTCATGCTTTATGGTCAATGGATAGCTGAAAATATGCATAACTTGGGAGATAGTACTAGTTTCATAAGACTGTTAGCTATTTTGGTTAGGTGGAACTTAATTTTAGGAAGGTTGTCCAATGTAGCATCCTCCATTGTCACTGTTCATCAGCAATTACAAGTCTAGGAACTCCTCTTTCCCTTTTCCCTTTTGAGTTTTCTTTGAAATAGAAGTTATGAAAAATTTCCAACATCATTGTAAAGCCAAATTTGATGTTGAACATGGAGTTTTAGACTGTTGTTTTGAGCTTGCAGCAATTTCACTTCACTTCCCAAATTTTAGAAAGCTCCATTTTAAGATCCAATTCCTTTCCAACATTGTAAATTGTCCATGCACTTTGTGATTACGAACAAATCACATCAATCAATTAGCTATTTTTGCAAGTCATGACCTAACACCCAAGAGACCTTGGGATATTTTTTTGCAAATTGCCTGTACTTGTGTACTGCCTATGTTGAGAAGTACAAAAACACCCATAAATATTTTCCTTTTGTAGATGATGAACGGCATTGAGACATTTAGGTCTCTTCCATGTTTGACCCAAAATATTTTCCTTTATCTTTTTCATTTGTTTTGTATTTTTCTTTTGGCGATAAAGCAAGGCATCAAAACATTTAGGTCTCTTTCATGTTGAACCGAGAGGATTTTTTTTTTTTTTTCTCTCCTTGTTTCATTCTTCTAGTTCTATAAGGTTTTGGGGAATGATGATAGTTTTGAGCTCTTAAACAACATTGTAGCAAAGATAAATTGACCCTGAATCCATATATCCATTATGCATTTTTGGGGGAAACCCCTCCCTGCTTGTTCATGATGTAGGTTTATTTCAAAAAAATATGACTTGACATAGGTTTTTTTGTTGAAATCTCTCATGTCTTAGGAGAAAACATTGGCTACTTTAAAGAATTTGCTCAAAAAAATGGTGTTATTAACTACTTTAAAGTGGGGGCATACATCGATGACATCTAACATTTTGCATATTTCATGGTGTGATTTTATTTTATCTTGTGATGTGTCCTTTTCTTGGTGGTGTCATTGGGTTTGATGTCCTCCAAGAGTGAAATATTTCTAATTGTATAATTTCCCTTAGTGGCATGATGTGAATGAGGCATCCCATAAGTGGTGATATGATATTATTGTCTTGTCCTCTCTTGGAGACATTAGGCATGATTTTCCTTAAGAAGAAGACCATATAGGAATGAATCAAAATCTCCTTTAACTATAACCTATAGACATAACATTCAAAAGCCTTTAGCATTATGGTGCCTTATCGAGGTTTTTAGAGGATAACTTTGGTACGATATGGGAGGATAATATGATTCTCTCAGTTTCCAACATGTTGGGATAACTCACCTAATGGATGAACCAAGGTTCAACTACCCCAAAGTGAGCATGCATGTTATGGAAAAACAACCTAGACCTAGTCCACATTGTGTTGGATAGACTGGTGAAGCTTGATACTTGTTTCAGACAAACTACTGTGTTCTACATTGTGTTGGAACGATCAAAGCTTGATCCTTTATTTTCCTTTATTTTCTTGGTCTTTGAAAGGCTATGGTTATGCATTTTTTCAATGTTTCACACTTAAGCATCTTAATTGTCTACTTTATAGTGAGTTTTTCATGGGGGAAAAATCTCACTAAAGTGAGGGAAAAATGTAGTAACAAAAAAAGTATCTCTTTTCCTTATTTAATTTGGAAATAATCAATTAATGATAAAATGGACTTAATTGTACCTTATTTAGGGTGTTGTAAATTGTTTCCTTACACTTTCACAATAATCTAGAGATTTATTAATTAATTTAGGTTAATTAGAGTTTAATTGGCACCTTTAATTCAAATCAAAGGCTTATTTATTATGTTTTCTGAAGGATATATCCAAAAACTCATTAATAATGTTACATAACACTTAATTTTACAAGGTTTGAGTCCTAGGATAGTGACCTAGGACCCATTCTCCACCTAGCAAATGGGTTGTCACTATTTCCTAGGACCCCCCTTTTACATATTTCGCCTCCCTGAATCTTGTTCCTAGTTAACTATGCTAGGACCCATTTGCCCAAGGTGGCGAATGGGTCCTCCTTAACTAGGACACCCCTTTTTCAACTTATTATTGGCACAATTTTAGTGATTTTGAATCCAAGATCTGATTTAGGTCTGTGTTATTTAAATTTTAGGATTAAATCTTAAGATAAGTATAAATATAAGGTTAATTCATATAGTTTCACCTACAAACTATTGTGTGACTTCATGAGATCAAAAGAAAGAGCATTATAAATAATTCAAGAGAAATTAGAGGGCATTTAAAAGAATTTTAACAAGGTTTTCTTGCAGCAATCTAAAGTCATATCATCATGTTAAAGGCATAGTTGATCATGCATGTTGTTGAGCTTATATGTTGATGTAGCATTGAAGGTCCATTCACAAGCATTGTTACACATATAATTCAAAATCAAGATCTACATTTCTTATAGCCACTTCATGTTAGATTGCTAATTTGACATCCAAGACTTCATCCAAGCTACCATTGTTTCATATTTCATACTTTATTGTTTCATCACAAGGTTCAATTATCTAAATGGGGTTTGAATGTAATGAAAACCCCTATTCCATAATAATCAACATTTTTTCTTCTTACTTGATGTGTGATTTTAGGTATTAGGTTGAAGATCAAGTGGAGAACAAAAGTTGCAAAATTTTCAAGATCAAAATTTTGCAAAAGTTGTCATCTTTGTTTCAATATCACAAAAAAGAAGCTGCAAATTTTATTTTTAACTTTCTTGAGTTGATCACTTGGGAGATGGTAGTGCATAAATTTAAGAAGAAAACCCAAAAATTACTTTTCCAAAATGCTAGTAGGGACCCATTCACCACTTGGCAAAGGAGTCCTCAGTGACCCCCAAAACAACACATTTTTCTAGCATTTTAAAACCTCGCTTATTATTGTTATAACAATTAGGATTAGTTTCTAATATTTATTGGCATCATATATTACACAAAATTGTATGTTAAATCATAGAAAAAAATAGTGGATTATCATCTTGATGAATTCATCTTGATAAAACCTATTTTTATATGAAACAATCTCTCTTATATCATTAATTGACACACGAAAAAATATCCTATAAACCCTTCATCCAGCTTCACTGAAGTTTAAACTAGTAAGGGCCTAACCAATTTGTCCCTTGATATTTCTTTATCATAATGTGACATACTTAAACATGCACCTTATGGTCCTCTTTACATAGTTGGAAGAATCAATGAAAATCCTACTAATAGGATATTAATGGATCTCATCTTTGTAGAGAATGTGATAACTGAAGAATTCTTGTTTGTGCATGAACTTTATCAAGATAACTATGAAAAATTGAAAGAATGGATCAAAACACATAATGGTTTTGCTATCCCTATGATAGATTCAATAGCTCTTCCTCTAGAAGTTGGACTAAAAAGATTGAATGTCTCATTCTCCATCATCTGAATGTTAGACCAATTTCATGTTAAGTTAGGCTATACATGGCTTCACTTCATGAAATTTATCCCATTGGTAGTGCATAAGTGTATTAAGATTTTATTTGGAAAATATATCTTTACTATGCACCATAGTGGATTTAATCTTGTGTCTTTCTGTGTGAATTTCTCATTGGATTTCTTTTATCCAAAACTTATGGAACCTATTAGGCCTTGTGAGGAATTATTTTTCAAATCTTATCAAAAAATTAAGACAAAGTGCATAGAAAAATTATCCCTTACTAATATGCCTCAACCCACGACTGAGCCTCATATCCTTGATGAAACCTTGGTTTAACCAAAAGCTCTTCCAAGTATCCAAGACCAAAAAGATAGTAAATCCTCAACCTATTTCCTATAAGATACCATGAGATAACCATATAAGTCTCATTGTGCCTCCTAAAATCAAACAAGTTTATAAATTTAAAGAGAAAGTGGTTGAACAACCTCCCATGGTTCCTTATGTTCCTCCCTCATAGGAAGAAAAGAAACCTATGGTTGATAAACCCACTCCTACACAATAACAACTTGAAAATATAACAAAAATAAACTACAATACTAGAGAGTGTAGGCATAGAATTTATGCCATTGCTCGTTTGTTATAAAAAAGAGATGAATAAAAAACTAAAGATCAAACAATAACTCAGGAAATCCATGATGATTCTCCACCTTCATTGAAATAATAAAATCCTAAAACTTGATCATAATAAGAGCAAGAACCTTCCATGGACATTATGATAAGACATTCTATTGCAATTAACTTGGATAATGATGACGAGACTACTAAAATCAATGAGGAAGTGCATAGTAGGATAAATTTATCATTTTCTTCCTCCATGAGCTTAGATTATATAAACCATGATGATCATCCTAAAATGAGTAGCTCACCACATGTTGAACCTTGTGATGTTCCTAGTATTACACTTATACTTGTCCCTTTGGCTAGTTGTCCACCCTCCATATATATTAAAAAATATTGGGATGCAGATGACCTACTATAGGTTGACTCACATGTGGTCTACTAATCTATTATTTTTCTTCTTTCATGTTCTTTGTGTGATTCCATGTGTGTAATGTGATCCATCGTATCATTCTATTTTACATGTCTTTATGTGTACTCCTCAATTTATACCTACATTCTTCTATATGTCATAAATATTTATCTTTTCTCTTATTTTCTATTTTCCATTTGGGGATGATGAAAGGCATAGACATATTTAGGTCTCTTCCATGTTGAACCGAAAGTTTTTCTTTGTTTTCTCTCTCTATATGTGTCTTTCTTCAATAACCATGAGATATTTAGGGAATGATGACAGTTCCAAGCTCTATAATATCATTGTAGCAAAGACATACATTGACCCCAAATCTGTGGATCCCTTATGTGTTTTTGATTTTATTTGGGGGAAACCACATTTTCATAATGTAGCTTCATTTGGAAACATATGTTTGGCATAGGGATTTCCAAATAAGCTCTCATGTTGTGTTTAGTATTGATCATTTACTACAAATTAATTTCTCATAGCATGGTGTTTAGAAATTTATTTAAAGTGGGGGCATACATTGGCATTATCATTTCTTACTATAACTCATGTTTCATAGCGTGGTCTTCTTATTTTATGTGATGTGTCTTCTTCTTGGTGATTTCATTGGGTTTGATGTCCTCCAAGATTGTGACTTTTCTAAGCATATGACACTCCTCTTAATAGTAATGCTACACATGACATTCCATAAGTTGCAAAAATTGTATCCTTCATTTGTCCTCTCTTGGAGACACTAAGCACAATGTTCCCTAAGAGGAGACCTTACATGAACTAAAAAAAACCCCTTTGAATATTTAATTTACATGTTTGTTCATAAGTGCTTACCATAATACACCTTGGGAACCTTGTGAAACTTGAAGTTACAACCTTTTTCATGGCCCCCAAGCATAACACACCTTGCTTGCCAGTGGGGCCATGTTTGTTCATAAGTTCTTAGCATAACACAACATGCTAATCCTTAGGAATCTTGAAGTTAATTTTGTGTGGCACCTTATTAAAGTTATCAAGAGGTATAACTTTGGTATGGTTACGGGAACCTAATAAGGTTCTCTTATTGGCCACTTCAGGGGGCTCACCTAGTGGACAATAGATTTCACTAGACCGTGTGAGTGTTTATTATGTTTTTTGCATAGTGGACAGTGGGTTTCACTTGTAAACAATTTTGGACAAACTACTAAGGCTTGATCTACCCCTTTTTATTTTTATTTTTCTTTCTTTTAGTAATTTATATTGTATGTTTATGTATCTTTTCTTGCTACTACATATCATACATCTTGTGTGTGTCCCTCTGTGCTTATGTTGGTTCTCCATGGGATCTTGATCCTGGGAGCTTGCAAAACCTCCTTTATATTTTCCATCCTATCTCACTAACATTTATAAAATTGGAACCCCTCTTGATGCATATTTGTCTACTTTAGTATGATTTTATGCTTGCGCTCATCCTCTCATTGAAGTGGGCGCTAAATGTAGTGTAGAAAAAAGTACTCTATATTTTCACATTTTTTTTGGGCCCTCTTAATTATCTTGGACTTAATTATTCCTTAATAATCCCTATTTTACATCTACAAACCTAATAAACTAAATTTTATGAAGAGGAAACCTGACAGTAATTAATGCCAAAACATAACACTTTACCTTGAACAATGTGTGTTCCAAGAATAGGTTCCTGGGACCCATTTTCCCATGAGTGAATGGGTCCTCCCTAGGCCTTTGAAGCCAAATTTAAAATATTTTTTTAGTAGTATTTTAATGTCCCTGAATTCAAGTTGTGATGTCGGCTAGTAATGTTTATTTTTTAGAAATTAAGGATACATACCTATAAATACAAAGATATTTTATCAAATCAACAATATGTTTTTCAAAAGATTTTCAAGAGAAAATAATTCAAGTTTACAAGAGAAAATATTATGATCAAGGTCATTCAAGAGTAGATTTATCAATGATTTATTACAACATTCAAGATCTCAAGCATCATGTATCTTTTTGGAGCTAACATTGTGATGTAGGTTTTGAAGATCAAGCAATCACTTAAATTCATATTTCAAGGATCAAGATACACATCCATTGAAGCCATCTCATGCAATATCAAGATCAATATTGTAGATTTCAAAGGTTTATTCAAGAGTTTGATGAGTTGCAACATTTTATTGTTCATTGATCATTCCTTTCACATTTCATTAGTTCAATTCATGTTTTAATTACCCAAATAGGATTTGAATAAGGAAAACTCCCATTCACAAAAAAAAAAAAAAAAAATTCTCTTGTGTTTTTGTTAGTGATTTTAGTTTGAAGAAGGATTGAAGATCTCTTGAACTGAAAAATTGGAAAGGTTGTCAAAGTTGTAAAAGTTATCTAAGTTGTCATCAATTCATGAAAACTCGCCTATAGATCTTTTTTTCTGACTTTTTGACATTCCAACCTGAATTAAAAAAAAAAGATATAGATTGACATCAAAGGCTCCCAAAAGTTATTTGAAATCCCTAAGAAAAGATACATTCACCCATAGGAAAATGAGTCTCAGACAACCTCTCAAAACTTCCTTTTTGTAACTGATAAATAGTATTTTTCCCTTGTCAGGTCTACAAAAAGTTTGGTGTTTCTATCAATATTAAGCTTTATATTGTTCTTTCAAGTTTGAATAGGGATAGTTTATTTGACTTTCTATTTTTAGTTTTTCTCCCAAAAGTGTTGTTCAAGTTGGAATCCTTGCCCTCATGCATAAGGAAATTGGTAGATTCCCTCATTGAGTTGACACTAAGGGTTTTTAGTCAATTCTCTTTGTGGATCTCATTTCCTATTGAAATAGTGAGAAATAGGTATGTTTTCCCCATTCCATAATTAAACAAATTTATTTTTATTTATTTCATAAATACGAATTGTGCTAGTTAAGATGGTCATTGAAACCTTCCTCATTTTCTAAATATTTAGATCATCATTCTCAAATTTCCATTACCTAGCTTACACAAGTGACATAGTTGATTAAGGACATTGGGTTCCTCCCATATAGGTCTTGTTATCAATTCTTAGTACCTAGATTATTCGGCTACTTGGCATACTTGAGCCTAGTCAACAGTCTCTAGGAACTTGTCTCACTGCACCCAAACCTAACCTGACACAAATCTAAGCCCGAGACAATGTTGAATGGGCTTCCAAGGGCACACGAGACACAATGTTTGTATGGGTCATAGGGACACACTATATATTATCAAAAGGAAAATCCATTACTTATGATATTTTATGTAGTATAATCTCTTATTTGATCAGTCTTTCATTACCTCTAAATATTTCATTTTATATTTTGTTTCATTCTAATTTTTTTATATATTTTGTTCTCTTTTCTAGTTTAGAAATGTTTTATTTTACCTAGTCAACATAGCCTATTCCTATCAAATCCATGACTAATGTTGTGCAAAAATATAATAAACATTTATTTATTGATTGAAGACATTGAAGAAATCATTCAATCTTACTAGCCTTGGGGATATTCATGGAATAAACATCATCATCTACCATGAAATAAATCTTACCACACATGGTACCCACCATATAGATCCTCTTGATTAGCAATATGTAATATAGAAATGAACCTTTAAGGCTTTCACACAAAATTTAAAATGTAGTATTAAACAATGTTATTTTAATTGACCCTACTAATGGATTTGTTTAAAGGTTATGACATTTCGGGAAACAATATGTTATCCTTTTAAGGTATTTATATAAATACAGTAACACACCCTTTGAAAAAGAGGAACACAGGATGTAAATATATATAATATTATAACAATTCTTTAACTTTTTGAAAAAAATGTCCGTAATCATATAAAACTTGAATATTATTTAGTTAATATCTAAGGGTCAAAGCATATAATAATCAAATGTATATGATGATATGTTATTGTTTTTAATTACATTATCATGTCTACTTTTTTGAATTGTGCTACCACATACATTTTATCTTCTTATTTTCTATTGTGTAATTACTAGAATACTATTTATTTGAGTTTGACTACACAATCAAACAATACGTCATTAGAATCTCCATCAATAAATGGATCAATTGTATTAAATGAAATTAAAACTAAAACCTTATAATATTTATTAAAAATATTAATTAAAACCCAACCATGTATTTTAATAGCTCAATCATTATAATATACTTGAATTCAAATACAACCTGACCATTTAATTAGCCTCTATAAAAAAATAATAAACATAATAGTTTAAAAAAATAATAAACATAATAGTTTAATAATCATAGCCATGCTTTAGATGGGTAACTATAATCATCATATAAACGTACAATCAAATAAATAGACAATTTTTTAAAATTAGAAAAAAAAATAACAATTGAGAAAAGTAATACCATGAGCTACATGAAAGTTTCTATAAGGAGGAGTTGGACGATATATAAACCTTAAAGAAAGTTGTAATCGGTAAGTTGTAATCGGTATGTTGTCTGTAGTCTCTATTTATTTTGTTTGCCATTTCATTTGAGTTTCGTTTGGCTGTGCATTTTTTTTCTTATGATCAACTACTCTTTCAGTGACGTTTCCAGTAACTTAATTTGAAGATCCCAATAAAACCTGTTTACGCTTTTAAAAAAACAATACATTACAATCAACGCAATCTTAACTTATATGATAGTGGGTGGCATTTATGCTGAACAACCTTAAACAGCATATCAGGTGGAATGACCAAAGTGGCCATTATCTTTTTCCAAAGAATTCCAAAGTGTTATCACAATCATCACGTGCTACGGCATCCTTTGTCTGGATAATGGTCTTGAACTTGAGGAAAAGATGAGGTCAATTATTCTTTCTAGATCAGAGAAAGCAATGGATTCCACGGGTGCCGAATGCTTTTTCCTTTTTGAATACTGTAAACAACTGCCAATGTTTACCAGAGGAATTTAATATTCCCAAACGTGGCTGCAGATAATTGACAACTCTTTGTAAAGTAAAGGTTTACTATTCCATTTCTGCTTTTGTTTAAGTGCAGAGAATATGACAGGCATTTGAACAGCTGAGTGTGATTAACTGTAATGCGTATGCTTAATGAAAGGACGTATACTGCGCTGAATATCTTCGCAATATACTGTTCAGATATCCGTCGTGCTTATCCTGTTTTCCTGAAAAAAATATCTAGTTTGTTTCAGGATCACTAGCCGCCGACTCTACATTAGTTTTCTAGGGTTTCTTATTCTTATTGTATTTCCGGCTCTAGAAGTGGAGCCGTACACGAATGGTTTTAGTTTACATTTTCAGTGGACATAATCAATCTATCCGCACTCATAAAGGCAGAGGATCGAATATGATGGGCCCCAACATGGATAACAAAATCCTTTCTGGCCTTTCAAGGTTTTGAAGGTTATCTACGACAGTGCCCATGTCGATTTCAATTCTTCAAATATTTTGTGGAATCGTGGATGCATCCAAATTTTTGAATGTTCATCCGCTTGTATGTTGAGAGATAAAGTCAGTCTTCCCGTGGGTTCAATATGAGTGAAATTTGATGTTCTACATGTATGAAATATTAAATAATCTAAGGGTTTATTATCTTAAACTTATATTTAACTTTATTTGATTAAAAATTAATGTCTTAAATACAACATAAGACTAGCATAATTTTGGGGACAGGGGGCCTAGTTCGATTGGCTAAAGCATCTTGTTGTAGGCAAGAGGTCGGAAGGTCTAGTCCCCCCCCAAACCCATGGTACCGAAGGGCATGTTGCACCAACACCACCGGTCACATGAAAAAAGTTTACCAGGTGCACTACAATTTATAGGGGGACAGATACCCGATAGATTCCTACAGTCTAAAAAAAAAAGACTAGCTGAATTTTGATCATTAGAATTTTAGATCTGTTAATTTTATGTTAATATTGATTGTGAATGACTATTATTTGTTTATTAATACTTTTTTAAATATTAAACTATTCAATTTTTATTTTTAATCGAATAATATAAATTATTATGCAAAAATGTCCTAGATACTAGTCATGCTCATAGTTATCATTTCATACAATACTCTTTGAGTTGTTCAAAATGTACCATGTCACATTGAACTACTAGTGTAGTTTCTTAAACTACACGTAAAACAAACATTACTAAGGTGACTAATATGGAAAGATACGTTCTCTTGGAGGTTCGAGTGTACCATTTAGCTCCTCTTTCCATGCCTCTAAGGCCTCCCTTCAAGTATTTAGCTTAGGTTGGCCCTCTCCTCACACCTTATTCTAAGTATTTAAAGGATGATGTTTCATTAAGATTGTTCAAAGAAGTAAGAGAGGTCTTTCTAAACATGCTTATATTTTCCACACCCAAGTCAAGGATGCTCAAAATTCTAGGATGAGACCTAAGGCCATGTAGAGGGTCTTCTTAGTTTATTTTGTTTGGTTGTCTTGCTATAGCCTCATTATATAGGTTTTATGGTCCCCTCATATTCATCTTTCTATTCACATCTTGACTACATTCGTGTATTAGTTTTAGGTCCTTTTAAAACTTGAGTTTTCTATGGTTTTCTTATAGGTGTGATCTAAGAAAAATTCCACCTCTTGTTTGTTAGCTCAATCATTCATCAGCAAAAAATTAATTAGTCTTTAGTTAATTCTTAGGATGATTTTACTTCATGGACTAAACTAAAATTAGGATCTTTTTTCTTAGTAGAGTGAACTATTACTACATTGTTTTGTCCAATCACATAGAATTGGGACACGTGTCATGATAAAATACTTTTTTCATTTATGTTTTTATCTTATAAGCCATCTATTTCGAATTCTATTATCTCTATTGAGGTTCATTTTGTAAGCTCTTTCTTTCTGAGAAAATAGAAAATTAATATTTACAATCTCATGTATGGAAGGTTTCCTTGGTATCTCTTTGAGCTTTCATCTTGTTTGTTTTTCCATAACTATAACATGTTATCATAGTGTAGATTCATCAAATCCTTTCTCAAATTTTGAGGTTTTTCTTCAACTATGGTTAGCAGATTTCAAATCTTGAATCTTCATACTATTTTATAATTTTTAATCTTGAGCTATTTTTTTCTGGATTTGGGAATGAAAAATACATCATCATTATGCTCAAGAGCTCAAACAAAATAATTTTGATATAAATGTACCCCAAATTTTACGTCAAGAGTCTAGGAGACAAACAAATTGCCACATGGGCCTATACAACACCTATATCATACAACATGGCTATTTTTTTAAAATATGATGGACTTTATATAGTGTTGTTATTTTAGTGTAGTAAAATGCATAACCTTTAATTTTTCACACTTGTTTAGGCCCACCTTGCTTTATTTATGCTTCTTTAGGGCTTAATTGTCCCTATTTTCCATCCACAAGCCTAATAAACTATATATTTTTATGGAAAATCTTGACAAACCTCAAAAGATAAATGATCATTTAATTTTTATATATGTGTGTCCCTGATTTTTGGACTGGGACTAAGACACCACCTAGGGCGTGTTTGTCCTCGATGGGTTTTGGGACCCTGATTTCAAAACCACCAAAATACATTCCTTTTTGGAATCTATGCCTCTAGAATTGAGCCTTCAGACTAAGATGCCACCTAGGGTGTCTTTGTCCTCCTTGGTTTATTTTTTGGATTGAATTTCAAATTTGGGTGGGATTTAGCCTCCTTTAATTAATGATTTTATATGTTAGCTTCATGTGGTGTAATTTTAGGATATTAAACATGAATAAGTGTAAATAAAAGGTTTCTCTAGCCATTTTTCATAACAAGAAATCTAAGTATCCAAGAATTCAAGTATTCAAGCATTCAAGAGCATTTCATTAAGAATTTGAAGCCATCATCAAGATTCAAGCATCATATCAAGAGTTTAGTGCATCCATTCATGTTGTTGACCCAAGATTGTGGATGTAGCATTGAAGATCTATTTGCAACCATTGTTCACATCATATCCAAGGATCCAAAATCTACATTCTTCATGTCCACTACATGGTAGATTGCATATTTTCTTCACAAGACCTCATACAAGGTGATATCATTTACATATTTCATATTTCATACTTCATTTCATTCATTTCATCATTTGGTTTAATTACCTAAATGGGGTTTAACCAAGGCAAACATCCATTCACTAACAATCAATAAGTTTTCCCTCTCTTGTGTGTTTGTATTTGCAGATCTAGGTTGAAGACTTGAAGATAATTTGGAGTACAAGATTGAAAAGTTGCAAATTTGCATTGCCAAATTTGTCATCTTCACAGAAACTCACCTATAGGCCAGATCTAGAATCTTTAGGACCTTAGATTAGAGAAGAAGTAAGTCCAGACATCACCTTTAGGACCACACTTGGAAAGTTCATAAATTCATAACGAGACTAAAATGCCACTTTGGGCATCTTAGTCCTCTAAAGGGTTTTTTCAAATATTCTTCAGGATTCTATTCTAGCATATGAGGACTTCATATTTTCCCCAAAAATAGTAATGGGACTAATACACCATTACAGAAGTCTTAGTCCTCCACAACATATTTTGGTAGCTTCTTTACATTTCTAGAATCCTCATTACATCTCCAAACTTCCTAGGTACACATACCCTAACTTGTTGTAGGTTAATTTCATCATTTGGACTTATTATTTGCCTCATATTACTTGATTTCATGAGTTGAATGTTCATTTGTCTTCATTTAGCTTGCATTTTGCATATCACAACATGTTTTCAAACATTTTCCTTTCCAAGCATTTGTTTGGTGGTGAACCCCTTAGAACTTAAAGAACCCCTTCCTAAGACCCTCCTAATTGAGAATTGGCTCACCTTATGAGGTTGTAAGTCAACCCAACTAGGACTCCTAGGACATTAGTGAATGGTTGAGTGGAAAAGTGTGATATCCCAAAAAGGTATCCATTGTACTACTCATCATTTTGGTGAACTCCACTCTTTTGAGCATTCAATTTTTGATTTGGAGTTCATAAAATCACTAGATCTAAGTTTCCTTCATTCTTGCATTACATATTACATTAGTTAAATTGCATCTAGGGTTTTTCATACTCCGTGAAAGTGCATTTAGGATTTCTTGCATTTGCATTAGTGAAAGTGAATATAAGTTGCATTTTTTCTTACTTGAATCATTTTATCTTATTGAAAAACTAAAAAGTGCATTGTTATTCATCCTAATTGTATTTAGGAACATTGATACTACATCACAAATTGAGAAAATTGCATTCACTTTTGCATCTAATTTCTTGTCACTAGTTACTTTATCTAGCCTTAATTTCCACAAATTTTTTAGTCCAAACATCAGGTCCCTAGGTAGGAAATATGGGAACACTATTATCAACCCAAAATTGTTTGATTTTCTACCATAAATCCTTGGTGGCATCTTAGTCCCTCTCTGGTTTTCTATAGCAATAACTTGTCGAAGTGATTTGATATCTATCACAATTTCTGAAACCTTCAAATTTCATCAAGAGGGCTAAGATGCCATCCCTAGCATCTTAGTCCCTTTGGAATTTTAGATTGTAGTTTTCAGGATTTGAATCAACATTTTTGTGCTTCTAGTTGTTGGTATGGTTTATCTATTTCAGTGGATTGACTTTTTGTTTCATGCATTTTACTAAATCTAGCTTAAAGTGCTTCATTTCATGAATTTCCCAATTCCAAATTTGTATTTACAACATTCCATTTTCATATCATTGCATAGTCTACTCAGTAAATTAGCTTGTTTCAAATCTAAAAATGGCATTTAAACATTTTACTTTAAGTCATTGCATTGCACTTAATATCAAGTGGCTTCTATGATTCTATTTTCTCTAGTCATGAGCATAATCTAGGAAAGAAAAGTAAAACCTTTGGTAAGCATGTTGGATATCCCCCTAGTATCTATTGGATTTGTAAAAGTGTCATACAACAAGATGATGCAAGTGTAGACAATCACAACAATCATACTTATTCTTCTCCCAATACCTCTCCTATTTGTGATGAAGGTATCTTGGTGAAATAAGATACAATCATTGAGATTTTTGATTGCTTCTCTCCTCACGCCCCTTTGGAAGACATTATAAAACAAGAAGATGAGATCATAGAAACATTTCTAAACATCACCTTACCTACTCTCCATTTATCCCTTGCTTGTGATGATGTTTTAGCAAAAGAAGATTATATCATTGATAACCATCATTCTCCTTCTAATATCCCACCTCGATACAAAGAGGATAGGTTGGTGTTAGAAGATGAACCTATCAAGAGTCATTGGAATCTTGTTCCTCCCTTCCCTACTTCTCCTACCATTTGAAATGATCTATTTAATCATAGTTGTCCTTCCCTTGATGCCTCCCCTACTTTTGATGAAGCTTCTTTTCAAGATCTAACCATGGAATGTGATGAACATCTTACAAGCTCTCCTACTAATGTTGATAATATGGAACAAGAGAATGAGGCCTTAGAGAAAAAGGACAATCAAATAGAGCCTTCTCCTAATACCCCCACTATTGATGAACAAAAAAATTCAACCATTGATAACTTCCTTATATGTGATAAAGTTATTGTAGAAGAACCAACCCTTGAATTTCAACAACATTCAATTTGTAGTTCTCCTCAAAACTCTCCTACTAGGGAGGATATCACAGTGGAATAAAATGAGCACATTGAAAATACTAATTCCTTATATGAGGATGATGAAGTAACCTTAGACTCCTCTTCACTAAGAGATCATGAAAATAACAATAATTTTTTTGAGGTTATTCACATTAGATATCCCTTGGATTACTCTCCCAAGCCTAAACTTATCATTTATCTACCCACTCACAAACCACATGATCAAAACAAACCTGACCTTATTCTTGAACCACCTAAACATAATGTTTTGCAACAACCAAGATATAATACTATTTATCATACATCAAACACTAGGAGAAATATGCAACCAAGAAAAACACCTTCAACATCCCTGCCATTGCCTAATCCCATCTTACCAAGCCCCCCTTGTTTTCCTTCACAAAATGGAAAGGAGTATGATCTTGTCGAAAAAGTTAAGAATTCTCCTGCTAAGATATCTTTATGGGACCTTATCCAAGCCTCCCCCCACTATCATAACATGATTCAAATTTCCTTACAACAAGTTCCTATCCCTTCTAATAGACAAAAAAGTGACATAACAACCTTGATTCATGGAATGAATGCTTATATTATTTTCCATGAAAGTGAACTCCCTACATTGGAAGTACAAAAACAATATGATCCTTTCATGATAATAGCTCAATACAATACAAAAGGAATAAAACAAACCCTTGTGGAAAATGGATCAACATTAAATTTGTGTAGTGTGAACCTTTTGGATAAGCTTGGTGTTGATAAATCAAAAATTCAACCTGACTCTTTATCTATTAAGGGATTTGATAATGTGGGAAAAAAATCAATTGGAGTGATCACTTTACCTATTATAGTTGGAAAGGCTACCTTAAAACCCCCTATTCATGTTATGCCTCATGATCTTTCCTATAGTCCTCTTTTGGGAAGATCATGGATTCATGATATGCATGTGGTGCCTTCTACCCTCCATCGTAAAATGAAGTATGTGTAGAACAACAAAGTATATACAATTCATGTTTATCCTGAGCCTTATAGTCTCTTACAACTTGAGAAAACTATTGGATGTTGTGGTTGTGTTGCTGATATGTGGTTTTCATTGATTTCAACACTATTGGCATTTATTGTATCACTTGTTGTATATGTCGAGGATATTGAGAAAATTATAAAATAAAGTATTCTAGGTTCTTTGTGGAACTATGAAGGTCGTGAATGTGTCTTTTTATGTATGTTGAAGATTACTTGGTGCAGATTAAAGTGTTTATTTTTTAGTGTGTCTAGATCATCTACTAGAAGTTTTAGAGGTCCACATGAAGTTTTGATTGTATTATGGTCTAACAGTGTTTATGTGGTCTTTATTAGTGTTCCTGAATGAATATTGCGTGATTTTGTTAATCTTAGTTGTTGTGGATGTTTCTCTATTGTTTCTTGGTATCATCTGATGTCTCTAGATAATTCTCTATATTTTTGGTACATCCACATTAATTAGAGAGCTCATGGTTGAAGATCTTTTCTTGTACATGTTCAATTTTTCATGTTCTTGGCCAACATGTTGGTGGTAGCATGTTGTGGATCTTCATGGTGAAATTAATTAAAGTATTTTTGTGTTGGAGATGTTAATTTTGGGTCTCCACTATGTTGTGGCCAACCTTGGTGGATTCGCATTAAAAAATTATTTGTAAAATTGTGTCGGCTTTGCAAATATGTTTTATTTTCCTCGTTGACTAAGTTGTTGATAAAATCTCATGTAACAGATATATAAGAGTGATTATTCCATCAGTGTAGTGTGTGGAAAAGTGTTTTATTTATATGCTGAGAGTGATCCTATGTGTGCATGTGCAAATATCATTTGATAGCAGAGTAGAGTGTGAAGGAGATTGAGTGAAGTGTGAAGAATTTTTTTTTGAGCTTAATTGGAACTATAATCAGGCTTCTGCAAAATCTATTTTCTTAGTTCATACCCTCTGGATTTTAATCCTATTTTTTATTGTTAGGTAATGAGCCCCTTTTGTATTTGAGCAGTGAGCTCTAGGCAGTGTGCCTGAATGCATGTGCATTCCCCTTATTATTTATCATTGTACTTTTAATAGGGTATAATCTTGTGGACTAACATCCACCGTGGTTTTTCCCCTAACAGGGTTTCCACGTAAAAAAATTTGGTGTTCTTTGTCTCTCTAACGTGTTAATTGTTTGTGGTTGATTGCTTGTTCATCAGATCTAAGATTAAGTTAAGTTAAGTTAGAAAAGTTTAAGTTTCTGTGACAACTGATTCACCCCTCCTCTCAATTGTCTATCCTTATTTTTCCAACAATTGGTATTAGAGCAGGTTCCTCTATAGAAGTCTAAAAACTTGAGGTGATCCAAAATGGAAACATTCAATCTAAAGGATAGTCTGAGATTTGATGGAACTAACTAGTCACTGTGGAAAGTTAGGATGCAATGTCATCTAAAATGTATTGATGATGCTTTCTAGAAGATTACGAAAGATCCAGATGTTATTTCTCATATTGGTCCCTCCACTATTGATGAGATCAAAGATGTTGAAAATATTATTAGGGATATTAAATACCTGATGAGTGCTCTAATAGATTCATAGATGGCTAATGTGATAAGATTGTAGACAACTCATGAGATTTGGATGAAGCTAGAAAATTTGTATGAAGGAGATGCTTAGGTGAAGATGGCTAAGCTACATAGCTTGAAAGGTAGGTATGAGAATTTGAAGATGGGTGAAGATGAAAATATCACTTCTTTTATGTAGAGAGTAGATGATATAGTGATGGGTATTAGATGTGTCAGTGGTTTTGTGGATTCAAGGATGAAATTGTGGCTAAGATACTTAGATCCTTTCCTCCCTCCTACAAAGCGAAAGCTCATGCTATTGAAGAAATCATATCTTTAATAATGATAACAAGAGACATGTTGGTTGGAAAGCTTGCTTCTTTTGAAATAAGTGAATTTTGTAAATCTACACCAAAGATTGAATCTTCATTCAAGGCTACTATATCTAGAAGTAACAAGAAAAGATATAGTCTGGGAGAGTATTCCAGAAAGATATCCAAGTATGATGAACTGAAACAACTTGAAGATAAGGAAAGAGAAGTAGAAGAATTGGAAGCACTAATTGAAAAACAAGAAGGTAGAGGAAAAGGTAAGTATGAAGATGTATTGAATATTAAATGTTTCTCTTGCAGTAAAATAGGACATTTTGCATCAAGGTGTCCTGAAAGAGTTTCTAGATCTAATGCTAAAAAGTATAGATTCCAAAAGAGATGTTACTTTTTTGAAGAAGTAGTGACTAATGATGAGTCTAATAAAGATAATGGAAATGAAGATGAATGGGTTTTCATTACTACCATTGATGATAAGCCCATGGCTACTAAATCTGCTAAAGATGAAAAGGCTATTGCAGCTCGAGTTGAACAAAAAGACATGAGTGGGTCATTGATAGTGGATGCTTACATCATATGACCAGTGATAAAAGAAAATTTGTAAGTCTAGATAAGTATGATGTTGGGGTTGTAAGATTTGGAGATAACAATGCTAGTGTGATTCATGGTAGAGGATCTATTTTTCTTGGTGGTAAGGATAACACTAATGATGTTCTTTATATTGAATGATTGAAGCACAACTTGTTGAGTGTTGGAAAAAAGGTAGACAAGGGCTATGACCTTTAGTTCAAAAATGGAAGATGCAAGATACGTGGAAGTTCAGGGAATATGATTGCTATAGGTAAACAAACAAAAGGTAACAACTTTCACCTAACTACTACTAGTGGGAGTTGTTTAGTTGCTCAAGTAAATGAAAGTTAGTTGTGTCATGTAAATCTTGACAACATTATCAAGATAAGTTCCACTCAAGCAATAAGAGATCTACCTAAGTTAGTGAAGGATGCTAACACAATTTGCAAGGAATGTCAGATGGGTAAACAAACTAGAGTCTCTTTCCAAAGAAAATAGTTTCATTAAAATAATTTGCTAGAGCGGCTACATATCAACCTTTTTGGTCTCTCCAGAGTCAGAAGTATTCATAGAGAAAGGTACTTGATGTTGATTATCGATGATTACTCTAGAATGATATGGGTTTCTTTCTTGAGAGAAAAATGTGAAGCGTTGGAAAAGTTCAAATATTTTAAGGCTATGGTAGAAAATGAGAAAGTTCTGAAACTCAAGTGCTTGAGATCTGACAGAGGTGGTCAGTTCACCTCCAGGGAGTTCAACTCTTTTTGTGAAGAGCATTGAATTAAATGATAGTTATTTGCTCCCCGAACCCCTCAACATAATGGAGTTACAAAGAGAAAGAATAGAACAATTTTGGATGCTACCAGAACAATGATGATGGAAGGAACTGTGTCCCAAATGTACTAGAGTGAAGTGGTAAGCACTGTTGTGTATACCTTGAACCGTGTAAATGTTAATGGTAATTCTGGTAAGACCCCTTTTGAGTTATGGTTGGTTACAAGCCTACTGTTAAATATTTCAAGATCTTTGGAAGCAAGTGTTATATCAAGAGAGATGATGATATAGGAAAGTTTGATGCAAGAAGCGATGAAGGGATTTTCCTAGGTTACTCCACAAAAATAAAGGCCTATCGCTGCTATAACGAAAGATTAAGAAAGATGGTTGAAAGTGCAAATGTCAGAGTTGATTAGAACTCTATCAAATCAGCCAGATATTGTGGTTATGATTCTAATGAAGACAATACTAGCAAAGGGAAGAATTCTCAGACACAAAATCTACTTCAGATTAAATGGTATGTGCAGGATCATCATGGAAAAAATAGGCCCTTAAGTGGCAAAAAAATCAAAAAAATCAGAGTTAGGCAACTTGACGTAAAAAATTGAATAAGTTATCTATATTATTTCAAAAATATGTAAGAATAGAATCTGTAGAAAATTGAATGTAGTTTCTAAACTACTAGGTTTGTTTTAAAAAAACAAAAATTCTATTTGGTGAAAATTTGAAATTTCAATGCAGTGGTACTAAAATTTTAGGGAAAAAATAAGAAGTAGGTGTCTATCTGACCACACTAACCACAATAAAATGATAATATTTTTTTATAATATTTTAGATACAAGTAGATGACTCATGCCCCAATGTGATGCAGATTTTTTTTGTAATTGTTTTCCAAGTAAATAATTAATTATGAATTTTTTATTGCAACTTTTTAAAAAATATAAAAAACTCGTATGTCTGACCACCTTAACTTGGTCAAAACTTCATAAAATTCATTTTTTCTTTTTTTAATCCTATAATATTCAAAGCATAGAATGTGACACATGTTTTGGATTCAAAAAATGTGACACCGTTTGAAAGCTATAGATGTTTTTCAATCAACCTATCAATCAAGACTTTAGTTGTAATTTGAATAGAAAATGAAAAAAATTACTTATTAAATTCAAAGTAAAGCATAATTTATATCGGTGGAATGCTGAGAATCTCTTTTAAAAACCCTTTCCATTTCATCAATTTTGGGTAAAAAAATAGTCATCAGCCACATACCCATCATATTGCCACTTTTTGGCCCATCATGATCTTGCACATACCCTAATCCATATGTTCAAGTAAAGCAACCTCAATTTGTTTCAGTAAATCAAATCAGTTAGGAAACACAAACAAGTGCAAGTATAGAAGAAAGATCAGAAGAATCAAAAGTTCAAGAATGTCCCAAAACTCTAAGCTATGTAAAGCTAAATCATTTTGAAAGTCATATCATAGGAGACAAGAATAAAGGAGTACAAACTAGAAGAAAGATTGTAGAAGAATATTGTCTGATTTCCAAGATTGAACAAAAAAATGTCATTGAAGCCTATCAAAATGAACACTGGATAGAAGCTATGAAGGAAGAGCTGACATAGATTGAAAAGAATGGCACATGGAACTGGTTGCCAGTCCTAAAGATAAAAATGTGATTGGTACTAAATGGGTGTTTAGGGAAAAGTTGAATGAAAAAGGTGAAGTGGTTTGAAATTAAGCAAGACTGGTATGTAAAGGGTATTATCAAATGGAAGGTATTGATTTTAAATAAACCTTTGCCCCTACTACTAGAATTGAGGCTGTAAGGTTATCTCTTGCTTATGTTGCATACAAAACCTATAAAGTCTATAAAATGGATGTGAAGTCAACATTTCTAAATGGAGAACTAGAAGAAGAAGTATACATTGAACAAACAGATGGATTTCAGCTAACTAACAAGGAAGATATAGTCTATTGATTAAACAAAGCTTTATATGGACTTAAACAAGCCCCTAGAGCCTGGTATGCTAGATTGAACAAATATTTACTTAAGCTTGGATTCACTAAAGGTACTATTGATAACAACTTATACTTCAAATTAGATCATGATAAGGAGTTAGTTATAGAAGTTTTTTTTTATGACATCATTTTTGGAGGAGATGACAATCTATGTATAAAGTTTGTTGATGAGATGAAGGATGAATTTGAGATGAGTATGATTGGAGAGATGAAGTTCTTTCTAGGATTACAAGCTATTCAGTTAGACAAGGGGATCTTCATATCCCAGTCTAAATATGCAAGAGAACTACTAAATAAGTTTGGAATGAAAAAATCAAAACCTATTGGTACTCCCATGGTGGCTAGATGTAAGGTGACAGAGAATGATGATTCTCCTAAGGAAAATCAAACTATATATAGGTCAATGATCGGTGGATTTCTCTATTTAACCTAGACTAGACTAGACATTATGAATCCAGTATGTATGGTTGCTAGATTTTAGACTGATCCAAAAGAATCTCATGTGACTATTGTAAAGAGAATCTTTAGATATCTGAAAGGAATAATTGACTTTGGAATTTGGTATCCAAATGATGATGATCTCACTTTGAGTGGATATAATGATTCAAATTGGGCTGGAGATGTAGATGATAAGAAACATACTAGTGGTGGTGATTTCTTCCTAGGGAAGAAGTTGCTGTCCTAGTTGAGAAAAAATGCAAAATTCCATTTCTCTATCCACTACTGAAGTAGAATACATTGTTGTTGCAAATAATTATACTCAAGTGATATGGATGAAACAAATGTTGATAGATATTAGGGTAGTATATGAAGATCCTATTGCCATATACTATGACAATTCAAGTGCAATAAATATTTCAAAGAATATGGTGCTTCATTCTAAGACTAAACATATATCAATCAAGTTTCATTTCTTAAGGGAGAAAGTGAATGAGAAAAAAGTCAAATTGGAATATGTTCCTACCAAAGAACAAATTGCAAATATATTTACTAATCTATTGCCAAAGGATACTTTTGAGTATCTCAGAGGAATGCTAGGGGAAACTACCCCTCTTGATAAGAACTAAAAAATGCATTTAATTGCATCAATCTATAAGCTACATTGCTATATTCTGATCTAGATTGATATTTTCATGGTTGGTACTCAGGGGGAGTAGCTAGATGTGTAGATATGTGGTCACACTATGTATTTGGAAAGGTGATGGTTACCTTTTCCATTGATTTCAAAGGGGGGGAAGTGCATTGTGAAAAATCTATCTAAGGAGAAGAGCCTTGTGGGGAGAAGAGCAGTTAAGAAGAACAGTCAATGTGTTGGGTTGATGGTATTTTTCACATCATGTGTTGCCATCAATTCCAAACAAGTAGATTTTTGGATGTTTTTGTTGTGTTGCTGATGTGTGGTTGTCATTGATGTCAAAACTATTAGCATTTGTTATATTAGTTGTTTTATATGTCGAGGATATTGAGAAAATTGTTAAAAAAAGTATTATAGGTTCTCTGTGGAACTGTGAAGGTCATGAAGGTGTCTTGTTCTGTACGTTGAAGATTAGCTAGTGTGGATTAAAGGTTTTAATTTTTACTATATCTAGATCATCTACTAGAAGTTTCAGAGGTCCACATGAAGTTTTGATTCTATTATGGTTTGACAGTGTTTTTGTGGTCTTTGTTAGTGTTCTTGAATGAAGATTGTGTGATTCTATTAATCTCAGTTGTTTCAGATGTTTCTTTGTTGTTTCTTGGTATTATATGATGTCTCTATATCATTATCTATCTTTGTGGTATGTCCACATTAATCGAAGAAGTTGTGGTTTAAGATACTTTCTCGCAAATGTTCAATTTTTCATGTTCCTAGCCGACATGTTGGTGATAGCATGTTGTTGATCTTCATGGTGAAATTAATTAATGCATTTTTGTGCTAGAGATGTTCATTTTGGGTCTCCACTATGTTGTGGCTGACCTTGGTGGATTCACATTAAAAATTTATTTGTAAAATTGGGCTGAATTTGCAAATATTTTTTATTTTCCTAGGCGACTAAGTTGTTGATGAAATCTCATGTAGTGGATATATAAGAGAAAAATTTTCATCGATGTAGTGTGTGGAAAAGTGTGTGCTTCATATGCTGAGAGTGCTCCTATGTGTGTATGTGCAAATATCATTTGATAGCAGAGCAAAGTGTGAAGGAGATTGAGCGAAGTGTGAAGAAGTTTTTTTTCAACTTAATTGGAACTATAATCAAGCTTGTGCAAAAGCTATTTTCTCAATTCATAGCCTTTGGATTTTAATCCTATTTTGTATTGTTGGGCAGTGAGACCCTTTTGTATTTAAGCAATGAGCTCTAGGTAGTGTGTCTGAATGCATGTGCATTCCCCTTATTATTTCTCATTATACTTTTAATAGACTATAATCTTTTGGACTAACATCCACTATGGTTTTTCCCCTAACAGGGTTTCCACATGAAAAATCTTGGTCAAAATTCTCTCTATCTGATGTGTTAATTGTTTATGGTTGATTGCATGTTCATCAAGATTAAGTTAAGTTAGAAAAGTTTAAGTTTTTGTGACAACTGATTCACCCCCACCTCTCAGTTGTTTGTCCTTATTTTTCCAACAAAAACTAAGGAAAGTCCTTTGAAAACATTAATAACAAATACACAAGTGGAACCCATGCACCAAAAAGACAAAGAAAAACACATTGAAGAAGTCACAAACCTATTAGAAAATGATTTGGGTTCCTTAGATTTCAAACATACATTCATGGGAGAATACAAGTTAATACACAATGATTTGGACAAGGGAAAAGAAGCAACATTAATTTCAACACAAAAGGTGGATGACCCTTAGAAAGCATCCACCTCAACCACTTCAAAAGAAAAGACAACAAATTACAAAACAAACTTCAAAGAAACTAACTATCAGCAACCACCAAATCCTAAAGAAATGAAAAAGATTTATGGAAAAGGTTATCAGCTTATGAAAAAACATGGATTTATTGGAAAAGGATGTGGTGCTAGATAACAAGGTATCCATGCTCCTATAGAGCCTCAACATCAAGAAAAGACTAGTGGTCTTGGTTATTTTCCCTCAAAAGACACAAAAATGTCTTCACTTAATATAAACACTATCACAAAATGTCCTTGTAAATTGAATTTAATAGTGGCACACCCTGAGCTAATAAAAACTAGTGGTATTTATGTTTTGCAACAAATGAAACAAACAAATAAAGCTTTGCTTAATATGAATGCCATCACACAAAACACTTATGATTTGAATTCATTAGATTTTACACCCTTTGGTAAAGGAGAGAATAATATCTCACAATCTAAAGCTTCTTGTGTAGGTGTGACAGCTTGTGCTAAGAAAGAAATATATTTGTCACAAAATAATGCAACATACTCAACTTTTGACCAAGAGAGTATCTTGACAAGACTCCTCCAAGATCGTCGGATCTCTCTTCCTTCAAGAAGACAAAAGAGATTTTATTTCAAGACTTCATTTTGTGCATATCATAGAATTTATGGTCATTCCACTAATGAATGTAAGGCTTTGAGTAGAAAAATTCAACATCATAAGGAGTTTGATGTTCTTCCTTATGTTGGGGCAGCTAATTCCTTTAATTGATACTGATTTTCACTTTAGCATGTTTCTCATCAATTTCAGCTCACCCTTGTCGTGTCCTAAGTGGGGGCAAGGGGTTAGGAAACTTTTCCCTCATATGTTACATGTTGTTGCCTCTTTTGGCTAGTTGATAAACTTTCATGAACATATAAGAGAAAGGTTTTTATGTGGACGACATTCCTTAAGTTGGCTCGCATGTGATATACTACCTTTTGCATGACATATCTTATTAGAAACATTTGACTTGGCATAGGGCTTTCCAAATAAGCTCTCATGTCCTCTTTACTGTTTGCATTTATCCTTTGCCACTATAAATTAATTTCTCACAACATGGTGCTAGCGATTTCTTTAAATTGGGGGCATACACTGGCATTATTTTGGCATGATTTCATTTGCATTTATTTTCATGTTCCTTGTGTGATTTTCTTTCTTCTTGCAATGTGTCTTTCTCGTGGTGGTGTCACTGCGTTGGGCTTCCTCTGAGAGTAAGATATTTCCCTTTCCTCTTTTGGAAACATTTGATACAATGTTTATCAAGAATTTTGTTGCATCAATCAAGATCTCAAGTATCATGTCAAAGTTATGTTCACCATACATGTTTATGGAGCTAACATTGTGATGTAGGTTTCAATATATAATCCGAGAATTCAATTCAAAGATTCAAAGCAAGATTCAAGGATCAAGATTCATATAAAATGAAGCCATCTCATGAAATATTTTATTCTATCCACGTTTTATTATTCTATCCACGTTTTATTCAAGGGTTTGTTGAATTGCAACATTGTATTGTTCATTCATTACTCCGTTCATGTTTCATTTTGATTCAAGGTTTAATTATCAAAATGGGGTTTCACAAAGGTAAACCCCCATTCACGAAAAAAAATAAAAAATTCCCCTCTTGTGTGTTTTACAGATTTTAGGTTGAAGAAAATTTGAAGATTCAAGATCATATTTAAAGTGAAAAATTGTAAAAGTTGTAAGTAAAGTTTTCAAGATCATGGAAACTCAGATCTAGAGCTCATTTTCCATCATTTTTCTTGTGAAAATAGTGGGAAATCTTAAATCTATCTTTAGATGATCTCAAACATTTTTTCCAAAAAAAATTCTTAAGACCCATTCACCATTTTTGGACAGGGGGGTCCCAAATACGTTGCAACCATTTCTATCCACTCTGCAACTGATTTTGAGGTATGTTTGCAGTGTCTTTTACTCATCTAATTCACATAAAATTGACTTTTTTGATTAGATAACTACTTCACCTACATGATTCAAGTCTTAGGATACATATTTGAGGCCATTTTATATTTTATTTTCATCTCCCAAAAGTGTTCTTTGAAATTTACCCTTTGTATATACAAACAAACAAAATAGCTAGATCTTCAATAGAACTGACCCACGCAAGGGTTGAAATTTAATTATATCTTGGAGGATTTGATTTCCTAAATGAAATAGAAAATAGGTATGTTCATTACATCCCAATTTTTCCTTTCTATTTATAGTTAGTTTGGTGAAACATTCCAAATTTCATATAAAACCCATACCCTATTCTTTTATGTTTCAAGAACATAAAATTTATCCTCCTTATAAATATTAAAATTCACACTCTTATTCCTTAAAACTCTCTAAACCAACACATTAAAGATCATCAAGTCATCATAACAAAAGTGATAAGGTAAAGTACTACAAGACGAAAGTTAAATAACTTTTACTAACTAAATTTTTTGAGTCAGTTGGATGGATTCTTAATTTTGAATCTTTTGATCACATGTCATATTCACTACATCAGTTAATGACATTTGAGTGGTTGCTTACAATGAAGATATTGATGGATAATAGTAAGTACATTATTGTTTTGTTGAAACCAAGATGTTGACAAGGATATAGGGACCTTTAATAATGTCTTATATATTCTTGAGCTTTCCAATAATATTCTTTCTAGATATCATATTAGATGTAGTGGTATAGTGAAGTCTATTGATTTCACCCCAAATTTAGTGTCCATTCAAGATCTGGATACGAGGAAGATTTGTGTAGTAGGAAATATTTATGGAGATTATATTCCTCCTTCTCCTACATCGATTTTGGCTAGTTTTTTTGAGGATTGTATTGGTCACCTGAACCTTTGTGTTAGCATCGATTTTAGTGTTGAATTTATTTTGACTTTAAATGAGTAAGATTTTTTTTTCTAGATTTTTCATTATTGGATGGTTTCCTGATAGGTATATCAGATTTGGTTTGTCATTCTTCTTTCAGTGATTTGCAAGACATATTTGAAGGGGTCTCTCTCCTCTTGGAGATTACTCTTAATTTTCCACATCCTTTTTCTTCTTCCTTGATTTTAGTCACACCTTATTTTGTTGAGACATCTTCAAAGACATTTTATGTATCTTCAAAGATATAATTCTTGATTCTTCTTTCCTCTTTCTTCTTCATGGAGATGTGGTTTCTTTAGCATCACCATTGGATTTCCCTTTCCCGAGGGGGCACATGTTGGTAGGAATTTCATTCCCTTTTGTCCTTAGAAATTGTTCAATTGTTTTGAAGCTACTTTGAAGAATGTGGGCTATGAAGTATCTTTATTTTCCTCTGATGCGGAGTTTTAGAAAAATTTTATGGATGTTATACTTGGGAAGTATGATGAATACGTCCATCTTTAATCACTTTATTTTCTTTTCTCTATTTTCGAGAGGCTTTTTCCCATGTGTTTTTTCTCTTTTCTCATTTTTTACAGATTGTGTTTGTCTATGTGTACCTAACATGGCCATGTAGTTGGGCCCCATTATTACATATTTGCATCATTTAGATAGTAATTTTGTATCCCTATGTTTCCCTTAATAGTGAGTCTTGGTGTATGCAGGTAAATTTATTTACTAGTTATTAGTTGTGTCCTATTTACATGTTAAGTCCACGTAGATCCTAAGAATATCTTTAGAAGTTTTAAGTTGTTTAGATAAGATTTAATATTTTTAGTTTTTATTTGATACTCATTTCCTAGGTCATTTAATAATGACTTATGTACTTTAATAATGACACAAGTCATTTAATGTTTTGTATTTGGTACTTCATCACACCTTGTCTAGAAAGAAAGGTCATTGGACACTTTTATAAGATACATCATCATAATATTTGATATATCTTAATATCAAGAAATCTCAATTCTTACACACTCTCTTGTAGAAGGTTTCCATTGTTTTTGTAGGTGGTCTTGGGCATAGACTTAACTTTTAGCTCCTACAAAGATCTCTTCCCAAATAATGATAATTATTTATCCTCTTCCAATGTAAATAAAAACTAGGACACCTACACTCACCATATACATGATTGTTAGACTATTCATCAAAATGACTCTATATTTGGAATATAGAGAAAGATTAAAGATGATACCTATGGACACAGATTTTGGTGTCCAACGTTCTCTTGCACTTCTAGGGTTTTTCACCTAAAAGGAGAGAGATGGACCAAAATGTGTAATGTCCCCACTTGAAATCAATGCAAGTATGAATGGATTATGCCTATATGCAATGTCTAAATGTGGTAAACTAATAAAAGAAATCACTTATTAATGCAAAATCTAAGAAATGCAAGTTGTTTGAAAACATAATGTGATATGAAAACATGTACTAAATGACCTAGACATGATTATGAAACAAAAAAAAAAACTATAAAACTTAAGAGGTTCACTCAGAAATGTGTTGCAGACTAGAATGGAGACTAGAAATGTTGTTGATCTTGAAAATTTGGCCTATTGGGACACTTACTCCATTCTGGGCGACCTAGTCCTAGATCTGGAAAACTACGTCGGAGCCTGTTTCAGCCAAAAGTGTATCTAGATCTACAAAAACTCTAAAAAATAGGTACAGTGGGACTAAGTCACCATTGTTTGTGACTTAGTCCACTTTGGATTTTCTAAAAATATGAAAGTGGAAACGAAAGCCCTCAGTCTACACTTTCTATTCCTACAGGTGTTTGGTTTTGAAACTTTGATTTTTAGCACTATAAGTGGCTTTTTGTTGATATTTTGTCCTAGGAGTTAAGGAGATCTCTTCAAAAAAAAATCAAACTAATCTTCAATTATTTCCATGTCTTCGAGTTACCTAAATCTGTAAGCACACAAGGAAAGAGAAAGAAATGTTGAATATTAGGGCAAGGGGATTTTCCTTGGTGAAACCCCTTTTTAGGTAATTAAACAAAAAATAGAGAAAATATGTAATAAAGCAAGAAATAATGGAGTTAGATACTTTCCATGATAATACATGTCAAATTTTTGCAACAATGAGTGAAGAATCTACCCTTGAATGTCCTTGAAAGCTATCTGGATGACTTAGAATTCTAAAACCCTAGCTTGGTTGAATTAAGAACATGATGAATGATGGATAAATAATGAATTGATTATGAATTAGGGTTTAAAAGTGTGTATTTATAGGAAATACAATTAGTTTTCCCAGTAATTTGATCCCCAAGGCTGACGTGAAGGAAAAATAAACTTAAAATCCAATTTTCATCACTCCAACCTTGACAATAGCCCAAATGGGACTAAGTCACCAAGTTGGGTGACTTATTCCTAGCACTTAGATGGGACTAATTCACCAAAATGGTCGAATCGGTCCCACAGGGGCTTGTTTGCTAGCTAGATTGTAGGGGAGTGAAGAATTTTAATTTTTATGTTATTCTAGTCATGTCTTTGATCAAATTAAGCCTTGAGATGCACAATATGGGATCATATGGGCCTATTAATGATTATGTAAAGTGTAATTAGATCTTGGGACACAAAATTTATTGTGAAAGTGTGATTAAATACAATTTACGTCACTAAAATGAGGTCCACATATCCTAGAAAGGCATAACATCCAATGTGAATGTGTAAGACATATTACAACACTAGATTAGAATTAGGTTTAATTTACAAGCCTTCTAGATTGATGTGAGAATTCCATTAAATGCATTTTACAACATTTAATTAGGGGAAAAGTAAGTTCATTAGACTTAGATGCTTAATAAAAGCCTATAAACGTGTGAAAGTCATTTACAACACTTTACAACACCTTTACACAACATCACTATATTCATTTTATTCAGTTTGCAAGGGCCAAAGACATAATGTGGATTTGTAAAAATACCTCACAACACTAAATTGAGGCCTCATTAAGTTTAATTTATCATTAATTATTCCTATATCAAGCAAGGTATACACTTTTTGGGGACACAATACATAGATAAATACTATCATAATAAAACCCCTCATTATGTTGTAACAACATGTCACCCATCAAGGGACTTGCATGACTGTTATCAATTGTTGATACATCATCTTTTAACAAATTGAATAATTTTACACATAAGTGAATCATAGATCTTTTCATAATACTAAATATTCATAGGGATGTACTTGACAAGTTCTTAAAATATTTAAGGGTAGCTTATAACATTGATATTTTATATCTTCAAGTCCTAGTTGCTCACCACTAATCTCTTCATAATCTAACCTTTAAATAGTAGAATATTTTACCATTGGGATCATCACATAACTTCCATTACTTCAAAGGCCAGCATTTGGACACATAAAAATAAAAGTGAACTTATAGGTAATGATTCAAATATTAAATATTTGAACCTTAAAATTGATGCACCTCCTTAGATACATATAAGAGGCCTTGAGTCCACAAATAGTCATGGTCATGTCCTACAATAATTTAAAAATGGAACTAGAAGGAACCATAATTTTATTAATTAAATTTGGTGTAGTTATATAATCAACCTTTTGTTATGTTGTTCACCTTGATCTCCCTATATTATTGTCCTTGAAGTTGTGTTATGTAAATTATGAAACTTGGCTATCCATACTCAATCAATTCTTAAATTTAATTCATGAAAGAATTCATGTTACCATCTTCACATATCTCTACCCTTTCAAATATCAAATGATGTTTAAATTCCATCATTGAAATTACTACCTCTATTGACGATAAAGATCCACATCACAAGTCAATCCATATAACTACCATCATTGTCAAACAATCAAATTCTAAGGGTTAAAATAATTATCATCAATAAAGGATGTGAGGAGTATGAGATCGAATAGGAGTTTAAAGTACCCTAATTCCCCTTGTCTAGATGATATTATTGTGTTCTAGCTAAAAAATAACTACACAAAAATATGCATCCATAAGTTTTTATAATGTGGTTTTCTAATGGATGATCACTTCAAGAGGTCCAAAAATTTATATCTTCACTTTGATTTGTATTTTGCATCATGTTTGTTATAATAAATATTATTTTTCACTCAAAATATGTAAGAAAAAATATGAAGCTAACAACTTTAAGATACATAAAAAATGGATCCTTGAACCTATCCAAGAAAATAAAATACAAAAAATATGGGGATTGGGATACATATTGTGTGATTAAATTTTTTTCAATCCTAGACACTCCTCTAAAGTTAATTCCTATATGTTCCCTTTGATGTCAAAATATTAATCAATTCATATGCACAAACCTTACAAATACTTGAATTTATAAGTATCCTCTTCTATGAGTTCTCCATCCCTGCCATAAACATTGATCTATATTACATTAAGCTTATAGATCAATGGAAATAATATAGCATGACACTAGAAATATTATAGAATGCACATTAATTATGTTTATTTTTGTACTTTGTGACTCTATCCAACTAGGGAGTCATGAAAATAGATTTTAGATCAGACTTAACATACTAGGATAATTTGGGGAAGATAAAGAGTTATCTCACTCACATACATTTGAAAATATAATTAAATATTAAGAAATAAATTAAATATAACTCAACCAATCTCCCAAGGAAGATTAATAGTTTTATATATTAAAATTTTAATCTTTAACCAACACCTATATAGCTACATGATAGGTCAACACTACTATTTGAATATGTCACTGGTGTTAATTTGGGAACAAAGGATAATATAATAGTCATAAAATTTGAAGCTACCATGAATACAAAATAAAGTAAAGTAAATACAATCATCATCAAAGAATATTATAGTTTTCTTTCATATTCTTATGCGAAAATTCCAAGAAGACATCTATTTTTTGGTGCATATCAACTTTTCAAATGACTAGAAATAAAGATTGTAAAAAAAGAGATATGCAATATCCACCCTAAAATTTCCTTCCCAATCAAATAAGAGTTACAAGAGAAATTTTAGGTGGCCTTATGCTAGAGTAAAGGTTTTAACTTAATTATGTTAATTAAGTTACCTTTATTCCTCTCTTAAGATTTCACTTTAGTTTGCATATTGTGACATTTAATAATTATACTAATTATTAAATGTCTACCTATTAGGGTTACTTTTAGGTTTTGCATGATCTCCTTTAAAGGATTGATCTTTGTAATTATTTCAAATTCAAGCTAATGCAATCTCTCTTGATGCTTGCAGAGCACCCTTGATTTTTTGTATCTGTCTCTTCCTCTCTTTGACAGCTTATTTGCATGCAGGTGATCTTCGGGGGCTATGAAGTTGGGTTTCTCAACTTCTACATGGTATCAGAGCCAAGACAAAAAACAAAGCCAGAAGTAGACTTTCAATCATTGACATCACCAACCCAATCTGAGTCAGTGTAGCCAACAATGTGGGGATTCCCTGATGTGTAGTGAATTTCATAAGAAATGGTGCCCTAAATGTACCTCAAAATATGTTTGGAAGCTTGCCAGTGACTCTCATGAGGATCATGGGAGAATCGAGAGACAAAGCCAAACACAAAGGAAAGATCAGGACAAGTGAGTCATGTACAAAATACTGCCAACCAACTGCCTATAAAGTGTAGAATCTATTGAAGGAGTGGGGCAAATAGTAGTCAAAACAAACCCTGATTGAAAAGGTGTGGGCAAAACAATGAGCTTAAAATTAACAGTCAAATGACCATCGGTGCTTTTTCACAACTTGGCTTATTATAGAAAAAAATATTTTTTATAAAAAAAAACTATAAAAAAATTACATATATATATTTTTAAAAAATATATAAAAAACTTTATTTAAAAAATATTTTTAAGAAAATGAGAGCCCATGGTGGGGCCCATCCCCCCAGCTCCCCATGGGGCAGAGCAAGTATGACCTGCATAGGGTTGGGTAGGTACAGACCTGCATAGTACCCTGCGCAGGCGTACCATGCCTGCACAAGCCTTAAAAAGGCTCTATTTTGTTTTTAAAAAACCAATTTTTTTTTTTGGAAAAAGCTTTTAACTTTTTTTTACAAATGAAAAAAGACTGTGATTTTTTTGTAGAAAAAATATTTTATTCTTTTGACGAAAAAATTTTGATACCTTGATCCGCATGCTAGTGGAGGGCTGTACATATAAATTTTTTTTGCTTCACGACCAACTGATGTCAAATATAGGTGATTTTATAGTTGATCTATAGCTTTTTGGCAACTCAAGATGTAATGGTGAGGTTCGCTTGGGCTCAAAATTCTTTGAAAATTTAAGCACCCCCTGGATCTGGCAAAAAACCCTTTCTTCAAACCTTCACAGATCTAACAAACGGAAGCCAAATTTGATGAAACAAAGGTTGATGTTGACTATTCTAACAACTCTGGATTCAATGGAGAGATCTGATTTAACCTTGGATGCACTGAAAATTCCCACCTCTTGGATCAAAAAAGGAAAACTCCAAACCCTTGAGGCTCCAAAATATCCTTCAAAACATGAACATGAAGTAACAGGTCTGGAGCTCTAATACCATATAGGAGTTGAGAAAATACAGCTTCATAGGAGCCCAGTGATCTCTGCAAGCTAAGAATACCTATTACAGGGAGAAGCAAAGATCACTAGGCCCCTATGAAGTTTCATTTTCTCAACTCCTACATGGTATCAGAGCTCTAGACCTGCCGCTTCTTGTTCGTGTTTTGAAGTATTTTTTGGACCTTCAAGGGTTTGGGGTTTTCCTTTTTTGATCCAAAGAGGTGAGAATTTTTAGTGCATCCAAGCTCAAATCAGATTTCTCCATTGAATCCAGAGCTACTGGAATAGTCAAGATCGACCTTTGTTTCATCAAATTTGGCTTCCATTTGTCAAATATGTGAGAGTTTGAAGAAATGGCTTTTTTGCTAGATCCAGGGGGTGCTCGATTTTTTAGAGCATTTTCAGCCTAAACACACCTCGCCATTGTGTCCGCAGCAGTCCAAAACCCTAAAATTGATTGTTCATTCATCCATTTTGGACAAACTTGATTTGAGAGGCAAAAAAAATTGTTGGGAAGTCATACGGCCTCCCCAACACGCAGATCGAGAAAAACAATTTCCCTAGTAAATTTTTTTTATTTTCTGAATTTATTTTGTTAGAAAAATAAATAAATAAATTCTAAAAGCTTTTTTTGATTTTTTTTAAAACAAATCAAAACAAACAAAAAAAATTTAAACAAAAAAAAGCCTTTTAAAGGCTAGCTCAGGCCTGTCGTATAGGGTACCCACAGGTACCTATGTATGTAGGCCTACGGGCCCCCTACGGCTGCTGCCTATGTCAGTCACCGACGGCCTTAAAGTCGTCTGGTGGTTTGACTGGTGGTGGCAGATGGCTCATTTTTTTATGATTTTAAAAAAATAAATTCAATGCCTTTTTTAATATTTTAAATATATAAATATATATATATATATATATATGTAAATATTTTTTTTATTGTTTTAAAAAAAAGAAACATTTTTTTGTAATAAGTCCAGTCATGCATGTGCGCTGATGGCCATTTGACCATCAATTTTAAGACCATATTTTTTATGTGATGGCCATATGACCGTCAAATTTAATGTCACACTGTATTTTTCCCCCTTTGGAGTTGTTTTCTTCTAGAGGCCGTAACTTGGGTATACAATATTATTTTTTCAAAAACAAGCTATTGTCGGAAAGCTGATTCTGTCAAATTTCTAGTGGTGTAGGTGTCATCACTTTATTTTTTTGGTGGTGCATTCTACAACCAGTTGAAGTCAAAGGAGTTGTTTTCAGTCGCGAGCTCGTAAGTTTTGATCAGTTTCTCCATTTTTCACAATCTCAGTGGTGTTGGAACCGTATTTTAAAGCTCTTCAATTCCATCATGTAATTTTTCCAGATTTTACTACAGGTACATTTTATTTAGTTTTTTGTGTTTACGCACTCTGTTGGATTACCTGGACATATTAGCTCTTGGGAACTTCTCGTTTGCATGGGATGCTTCATTTTTGGCTATTCTTCATGTATTTCTAGCCTTGTGTCTTTTTATGATATTTTGGGCATTATTTGTAAGCAATATTCTATGTAAATGCACTAAGATAAAGTGTCACTATTATACATGTATTTTGGGGATTTTGCACATCATGTTGTACCATATTTTGTACTCGCACTGTATTATAAAGTGTCATGGGGGATTGTGTAGTGCCTTTGTTTTTTCCATCACACCTTTGTCTGGTGAGTGTCCCTCCATGACAACAGTGGATCCATATGATTCCAGCCTCATGCATGTGTTCTTTGTTATGCACACAACTTTTTTAGTTGCAGGTGCTTTCTTGTGCACTTTTAGATGTTGTTTCTTCTCCTTCATGCAGTGTAGGGTGTTACACAGCATTTTAGTGGATATTTCAAGCTCCCCCAGTCAACATTATGGGGGGGTATTATACTATTCGTGCTAATGCTTCCTTGGTTTCACCTTGGAAGGAATATTACATTATTAGTTGATCAGTGTTTTTTAGACTATTAGTACTTGTGCCATCTGTATCTTCATTTTAGGTGTTTGCCTTTCTTTTCCATCTGATTCGAGTAGTGTCATTGGGGGCACTCATGTAGATTGTTGTCTTCTTGATCCTAATCATCCTATCTTCAGAGGAGGTTCTTCAGCACCATAGCAGTCATCTTTTGATAGTTGTTTGCAGCTCCTTTTTCTTCACTGATGCTCTTCATGTCTTTCATCTCTTTTTGGAGTAGAGTTTTTCCCATTAGGTTTTCTCTATTTCTCCACTTTACAGAGATTTGGTTGTATTCAAGTACCTCATCAAGCCTAGTTGTCAGGACCCTTGTTTTCTTTCTTGCACATGTTTGTAGTTGCACTATTGCTCATCTTAAGGGGGGGTGTTAGAGTAAAGGTTCTAACTTAATTATATTAATTAAGTTACCTTTATTCCTCTCTTAAGATTTCACTTTAGTTTGCATATTGTGACATTTAATAATTATATTAAATATTAAATGTCTACCTATTAGGGTTACTTTTAGGTTTTGCATGATCTCTTTTTAAGGATTGATCTTTGTAATTATTTCAAATTCAATCTAATGAAATCTCTCTTGAAGCTTACAGAGCACCCTTGCTTTTTTGTCTCCATCTCTTCCTTTCTGTGACAGGTTATTTGCATCCAGGTGATCTTCGGGGGCTGTGAAGTTGGCTTTCTCAACTTCTACACTTTAATGCACCTCATTGATATCTCTAAAAGGATCCACACCATTGTGCTAGTCATTAAAAATACCCAAAGGATTCCACTTTAAATAAATTTTGGTAACATTATCATGATAGACAAGGATAATTGTTTGTTTCCCAATATTGACATCATAGTCATATTTATAGTTGGAAATAAAATTTTATCCCTCATGGATTTCCTCCTAAGATGCAATCAAATTGAAGTAGAAATTGGATATTAGCACAATAAATACTCATAATAAAATAACAAACTTTTACTGATCAAGTTACACATTTTACATTCAATAATATAAGATCCACCTACTAGTTTTTCATCTTCATTGATTTCAAAGTTTATGTGAATGAAACAATAGTAAAATTGAGAACTAGAATAGTATTTAATATTATTTTAGGGGACCCTTTAAACAATATAAGGATACAAGATCTATCTTAGTTTTAAAAAAATAATATTTTTGGTAGCTTTCAAAAGATTATATATATACATTATCTCCTAATGGGGTATAATTTTTCATCCCGTAACCTTAAACCTCGTAGCCTCTAATAACTAGATAATATACAAGAGAACCTAAAATCTATCAATTGGGTTTTTTCTCAACTTATGGATTAGTTCCAACCATATTCCCATATTTTTATTAAATATCATACAATTTTACTAAGATCTTCCATTTCACTACTCCCTTGATCAAAAGAAGTAATATTTTGCTAATCCACTTGTTCACATATCACGCATTCTAAAATGTGCGTTATTTTTGTATATATTATTTATACAACACGCTTTAAATTCCATAGGAGTAAATAATGATGCTCAAGGTGTGGAAAGGAAAATATATTACCTAAGAAAATTATTGGATAGATACAAATATAATCACAACTTTCTAAAAAATTAATTTACAACTATAATATTTTCCTCTAAACTTATAAAAAATACGTTCTAATGCACAAGAGAAAAAGTCAAGGACAAAATTGATCCATTAAAATACATTCTCTATAAAATTAGACATACATAAAGGATGACTAAATGGCTTATGCTTGTTATTGAGTTTAAAATTAAGTATATTAGTAAAAAATAATGAAAAGATATCTAATTATAGATCAGTTAGTGGAAAAACCATTGGGAGACAATCACCCTCTTACCTTGGATTTTCAAGTTGACTCAATCCTCACTCTTGCTACAATACAAGAATGAAATTTTTAGTTGCATTGGTCTTTCATCACTCATGTCTCAAATACATGGATCATGTTTCTTAAACCATAGAGAGATCTCATATCATAGTATTTCAAGATCAAATTCTAATGCAACAATAACATAGTAAAATGCGATGCATGCATAAAAAATACATAAATGAAATTTCCATCATTAACTAGTAGTTTTAGACTTTGAACTTTTCATCAAACAAGTTAATAATGAAATCCATGAAAATCATGATAAATTATTTCCATAAATATGGATGGTGGATAGCTTCAAACAATAGTGTAAGAAAATATTTTTCAAATAGATTTTGTGACATAATAATGAGAGAAAAAATATTATGGCTAAAATATTCTCTCTTGACATGTTATTAGACACACATGAGTTGTAATTTCTAGTTGAGAAATTAATCATCCTTGTAAATAATTTACTTGAATTTGAAATTGTATGGAACATTATTGGTTCCAATAATCACTAGTATCTCAAAATTCATTATTATCTACCACATAAAATCCTTTCATATAATATCACATCTATATAAATAGGATTTCTTATCCAATATAACTCCTATTTGATAATAATTGCAAACAACATTTATCATGTATGATACGATGAGACTTTGTTATAGAATCTAGAAAAAAATAATGGAAACATAGTGATCTAATTATTTCATAATGGAATTTGTAGATCTCACACCAATAGTATATTCTTTTATATAGGAATAATTTGCATAGTATTATTTTCATAACATGAAACAATATGCTTTCTATCATGTTAAAAAAGCCTATTTTTGTATGATTAGGCTCCCACACCTAAATTTATACTAGTATGAAAATAAATCTATTTTTTTTAAATAGACACACATTTTAATTTTTAAAATAGTTATACATTTTAAAATGAAATAGGTACATAATTAAATTTACATAATATTCCTACTCATTTTCATAATGGGTGCATGTTTCATATTATTTTAAATTTGAAACCCATGATTTTTCTTTTGTTCTAGGATTGGATAACCAAACCTTAGATTTAGAATTATTGAAAAATATCATGAAAAGAAGAGAAAATTTAACTTTAGTAATATGGATTATGACTCTTTTTATAGACTTTTCTGATAAAAAAAAACTACTTTTTTTTAGGCCAAAGGTTATATGCCTATATATTATATTAACATAAAGCGTTGATTGCAAAAAAACCATAAATGTTAGAGGAAATTATTCAAAAAGTATACATGTGTTATGATAATTCTTCTACCACCCATATCCTGAATGCATCAACCCAAAGCCAAAATGAATACATTAACCAAAAGCATTCAAATACTATTTATAACCCATAACCACTGCTAGTTACCCCATATTCAAAGATGCAAATGAAATATTTCATATATTAACACATATCATTATCTGGTCCCTACTTGCTTACCCTTCTTATATGACTATGACTAAAATGAACCAGATTTAAAACCTCCTCTACGAGGAAAATATATTAAATTTTCATCTTGTACTCCTTGAGAAGGCAACCTTGCTTGACTTGTTGCAATTTCTTGTGAATGTATTTCAATATTTATGTTGGGAAGTTGAGGAACCATTTTATTACCCTTGCAAACTAGTGGCCCAAAAGATACTTGCAAACCTTGAATTCAATCATAAGATTTAAGGAAAGAAGTGACATGATATTTCTTTTTAAATTGATCCACTTAAATCATTATTTAATCTTGTGTGCTATCAAATTCGAGGAAGATGAGCTCATCCTAGTGATGTTTTAATGTGCTAATTAACATCTTATTGGAAAATACTCTATAAGCCATCCATCCTATGGAAGACCCATGTGAATACATACAAGAAATTTTTCCCTTCATGCATTACTATTCATTTTGAATGATTAAAAAATTGAAGTTTGATTAGATAGACTCTTGCCCCGATAGAAGAATCTACTTAAAATATGTATTATTTTGTTGATTGGATATATTTTTCTATTTATTAATTAATTTATAAGAAATGTAGTCCATAAATTTTTAAAAAAAATCTTAGAGTAAATATAGGAAGGGCTTGTACCCATTTACAAAAAATCCATAGAGGCCAAGTAAGCAGGCTCATGAGACATGCAACACATAGAAAGTAAAACAATAGAAAATAAACTAAGATGAACAAAGATAGAAAAGAAAAACATAGGAGTAGAACTAGACAGGGGCCATACCAGCTATTGATCACCCAACAAGTTAAGGTGATTAATGTCTTTCCATTCCTTAGCAAGTAATTAGAGTTTCTCTTCAAATGGAAAGGGTCCCTTGTGTGTAGGGTGGACCTCCTGAGCACTAGGCAAACTAGAGTTGCTCCCTTTCTTTACCTTCTTCTTAAAGAGGCCTACATTCTAACTATCATCACTAGACCTTTTTTCATGACTTTATGGAAGCTCCTAATGGAAAACTTACATCATGACAACAATATTTTTGACGGTTTCCTTGGTGTAGTCCATAATTTCCTCAAGGAATCTAAGGGTTTTGTCTTAGTTTCTCTTCATGATCGAAACCTCGTCCTACAACTTAACTTTATCTTCTTCAATACCAACTAGCCTCAAAGTTCCTCAACCTCAATCTACCAATTATCCCATTTATGAAAAGACTTGGTGAGGGATTATAGTAGACCCCAACATCCTTCGTCATCGACCTCACCTAGCCAATTCACCTATTGTTTAAGTACCTTATTCTCTAACACCTTAATTTTATTATTTTTTGTGATGATATAGGCCAATAACCACTTGAGGATATCATTTTTAACATTGATGACCTTGAAGATTTCATTCCATTAAAGTTTAAGAGGCACACAATTTTCACATATCTCATACTCCAATTAAAGTCCTATCATAGTATTCTCTATATTCAAACAAAGTGTGGGGGAATCTCTAGGGACTGGGGGATTAGTCAAGCAAGCATAATCAATAACCTTGGAGAGATCCTTAGGAATAGAGGATCCAACAAGGGATTCAATAAGAAATTTAGTAGGGTTAGGGTTATAGGATTCATCATGTGAGTTATCTAAGTTATTAGAATCAAAAATTGAAATTTTAGTGAGGTCTGAGAAAGATAATATTTTTAGAGTTGGGGGTAAGGATAGGGATTTTACCTCTCAACTTGGTATTAAGCAACAAGGCAGACAAGTTCAATTCATTGACAAGAGGGGGAGGGGGCCCTCCAAGGGTTTTAGAGGATCACCAATTATAAGGGAATTCTTTTTGACAAAGGTCAGGCAAGGGTTTATTGCTACCTGGATGCATGAAAGCCTAAATATAAAACCTTGGTATTAAAACAAAAAATTCCATTTGACTTGAGCAACATTAACCGACTTCTTCAAAGACAAAAAAATCAAAAAGGTAAAATTCATCTTAACATTGTAATGGAAATAATTCAACATAAAAAACACATGGGCATGCAATATTTTGAACCTACCTTAATAGGGTGATCCCATAATAGTGGTTTACAATTTTTGGCCAAACTGGACACTGAAATTATTATTTTTAACTAAATCTTCACATTCGGGCACCTATAGAGGCTAAACTGTGAGGAATTTGAAGATGGTACAAACTAGAGTCTCATCAAATTTTGTCTGTAGATTCTAAAAATATTTTTTTCAAAATTTATGGAATCAAATTGCACTTCTTTTTCCATCTCCCATGAAAATAGAATTTTTTCAGAAAACAACATTTTTAAAAAGTGACGCACACCGTATAACGCATAACTTTTTTTCCGTGAAGGATAAAAGTATAATTCTTTCAAATTTAGATTTTTAACTATGATATCTAGTGCTTCCACTTGGTTAGATAGTTTTTTATTGAATATTTTTTCCTTAATCAAGTTTCAAAGTCAAATGATTTACAATTTAGACATAGTGCGACTGTATAACCTGTAACTTTTTTTGTATATGTCAAAATTTAATTTAATTTTTTTGTTGGATCAAGGACTTCAATGTCTGGTGCACTCATATTTTTTAATTCTTTTTTTTGATAATATTCTATTTTTCCACATGTGAAGAACAAAGAAATTCATTTTCAATGAAAAACCTATGTTTAATAAAACTTAAAAATACATAACAAAACCAAAACATATTAAAATTATATTAGTTGGATAGCTTGTTTGAGGAATACAATAATCATTTGAAATAAATTTTAAATGAATTCATTTGATCCCCCAAAATCTAAATCAAAAGTGATTTTTTATTAGCATTTTGATAGGTGTAAAGGAGACACATTTATAGGTATGGTTTAAAACTAGCGAGGTTCTATCCAAGGGGGTTTGATCTAAGGTGATTTGATCAAACCCTCTTCAATTGGAATCCTTAAAATGGAACTTTTTAAGGCTTAAATCATTATATTTTCTAAAAATATGTGATTTCAGCTAAAATTCATTCCTCTCAAGAATTGTAAACCACTATTATGACAGCACCCCTTACAAAGTTGCATATTTCATTAGGACCTCCACCATTGTACTCCACACCCCTAACAGGTCTTCATGGCTAAACCCATTCTATAGTTGATTCACCTTTTTTTCTTTCTTTATGAACCTTTCTATTTCCTTCTAATAATACCCCTTTGAATTTTAGGGAATACAATCCCTATCAAAGGGGAGACCGATAACTTTGAAAATGAGCTCTAGGTTAATGAGGAAGGAATGCTCTCTAATAGTAGTGGTGCCCTCTTTCTAAGAATTAGAAAATTTAATAGAAAAATTGGGGTTGTGCTCATCATTCCCTCAAAATAGGAGACCAACATGCCCCTTTAGAGAATGTTCCGAACACGAGTGTCTTTCTTCCAAGACTAATAGGAGGCAATTCTATCAAACACAAGATCTCCTCCCATGTAGATATTTGTAACACACACAAGAAACTGAGGAAATCTATAGAAACACAAAAAAAAATACACAATAAAAATTCAAGAAATCTTATTAAATTTTCACCATTAGATATTGAGTCATGTATAAACCTTGGGATTAAGAAATATCATCCCAAATGATGAAATTAGATGTGAAATCTCCCAAGTTAGTGAGAGAATCTCCCACTTTATTGCTCATCCTCAACATGTGAGTAAATAACCTAATTTCAGGGTCTATTATGACATTTTGTGCTAATAAAATGGGGTCTCAAAGGGTTCAACATGGGTTTTCCTTCCCATTCCACAACATAATGGTGATTATAGAATCACCTTCTACTTCCAAGTAGAACAAACCTGTATTCATACCAATAAATATTTTCTGGTAAGAAATAACCACCTTAACCAAGTTTGAGGTTTGAACTCCCAAGTAAATGATATAAGGAAAAACCATCTTGACACAATGGTCATAAATTACACCACCCCACCCACCTAACCCAAGTTACCTTTGGCTAAGCCATCAAAATTGAGCTTAAGGTAGCTAGGGTTGAGGGAACTGGGGAGTGTTACTCTAGTCTAAAGGGATATGTGAGAACAAATAATTAAGGGCCTCAATTAGCTTTTGGGATGAGGCAATGGAGAAATCCAAGTTAGAGGGGCTCCTTTTTGTCTTTCAAGAGGTTGTTAGAAGATTCTAAATAATTTGACCAATCACCTTATTTATCATAACCTACCAGGGAAATATTTATCTCTAAAGATTCAATTAGTATACTCTTTGTAGAGTGCCATATTGGTGAAAAGGAGATCTTTCCACCAAAGCTCAATGAGTAAAGGATGAGACACTGATGAGAGTCAACATTAAAAAAATAACTATATATCCTTTTACCAAATCTATCTAACCATGAATAAGTACTAATTTGTTAGAAAAACCTACTAGGAATAGGAAGAATGAAATAAAAGGTGAGAAACAATTTCTACTTTGTCTTTGCATAGAAACAATTATTTCCTAGATGTATTCCATTTTTTGTAGATTATCCAATGTGATGGTTCATTCATAGCAAGCAGTCATCCAAAAGAATTTCACCTTTGCTAAGGAGTTTCTTTATTTTTTGTTTCTTTCATATAATTATATCTAGCTTAATTTGGTACATTTACTATATTGTGTGATTTTAAAATTACATTTACAAGATTTCATTTTCAGCTTCTAATATAGTATAATAAAAAAATTTACCTTGTTTAGAATTTGAAAATTTCATTTACAAATTTTATTCTAGGTTATTTCATTTCATTTCAAACCTCTTTCAATTGTGGGTTTCCACACTATGTTTGTGAAACTTGTATCAAATTTACAACTTTGTGTTTATAATGTAGAAAAATGTATCCCTTTAAATTTTCAAACTTGTTTGGGTCCTCCCTCTTGAAATTGGGCTTCTTTATGCCTTAATTGGTCATATTTTGCATCCACAAGCCTAATTAAATGCATTTTCTGGAGGATAATCCTGACATTTAACAAAACGAGAAATCATAATTTAATGTTTTTGGTCATATGTTCTAGATCTATGAGTTTGGGACTTATATGCCACCTTGGGTGTATGGGTCCCACCTAGGTCTTGAGATCTAATTTTAAATGTTGCATTAAATAAGACACTTCTTGGAATCTATGTCCTGTGTTCAAACCACTAGGACTCGTATTCCCAACCTAGTGTATGAGTCCCACTTTAACCAAAACCTATTTTAAATCAAAATTTTGCCATGATTTTATTATCCTAGATATGATGTCCACTTGTAGTTTGTAATTTTAGGAAATCATGCATAAACAAGTATAAATACAAGGTTATTTCACATAATTTCTCATAACAAGCTAGATATTCATAAGAAATATAGAATATCTTCACAAGATAATTTCAAGAGCATTCAAAGGTAGATTTGAAGAAGATTATTGTAGAAATCAAAGATCCATTATCATGCCAAAGGCTTGATGCATCATGCATGTGGTTTTGAGCTAATGTTGTGATGTATTGTTCAAGATCAATTCAAGTACTCAAAGGAATTATCTTTCATCAAGAATCATGATCAAGATCTACATCCATTGAGGCCACTTTCATGATTGTTTGAAAATATACGAGGTTTCAAATAAGGTTATATTGTTTCATCTCATTCATGCTTCATTTCTCATTAAGGTATGATTACCAAAATGGAGTTTGACCTAGGCATAACCCCATTCCCTAACAAAACAACATTTTCCCCCTCTCTTTGTATGTTGTAGGTTTATAGGTTGAAGAAAATATGGATTTGAAGCCTTCAAAAGTACTAAAATTTAACAATTGTAATGTTCTCTTAAGAAGTTGCCAATGCCCATGGAAACTCAGATCTAAAGTAATATATCCAACTTATTCACATGAAATTAGTGGGAAGGTGCTTATTTAATCCATATTTAGAGGCTCGCAACATCTCAATTCAAAAAAATTCTTCGAGGAAACTTTTCACTTTTTTGGGACACTTTGCAACCATGTGGGCCTCATACGCCTATCCTAGCATATTAGTCATAGTATACCTCTTTTTACTAGTTTTCTAGATCTTTATTTATCAACAAATGATTCTAGATTCTTGCTAGATTCCTATAGCAGGACTAAATCACCCATCCTAGAATATGAGTCCATGTGTGCTTCAAAAAGTAGAATTTTAGAGTTGCACATCTTTGTTGGAATCCATTAGTTTACTAGGTTCCTTTCTTCCTAACTTCTTTTTATCAATTTGATTTCATTTTTTGAAGATTCTAGGGTTTAGTGCATTATATTTTTCATTTCTCCTTTGAAGCTTAATTTTAAAGGTGAACCCCTATTTAATCACAACTAAGGAAACCCTCTTCTATCCTTCCCTCAATTGATTCACTTGGTTGGAGTCTCTAGGGTTTCCTAATGAGCTAAAATTTGGAAATAGGTCCCCCAAGTTGTCCATCTCCTAAAAGGTGGACACATCCCCATTTCCCTTGTGTTCATTTTGGTGAACTTGATCTTCAAAACATTGATTTTTTTATTTGGATAACATTTTAGGTCCAAGATCTAGTTTTAATTAAATTTGCATTATATTTACATTATTTGAATTTCATGTAGGGATCCTAAATCTTGCATTAGTGAAAAGTGCATATAGGTTGCATTTCTACAGTTTGCATCATTAAATTTCATTGGAAAATTTGTCATTGAGAATAGTAAATTCAACATACAACTTAGATACCTTAAAATCATCTCAAAATTTGCTAAATTTGACTTAAAAAACCCTAATCTAAGACTCATTCACCTATTTGGGTGATTTAGTCCCTATACAAGTTATTTTTCCTTGGAAATTTCTAAGAATTTTGTGCTTTCTATTTTTTAGTATCTAAACTTTCTAGAAACCCTAATTGGTACTCATTCACCCATTTGGGTTATTTAGTCATGAATTGGGTCTTAATCTACATTTTACAACATTTAAAACTTCATTTCCATGCTTCTCTTTGTTGTAGTTAGATCCCTATTTTAGCTTGTTGATTTTATGATTAATTCATTTCATTAGATCTAGCTTAATTTGGTTTCATTTCAATTACATATTTCAATTATGGATATAATTAGATTACTACACTTTTGTTTCATTTCTTGTACTATTTCATAGTTTCACAAGATTAGATTACATTTGGAACTCATTACAAAAAAAAAGTAAAAATATAAATGGTGAATCTTGGACCCTTTAGTTGCAATGAATTTGACATTTTAGATGAAGCCCTTGAGGACTTCATCTCGCCTAGATCATCCATTAAAACTTTGATGCAAGAGGATGCACACGTAGACAATCATGATAATCCTAATTGTTCTTCTCCCGATACCTCTCCTATTTGTGATGAAGGTATTTTGGTGTTAGAAAACCCAATCATTGAGCATCATGAAAATATTATTTGTCCCTCTTATAATGCTACATGTGTCTCAAAAACACTAAGGTGGATGGAAATGATGAAGAATTTAAGTTCACTTTAGATCCCCCTCATGAGAAGGTTATTTAGATAAATCAATTGAGGTTACGACTACGCAAATTGGGCCTCTTTTAATTAGTGGGCCTCCTAAGTCACCTACTATCATGGAACAACCTGAACAATTACATCTAGAAGTCATCTCAAACAATATAAGGAAAATGTGTGGTAAAAATGTTTTGCAACAATCAAATTACAATATCATTTCCCACATGTATAATATTGTGTGAACCCTTCTCCTAGTACTTGCAAAATAACATGAGTAAATGAGTTAAACAAGGAATTGCAAGCCAAAACAAGGATTCCCCATGAAATCCATTTACAAACTCAAATTAGGAAGAAAATATTAAAGAGCACAACGCAAATGACAAAAACAAGATAAAATCCTAATTAGATATAAAAACTCATGATCCCATGGCGTAATTGGTGCCAATTTGACGTGAAAATTGGCCCTTTACCAATTCCTAAGATTGCAAGCTTTGAATGTTGAAGAGATTGATCCACTTTTGTTGATGAAGAATGAAGACTCCAAGGCAAAAATCTACAAAACCTAGCTATGACTCAATGATGATAGATGGAATTCAAGAGATGTTTGAGCATGGTAACTTTGCTTGGATTGTGGATTATCAAATGAGGATATGATCTCTTTATTTATCAGATTTCAAGATGGATGAATGTCCAAATTTGAGTAATGTGGGACTAACATTCATCCAATGAAATGGTGCCACTTGTCAAGCTATGAATGGATGATGGATGTGCAAGATTTGGGGTTTGTGCCAATAAATGCCAATATTTGAAATTCAAATTTGTTGAAATGACATGCATGAGGGAAGGGAAAATGCAATAAATGCCACTTGGCTCAAGGCAAAGGACATGTAAGAGATTTTAAATGCCTTGTTGGATGTACATGTTGACTTGGAATTTTTGAATTCAAATTGAGAGAATATTCCAAAATATGCCTTGTGAGGAAAATAGAGATTAAATAAATGAATTAAATGTATTTTTCATGTGCAATTTGCATTATCTAGAGGATGTGACATGAGACGAGTTTAAATTAATCAAGGGTTAATTAAATTAACATGAGATTAGATGATGTGACTTATTTGACTTAGATTTATGGGTTTATTTAAATAAAATAAGTGAGGAATATGATAAGAGGATAATTAAATAAGGATTTTGATTTACTTAATTAAAAAGGATGGTTTTAGATTACATCAAATAAGGTTTTAATTTATTTAATTTAATGGACATACCTTAGAGATTTAATCAAATAAATTGATTATTTAATTAAATAGGGATAATTAGATTAGATGGATTGATTTAATTAACAAGAGAGATGACTTAATTAGATGAAATCATTCATTTTATTAAGAGACAAATATTGATGAATTTAATCAAATAGGGGAATTTGATTAAATGGTTAGACCAAGGGATGATTCAGGGAGAAACGATGTTAGTAAGTCAGGATCAAATGCATGATGTCAATCAGTATATCTTACATGTCTACAAATACACAATAACAAATCATACCTATCTCATTACCATTGCCTCAACCTATCTTTCCTATTGCTCCTATTTTTCCTTCACATAGTTGAAAAGAGAGTGATCTTGATATGAAATTCATCATATAAAAAGCTACCTTTTGTCTTTAGCAAAAGTATAACTTGCACACCATAGGATGCTCCAGGAAATTTTGTAGAAGAATAACATGCAATTTTTAGAAAAATTGAAAGATGTAGCAACCTCCTCTAATTGTATGCAAGTGACAAAGTTAGAAATCACATTCCCTAAACATGAATTAACCTCGCTTGAGGCACAATATAAGAATCAAGCAAGTCTTAATATTTGTAGCATTGATCTCCTAGATAAAATCATTGTGCACAAGAGGCTTATTCAACTCGATGATTTTAATATTTGTCACTTTGAAAATGTTAATATGAAACCATTACGAATCATCACATTGTCTATTGAGGTCAGACCTATAGTTTTCCCTACCTCTATCCATATCATGCCAGAAACTCTTTCATACAACCTTTTGCTAGGGCGACCATGGATTTATGGCATGAAAGGATTCCCATCTACTCTTCAACATGCAATGAAATTTGAATAGAACAACAAGATATACATGATTGAAGAAAATGAAAAAAGTTGTAAATCATAAGTTAAACATGATCATAACAATTCTAACTCCTCTAATACTTTCATTCGAATATAAAAAGTAGATCCTATAAAAGCTGATGTTAATCCTCATCATCTTTAACCTAAAATACAACTCTATATTGATGATAGGGCGTCATTATATTTTATGCCTCATTTCACTAAAGAATCCAAAATATCACCCTCAAATTCCAAAGAATCATATACCAATGATTCATTTTTAGACACATGCTTTAGTGATGGTTTGAGTTCATTAGATTTTAGACCCTTCTTTATGGGAGAGTATGAAATTTCACAATCTACACATAAACAACCTTTTGTTTCATGTGATCAACTTGGCTCTATGCCAACATTGTCACCCCATTATGGTGATGGGGGCCCTCCAACCCCTATCCCTCATGAGAGGAAGATGCAAAAATTTAAGAAACCTAAAAAATGATTTGTGTTCTCATGAATAATTCAATCCTTCTTCAAAGCATAAAAACCATTTGTTTTAGTTGGAAGAGTGTTATGTTCTTAGATACAACCCCCTTTCTATGCCTGGATACAATGAAAAAATGGAGCAAAATGATAGAGAAGAAGTGAAGTCTATGGCATACCTTTTCAAGAAAGATCTAGGTTTACCACCTCTATCTCCATCTTCATCTAAGGCCTTCTCATCTATTGTGTGTATGACAAGTTGTGCTAAGAAAGAAACATCCTTTACTATTGATCAAGAAAGTATCTTGTTGAGACTCCTCTTAGATCGTTTGATATCTCTCCCTCCAAGAACATAAGAAATTTTACAAGGATTCATTTTGTCCATATCATAGAGTTCATGTTCATTCTACTAATGAATATAAGGCTATGGGTAATAAAATTCAACATCTTAAGGATTGTGGTGCTCTTCCTTGCATTGAACAACCTACTTCCTCTAATTGATACTACTTTTCATTATTCTCATCAATCATCTTGGCTCATCCTTTTCTTGCATTACGTTGGGGAAAGGCATTAGCAAGCCTTGTCCTCATATGTCACTTATCAATTGTCACTTTTGACTACTTGAAAACCCTCCATGTGTATATATAAGAGAAAGCTTGCGGTGTGGATGACATGCCTTAAGTTTGCTCACATGTGGCTTACTTTTCTTTCTATGTTTAGCATTACATTTTGGGGTAAACCCTTTATTCATGATGTAGTCTTATTTGGGAATATATGACTTGGCATAAGGATTTCCAAATAAAACATCATTTCTTCTTTTAATTTAAAAAAATTGCTCACAAAAATCATCTTAACAACCTCTTTAAACTAAAGGCATACATTGACACTCATGTTTCACTAGGAAATTTTATTTGTTCTTTCAATCGTTCCTTTTCTTCATTGTTTCATTGGGTTTGATTTCATTTGAGAGTATGATATTTATTTGAATTTTCCTCTATTGCAGACATTAGGCATGATGTTCCCTAAGAAGAGACCTTACAAGAACTAATAAAATCCCCTTGAAAACCAAAACATCCTTTAAATTCATAAATGTTTATAAGTGCTTAATGCAGCTTGTTAGGCTTTGTGAAGCTTGAAGTTTCATTTTGTGGTGCCATATTGAAGTTATTAGAGGGATAAATTTGGTATGGTTAGTATATTGAGAGCTAATACAAAGGAATGTGTATTTCTCATGTTACAGTGAGAGCCAACACATAGGAATGTCTTTTTCGCTAAGCCAACCATTGGGAAAACTCACCCAGTGGACAGCCTGAGATTCCACTACCCCAAAGTGAGCATGCATTTTAGACAAACAATTGAGGCTTGATCCACATCAATTTGGAAAAATAGTCGAGACTTGATCCACCTCTTTCTATTTTTTTTTCCTTTTATTATTTTACATTGTTTTTTATTGTACCTTGTTTTGCTTCTACATATCATACACCTTATGAGTGCCCCTTTGTGCTTATGTTTATTTGATTTAGGATATTGTATCCTAGGGGTTTGACCACCTCCTTGATCTTTTTCATTTTATATCATCTAGATTGGTACACTGAGACCCCTCTTGAACATGTACTTTAGTATGAGTTTGAAGAAAGATCCTCCTCTCACTAAAGTGGGGACTAAATGTAGTGTAGAAAAATGTATCCCTTTACATTATCACACTTGTTTGGGTCCTCCCTCCTGAAATTGGGCTTCTTTATGCCTTAATTGGTACTATTTCAAGAGTCCACAAGCCTAATTAAATGCACTTATCTAAGGATAATCCCAATAATTAACAAATGGAAAATCATAATTCAATGTTTTTGGGTCATGTGTTTTGGATCTCAGGATCTAGGACTCATATGCCACCTTGGGAATATGGGTCCCACCTAGGTCTCGAGACCCGATTTTAAATGTTGAATTAGACAAGACAATTCTTGGAGTTTGTGTCTCATGTTTCATCCACTAAGACTTGTACACCCAACCTAATGTATGAGTCTTGCTTTAACTTGGATATATTTTAAATCAAATTCTTGGTGGGATTTTATTATCCTAGATCTGATGTCAACTTGTAGTGATGTAGTTTTAGGAAATTAGGCATAAATAAGTGTAGTATTTGTGCTATAGAAAATTGGACCTTCTTGAGAAAAGAGACAATTTCAAACATTATTGAACCCATTTTTGAGTCCCTTAAAATCATTTCCCTTCAAAACAACATTTATAGGCCCCTTAGACCCATTAATTTTGATCTAGAGGCCTGTTTCACTTGAGAAATCACATAAAACATGACAAAAAACATTTAATAACATCAAACCTTGAAAAACCACCTTGAAATAGTAGGAGTGAGACCCATTCACCACTTTGGGTGAAAGAGTCACCTCTGGAGGGACCCATTCGCCAAGGGCGGTGAATGAGTCCCCTTTGAGGGAAAATTCAAACTTAAGCAAGAATTTAATCAATTTAACTTTTATTTCTAGTAAATGTCAGCCTATTAGGTCTAATTAACTATAAAAAAAAGTGTTGTTGCTTATAAATAATCATTTAAAGTCATTTCACACATCTTTTCATCATCTTTTTATCATCTCTCAAGACCAATTTTAGAGTTATGTCTTCCACCACAAGTTTTATTAGCAAAAGTTGAATTTTTAGGGTAGCAAACTAGGGTTTTTGCAGGTCTTCAAGCTCACTTCTATTGTCAAGATCCGACATTGTAAAGGGTCGATGATGGATTCCTATGGTGAATCATGAATAAATCTAGGGTGAAGAGGTATAACTAGCCACCAAATCATGCTTAAGGACTTGGTTTCCTATTGATTCCATCTTCCATTTTCACTCTATCTTCAAATTAAGGTGTGCATCTTATTTTTTTATCATTTGTATGGAATTTAATTCCTATTTTCCATGTGTTGTAAGGTTTCTATGGTTGATATCTTGCATCATATGAATCATCTTTGCATGCCTTATTCTAGATCAATAGAATAGGGTTATTGTTATGATTAAGACATTCCTAGTCTTTAACACATCTAAGTCTAGGGTTTACTCATATTTTTCTCTATTCAAGGTTTAATTACCCAACTAGGGGTTTGACTGAGGAAAATCCCCCATTAGATAAACATTTTCAAGTTGTTTTCAAGAAATTTTCTGAGATCCAAGATCGGGTATCCTTCAGAAAATTATTGTATAGATGTCAAGGTGCATAACAAAATTTTGAAGTTGCTGAAATTCCATGGTGGACTAATCAACCATGCTTGGTGAATGAGTCCCTCCTGAGGTACAAAACTGAGTCAAATTCATATTCAAGTTCCCAGCTATCAGAAAATAGATTATGTGCAGAAAAGTCCCGACTTGGGACTGATTCACCCAAGCTGGCGACTGAGTCCCAGTCAACCTAAAGTCAAACTTCATTAGTTTTCTAGAGTTTTTTTTATCATCTATAGTCTGCCAAGTGCACATATTCTTTGAAAAAACATTTTTTTTAGGTTAATTTGCACTTTTATTCATTCTTCCAAGCTTTTTGCATATCACACCATGTTTTCAAATATAGTATAAATCTTAGTTTGGCATTCGTTTTCATTCATTTAAGTTAGTAAATTTCATTTGGTTAACTTCATTTAGTTTAGAAAACATCACACATAACATTTTTTGAATGAACTAGTTTGCATTTTTTGCCTAATTCTCTCCTTTTAGGTGAAAAACCCTAGAAGAGTTAGAGAAGTCCTAAGAGCCAAAAATCAATGGTTCATTTTGGTGAACCTAACTCTTGAACATAACATCATTCTAATTTACATTTATAATTGCATCTTAAGTCTTCATTATTTCATAATATTTCATTGTTTTACATCTTTAGGATTCTTCAACATTGCATTAGTGAAAACATTATTTAGATCTCATTATTGCATTGCATTTTATTCAATCATTTCAAAAAAAATTATTTATATTTTTTTCTTTTATCTTATAGCTTTGAAGATCTTCAAGAAAAGAAAAAAAATGGAAAAATATTAAAACACTCATCTCCTGGGACTCATTCACCACCTAGGGTAAATCAGTCCCTCTATAGTTTTGCATCAACATTTCCATATTTTAATTTCTTGCATTGAATATTTTTTTTTTAGTCATTATCATTTTGTTATAGTTCAATTATTTATGTTTTCTTAGCATAAATTTTATTTATTTTGATAGAATTTATGGATAGTTGTAGACTTTTGTAAGTTCTATTTTCAATAATATTTCATAGTCCTTTTAGATTAGCCTACATTGAGGAAACTCTTGCAAATATCCATAACCAATCACACAAAATATAAAATGATCCAGTTAAACACATGATTCAAATTAGAAACATCTCATTCAATCCACTTAGTAGAGATGATATTGATAAGTTAGATGAAGCCCTTAAGGGTGTCCTCTCACTCACTTCATCCTTTAATGCTTGCAATGAGAAACCTAAACCCCTTAATGATAAACTTGTTGGAATATGGCTCGTGTGGACAAAGTTTTTGGTTTCCTATGTTGTCATTGATGGAAATTGTAATCATTATTTTTGTCCACAATTATGCATTCAGTCACACTACTAGTTAAAGTGGAAAATTATGTGTTACCTACAAAATACTCATGGAATAGGGTATCCAGTATGATAGTTTCACTGGATCATCATTTTGTGTTGTGGATCACTGAAATTGTTTATCAAGCATGCGGAATGCCTTATCATCGAATATTGTATTGCTAACCTTTTGGCTACATGGTTTTCGAGGTCCAATAGGAAATTTTTTTTCTATTTGCTTATTTGAGCCTACTTAATGTAAATGGTGTATAACAGTTATATAAAGCTAAATTATCTTATTTAGATGATTAATTATGGGTCCTAGCTATTATGTAGCCAACTTGTTTGGATACGCATTAAAATTATTTATGTTTTTGGGCCGACTAGTTTCAAATGTTATTAATTTTTGTTGAGCCAACCTATGATAGTTAATTCCTCGTGAGCAGATATATTTAGATGATACATCACATCATTTAAATATATGAAGGTGTGCATGTATGCTGCAAATATCTAAGGTGTAGTTGAGCAATATCATGCACAATTTCACTTGTGCATAGATATTTTGTGTACGAACTTGGGCATAATAAAGACAAAGGTCATTACCAGGCAATAGGACACAAGTTCAACATCAGAGCTAAACCAGAACTGTAATCAAGCATTGGTAGATGCTATCTATTCATTTCATTTTCCATTGGATCAATTCCAAACTATTGTAAGGGTAGTGAGCCCCCATCTTTTGAGTAGTGAGTGTGAATGCAAGTGCATTATCATTTTGTACTACTTCTTTTGAATATACTTAGAACATATTGTGGATTGGCTATCCACCATGGTTTTTCCCCTTTTAGGGTTTCCACGTAAAGATACTTCTATTATCGTTGTATGGTTTATTGTTTTTTTCTTCTGCATATTAATTTTGGTTAAGTGTATTCAGTGGAATAAAGATCAAGATAAAAGAATCAAAATTTGCACATCATTGATTCACCCCCCCTCCTAGTATTGCGTGTTTCCAACAATTGGTATCAGAGCAGGTTCCTCTAAAGAAGTCTGATAGCTTGGGGAGATCTTGCAAAGTCATGGATACAAGCAGTCTTCAACAACAACTCATGGTGGCCTTGGATGATCTTGACTAGTAAAAATCTAAGATCCAAGAATTGCAAGAAAATTTTGAAAATGCAAAAAAAATCATCCAGTCATTGAAAGATAAGATTAGTGAATCAAGAGAGAAAAGAAAAGAATTATCTAGTCAACTCAAGTAGAAGAAAAAGACCAGTGAAGATGAACAAACCAATCAAGTCTTGAAAGAAAAAATAGAAGAAAGTGAAAAATTTTCTCAAGAGAATGGTGTCTTGAAGCATGAGATATAATCCATCCTAATGAAGATGACTGAAGAATTAGAGGGAAAAAAGAGAAATGAATAAAATCTTGCACAATCATTGAAAGAAAAATATTAACAATGTAGTCAATTGGAGAATGAATTGGAGCAATCCAAGAACAATGAAGAAGAGCTTGAAAAATAGCTTGATGATCTTAGGGATGAACTTGCTATAGAAAATTAGTTCAAGGAGAAATTCAAAGAAAGCTTGGACAAACTTGATGAGTTAATCAAAGGTCAAAGAGTCGATGGTGACAAACGAAGTCTGGGATATGAAGAAGGAGAAAGTTTGAGATCTGCTCAAAGGAATCCTAGATAAGGAAAATTCAGACAAGTTGACCAGATGAGTAAACCTAATAGAAATCTGATAAGGCAACCTAATGATCAAATATTTAATGGTTATTGTTATACTTTCAACAAATTTGGTCATATGGCTTCTCAGTGTAGGAATAGGGTGAACACAAGTAGATCACCATTCTTAAGACAATGCTTTAATTGTTACAAGTATGGTCACAAGTCAAGTGAATGTAGAACTATGATGCATAACCCTCATAGAGATGTCAGATGCTATGCATGAAATAGATTTGGACATGTTGCGAACCAATGTAGTTATAGAAAAAGTTAGTGGAACAATTGGCCTAAGTAGAGAAGTGTTGTTTGCTCCAACTGCAACAAATTTGTCCACACTTCTAGATTCTGCTGAAATAGAAAAGGTTCGATAAAATAGAATAATCAACTGAATGTTAAGGGAAAAGGAAAGATCACTATTGATGAGATAAAGAAGCAGATGCAAAAGAAATGGGTGAAGATGGAACCCTCTACAGAAGAAACTATATCAACATCGAAAGCCTCTTCTAGTAACACCCCTAAAAACTAATTATATAAGATGTCTACATTAGGGGGGCTATCCAGGAAACCCTTTAAACCCCCCCTATAAGAGATCGGTACTAGAATTTGTATAAGTCCAATAGGAAGTTTGATAATCTTCAATAATTGTGGAATGTATCTAAAGTACCAATGAAATTTATTGAAGATCCGCACAATAATTGTTTGCCCCGAAATAGCAAAAGAATGAGAACCCTGCAAAATTCATGCAAGGGCATTTATTGCAAAAAATAAAGAGGTAGGTTAAATAAAAATAAAAGAACCATTTTCACTCTCATTTGTCACATTACTTTTGAAAGAAATAAGTCATAAGTGCTCTATGGTGATTCTTGCTAAAGCAGAGAAGAGATTCAAGTTTAGAAGATAATCTATGATCAACTTCCACTCCATCTTTGAAAGGTATTTATAGAAAAATCTATAAATTTTTGTATTTGTAGTTATGTCTGCCCCTCTCTTAGTTGAATTCAAGGATAGGCCACACCCTAAGTTAAAACGAAATCCATATAAATTAGTAGACATTGGTCCCTTGGGAGCATTTTCTTTAGTGTCATACGATGTTCTACACATCGAAGTATTAGGGCCTATGTGCATGTGAATATTGAAGATCTGGGTAGTGCATAGCTATTGGAACTATATTATAATCATATAGCACAAGAAGATTTCTCTATGAAACCTAAATTCAAAACCCTAATGGACAAGAAATTTGCACAATTTGTGAGGTTTCCCATATTTGAAGAGAATGAGTGGGTTCAATACATTATGAGTAGAGTGCATGATGAATTTCTTTGGCTAGACATCCCATTTAAGATTGCAAAGGAAGCTATTTCCATAGTTACTGGCTTAAATTCTTCTGATAGACTTCCAATATAGAAGTAAATAAAGAATGATGTTGTCACTAAAGTGACTGACTCACACTAGGATAGAAGGGAAATGATTGTAAGTCATATTTACGAAATCAATGTGAGGTTTTCATCCATGATCATAGGGTATAATATTTACCATTCGAGTGGAGAAAATTCTATATATGAGACTACTATTTACATAACATATGAGATGATCAAACAAAACGTGGATTATGATCTTTGTGAAGTGCTCTGAGAGCAACTTCTAGAGAACCTGAGGAAAATTAGGAAGGACAAAAAGAATGTGTTCAAGTTTGGAAACCTATTAATCTTCCTATACTTTTACTTCTCGGGTGAGGTACCAGGTATTGGCAAAGTTCAATGGAGAAATTATGCTCTAGTAGCAATACAAATTTGGGACATGATATGCAGTCTTGGTGATTGATAGAGTCACAACTCAATCCTATGGGGTCATTTCAAAAAAAATCAAAATAATATGCATGCCAGAGAGAGAATCACTATAGTTGTAGTGGAACAATATAGAGATTATATATGCTTCATGGTGGACATTGATCAATGTCACCTGGAAGCAACTGATCCAAGAGCTATTTGGATCATGCCTATGGGCTATGAAGTGAATGAAAATATACTAAGGATGTATGTGGATCATCTACTGAATTCTCCACTGGATCCAAATGAAGAAAGGTTTGACACCTATGTAGAGAAGAGCCTTCAAGTTCATTTAGAACTACAAAACCGTAAGTCAACTAGGAAGGTAAGAAAGGAAACAAAAATCATTGCAGAGCAATTGGGTCTTCCAGTTGAGAAACTAAAAGAAATAAAAAGGAAAAGGGATTAAGCCAAAGCTGCAAAGGAGAAGGAAAAGGAAATAATAGTTGGTCTAAGAATATCTATTCCTAACTCTAGAAAAACTAGGAGTTCCCCTGTATCACAACCAAATAAGGCCAAAGCCTCAAGAAGAGGATGGAAAAAAAGGAAGCTTAAGGACATATAAAGTTGCATCTGTAGATGAAGAAGAAGAGACAGACTTAGAAGAAATAGTGAGGGAATTGAAGGCAACCGAGATTCATGCTATCAATCTGAATAAAGGGAAGCCTTCGAACAAAAGTGAAGTAGCTCAGAAGAAGCCCAAAACTGTCAAATCCAACATGTCAGTGGAAGAAGTTAAGAATGCAGCAGTGGTTGATGATAATCTCAAGCCACTCTGTGATCAATATGACTTCTTTGGTGATTTTGGTAAGTTGACTCTTGAAGAAGCTATTGTCAAGCATTTGAATGTTTTCAATAAAACTCTAGTGAAAATCATGTATGGATTTCCTACAAACCTATACAATTCTTTGGAATCAAGAAGGGTGAATGCTAAGACAAAGGAAGAAAACATGAGGAAAAGAGTCCTTGGTGACCTATGCCCAGAAATTGGAATTGGAGAAATGGATTCACTCCTCCAAAAAGTTAAAAATGAATTCAGAAGCAAGTCAAAAATCAATAAGCTCATTATTGGTGACACTGATATAGTTATGAGTGAGACCAAGTCAATTCTGGAAGAGTTCTTGTCAAAAGAAAAGGTCAATATTGAATGGACTCAATGTCATCAGGAAGTGAATGTGGAAGAAGAAAATGAAAATGATGAGAACATTAATGTATTTGATATTCTAACTTCCCCCAGTATTATAAACACTGAGATACCTATTGTGGCTAAGGTCTAAAGTGAGGTGGTAGCTGATGTGGAAGAAGTGTCCGGTAATGGAAAATATTTTCTAGAGGTCTTTCTAGAAGCTCAATCTAAAATTGAAAATGGAAAGATTCATGAGATTATTCCAAGAAAGGTAAGAGAACCTCTGTTGGAGCAATAGGTAGAATTAGATTCAGAGTTTCATGAGAGTTCAATCAGCTTATCCATGTTGTCTCCAATCCAAATGCTAAAAATTGCCAAATTAGCTTAAGATAAAGCCAATGAGAAAATATTGAAATATCATATTGAAGATAGTGAGCTACTAAAACTCGCATCTGAAGTTTTATAGAAACTAATGCCTACCCATGTTATGGATCCATCCAGATCCCCCTCTATTGAGATTAACAAATTGATAAGCTCTATAGACTCTCATTTCAAGTCTTTTGAGGTTTCAGCTTGGGTTCAAGTGAAAAAGGAATTCAAGGAGGAAGAAGTTGGAAGCCTAATAAAATTAATTTCCAATGATAAGAATCTGCTAGCAACTTGTATACAAAATATCCAAGGAGCTATAAAAAAAGGAGGAAATATGTACAAATCCTGCCTAATCTTCTCAAAATTCACTACGACGAATGAGAAGAAGATAAAAGATATTGAGAAGTAGTTGGCTATTCTTTCCAACACCTTTCATCCTTTGACCAATAGTATGTGTCATCAAGATATTCAAGTAATATCTTTTCTTGACCAATTAAAGACACTGAAGCTTGAAAATGAAAAGGTTATTAGCAAAGTAAGTGAATTTAGGAGGTTGGTAAGTCTAGAAATTGAGATGATCAAAAATACTATGAAAGAAGCAAAAAGTGTTGTGACTGCTCCTGATCCCATAAGTTTGGAAGGTACAGAAACCATGGCTTATCTTCTATATGCTCATATTACCATTCTAGAGAGTTTGAGGAGTATATGGAACTCAAAATTAGAAGGACTAAAGAATGTCTTTGCAAACATCTTCACATTTTTGTAAGTCTCTTGATATACTTGTATAGTTTTTCAATTTTGGTTTCTTTTATTGTCATTGATGGCAACTATAATCATCATTTTGTTCCATAGTTATGCATTCAATCACATCAACAGTTAAAGTAGAAAACTGAGTGTTATTGGCAGAATACTCATGGAATAGGGCATCTAGTATGATAGTTTCACCAGATCATCATTTCATGTTGTGGATCACTGAAATTGTTTATCAAGCACATAAAACACCTTATCATTGAATCTTGTATTGGTGACCTTGTGGCTACATGGTTTTGGAGGTCCGGTAGGACATTTTCTATCTATTTTCTTGTTTGAGCCGACTCAGTGTAAATGGTGTATAACAGTTGTATAAAGCTAAATTATCTTAATTAGATTATTAATTTTGGGTCCTAGCTATTATGTAGTCGATTTGTTTGGATACGCATTGAAATTATTTATGTTTTTGGGTAGACTAGTTACAAATGTTATTAAGTTTTGTTAAGCCGACCTATGATAGTTAATTCTTGGTGAGAGGATATATTTAGATAATTGGTCACATCATTTAAATATATGAAGAAGGTGTGTGTATTTTGCAAATATCTAAGGTGTATTTGAGTGATATCATGTGCATTTTCACTTGCGCATAGAGATTTTGTGTGTTAACTTGGGCATAATAGAGCAGAAGTACACTACTAGTCAACAGGACACAAGTTCAACATCAGAGCTAAACCAAAACTATAATCAATCATTGGTAGATGCTATCTACTCAGTTCAGTTTCCTTTGGATCAATTCCAAAATATTGTAAGGGCAATGAGCCCCCATCTTTTGAGCACTGAGCTCTAGGCAGTGAGCCTGAATGCAAGTGCATTCTCATTTTGTAATACTTCTTTTGGGTATACTTAGAACTTATTGTGGATTGACCATCTACCATTTTTTTTACCCTTCTAGGGTTTCCACATAAAAGTCCTTTTGTTATGGTTGAATGGTTGATTGTTCTTTTTTTATGTATATTTATTTTGGTTAAGTGTATTAAGTGGAATAAAGATCAGGATAAAAGAATGAAAATTTCCACATCACTGATTCACCCCCCTCTCATTGTTGCTTGTTTCCAAAAAAACATCCCCTCAAACATTTTGATTGTGATGACTTTTATTTGTTATATGAAGCCCTCCAAGACTTCATTTCACATAAGCCATCCACTAAGGTTTATGGTAATCAACTCACACTAGCAAATGTTAACACTTCTAGTGCTTTTCTTGAACATCCTAAACTAGTTGATGAACATTTACCCTTCAAACCTTTTAGTAGTAATGATTCTCTTCAAGAATTCATCTCATTTAACCCATCTACTTTGGTTTGTTGTGAGACCCCTACAATTGAATATGTTAATGTAATTCAACCTAAACTTATTATTTACCAACCCTCACATCTACTTCACCCCTCTAACCGACCCCAGTACGCCCTTTACCCACCTAAAACCAATGTATCACAAAAACCTAGTAACAATACTATTTCTCATACATATAACACTCGAAACAACTTACAACTGCCACAACCACGTCCACCTTCTTTACCTATACCTAATCTGCCTAGTGCTCCTCACTATAACCACACAACAATGAGTATGATCTAGTTGAACAATTAAAGAATACTCCTACCAAAATTTCCCTTTGGGATTTCCTTCAAACCTCACCAAACTATAACAACATTCTTTAAAATTCTCTAAAACAAATCACAATTACTCCCGGTACCACTCTGAATGATGTGGCAACTCTCATCCTAAAAGAATTTTTGACATTACTTTTCACCACCATGAGCTCCTTCCTTCGGAGTTGTGCAAACAACATGACACATTTATGATAATTTCTCAATTCAATCATATAGGTATCAAACACACTCTAATATATAATGATTTTTTGCTTAATGTGCGTAGTGTGAGTCTCCTTCATCGATTAAATTTTGATAGGTCAGAAATAATACCTAATTCTATCTCTATTCAAGGATTTGATAATACAACAAAGAAACCACTTGGAATAATTACTTTACCTATTATGGTTGGGGTGGCTACTTTGCAAACTCTAATCCATGTCATGCCTTATGATCTTTCACATAATCTTCTTTTAGGCCTACTATGGATTCATGAAATGAATGCAGTGCCTTCAACCTTTTATCGTCTCATGAAATATGTCTACCACAATCGGGTTTATGAAATTGAAATAGATCCCAAGCCTGAAATTTGCTCGCACCTTGAAAAAGGAGCTACAAGTCCTTTGAAAACATTAATTCCAACCTCTAGCATAGATCCTCTTGAAATTGAACATAACAATATAGAGACAGTATCTAAATTATTTGGTGAGGATTAGGGATCCCTAGAATTCACACCCCTATTTATGGGTGAATATATCCTCATGCAAGAGAAATATGCAAAACAATAACAACCAAAAATTATGTCGACTCAAAACTATGAACAATCATCTCAAGCATCTGGCTATGTGCAGGATCATGATGGGCCAAAAAGTGGCAAGATGATAGGTATGTGGTTGACAACTAATTTTTTACCCAAAATTGATGAAACAAAAAGGGTTTTTAAAGGAGATTCTCAGATTTCCACTGATACAAATTATGCTTTACTTTGAATTTAATAAGTAATTATTATTCATTTTCTATTCAAATTACAACTAAAGTCTTGATTGATAGGCTGATTGAAAAACATCTATAACTTTGAAATGGTATCACCTTTTTTTAATCCAAAACATGTGTCACATTCTATGCTTCACATAATATAGGATTAAAAAAATTAAAATTGAATTTCATGAAGTTTTGACCATGTTAAGGTGGTGAGAGATATGAGTTTTTATATTTTTAAAAAAATTGTAATAAAATATTTATAATTAATTATTTAATAGGAAAAAAATTACAAAAAAATATGCATCACATCAAGGGATGAGTCCTCTACTTATATCTAAAATATTAATAAAAAAATATTATCATTTTATTGTGGTTAGGGTGGTCAGACGAAAACCTATTTCTTATTTTTTCCCTATAATTTAAGTACCACTGCATTGAAATTTCAATTTTTCACCAAATAGATTATTATTTATTTTTTTAAAACCTAGTAGTTTAGAAACTAAATTCAATTTTCTATAGATTCTATTCTTACATATTTTTGAAATAATATAGATAACTTATTCAAATTTTTACATCAAGTTGCCTAACTCTGATTTTTTCTGAATTTTTTGCCACTTAAGGGCCTATTTTTTCCATGATGATCCTGCACATACCCATCTATCTCTTACAATATGGATGAAAATGCCACATATACAAAAAATTTTGATGAGACAAATTACCAATCCTCACCTACCCCATGCGAAATGGAATGACTTTATGGAAAAGGCTATAAATTTGTAAAATAATTAGGCTATACTAGAAAAGGGTGTGGAAAACATGAACAAGATATTCCTATCCCTATTGAACCTAATACGTAAGAAAAAAAAAAACTATATTAGGATATTCTTTATCTAAAATGACCAATGCTACTCAATGACCATCTTTAAACATTAATGTTATAACATGTCACCCGCAACACAAACTCATAATCAAACATCCTGATTTGCTTGATATAACCTTACCGCCTTCATGGGTGTATGTTGATAGTGGTGAGGATTTGAAACAAATGTTTGGAATTTATGATGTCCCATCATCACTAACTTACGTGAAACACATCTCTCATTCTTTGAACATTATCAAGTAAGATGTCAGTGATATCACTGAAGAGTTTTCTGAATGTAAAAGTCATATTTTCAATGCACTCCCTTTAGGAGATACAATTTATGTGCTAATAAAAATTCATGATAAAGATGAAGTTATTAAGATTGGGAATATCCTTGATGATGAGGAAGAAGTAGATACAACCACTTTACTTTATGATTTTCTTAAAATTTTTGATTGGAAATATTCTGATATGCCAAGAATTCACCCAAAAATTGTGATACATAACATTGTCCTTGCTACAAATGCTAAACCCATTTGTCAAAAGATCCAAAAAATGTACCCTAATGTAGCCTTGTGTGTTAAAGAAGAATTTGGGAAACTTCTTGATGCGGGCTTTATTAAACCTATTGACTATTTTCCTTAGATCTCAAACATTGTCATAGTTGCAAAACCCGATAATCATATTAGGATATGCACCAATTTTCGAGACTTGAATAAAGCCTCTTTAAAATATGTTGTTTTTCTTTCTAATATAGACATGATTGTGGATTCAATTGCTAGACATGCTTTGTTGTCATTCATGGATGAATTTTCTGGTTATAATCAAATCCTTATTAATTGTCAAGATCAATACAAAACTACCTTGACAACTATTTGGGGAAAATTTTGTTGGGTGGTAATGAACTTTAGTTTAAAGAATTCCAGTGCAAATTATCAATGTGCAATAACATTAATATTTCATGATTATATTCACAAAATTTTAGAAGACTATGTCGATGATATCCTCACTAAATCGTTAACATGACAAAAAAATGTGAATGTCCTTCGTAAGATTTTTGAGCACATAAAATGTTACATGTGATTAAATTCAAAAAAATGTATCTTTGGCATAGATAGTGGTAAACTTAGACTAGGGCTTGTCATATCTCACAGAGGCATTGAGGTAGACACAAAGAAAATTGATGCAATCATTAACATGCCACCTCCTTGAAATATTTCTTAGTTGTGTATGTTATAGGGTTGAATTCAAGCTATTTTTTCTTTAGTTGCATCTTACCATTCACACATTTCCTTAAAAATGGTGTCCCTTTTGATTGGGATGAGAATTGTCAATGGGCTTTTGAGAGTCTAAAGGAATATCTAGCCACTCCACTTGTTTTACAACCTTTCATGCCACATTGATCCTTTATCTTGTACATTGCCGCATCTTCCCATGCTCATGTATCATTGTTGGTTCAACACGACAATCATGGTAAATAACACTTTGTTTATTACATTAGTCACACATTCATTGATTATGAGACAATATATTCACCAATTGAAAAAAAATGTTTGGTTTTTGTATTTGCTACTAGTAAGTTGCGACATTATTTACTAAATGTCGAAGTACAAGTTGTCACAAAGTTTGATCCTCGTAGATATCTTTTCAATAAAACTGATCTTTCATGATGTTTAGGTAAGTGGGTAATGTTGTTAACTAAGTTTGACCTTAAATTTTTTTCCCAAAAATCAATCAAAGGCCAAGCCTTAACTGATCACTTAGTTGATGCTCCTTCACCTTCTGCTTTACCTACTCCTGATTCCTTCCCTAATGATCATGTCTTATCCACTAACATTAAACCATGGGAGTTATTTTTTGATGGATCTAAGTGTAGAATAGGTTCTGGTGCTGGTGTGATACTAATTCCACCCGATGGTACAAACCTATTCCCTTATCTTGTTGATTAAACTTCCTTTTCAAAAATAATACAACTAAGTATGAGGCATTGATCACAGGTGTACAAGCTGCTTTATCCCTACATGCTAAAACTATTAAGATATTTGGCGATTCAAAATTGGTCATCTAACAAATCAATGGAACATATCAAACTAAGCATGACAAATTATTAAAATACAAAGATCTTATAATAATACTATTAAAAATTTTTGACCAATTCACCATTGATAACATCCCACACAAAGATAACTGACATGCAGATGCAATGGCAAGGGAAGCTTCTTTCATATCTTCACTCGATCCTTCAATTGATTTCACCTTTATTATCCATCCCATCACCAAACCTTCAATTGATACTTTGTTAGAAGACATTTTGGAAATAAACCATGATAGTTTGTGTGAATGGTATGATATAATATATAACTACTTGAAAGATGGTACCATTCCCAAACCTATCACCATGAATACTCAAAAGCGCACCTTACGTAAACTTGCAACTAAATATGTCATTCTTGCCAATGTGTTGTATAGAAGATCTTTCAATGGTCTCCTATTACACTATCTTAAAAATTCCAAAATCCCTATAGCACTTGAACAAGTTCACGCTAGTGCTTGTGGAGGTCATTTTGGAGGTCACTCATTAGTGCAAAAACTTATTTGTATGGGTTATTATTGGCGACATATGGAGAAGGATTTCTTCATTTATGTTAAATGATGTCACAAATGTCAAGAGCATAGAAATTTGATCCACTCTCCTAATACTAAGCTCTATGCCAATGTGCCCATTTGGCCATTTTCAGTATGGGGGTTGGATCTTATTGGAAAAATTTCACTACCTTCTTCCATTGGAAATATGTTTATTATAAAATCAATAGATTATTTCACAAAATGGGTGGAAGCTACTCCCCTTCACTCTACAATTGCTAAAGAAATTTTTTGTTTCATCTTGGAACACATAATTTCTCTCTTTGGGCTTCCTTCCACAATCATTTCAGACAATGGAACACCATTTAAGAATAGTGAAGTTCAAAATTTTCTTGAAACATTTAATATTCAACATCATTTCTCTACACTGTATTACTCGCAATCCAATGGAAAAGCTAATAATACTAATAAACTTCTCAAACAAATCCTTAAGAAAACTATCAGCAACAATCATGTAGACTGGCATATGCAACTATCTTACATGATTTGGGCTTATAGAACTAATGCTCAATCATCAACTAGAAATACCCCTTATAGCCTTGTTTATGGTACTGATGCGATTATACCCTTGGAGTTAGAAATTCCTACTAAGTTGTGAATTTCTCTCTGAGATCTTTTTGACACTGACACTTATAAAGAATAAAATTTACATCAACTTGATATGCTTAATGAAGAATGCATTAATGCTCTCGAACATCTCTAAGCTCACCTTAAACATTTACAACATAAACACAACATTCATGTTATTCATCGATCATTTTCTAAGGGTAATTTTGTTCTTATTAAAAATCAGTGAACTACTAGTGCTGACTATGAAGATAATATCATAGTGGTTTGTGAGAGCTAGACCCCTCAGGATCTGGCACTCATGATCTAGTCCTTGGTCGTCATGAGATGGTTGTGTGATCATGATCATGAACTGGAGATTCTTCTAGTGCATACTCCAAACCCTATACTCGACCAATGACTATAAGCCGCTCATCTGCCATTTGATCCCTCTTCGCTCGTGTTTGTGCCAACTCTGCTTGCAACCTGTCTACCTCTATTGATATTTGTATTGACTATAGTGCACTCTTAGCCTAACAGAGTCATCTCCTCATACTCTCGTACATTGCTCATAATCTCACAAAAGGTTTGAGTCTCTGACTCCTCCTCCACAATTGGTGGGGGCATGTAGTCAGGATCCATCTCCTTCTTAATGGATGTAGGTAGTATCTCTATAGCAGCCTGATGATTTAACTATCGCTAGTCTCTCGTCACTCCTATAAGATACACAATGTACACAATTAGTAACACATCATGATATACATATATACACAAATAAAACATAAATCAGTAAAATACATGCATAAAATAAAATATCACCTATCTCTAGATGCATGAGGAATGTCAACTTCCTCATCTCTATGGGCATGGAGATAGTGCTAGCCTCTCTCTAACTATGAGTGATGATGTCTTCTATATCTACTGCCCATGATCCGATCATGTAAGTATGTGATGAATATCCATGGTCGTATCAATCCTTGATAGCTACCTCATCATCCTCACTCAAGGGTGGCTCCTCCTCATCATAATAATCCTCCACATAATCCTTGTCCTCATAATTAGGATCAGCATCAGACTGGTACTCATTGATAATATATGTAAAAATATCTATTGTCATGTACCGTACCTTCTCTGCTTTCTTCTCTAGCTCATCACCCTCATTTGCTACTAGCTCTGCATCACATAGAGGAAAATCCATGGGGAACACAGGAGCTATTCATGCATATGATGACCACTCCTCATGCTCGTCTTTGCTACCGACATCATTAGCATCAAAGATCGGGGGTTGGTCGTGATCTGAATCATTGGAATCACTCTCCTATACATGATCTATCATCAATTGAATACTGTCACCTAGCCTCTGGGCACTCTACACAGATCATCTAATGAAGGGGAACACCCTCGATGGTGTCTGCACCTGTACAAACTAGGCATGTGTAGGATCATAATTGAAAAAATAGGCCCTTAAGTGGCAAAAAACTCATAAAAATTAGAGTTAGGCAACTTGAAATAAAAAATTGAATAAGTTATCTATATTATTTCAAAAATATTTAAGAATAGAATCTATAGAAAATTAAATGTAGTTTCTAAACTACTAGATTTATTTAAAAAATATAAAAATATATTTGGTGAAAATTTGAAATTTCAATGCAATAGTACTTAAATTTCAAGGAAAAAATAAGTAGGTGTCTGTTTGACCACCCTAACCACAATAGAATGATAATATTTTTTTATAATATTTTAGATACAAGTAGAGGACTCATGTGTAGATGTGATACATATTTTTTTCTAAATTTTTTCCAAGTAAATGATTATTTATGAATTTTTTATTACAAATTTTTAAAAATATAAAAAACTCGTATGTCTAACAACCTTAACTTGGTCAAAAATTCATGAAATTGAATATATATATTTTAATACTATAGTATGTGAAGCATAGAATGTGGTGCATGTTTTAGATTTAAAAAATGTGATGCCATTTGAAAGCTATAGATGTTTTTCAATCAACCTATAAATCAGGACTTTAGTCGTAATTCAAATAGAAAATGAATAATAATTATTTATTAAATTCAAAGTAAAGTATAATTTATATTGGTGGAAAGCTGAGAATCTCCTCTAAAAACCCTTTTCATTTCATCAATTTTGGCTAAAAAATGTCATCATCCACATACCCTACACATACCCATCATATCACCACTTTTTGGCCCATCAAGATCCTGCACATACCCAATTGTCACATGACTTGACCATAATAGAATGGTTGTATGATATATTCATGCCTCCCTTCTATATATCTATCCATCTATATCCTTCGTAACTATCTGGTGGGGTCTAGGCACTATTGAGTGAGTAGGTAGGGTGGCCATAGGATCTCGTCCTCCTCTAGTCAGTCAAATCTCACCCTCAAAAAGTATAAATCACCGTACTACCATAACCATCACAAAGTATAGCCAAATGCTCATGGGTATCTTGTTGCTATAGTACAAGGGTATCTAATAGGCCTAGTACATGTGTTATGTGCAAGGCACCACACCTATAGAAGCATACAATGGACCATACTGTCAATCTTTCGAAATACAAACTGAACAAGATCATAATACAAGTGTGCTAGAATGCAGTGGCCCCAGGCATAAACTATCCTCTTCTCGTACAGACCTCATATTAGGTGTAATAGTCCCCCATCCAAGTTTGTTGCTCATCCATTTGGATTAAGAACTAGTGCCACTATGTGCATCATAATCCATTTAACCACAAGAGCTCATGAAGATAGTAACATGAGAAGCTTGATCCACACTCTAACCCTCTCATCATGTACAAGCCCATCTAAACATTATTGCATGTCTCTCTTCTTCTCCTACAATGACCAATCCCCCAAAAAATACAATTGTGCTTCTCGAATGGGAACTCATAGAATGTTGTGTATGTCCTCGAGTGCGATAGTCATTTCCCCATTGGGAAGTGTAATAAAGGGGGATTCACTACTCACAAGTTGTCTTCATTCAAAGAACCTCATAAGTCGGACTGCCCTATAACACCTCAATAGAATAGTGGTGAGAGTTTTAGAATTTGAAAGAGTAGGTCATAGAGATTCTCTTGACAAACTGACAAGCTCTCGATCAAAGGATGACAACACAAAATATGGACAACAGTGTGGCACGCTAGTGTCTCGGAGGCGCACTAGCATCTTGTAGGGACCAGAAAGTGAGAATGTCTTAGAAAATGTCTAAGTGATGACTTACACTCTAATTACTGAGAACTTCTAGAATGCAAGGAATCAACAAGAAGTAAAATACTGAAATGAAGTGAAATAGAGATGATAAGGAGAAAGGAAATACTTACGGTCATGTAGGTGATGAAGCTTCCAACTTGTGAGTGTCTTCAATACCTACACACAAGAGGGAGAGAGAAATGGTTGGGTGATTGTATAGAGGGGCCTGGCTAAGTCAAACCCTATTTTGGTGTTCCCACCTCCACGAATAGCCACATAGATAAAGAGAAAAGTAGAAATGAAGTAAAGAGCACTAAAGCACTACAAAAAACTGTTATACTACTCAACCAAGTAATATAGGAGAAGAGTGAAAGCTTACCACCTCCACCAAGAGTGTTCAAGGTTAATGGGGGAGAAAATGAGAGGAACTCAAGCCTCAGCTACAATGGCATTTTGTTCCACACTTTCTCTACTAAAGTGGTGGAGTGTAAACTATTTGTAGATTGTAGAGATGGTGGAGAAGTTACTTAGAGCTTGAGAAGTGCTTGTGAAGCTTGTGAATGAAGTGAAGAAGCTCTTGGATAGATGTGAAGGGATGTGTAGAAGATGGAAGAAGATGAAATGCTAGTTCAAGGGATGAATTTAAAGAAGATATGAAGAGAAATGACCATATTTAGGTTGGTTGGCCAAGGAGGGTGTTGCAATTTGACCCCCAATGGGAAGTGTAATGCTTAGGTAGGATCCAAACATGGGAATATGCTAGAGACGTAAGCATGTCACACAGATGTCTATGCACCGCATGGGCATCCCCAATAGAAACGCCTCCAGTGATGCTCAAAACAGGGGCCAACTTTGATGGAAGCAGTAGGCTTAGGTAAAATTAAGCCTCTAAACTTAATTTTCTAAGGTGGATAAAAGAAAAAGGGGGATTTTTACATGGGGTACAAATTCTCTATTATACATTATCCCCTCACTTTAGCAAGCATGAATATTGATGAGTTCTTTGTAAAGTGGATCAAGGAAGAGTAGGGTTAGAAATGTGTACCTGAACTGTCAATGAAGTAGAGCGTGATCTGGAAAACTTGAGAGTGCAGGGTAAAAAGAGGACTTCATAGTTCCACAAAACTATGCAGCTAAAGATAGGGTATATACTCGGGATGAATAATATGCAGATCTTCCAGCCGATATATATAAGAGATAAGAGAGAGATGAACAAAGCATGTGGTGAAAGAAAAACCCACTCAAGAGTAGAACTCACACAACAAAATAAGAGTGTGATAAAAGAAAACCCCACTCAAGGAGGAGAACCCATATCACAAAAGAGGTGATAAAAGAAAACCCCACTTGAGGAGGAGAACCTATATCACCAAAAGAGGTGATAAAACAAAACCCCACTCAAGGAGGAAAACCTATATTGCCAAAAAGTGTTTGTTGAAAGGAAAACCTGCTCAGGAGTAGAACCCACACCATGCAAGAGTAATAAAAGAAAACCCCGCTCGAGGAGGAGAACCCATATCACTAAAAAGGAGTGATAAAATCAAACCTTGCTTAAGGAGGAAAACTCGTATCACAAAGTAAAGGTGATAAAAACAAACCTCACTCAAGGAGGAGAACCCCTATCACCAAGGATGTGATAAAAGAAAACCCCACTCAAGGAGGAGAACTTGTATCACCAAGGAGGTGATAAAATAAAACATCACTCAAGGAGGAGAACCCGTATCACCAAGTAAGTATGTAAGTGCCTCACAAGACTGTAGACCTACAAGGAGGCATCCCCCAAGATCCCTCGCACAGAAGAAGCTAAGAAAGTTCCTTATAGGCCCATAGACCTGCAAGGAAGGTATCCTTCAAGAACTCTCACATGAAGGAAACCCCAAGAAAGCACCCTATAGACCCACAAACTTGTAGGGGAGCCACCCCCAAGATCTCTTACATGGAGGAAGCTCAAAGGAAGTGCCCTAGAGTCCCTTAGACCTATAGGGGGTATCCCCCAAGATCTCTCACATGGAGGAAACCAAAGGAAGCAAACTCTGCATAGTCAAAAAATGGTGACACATCTACCTATAGATAGAACATATAAAAAATAAGTCATGCAGGAGAGTAAGTGGATAGTCACACAGACCATCGATAAGCTAGAAAAAATTCAAAGGGGTCCCTCAGGAACCCAGTATGAAAAAAAAGGGGCCCCTCAAGGGACATACCATTTGAAAATCATGGTCTAGTCAGGCTACCCCCAAGCTAGACATGAAAGAATCCAAAGAATTTCAAAAGGTGTCCCTTGGGGAACCTTCAAAAGGAAGAGGGGTCCTCTTGAGGGATGCTTTAGTTGAAATACATAGGGAGAGGGTCCTTAAGAAGGAAACACATCTCCAGAATGAGTTATCACTGCCCCCAACATATAAGGGAGGAGAACCACACTTAGCATGTAGGATAGAGGTAAAACTCAATATCACTTGTTATGTGAAGAAAATATAGGTATGTTAATCAATCAAGAGTTTGATTGCACCTGAATCAAGAAGTTGATGTATTTTCTCCTTCAAGGCCTTACATTCACTAGTGGGATGGCCAGGCACTTGATGGTATGTCCAAAAAGAATGTTTTTCTTTATCGCAAGATTTCTTTCATGTAAGAGAGGGAAGAGTAATCAAGCGAGCTTTTAGAAGTCACAACAAAATACACTCTTTCTTAGATAATGAATGAGCAGAATAAATCAACCCTTTCTCTTGTGGAGAAAGGTTTGACTTCTCACAACAAGAAGAAAAGGCACAAAAATAGAAGACAAAGGAGGATATATCAATCAACTGTGGCTTCGATTTAAATTGTTCATGTGAGCCACCAAGCCCTAGAGTACACTTATGAGACACAAATTCTATAGGGACTTGAATTCTTTGTTCATTACACCAACAACCTTTATGCTCATATCCATATTTAGAAACAATCTTAAAGCTAGGGCCATAACATGTTTGTAGATCTTGAAAAGGAGGATCCTCATAAAGAGCATTGTCCCAATAGAGGGGATCACACTACTTTACAAGATTTCCATCATCTTTCCTGATAAGACTACCAACATCAACCTCCTTAACATAAGTGTGATGCTCTTCCTCATATGGAGGATCAACACCAAGAACATTACAATTTACATTCACCTTACCCCATGATACTTAAGAGTAAGCATCTTTGATAGCGAGTGAAGATGATGTTATTAGAAGGTCTAGGTGGATTTCATCAACTTTATATTCCCAAATGAAGGAGTCTGTAAAGTCTAAGGAACCCCATTCATCACCAAGAAATTCATTTCTTTGAGGAGAGGTAAGAGTATGCTAAAGAAATTCCCACAGTGAGATCTTATCCGAAGTAACCTGAGGTTGCTTGACAAGATCATAACTAGTAGGTGCTTTAGTCATAGGTTTTTTAGCTAGAGGAAGACTAGATTGCTTATTCATTCTATTCTCATAAGTATGGGATACAGAGGGAGCCATAGAGAGACTAGGAGAGTCACTATCAAATGGAACACAATTACTAGACCATACACTTTTAGAAGGACTAGCTGGAGTCACATAAATAATTGGTCTCTTAGTCCTTTGAGAGGCAACAGAGACACATACTACATTTACAAAATCATCACAACTAGTAGAACACTTTTTTGAATACATATTCTCAACATCAATCCAAACATGATCAAATGTGGAATAGTTATTTAAAGGAACATTCTCAACATCGATCGAGGGAGAATCAAATATGGAAGGAGTTTCATCATTCTCTAATGCATCATCTCTAGAAGAGAATGCATTGGAATGAAGAGAAGTAAATTAATATTAAGAGAGGTATCAATGATTTCATCTTCTTGCAACAAGACATCCTCCAAAGGAAGAGGAATCTCATGAGAAGGATCAAAGACACCAAGTGACATGGGTAGAGCCGAGTGACCATCACATGCATGAAATGGAACATCATTAATATTTTGAACAAAATTAGATACTGAACTAATAAAATAAGATATTAAATTCATTATGATTTTTTTGGCATTTTCTATATTCTAGTAATTCACATTTTCAAAGGTCTACAGAGCATAATTTGACATAGGAAATTTTGTTGGTTTGTAAAATTTGACTACCAAAGGAGCTTTTATTTTAGGGACTAAACAATTTCTCTAGGAGACCTTTCCAATGTTGCAAACAGTTATGAATTTTGAGCACCGAGTCAAAAGTTATGACCCCACCAAGTAGAGGTAAATAAATTCCTAGTTTTTCGAAGAACACTATTCTTCACATTGAGTTCACCAAAATATAATATAGGGGGATTCTCTACTCATGAGTTCTCTTCATTCAGAGAGCCTCATGAGTGAGACTTCCCTATACAACCTTAATGGAACTGTGGCAAGAGTTTTAGAATCTGAAAGAGAAAGTCACAAAGATTCTCTAGACAAACAAACAAGCTCTCGGCTAAAGGATGACAACACAAAATACAGATGATAGCACAGAGTGCTGGCGTCTCATAGGAAAACTAGCATCTCATAGCAACCAAAAAGTGAGAATTTCTTAGCAAATGGCTAAGTGACGACTTACACTCTGATCACTAGGAACTTCTAGAATGCAAATAAGCAAAAAGAATTAATAAGACTGAAACAAAGTGAAATAGAGATGATAAGGAGAAGAAAGGAAATAATTATGACCTTGTAGGTGATGGAGTTTCTAGCTTGTAAGTGTCTTCAATACTTGCACATGAAAGGGAGAGAGAAATGGTTGGGTGAATGTATAGGTTCCTTCCTCAGTCATACCCCATTTTGGTGTTCCTACCACCATAGACAGCTACATAGATAAAAAGAAAAGTAGAAATGAAGTAAAGAGCACTAAAGCACTACAAAACAGTGTTATGCTACTCAACCACGAGCACTCAAGGCTAATGGGGGATAAAATGAGAGGAACTCAAGCCTCTACTACAATGGTGTTTTGATCCACACTTCCTCTACTAAAGTGGTGCAGTGTTGATGTTACTACTATAAAGTGTAAAGTGTTTGGAAATTGGAGAGATAGTGGAGAAGCTGCTTAGAGCTCGAGAAGAGCTTGTGAAGCTTGTGAATGAAGTGGAGAATCTCTTAGAGAGATGTGAAGGGATGTGTAGAAGATAGAAGAATAGAAATTATTGTTCAAGGGATGAATTTGAAGTAGAGATGAAGAGAAATAACCTTCTTCGAGTTGGTCAGTTGAGGAGGGAATTACAAATCAACCCCAAATGGGAAGTGTAATGCCTCTATAGGCTCCAGATGCAGGAATATGTCAAGGACATAATTGCGTCGTGCAGACGTCTGCATGTTGCACAGGTGTCCTAGATAGAAACACCTTCATCGACGCTCAAAATAGGAACCAAGTGTGACAGAAGCAATGGGATTGGGTGGAATTAAGCCTCCAAAATTGGTTTTCAAAGGTGGATAAAGGAAAAAGGTGGATTTGCACATGGGGTGCAAATTCACTCATACATTTTCCCCCCACTTTAGCAAGCACAAATACTGATGAGTGCTCGGTAAAGTAGATCAAGGAAGAGTAGGGTTAGAAATGTGTACTTGAACTGTCGAGGAAGTAGACCATGATCTAGTGAACCTAAGAGTGTAGGGTCAAAAGAGGACTTTGTAGTTCCACCAAACTATGAAGCTAAACAAAGGGCATATTCTCAGGATGAAGAAGATGTAGATCTTGCATCAAGTATATACAAGAGATAAGAGAGAGATGAAGAAAGCACATGGTGAAAAAAAACCCACACCACAAAATTAAGTGTGTGATAAAAGAAAACCCCACTCGAGGAGGAGAACCTATATCACAAAAGAGGTGAGAAAAGTGAACCCCACTCGAGGAGAACTTGTATCACCAAAAGAGGTGATAAAAGTAAACCCCGCTAGAGGAGGAAAACCTGTATCACCAAAAAGTGTGTGGTGAAAGAAAAAACCTCTCAGGAGTAGAACTCATACCACAAAAGAGGAGTGATAAAAGAAAACCCCTTTTGAGGAGGAGAACCAACACCACAAAAGACGAGTGATAAAAGAAAACCCCGGTCGAGGAGGAGAACCCATATCACTAAAGAGGAGTGATAAAAGAAAATCCTACTCAAGGAGGAAAACCCGTATCACAAAGTAAAGGTGATAAAAGAAAATCTCGCTCAACGAGGAGAACTTGTATCACCAAGGAGGTGATAAAAACAAACCCTGGTCGAGGAGGAGAACCCATATCACCAAGTATGTAAGCACCTCACAAGCCCATAGACCTAGAAGGAGGCATCCCTCAAGATCTCTCACATGGAAGAAGCCAAGAAAGTGTCTCACAGATGCATAGAACTAGAAGGAAGGTATCATTCAACAAATCTAACATGAAGGAAACCCCAAGAAAGTGCCCTACAAACCCATAGACCGATAGGGGAGCGACCCCCAAGATCTATCAAATGGAGGAAGCTCAAAGGAAGCACCCTACATGCTTTTAGACCTGCAGGGAGCTATCGCCCAAGGTCTCTCACACGAAGGAAATAAAAGGAAGTAGACTCTGTAGAGTCAAAAAGTGGCGACATGTCTACCCCCAGATAGAACATGTCAAAAAGCAGCCCTATAGGCAAGTAAGCAGACAATCATGCAAAATATCGACTAGCTAGAAAAATTTCAAAGGGATCTCTCTAAAACCTGGTGTTAGAAAAAGAGGGGTTCACTCAAGGGATGCACGATTTGAAAAGAAAGGTCTAGTCAGGCTTCCCCCAAGCTGTACGTGAAAGAATCCAAATACTTTCAAAAGGGGTCCATTGGAGACCCTTCCAAAGGAAGAGGGATTCTCTTGAGGGATGCTTTAGTTGAAATACATAGAGAGAGAGGGTCCTTAAGAAGGACACACATCTCCAGAATGAGTTATCATTGCCCCCAACATACAAGGGAGGAGAACCACACCTAACATGTAGGATAGAGGTAAAACTTCTTATCACTTGTTATGCAAAGAAAAGGCATGTGCGTTAATCAAATAGGGGTTTGATGGCACCTGAATAGAGAAGTTGTATTTTCTCCTTCAAGGACTTACATTCACTAGTGGGATGGCAGGAACTTGAAGGTATGCACAAAAAGAATTTTTTTCTTTATCATGAGATTTCTTGCATGTAAGAGAAGGAATCTGAATAATCAAGAAAGCTTTTACAAGCCACAACAAAACACACTTTTGGTCAAATAAGGAATGAGGAGAAGAAAGCAACCCTTTCTCTTGTGGAGAAGGGCTTGACTTCTCACAAGAAGAAGAAAAAGGTACAAAGATAGAAGATAAAGGAGGATATATCAATACATGAGAATGAGGTTGAGCAGAATTCATGTCACTAGTCAACTGTTGTTTCCATTTAGATTGTTCATACGAGCAACCAAGCACTAGATTAAATTTACAAGGTGTGAATTCTATAGGGACTTGAATTCCTTGTTTGTTATGCCCACAACCTTTACACTCATAGCCATATTTAGAAACAAGCTTAAATCAGGGCCATAATGTGTTTGTAGATCTTGAAAAGAAGTATGATCCTCATAAAGAGAATTTTCCCAATAGCGAGGATCACACTCATTTATAAGATTTCCATAATATTTAATGATAAGACTACCAAAATTAACCTTCTTAACATAAGTGTGATCATCTTCCTTAGATGGAGGATCAACACCAAGAACATTACAATTTACGTTCACCTTATCCCACGATATAGAAGAGTAAGCATCTTCAATAGTGGGTGTGGATGATGCTATCGAAAGGTCTAGGTAGATTGGGTTGACATTATATTCCTGAATGAAGGAGTTTGTAAAGTCTAAGGAATCCCATTCATCACCAAGACATGCATTCCTTTGAGGAGAGGTAAGAGTAGACTAAAGCAAGTCCCATGGTGAGATCTTATCTGGAGTAACCTGAAGTTGCTCAACAAGATCCTAACCACTAGGTGCTTTAGTCATGGGTTTGGGAGCTACAGTAAGACTAGATTACTTATTCATTCTATTCACATAAGTATGGACTACAGTGGGAGTAGTAGAGAGACCAGGAGAGTCACTATCGAATGGAACACCATTAATAGAACAAACCCTTTTAGGAGAAGGAATAGCTATAGTCACGTAAATAATCAGTCTCTTAGGCCTTTGAGAGGTAGTAGAGACATATACTACATTTACAAAATCATCACAACTAGTAGAACAATTACTTGATAAAACATTATCAAAATCAATCCAAAGAGGATGAAATGTGGAATAGTTATTTTAAGGAACATTCTCAACATTGATCCAGGGAGAATCAAATATGGAAGGAGGTTCATCATTCTCTAATGCATCATCTCTAGAAGAGAGTATATTGGAATGAAGAGAAGGTAAAGTAATATTAAGAGAGGTATCAATGATTTCATCTTCTTGCAATAAGACATCCTCTTAAGGAAGAGGAATTTCATGAGAAGGATCAAAGAAACCAAGTGATATGGGTAGAGACAAGTCACCATCACATGCATGAAATTGAATATCACTATTCTTTTGAACAAAATTAGATACTAAAATAATAAAAGAAGATACTAAATTCATTATGATTTTTTTGACCAGTATTTTCTATGTTCTAGTAATTCACATTTTCGGAGATCTCTCAAGCATATTTGAGGTAAACTTTTGCATCAGTTCCAAAAATTTGATTTCCAGAGGGATATGTATTTTAGGGACTAAACAAGTTCTCTAGGAGACCTTTACAATGGTGCAAACGGTTCTGAATTACAAGTACTGAGTCAAAAGTTATGACCCCACCAAGTACAGGTAAATAAATTCCATTTTTTTTGAAAAATATTGATCCACATCATGTTCACAAAAATGTAATATAGGGGGATTCGCTACTCACAAGTTCTCTTCGTTCAAATATCCTCATGGGGTGGAATGCCCTATACAACATCAATGGAACAATAGTGAGAGTTTTAGAATCCGAAAGAGCAGGTCATAGAGATCTCTCAAAAAACTAACAAGCTCTCAGCCAAAGGATGACAATGTAGAATATGAATGAGAATAGAGTGTGTTGGCATCTCAGAGGCATGCTGACATCTCATTGGGACCAGAAAGCAAGAATGTCTCAAAGAATGGCTAAGTGACGATTTACACTCTAATTACTGAGAACTTCTAGAATGCAAGGAAGCTACAAGAAGTAATAAGACTCAAATGAAGTGAAATAGAGACGATAATGAGAAGAAAGGAAATACTTACGACCATGTGGGTGTTGAAGCTTCTAGCTTGTGAGTGTCTTTAATACCTGCACACAAGAGGGAGAGATAAATTTTTGGGTGACTGTATAGGGGCCTGCCTCAGTCAGACTCTCTTTTGGTGTTCCCACCTCCATGGATAGCTAGATAGATAAAGCAAAAATTAGAAATAAAGTAAAGAGAACTAAATCACTACAAAACAATGTTATACTACTCAACCAACTAATAGAGGAGAGGAGTGAAAGCTTTCCACCTCCACCAAGAGCACTCAAGCCTAATGGAGGAGAAATTCAGAGGAACTCAAGCTTCTGCTGCAATGGAATTTTGTTCTACACTTGCTCTACTAAAGTGGTGGAGTATTGATGTTGTTGTTGTGAAGTGTAAAGTGTTTGGAGATTGACGAGAAGGTGGAGAAGTTTCTTAGAGCTTGAGAAGTGCTTGTGAAGCTTGTGAATGAATTGGAGAGGCTCTTAGAGAGATGTGAAGGGATGTGTAGAAGATGGAAGAAGATGAAATGTTAGCTCAACAAATGAATTCTAAGAAGAGATGAAGAGAAAAGGAAATATTTGGGTCAGTCAGCCGAAGAGGGCATTACAAATCAACCCCTAATGGGAAGTGTAACACATTTGTGGGCTCACAACATGGGAATCTGTTAGGGATGTAAGCATGCTATATGGATTTTTTCCCATCATTGAGGGCATCCCCAATAAAAATGCCTCCACCAATGCTCAAAGCAAGCAGCAAGTGTGATGGAAGTTGTGGGCTTAGGTGGAATTAAGCCTTTAAACTTTTTTTTCTAAGGTGGATAAAAGATAAAAGGGGATTTGCACATGGGGGAAAATTCACTATTATACAAGAATATAGAAGGTACATGTATCTTTATCCCAACACTCACACAAAGCCATCAACATGGCATCATGGTATCTCATGGGTGAGATAAGATATTCCCAATCGATACCTATTGACTTTAAATTATTTACCTTTGTTCCTGATAGTGCTGGCACATGATCTCTCAAAAATGTCAATTGTCTTCCCCTTGGCCCCTACCACAACTGAGCGGGAACCTATCAAAATCATCACAAAATGTTCTAAATTTCATCTAAAATATTCAATTTTGATAATTTTCATCATGAAAGTGTGCTAAATTTGATCTATTGTGCTTCCCTAATGGCCCTATACACTTTAGAACTCTTTCAGGACATTTCACAAAGAAATAGGGATAGTTCGCAAAGTAATGGGACACTTTGCGAACTTTTTTTCCAAGAACTCTAAGTTCACCTATCTATGCATAAAAAATCATTAAATCATCATAAAATCACAAGGAAAAAATTATATAATCGACTCACCTCATGATACAAATTGTTTTGTGGTACCTGCTCATGAAGATCATCTAGCTGCAAAGGTCTGTAATCCCTTTTGCTCGACATGTTCTTCTCTCACTCATCTCTTTAAAGCTACACAAAGGTAAATTGAATAGTAAGTGAAAAATTACTTTCTCCTCCTCCTTTAATCACTTTTTCTTCTCTTTTACTTTTATGAATCACCATAAGGTTATTGTCTTTTAAAAGCATTCATAACATATATCTCCCTACAATCATCATAACAAGCACTAGGGTAATTCATTTCAACATTGTTTGATGCATTGGAATCATGATTCGATAGTCGATATCATTATTTTTCTATCCTTATGTGGCATGGTACTTGGAAATTCCCTATGATATAATGTTTCTTGTTCAACATGGCTAGATTGCTACCATGATTCCACCTCTGTAAAGCAAGCAGAATCAAGGGGGGGATACATCTACCCTCGAATTGCACTCCTATGAGTTACATAAAAGGATTTTGGGAAACTAATGAATGTGTGTTTCAGGATGTTGTTCCTATTGTTGTGGTTGTGTAGATAACTACAATGGGGGCTTCGTTCTCCTTTCTTTTCTAATATGTATCCTTTTATGTAGAAAGGTGCATCATTTAGAGTCCTCTAGCTTACATATGCACATAGTCATATAGGCACTAAAGTGGGGGCTAAATGTGTCATAGAAAATTTGACCCTCTTGAGAAAAGATATAATTTCATGGATAATTGGAGCCACTTTTGTGTCCCTTCACATCATTTCCCTTCAAAAAATCATTTATAGGCCCCTTAGACCCATTAATTTTGATCTAGAGGCCTGTTTCACTGAGAAATTGCATAAAACTGGACAAACAACATTTAATTACATCATACCCTAACAACCCACCTTCAAACAGTAGTAGTGGGACCTATTTGCCACCTTGGGTGAATCAGTCCCCTCTGGTGAGACCTATTCACCAAGGGTGGCGAATGAGTCCCCTTTAAGGGAAAATTCAAAATTAAGCAGGAATTTAATCAATTGAACTTTTATTTTTAGTAAATGTCGGCCTCTTAGGTCTAATTAACAAGAAAACAAGCTGTTGTTGATTATAAATACTCATTTTAAGTCATTTCACACATCTTTTCATCATCTTTTTATTATATCTTAAGAGAAATTTTAGAGTAAAGTCTTCCACCACAAGTTTTATTAGAAAAAAGTTGAAATTTTAGGGCAAGAAACTAGGGTTTCTGTAGGTATTGAAGCTCACTTCTATTTTCAAGATATAACATTGCAAATTTTCAATGATAGATGCCTATGGTGAATCATGATAAAATCTAGGGTGAAGATGTGCAACTAGCCACCAAATCATGTCTAAGGGCTTGGTTTCCTATTGATTCCATCTTCCATTTTCACTGTATCTTAAAATTGAGGTGTGCATCTTGTTTTTTTATCATTTGTATGTCATTTCATTCCTCTTTTGCATGTGTTGTAAGGTTTCTAAGGTTTAGATCTTGCATCATATGAATCATCCTTGCATGTCTTATTCTAGATCAATACAATAGGGTTATTATTATGATTCAGACTTTCCTAGTCTTTAACACCTCTAAGGCTAGGGTTTACTTAGATTTTTCTCTATTCAAGGATTAATTACCCAACTAGGGATTCAACTAAGGAAAACCCCCCATTAGACAAACATTTTCAAGCTATTTTGTAGAAATTTTTTGAGATCCGAGATCAGATATCTGTTAGAAATTATTGTATAGGTGTCAAGGTACAAAACAAAATTTTGGAAGTTGCAGAAATTCCAAGGTGAACTAATTTGACATGCTTGGTGAATGGGTCCCTCTTGAGGTCAAAAACTGATATAGATTCAGATCCAGGTTCAAGATTGTCAGAAAATAGATTCTATGCAGAAAATTCCTAACCTGGGACTAATTCGTCCAAGGTGGCGAATGAGTCCTAGTCAGCCTAAAGTCAAGCTTCCTTAGTTTTCTAGATTGTTCTCCAGTCATCTATAGTCTACCAGGTGCACATATTCTAAGAAACAACTTTTTGTTTAGGTTAATTTGCATTTTTATTCATTCTTTCATGCTTTTTACATATCACAATGTGTTTTCAAACATAGTATTTAAATCTTAGTTTTGCATTCATTTTCATTCATTTAAGTCATTCAATTGTATTTAGTTAACTTTATTAAGGTTAGACAACATGACACATAAAATTATTTGAATAAACTAGTTTGCATTTTTTGCCTAATTCTCTCCTTCTAGGTGAAAAACCGTAGAAGAGTTAGAGAAGTCCTAAGAGCCAAAATTCAACAGTTCAGTACTGAAAAAAGTAATCCTTTTTCACACTTGATTTGGATAATTGACATAAAATGGACTTACCTGCTTCTTGGAGTGGTGTTGTAATGTCTTGTACCCATTCACATCATTCTAATCCCTTTATTTGATTAAAACATTCCTTCATTGGTCCTTTGCAAAGGTGTTGTGAACTGTTGTAACACAATTCACACTTTTCTAGGATTTGTTTGTTTAATTAAGCTTAATGGGCCCCTTCTTAGTAAATGTATTTAAAGTTGTGCACTATTTAAGAGTTTTAAAGTATTATAAATCACTATTAAGAGTTTTAAAGTATTATAAACCACTTTCACATTTATCAAGTGTGGTCTTAATTAATTGTGGTTAATTGGAGTTAATTCAACCCATTAATGAAAATTTAATCCTTAATTATAACACCTCCCAAAGATCTATCCTAGCACAAATAATTTAAATAATATAACATTTAATTGGGAAGATTTAGGTCCTAGAAAATGGTTCCAGGACCTATTCTCCCAAGCTGGTGAATGAGTCCTCCCTTAATAGGACCCCCATTTATCAATTCATCTAAAATGGATTTAGGTCGTCGAAAATTGAGCTAGGACCCATTCGCTCTAGATGGAAAATGGGTCCTCCATCAATGTAGCCCCCCCTTTTAAATTTCATTATGGCCAAAATTTAATAAATTTTCTTTCCAGATCTAGTGTTGGCCCTAATTGTTTGAATTTTGGAGTTAATCTCCTAATTTAGTATAAATAAGGTGTCAATTCACATTGTTTCTCCTAGCACTTTTATGTAGTATTCTAGAAGTTTCAAGAGAGCATTATAGAGCATTTAAAGAGAATGCATAAGTCATTTCAAGCCAAATTTCAAGAGTCTCTTACAACAATTCAAGATCATATCATCATGACAAGGGTTTGATGCATTCATGTGTGTTGTTGAGCTAAGAAGTGGATGTAGTATTGAAAAATTACTTGCAAGAATTGTTCACATCATTTTCAAGGATATCAGATATACATTCTTCATGGCCACTACATGATAATTTACAGATTTTTTTTACAGCATCCAAGGTGATATCAATTACATATTTCATGCTTTAATTCATTTATCTCATCAATTGGTTTAATTACCTATAAGGGGTTTAACCGAGGCAAACCCCCATTCTCTAACAAACAAAAAGTTTTTCTTCCCTTGAATGTGTGGTTGTTGATTTATAGATTGAGGATCAAGTGGAGAAATTTTGGAAAAAAATTATCAAAGTTGTCAAAGTTGCAAAGTTTTCATTCAAAGTGAAAAAAACAACTGTTTGAAGCTACAAAATTATCTATAGACATCTAGAAGCTGATAATTAGGACTTTGAGAGTGTAGAAATCAAGGAACATGACCCTAATCTTAGTTTCAAAAACCCTAACAGGGACCCATTCACCATTGAAGGAAAATGTGTCCTTTGTGTCATAAAAAACAAGTTTTTGACAAGGTACACACATATTTTTATGCTCTAAAAACTTCCCTCATAGTTGCTATAATAGTTAGTCTCAACTTTTGATTATTATTTACATCTTTTGGCCCTCATAATTACATAAAATTTTGTCTTTTTTGTGGGAAATTAAGTGGTTCATCACTTTTTCAACTCATTGTGTTAGCCCTATTTTTCACATAAACATAATTGATGAACCCAACATATTGAGCATTGTAATTTCCCATTTTTAAAGTCTTTCATTGCATGCTATATTAGATATTACATTCTTTTTCATCTTATTTATGCATTGAAATAAGATCTCATTTTAGAGTTACTTATTTGCATTGAAATCTTCCAGCTCATCTAGGGTTGAGAATTGCATTGTTTTGCATCTTCCTAAATCTGAAAAATACAAAAAAAAATCACTCATATTGCAGCTAATTTAGATATCATAGAATCGCATGTCAAAATCAAAACAAAATTGCATTTCAACCTAGGTCTTGGATTTCATCTTTTGATTCAATTTTTGCATTGCATTTTTGGAAAATCTAAAACTGAACTTCACTGTCTTAGACTTGGAACTAAAAGATATTATTGAAATGTTACAAAACATTAAAAAGTAATTTAAAAATACCTAACTAGAACCCATTCAACCCTAGTAGTGAATGAGACCTTGATCAAGTTCTATCAGTATCTTTTTCCAACTGAAAAATCATCAAAATTCACTCTAAAATCCATTGAAACATCCCATAAATATCTAACCAGGACCCATTCACCCTTACTAGCAAATGAGTCCATGTTAGCTACTAATCTACATTTTTAAGACATTAAAATCACAATTTCTAGCTTTTTCTTGGTGTTGTTACTTTCTTGTTTCAATTCCATGATATGTTATTTCACCAAATTTATTGCATTTACCTAAAATTGTCTCATTTCTTTACATTGTTAAAATTCAAAATTGCATTCAAACATTTTAGTTTCAGCTTATTGCATTATGTAATCATTCCATTGCATTACTTAAAATTTTAAATTTTCATTTAATTCTAGGTTATTGCATTGCCCCTTTGCTATTCTAGGGTTTACACACTATGATTATAAAACTTGCACGAGCTTTGCAACTTGGTCTCCTATTTGCAATACTATTATAAGACATAGTTTGATGCTCATGTCATCCTACAATATATCACTCATCATGGATCTTGGGTTTCCTAACTCTCTTCTTGATTGTAATGAGAATCAATCCTCCATGGCTCATAGTTTGCATAATTAAATTCCCATGACTACACCTCTTACATTCAATGTGCACCATGTTATTGATAGGCTAGACAACCAATTTGCTAGATGAACAACTAGAAAACCTACAACACCATATCCTCATTGAATGCATAGACATTAGATTGGTTCCCATTATACAAAATCTAAAGAAAGTGGTTAAAATTTGAAATGGAACAAAAATCATTTATAGCCTTAGTTGCTTCCTATGTGAAAACATGAACAAATAAGACAACAATAGCATACACACGAAAGAAATTATTACTAAGAATGATAATGGAATGAATATTGATACAAAATCACATAAAATACAAAAAATTGATAGCATTTATCAAAGCTAGACCTCATAAAGGCTCAACTAGACAACCTCTTGACATTTTTTTCTTATAAAGTGACATACCTAAGCATGCACCGAATGGTCCTCTTTACATAGCTAGTCAAATAAATAATAATCCCACTAATGGGATATTAATTCATCCTGTCTATGGAGAGAATGTGATCAAATAAGAATTCTTATATGTGCATGAGCTATATCAAGAGAAAGAGTGTTGAACTTGGTATGTGTCCTAGTTTTGAACTTGATGTTGTCCCTTTGGAAACTTGCCCACTTTTCATTTATACCAACTAAGATTGGGAGACAAACAACTTGCTTTAGGTTGATTCACTTGTGCCTTACTAGTCTTTTTCCTTTTTCCTATTTTTCTTTATGTGATTGCATGTGCATAATGTGATCCCCCGTGATGTTTCATTTGATGTATTTCTCTCTTTTGTGTATTCCTCTATATGTACCTTCATTCTTCTCTGTGTCGTAAGATTTTTTCATTTTTTCTTATATTTTCCTTTGGGGGACGATGCAAGACATTAAGACATTTAGGTCTCTTCCATGTTGACCTGAAATAATTTTTCTTTTTTTCATTCTCTTTGTGTCATTCTTCCAGTTCTATAAGCATTTGGAAAATGATGATAGTTCCATGTTGTATGACAACATTGTAGCACAAACATACTAATCCAAAATCCATAAATCCCTTATGTATATTTGTGGGCAACCATTCTTTCCTATTTCATGATATAGCTTACATCTGAAATGTATGACTTGGAATAGGGTTTTCCAAGGAAATATCTCATGTCTTAGTTTAAAAATATTGGCTACTTTAAAGAAATTACTCACAACAATGGTCGAGGAACTACTTTAAATTGTGGGAATAGATGGACGACCTCTTCTGGAAAAATTTCATGGCATGATTTTTCTTTTTTCTTGTTATGTGTCCTCTTCTTGGTGGTCTCATTAGGTTTGATGTCATCCAAGACTATACAATTTACTAACATGGAATGATGCAAACAAGGCATCCCATGTGTGATGCTCTAACAATTTTTAATTTTAATATTTTTGGTACATTAGGCACAATGTTCCCTAAGAACAAGACCTTTACATGAACAAAGAAAAATCCCCTTTAGCAAATTTTTAAATGGAATTCAAAAAAATTACATAAAGCATTACATTGTGGTGCCTTATTAAAGTTTTCAAGAGGATAAATTTGGTATGGTATGGGAGGATAATACGATTCTCTCATTTTTCACTTATTTGGGACAAATCACCAAGTGAAAAAACTAAGGTTTCACTACCCTAGAGTGAGTAGCATATGTTATACACAAACAACCCCATTTCATGTCATGTTCAAATGGTTGTGATTGATCCTTTGTTTTTGTTTATTTTTCTTGGCCTTTGATAGGGTATGATTATTTACTTTTTTTATTGTTTCATACTTAAGTTTCTTGAATGTCTACTTTAGTGTGAGCTTCGCATGGGGTCATCCTCTCACTAAAGTTGGCGAAAATGTAGTGTCAAAAATAGTTATTCTTTTTGACACTTGATTTGGATAATTGACATAAAATGGACTTAACTACACCTTGCAGTGGTGTTGTGATGTGTTGTACCCATTCACATCATTCTAAGGCCTTTATTTTATTAAAACATGCCTTAATTTGTCCCTTGTAAAGGTGTTGTGAAGTGATGTAACACACTTTCACACTTTTCTAGGATTTATTTACTTAATTAATCTTAATGGGCCTCTTCTTAGTAAATTTATTTAAAGTTGTACCTTATTTAAGTGTTGTAAATTGTTGTAAATTACATTCACATTTATCTAGGGTGGTCTTAATTAATTGTGGTTAATTGGAGTTAATTAACCCCTTTCATTCAAATTTAATCCTTAATTATGACACCTTCCAAATATCTATCTCAAAACCCATTATTTAAATAATATAAAATTTAATTAGGAAAATTTATGTCCTCAAAAATGGTGCCAGAACCCAGTCCACCTAGGTGGAAAATGGGTCCTCCCTTAACATGACCCCCCCTTTATCAATTGATCTCTTCATCCCTTGGGGTTAGGTCTTGAAAAATTAAGCCAAGACCCATTTTCCCTAGGTGCCAAATGGGTCCTCCCTCATTGAGACCCCCATTTTTAAATTTCATTATGGTGGAAATTTAATAAAGTTTCTTTCTAGATCTAGTATCAACATTAATTGTTTGAATTCTAGGGTTAATCTCCTAATTTAGTTTAAATAAGGGTTTAATTCAATTTTTTTCTCCTAGCACTTCTATAAAGTATTCTAGAAATTTCAAGAGAGAATTATAGGGCATTTCAAGTCCATTCGTAAGAAATTTCAAGGAAAATTTCAAGAGTCTATTGTATCATTTTAAGATCATATCATCATGAAAAGGGTCTGATACATTCATGTGTGTTGTTTAGCTAAGAAGTGGATGTAGTATTGAAGAAATACTTGCAATCATTATTCACATGATTTTCAATGATCTAATATCTACATTCTTCATGGTCACTACCTACTAGTGTGTTGTAGAAAAATGGCCCCTAGTCATTTTCATGGCTTTTTAGGTATTCTTTTATGGTATTTTATATATTTTGCTTTGATTTTATGTTGCAACATGGCTTTAACATGCATATTTAGGTACTAAAATTCAAATAATGATGTCTTGTGAAGTGTTGTAAGACATTTCTACATTCTTCTAGACTCTATTCATTACAATTCACCTAAAAAACACCTTTTTACACATCATCAAGTCCTATTTTGAAGTGTTATAAACTCTTGTAACAAGATTTCATGCTTTCCTAGGCACAAATTCACTATTTATCTCTTCTTATGACTTAATTGACCCCTTTATGCACTCATATGCTTTAATTAAGTGTATTTTCAGATATTATCCCCACAACCAACATTAAATTAAACTTAATTATTAACACTTATTTTTAGGTCCTAGGTGGGACCCATTCGCCATGGGTGGTGAAGGAGTCCCCCTTGGCCCCAAATTAAAAATATTTTAAATTTCTTTTTGAGATTTTATTAAAAATCACTTGATGTCGGCCTGTGATGAGGTATGAAGGGGAAACTATAGCACAAGATTGTATAAATAGGCATTTTTCACTTCATTTTGCATCTCCTCATTAAAGCATTCAATCTCCTAAAATCCCATTCATTCAAGCAACCTCATACAAGCATTCAAGCATCTTACAACATCTTTTCAAGCAACTTTCAAGCACTTTGAAGCATCCATTGACATTATTTCAGACTTGCATTATCAATGGTTTGGTGAGTTAATAGCATTTACATGTTATTATTTTATCTTTCCTTTACATTTCATTATTCTATTAAGGGTTTGATTACATCAAGTGGGGTTTGACCAAGGAAAACCCCTATTTGCTAACCCTCGACCATTTTTCCCTCTTGCATGTGTGTTTCTAGACTTAAGTATGCATATTTAAATCAAGCATTTATGTGTTGGAAATCAGAAAGAAAAGTCTACTAGGAACTTCAAGTCAACTTAAGTATATTTCAAGCTTGAAGAGAGTTTTTTGTCTGTTTCCTGCAGAACTGACTTTGACAACCTGACAAGCAGACATTTCTAGATCTCGTATTGCAGAGTTGTCTTCTAATTTTCTAGAATTTTGGGAGAGGAATAATTTTCCATCAATGACAAATGAGTCTCACCTTAGGACTGAAAAATCTAAGTTTTGTTAGATTCTAGATCCCGACTATTAGAAATTAGTTCCTGACATTATTTTACCAGGAGGACTAATTTGCCACCCTAGGCGAATGAGTCCCACTGTGAAAAATCAGTAATTTTCATCAGTATCCAAAACACTCTTGAATCATCAAAATTCATTCAAGTGCACTCAAATTCATCCTTTCTCTTTTTTCTGCATTATTTCTTCATTTACATAGTTGTTTTCATATCACAATGTGTTTTCAAACATAGCTGAAATTGCACTTTTTCATTCATTTTCATTCATTTAATTGCATTTATTTTACTTCATTTATGGATAAAAACATCACATATAACATTAATTGAATGAACCCCATGCATTTTTGGGTCCTATCTCTCTCCTTTTAGGTGAAAAACCCTAGAAGAGCTAGAGTAGTCCATAATGACCCAAAAATCTATGGTTCAACTAATTTACAAATTTATTTTATAAGCCATCATCCAATGTGATATCTATTACATATTTCATGCTTCAATTCATTTATCTCATCATTTGGTTTAATTACCTACAAAGGGTTTCACCAAGGCAAACCACCATTCTATAACAAGCAAGTTTTCCTTCCCTTCAATATGTGGTTGTAGTTTTGACGGTTGAAGATCAAGTGGAGCATGTTTGGAGAAAAAAATATCAAAATTTTCAAAGTTTCAAAGTTGTCATTCAAAGTGTAAAATCAAATATTTGAAGCTACAAAATTATCTATAGACTTCTAGAAGTTGATAACTGGGACTTTGAGATTACAAAAATCAAGGAGCAAGACCATGATCTTAGTTTCAAAAATAATAAAAAAGACCCATTTTCCATTGAAGGCGAATGAGTCCTCTATAGTTTAAAAACAATTTTTTGATAAGGTACATAACTTTTTATGCTATAAAAACTTCCCTCATAGTTGCTATAATAGTTAGGGTCAAATTCTTACTATTATTTACATCTTTTGGCTCTCATAATTACAAATATTATTGTGTTTTTTGTGGGAAATTAAGTGGCTCATCACTTTGTCAACTCATTGTGGTTAACCCTATTTTTCGCCTAAACAAGTATAAATACAAGGTTATTTAACATAATTTATCTTAACAAGCTAGATCTTCATAAACAATCTAGAGTATCTTGATAAGAGCATTTTAAGATTATTTAAAAGAATATTTGAAGAAGATTATTATAGAAATCATAGATCCATTTGTTGGACTTTTCGTTACACCAAAAGATCAACCTTTCAATGCCCAATACAAGCTTCAGTTAAGAACCATGGGAGGCAGTTAGACCATGTCAGAAACCCAAGCGCTAGTGTTGCAAGGAAAACCAAGGGTCGCACCTTGCAACAATACCCCCCAGCACAAGTGTGAAGTTTGAACCATGACTAGCTCTGATACAAATTGTTGGACTTGTCATTGCACCAAAAGATCAACTTGTCAATGCCTAATACAAGATTCAATTATAGACCATATCACAAACCCAAGCACTAGTGTTGCAAGGAAGACCAAGGGTCACACCTTGCAACACCATTATCATGTTTGATGCATCATGTGCATGTGGTTTTGAGCTAATTTTTTGATGTATTTTTCAATATCAATGCAAGTACTCAAATGCATTATCTTTCATCAATAATCGATCAAGATCTCCATTCATTGAGGCAACTTCATGCTTGTTTGCAGATCTACAAGGTTTCAAATAAGGTTTTATTGTTCATTTCATTTTTCATGTTTCATTCATGTTTCATTTCTCATTAAGGTTTGATTACCAAAAAATGTTTTGACAAAGGGAAATGCCCATTCCCTAACAAAATAACATTTTTCCCCTCTTTTTGTAAGTTGTGAGTTTATAGGTTGAAGAAAAAGTGGATTTGAATCATTACAAAGTACCAAAATTACAAAGTTACAAATTTGTCTTAAGAAGTTGTCAAGGCTCATGGAAAATTAGATATAGAGAAAGATATACAACTTATTTACATGAAAATAGTGGGAAAGTGCTTATTTAATCCATATTTAGAGGCTCACAAAGTTCTAGTTCAAAATTTTACTCATGGGACATTTTTCTATTTTTTGGGACACTTTGCGACAAAATGGGACTCATACACCCAACTTGGTGTATTAGTCCCAATATACCTCTCTTTACCAATTTTCTATAGATCCTTATTTGTTAGAAAAAATATTATAGATTCTTCCCAAATTCCTATAGTAAACTAAATTTCCTAGCTTGGCGTATGATTCCTAGTGCACTTCAAAAATAATAATTTAGAGTTGCAGATCTTTCTTGGAAGACATTAGTTTACTAGGGTCCTTTCTATCTGATTTCTATTTTTCAATTTGATTTCATGTTCTTAAGTTTCTAGGTTTTAGTGCATTAGACTTTTCATTTCTCCTTTGAAGCTTAATTTTAATGGTGAACCCCCATTTAATCACAACCAAGGAAACCCTCTTGTATCCTTCTCTCAATTCAGTCACATCGTTGAGTAATCTTGGTTTCCTAATGAACTTAGAGTGAAACATGTCTTAATCCTAGCTCCGTCTCCAAAATGGTGGAAACATATTTCCTTTTGGTTCAATGTCCTATTAGCAATAGTATTGTGAGATGTAGTTTGAGACTCATCTCATCCTATGACACATTATTCACTGTGGATCTTGGGTTTTCTAACTCTCTTTCTATTAGTGTTGATAATCAACTCCCTTATGGATCATAGAATCCATATGCCATTTTCCATGACTTCTCTTCCTACAAACAATATGTATTATAATGATAATATCATGATATACAACATAAGGAGGCTAGATGAAGAATTAGAAATTTTATAAGACTTTGTGAGAACCAAAACTATTTCTAATAACTCCATCCCTCTTATAAGAAAAATAAAAACAATTCTTGAACGTAAAGAAGGGATATAATTCATGTGTTCCTTGGTCCATATCATCCAATAGAATTTTCCTCCTCCTCAACCACCTTACTACACATCTCCCATCCCTAAGAGAAAAGAACCAACAAATTCTAATAACTTTACCTTTCCTAACACATCCTTTTTTTGAAAATGTAAAGGATTTATAGTTATAAGAAGAAAGTGATAATAACATAGTAATAAAACAAAAGAAGAAGAAACAAAAAATGAATGAACATAAAAATATTAAGTTACAATAGTTGTATGAACCTCCTAAATTTCTTTATAACTCATAACAACTATCTGAATCTAAGACAATCTTCTATACTCTTTTATGTTTGCAATTGATCAAATTGCCACCTAAACATGCAAAGATGACCAAAATAAAAACTAATAAGAATAAACAATATTTTTCTTATTATATAGTCTTTGGCTATCATAGTCACAATTAGCATCCTTTAAAGAAAGTATTGAACAAGTTTTCACCCTCTAAGAATCAAACTTAACTAAAAAGTCATACATTTTGCTCCTTTCCATTTAATAGTTGTAGGTCATATTATTTTCACTATTACATGTTGTACATTCATTGAAAATAGTTATTCTTATCACAAGGAGCTCATTCTCATCACCTATCCTGACCCATCCTTGTCGTACACCTAGTGGGAGCAAGGGGTTAGATAGCCTTGTCCTAGTTTTGATACTTATCACGATCCCTTTTTCTAGTTTTCCACCTTCCGTATATATCGATTGAGATTGGCATGCAAATGACCTACTATAGGTTGACTCACATGTGCACTACTAGTATTTTACATTATTTATTTTTCATGTTTCTTTTTATGTTATTGCATGTGTTTAATGTGATCCCTCTTGTTGTTTATTTGATGTATCTCTATCTCTGTTTGTGCATTCCTTTATATATGTACATACATTCTTCTCTATGTCGTAAACATTTTTATATGTTTGCTTGTCTTTTGTTTTCCTTTTGGGGATGACACAAGGTGTTGAGACATTTAGGTCTCTTCCATGTTGACCCAAAATGATTTTTCTTTTTTTTCGCTTCCTATGTGTCATTCTTCTAGTGGTATGAGTATTTGGGGAATGATGACATTTTCAAGATTTTAAACAACACTGTAGCAAAGAAATAATGACCCTGAATCCATAGATTCCTTATATATTATTAGGGGCAACCCATCCCTCCTTTTTCACTATGTAGCTTTATTTTGGAAATATATGACTTGGCATAGGGTTTTGCAAGGAAATATCTCATGTCGTAGGAGTAAACATTTTCTATTTTAAAGCAATTTCTCATAGAAATGGTGTTAGCAACCAGTTTAAAGTGGGGGAATACATCAATGATATCATTTGACATTTTGCATATTTCATAGTGTGATTTTATTTTTCTTGTGATGCATCATTTTCTTGGTGGTGTCATTTGGTTTTATGTTCTCCAAGAGTGTGATACTTCTTAGTGTACAACTTTCTATTAGTGGCTTAATGTGATGTGAGGCATCCCCTAAGTTAAGGGAAAAATTTAGTGGAAAATATTTACCAATTGGCGCATATTAGATATCAGCTAGGTCAAATATGGTGAATTAATTGCACCCAATAGGGTGGCCAAATCACCTAGGTTTTATGAATTATCGATCCAATGCATGTCCATTTTCCATCGATTTATTTTATGAGGCATATTCAAGTGTAAAAATCACCATAAAAAATTACTTATTTCAAATAGACCGATTAATATTTATTCCTAGAATCTCATAAGGATGTATCAATCAGCTACATATTCACTAATATGATTAAAACAACATTGTGTATCATGACTCATTTTTCCAATTAAAATTTACAAATAGTTTCTTATAAGGACCCATTTTGCCAATAATATTAAAAAATAATTATGTTTAAGGATGCATTTTGCTAATTTCCATGACACTTGCATGATAATCACAGGGAAATACTTGCCTTGAAAATTACAATGTATCATTGAATAATAAAACAAGATTCCAAAAAAATTTAACATACCATTTAAAAATCTCAAACAATTTTGTAAGTATAGATTGATATAAATGAAATTGAAACTATCATTTATTATTACACATTTTGCTTAGTTCTAAAATTGTGAGCTCTTTATTTGAAAGTTTGACTTGGGACCTTCAAGTTGATCATAGGAAAGTTACAAAATCATAACACATGTATTCATGCATTAAGAAATAGTAAGTTAGTGAAAACCTAAACTTAAAGGTGAGTGATCATTTGTTCATACTGTTATAATATTTCTTTATCTCCTTTTCATTCTTGCTTCTATCTTAAAGATGATATTGAGTAGGGAATGGGATCTATATTCTTTGTCCTTAAACAAGAAGACATTTTTTTCTATCTTTATTCGAAGTGAGAGATTAATATATTGAGCAGCAAGTGCAACAAGGGGAAGACTCCTCAGGGTGGTGAAGAGAATAGGAGGCAATCAAAATGCCCAAATTTTAGCATTACCATATAGTCTTCTTTTGGAATTGCAATGCTTCTGATCCATTAGATCAAGATGGAGCTACATCATCTACACTTCCACCAAATATTAATCAAGAAGGCATTTTGAATACCTCACTACCATTGGAAGGTCAAGGTGAGATTACATTGAGTTAAATGAGTGAAATGAGAATGGAAATACCACATAAGATGTTCCAAGGGATACCCTAGTTATCCAGAATAGAAATACAACAACAGAATACAAGTGTATGTTTTGTAGTTAGAAATGTAAAGAGATAAGAAGTTGTAGGTAAAGCTTGACACTATAGAAAATAATATTGGTAAAGTTTATGAAAACAAAATTATAGATGGAAAGGAACAATTAGTAGTATGATGGAAATCAAAGGAAGAATGTCTTCATGTGAAGTATGTCATGAAATATGAAGATCTTAAGAAAAGAATGTTGAAGGTTGTTGCATGTTGAGGTATAATTAAGGCTCAATTTGGAAAAGCAATGGAAGGATCACAATAGGGAAAAATTGTTTAGATGAGTGTTCTTTTTCATATTTTTCCTAGAGGGTTTCCTATGATAAACTACTTAGAATATTTTCATTTATTGTATTTTTGGGTGTACCTCACTTTCTTGGTGCACATTGGCTAGTAAATACTGGATGTGAATGGGAAAACTATCTTGTTGTAGTGGAAAAGAAAAAATTATAGGAGAAAGTAAAAGAGTCAAACTTCATTGCATTATCGTTAGATGAAGTTACTATACTAGATAATACTTCTTGGGTCTGTATGCATGTGTATACTATATAAAAAAAATGTCTACCAAGTTCATCTTCTATGTGTTCATAAAATGAAGGACAATTCAACATCACAAAATCTATTTGAACTAGTCAAGAAATCTTTGAATGAAATTCCATGTATGGATGACTTGAAATTTTCCAAAAAGTTCGTGTTTGTAGGATTTGATGGAGCTGCAGTAATGCAAGGTCACATGAACGGTGTTTAGAATAAGTTACAAACTCTTTGTGTACCATACATTTTTGGAATTCACTACATGGCCCATAAAATGAATTCAAAATTTATATTTGTAAGCAAGTTTTGCATACTATCAAAATTTTGAAATCTAGTTTGCGAGATCTACGTATATTTTGGTTGAGGTCCCAAATGTTTTGCGAAATTTCAAGATTTTTTTGAGGGAATAACAATAGGAAAAAATCTTCTCAAGGATGTTTATAGCAGATGGATCTCCATGCATGGACCATCACAATGAGTTCTTTTAGAATATCAATTCTTGATTGGAGTAATGAACAAGCATCACAACATAGTAGACAAAGCTCCTGACCTCTTACATAGGTTAAGCGATATAGAGACACTCTTCAATTTAGCTAGTCTTCTCCCCATGTTGGATGAAATGAACAATCTTGTGAAGAAATAAGGCTAAACTATGTAGAAATACATGCATGGCCCTTGATCATCTATATCTAGAACTAAGTTCTAAAAGCCCAAAATTTTTCATGTGGTAGAAAATTATAGATTTGAATCATCCTAATAATTTCTTACAATTTAATGCAATCAAAAACTTATGTATCTATGTACATGGATTTGAGATACAAATGTACCATTATACAACAACTAGGTGCCCTATTAGAGAAGAACCTGTTACAAATGAAACTTTTAATGGCATTGTTAAAAATGTTAGTGATAATTTTAAAGAAATTGGAGGATGTCTTTCCAAAGAGATTTATGATAGATTCCCTTGACAAGAAATACTTGAAACCATGGGTATTGTGTATCCTCAATTTTGGATAAACCAAGATAGCCTAGCCTATTTTCATGATAAAGTAAAAATATTAATCGAACACTTTTTGAAAAGTGTAAAATGTAACGAGGAGACAATAGAAGGAATTATAAATGGAGACAAGCTTATACAACTTGATGTAATAATTTTGTAAGAAGTATGATGGACCAATATGATTCCATGGAGAATCCCTTTGAACCGACATTAATAAAAAAAGCTTGGAATTTTTTTTTGATGCAATAGGGGAGGCCTTACAACTTTACTAAACAAAATTTCAATTAGTAAACACAAATTCCAAATCTCACCTTCTCTTCAAATTCACCCTTTTCCCTTGTAGCATTGGGAATCAACTCAATCGGGTAATTCTTCTCAACCAATCCCAATAAAACTAAAAATCAACCACTTTTGGGAACCCATTTTGATAATCAACAACATATCAGTAATTCACCTAAGACTCCTTTGTAACAAATACTTCAAAATAGGATTTTAACACCTTTTAGTGCTCAAATTAGCCCACTTTTTCAAACTTCCTAACACTTTGGGGAAGCAATTCAAATGTTTCAAAACCTTATATTCCTCAATCAAAATTCAAAAATTCAACCACCCAATAGCCAATCCTTAAAACCCTCTTCCTACGCCTAAAAACCCTAGGGTTGAATGAATATTGCACATCTCAAACACTCCAAAACCTAAAAGTTATTCAAAAAAGTCTTAAATTACCTACACATACTCAATCCATCATAAAACTATACTACCCAATGCAAATATTCAATTTGACACCCTTCAATTTGACACCCTTAAACCTCCAATTTCACTTGAAAACCTTAAAGTTCCAAACTTAGGGCTTCACACCCTACTCACTTCCAAACCTTCCCCCCCACACAAATTAAACATTCCCACACCAAACCCTACGGTCTAATATCCATCCCATCAAGTTACAAGCTTCACAATAGATGGGATGGAGTTACATCATGTTGAAACCTTCAAACTTACAAAAACCCCTATTTCAAGCCAGTTTGAGAAAAATGGAGCTTAAATGCACAAAATTAAAGGTGATGCTTCAAATTTTATTTAAATTCAAGAAGAAAAATTATCTACAGGAAAACCCACAAAATAGAACCAAAAAGGTACAGTATTGACAGTACAAACTATTGTTACAACACATAATACAAAAAATTGGAGAAAATCAACATTTTTATTCAATCTTCAACCTTCAAAATGACTTCAACAACCCTATTTCAAGTTTTTCAAGGATTTTCAATACATTTCCCTCCAAAACACAATGAATTTAACTTCCACAACTACCATTGGAAAGAGGTGACAATTCCTCTCCCTCTTTGAGGCATTTCACACTTTATATTATTCTAAATTAATACTTAGTACTCCTTTTGCATATTTTGAAAACCTTACCACCTAGAGCCCTAAATACTATAAAAAATGACCAATTACATCATCAAGTAGTCTTAATGACCTTATTTTACAAAAAAAATCCTAATTCTAATGTCTATATTTCAAAATATTTAATGGACACAACTTGTTTAATGGTGCTCCTGCACCACTTAGGTCAAAGTGAAATATTGCATGGTTCAATATCTTAATATTTCAAACTTGATTATTTATGCTAAACAATGATATTGGGATCGGTGGAGGATGAGGGATTTTTTGGTTCATTGGAATTTTTTAAATCAAAGATAAGAAACAAACTACATAAGAATTTGGATAATTTCTTGAGGATAAAAGGAACTACATATAATGTCAAAACTTGTCCTTTTTAAAGGGAACTCACAATCTAGAAGTCCATGTTCAAAAGAAGAGGGTTGCACAACACTCTAAATATTGGTATTTGTGGCACTAGTAGTGGGACAAATGATAGTGACACAATGAATGTTGAACTTTAGATGCAGGGTGAAGAAAATGAAGACTAGACTCAGAATCAAGATGAATCTTTTACTTTATCTCAACTGAACTTCAGCTTCAGGAGCTTGACTCCTTTTAGGAAATGGAAGAATTATCATATTTTAGGTATTTATACTACACTTCATGAATCATTTTCCAAATTGTAGTTGATGATATTTTACATTGTATTCCATTAAATTGTGAATCATTGCACTTCATGATATTTTTTATATATTTCACTTCATGAATCATATCCCAAACTATAATTGATGATATTTTATATTGTATTCGATGAAATTATGTTATTTTATATTTTATATTGTATTCCATGGTATTGAAAGTGATATGTGATTCTACATCATTTTTAAAGAACAACACTTATCACACTACTTATAAATTCATATTGCATTTCAATTCACACAATCTTTGATAAATAACTACAAAAAATATTAATCCATTCCATGAACAAAGCTAAGAGTTCAACATCCATAACATAAACACATGATGTGATATAACAACTTATAAATAATTGTTGATTATTTTGAGTTAGAAGATAGTGAATACAATACTAGAGAGCAAGATAGGTCGATATTATATTAAAAATTAAAGAAATACACTTAATTATTTGAGTCATATTTTGTTATTACAGAGAAAAAATACAACATACAATACTAGAGAGCAAGATAGGTCAATATTATATTAAAAATTAAAGAAATGTGAGTCTACAACATTGCCTATATGTGCTATCAAAGAGCTTACATTAGGCATCCCAAAAGATGCTTAAATTTAATTCTCTTTCTAATCTGGGTGTTCTATTGATTTGGAATGCGTCATAAGGCTTAGGGTTCTATTCGTTCTTATGTTGTAGGGTTTATGTTTGTTCTAAAACCTCTCAAAAACCCTAGGTGTCTTTTCCTTTTACCTACATTCTAATTCACAGTTGACTGGGTTTTACCCATTCCCAGTCTCTTAAGTTATATCTTATGCCTTTGCATCTATTTACTCACTAGCCCCTTGAGCCTAGTGTTCCTAGTTGCTACCCCTATAATCCTTATAATTTTTTCCTTCTCTTACGTGGGTCACAAAATTATTTAATTCTTGTTCTTTCCCTAAGTTTGGGTTTTAATATTCATTGAATATCATTCATATTATAAACCCAGGTGGGAAACTCCTTTTAAGTCATGTAAAAAGATGTGTGTGCTTATTAAAATCCTTTTTTATGCTTAGTGGGTCATATTGAATACTTTCAATTGGTTCCCCTCCATCCCATGGGATTAAAATAATCAAATTAAAGAGTTGGTGGGATAGTGGGCAGGTGGCACCTAGCCACCCTTTTGGTGGATCCTACCACTGCTCAAAGGCACCAATGACTAAAGGTGTTCAAATCAATGGTTACTATGGTTTCTAACCAAAAAATATCAAATTTTCCCCACCTCCTCATTGTTGCAACATGCATATGCTTTAAACCTAGAGGGGAAGTAGGGTGGTTGACACGAGATAGTTTCAATGCTTGTGGAGATGGTCGAGCTCATGGACTGACATGGAGATAAATCCACATGGCATTTTTCAGTTGGTCAATGGTGACAACCATTTGTAGTCAAATTTTCAAACTTATTTAACCAAATCTTAGCTGTTTGTTGGGCCATCTCACTATAAGATTGATGATTAAAATTCAAATTTCAATATTTAGGGGAAATGAGTTGTACCAATCATTCTAGTTCATAACCATAATGGCAGATATGACATGCAAAAACCAAATTGGTTTGTTATAAAGCCATAAAACTTGCTTTAAAGTATAATTGTAAATTGTTAAAACATTTAGTGCATCTAAGGAGTTCTCTTTGAAATTTCCAATCTCGTTCGATGACAAGAATTAGGGTTTTCAAGCATCCACAAAACTACCAAGTAAAATTGCTATCCTACTTCTCGATCTACAAAATTGTTGTAAGTTCTTGTTCTATCATTCTATCATCATGGTTTTTGGTTTCATTTCATTTATTTTAAGTTTTGATGTTCAATTTGAATGATTATCCTTTTTAATCATGTTATTACCTTGCATAAACCCATACCCTAGTTGTAAGCTTGCAATTTGTTCAATAGAAAACCCTAGTTTGCACAAACTCTATTACTGTTGAACCCAAAGTCAAAGTATCTTCATCAAAAGACTAATATTTTGAGTCGAAGGCTATTGTGAGACCTTTGTTATAGGAATTAACCAAATAATTGATATCTTCAACCTCTGAGAAACTAAAGGGAAACATATGTACTTTGTCCCTGGAACTAAATTTAGCTTCACTGATTATTATTGTACAACTAAAGATTCTTCCCTACTATATTCTAGATGGATTCTTTTCTAGGGATGGTTTTGAAATAGGAATTCTAGTATCCCTTTCTACAACCACTTGAGGTTGGACATTGGTAAACTAGTTGTACCCAACATGTTCATAGATGTTTATCTACTCAAAGTAGTTGCTATTAACTATGACCCTCTAATTAAGGTTGCTAGAGCTCATGATGGACATAATCCGGTATAGTTTAATAAGGAAGAATTTTCATATGTGTTAAAGTTGAACACTTGGAGGAGTGACATGGTTAAGATTGATGAGCAGATGTTGAGGGAGGAATACAAAAGGGTAAAACACAACTTCAGGGTGTCAGTGTTGACCAATTTTATTATATTAGTAGGGAAGGAAAAATACAAAATAAATATTACTTTGGGACCCTCTAATGTTGAGCCCCTCCCTATTAAGTATTCCTACCATATTTTTAGAAGACCTTTTACTCCCTCTACCAAATTCTAGGGTTTTATCCTTGCTCTAGCATGCCAATGGCCCATATGTACATGGCTGCAAGTATCCAACACCTTAACATAAATGCCTTATATGATTTTTCCACCTATATAGTTGATGAAATTTATGAAGGATTGGTGGCCTTGGAGGGTGGGAAACTTGGTGTCATATTTTTGAGGTTTTCACTCTTGATGCATATGTTTCTTTTCAAAGGTGTAGACTATTTTGGTCAAGAGATGGAACTTAAAATGGTTGTGGATAGTATTGAGTTGTGGATATGAATGAACTAAATACCAACTATTTGACTGCTACAAATAATTTTTCCACCAAATTGAGATAGGATCTAATGGTGGATGTACCTAGGATCCCCAAGGAGTTACATGATTTTTGGAGGTGTGTTGAGAGGAGGCATAATCTAAATATTTCGCACAACTAAGGGGATGTAATTTTCTATAAGTATTGTATAGTTTTAAGGGTATTTGGCACACAATTGACAACCTACATACTTCCTAGGGAAGTGCCTTTGAGAATTGGGTTTTTGGGGGTAATGTGGTTGCTAGGGAATGTAGATGATTTCTTCCTAGATGAGAAATGAAAAGGAACTTTCTTCTCTACATACACTATGTTTTCAAATTTTGTAATGATAACACATGGATGGAGGAATATTGTGGATGACTATCCCAACCATTATAATATGAAGCTATAAACATACAAGACATATGATCCTTAGGGGTTCATACCCTAGTTAATAAGGAGAAATAGGGGAGGGTGATATGTTCATACCCACACTATGCTTGATGACATCATTAGAAATATTTTAGACCTTGATGTACAAGATGATACAATGAGGAAGTGGGGTGGTTTTGTAAAATTGGAAAGAGAAATTAAGGTAAAAGAGGTTGATTTTAAAGCTTTGTCAGATATTACTAACCTGATTTTGAAGATTGTAGCTATGATTCAAAATTTGTACAAAGTAGGGGAAAAATTAAAGTAAACAAAAGTTGTACAAGATAACGGGAAGGCCCCTATGACAAAGGAGTTAGTTGTGAATCCTTCCCAGAAGGTGCACATTTATTCAAGGAGGAAAAGCAATGTAAAGAAGCAGAAAAGAGTTATAACTCCTACATAGTTTGAGGAGTCAAATGTGTAGTCTCCACAACAACAACTACCTCCATTTTCACCGCAACATTCTTCTACCCCTAAAATAATTGATTTGGATTCTCCAATTAGATAATCACCCCCTCCAAGGGAGCCATCAATAAAGAAGAAAAACATTGAAGCTTCTGGTTTGGCTAACTATACTATAGAGTCAGATGATGAAATTTCTATGACTGATGAGGAAATAATGCAGGGGATGTCATCTCCTCAAGGGGAAATAATATAATAGAATTTGAGCCTTAGGTTGAGAAAATATGACCTAAGAGGAATAAATAACATTGACGATATTAGATTCCAAGCTTGTTAAAGCTTTATGGAAGATGATCAATTTTTCAAGACACAAGCTTTCAAGGAATATGTATGGAGAGAAATGAAAGATGAGTATGCAACATTGGTGCAAAAAATGGGAAGTGAGAGCCTAGAAAATTCCCAATAGTTTGTTGAAGCCAATGATAGAGATGAAATGAGGGCCAAGTATTCAAACATTTTTGTAGAAGAGGGCAGAGCATTAGTGAGAAAGATTGTAGTGTTATGACTCCTAGAATGGGGCCTTGCATCAATAATTGCTTTTGACACTGTGAGAAGAAAAGATGCCCCCATTTTTAATAGTGAAGAAGAAGTCACATTGGCTTTATAGGGGTGAAATTTTAGTCAATAGTGGGACACTCTTGCTATTTGGGCTTTAGCCCAAACCACAAAAAATCCTAAAGTTGCAGAACCTTCCCCAAGTGTAAGATGAGGCTTAATCATAAAAAGAGTTTCAAATACATCTACCTTAGAGGAAACAACCATGAATGTTAATGTAGAATAATTCACCAAAGCCACAATTGAGTCAGTAATGGAGGAAAGGGATATTTTTATAGTGAGGTGGTTGTTGAGTACAACTTGAGCCAGTAAAATATGGCTCAAAAGCAAACTCAAAAGGTTTTATAGAAACAACAATTCCAAGAATTATAGCCCAGTACCTCACATGCTACAATCTTTCCTCCTGCTTCCCCAATTCTTTTACCTCTTCAAAATTAAGAGGATACTACCCCCATTGAATATGGAGATGTATAAATGACATAGTCAACTCCTGAATCATCAAATGCCCCTCAATTTTAGGAAGCTACCAAGGAGGACTTGATGGAAAAGCTCAAGACTTATAAAGATAGGATGGATGAAATTGTTCATTTGAATAATATGAAGATTGTGACAATAGTGCTTGAGTACTTGAATAATGGGGTAGAGAAAACATTAATCAGTATGCATGCTAATTATGCTTTGATGTTTGATGCCATTAAGAGCCTTGATAGAGATAAAGAAATTGATAGTCCTTTAATGCGTAAATGGATTCCAAGGGCTCAAATGATGAGGGATATGGCTCTTGCATCCTCTCATGATAAACATAAGCTTCCAAAGATACTTCTAATCATAAGATTTGTAATAAATATAACTTGTTCTCAAGGGTTGATTGAGTCTTTAGAGGTGAAGATAAGAGAATTGGCTAAGAAGTTTGATGATTGGAATTTTTGTCTTCTTCTAGATATTCTAAATGATAAGGGTGAAGTTAAGTCCTTCCAAGAGTGGAAAGACTAGGCAGCTCAAGTGATAAATTCATAGGCCAAAATAATATGTGATTAATTGGATTTTGTTAAGCTAAGGAAAAAAATGGATAGGCTCATGCATACAGGGGATTTCCTTCAATATTTTGAAAAGAAGGAAAATAAAGTTGTAGTTAGGTATAGCCCATATAGAAAAAAGGAAAATGATATCATGTGATTTGACTAACCTACAGACGAGGAGTTTTCATTATGGAAGTACAACTATATTGACATATTGGATATATAAATTGCTATGTACAAGTAGGAGTGGGCGACCAAATGTTTGGTTGGTGGTATGCAATAAAAAAGTTCAGCAAGGAAGTTCAATACATGGATTGGACTATGCACAAATTAGGTCTTCAATATATTAGTGTTCAAATATTACACTTTCTCAATTTCAAAATGTGGTGACAAGGATTGTAGATGTGGAATTACCTTGGTATATTCTCTCTTTCACTTTATTCTTTTCTTCTACAAGTTTTTAAAGCATGTGGACTATAGTGTTTTATCATGGAAAAGATAAATTTGAATTGACTAAAGGATCCCTTTGGAAGGTAGCAGAATCATCACTACAAAATGGAGATGGATTTTGTCTCATATGAAATTCTCCCTCGTATTTGGAAATACAAATGTGACTACCTTTTGGGACATTCTGAAATAGAAATTCAAATGTATGTCAAATGTAAATGTGACTAAATGTGTAATTTAGCTTGGAGCTTGTTTTCTCCCTTGTTCATATAAAAGGGAATTCAAGGCCAATTGCACGGGTCTTTGGTTGAAAGATATTTTCAACTCATGTAAGAGAATTTTTTAATTCAAGCACAAAGAAATAGAGTGAGTGTTGAGTCTTAGGTATGAATTCAAGTCTATAATAGGAATAATGGTTTTATATTAGTGATGCTATTTGAATAATAAAATTCATATTTTGGAATAGATTCTCTCTTTTTGTATTTTGTCATATGAATTATTAATAAAATGATCAAGGATCCTTCTCTTGTTCTTCAATCGTTTTGGTTGAGTGTATGATTTTGTCTCAACTTTAATTCAAAGAATTAATTAAAATGCTCTGATGGAATTGTAGAAGTTGAGAATTCCAACTTCATAGTCCCCAAGAATCACCAGCATAGAATCACCTATAACGTGCAAAAGATATTCAGAACCAAAGAAAATGTTCTGTAAAGCCTCAAGCAAGAATGCACATTCATGATAAAAACCAAAAAATGATATTAGATAATTATAATTACAATGATATCAATCCTTATAAAAGGAGATCAAGAAACCCTAAAGAAAAACCTAAAGGGGAAACCTAGTGTGCACACTTAATAATTAATAAATAATTAATTATTAATGTTCCTAAGTTTAGCTTAAGTAACTAAAGTGATAAGTGTCTTAACTAATTAACCAATACGATTAAATTAATTAAGTGAAATAACTTATTACTCTAACACCCCCTCTTAAGATGAACTTAGGAAGTAGCTAAAACACTATGAAAAGATGGGTCCCAGAAACAACACCTGATTAGCTACCGACATGTACAAATGCAATGCAAACTAACTAAATGGGGTAAAGGAGAAAAACCACATGGGAACAAAACTCCTCCCCAAAATAGAATGCAAACAACAACTAAGTGATGAAAGATGGAGGATTCCATAAGATTCCCCAAGGACACCATCCATCAGAAAGATACAAAAAATAACCCCCCCATAAGAGAGGAAGAAAGAGGCCACATAGCCCCCCAAAATGAAGTATCTCCATAAAGTCTAAAGAAACCACATCTCCTAAAAGAAGTTAAAGGGAAGAGGCTAAATGAATGAAATCTATGAAGGTGAAGTAGGTGTAGCACAAGATGTTTCCACAGAAGCAGGTGTGACTTGAACAAATGAAGAAGTAAAAGTAGGTGAAGACTGAATATAAACCTCAAAAGATGGATGATCAACTGGATCCTGCTGCACTGAAATAGAAGAAGCCACATCAATAGCCACAACGATAGCAAGAGGAGGTGGAGGAGATGGAAGGGAAGGGTTGAGAACAAGATCCAAAGTGATAACACCAATGTTCAAGAAGCCAAATCTTTCCTCTGAATGATGATGCACACTAGATAAGGATGACAATAATCAACCTAGGAATTAAAATATTACCTAATTAAAGTTATGCAAGTGTAATTAAATATTAATTACACTAACAACCCCCCATAAGTGTAACTTGGGGAGACTAAAAAAGCATGCACCTAAAACTAAGATGAATGCAAGAAAGCATGAATGGGTCCCAACAACAAGGCCTGATTAGGTACCCATGTACAAATGCAATAATGAGGTAGAGAAGAACCCTGTAGGACAAAACCCCAAGCAAGAATGTGCATTCACAGGAAAAACCAAAAAATGATATTAGATAATTATAATTACAATTTGAGATCAATCCTTATAAAAGGACATCAAGAAACCCTAAAGAAAAACCTAAAGGGAAACACTAGTGTGCACACTTAATAATTAATAAATAGTTAATTATTAATATGCCTAAGTTTAGCTTAAGTAACTAAAGTGATAAGTGTCTTAATTAATTAAGTGAAATAACTTATTACTCTAAACCCCCCCCCCCACCCTCCCGCCCGTTAAGATGAACTTAGGAAGTATCTAAAACACTAAGAAAAGATGCATGAAAGAAAAGATGTAAGTCCTCCATCTTTCATTACTTAGTTGTTGTTTTCATTCTATTTTGGGGAGGAGTTTTGTTCCCACATGGTTTTTCTCCTTTACCCCATTTAGTTAGTTTGCATTGCATTTGTACATGGGTACCTGATCAGGCGTTGTTGTTGGGACCCATTCATGCTTTCTTGCATTGATCTCAGTTTTAGGTGCATGCTTTTTTAGTCTCCCTAAGTTGCACTTATGGGGGGGTGTTGGTGTAATTAATTATTTAATTACACTTGAATAACTTTACTTAGGTATATTTTAATTCATAGGTTAATTATTCTCATCCTTATCTTATTGAGCTATCTTGTTGCTCAAGATAAGATTAGGGTTATGCATACATTGCTTTTATAAAGAAAAATATCTCATGTAATTATGAATTCCTGAATAATAATATTTTGCACATCCTTTTGCAATAACTTTGCTTTCTCTGATTTTCTCTTCTGTGGAAGGTATTTTGGTTTGCATGTCTGATCTTGTTTTCTAATAGGAATAATAAGTTTGTATAACTCAATTAACATATTATTAATAATTTCATATTTTAATTATATTAAAACTTAAACATGTACTCAGTGATTCATCGCTCAACTAAATTCTCAATAACATATTAACAATAGTAGCAAATACAACAATGAACATCAACAATACATATAATTGAACATCAACACATTACTGAATTTGAGAATTTTTATTGATTTTCACATGAAGGAATACATAGAGGCATTGGTAATGCAAATGTTTTCCCAAATACAACTCTACAGAGAGCTAAGTTGGAACTTGGAAACTTGTATTATCAATATCAAACACTATATCACCTTTTCTAGAAGCTTCGACTATTCAGGTGGTGGAATTGTCTTTTTTCTAACTGGTTTTTTTTTACTTAAATATTTTTTAACAATTCATGATTGAAAGTGGAACTTGTCTTGAATTCTTGAGACAAAATTGCATTCAAGGTTATCAGTACTTTGATGGAATCCAAATATTTCACCACATCTAGGTTCTAAGGAAACTAGTCAAAATCAATCTTCCTTGCATCCTCCATCTTCTTTCTGAAATCATCCTTTCCAATGAATCACCCATTTGTGTAAACAACCTCTAGAAAACCAAGATCTATGAATTTCCTTACCCTTTTATCTAGCTTCTTCATCTTGTTTGCAGCCAATTTAAACAATTCCTTTGTTTCCTGCATTATCAAACACTTTTGAATGATAGATGACAACATCATTGAGGCGGTAAGTCAATTATTAATTTATTTTGATTTAGAAGATCATTGGCACTAACTTTGTAGATTGTTTGTTGAACTTGGTTTACAGATTTCTGTAATGCTAGTACATTTTTTTTCCACTAAATATTATTTAAGCTTCTTATAATGTAGTCTGATAGCATCAATTAATTGTAGTATTTCACGAAAATGATGAATCCTCTACATTATTTCATTCCAGATCTTTTGTTTCATATTCCTCATTGTTTCTCTACAAAATGTAGTAACTTATTTTGATAAGAGTTAATTTCATTTTTTTCTTCCATCATCTTTGTGGCAAATCTTTCATTTCTTTTTCTCTTTCTCCAATTTTTTTTCTTGTTCGTTGCCTTTCCCAATGCTTTGTCTTAATTTTTCATAAGCTAATTTTTCCTAATCATATTTCCTTTTTCTCTATCTAACCTTTGCTTCAATTCATTCCCTTCTCTCTCATTTTTTATCCTCCTAGCTTGTTGAAGTAGAGGCATATTTTTTTATTCTTTTTTCTAATTCATTGCTCTTGTTATCTGCTACTTTTGTCTTTGCTTTCTCATTTGATAGGTCTACCTATAACTTTTCTATTTGAGACTTCAACCTTCTCTCTCTCTCTCTCTCTCCTTCTCTCTCTCTCTCTCTCTCTCTCTCTTTATTTATCAATGATTTGTACACCAATTCATTGTTCTACTTTGATACATTAATTTTGTCACTATATCTTTGAGTCCAAAAAAATCCAATTGTAAACTGCTCACTAGAAATTCATATCGATCCATATGATTTTCTTGTTTATTTTTCAGTTGTGGGAACTAAAACATCTACTCCATTAATTCTTTATTTGTGTCAAATGTTGGTAATACCATGGTTGTTGCAGGATCTAAAGTTATAGTAGATATATTCTCCATCAATTGCTTCTTTTCTTTTTTATACAATTTTGATTTCTTTCTAAACTCTTCAATGTAATCAAAACCTAGGGATGCAAGAACAATGGAATGCTTGAATGGTGATGGAATACGAGTACTTGTAGTTGCTAATGTTGTTGTAGCCACACTAACCGTGGGACTGGGAGTGCTTGGAAATAACTCCTTTGTGTTATAAATGGTAGTTGTTGTTGGACTTGGACCTGTCAAAATCCTTTGCCTCTTTTGTGTGCCTTGAGCACTTGGTGTTTGTGTGGTATTCTGTATTTTTTTCTTCTTGTGAGTAATTTTTTATTTTAGCACATTTTGACCACTACTAGTACTACTATTGATACCATACCACCAATTGTAGTAGTAGTTACACTAGGTTCTCCACTATGGGCATGTCTAAGATGTGATTGTATCTAACCTTGAGGATTATGATTTGAAGCTCTAACAAAATGAATTGTTTCAGCTATAACTATATGCTCTTGGTCTACTTTATCAGCTCAAAATCCTCACTTATCAATAGGTTTTATATAGTCTACATCTATTACCATTCAAATGCATTGTCCTTGTGACCCCAAACTACCACCTTCATAACCCATTTTTTCGGCTATGGCTGCCCCTGAAGTATATGCTTATTTTTTGGTCTCACTTAAACCAAGTTTTAAATTGACATAGCTTTGCTCTACTCTACCATCATTATTTTTTTCATTATTTTCTTGATCTTCATGATCATTTGGATGCTCTATATTCCATAATTTTCTAAACTCACAATCTTCTTTGTTATCTCTAGAGTTTGTAAGAGTTCTTGGTTCACCTAGCTCTTTCCTCATAGACCAAAAGGCATCAATTTTTTATCATGACCAATTTTATTTGTAACTTCATTTTCTATAGAATCTAGCATTTTTACTCTACTAGATGGTTTATCACTTTTTTCATAAAAATTGTTGTACCTCTTGATTGTCTTTTGGTGCAATGCCATAGTTTTTGCTAACAATTGTTTAAAATAAATACCTTTCTTAGAAGAACTTTTCTCCATTACTATTTTGACCTCATCCCAAGAATCCTTGTTTTGTAAATTTTCAAGAAAGGGTTTACTTTGATGTTGAATTCTACTTGCAACATTCCTATTGGTCACAATCGTTGATTTAATGGTGTCACATGGATCGTACTACTAGTGATAAACAAAATCAAAATTCAAATTATTCAAAAGATCATGTGCCACACTAAATTCTTTTCTCTTGAATGTGAACCCTCCACATAAAAAAGGTAAAGAAGGAAATAAGGTCCTTTTCTGCTGACTGACAAAGTGTAGTTCATTAATACTCTACATCTATGTTACATATTATAATAATAAAACCTTTTATGTCACATGTATTGGAAGTTTGTATGGCTCTACTCCCAATCCATAAAATATTAGAATAATATATTCTTCCATTAAGTACCAATCAGCCAATTATATTTATTTTCCTTGTTGAATGAAATTTCTACGTGACATAGGCAATCTAGGAATTAGAGTATTCGTAATTTCTTGATGCAATGGAGCCAAAAATTAGTCTAAAAATTGATTATAGTTCCTTTGAGAATCATGCATCCTTATCTTAGTGGTCCAATCATATACTAGAGCCATTTTCTTTTCCTCAATATTACTATAGGGTTGAAACTAAAGCTTGTTGGTCTGAAACATTCCACTACATTTGGATAGAAAAAATATCACAAGTAGCTTGTGAACCTAAATGTCTTTGTGGACTTTGAGTATGAACCTCCTTTAATTATTAAAAATTGTTCACGCATGCATTGTACGTGTTGAATAAAGTTATATTTTACAAGTTGAGATGGAAAAGAAAAATGGATAATATATAGCATTTGAAGGAGGCTTGCACCCACTTCCAAATTGATATCCAATCTGGGCCAAAATTATAGCATGGCAATAGTATCCTGAACCCATGGTGTAAAAAGACCAAAATCATAAGGAGGCTTGTGCTTACCTTTCAATTTGTTTCTAACTTCTATGTTATCCTAAACAATTTTATTTATGAAAGAATTTTTCTCCCTTTCATCCACTACTTCATAATCACTAGCAAGATTTTCTATGTCAATGTGGATGTTTACAAAGTCTTCAGTTGTAAACCCCAACACTTTTCCAAGTTATTTTCCATTAATGCATAATAATTCTTCTTTTCTATCTTTATTAACAATTTCTCCTTTATTATCTTCATAATTTTGGGCATAGACCATGATAAGTTCTAGGCAAGGGAAAACCTCATGTAACATCATGCACCCTAATATAGTTACCCACAATGCATTGTAACTATTAACTTCCATTTTCTTTTCAACCTTATTCTCAAATGAAAATATAAGTTCTTAAGTATGCCTACCATAGATTTTAGGATCATAAAATCAATGAAACTTGGGGTTTTAAGCAATCTAGCATAATGTATTTTTCATCTAATTTTACTCTAGTGGTATTGGTGGTAGACATGCTTATACAATGTGAATTATGAATTCCCTCTTAGTCCTTAATTTTACTTAATTATTAGTTTGACAAAATAATATTTTAAGAAATGAGGAAATTTAGCCATAGGAATTCTATCTTTCACTTACCCAAATTTTGATTATTGAAAAGATTAGTACTAATAGGCATGGAACCTAGAATCTCCCTAGTGCACTGCAATGAGCAATCTAAAATCTCCCCATGTGTTTAACCTATCACATAAAAATAAAATCACTTAGTAGTATAAATTCTTCCTTTTTTATTAACATTAAAGTGAATGAAAAACCAACTTGTTGCTTCTAGACTACACAATTAGTACATGGTTGTCTTGCATTGACAACAATTCCTAAACCAATGATCTTTATAAATCTAATAGTTATAGGGTGATTCCAGAGGTTTAAGTTCGCAAGCCTAGCACTATGTGCATTTCATTCCAAAATGCAACTATAGGTATCCATCAAATGTTGATCAAACGATTGAGTAATTTATGATATAAATAATAAACATGTGTTTTAAAGTTGTTTTAAACTTTAGTGCGCTAGGATTGAAATCAAGGCCAACAAGCTGGTACCTTAATGTTGCAAATGACTTAATAAAATGAATAATGATACCAATAACTAGGGGAGAGTGTCAATGAAAAGTTAGAAATCAATATCATTTTAGTAAACCTTAGCAAGAATGACAAATTTTAGTGTTTCTAATGTTTTTTGTCAATTTGATGGAAACTTTCTATTTTCATTCATATTGCTTTATGTTTTGAATATGCATGAAAATATTTCATAAATAGATAATTTCTTAAAGGAAAAAACACTGATTTGAATAGAGTCATAGACTCTGTACTCAGAAAATAATTCTTTACTATAAATGAATAGCAAATAATAACACAACCATTTATTTTATTACAACTAAATTACAATGTTATATTATTATATATATTTTTTAAGATGACTAGAGCATGCAATCTCCTATTTTGTATAAATGACATATGTCACTTTACATAGACAAAATTGACTCGAAGCTGGTGCTCATGACAATGAATTACAAATTGATTCCAAGCTTCTACTGGTGACAACATTATACAAATATGGCTCTGGAAATAAATGCATAGGGCTTTCCTAGCCAACCATACTTAGGAAATGGGAGCTATGATTATACAAAATGTACTTATCCTCTTTGAGAACCAAAGTCATGCAAAAGATGAGGGGTAGTAAATCTACTCCCATCTTTTGTACACAACTTTCATGCACTGGGATAACACTTATCTCCATCAGGGCTCCTCGTCCTAGTGCAAAAACTATCTAAGAAGTTAGGTAAACTAGATCAACTCCTTTCTAATTCCACCAATTTTGAACTTGAAGGAAATTGGTATTTTACTCTATAACTACATAACTAGAGGCAGGAGAACTTAGAGTATCTCCAATAATACCACATCATCTTTTTCCTCAATATTTAATAACCTTATAAAATGAAAACCCTTTTGACAATTCAAAATATTACACTCAATAGTAAAGTCTCTAGCCTTCAACGAATGATTTTAGTTGTTCTCACTATCCATATTTATGGAACACTAGTGCCACTAGTAGCATAATCCCTATTTACTTATGATTTGTGTCATGTGTAAGGTTGGGTATAATGATAATCACACAAACCAAAAGACAACTTTAATAAATTTGTGTAACTTAAGCCTTACATTTACAATTAAAATGTTTAATTTGATTGATGTCTAGCTACACACAAACTATACCTCAAGTTAACAAGTTGTCAAATTAACCACTCAAATGATATGAAATCATTACAAATCTTGTTTCAATTGATCACTGAATTAATGTCATCATCATCTACAATGTGTCATGTAGTTTTCAATATCAAGCTATCCAATTGATCTCTTCAAATGTACATATGGCATTAATCTGCGGTACCCCAACCACACTTTCTTCAAAAAAATTGATAATTAAATGAAAGGTAGAGAACTTCAAGGCATTGGAAAGAGAGAATTAAATGGCTTATTTTACCCTAATCATTATCAAATTCCAATAATAAGTCATAATAAATTTCACTCAATTATGATCAAAACTATATGTTGATAATACCTTAGTCATTCTCAATGTCCACTAACAAGTCATGATAAATTTCACTCACTTATGTTCAGAACTATATGTTGATAATACCTTAGTCATTATCAATGTCCACTAATAAGTCTTGATAAATTTCACTCACTTATGATCATAACTATATGTTGATAATTGATTTAAATTTAAAAAGACACATTTTTTATATTAAACAAAGAAAAAAGGATTTACAAGAATCGAGGCATGAAAATTATGTTAATTTAAGCTGCTAAAGAATGACGTATAACTATACATACTACATAGCTATCCTATCCAAAAAACCACTTACCGCAACAAAAAAAATAGTTCACAAAATACATATTACACTAACTGTAACACTATACAATAAAATATAGAGACAATTCATTACTATTTTTTTTGTAACAATAGTTTATGCCCTCAACTAGGTATTTGAGTAGAAGGTGAATTGAATTTAACAAAGTAACAATGGAGAAGAAAAGTGAATCACCCAAAACCGTCCTCCAAAACTCCAGACTCTTTAATAATTCATTTTCTTTAATCACACAACAGATCTCATATTAACTATGGTAAGATCCTGCATTGTAGAAGCATGCAATTCCACTTTCCAAAATATTCCACCAATTGGCACTAACCCACTTTCAAAATTGTAATGCTCAAGTGCCAAATCCAACAAAGAAATAGAATAAATGAAAGGCTACAAATAATGTATTGCCAAAATCTTCACTAAATATTTATCAAGCAAAATGTCCATGCAATTAGATAGGAAAGATAAAGATACCTCAAAATATATAGCATGGGGGTTGTTCTGAAGTCATTCCCTACCCATAATTATTCTTATAGCATCCTCAACTTGCACGCAAGGAAATGTAAAAACCATACCCAACTTTCACCTGTTGTATGTACTGTCAATTCTTTTCTCCCAAAAATATTTGTGTAGCATGACACACCATGAAGACTCCATATCAAAGTTAAATTGAGAATAGAGAAGAAAGAAATCAAAGCCAAATATACATTATAAATGATATGAAGAGTATCAACTTGGTGAAGTATATATAGAAGTTAGAATGAAGACAATGACATCAAATACTCAGCACTTAACATTTATATTGGAGTGATTTCTGGATTCGATTGTGTGTGAATTTTTTGCATCAACATTTCGGATCACACTTCGTGATCCATCATCAGGATGAGAGCTGAGAGCAACAAGAGAAAAAAATGGGCAATTGCAGACCTAGACCAATCTTAAAAAGACCAAGAGGTGAGAGGGGGAAGATACACGTGGGCCAAGACAACCAAGAAATTAAAAAATTAAAAAATTGAAAGAAAGAAAACAAGAAATTAAAAAATAAAAGAATTGAAAGAAAGAGAACAAGAAAACCAAAAGGTGTGACTCAATAATTGAGACCAACATGATAAAATAAAAGAAAAGAAAAAAATGAGAAATAAGGAAATGAAGTGAAATAACTAAAAAATAAAAAATAAAAAATAAATTGGAAACCAAGAGAAGAAAGGAAAAAACGTTTTAATACAGATCAAACAATCAAGAAACAACCAAATAACCAACACTAAAAGGAAAAAAAATAAAAACTCAATAAAAAGAGAGTAATATATATATATATATATATAAGTCTAAAACAGAACAATAAATCACGAAAAGAAACACACAAACAAAAACTAAAGAAAGAAAAATAAGAGAAATAAGGAAATGAAGAGAAAAAGAAAGGACTAAAAAATTAAATTGGAAACCAAGAGTAAAAAAGAGGAAAATAAATTTAAATACCACTCAATAAATCAAGAAACAAACCAATAACCAAAACTAAAAGGAAAAGACTTGAAAAACTCAATAAAAAGAGGAATATATATATATATATATATATATATATAAAAGTTTAAAACAAAACAATAAATCATGAAAAGAAACACACAAACAAAAAACAAAAAATCAAAACTAAGAAAACACAAAAATAAAGTGTGTATATATATACACACAACCTACAAGCATACATTCATAATCATACATACATAACAATATTATTTTGAAAAAATGGAGTCATGACCTTAAATTATTTAAAAAATAATAAAACATCAACCATTGATATTTTAAAATCTAATAGTTCTGGTATTATTCCAAAGGTTTGAATTCACAATTCTAGTGCTTTAGACATTTTTAGTAGCCGGCAAAAAAACCATGTGTCAGTAGTTTGCTTGCACTCTAAGATTTGTAAGTTTTAGATCAATAGTCACAGGCTAGCGGGCAATGGCCTAGATCAACATAATGATCGTCAAATTTCTTCCCCTTTAACCAATAGGCCAATGACCATAACGTATATCCTCCTTTAGAAATAGACTACCAATATTAGAACATCTCAATGAACAATTTTTCATGTGCTCATATATCCTTTTAGTAGCACGTTACTTAACCTTCTATAATTGTTGAGAAATATTTCACCAAATATTCCCATACCCTTTATAGTTTTACGAGCTATGGCAATGACTCCACATGGCTCATGCCCACTATCTCTCCACAAGCCTAGATCAGAAAGTGGGCCCCGCGCGGGCTAGGGGGAATGGCTGAGATTCATTTGTCAGAGCACATCTTAACCATTGATTTGATCACGTTCATCCATTAGTTCCTTTGAATAGTGGTAGGGCCTACCACGAGGTTGAACAAGTGTCACTTTCCCACTATCCCTCTGCATCTTAATTTTATTATTTTAATTCTATGGGCTAGTGGGGAACGAGTGAAAATAATTCATTAATGAATTTTATTTTTTTTGTTTGAAATTTTTTTTGAATCATTAATAAAATCATAAATAAAATTTCAACCATTTATTTTTGGAAATAAACCGGTTCTAGTGTTATTCCAAAGGTTTTAATTCACAATTCTAGTGCTTTAGACATTTGCTTTTGGAATGCAGCTACATCCGTCCATCAAAAATTCATCAAATGGTAATGGGTTATATTGATTCACGCAGACATTTACCTTCATACATAATGAATATGTTGACACTTGTCCCCATTCTACCCACATTATGAAGGAATCTGGATGTATGCAAAATTTATCCCAAAATAGAACAGTATGTAGCATTTGATATTTTCACCACCCACACTATGATTTATTATTGGCATACCAATTTATTTCACCAATGAATTTTTCTATTGGTTTGAGATTATGTTTAATTCACTAATGGTTTTTTTGTTCATTTGAAGAAAGGTTTAATTAGCTAATGAAAATAATTTTTTTGTTTTGAAAACATTTTTGAATAGCTAGCAAATATATTTATTTGTTTGAGCACAACTTTAATTCATAATAGAAATATCTTATTGGTTTGAAAACATGTTTTATTCGCTAGTGGAAATATTTTATTGGATTGAAAACAGGTTTTAATCATTAATGAAAATATTTTATTGGTTTTTAAAAAAATATAATTCTTGAGGATTTTCCACAGATTTCTAGCAATTACAAAAGATTTTCCAATTACAATTTTTTCCAATAAAATTAATTTTTTTATTGGGAAGTATAAAAGATTCCCCAGGATTTTACACCATTGCCAAAGGGGGGTTCTTAAAGTTATCCCTGCCTAAGTTGTAATCTATTACTCTTGATTTGTCCTATGTAGGAGACATTAGGTATGATGATCCCTAAGAAGAAGACTTACACAAATGAAGCAAGATCCCTTTGAATAAGAACATATAGACATTATTTTTCGCAAGTGCTTAGCATAACATGACGTGTTAAGCACAAGATAGGAATGTGACTGGTGCCTTATGAAAGTTATCAGAGCGATAGCTTTGGTAAGGCAAGTATAGTGATAATGGACGCACAAGCATGATTTTCTCACTAAGCCACCATCCTAGAGGCTTACTCACCTAATGGACAGTCTGAGGTTCCACTACCACAGAGTGAGTGTGTGCATCATTTGCATAGTGTACATCAAGTTTTGTGTGTAAACGTTATTTGGACGAGAAGCTGAGATGTGTTCCACATTGCATTGCATAGTCAATGCCTGATCCTTCCCCTCTTCTTGGACAAAGAGTTAACACATGTTCCAGATCACATTGGATAGTCAAGCGTTGATCCTTCCTCTTTTCTTGGAAAAATAGTTGAGACGTGTTCCACAATGCATTGGACAATCAAGGCTTGATCCTCTCCCATTTCAACTTGGTATTTGATGTTGTATGATTATGTATCTTTGTCATTTATGCATACATAAGTGTCTTGAATGTCTACTTTAGTGTGAGTTACACATGGGGTCATACTCTCACTAAACTGAAGGAAAAATATAGTAATAGAATAGGTATCCCTTTTTCCTTAGTTTGGGAATGAATAATTAACATTAAAATGAACCTAATGTCACCTTGATTTAGTGTTGTAATGTGTTTTACACATCCACATTAAGTATAGGGCCCCTTTCTAATTAATGGAATTAATTTATGCCTTTTTTAGGGTGTTGTAAAGTGTATAAACTTACACTTTCACACTAGTCTTAGGATTTATTAATTAATTGTGGTTAATTTTTCCTTAATTGGTCTCTTTAATTCAAATCCAAGCCTAATTAATTACAAATTTTGAGGGACAAAGCCTAAAACTCTTAAATTATATTACATAACACTTAATTTTACAAGGTATGTATCCTAGGTTACTGACCTAGGACCTATTCACCACCTAAAAAATGGGTCCTCACTAGGTCCTAGGACCCCCTTTTGACATATCATTTCATATTTCCCAAAGTGTTTCCTAGTTAAGTCTGCTAGGACCTATTCACCATATGGCGACTAGGTCTCGACTTAACCCTAGGACCCCCCCTAGATATATTTTTGGTTGCATTTTAATGATTTCAAATACTAGATCTGATGTTGGCTTGAGTTAGTTAAATTTTGGGATTTAATCTTAAGTTATGTATAAATACAAGGCTATTCCACTTAGTTTCATCTAGCAATTCTCACCTAAGACTTTCACAAGATGAAGCAATTTTCACAAGAGCATTCAAGAAAGCACTCAAGGGAAGATTATTGAAGTTTATTGCAACAATCAAGGATCTATTTCATCATGTCAAATTCATGCATGTTGTTCAACTAATGTGATGATGTAGCATTGGTGATCAAGTTCAAGTATTCAAATCCATTATCTTATGTCAAATTCGTGATCAAGGTCAAATCTCATTGAGGCCATTTCATGCTAAGTTTCATATTTGCAATCCAAGGTTCAATTAAGGATTGGTGGGTTGCAACATTACATTGTTCATTCATCTTTTATTTTATGAATAGTTTCAATTCAAGGTTTAATTACCAAAATGGCATTTGACCAAGGTGAACCTCTATTCCCTAACAATCAACATTTTTCTCCTCTTTAATATGTGCTTGTACGTTTTAGGTTCAAGATCAAGTGGAGAGAAAAAGTTGAAAAAGTTGCAAAGTTCTCAAAGTTGTCATCCTTCTTGCAAAATCATAGAAATCCTTCTCCAAAATTCATTTCTGAATTTTGAGAGTAGAACACATAGGATTTGTGAGTGTAGACATTGAAGAACAAAACCTAGAAATTGATTTTTAAAAACCTTAGCCTAGACCCATTCACCACTGGGTGAATGAGTCCCTAGTGAAGCTTGAAAAAGCACTTTTTACAATAGGTACACAACATTTTACCCTCTTAAAACCTTTCCTTTGATTGCTATGTTAGTTAAGTTTGATTTCTAATATTCATTTATGCATTATTACTCTCATAATTGAGTGCAATAGAAAAAATTGGTGGCATCCATTTGGTTAGTCCATCTTGGATCACACATCCCATTCTTTTTCTATGTTTTAGATATGATGTCTTGTATGAGAAGCATATGTTTCATCTTAAGTAACTTTGGGAGCAAGAAGGGGAATGTAGTGATTTTCTGGTTTGTGGATAGTTGAATTCACAAATATGGTGTTTTTTTGTTGGTTTGTGGATAGATGAATCCACAAACTTGGCGAGTTCTTGTTGGTCTATGGTAGTTGAATCCACAAACTGTCCATGGATAATTGAGTTTTCATGATCAATAGTATTGCAGATGTGTGTTTGTGGATAATTAAG